>CM039676.1:404547309-405933537 GCA_022496015.1 Hordeum marinum | reverse complement strand
TCGGGTCGGGTTGGGGTGTCGGGGTGTCAGGGTCTTCTTCTTCTTCTTCTTCTTCCTTTTTCCCTTTTCCTCTTCTTCTTCTTCTCCTCCTCTCCTCTTTCTTCTTCTTCTTCTTCTTCTTCTTCTTCTTTTATTCTCCTCCTCCTCTTCTTTTCTTCTTCCTTTCCTTTTCCTCTTCTTCTCCTCCTCTCCTCCTCCTCCTCATCTTCTTCTTCTTCTTATTATTATTATTATTTTTTCTCCTCCTCCTCCTCTTCTTCTTTTTATTTTCTTCTTCTTCTTCTTCTTCTTCTTCTTCTTCTTCTTCTTCTTGTTTTTTCTTCTTTTCCTTTTCCTTTTTCCTTTTTTTCCTTTTTTCTTTTCTTCCTTTTCTTTCTTCTAGGTTTCTTTGTACCTAAATGTCTAAATATCTAAAAACCTAAACATCTAAGTATCTAAACTCCTAAATGTCTAAATATCTAAAACCTAAACAGAAAAAATATAAAAATAAAAGGAATAGGAGGGGGAGCTCACCAGAGGGGGCAGAGGGGGCTAGCCGGGAAGGGGGGCAGCGACAGGGCTGGCCGGCGGCACGGGGCGGCCGGACCGCGACGGGGCGGCGAGGGGCGGGCCTAGGCGCGGTGGTCCAGGCACAGGGTGGAGCACGGGGCGGGGCAGTGGGCAGCGTCGGCGACGGCAGGTGCGATGGCGGCGAGCGGCGGGTGATGAGCCGGGGCGGGTCAGGGGCGGCGGCAGGTGGAGAGACAGAGTGGGTCGGGGGCGGCGGCGGGGTTCTGGAGGGGAGAGACAGAGTGGAGAGAGCGGGGGGTGGGCCGGTAGGGCCGTTAGGAAGCATTTTCTTTGCCGTCTGCTAGCTGACGGCAAAGTTTCTTTGCCGTCCGCTAGCAGACGGCAAAGAGGTGGGGTGGGCCGTTGCAGTTAACTGGCCTTCACTGGGCCCCGCCCCACCTCTTTGCCGTCCGCTAGCGGACGACACCGTCAGCTAGCACACGGCAAAGAGCTGGCTGATGGCAAATAGTGTCTTTGCCATCAGCCAACTCTTTGCCGTCTGCTTTCCCAAAGCTGACGGCAAACAACCTCTTTGCCGTCTGCCAGCAGACGACAAAGAGCTGGCAGATGGCAAATAACTGAATTCCTGTAGTGATTACGGTTTCCGGTTAACACAATTATAGCATGAACAATAGACAATTATCATGAACTAGGAAATACAATAATAACCATTTTATTATTGCCTCTAGGGCATATTTCCAACAATATATAGGAGGAGGGGGAGGGAGGGCGCAGCCCTAGGGTTCCCACCCTAGGCTCTGTGGCCGGCCCTAGATTGGCCATCTGGCCGGCGGCCAGAGAGGGAGAAGGGAGTGCGCAGCCCTAGGTGGGCCTTAGGCCCATCTCAGCCTAGCGTTTCCCCTCCCCACCTTTCCTGTGCCTTGGGCCAGGGTGGAGGGTGCACAAGCTCACTCTGGGGCTGGTCCCTTACACTCTCGGACCACGCAACCCTCTGGGGCTGGTGGGCCCACTTGGTGGACCCCCGGAACCCTTCCGGTGGTCCCGGTACGCTACCGGTGATGCCCGAAACTCTTCCTGTGACCAAAACCTCACTTCCTATATATCAATCTTTACCTCCGGACCAGTTCGAAACTCCTGGTGACGTCCGGGATCTCAACTTGGACTCCGAAAAACCTTCGGTAACCATGTACACTATTTCCCTATAACCCTAGCGTCATCGAACCTTAAGTGTGTAGACCCCACGGGTTTGGGAGACACGTAGACATGACCGAGACACCTCTCCGGTCAATGAACAACAGTTGGATCTAGATACCCATGTTGTCTCCCACATGCTCCACGATGATCTCATCAGATGAACCACGATGTCGGGGATTCAATCAATCCCATATACAATTCCCTTTGTCTACCGGTATGATACTTGCCCGAGATTCGATCGTCGTATCCCTATACCTTGTTCAATCTCGTTACTGGCAAGTCTCTTTACTTGTTCCATAACACATCATCCTGTGGCTAACTGCTTAGTCACATTGAGCTCATTATGATGATGCCTTATCGAGTGGGCCCAGAGATACCTCTCCGTCACACGGAGTGACAAATCCCAGTCTCAATTCGTGCCAACCCAACAGACACTTTCGGAGATACCCGTAGTGTACCTTTATAGCCACCCAGTTATGTTGTGACGTTTGGCACACCCAAAGCATTCCTACGGTATCCGTGAGTTGCACAATCTCATGGTCTAAGGAAACGATACTTGACATTGGAAAATCTTTAGCAGACGAACTACACGATCTTGTGCTATGCTTAGGATTGGGTCTTGTCCATCACATCATTCTCCTAATGATGTGAACCCGTTATCATTGACATCCAATGTCCATGGTCATGAAACAATGACCATCTATTGATCAACAAGCTAGCCAACTAGAGGCTCACTAGGGACATGTTGTGGTCTATGTATTCACACATGTATTATGGTTTCCGGTTAATACAATTATAGCATGAACAATAGACAATTATCATGAACAAGGAAATACAATAATAACCATTTTATTATTGTCTGTAGGGCATATTTCCAACAGTCTCCCACTTGCACTAGAGTCAATAATCTAGTTACATTGTGATGTATCGAACACCCATAGAGTTCTGGTGTTGATCATGTTTCGCTCGTGAGAGAGGATTAGTCAACGGATCTGCGACATTCATATCCGTATGTACTTTACAAATATCTATATCTCCCTCCTGAATGTAATCACGGATGGATTTGAAGCGGCGCTTGATGTGTCTTGTCTTCTTGTGAAACCTGGGCTCCTTGGCAAGGGAAATAGCTCCAGTGTTGTCACGGAATAGAGTCATCGGGCCCGACGTATTGGGAATTACTCCTAGGTCAGTGATGAACTCCTTCATACAGACTCCTTCCTTTGTTGCTTCCGAAGTAGCTATGTACTCCGCTTCACATGTAGATGCTGCCACGACGCTGTGCTTGCTGCTGCACCTGCTGACCGCCCCTCTGTTCAAAATATACACGTATCCGGTTTATGACATAGATTCATTCGGATCTGTGTCGAAGCTAGCATCGACGTAACCCTTTACGACGAGCTCTTCGGCACCTCCATATACGGGAAACATGTCCTTGATCCTTTTCAGGTACTTCAGGATATTCTTGACCGTTGTCCAGTGTTCCGCTCCGGGATCACTTTGGTACCTCCCTACCAAACTTATGGCAAGGTTCACATCAGGTCTGGTACACAACATGTCATACATAATAGAGCCTATGGCTGAAGCATAGGGGATGACACTCATCTCTTCTCTATCCTTTGCCGTGGTTGGGCATTGAGTCGTACTCAATCTCACACCCTGTAACACAGGCAAGAACCCCTTCTTGGACTGATCCATATTGAACTTCTTCAATATCTTGTCAAGGTATGTGCTTTGTGAAAGACCAATGAGGCGTCTCGATCTATCTCTATAGATCTTGATGCCTAATATGTAAGCAGCTTCTCCAAGGTCCTTCATTGAAAAACACTTATTCAAGTAGGCCTTTACACTTTCCAAGAGTTCTATATCATTTCCCATCAACAATATGTCATCCACATATAATATGAGGAATGCTACAGAGCTCCCACTCACTTTCTTGTAAATACAGGGTTCTCCATAAACCTGTATAAACCCAAACGCTTTAATCATCTCATTAAAGCGAATGTTCCAACTCCGAGATGCTTGCACAAGCCCATAGATGGAGCGCCGGAGCTTGCATACCTTCTTAGCATCTTTAGGATTGATAAAACCTTCCGTCTGCATCATATACAGTTCTTCCTTAAGGAAGCCATTAAGGAATGTCATTTTGACGTCCATTTGCGAGATCTCATAATCATAAAATGCGGTAATTGCTAACATGATGCGGACGGACTTCAGCATCGCTACGAGTGAGAAAGTCTCATCGTAGTCAACTCGTTGAACTTGTCGATAAACCTTAGCGACAAGTCGAGTCTTATAGACGGTCACATTACCATCCGCGTCAGTCTTCTTCTTAAAGATCCATTTATTTTCAATGGCTCGCTTATCATCAGGCAAGTCCACCAAAGTCCATACTTTGTTCTCATACATGGTTCCTATCTCGGATTTCATGGCTTCAAGCCATTTCTTGGAATCCGGGCCCGCCATTGCTTCTTCATAGTTCGAAGGTTCACTGTTTTCTAACAACATGATCTCTAGGACAGGGTTGTCGTAGCACTGTGGTGCGGAACATGTCCTAGTGGACCTTCAAATAGCAACTTGATCTGAAGTTTCATGATCATCATCATTAACTTCCTCTCTAGCCGGTGTCGGCTCCACGGAAACAACTTCTCGTGCTGTGCTACTCTCCAGTTCGAGTGGAGGTACAATTACCTCATCAAGTTCTATTTTCCTCCCACTTACTTCTTTCGAGAGAAACTCTTTCTCGAGAAAGGATCCATTCTTGGCAACAAATACTTTGCCTTCGGATCTGAGGTAGAAGGTATACCCAATAGTCTCTTTGGGATATCCTATGAAGACACACTTTTCCGCTTTGGGTTCGAGCTTCGCAGGTTGAAGTTTCTTCACATAAGCATCGCATCCCCAAAATTTTGGAAACGACAGCTTAGGTTTCTTTCCAAACCATAATTCATACGGTGTCGTCTCAACGGATTTTGACGGTGCCCTATTTAAAGTGAATGCGGCAGTCTCTAATGCATATCCCCAAAATGATAGCATTAAGTTGGTAAGAGACATCATAGACCGCACCATATCCTATAGAGTGCGATTACGACATTCAGACACACCATTTTGCTGAGGTGTGCCAGGCGGCGTGAGTCGTGAAACAATTCCACATTTCCTTAGGTGCATGCCAAACTCATGACTTAAATATTCTCCACCACGATCAGATCGTAATTACTTTATTTTCTTGTCACATTGATTCTCCACCTCACTCTGAAATTCCTTGAACCTTTCAATGGTTTCAGACTTGTGTTTCATTAAGTAGACATACCCATATCTGCTCAAGTCATCAGTGAGGGTGAGAACATAACGATAGCCACCGCGAGCCTCGATGCTCATTGGACCACATACATCGGTATGCATTATCTCCAACAAGTCAGTTGCTCGTTCCATTGTTCCGAAGAACGAAGTCTTGGTCATCTTGCCCATGAGGCATGGTTCGCATGTGTCAAATGATTCAAAATCAAGAGACTCCAAAAGTCCATCAGCATGGAGTTTCTTCATGCGTTCGACACCAATATGACCAAGGCGGCAGTGCCACATGTAAGTGGGACTATCGTTATCAATCTTACATCTTTTGGTACTCACACTATGGACATGTGTAACATCACGTTCAAGATTCATCAAAAATAAACCATTGACCAGCGGGGCATGACCATAAAACATTTCTCTCATATACATAGAACAACCATTATTCTCTGATTTAAATGAGTAGCCATCTCACATCAAACGAGATCCAGATACAATGTTCAGGCTCAAAGCTGGTACTAAATAACAATTATTGAGGTTTGAAACTAACCCCAAAGGTATATGTAGAGGTAGCATGCCGACAGCGATCACATCGACCTTGGAACCATTCCCGACACGTATCGTCACCTCCTCCTTTGCCAGTCTCCGCTTATTCCGCAGCTCCTGCTTGGAGTTACAAATGTGAGCAAGTACACCGGTATGAAATACCCAGGAGCTACTACGAGCACTGGTAAGGTACACATCAATAACAAGTATATCACATATACCTTTAACGTTGCCGGCCTTCTTATCCGCTAAGTACTTGGGGCAGTTCCGCTTCTAGTGACCGGTACCCTTGCAATAAATGCACTTAGTCTCAGGCTTGGGTCCATTCTTGTTCTTCTTCCCAGCAACTTGCTTACCAGGAGTGGCAATAGCTTTGCCGTCCTTCTTGAAGTTCTTCTTACCCTTGCCTTTCTTGAAACTAGTGGTCTTATTCACCATCAACACTTGATGCTCCTTTTTGATCTTGACCTCTGCTGATTTCAGCATCGAGTACAACTCAGGAATGGACTTCTCCATCCCTTGCATGTTGTACTTCATCACAAAGCTCTTGTAGCTAGGTGGAAGCGACTGGAGGATTCTGTAAGTGACCAAGTCATCCAGGAGATTAACTCCCAACTGAGTCAAGCGGTTGTGTAGCCCAGACATCTTGAGGATGTGCTCACTGACAAAACTATTCTCCTCCATCTGACAGCTGAAGAACTTGTCGGAGACATCATATCTCGCAACCCAGACATGAGCTTGGAAAACCAGTTTCAGCTCTTGGAACATCTCATATGCTCCGTGTTGCTCAAAATGCTTTTGGAGCCCCGGTTCTAAACTGTAAAGCATGCCGCACTGAACAAGGGAGTAATCATCGCAGCGAGAATGCCAAGTGTTCGCAACGTCTTGCTCTGCTGGGAGAAGGGGTGGGTCACCTAGTGGTGCATCAAGGACATACAATTTCTTGGAAGCTATGAGGATGATCCTCAAGCCACGGACCCAGTCCGCATAGTTGCTTCCATCATCTTTCAGCTTGGTTTTCTCTAGGAACGCGTTGAAGTTTAGGGTGACATTCGCATTGGCCATTGGATCTACAATATAGATTGTAAAGACAATTTTAGACTAATTTCATGATAATTAAGTTCACATAATCAAATTATTTAATGAACTCCCACTTAGACAGACATCTCTCTAGTCATCCAAGTGACACATGATCCACGTCGACTAGCCCGTGTCCGATCATCACGTGAGACGGACTAGTCATCCATGCTAAACATCTCCATGTTGATCGTATCTTCTATACGACTCATGCTCGACCTTTTGGTCTTCCGTGTTCTGAGGCCATGTCTATACATGCTAGGCTCGTCAAGTTAACCTAAGTGCATCAAGTGTGTAAATCTGGCTTACACCCGTTGTATGCGAACGTTAGAACCTATCATACCCGATCATCACGTGGTGCTTCGGAACAATGATCCTTAGCAATGGTGCACAGTTAGGGTGAACACATTTCTTGGAATTTAGTGAGAGATCATCTTATTTACTACCGTCGTTCTAAGCATGATAAACATCACATGCAATCAATATAGTGACATGATATGGCCAATATCATCTTGCTCCTTTGATCTCCATCTTCGGGGCACCATGATCATCACTGTCACCGGCACGACACCATGATCTCCATCATCGCGTCTTCATGAGGTTGTCTCGCCAACTATTACTTCTATTACTATGGCTAACGATTAGCAATAAAGTAAAGTAATTACATGGCGTTTATGATTGACACGCAGGTCATACAATAAAATAAGACAACTCCTATGGCTCCTACCGGTTATCGTACTCATCGTCATGCAAGTCGGGAATCCTATTACAATAACATGATAAATCTCATACATCACAATGCATCATATCACATCCTTTGATCATATCACATCACAAGGCATATGCTGCAAAAACAAGTTAGACGTGCTCTAATTTGTAGTTGCAAGTTTTTACGTGGCTGCTATAGGTTTCTAGCAAGAACGTTTCTTACCTATGCCAAAACCACAACGCGATATGGCAATTGCTATTTACCCTTCATAAGGACCCTTTTCATCGAATCCGATCCGACTAAGGTGGGAGAGACAGACACCCGCTAGCCACCTTATGAAACAAGTGCATGTGAGGCGGTGGAACCTGTCTCACGAAAGCTTACGTGTAAAATCGGTCCGGGTCGCTTCATCCCACAATACCGCCGAATCAAGATAAGACTAGTAACGGCAAGCAAATTAACAAGATTGATGCCCACAATAACTTGTGTTCTACTCATGCATAGATTCTACGCATAGACCTAGCTCATGATGCCACAATTGGGAGACGTAGTAGTAAATCAAAAAAAATTCTACGACCACCAAGATCTATCTATGGAGAAACCAGCAACGAGTAAGGAGAGATTGCATCTTCAGACCTTTGAAGATCTCTAAGCGGAAGCGTTACAAGAACACGGTTGGTGGGGTCGTACTCGCAGCGTTTTAGATCGTGGTGGAATCCGATCTTAGCGCCCAACAACGGCGCCTCCACGTTCAACACACATGCAGCCCGGTGACGTCTCCTATGCCTTGATCCAGCAAGGAGGAAGGAGAGATTGAGCGAGAGCTCCGGCATCATGACGGCATGGTGACGGTGGAGCTGCGTGGTCTCCTGCAGGGCTTCGCCATGCACCATGGAGAACAAGGAAGAGGAAGGGTAGGGCTGCGCCGAGAGAGGAAGAACTCGTGTGTCTGGCAGCCACAAAACCCTCCACTATATATAGGAGGAGGGGGAGGGAGGGCTCAGCCCTAGGGTTCCCACCCTAGGGGCTGCGGCCGGCCATAGATTGGCCATATGGCCGGCGGCCAGAGAGGGAGAGGGGAGGGCGCAGCCCTAGGTGGGCCTTAGGCCCATTTGGGCCTAGGGTTTCCCCTCCTTCCCACCTTTCCTGTGCCTTGGGCCAGGATGGAGGGCGCACCAGCCCACTCTGGGGCTGGTCGCTTCCACTCTCGGCCCACACAGCCCTCTGGGGCTGGTGGCCACACTTGGTGGACCCCCGGAACCCTTCCGGTGGTCCCGGTACGCTACCGGTGATGCCCGAAACTCTTCCGGTGACCAAAACCCCACTTCCTATATATCAATCTTTACCTCCGGGCCATTCCGGAACTCCTCGTGATGTCCAGGATCTCATCCGGGACTCCGAACAACCTTGGGTAACCATGAACACTATTTCCCTATAACCCTAGCGTCATGGAACCTTAAGTGTGTCGACCCTACGGGTTCAGGAGACACGTAGACATGACCGAGACACCTGTCCGGTCAATAACCAACAATGGGATCTGGATACCCATGTTGGCTCCCACATGATTTACGATGATCTCATCGGATGAACCACGATGTCGGGGATTCAATCAATTCCGTATACAATTCCCTTTGTCTACCGGTATGATACTTCCCCGAGATTCGATTGTCGGTATCCCTATACCTTGTTCAATCTCATTACCGGCAAGTTTCTTTACTCGTTCCATAACACATCATCCCATGGCTAACTCCTTAGTCACATTGAGCTCATGATGATGATGTCTTACCGAGTGGGCCCAGAGATACCTCTCCGTCACACGGAGTGACAAATCCCAGTCTTGATTCGTGCCAACCCAACAGACACTTTCAGAGATACCCGTAGTGTACCTTTATAGCCACCTAGTTACGTTGTGACGTTTGGCACACCCAAAGTATTCCTATGGTATCCGGGAGTTGCACAATCTCATGGTCTAAGGAAACGATACTTGACATTGGAAAAGCTTTAGCAGACGAACTACACGATCTTATGCTATGCTTAGGATTGGGTCTTGTCCATCAAATCATTCTCCTAATGATGTGAACCCATTATCAATGACATCGAATGTCCATGGTCATGAAACCGTGACCATCTATTGATCAACGAGCTAGCCAACTAGAGGCTCACTAGGGACATGTTGTGGTCTATGTATTCAGACATGTATTACGGTTTCCGGTTAGTACAATTATAGCATGAACAATAGACACTTATCATGAACAAGGAAATACAATAATAACCATTTTATTATTGCCTCTAGGGCATATTTCCAACAAAGCAATGGGTTAAGCTTGGGGGAGTTGATATGTCTCCATCGTATCTACTTTTCCAAACTCTTTTGCCCTTGTTTTGGACTCTAATTTGCATGATTTGAATGGAACTAACCCAGACTGACGCTGTTTTTAGCAAAATTGTCTTGGTGTTATTTTTGTGCAGAAATAAAAGTTATCGGATTGACCTAAAAATTTATGGAGAATATTTTTGGATTTAATAAATAATATTGGCAAAAGAATCAACCAGATGGGGGCCACCCATAGGCCAGAAGCCTGCTAGGCATGGCCACCCCCCTGGTCGTGCCTAGTAAGCTTGTGAGGCCCCTGCTGCTCCACCAATCTCAATTCCACCCCTATTTATTCCTATTCGTGGAGAAAAAAATATAGGAGAAGAGTTCATCCTGTTTCACGATACGGAGCCGCTGCCACCTCCTGTTCTTCCTTGTGAGGCTAGATCTGGAGTCCGTTTTGGGCTCCAGAGAGGGGAAATCGACACCATCATCATCACCAACTATCCTTCATCACCAATTCCATGATGCTCTCCGCCCTTCGTGAGTAGTTCTATCGTAGACTGATACGTCTCCAACGTATCTATAAGTTTTGATTGTTCCATGCTATTATATTATCTTTTTTGGATGTTTTATATGCATTAATATGCTATTTTATATTATTTTTGGGACTAACCTATTAATCTAGAGCCTAGTGCCATTTTCTATTTTTTCCTTGTTTTTGAGTATTGCAGATAAGGAATATTAAACGGAGCCCAAACGGAATAAAATCTTTGGAATAATTTTTCTTGGACTAGAAGGAATCCACCAAACTTGGAGATCAAGGCAGGAGAGCCGCCGTGTGGCCACAAGCCACAGGGGCGCGACCAGGGGGGTAGGGCGCGCCCCTGGCTTGTGGCCCCACGACGGCCCTCCTAACCCTTTTTCTCGGCCTAAAAATTCCCAAATATTCCCTATATACTAGAGAGAGACACGAAAACACTTTTCCACCACCAGGAGCCTCGGTTCCCATGAGATCCAATCTTGGAGCCTTTTCCGGTAATCTGCCGGAGGGGGATTCGATCATGGAGGGCATATACATCAACTCCATTGCCCCTCTGATGATGCGTGAGTAGTTCACCACAGACCTTAGGGTCCATAGCTAGTAGCTAGATGGCTTCTTCTCTCTCTTTGCTCTTCAATACCATGTTCTTCATGATCTTCATGGAGATCTATCCGATGTAATACTCTTTTGCGGTGTGTTTGTCGAGATTCGATGAATTGTGGGTTTATGCTCAGATTATCTATGCATATTATTTGAGTCTTTTATGATTTCTTATATGCATGATTTCATATCTTTGCAAGTCTCTTCGACTTATTGGTTTGGTTTGGCCAACTAGATTGGTAATCCTTGCAATGGGACAAGTGCTTAGTTTTGGGTTCAATCTTGCGGTGTCCTCACCCAGTGACATAGTAGGGGTAGCGAGGGACGTATTGTATTGTTGCCATCAAGGATAAAAAGATGGGGTTTTCATCATATTGCTTGAGTTTATCCCTCTACATCATGTCATCTTACCTAATGCGTTACTCTGTTCTTCATGAACTTAATACTCTAGATGCAGGCAGGAGTCGGTCGATGTGTGGAGTAATAGTAGTAGATGCAGAATCGTTTCGGTCTACTTGACACGGACGTGATGCCTATATACATAATCATTGACTTGGATATATTCATAATTATTCGCTTTTTTATCAATTGCTCTATAGTAATTTGTTCACCCACCGTAATACTTGCCATCATGAGAGAAGCCTCTAGTGAAACCTATGGCCCCCGAGTCTACTTTCCAAAATATATTTTCATATCTATAAACAAAAAATACGAAAAATAGGTTGCTAAAATTTATTTACCTTTTACTTTCCGTTCTCAGTTACATCTATCTCTATCGGATCTATTCCTTGCAAATAACCGTGAAGGGATTGACAACCCTTTATAGCGTTAGGTGCAAGAGTTTGATTGTTTGTGTAGGTGCATCCATTGGTAACTTGCTTGTTCCTCCTACTGGATTGATACCTTGGTTCTCAACAAATGAGGGAAATACTTATCTACTTCGCTACATCACCCTTTCCTCTTAAGGGAAAACCAACGCATGCTCAAGAGGTAGCATAGACTTGCTGGACGGTGATGGGTTGGATGAGATTTTTCATGTAATCAAGTTAGTTTTGTTTGGGTTTGATCCCTAGTATCCACTATGTTCTGAGATTGATGTTGCTATGACTTTGCTATGCTTAATGCTTGTCACTAGGGCCCGAGTGCCATGATTTCAGATCTGAACCTATTATGTTTTCATGAATATATATGTGTTCTTGATCCCATCTTGCAAGTTGTAGACACCTATTACGAGTTATGATCCGCATCCCGGGTGACAATAACTGGGATTCTTTCTAGTGATTACCGTAGTTTGATGAGTTCATGTATTCACTAAGTGCTAATGCTTTGGTCTGGTTCTCTATTAAAAGGAGGCCTTAATATCCCTTAGTTTCCATTAGGACCCCGCTGCCACGGGAGGGTAGGACAAAAGATGTCATGCTACTTCTTTTCCATAAGCATGTAAGACTATATACGAAATACATGCCTACATTACATTGATGAATTGGAGCTAGTTCTGTGTCACCCTATGTTATAAATGTTGCATGATGAATGCCATCCGGTATAATTATCCATGACCAATCCATTGCCTACGAGCTTTTCACATATTGATCTTTGCTGAGTTACTTTTCCGTTTCTACTATTACAACTACTACAAAATTGCTACTATTACCTCTTCCATCGTTACCGTTACTTCCATACTACTTTGCTACTGAATAATTTGTTGCGGATATTAAGTCTTTCAGGTGTGGTTGAATTGACAACTCAGCTGCTAATACTCGAGAATATTCTTTGGCTCCCCTTGAGTCGAATCAATAAATTTGGGTTGAATACTCTACCCTTGAAAACTGTTGTGATCCCCAATACTTGTTGGTATCACTGCGCGCCATGGCTATAAGCTGTTGCCTGAACTGTTCTTGATCTTCCAGGTTTTCGGGTATGGAGAAGTCTTCGGCCTCCGGGATTTCCTCCTCCTTGACAAGGGGTAATTGTCGTCCTCAGAATCGTTTAGATCATTAGGGTTGCGCTGATCTTTCTGGCCTCTCCTAGTCCTCTAGCTGATGTTCGAGAATATCGGGATCGCCAAGGTCTTCCGGGTAGCTCCGTCCCTGGTGCCATCGATAGTTTTTATTCCCTTTTTTTACCTTTGACCATTTGTGCGGCTTCTGGTGCCTTGACGAGGCTTCACTCGATTTGTCGCCATCATTTTTAGGTCTGTGCTCGCCATAATTGGCTGGAGTGTCCACCATGTAGACGTCGTAGGTGGAGGTGGCAGCCCATCGCCCAGTGTTAACGGTGGTGGGAGCACGATCTTCCTGACCCATGTCTTCTGCCTCCTTGGAGGCATAGTCCAACATGTCGGTTAAGTCTTAGACAATGGCTATCAAGTGGGTGGTGGATGGGATAAAAAATTTGTCTTGACCCGCCTTAAGACCGATCTAAGCATGGACCAGGGTTGGGTCATCGGTAATTTTCATTGAGAATATCCGATCTAGGGCCTCGTTGAGTGTCAAGAGCTCGATCGGGTCAACCTGCTCAGAGCTTTCGGAGTTAACCTCCGATGCGTCTGCGCAAGGGGAGTGTTCGGCAGGAACTGGTCTCCGGATGTCTGGTGCTATGGACGGATCCGGACTCAAAGCAAGGTCATAGCCGGGGTGGATCCCATGGACGGGACCAAAAGCGGAGTTGGAGGTAAAAGCCTCGAAGTCTTTGGGCACGGCAGGCGAGACTGCGAGCCCGATTAGCGAAATATTGCCCCGAAAGTCTACGGAGAACTCTAGGTTTCCGAATCTGACCTCTTTATCAGGGGCGGAACTCTTGACCCAGCCAAGATGACCGATCGGGTCAGCGTGCATCACAATGCTATCGAAAGCGAAGATCTGTCAGGGGACAAAGGTGACCATGTTGCAGACTTCTTCGTTGATGATGACGCGAGCCACTGACTCCTTTGGCGATCACAGCAGAACTCTCGATGAAAGCACCAATGGTGGTGTCAAAACCGGCGGATCTCGGATAGGGGGTCCCAACCTGTGAGACTAGGATCGATGGTAACAGGGGACAAAGGAGGCAGTGCTTACCCACGTTCGGGCCCTCCTATGGAGGTAAAACCCTACGTCCTGCTTGATTATATTGGTGGTATGAAGGTTACAGAGTTGATCTACCTCGAGATCGAATAGCTAAAACCCTAGATGAGTTTCCTTTCCCTACGATCTAAAACCCTCCCAGTTTATATAGACACCGAGGGGTACTAGGGTTTACACATGGAAGGTCCCCTGCCGAGGATGGAGATGCCAGTTTCCTCATATTTAATCAGAGTGCATGACGCGCCTTCGGGACTTCCTTCTGTAATGTTGGCTCTCAGTGTATCCGGCCCTTCCCGTGACAATCAGAGAATGGCCCACCAAGCTAGCCTATTAAGAGATAGGTCGACGGCTCGAGGATCCCTTAGTCCAGGACACCCTCAGAGGGAAGCAGGGATTTGCAAAGGTGCCAGAGCTCAAGGATTAAATAAGAGATAATTATAATTTTGAAAGGTACACCCTTCCTGTCAATGTTATAACCAAGAGCTATCAATATCTTCCATATTAAACAAATTAGTGGCGGTTCCCAAGCGGTAAAATTAAATGTTTATTCACCCTCCAACAACGAACACACTCCACGGCAAGCCGAATCCACGGGTACCGTCCAAACCAACAACATTCCCGGGGGAGTTTTGTTTAATTATTTGCATTTATTTTGATTTCGGGTCTGGGAATCCATATTACTGCCCTTCTCGTGCAAGGACGAGTGAATAAACACTCATTATGATTTCGGGTCTGGGAATCCATATTTCGGTCCAGGCACACAAAATAGATGTTCATTTGAAATTTTATAGGTGGCACATGCAAATTTACTTGGAATGGCAGGGTAATACCGCATATAGGTAGGTATGGTGGACTCATCTGGAATAACTTTGGTTTAAGGGTTTTTGATGCACAAGTAGAATTCCCACTTAGTACAGGTGAAGGCTAGTAAATAGGTTGAGAAGAGGCCATCTATAGAGCGAATATAGTCATAAACATGCATTACAAATAATAAACATTGAATTCTATCATGAGTAGGATATGGACACCATGAACATAAATATCATGAAGGCTATGTTGGTTTTGATTCAACTACATGCGTTAACATGTACCAAGTCAAGCCGCTTGAAACATTCAAAGGAGGATACCATATCATCATACTACATCATAGCCATTTTAATGCATGTTGACATCCAGGATAAATTATTATCCACTCCTAGCTACTTGAGCATGGCATGAACCACTATAATCTCTAACTGTTATTGCAAACATGTTCAATCATAATGTGCTGAATCATGTATACCATGTTAAACATATTTACAAAAACAAGAACAAGTTGAGTTCATACCTGCTTTTCTCTTCCATAGTCAATTCGTCAAATGTCGTCATTATTGCCTTTCACTTGCACAATCGAATGGTATGGAAATAATAATAGTGCAAGAGTGCCATGGACTAAGCTGGAATCTACGAACATTTTATTCAAGAGGAGAAGACAAGGTAATATGGGCTCCGTGTTAGATCAACAATAAAGCATATGAGAGCCACTCAACATTTCATCGTGGTCTTGTCCCTGATATGACTCGATAAAAGAAAAAGAACTACAGAGAAACACACTGGAATATTTTTTGAGTTTTTGTTTTTTCTTGAAGAGAGAAAATACAAGAAGGAAACAAAAACGATAAAAACTATTTACACGGGAGAACTCCCAAGCAAAAGAACAAATGAGAAATCTTTTTGGGTTTTCTTTTAATACCACAACTAATTAAACTGAAAAGAAAAACCAAAAAGAAGCAGGCAGTATTTTTGGGATTTTCTCAAAGTTTTTCAAACACACGAGAAGAAAACGAGAAAAATAAATCTAACATGGATAATACAATGAAAGAGGGTGGACACCAACAAGTGCAATGAAATGTGTGAACATGAATGTAATGTCGGTGGGAATACGTACTCCCCATGCTTAGGCTCTTGGCCTAGCTTGGTGATGACCATCCGTAGTAGTCGTCCGGCCCCATGTTGAATTGCGGTGGAGCAGGTACCTAAGCATCCCAATCCTGGGGCTCCTCCTCTGTCGTAGCTTGGTTGTTCCAATAGGTGATGATATGATCTGGCATCATTTTGTATCTGTTCATGGCAACAGAATCAAACAAAGCAGGTGCAGGCAACGGAATAACATCACGGGTTATGATGCTAAATACCAAATTATAGCGAATATTATGAAAGTGGTCAGCCTCATCAATAAAGTGGTGATCCCCTAATGAGATGTAGTCTAGATAAACCTTGGGCAAAAGATAATCATGAGGGCGTATATAAACTCCTAAACGTCTCGCTAAGCGAGTAGCGTAAATTGCATAATGTATCTTGCCCTTACTCTTCTTATGTTGTAGGCATCGTGCAACGATAGCTCCTAGGCTAAAAGTGTGATCACTATATAATGCACATCGCAAAGTGGCGAGGTCCGGAGCATTGAGTGCACCGACCTTTTCCTTAGCAGTTAAACACTTAGAAATGAATATAGCAAAGTAATGCACATAAGGAAACTGCAAACTAGTGGAAGTGGTTTTCGACACGCCCCTATCATCACCCACTATTAAAGTGAGGAGAAAATCGTCAAACTCTACTGGTTTAGGCTCTCTTAATTCCCCGTCAGAAGGAATCAGACATATGTCACAAAAGTCAGTGAATTGTATTTTGTAGTTTTTAGCATATAGATTAAACTACACCTCAGGAGGGTTATTCCTATTTAGGAAGTTAAAGCTTTGCACAAAGGAATTTGTGAGGATGTGATACTGGTCACACTTATCTGTGAGGAAGTTGGTCAGCCCAGCATTGTCAATAAATTTAGAAAATTCTTGATAGAAACCGGCTTCCTCCATAAAGGGAATATGTGGCCATTCGCACGACCACAATTCTTCATTCCTTGGAATGTCTAGGTCACTATCAGACGACTCCCCAATAACTCCCTTGGCATTCTTCTTGGAGGAGTACTTCCTAAAGAAATTCATCTTATTTTCTACAAATAAAATTCTGAAAAAAATTTAGTCCACAAAAATTTGTTAACAAAACCAAATAAGATTGATAGCAACTACTCCTAGGGATGCATAGAGGCCATATCAAGGATTCAAACTACTTAGAACTCTAAGAATTCAACATGCAAGATCATCTACAACACCACCAAGAGTAGATAATTATTCTGAAAATAAACCACTAAATCAAAAACTAATTGGAGCAATGGGGAGTTACATACCAAGAATCCATCCCCTAAAACAGTTTCGGAAGTAGAGCATTGAGCAAAGAGATTGAAATCCACGGGTTCTTGAGCAAGAACACGAGGGAGAGAGCAATGATGAATTTTTTTCAGGAGGTAGGAGATGACATGGGCTAAAGGGATAAGTGAGGGGACCCACCAAGGGCCCACTGATGATCCACATGTATACGGGATCAATCATAATCCTTTCGATAAGTAAGAGTATCGAACCCAATGAGGAGCAGAAGGATATGATAAGCGGTTTTCAGCAAGGTAATTTCTGCAAGCACTGAAATTGTAAGTAGCAAGTGTTTTGATAGCAAGGTAATTTGTAACGAGCAAGTAACGGTAACAATAGGTAAGGTGCATAGCCCAATCCTTTTGTGGCAAAGGATAGGCCAACAATATTTCTTATGATGAGCGAAGTGTTCTTGAGGGTACACAAGAATTTCATCTAGCCACTTTCGTCATGTTGGTTTGATTTGTGTTTGCTAGTTTGATAATTTGATATGTGGGTGGACCGGTGCTAAGGTGTTGTTCTTACTTGAACTAACAACCTACTCATGATTAACCACCTCGCAAGAATCCGCAACTATGAGAAAAGTATTAAGACAAAGTCTAACCATAGCATTAAACATGTGGACCCAAATCAACCCCTTACAAAGTAGCGCATAAACTAGGGTTTAAGTTTCTATCACTCTCGCAACCCATCATCTAATAACTACTCCACAATGCATTCCCTTAGGACCAAGGATGGTGAAGTGTCATGTAGTCAACGTTCACATGACACCACCAAGGGAATCACAACATACATATCATCAAAATATCGAACACATATCAAATTCACATCAGTACTTGCAACATGACTTCTCCTGTGACCTCAAGAACAAAAGTAACTGCCCACAAATAATATGCATGCTCAAGATCAGAGGTGTATTGAATATCATAATGGATCTGAACATATAATCTTCCACCAAATAAACCATATAGTAATCAACTACACAAGATAATCAACACTACTAGTCATCCACATGTACAAATATGAGGTTTCGGTACAAAGATTGAACACAAGACATGAACTAGGGTGTCAGAGGAGATTGTGCTGTTGAAGATGTTGATGAAGAATGGTATCTCTGACGTGCTTTTTTGGGGTGCTGAATTCTAGTTGCCGACATTCTCCCTCCCGATGTAAACCTTGCAAATTATGAGAGAAAAGGCAATAGAATTACTCCCCAAAGCATAAAACAATATAAATAACAGTAATAAAACAAGATGCAAAATGGACATATGAAATCCTCCAAAATTAGACCTCGCTTGTTCTCAAGCGAAAGCCGATATCGAAGAACATGCCCACATGTTTTGAGAGAGAGGTGTCGATAAAAACAAAATGCAGACATAGAAGCATCAAGCTTATTATTATAATAGCAACAAAACTAACGTAAAACCTTATCATAAAAGTTTTATTTCATAGCAGCATCATATAACTTCTTATGAGCAAGTAACAATTCATCACAACGTGGAACTATAAAGCATAAACCTTATTGGAAACCAACAAACTATGTTCTCACTCAACTTTGCAACTGCAATTCATCATATTTTCAGGAAGGGTCTCATGTAGGAGCCTTTTGGCTAGTCCACATACTCAACCATCATTTAGTCTTCTATGATTGCTAACTCTCACATCATACCCATGGACAAAAATTTTCAACCAGACACATAGAAATACAGGGGCTTATAGTTTATCTCCCAACATATTCACCTCAAGGGTGATGTCAACAATAATAACTCATGCTCACTGATATCCAACTGGTTATATGTGCCTAGATCTTTCCTCGCCACATGATGCTTGCCAAAGGAGAAAAATAAAAAGGAATAGAGAAGAATACTTTGACTCTTGCATACAAGTAAGTACATAAAAGTAAAAGATAGGCCCTTTGGAGAGGGAAGTAGAGGTTGTCATGCGCTTTTTAGTTTGTATGCCAAATCCCTTAGCGTAGAAGAACGTCACATTGCATTGCCTCTTGTGATAGAAACCTTTATTATGCAATCCGTCGCTTTTCATACTTTGCCATCACAAGTTTGTGCAACGCTCAATTTTCTCTTACACTAATTGATTCAACACTTTTTAGAAGCAATTTTTATTGCCTTGATGCACCGATGCCAACTTACTTTAAGGATCTTATTCAATCCATAGGTAGGTATGGTGGATTCTCAAACATGAGTTTGGGTTTTTGGTTTTTGGACGCACAAGTAGTATCTCTACTTATTGTGGAGTTTTTGGATAGCAAAGATATTGGGCAAGCACCACATGTTAAAGGATCTATGACAATATAACTTCTATGTGAATATGAACTAGCATAAATCATTACGTTGTCTTCCTTGTCCAACGTCAACAATTTCGGCATATAATATTTAATGGGTGACGGTGTCCTGGACTAGGGGGTACTCACCATGTCGTCTCCCGACCAGTGGGTCGGGCCGAGGACCCCCATGATGATTCACTAATGCCGAATAGAAGGAGGATTCCACAAGACTTGGCGCACAAGACAAGGTCTCCTCTAAACCCTAGGCCTATAGTGCATATATAAACCGAGGCCAGGCTAGTCCATATATCATTATATTCATTACTACAATCTCGTGGTAGATACCTGCACTATGTACTATCCCCCATATCAATACAATGAAAAGCAGAACGGAGGGTATTATCTCCTTGAGAGAGCCCGATCCTGGGTAAAATCCTGTGTCCATGTTACCATGGCTCCAAGACGCCTAGCTTAGGACCCCTACTACGAGATATGCTGGATTTGATACCGACAGTGGTGCTTTCATTGAAAGCCTGCTGAGTAGTCGCCGTAGGGCGATGGGAATTCAGATCGGCTCCATTGCGATCTACGCGTCGGAACCGAGCTAGATCGTCAACATCGACATCTTCGTCGCCGACTTGACTGGTCACCTCGGCTATCCCGAGGACTGTGCTCCAGGTCGGATCATATAGATTGGACGAGTGTCTTCATCAACATCAATTCCAATCTCAACCAAGATCAAGGAAGAAGCCTCCATGGTGCTCGGGGGCTCAACGTCAACATTGCCCTCGCGCGATCATGTAGTTTTTCTAGACAGCGGATTCGTGTTCGTCGTCCCCGCCTCCTCGAGTGTCGTTTTAACGATTGCTTTGGTGGAATTGTGCCTAATTGAGTCTAGAACAACGCTGCAAAATTTCATCACGTTCCGGTGGAGAAATCTCCGGCGATCTACGACCTACCGAAGTCGCGTCAAATCTGGACGAGTTTAGGGTGTGGAGTCCAGAGTCTTGCTCGGAGGTCCGTTGGAAAATCCCACCGTTCATCGGCTGCGGAATTCCTATACCGATCACCCATCAAACTTTTAGCTCGATCCGACCATCCAAACTCCTGGAAACATCCTATTAGTACAACGAATTTTGGATCTATTTTCTACACGAAAACGAATCCAATCCGAGTTCACCTTTTTCATGAACGGTTGTCGGACGTCCTTTTTGAAGGAAATTTTCTCATCATCTCGGTTATCCACCAAGAGTTCGGCATCGTGGGGGCCGAATAATCATCAAGGAACCTCGTCATCCACGGGTTGTACGGGCGGGGTGCTCCATTGCTTCATCAAGCCAGCATCGACCTCGTCACAAATTCCGACCTGCGTCGGCATTGCCGCGCCATTACTTTTTCAAGGTGAGGTCCACCACGCCGACCTGCTTTGACACGTCGGCTGGCATGGGGCTGTAGCGTTACCTTACAAATCTGCTCCATCACCTCGGCTAGACCGGGGCTCTGGCATCCCTTTATCAACCTGCTCTGGGGACTTCGGCGTCACCAACCGACCTGCTTCAACACATCGGCTGGCGTGAGACTTCGGCGTCACCAGCCGACCTACATGAGACTTCGGCGTCCACCGATCACGGCTTCACCGTGTTAACTGGACCGAGGACCTCATCTGGCTACATCAACCGTGCAGCGTCAACACTTCGTCAAGTCGAACTCTTCGTTCAGGCACCTCGCTGCCCAGGCCATATTCCTTTACTTATTTGCTTCACTTAAATTAACTAAGTAGAAGATTTTTTTAAAATACATGATTATGTTTATTTTTTATTACTCTTGGTTTGCACTATATTGTGTGCAGAGGTAATCGACTTCAGTCGTCATGCGATCACCCCGGCGTCACCTTGCCGACCTGCTCCACCACCTCGGCTGTACCAGCGGCTTCGCCTCACCACACCGGTCGAGCCATGACACTACTTCTGAGTGCCGAACTCCTTGTTCGGTCTCCTCGGGGTGGGCTTGGGGGCTGGGACCTCGGTCATGCCGAAGACGACACACTGGATCTGTCAAAGTTTGATGGGCATGCTCGTCCAACCACAAGCCCGGATCGCGTCATCGACACCGAGCACATTAACCAGCTAAGTCGCTTTCATGCTCAAAAACTTTCATTTTTAAATTTTGTTTGGTTTGACCAAGCATTATACTTTTTTGACAAAAGTTTTTTGCAAAAAACTTTCTTTGTCAAAACTTTGTTTGTTATAAAAAAAATTCAAATACCCCGTTTACTTGGGGGCTTCCTTTATGAAGCCATTCCTCTTGCATATATTTATTAATGTATCACACCCTTCCTTGTTCGTGTTTACGTCAGTATATGCATCATGTTGACTTAAGTGTTCCGCAAAGATGGATTGCCTGGCTCCTGTGCTTTCCCCTACGTTCCCGATTGTTCGACTAGGGAGTAAAGGGAGCACCTCTGCGATTGTTATGATCGGGTCATCTGAACTCATACCTCAGACGGGCGAAGCCGAAAGCTAGCGCTCTAATTGTTTTCACCTATAGTCGGCACACGACGGAACTCATGCGTACACAAATCTATTGCACAAGTCTCATAGTAATCATGAGCGACCAAAGAAAGGTGTCGTTGGGGGCACTATTTTCTTCGAAGATGCTTCTTACGTTACATAACTAATATAGCATAAGTTCCCTGGGCGCGCTTTGTCTGTTACAGCCTAATGGCCTGATTGCCTGATATTCTCGGTAGGCGGAATAGATAACACTTTTCGGCCCTTGGCCAAAGAGGGAGAGGCTGACGGTCGGTTAAGACACGTTCAAACTTCGGACGAACAAACATATATGATATAAGTACTTCGGTACATACAATCATTATACATAAAATTCTTTCACCCAAGTCACTTGGCGGCTCTTGAATTTGTATGAGCCATTTTATAATAACTGTGTTTTCTTCTTAGTTGTTGCAAAGTCTTTTTCTACCACTCCTTTTTCTGACACTATCGTGTGGTCAATAGCCGGATAGCCTGGTTTCTTTCTAAAGACGCTCAAGTTAGTTCGCTAAACAGGCCTTAGAGAAACACTCCGCCTTCAGGATATGGAGGTTGAAGCTAAAGGTTGACCCGCTTGGAGCCCGTAGATCGGATGTATCATGTTAAAGCATGACCGACACACAAATTAAATTTTAGACCAATTTTGGATTGACACAATTTTATTTTATCTAAATATAACGTTTTTTGCATAAGTTTTTTGGCATTTCCGAGCATAACTCTCGCAGTACACTTTTAAAGCAACGACAATATCGATGGGGGGCTGCGACTAGAGCCAAACCCACCAAAAGCCAAGGTAATCCGAGGAGTCCTTGGCAAAACGTTATCGGATATTGCTTTATATGCAACAATTCCGAATTGTGTCTTCGGTCAATAGTTGGGTTGCCCGGCTCCTATGCTTGCCTCCCACATTCTGCTTTGTTCGGCTAGGAGTGCAAAGGGAGAACCACTACGATTGTACTTCCGGTTTAACTGGTCAAGTACGTCAGTGGAGAAAGCCAAAAGCTGACTGTCACAATGAGCTTAAACTGGTCGGCGATCCGATGACCATATTAAACAATGGGCCGTTCATAAAATTGCCCGAAGTGTTAATGGCTTGACCTCGGGTAATGCCAAACACTACTCGGGGGCTAGTAACTGGCCTCCTAAACTTTAAGCTCATCTAACTAAATGATAAATGGTCAGAGAGGAGTCAAAATAGCATATAGACTTAAAGAATTTATATTCAATATGTGAGTGCTGCCTTCCGTAATCATCGTTGCAAAGCTATAAGTATGCATCAATTTGACTTAAGATTTTAGCCAAGCTGGGTTGCCTGGCTCTTGTGCTTACCCCCTACGTTCTCGATTGTTCAGCTAGGAGGTAAAGGGAGTACCTCTGTGATTGTTACTTCCGGGTCATCCGGGTTAGTACCTCATACTGGGTGACGCCGAAAGCTAGCCATCTTAAGAATATAATTGGTCGGCAATGACGGAAGTGAAAATTTAGGTTCACTAAGGACCACAAAGTTTGTGAACATTTTCCGAACTAAATCCTCAATGTTTTCCTCCCACATTGATCGGAGTTGAGGTCTCATGATCATGGTCAACATGATATCCTGGGAAAAGGAACTTATAAATGAACTATTTGTCCCAGAAGATGTTTCTTACATACTAATATAACATATCTCTCCGCGTACCTTTGTTTATAAAACCGTATGGCCGGATTGCCTTGTTTGCCGTAAATCTTTGGCTTTATAAAGGCTTTATAAAGTAGTACAAACACTCCTCAGCTACTGGCCGAGGAGGTTGAAGCCGATGGTCGGTTAACAAAGTCTTGTACAATGCGGATCTGAGCATTAATGATGTATCAAACGTAACAAATGTAAAGTACTTGGATACATAGAATCATTACACATAAATTGTGTCAAACGTAACAAAGTTTGTGTCAAACAAATATCGATCCTTAATTCGACCACCCGTGCCCAAATTAAGGCTCGGGGGCTACTGCATTGGCAATTCAATGCAAAAAATTTCAATGCAATACAGTTTCCTAGGAGATTATGATCCTTGGGTTGGTCGGCCACACTCAACCTAAGTCTCGAGGTCTGTGCACACCGTATTTGTGTCCCAAAGTATGCTGCCAAGCTTGGAGTTGATCCTCGGGCCGATTTTGCAAATCTACCTGAGCCTCAAGGGCTACTGGGATTAGCAGTTTTATGTCATCCTTCAGGTGCATCTCGGGTTTTAGACCGACACACACCTTGAGGGCTACTAGCTATATATCTCGACAGAGAATAAATTGCACCAATCGAAAATATCCACCAAAAATCAGCCCACGGTCGGGGTGGTGCACCACCTCGAAAGTAGTCCGGCATAAAGCTCGGGCGCAAATGGCTGGCT
Source organism: Hordeum marinum (assembly GCA_022496015.1). NCBI lineage: Eukaryota > Viridiplantae > Streptophyta > Magnoliopsida > Poales > Poaceae > Hordeum > Hordeum marinum. The sequence continues at coordinate 405,909,243 of CM039676.1, read as the reverse complement.
CCATAGAGAGCATTTCCGACATTAAGCTCGGATGTATTCCTTCAATTTTTTAAGGTCCAAGTTAGTTTGTGATAGCTCGGACGCGGACCATCGTTAGAGCTCGGATGCAGTACAGCGTTGGAGCTCGGAAGCTGTCCGACATAAAGCTCGGATTCGAATGGTTCATTTCATACAAGACTATTCTGACATTTAAACTCGGATGGACTCATTCAGATTTTCAGAGGCCGAGGTAATATATGATACCTTGAATGCTGAATAGTGTCCTGGACTTGGGGGTACTCACCATGTCGTCTCCCGACCAGTGGGTCGGGCCGAGGGCCCCCATGATGATTAACTAATGGGCCACTTCGGGCAGCCCATGCCGAATACAAGGAGGATTACACAAGACTTGGCACGCAAGACAAGGACTCCTCTAAACCCTAGTCCTACGATGCATATATAAACCGAGGCCAGGATAGTCAATAGATCATTATATTCATTACTACAACTCGTGGTAGATACCTGTACTATGTACTATCCCCCCACATCAATACAATTAAAAGCAGGACGTCGGGTATTATCTCCTTGAGAGAGCCCGAACCTGGGTAAAATCCTGTGTCCATGTTACCATCGCACCAAGATGCCTAGCTCAGGACCCCTACTATGAGATATGCCGGATTTCACACCGACAATGGGGGCTCACAATCACAAAATATGTCCATGATAGTATATTCGCATGTGAATCTTCTCTTCCCTAATTAATTTTTCATGAGTTGAATCATTGACTAATGCCATGTTTTCCAATCTCCAATAAATTTTACCACTTATACTTTTCTTTATTTTGATGTCATTACTCACCATACGATTAGCATATCCTGGATACACACGATCACATATGGGGCCATCAGCCCCTTTGCGGTTTGACGGGGAGGGGGGGGCGTGGATGCAAGCACGAAGAGCGGAGATAGTGAGACGACGCGGCGATTTACCCAGGTTTGAGACGATGTGAAGCGTAAAACCCTACTCCTTCTTTGTGGGTGGATTGATCAAGGGAACACGAGGAGCGCGCAACGCTCCCGTCCAGCGAGGGATATCTTCAGGGGAGCTGTTACGCGCATACAAATGCTCAAGAGTGTGAATCCCTCAACTAGGTTTCCTTGGGCCTCCTTTACATTTCAAGGGGCGACCACAGTGACAAAACATATAATGTCTGGTGATTAGATAGCTAGCAGAGCTTACCATACCTAACTCTGGCATTAGAGACAAAATAGCAACATTGCTAGTCTAGGTGGCGTGCAGGGGTGCATCCCTGGCAAGCTTATACCACCGCTCTAGCTGTATGTTGCTTCACACTTGACATGTTTAAGGACGAGTGTCAAAGAGGGGTAATCTTCCTTCCAACATGTAGCCACATGCTTAGTGAGAGCCCATTAGCCACTTGGGGGCTCTACACCACATCGACAAGTGACTGGCCTTGCGATGAGGTGGAGCGGTGACAGGTTGGCTCGTGCTTGCCGGGGGATGACTTGTCGGGGCTTCGAGAGGGTGCGTGCGTCCTGGTCCCCAGCAAGCACCGGTGGAGTACTTGGGGCACGGCAGTCCAGGGTTGGGCTGCCGCGTAAAGTTTGTTGTAGTCCGTTTTGATTATTTCTGAGTTGTCTTGGTTTGTGGAGGGTTTTTACCATTGTCGCTTGTGTCTAAGTCAGGGCCACTGGGTACCCCTGTCCCAGTGCATCGACAGGAGCCTCTGGGTCTGGGCCACACGCGCTCGCCAAGTGCCATTGGGCTAGGCCCAAATTTCATGCATAGGCGCGCAATGAGAGGGAGTAACTACCAATTTAATGGTCAGCAATGACCCATTTTCTCAAGACGTTTCCGCCACGTGCGCCGCATGCATAGCGTGAGGCTACTGGTGGGTGCACTTGACTTAAAGCTTAGGTCATGGAAGAAACCACAACGCCATGGATTTTAGCAACATGGCGGTTACCTATTTCGCCCATGATCGTGGGTAGTGGGATTGGTGGAAATGGGCGGCAACCCTTGGAGCGGGGGAGAGCCAACCCCCGTGCCCTCCCTATAAATTGGAGGTCTCGAGAGGTGATGCTCATCCACCTTCTCCTCCTCCTTGAGTACAAACCCACAAAGCTTGCCTCTGCTTCTGTGTTCTGAGTTGTGTTTGCTGCCAGCATGCCCAGGGGATGAGGGCATCCTCTAGCTTCCGCCGCAACAACGAGGGCTTCCCGTCAGGATCATGCCACCGCTTCGGTCGTAGAGGTGGAGGGCGGGTCTAGTGTGCGTGGTAGAGCCACTGGAAGGGCCCGAGGGCGACACGGGGGCCGCGGCCGGGGGAAGATGGAGTGTCGGTTCTCTTCCTCCTCCACCATCATACCCACCCCTTACGGAGGGTCATATCGAGGGGACGGCGTTGGAACTTGTCATCAAACTGCACGGTCCTCCTCGAAGCCGCCTCCGTCTCCCTCTCCCTTTTGCCAGGGTGATAGAGGTCCACAAACCGCATGTGTTGTGGTTGCGAGCGCATGGTTGCTGTAATGGCGCCGTGCGGGCGGACATCGAGTTTCCCGAGCTCTATGTCATGCTTCACAAGCGCGGGTGGAAAACCTTCGCACGTGCCCACAACTTCACGGGTGGGCATGTCCTCCGCTTCAAGTTGGTTGAGGCCGATCTGCTCTCTGTCAAGATTTATAGGCACTCACGCATCCGTCTTGGTTGTTGTGAGGAGAGCTCAAGTGATGTCGAAAGCTCCTCCTCGAGCGATAGCATTGAGGGGGACAGTGTCAGTAAAGATGATGACTACGAGCCCCCAGCCGTCAAGTCGGAGTACGCTTGCTCGGACTCTAGCTGAGCGTCGGTCGCACAATCACCATTAGCTACCCCTCCTCGATAGAGCCATCTACCGGGGGTTCTTAACTCCAGCGCTGCCTTCTCCCCCAGCCGGCTGCGGCAGACTCGTGGACTTCGGCTTTGTCTTCCCTACCGGTGGGCCCACCGTCGGTGCAATGCTGGTCTTGATGGGGTCAGGCTGGGCTTCTGTTGGGGCCCTTATCCAAATCCCTTCTTCTTTAGTGTCTTGTTTCTCGGGGAGAAAGCCAAATAAAGGATTATTATAAAGGCGGATCTTCTAATGAAACCTTTATCCAACTTGTATAAAAAATGAATGAGAAAAGTGCTATTTTGTTTCCGTAAGTACTATCCCATTCTTTGCCTGTTTATGCTGTCTTGGGATGTGTTGTCCTTGCTGCACGGAGCCACTTGCCGGATCATAACTCAGCCACGAGCGCCAAGGAAAAACGAGCCCCCAACAATAGGTTGGCGTTGTTCCCCGGCATAGCTCCTTTCCCATGTCGGCGCAACCCCCCATAGTTGTTGAATAAAAACAAGGGGCGGCTCGTCGCGACAAGGGTTCTCACCACGTGGAGGACTCCACTACCCACAATGAGGGAGATACTACGGATTTCCTCGGGGCATCGGGAAAATATTGAACTTGGGATGCGTAATTGTACTTATCTTTTCCAAGTTGTATCCCTCTCGAGGGCTTGATAGGGTGTTGTCCTCGTTCCTTCGCTCCTCTGCTTTGTCTTCCTGATGGTCCGTTGCGTAGGGAGAGAAAAGTAACAAAGTTCACAGGTTCATCAAGCACTGTAATAAAATCTTATATTTTAAAAGTGATAACATTGCAATCACGAAAATGTGTAATGAGTATGTAAGATGATGATATGATGCAATGCCTAGCTTTATTATTGTCGCATAGGGTCTGCGCCTGGCTTTGTACAAAGGGTTACATGCAACATTGGCAATGCTTGTACAAATGGTGGCTGCCAGGGACTACGCCTGGCAACTGCGCCTTACGGGTAGAACTTACGAAGATGCTCCATATTCCATGAGTTAAGCACCTTGGTGCCATCTTCGGTCTCCAGACAGACAGTGCCGGGTCTGGTGACTCGTGCTACCCGGTAAGGGCCTTCCCACTTCGACGTCAACTTGTTGGTACCCTTGGCGGACTGAACACACCAAAGGACAAGGTTGCCTTTCTCAAGGCTCCGGGCATGAACCCTGCGGCTATGGTAGCAGCATCGGGCTTGCTGGTAGCATGCAGCATGCATAGCAGCCCTGAGACAGTCTTCCTCGAGGAGCATGGCATCGTCATGTCGTAGTTGCTGTTGCTCTACTTCGTCATAGGCAAGCACTCGAGGTGACCCATATATGAGTTCCATGGGGATCACTGCTTCCGCCCCGTACACTAGGGAGAAGGACGTCTGGCCAGTAGCTCGATTTGGTGTCGTTCTGAGTGACCAAAGAACAACCGATAGCTCGTCTATCCATTGCATGCCGCTCTTCCGCAGCTTATCAAAAGTCCTTGTCTTGAGTCCTCGTAGCACTTCATCACTCATCCTCTCAACTTGCCTGTTGCTTCTAGGATGAGCAACAGAGGTGAAGCTCCCAAGGCTCTGGATATATTGCATGAATGCATGGCTCGTGAACTGGGTGCCATTGTTAGTGATCACCCTCTTAGGTACTCGAAAGTGGCACACGAGTCCTTTCATGCACTTGATAGCTGATTGTGCAGTCACCTTTCTCACTGGTTCCTCCTCAAGCCACTTTGTGAAATTGTCGGTTGCCACGAACAAGAACTCAAAGCCCCCGATAGATCGGGAAAAGGGCCCAGGATATTGAGTCCCTAGACCGAGCGTGGATAGGATAAGGGAATTGTTTGCAGAGCTTGCACTAGTTGATGGATGTTCTTGGAATGAAACTGGCAAGCTTCACACTTGGTGACCAGCTCGGTGGCGTCCTGGAGGGTAGTGGGCCAATAGAAACCCTACCGGAAAGCTTTACCGACAAGGTCTCTCGATCCTATGTGAGAGCCACATGCTGCTCCGTGGATTTCTGCCAGTAGCCTTAGTCCGTCCTCCCGGCATATGCACGTCAATTTCACACCATTTGTTCATCTTCTGTACAAGGTGTCATTGACAAACAAGTACATACTTGACCGGAGGGATACTTTCTTGGCTTCCTCTTGTTCTCCGGTGAGTTCTCCTGTCTAAAGGTAGTGAACTATATGTTGTGCCCAGGCTGGAGCTTGTGGCTTTAAAACAAGGACTAGTGGTGTCTCCTCATCAGCAAGAGCACTTGTCTCAACAGCTAGGACCTGAGGTCCCACGGGAGGGACCTGCTCATCAACTGCGGTGGGACTTTTCCTGGCAGCATCTAAACCATCGGCTTTGGGAAGCTCTATGGGGAAATGCTTGCAGGAGTTCAGCTTCCTTCTCTTTCTGGTCATCGCCGACGGGGATACCGATGATTGGGTGAGGTGGAGAACAAAAGTCCCAGGTTCCACAGGAAGCTTCTACGCAGCACACTTCGATAGATTGTCAGCAATGTTGTTTTCCACTTGGGGCACATGCTCTGTCTGTAGTCCATCGAAGTGATCCTCCAATTTCCTCACCTCCTCCACGTATGCTTACATCATCAGGCTATGGTAATCCTTGTTGACTTTCTTCACCACAAGTTGAGAGTCTCCACGGACAACCAGTCTCTTGATCCCCAACTCTACTACGATTCTAAGTCTGGCAAGGAGTCCCTCATACTCAGCAGTATTGTTGGTGGCTTCCTCCCAAGGAAAGTGCATTTGGACCACGTAATTGAGGTGCTCTCCGGTGGGGTCAATGAGGAGCATGCCTGCTCTAGCACCCTGAAGTGAAAAGGCATCATCAAAGTACATGAGCTAGTCTTTGGAACTTATTCATCGGGCGTGGGCATCCATTCTGTAATAAACTCTACCAAGGCTCAGCTTTGAATAGTGGAAGTGCACTCATACTTCAATCCGAAACTTCATAACTCTAGTGCCCACTCAACTATCATGCTAGTGGCCTCGGGGTTCCTTGGTATGCATTGGAATGGGAAACGGGTAACAACCGTGATCTCGTGGGCTTGGAAGTAGTGGCGCAGTGATTTCTACTACACAACCTTCTTCTTGTAGACTCGTGTTGGTCCTCCAAGCGCATAGTTATGTAGCACAATAGAAAATTCCCCTCAAGTGGATGACCTAAGGTTTATCAATCCATGGAAGGTGTAAGATGAAGATGGTCTCTCTCAAAGAACCCTGCAACCAAATAACAAAGAGTCTCTTGTGTCCCCAACACACCCAATACAACGGTAAATTGTATAGGTGCACTAGTTCGGTGAAGAGATGGTGGTACAAGTGTAATATTGATGGTAGATATAGGTTTTTGTAATCTGAAAATATAAAAACAGCAAGGTAACTAATTATAAAAGTGAGCACAAACAGTATTGCAATGCTTAGAAACAAGGCCTAGGGTTCATACTTTCACTAGTGCAAGTTCTCTCAACAATACTGACATAGTTGAATCATATGTAAATACCTCACGTGCGACAAAGAGTTCACTCCAAAGTCACAAATAGTGGAGAACAAACGAATAAATTATTGTAGGGTACGAAACCACCTCAAAGTTATATTTTCTGATCAATCATATGAGCTATCACTATAAGTGTCACGAATAGCCCTAGAGTTTGTACTAAAACAACACCTTAAGATACCCATCATCCAAAACCCTAATGTCACGTAGATACTCCAATTTCACCACGAGTACCCATGGGCTTGATTATACGATATGCAGCACAGAATTTCAGATGCATCATGTTCAATCCAACACAAAGAACTTCAAAGAGTGACCCAAAGTTTCTACCAGAGATTCAAGACGAAAACATGTGCCAATCCCTATGCATAGATTCCCAAGCTCACCGAACCCGCAAGTTGATCACCAAAACATACATCAAGTGGATCAATAGAACATCCCATTGTCACCACAGACATCCCATCGCAAGACATACATCAAGTGTTCTCAAATCCTTTAAAGACTCAAGCCGATAAGAAACCTTCAAAGGGAAAACTCAATTCAACACAAGAAGATAGAGAGGGGAAAACTCCATATGATTCATCTATATTAATAAACCTCGCGGTACATCAAGATTGTGTCATCTCAAGAACAAGAGAGAGAGAGAGAGAGATCAAACACATAGCTGCTGGTTAATACCCTCGGCCCCAAGGGTGAACTACTCCCTCCTGGAGACCACCGGGATGATGAAGATGGCCTCCGGTGATGGTTTCCCCGTTCGGCAGGGTGCCGGAACAGGCTCCCGATTGGTTTTTTGAGGCTACAGAGGCTTGCGGCGGCGGAACTTCTTATCTAGGTTTCTTTCTGGAGGTTTCTGGATTTATGGGAGTACTTGGTGTTGGAATCACGTCAAGGGGACTCCCGAGGGACCCACAAGCCAGGGGAGCGCGCCTTAGGTGGGGCACGCCCTAGTGGCTTGTGGCTGCCTCGGGATTCCTCTTCGGTATCTTTTTTCTCCAGTATTTTTGATATTTTCCAAAAATATTCTCCGTAAATTTTTAGCCCATTCCGAGAACTTTTATTTCTGCACAAAAACGACACCATGGTAGTTCTGTTGAAAACAGCGTCAATTTGGGTTAGTTCTAATAAAATCATACCAAAATTATATAGAATTATGGTAAACATGACATGAATACTTCATAAATTGTAGATACGTTATAGACGTATCAGCATCCCCAAGCTTAATTTCTGCTCGTCCTCGAGTAGGTAAATGATAAAAGAATTAATTTATGAAGTGTGAATGCTTCCTAACATATTTATCCACGTAATATCCTTTCTTGTGGCATGAATGTTCAGATCCATAAGACTCAAAACAAAAGCTTAATGTTGACATAAAAACAGTAATACTTCAAGCATACTAACAAAGCAATTGTGTCTCTTCAAAATAACATGGCAAAAGAAAGTTATCCCTACAAAATCATATATTCTGGCTATGCTCCATCTTCCCCACAGAAAGTATTTATATCATGCACAACCCTGATGAAAAGTCAAGCAATTGTTTCACACCTTTTATGTTCTCAAACCTTTTCAACTCTCACGCAATACATGAGCATGAGCCATGGATATAACACTATAGGTAGAATAGAATATGGTGGAGGTTACGAAGAAAAAGGAGAAGATAGTCTCACATCAACTAGGCGTATCAACGGGCTATGGAGATGCCCATTAATAGATATCAATGTGAGTGAGTAGGGATTGACATGCAACGAATGCACTAGAGCTATAAGTGTATGAAAGCTCAAAAAGAAACTAAGTGGGTGTGCATCCAACCTGCTTGCTCATGAAGACCTAGGGCATTTTGAGGAAGTCCATCATTGGAATATACAAGCCAAGTTATATAATCAAAATCCCCCACTAGTATATGAAAGTGACAAAATAGGAGATTCTCTATCATGAAGATCATGGTGCTACTTTGAAGCACAAGTTTGGAAAAAAGATAGTCCCTTCTCTCTTTTCTCTCATTTTTATTGTTTTATTATATATATATATATATTATTTTATTGGTGGGAATCTTTGGCCTCTTTTTTTATTTGGGCTTCATTGGCCTCTTTTATTTTTCATAAAGTCCAGAGTCTCATCCCAACTTGTGAGGGAATCATAGCTTCCATCATCCTTTCCTCACATGGGACAATGCTCTAATAATGATGATCATCACACTTTTATTTACTTACAACTCAAGAATTACAACTCAATACCTAGAAAAAAATATGACTCTCTATGAATGCCTCCGACGGTGTACCGGGATGTGCAATGATCTAGCATAGGAAATGACATAAAAAACGGACAACCCATGAAAACATCATGCTAGCTATCTTACGATCATGCAAAGCAATATGAAAATGATGGTGCGTGTCATAATAAACGGAACGGTGGAAGTTGCATGGAAATATATCTCGAAATGGCTATGGAAATGCCCTAATAGGTAGGTCTAGTGGATGTTTTGAGGAAGGGTATATGGTGTGTTTAATGCACCGGCGAAAGTTGCGCGGTACTAGAGAGGCTAGCAAAGGTGGAAGGGTGAGAGTGCGTATAATTCATGGACTCACATTAGTCATAAAGAACTCACATACTTATTGCAAAAGTCTATTAGTTATCAAAGCAAAGTATTAGACGCATGCTCCTAGGGGATAGGTTGGTAGGACTTAACCATCGCGCTCCCGACCCTCACACAAAGGATGACACTCAATAAACAAATCATGCTCCGACTTAGTTACATAACGGTTCACCATACATGCATGCTACGGGAATCACAAACCTTTAACACAAGTATTTTTACCAATTCACAATTACTCACTAGTATGACTCTAATATCACCATCTTTATATCTCAAAACTTTATGCAAGCAATCAAACTTCTCATAGTATTCAATGCACTTTATATGATATTTTTATTATATCCCTCTTGGATGCCCATTATATTAGGACTATTCATAACTTAAGCAAATTACCATGCTGTTTAGAGACTCTCAAAATAATATAAGGGAAGCATGGGAGTTCATCAATTTCTATAAAATGAAAGCACCTCCATGCTCTACAAACATATAAGTGAAGCACTAGAGCAAATTGACAAACTACTCCAAATAGATATAAGTGAAGATCAATGAGTAGGTAAACAATCAAGTAGCTATGTGAGGTATATCTCTCTCTCTCAATAAATATTTTCAGATATGATTACTTTATTCAACATCAAGCAATAGAAAAATAGCACTCCAAGAATAACACGCATCATGTGAACGAATTAAAATTTAGGCTCAACATAGGCTAACTGATAATTGTTGAAGAAGAAAGGTGGGATGCCAACCGGGACATACCCAAGCTTAGATGCTTGAGACTCCTTAAATATTAATTAGTGATGACTTGGGCATCCCCAAGATTGAGCTCTTTTGTCTCCTTAATTCCTCTCATATCATGGTTTCCCTAATTCTTATAAACTTCATCCACACAAAACTCAACAAGAACTCGTGAGATAGGTTAGTACACATAAGGTTAAATCAACACTTCATGTACTGCCAAGATAAGTTTCACAATAATTTTCAAACATCATCTACTGTTTACTACCATTTCCAAAATTTATACCTACCAATATAGGCTATGGAAACTAAAGAATAAGTAGATAACAAAACTATGACAGCAATCTGTCCAAACAGAACGGTCTTTAGCAATTTATGAAAACAGTGTACTTATGTAACTCAAAAACTTATGAAAATTTAGTACATGCTAAATAATTTATATGACAACACTATGTAAAAATCTCAGAAAGTTTCCACGTTTGAGTAAAATATGAAAATTCAAACACTACAACAAAAGTTTCTGTTTTTAGACAGCACACATCAAAACATGCAATGCAAGCATCCTAAGACAATTCTTGGAAATTTTATTAAAAAAGAAGATTATAAATAATAAATAACAGAGAAAAACAAAATAAAATGATGCTCCAAGCAAAACTCATATTATGTGACGAATAAAAATATAGCTCCAAGTAAGATATACCGATAGTGTTGAAGACGAAAGAGGGGATGCTGATGACTTCCGAGGCATCCCCAATCTTTGATGCTTGAGTCTTCCTTGTATATTACCTTGGGGGTGCCTTGGTCATCCCCAATCTTAGGTTCTGGTCACTCCTTATTCTCCCCATATCGGTGTCTCACCCAAAACTTAACGGAACTTCGTGAGAAGGTTTAGTGTAATAAAGATAGATTATTCACTTAGGTATTCACTTAGATAATTGTCCCCACATGGTACATACTGTATTATACCATTACCGTAATTTATACCACTGAATATAAGCTATGAGAACACTAATACAAGCAAACTATGCATGCAAAACAGAATCTGTCAAAAACAGAATAGTCTGTGAAGATTTGTAGTATAACCATACTTCCCTATCTCTAAAAATTCTGAAAAATTAGGAAAACCTGAATAATTTGTATATAAAGACCGTGTAAAAATTTAAGATCATTATCAAGCTCCAGTAAAAAATTAAAATTCCTGTACTAGAGTCAAACGTTTCTGTTTTGGTTCAGCATCAATTCTACTCATCTTGTGAATCATCCCAAAGGCTTTACTTAGCACTTTATTGAAACAAAATACACAAAACATGATTAATATAGTAGCTTAATCATGTGAACGTACAAAAACTAGAAGAAAATGTGTTGGGCTGCCTCCCAACCAGCGCTTTTCTTTAATGCCTTTTAGCTAGGCATGATTATTTCAATGATGCTCACATAGGAATAGTATTTGAAACATGTAAGAGAGCAGCATGAATCTCATGACAAGCGTTTTTAAGTCTAACCCTCTTCCTATGCATAGGGATTTTGTGAACAAATAATTTATGGGAACACGAATCATCTAGCATAGGAAGGCAAGTGCAACTTCAAAACTTTGAACACATAGAGAGGAAACTTGATTATATTGCAATTCCTACAAGCATATGTTCCTCCCTCATAATAGTTCTCAGTAGCATCATGAAGGAATTACACAACATAACCAGAACATAAAGCATTATTTTAATGATGCACAATCATATAATTTTTATCACTCTCCACATAAGCAAGTTTCTTTTCATCCATTGTAGTGGGAGGAAACTCAACAAAATAACAATCATGAGACACTTGATTGACATAACCACATTCAATATGAAAATCATAATGACAAGTTTCATGGTTACTATAACTCTTTATAGCATACATGTCATCATCATAATCATGATAGATAGGAGGCATGTCATCATCATAATAAATTTGCTCATCAAAACATGGGAGACAAAAAATATCATCGTCATCAAACATAGCATTCCCAAGCTTGTGGCTTTGCATATCATTAGAATCATGATTATTCAGAGAATTTATACTAGCAACATTGCAATAATTCTCACCAATCAAGGAATTCTCATTAAGTATTTTCATAATTTCTTCCTCTAACAATTGAGCACCATTTTCTGAATCCTTATTTTCACGAAAGACATTGTAAAGATGAAACAAATGATGCAACCTAAACTCCATTTTTTGTAGTTTTATTTTATAAAACCGAACTAGTGAAAAGAAAGAAACTAAAATATTTAATTGCAAGATCTAAAGATATACCTTCAAGCGCTCACCTCCCCGGTAACGGCGCTAGAAAAGAGCTTGATGTCTACTACGCAACTTTATTCTTGTAGACTCGTGTTGGGCCTCCAAGCGCAGAGGTTTGTAGGATAGTAGCAATTTTCCCTCAAGTGGATGACCTAAGGTTTATCAATCCGTGGGGGTGTAGGAAGAAGATGGTCTCCCTCAAACAACCCTCCAATCAAATACAAGAAATCTCCTGTGTCCCCAACACACCCAATACAATGGCAAATTGTATAGGTGCACTAGTTCGGCGAAGAGATAGTGATACAAGTGCAATATGGATGGTAGATATAAGTTTTTGTAATCTGAAAATATAAAAACAGCGAGGTAGCAAGTAACAAAAGTGAGCAAAAATGGTATTGCAATGCTTGAAAACAAGGCCTAGGGTTCATACTTTCACTAGTGCAAGTTCTCTTAACAATACTGAAATAGTTGAATCATATGTAAATCCCTCACTTGCAACAAAGAGTTCACTCCAAAGTCAAAAATAGCAGAGAACAAACGAAGAAATTATTGTAGGGTACGAAACAACCTCAAAGTTATCTGTTCCGATCAATCTTATGAGCTATCCTTATAAGTGTCACGAACAGCCCCAGAGTTCGTACTAAAATAACACCTTAAGATACACATAAACCAAAACCCTAATGTCACCAAGATACTCCATTATCACCACGAGTACCCATTGGCTTTATTATACGATATGCATCACACAATCTCAGATTCATCATTTTCAATCCAACACAAAGAACTTCAAAGAGTGCCCCAAAGTTTCTACCGGAGAGTCAAGACGAAAACATGTGCCACGGATATCCCATTTTCACCATGGATATCCCATCGCAAGACATACATCAAGTGTTCTCAAATCCTTTAAAGACTCAATCCAATAAGAAAACTTCAAAGGGAAAACTCAATTCATCACAAGAATATAGAGAGGGGAAAACTCCATATGATTCATCTATATTAATAAAGCTCGCGGTACATCAAGATCGTGTGAGAGAGAGAGAGAGATCAAACACATAGCTACTAGTACATACCCTCAGCCCCGAGGGTGAACTACTCCGTCCTCATCATGGAGACCTCCGAGATGATGAAGATGGCCTCCGGTGATGGTTTCCCCCTCCGGCAGGGTGCCGAACTGGGCTCCGGATTGGTTTTTCATGGCTACAGAGGCTTGCAGCGTCGGAACTTCTTATCTAGGTTTCTTTTTGGAGGTGTCTAGATTTATAGTAGTACTTGGCATTGGAATCACGTCAAGGGGACTCCCGAGGGACCCACAAGCCAGGGCCCTGGTGGCTTGTGGATGCCTCAAGACTCCTCTCCGGCATCTTTATGCTCCAGTATTTTTTATATTTTCCAATAAAATTCTCTGTAAATTTTCAGCCCATTCCGAGAACTTTTATTTCTGCACAAAAACGACACCATGGTAGTTTTGCTGAAAATAGCGTCAGTCCGGGTTAGTTCTAATAAAATCATACCAAAATCATATAGAATTATTGTAAACATGGCATGAATACTTCATAAATTATAGATACATTGGAGACGTATCAAAAAGTAAAAGGGCAAAAGCTTAAACTAAACTTTATTATATAACTCTCACTCGATTACATAGAAGGATAGATCACGAAACTAGCACTCAAAGATAGATTTTACTAAACTTTTATCAACTAAATCATGAAAAGGCTAAAGATCAAAAATAGGAAGCAAAAGGTAAAAGTGATGGTGATACGATACCGGGGCACCTCCCCCCAAGCCTGGCTCAAGCCAAGGGGAGTGCCCATACCCGTGTACTCAAATCTCCTTTGGTGGTGGTGATGATGAAACAATAGTAGGTTTATCCTATGGCTTCCAGGGCAAGGGTTCACCATGAAAAGTTGAGGCACGAGTCTCTGGAGTCCTGCAATTGGCAGCTGAGCTTATACCTGTAAATCTCGCCTCATACTCAAAAACTTGCTTTTGGAGATCATAAATTTGACTCTGCAGAAAGTTGATTTGCTCGTTGAAGTTGAAGATGATGTCTTTCATGGATTGGACATCCACAATGTGATCACGGGTAAATTCTGTGATCATCGAGTGATTGGCACTAAGTCCATGCACCACCATCCCTTTGCACTTGAAGACATCTTGCTCCACCGCTTCTAGCCTAGCCTCCACACTTCCAGTCCTCTTGGGCACCTGAACATATCGGATGTGGAGGGACCACCTCACGCATCTCAATGGTATGAGAGTGCTTCATCACCTCCGGCAGATAAGGGTTGATAACCTTCTCGAAGAACTTGTCCTTGGGGGAACTTGAGGAAGCCATGCGGATTTAGATGTGACAAGAAATAAGCAAGAAAACAAGAACAAAAGAAAATCTCGTGATGTGGTGGTCAAAACAGTCGGGGGTATATATGGAATTTTTATTCTTGGAAACCAAGAAAATAGAAGGAAAACATAGTCGGGAAGGTTCCCGAGGTGGGAATGCTCCACCAGGGCGCACTAGGGATGTCAACCACGCCCTGGTGCTCCGTGCCCTCCTCGATTACCTTCCGGTTTATTTTTATTTCCTAAAATTCACAAAAATTCCAAAACTGATAAAAATATTTTTGCGGATTTTTCGGAGACTGTTTACTGATCGTATCACATACCTCTTTGTTTTCACAATTCCAGAGCATTTCGGAAGATTTCTTTTATGTGCTCCTCTCGGTGTCATGGTTTCGATAACATTACTTTCAACATTAATAGGCCTACCTGAGATATAGTGTTTAATTCTTTGTCCATTTACCACCTTCGGGTTGGTACCTTCGGCATTATTAATCGTCATAGCTCTAGAGTGATAAACCTGTTCGATAACATAGGGTCCTTCCCATTTGGAGAGAAGTTTTCCTGCAACAAAACTGAAATGAGAATTATACAAAAGAACATATTCTCCAACTTTGAATTCTCACTTTTGGATTCTTTTGTGATGCCATCTTTTAACTTTTTCTTTAAATAACCTGGCATTTTCATAAGCTTGGGTTCTCCATTCATCTAATAAGCTAATATCAAATAACCTGTTTTCACCAGCAAGTTTGAAGTCATAGTTTAGTTCTTTGATTGCCCGAAATGCTTTGTGTTCTAATTCTAGAGGCAAATGACAAGCTTTCCCATATACCATCTTATATGGAGAAAAACCCATAGGATTTTTATACGTTGTTCTATAGTCCCAAAGTGCATCATCCAGTTTCTTAGACCAATTCTTTCGAGACCTATTGCCAGTCTTTTGTAATATTAATTTTATTTCTCTATTTCTAAGTTCAACTTGACCACTAGATTGAGGATGATAGGGTGATGCAATTCTATGGTTGACATCATATTTAGCAAGCATCTTACGGAAAGCACCATGAATAAAGTGTGAACCACCAGTAGTCATTAGATATCTAGGGACTCCAAACCTGGGGGAAATAAGTGTTGTAAATATGCCCTAGAGGCAATAAATAAATTGTTTATTATTATATTTCCTTGTTCATGATAACTGTTTATTATCCATGCTATAATTGTATTGATTGGAAACACATTACATGTGTGGATAAGTAGACAACACTTTGTCCCTAGTATGCCTCTAATAGACTAGCTCGTTGATCAAATATGGTCAAGCTTTCCTAGCCATTGACATGAGATGTCATTTGATAATGGGATCACATCATTAGGAGAATGATGTGATGGTCAAGACCCAAACTACAAACGTATCATATGATCGTCTCAGTTTATTGCTATAGTTTTCTGCATGTCAAAGTATATGTTCCTATGACCATGAGATCATGCAACTCACGGACACCAAAGGAGTGCCTTGTGTGTATCAAACGTTGCAACGTAACTGGGTGACTATAAAGGTGCATTACAGGTATCTCCGAGGGTGTCTGTTGGGTTGGCATGGATCAAGACTGGGATTTGTTACTCCGTGTGACGGAGAGGTATCTTAGGGCCCACTCGGTAATACAACATCACAATAAGCCTTGTAAGCAATGTGACTAAGTGTTAGCCAGAGGATCTTGTATTACGGAATGAGTAAAGAGACTTTCCGATAACGAGGTTGAACTAGGTATACAGATACTGACGATCGAATCTCGGTCAAGTAACATACCGAAGAAAAAAGGGAACATCATACGGGATTAACTAAATCCTTGACATAGAGGTTCGACCAATAAAGATCTTCGTAGAATATGTAGGAACCAATATGGGCATCTAGGTCCTTCTATTGGTTATTGACCGTAGAGGTGTCTCGGTCATGTCTACATAGTTCTCGAACCCGCAGGGTCTGCACACTTAAGGTTTGGTGACGTTTCAGTAGTATAGAGTTATGCATGGTGCTGACCGAAGGTTGTATGGAGTCCCGGATGAGATCCCGGACATCATGAGGAGCTCCGGAATGATCCGGAGGTAAATATTGATATATAGGAAGTCCTATTTTGGTCGCCGGAAAAGTTTCGAGCTCATCGGTAGTGTACCGGGAGTGCCGGTAGTGTACCGGGGGACCATCGGGAGGGGTATTTGGACCCAAGAGGCTACATGGGCTCTGGGAGGGTGAATACCAGCCCTTAGTGGGCTGGTTGAAGTCCCACGCAAGGCCCATGCGGCTGGGAAGAAAAGCCCAAAAGGAAAAAGGTGGAAAAAGGTAAAAAGGGCCAAATAAGGAAGGAGTCCTAATCCTACTAGGAGTGGAGGAGGAGGACTCCTCCCTCCTGGTTCGGCCGAAGCCTAGGGCTGGCCCCTTGAGGGCTAAGCCTCCTCCTACCCTCCTCCTATATATACTAGTGGTTTTGAGGGGTTTTTCACAAGATTTTCTTCCACGTGCTGCCCTCTCCTCTATTGCATAGTTTCTCCTCTAGATCGGTTTTCTGCAGTGCTTAGGCGAAGCCCTGCAAGAATAACTCCACCACCATCGCCTCAACGCCGTCGCGCTTCCGGAGAACTCATCCACCTCTCCTCTCCCTCTTGCTGGATCAAGAAGGCGGAGATCGTCATCAAGCCGTACGTGTGCTGAACGCAGAGGTGTCGTCCGTTCGGTGCTAGATCGGGACGGATCGTGATTGGATCGCGGGATGCACAGCGATTTGGATCGTGAAGACGTTCGTCTACATCAACCGCGTTTCTTAATGCTTCCCGCTTAGCGATCTACAAGGGTACGTAGATCCACTCTCCCTCTCGTAGATGCTCATCACCATGGATAGAACTTGCGTGTGCATAGGATTTTTTTTGCTTCCCATGCAATGTTCCCCAACAGTGGCATCATGAGCTAGGTCTATGTGTAGATGAGATCTCGAGTAGAACACAAACAGTTTGTGGGCGTGGATGCTTAGATTGCTTCCTCCCTTGGTCGTGTTTTGGTTCCGCGGTATTGTTGGATGAAGCGGCTCGGACCAACATTACTCGTACGCTTACGAGGGACCGGTTCCCATCCACTGACGTGTAACTTCGTTGCACAAAGATGGTGGGCGGGTGTCTGTTTCTCCTACTTTAGTTGGATCATATTCGACAAAGGCGGTCCTTGAGAAGGTTGAAAAGCAACTTATGTATCACCATTGTGGTTTATGCGTAGGTGAGAATTGTTCTTGCTAGATGCCCGTAGGAGCCACATAAAACATGCAACAACAATTAGAGGACGTCTAACTTGTTTTTGCAGGGTATGTTGTGATGTGATATGGCCAATTACATGATGAGATATATGTGATGTATGAGATGATCATGTGTTGTATAGAATATCACAACTTGCATGTAGATGAGTACGGCAACCGGCAGGAGCCATAGGGTTTTCTTTAATTATTGTATGACCTGCGTGTCAATCATTAAGCGCTATGTAATGCTTTACTTTATCGCTAAACGGTAGCAATAGTAGTAGAAGCATGGTGGGCATGACAACCCCGATGGCGACACGTTGATGGAGATCAAGATGATAGAGATCATGGTGTTGTGCCGGTGATGATGGAGATCATGCCGGTGCTTTCAAGATGGAGATCTAAGGCACAAGTTCATGGCCATATCATGTCACTTATGATTTGCATGTGATGTTAATACTTTTGTGCACCTTGTTTGGCTTAGGACAACGGTAGCATTATAAGGTGATCCCTCACTTAAATTTCAAGATGAATTGTGTTCTCCCTGAGTGTGCACCGTTGCAAAAGTTCGTCGTGTCGAGACACCATGTGATGATCGGGTGTGATAGACTCCACGTTCACATACAACGGGTGCAAGCCAGTGTTGCACATGCAGAACACTCGAGTTAAACTTGACAAGCCTAGCATGTACAGACATGGCCTCGGAACACAAGAGATCGAAAGGTCGAACATGAGTCATATAGTAGATATGATCAACATGATGATGTTCACCATTGAAACCATGTCAACTCACGTGATGATTGGACTTGAGTTGGTGAATTTGGATCATGTGACACTAAGATGACCTGAGGGATGTCAATTTGAGTGGGAGCTTTAGTAACTTGATTAACTAAACTCATTATCTTGAACAATAGTCTAAGTAAACTTTGCATTTTTATGTTGTAGATCAATGGCTCGCGCAGTAGCATCCCTGAATTTTAATGCGTTCCTAGGGAAAGCTAAGTTGAAAGATGATGGAAGTAACTTTATTGACTGGGCTCATAATCTGAGGATTATCCTCACGGCTTCCCAGAAATCATATGTCCTTGATGCACCGCTTGGTGACCAACCCAAAGACATGTAATCCGAAGACGTTAAGAACGCTTGGGAGGCACGTTTTGGAGATTACTCAATAGTTTAGTGTGCAATATTGTATGGCCTAGAACCGGGACTTCAAAGATGTTTTGAAAGTCATGGAGCATATGAGATGTTCCACAAGTTGAAGTTCATCTTTTAGAAGAATTCCCGGATCGAGAGGTATGAGACCTCCGATAAGTTCTATGCTTGCAAAATTGAGGAGAATGGGTCTATCAGTGGACATATACTCAGAATGTCTGGGTACTCGACTCGTCTGGGAGAGTTGGGAATTGCCCTTCCGCTAGAGGCGATCACTTACAGAGTTCTTCAATCACTGCCACCTAGTTACAAGAGCTTTGTGATGAACTATAACATGCATGGGATGAACAAGTCAGTCGCCGAGCTGTTTGCGATGCTAAAAGTCGCTGAGTCTGAAATCTAGAAAGAACATTAAGTGTTGATGGTCAATAAAACCACTAGTTTCAACAAGAATGGGAAGGGAAAGGGCAAGGTCAAGAAGGGTAAAACAAATAAGGATGGCAAAGTAGTTGCTACTCCTGTAAAGAAGCCCAAGGCTGGACCCAAGCCAGAAACTGAGTGCCTTTCATTGCAAGGGAACTGGTCACTGGAAGCAGAACTGCCCTAAGTACCTGGCTGACAAGAAGGCGGCCAACGACAAACAAGGTATATATGATATAGATGTTATTGATGTGTACCTTACTAGCTCTTGTTGTAGTGCCTGAGTATTTGATACCGGTTCGGTTGCTCACATTTGCTACTCAAAACAGGAACTACGCAATAAACGAAGGCTGGCAAAGGATGAAGTTACGATGCGTGTGGGAAATGGTTGGAAACAAATTATTATTATATTTCCTTGTTCGTGATAATTGTTTATTATCCATGTTATAATTGTATTGATTGGAAACAGATTACATGTGTGGATAAGTAGACAACACTTTGCCCCTAGTATGCCTCTAATAGACTAGCTCGTTGATCAAAGATGGTCAAGGTTTCCTAGCCATTGACATGAGATGTCATTTGATAACGGGACCACATCATTAGGAGAATGATGTGATGGACAAGACCCAAACTACAAACATATCATATGATCGTCTCAGTTTATTGCTACAGTTTTCTGTATGTCAAAGTATATGTTCCTATGACCATGAGATCATGCAACTCACGGACACCGGAAGAGTGCCTTGTGTGTACCAAACGTTGCAACATAACTGGGTGACTATAAAGGTGCATTAGAGGTATCTCCGAGGGTGTTTGTTGGGTTGGCATGGATCAAGACTGGGATTTGTTACTCCGTGTGACGGAGAGGTATCTCAGGGCCCACTCAATAATACAACATCACAATAAACCTTGCAAGCAATGTGACTAAGTCTTAGCCATGGGATCTTGTATTACGGAACAAGTAAAGAGACTTGCCGGTAACGAGGTTGAACTAGGTATACAGATACCGACGATCGAATCTCGGGCAAGTAACATACCGAAGAACAAAGGGACCATCATACGGGATTAACTGAATCCTTCAAATAGAGGTTCGACCGATAAAGATCTTCATAGAATATGTAGGAACCAATATGGTCATCTAGGTCCCGCTACTGGTTATTGACCGTAGAGGTGTCTCAGTCATGTCTACATAGTTCTCGAACCCGCAGGGTCTACAGACTTAAGGTTTGGTGACGTTTCGATAGTATAGAGTTATGCATGGTGGTGACCGAAGGTTTTTCGGAGTCCTGGATGAGATCCCGGACATCACGAGGAGCTCCGAAATGGTCCGGAGATAAAGATTGGTATATAGGAAGTCCTGTTTTGGTCGCCGTAAAAGTTTCGGGCTCATCGGTAGTGTACCGGGAGTGCCGGGAGTGCATCGGGGGACCATCGGGAGGGGTATTTCGACCCAAGAGGCTAGATGGACTATGGAAGTGTGAATACCAGCCCTTAGTGGGCTGGTGGAAGTCCCACACAAGGCCCATGTGGCTGGGAAGAAAATCCCAAAAGGAAAAGAGTGGAAAAAAGGCAAAAAGGGCCAAATAAGGAATGAGTCCTAATCCTACTAGGAGTGGAGGAGGAGGACTCCTCCCTCCTGGTTTGGCCGAAGCCTAGGGCTGGCCCCTTGAGGGCCAAGCCTCCTCCTCCCCTCCTCCTATATATACTAGTGGTTTTGAGGGGTTTGCACAAGATTTTCTGGCACGTGCTGCCCTCTCCTCTAGTGCATAGTTTCTCATCTAGATCGGTTTTCTACAGTGCTTAGGCGAAGCCCTTCCGGAATAACTCCACCACCATCGCCGTAACGCCGTCGCGCTGCCAGAGAAATCATCAACCTCTCTGCTCCCTCTTGCTGGATCAAGAAGGCGGAGATCGTCATCAAGCCGTACGTGTGTTGAACACGGAGGTGTCGTCCGTTCGGTGCTAGATCGGGAGGGATCGTGATTGGATCGCGGGATGCTCAGTGATTTGGATCGTGAAGACGTTCGACTACATCAACCACGTTTCTTAACACTTCCCGCTTATCGATCTACAAGGGTACGTAGATCCACTCTCCCTCTCGTAGATGCTCATCACCATGGATAGATCTTGCGTGTGCGTAGGAAATTTTTTGTTTCCCATGCAATGTTCCCCAACAATAAGTTCTTTAAGCATTTTAATAAAAGTGTGATGATCAGCACTACTGGTTGGAATAGCTTCTACCCACTTAGTGACGTAATAAACAACAACCAAAATATGAGTGTGCCCATAAGAGGAAGGAAAAAGTCCCATATAATCAAAACCCCAAACATCAAATGGTTCAACAACAAGTGAATAGTTCATAGGCATTTCTTGACGCTTACAGATATTACCAATTCTTTGACATTCATCACAAGACAATACAAAATTACGAGCATCCTTAAAGAGAGTAGGCTAATAGAAGCCAAATTGTAATACCTTATGAGCAGTTCTATCTCCAGCATGATGTCCCCCATAAGCATCGAAATGACATTTCCATAAGATTTGTTCATGTTCATGCTCAGGTACACAACATCTAATAATACCATCTACTCCTTCTTTATAAAGATGTGTGTCATCCCAAAAGTAATGTCTTGAGTCATAGAAGAATTTTTTTCTTTTGTTGGTATGTGAAACTAGGTGGAATGTATTTAGA
This sequence comes from Hordeum marinum, assembly GCA_022496015.1. Taxonomy (NCBI): domain Eukaryota; kingdom Viridiplantae; phylum Streptophyta; class Magnoliopsida; order Poales; family Poaceae; genus Hordeum; species Hordeum marinum. The sequence continues at coordinate 405,887,385 of CM039676.1, read as the reverse complement.
AACAATGTAAATAGCATAGTCAGCATTCCATGGAGTGTTTTGAGAGACATTTATTGCAGGTAGTTGTTCATCAGGAAAACTATCATCAATAGGTAGTGGGTCATCAAGAATATTTTCTAACCTAGACAAGTTGTCAGCTACGGGGTTCTCAGCTCCCTAACTATCAATGATATGTAGATCAATTTCCTGAAGCAAGAGAACCCACCTAATGAGTCTAGGTTTAGCATCTTTTTTTCCATAAGATATTTTATAGCAGCATGATCAGTGTGAACAGTAACTTTAGAATTAACATTGTAAGGTGTGAATTTATCACAAGCAAATACGACTGCTAAAAATTCTTTTTTAGTAGTGGCATATTTCTTTGGGCACTGTCTAGAGTTTTGATATCATAATGTATAAAATTTAATTTCTTATCAACTCTTTTTCCTAGAACAACACCAACAACATAATCACTAGCATAACACATAATTTCAAATGGCAAGTTCCAATTAGGTGGTTGAACAATATGTGCAGTAGTTAAGGCTTTCTTTAGTGTTTCAAAGGCTTCTATGCAATCATCATAAAAAACAAAGGGAATATCCTTTCGTAAAAGATTAGTAAGAGGCCTAGAAATCTTTGAGAAGTCTTTAATGAACCTCCTAAAGAAAACGACGAGACCAAGGAAATTCGGAATACCTTTGATATCTTGAGGACATGGCATTTTCTCAATAGGATCAACTTTAGCTTGATCCACCTCAATACCTCGTTCGGAGATCTTATTCCCCAAGACAATACAAAATCATCCATGAAAACCTCCACAATATTTTCACAAAAATCAGACAATATAGTAGTCATACATCTTTGAAAGGTAGCAGGTGCATTGCATAAACCAAAAGGCATATGTCTATAAGCATTGTTTCCAAAAGGACAAGTAAAGGTGGTTTCCTCTTGATCAGATTGTGACATACGTATGTGAGAGAAACCAGAATATCCATCTAGAAAACAAAAGTGTGTGTGCTTAGATAATCTTTCAAGATTTTTTATGAATAAAAGGAAAGGGGTAATGATCTTTTCTAGTAGCTTTCTTTAGTTTTCTAAAATCTATTACCATCCTATAGCCAGTAACAATTCTTTGCGGAATAAGATCATTTTTATCATAAGGAACAACAGTAATACCTCCTTTCTTAGGGACACAATGAACGGGACTCACCCATCTACTATCAGGTACAGGATAGTTTATACCTGCTTCCAGAAGCTTTAATATTTCAGTTCTTACCACTTCTTTCATCTTGGTATTCAATCATTGTTGGTGATCAACAACAGGTTTAGCATCAGGTTCCATAATAATCTCATGCTGACATAGAGTGGGACTAATGCCCTTGAGATCATCAAGAATATATCCAATAGCAGCCCAGTGCTTCCTAAGAATTTTCAATAATCTTTCTTCTTCATGCTCTGAAAGGTTAGCACTAATAATAACAGGATATATCTTTTTCTCATTAAGATAGGCATATTTCAGAGTGTCGGGCAATTGTTTTAGTTCAAACACAGGATCACCTTTAGGTCGAGGAGGACCTCCAAGAGTTTCAATAGGCAAAATTGTGTTTCAGTAGAGGTTGTTGTTCAAAGAAATTTTTATCTATTTCATTTCTTTCATGAAAGTGCAAATCATTTTCATGGTCTAGCAAATATTGTTCTAGTGGACCAGTAGGAGGAACGACAATAAAAGAAAGTCCAATTATTTCATCCGTATTAGGTAATTCTCTATCACAAGGTTGTCTACTAAACTTGGGAAAATTAAACTCATGAGACACATCACCAAACTCAACACTGACAGTTTCTTTTTTGCATTCCATCTTAGCATTAATAGTGTTCAAGAAAGGTCTGCCAAAGATAATGGGACAAAAGTCATCTTGTGGGGAACCAAGAACTAGAAAATCCGTAGGATGTTTTATTTTTCCACACAAGACTTCATCATCTCTAACAGTCCCAAGTGGTGTGATGGTGTCTGTATTAGCAAGTTTAATAGTTACATCAATATCTTCTATTTCAGCAGGTGCTATTTCATTCATAATTTCTTGATATAAGGTAAAAGGAATATCACTCACACTAGCACTCAAATCACATAAGCCATGATAACAATGATCTCCTATTTTGACTGAGACAACATGCAAGCCAACTACGGGTCTATGTTTGTCTTTTTCCTTGGGTTTAGCAATTCTAGCAGCTTCATCACAGAAGTAAATGACATGACCATCAATATTGTCCACCAAGAGATCTTTAACCATAGCAACACTAGGTTCTACTTTAATTTGTTCATATGGCTTAGGTGCTCTAATATTACTTTTGCGAACCACAGTTGATACCTTAGCATGTTCCTTTATCCTAACAGGGAAAGGTGGTTTCTCAATATAAGCAGTAGGCACAAATGGATCAACATTGTAAATAATAGTTTCTTCTTTAGCTATGTTCGGTTCTTTAATTTCTTCTTTAATAGGGGGATGATATTTAAACACATCTCTTTAGGGACATCAACGTGAGCAACAAATGATTCACAAAAACAGGCTACTATCTCAAAGTCAAGTCCATATTTAGTGCTAAACTTGTGAAAAGCATCAGCATTCATAAAAGATTGAATAGAATCAGATTCAAGCTTTATACCTGACTCATTACCTTCGTCGAGTTCCTAATCTTCAGAGTTGTGTTTAATTCTTTCCAAGAGATCCCACTTGAATTCAATAGTCTTCTTCCTAAAAGAACCAGTACAAGAAGTATCGAGCATGGTTTGATCATTATGAGAAAGCCGAGCAATAAAATTATGAATGATAACTTATCGCGAGATGTCATGATTGGGGCATGAATATAACATTGACTTAATCCTCCCGCAAGATAGAGTGATACTTTCTCTGTAGCAGCCCGACGTGAAACGGTCAAGTCTCTGGTGTTTCCGTACCATCCGAAGATCATGCTGGTAGACACGCAGTACATCAATGTATATAACAGAGTTCAATCACACATGCTTTATTAATCGACATCTCAGATAGAGTCATTATTACAAAAGTAACTTGGCTAAAGGCCAACTCATGAGATAGCGCTATCAAAATCCCGCGGAAGCCTGAAGGTAGCTGAATGCATCTAACTCCAAAGGGCAACACCGAGCATAGGACGTACACCTCACACTTCGTCGGAGCAATCCTCTGCAACATGAGACGTTGTAGCCGTGTAGGTCAGCATATGGAATATGCTAGCAAATCACAAAAAAAAATGATAAAAAAAATAATGGTATCACAACTATATGCATTTGGTTGATGGTGGCAAAGGTCTGAGTTTTGCATAAAAGCAAATTTTTCCCTACAACAAAGGGGCATTCTGAAATTACTACAAAATGTCGGTTGTGTAATGAGATGGTTCCGCCAACCAAATCTCATAACCCAATTATTATATTGTACCCTCATCAATTATTATCAAGTGTGGTGTTGAGAGTTCCTGATAGTATCATTTCCAGAGGCTGAATTGTCCGTAACCGGGGACACGGCTAATCGATTAGATTTAACACTCTGTAGAGGTTTGCGCACTTTTCCCGCAAGATTTGGTCCCTCCATTTATGTCCTCGCACTTCAGGGTGTTTGAGAACCAGATGACCAAAACATGTTCTTTCAAAGAGTCTCCGTAACCCCCGGTTAAGAGTTCAGGTTAGAGTTACCACTAAGATCAACCAAGCCAGAGCCCATAATGACTTGCGGTTGCATAGGTAAGCTTCCGGTCGTGACGTATCCATCCGTCTCTTTGAGTGTGGGTGGAGTTGTCCGTTGGTATCTCTCCAACAGGGTTAGGTTCACTCCTCTAAGGTATTCCAGGGGCGCCTATCAATGGTTCACAAACACTGGGAATTCCAGCGGCCTATCAAGGTGCACACCCACTGGTTACTCCAGGGAGCCTATTTCCAAATCCACCCAGTAGGTGTATTAAAGTTTGTCTTGAATCATGAAGTCTTCATCTCGTCGAAGTAGCCTTGATCACGTCAAGTGGTATTCATCATCTTAAATTGGTCGTCAGCCAAAATACTCACAACTCCCATGTAACACTCAACCAAAACCTCGTCTACTTAAGCATAGCATCAAATAAAAATAGCGTCCCAGGCCAGGTTAACGGGGATTTGTGGGGTGTCCTACTTCATGATACTACTCAACAAGTTTAATACTCCTACTACATGCATGGTGGAAAATATCATCTAATGCAAATAAAAATTGGGTAAAACATGATCAAATGACTTGCCTTGATGACGGACTTGAAATTCTAAAGCTTCGTAATAACAAGCTTCGCCCTCCGGATAATCTAATGAAACAAACAATTCACACAATAAGAAAAAACATTCCCAATAAATAAAATCGAGTAAAAGTAATAATAAACAATCACAGAAAACAATAATGAAATCAAAGGAAACCAAAAAATCCAACAAAAGCTTTAAAGAAAACTAAAGAGAAAACAATTTACACAAATTCTATCATAGCAACAATAAATTATTCTAAACACTCAATAACAGAAAAGAAATGCTTAAACAACTATTTAATAACAATCAATTTAATAAACAATTAACTAGGAAAAGGAAATACTTTAATAGCTAAAATTACTATCTAGTTATCACCAAAACAACTATAATAAAAACACTAAGACCATAACAAAATATTATAACAACTAATATGTTTCTAGTTAACACAAACAACAATAAAAATAAATTGATGTGGCAAAATAATTACTTTTGTGACAAAAAAAGACTATTCTATTTACTCTAGTTAAATAACTACACAACAATAGAACAAAAGAATAGCTAAAATAATAATAACTTATTATAAAAATTTATCTACTGTAGTCTAACAGAACCATATAACCACATGTGAAAATCTACAAAAAGAACTAACTAAAAATAATTAAAAACAATAATTAAATGACTAAAACAACCATATAGACAAAACAGTACTGCTTTAGTTAAAATCTTAATTTAAATAAATCTAAAAATCAATAACTCAATGCTACTGGACAGGCCAATCAATCACAAAATATTGGAAAATAATCAATCAAAAATATATTATAAATCTCAAGATATTGCCAAATTAGAAACTACATAAAATTTGACATTACTAATATATTGCTACTGGACATTACTAAAATTTGAAATCCAAGTGCACCATCAGAAACTACATAAAATTTTGAAACTACTGCAAAAAGAATCACTCAATTTAGAGTTGTATACTAGGAGATATGATTTTTTTAAGATTGCTATTTTTCTGAAAACAGAATTACGGAAATTTCCTGGAGCTCACCGGAGTTGGTTGCCGGAGTTGGAGAAGATGAGCTCGGATCTGATGTTCCAGTATCTCCGAGAGGAAGGAAAGCATGGAACGAGGAAGAGGACGTCGCAGCAACCTCGTGGAAGGTCGGGGAAAAGCCAACCGAGCCTCGGGCGACGGTGGAGAAGACGCCGGAGTTGATGAACTCCCGCGAGTTCGTGCGGTTGATGGAGTGGGGGAGAGGAGCTCCAAAGGAAGGTAATCGGTCGAGGGGAGAGGGGCTTTGCAGGAGCGGTATTTATAGGCCTCGAAGATGTGTCTAGGTGCAGCAGCTAGGGCGAGCAAATCAGGCATGCCCTGATTCTTCGCCGGCGTCGATCTCGGCCATTAAGGCCTCATAATGATGGGGAGGAGCTGGAAAGGAAGGATCCGGAGGAGAGGAAGCTTCCAAGAAGATAGGGAGAAGGAAAGGGGCGGGAGGGCACGCCAATCACGGCGGCCATGGGGACCTGGAGCTCCCGTTCTGGAGTTATCGTGAGGTTAGGAAAGACCCCATCTTGGGCTGGGCTTTGACAGTTTTTTTTTCAAATACTGAGAAAGAAAAAAAAAGAATGGATGAATAAACAAATGTTTTATATAGACATATTATATATGAAAATGACCAAAAAAATATTTCCAAAAACATGAACATTTTTCCACGGCCAAAATATTTATTTTTTAAAAAATGTTTTTTTTCAGAAAATGCTCAATTGGATTTATTTCTTTTTGCAAATATTTTTCAAATAACCCCATGGGTTTTATGGTTCAAATACTTCACAAAAATAACCCTGGTGTGGAGTGTCGTGTTCCTCCTCTCATACTTGTTTGAATTTGGGTGAGTGAATTTGAATTCACTCAAATTTAAAATGAAACCAACATATGAAGTGAAATTCCAAAGTAGAAAAATCTCCAGTGGTTTTCAATTTAAACTTCAGATCCTATATTTGAAGAAGTCATGTCATCTTCTCTCATCATATTACATTGGATAAAATTTGAATTTAAAACAAATGGGGAAAGTGCTCTCATTCAAAAGTTTCAAAAAGTTTCAAATTGCACTCAGTTTCAATCACTCACACAATCACACAATCATTCTAATGTTTATTATAACATTTCAAAATTTGGGATGTTAGATTCTCCTTCACGAGGCCAAAAATTACAAATATAATTTCGATCACGATGAACTAGATGCATAGGATACAATTTTTGGTGGAATTCCAATTTCAAACGATTCCAGTTTCATGATCCAATATCATCACATAGCCTATACCATGTCAATGATTTTCCTTTAAAAGATAAAGGGAAAACCTTTCTTCTTAACTTCATCTCCGAATAAACCTGCAAGCTGAAATAGTCCACAAATTTCTTCCACGTGGATTACGTGCATATCAGGATGTTCAGCTCCATCTCCTGCATAAGGACAAGCTAGCAGTTGTTCTAACATTCCCGGAGGAATTTCATAAAAAATATTTTCAGTACGTGTTGTAGGTTGAGGGAAAACTAATTGTGGTTCCGGTCAAGGTGAAGATACCTCGAACAAACCCCTCAAAGGATTACTTTCCATAGTAACAAGTGACAGTAAATTTCAGCATGTAGTATAAGTTTTCCCTTACCGATTTCCACTTACAAAGAGCACTTCACTCCTCGGCAATGGCGGCATAAAACAGTCTTGATGACCCACAAGTATAGGGGATCAATCGTAGTCCTTTCAATAAGTAAGAGTGTCAAACCCAACGAGGAGCACAAGGATACGATAAGCGGTTTTCAGCAAGGTAATTTCTGCAAGCATTGAAATTTTAAGTAGCAAGTGTTTTGATAGCAAGGTGATTTGTAACGAGCAAGTAATGGTAACAATAGGTAAGGTGCAGCAAGGTAGCCCAATCCTTTTGGGGCAAAGGACAGGCCAAAAGTATCTCTTATTATGAGCAAAGTGTTCTTGAGGGTACACGGGAATTTCATCTAGCCACTTTCATCATGTTGGTTTGATTTGTGTTCGCTACTTTGATAATTTGATATGTGGGTTGACAGGTGCTAAGGTGATGTTCTTACTTGAACTAACAACCTACTTAAGATTAACCCTCTCGCAAGCATCCGCAACTACGAGAAAAGTATTAAGACAAAGTCTAACCATAGCATTAAACATGTGGACCCAAATCAGCCCCTTATGAAGTAGCTCATAAACTAGGGTTCAAGTTTCTGTCACTCTCGCAACCCATCATCTAATAACTACTCCACAATGCACTCCCTTGGGCCCAAGTATGGTGAAGTGTCATGTAGTTGACGTTCACATGACACCACTAAGGGAATCACAACATACATATCATCAAAATATTGAACATATATCAAATTCACATGAGTGCTTGCAACATGACTTCTCCCGTGACCTCAAGAACAAAAGTAACTACTCACAAATAATATGGATGCTCAAGATCATAGGTGTATTGAATATCATAATGGATCTAAACATATAATCTTCCACCAAATAAGCCATTAGTAATCAACTACACAAGGTAATCAACACTACTAGTCACCCATAGGTACCAATCTGAGGTTCTAGTACAAAGATAGAACACAAGAGATGAACTAGGGTTTGAGAGGAGATGGTGTTGTTGATGAAGAATGGCCTCCCAAAGATGAGAGGGTTGTTGGTGACGATGATGTCTTTGATTCCCCCCTTCGGGAGGGAAGTTCCCCCGGCGGAATCGCTCCGTTGGAGGGGAAAAGTGCTCCTGCCCAAGTTCTACCTCGAGGCAGCGACGCTTTATCCCAAAAGTCATCCTCTAGGTTTTTCTAGGTTTTTTGGGACTATATACCAGAAGATGGGCTCTCGAGGTGGGCTTGGGTGCCCACCCTCCACCAGGGCACGGGCAGGGGGGCAGGCGCGCCCTCGTGGAGGTTGGCCACCTGGTGCCCCCTCCTGTAGTTCTTTGCTCCAAAAATTATTATTTAATATATAAAAATGCTCTGTGAATTTTCAGCTTCATTGGATTTGTGAAGAATAGGTATCTCTGACGTGCTTTTTCGAGGTGCTGAATTCCAGTTGCTGGCATTCTCCCTCTTGATGTAAACCATGCAAATGATGAGATGAAAGGCTTTAGAATTACTTCCCAAAGAATTATTATGCACAAAAACACTATAAATAAAAGTAATAAAACATGATGCAAAATTGACGTATCACCCACCCTCTACCAGGCCGAGCCAGGGGGTCTGGTGCGCCCTTGTGGAGCGTGGCTACCTGGTGCATCTCCCCTTGGTATTTTATGTCCCAGAAATTCATAAATAAATTGAAAAAATTCATGTTAAATTCTCAGGGCATTCTGAGAACGTTTATTTTTGGGTCATTTTTTTATTGCACAGGAAAAACAGAAAACTAGAAAAGCATGGCATTTTCTTTATTTAACTAGGAAAAAGGTAGAAAACTAAAGGTGGATACACAGAGTTGTGTCTACTAAATTGATCAACTTCATACCTCTCAAAAATGATTCATTAATAAGGTTGATCAAGTGTTATTGACAACCACTTTCAATTAGCATGAAACTGAAGAACTTTTGTAAAACACTAGGTTACCTCAATGGGGATAGGCATATCCCTAACCATAATAATGTCATATTACTTTTTGACAGTAGGTAGAGGTAATTGAAAGCTTCCAATAATGAGTGTCGAAGAATTTTCAATAACATTCACACCATTCACTTGGAATCGTTTCTTCAGAAAGTGCACCGTATGCTCATTACCGTTGATATGAAAAGTGACCTTGCTTTTATTGCAATCAATAACAGCCCCATCAGTATTCAAAAAGGGTCTACCAAGGATAACCTACATGTTGTTATCCTCGGGCATCTCAAATACAAGAAAAGTCCGTTAAGATAGTAACATTTACAACAACAACGAGCACATCCTCACAAATACCGATAGGTATGGCAGTTGATTTGTCAGTCATTTGCAATGATATTTTAGTACGTGTGAGTTTATTCAAATCAAGTCTTTTATATAAATAGAAATTCATAACACTAACACCAACTACCAAATCACACAAAGCAGTTTTGACATGATTTCTTTTAATGGAGCAAGGTATAGTTGGTATTCCAGGATGTCCAAGTTTTTAGGTACTCCATCCTTAAAAGAATATTTAGCAAGCATGGTGGAGATTTCAACTTCAGGTATCTTTCTTTTATTAGTGATGATGTCTTTCATGTACTTAGCATAAGGAGGCATCTTTAATATATCCGTTAAACGAGTTGGCAAAAAGACTAGCCTAATCATTTCAGCAAAGCATTCAAATTCTTCATCATCCTTTTTCTTAGATGATTTAGGGGAAAGGCATGGGTTTCTAAACCCATGGTTCTCTTTATTTACCATGTTTTCTAGCCACAAAGTCCTTTTTATCATATTGTTTAGTTTTAGGTTGTGGGTTATCAAGATCAGCAACAGGTTCTATTTCTACATCATTATCTAGTTCTTTATCATTACTAGGTTGAGTATCTCATGAACATCACTATCATTATCATTATCATTATCACTAGGTAGATGTTCATTACCAGATTGAGTTTCAACATCAAAAATACAAACATCGTTATTATCATACGAGGTTTTTCTATCTCAGGTTCACTAGAAGCATGCAAAGTCCTATCATTTTTCTTTCTCTTTTTCTTATTAAAAGGACTAGGTGTATCAACATTAATTCCTTGAGATTATTGTTCAATTCTTTTAGGATGACCCCCAAGATAAAGAGGTTCTTGGGTCATTCTACCTCCTCTAGTTACTTCTCTAATAGCATGATCATTCATATTATTATTCATTTCATCAAGCAATTCTCTTTGAGATTTAGGAACTTGTTCTAACTGAGTTTGAACCATAGAGGCATGTTTTCCTACACCTCTAACATCATTACTGATTCTAAATAACAAGTCACTCAAGCGAGCAATCATATCAGAATTATATTTCAAGTGTTTTAGAACATTCACATTGAAGTGCTCTTGTTTCATAATGTAGTTATCAAACTTATATAAGCATTTACTAGGATGTTTATTGTAAGGGATATCACCTTCATCAAACTTTAATAAAGAATTTACCTCTACCGCCTATGGATGTGGTGGTGTGTTGAGGCCATGTATTTCTTAAATAGGTGGTAAATTCTTGACATCCTCAGCTTTAATACCTTTTTCCTTAATAAATTCCTTTGCCTCTTGCATATCCTCGGGACTGAGAAATAAGATACCCCTCTTCTTCGGAGTGGATTCAATTGGTAGTTCTTCAATAGTTCCTCAACTTGTTCAATAGTTTGTTCCCTGAAAACACAACCAACACAACTATCTAGGAAGTCCCTAGAAGCATGAGTTAGTCCATTATAAAAGATATCAAGTATTTCATATTTCTTAAGAGGATGATCAGGAATAGCATTAAGCAATTGGAGAAGCCTCCCCCAAGCTTGTGGGAGACTCTTTTCTTCAATTTGCACAAATTTAAATATTACATTTAAGGCAGCTTGTTTCTTATGAGCAGGAAAATATTTTTTAGGGAAGTAGTAAATCATATCATGGGGACTACACACACAACAAGGAGTAAGAGTATTGTACCATATCTTAGCATCACCCTCTAATGAGAACAGAAATAATTTGAGAATATAATAGTAGCAAATCTTCTCATCATGAGCAAATAGGGTGGCTATATCATTCAACTTAGAAAGGTGTGCTACCACAATTTCAGTTTCATAGCCATGAAAAGCTTCGGATTCAACCAAAGTAATTAACTCTGGGACGACAGAGAATTCAGAATCCTTATCGGTAACAAAGATAGGTGAAGTAGCAAACTTAGGATCACATTTCATTTTAGCATTCAAAGTCTTTTCTTTATACTCCCTCCGTTCCTTGATATAAGGTGTATAGATTTTTGAGAAAATCCTAAAATATAAGGTGTATTGCGTTGCACCACTCATTTGGATATTATTTTTAGGAACTTGATTACATTTCCTTATATCACGCAAGCTCCTGTATTTTATGATCTCCATTAGTCAGGTGTAATCTCACCCAAAACCTGTGAAATTTTCCCTCCATGTGTGTTCTTTAATATTCGTGCCAAAAACTATACACCCTATATCTAGGAACGGAGGGAGTACTTGACTTGTCATTTCTTAACATCATTCCTATCCTTACAAGCAAGAATCTCTCTAGCTATTTCTCCATCCAAAGCATAACCTTCAGGTATCTTAGGCATTTCAAATCTAGGAGAGCTAGGCATATTAGGTGTTTCATAATCATCAGTTTTAAAGATCTCATCAGTTTCAGCAGATTCATTAGTTTCTATAATTTCATTCTCTTCAGCTCTAGCAATTTGTTCATCAAGGAATTCACTTAATGGCACAGTTTCATCAACCATGGTACTAGCATCATCATAAGCATCATTCATAGCAGAAGTAGCATCATCAATATCAGGATTAATAGCATGTGGTGGCATTGCAAGCTTACTCATAATAGAAGGTGAATCAAGTGCAGAGCTAGATGGTAGTTCCTTACCTCCCCTCGTCTTAGAGGGAAAAATCCTTGTTTTAGTATCCTTCAGGTTCTTCATAGTGATCAATTGATATAAATCCCAAATGACTCAACAAACATAGCTATGTCCCCGACAACGGCGCCAGAAAAAGGTCTTGATAACCCACAAGTATAGGGGATCCAACAATTTTCTAGGGTAGAGTATTCAACCAAAATTTATAGATTCGGCACAAGGAGAGCCAAAGAATATTCGAGAGTATTAGCAATTGAGTTGTCAATTCAACCACACCGGGAGATAAATATCTGCAGCAAAGTGATCAGTAGCACAATAATATGATAGGTTGATTGTAGTAGTAACAGTAACAATAGCAGTAACAGTAGCAGTGATAATTTTGTACCAAGTGTATTAGTAGCAGCAACAATAGTAACTTAGCGAGAGCAATAAGTGGAACGGTCTTAGGCACTGGAACAGGATATTTGTTGGATGATATTCATCATATAACAGTCATAACCTAGGTAGACACAGAACTAGCTCCAGTTTGTCAATGTAATGTAGGCATGTATTTCATATATAGTCATACGTGCTTATGGAAAAGAACTTGCCTGGAATCTTTTGTCCTACCCTCCCGTGGCAGCAGGGTCAATAAGGAAAATAAGGGATATTAAGGCGTCCTTTTAATAGAGAACCTGAACAAAGCATTAACACTTAGTGAATGCATGAACTCCTCAAACTACGGTCATCACCGTGAAGTATCCCAAATGTTGTCACTATAGGGTTGACGGATCATAACACGTAATAGGTGCATATCAATAGGCAATATAGGATCAAGAACATAGATATAATGATGATAATATAAACGGTTCAGATCTGAAATCATGGCACTCGAGCCCTAGTGACAAGCATTAAGCATGGCAAAGTCATAGCAACATTAATCTTAGAATATAGTTGATACTAAGGATCAAGCCCTAACAAAACTAAATCAACTACATGATGAATATCATCCAACTCCTCACCGACTAGCAAGCCTAGGAAGGATTTACTCACTCCCAGTGGGGAGCATAATGGAATTGGCGATGGAGAAGAGTTGATGATGAAAAAGACCGAAGATTCCCCTCTCCGGAGCCCTAAACGGACTCCAGATCTGGCCTCCCGATGAAGAACAGGAAGTGGTGGCGGCTTCATATAGTGAAATGAGGTAAAACTTTCTCTCTATTTTTTTCAAAGAATTGTGAATTTACAACGTTGGAATTAGGGTCGGGGGACCCACGAGGTGTCCACCCTCCACTAGGTCGTGCTAGGGGGGCCTCTCGCGCCCTGGTGGAGCGTGGGCACCCTGGGCCCCCTCTCAGGTAGCTTCTGGCTCCATAATTCCTCAAATATTCCAAAATAAATCTCCAAAAAAATTTGTTCTATTCCGAGAACTTTTTTTTCTGCACAAAAGCAAGACCATGGTAGTTCCGCTGAAACCAGTGTCAGTCCGAGTAAGTTTCATTCAAATCATGCAAATTAGAGTCCAAAACAAGAGAAAAACTGTTAGGAAAAGTAGATACGTTGGAGACGTATCAGTCATGCAGTCGATGTTCACATGACACCAATAAGGGAATCACAACATTTATATCATCTAAATATCGAACATATATCAAATTCACATGATTACTTTCAACATGACTTCTCCCGTGACCTCAAGAACAAAGGTAACTACTAAGAAATAATATTCATGCTCAAGATCAGAGGGGTATTAAATCACATAATGGATCTGAACATATAATCTTCCACCAAATAAACCATATAGTAATCAACTACGAGATGCAATCAACACTACTAGTCACCCACAGGTACCAATATGAGGTTCCGGTACAAAGATTGAACACAAGATATGAACTAGGGTTCGAGAGGAGACGGTGCTATTGAAGATGTTGATGAAGATTGGTCTCCCAAAGATGAGAGGGTTGTTGGTGATGACGATGGCTTCGATTTCCCCCTTCGAGAGGGAAGTTCCCCTGGCAGAATCGCTCCAACAAGGGCAAAAGTGCTCCTGCCCAAATTCCGCCTCGAGACGGCGACGTTCCGTCCCGAAAGTCCCCTCCTGATTTTTTTCTAGGTCAAAAGACCTTAAGTACTTGAAGATGGGCACCAGAGGTGGGACGGGCTGGCCACAACCCACCAGGGCGCGCCGGGGGGGGGGGCACCCTGGTATCTTGTGGTCACCAGGTGGCCCCCCTCTGGTAGTTATTTGCTCCAGTATTTTTTATATATTCGAAAATACTTCTCCGTAAAATTTCAAGTCATTTGGAGATGTGCTGAATAGGTATCTCTGACATGCTTTTTCAGGTCCAGAATTCCAGCTGACAGAATTCTCCCTCTTTATGTAAACCTTGCATGTTAGGAGAGAAAAGGCATTAGAGTTACGCATAAAGCATTATTATGCATAAAAACATTATAAATAACAGTACGAAATCATGATGCAAAATGGACGTATATATTGCTCCAAGCTTAGACCTTGCTTGTCCTTAAGCGAAAGCCAATATCGAAAAACATGTCCACATGGTTTGCGAGAGAGGTGTCCATAAAAACAAAATACGGACATAGTAGCCTCAAGCTTATTATTATAGCAGCACCAAACTTTATCATAGGACCCTTTGATATAAATTTTATTCTATAGCATTATCATATAACTTCTCATGAACAAGTAACAATTCATCACAACATAGAAGTATAAAGCATAAACCTTATTGAAAACCAACAAACTATGTTCTCAGTCAACTTTGCAACTACAATTCATCATATTTTCAAGAAGGGTATTGTGTTGGAGCCTTTTGGCAAGTTTACATACTCAACCATCATTTAATCTCCTATGATCGCTAACGCTCATAGCATACCCATGAGCAAAAAGTTTCAACCAAACACATAGGAAGACAAGGGCTTATAGTTTCGCCTCCCAACGTATTCACCTCAAGGGTGATGTCAACAATAATAACTCATGCTCACTCATATCCAATCGGATATATGTGCCTAGATATTTACTCACCACATGATGCTTGCAAAAATAGAAAAATAAAAGGAATAGGGAAGAATACTTTGACTCTTGCATAAAAGTAAATATATAAAGGTAAAAGATTGGACCTTTGTAGAGGGAAGCAAAGGTTGTCATGCGCTTTTTGGTTTGTATGCCAAATCCCTTAATGCAAAAGAATGTCATGTTATATTGCCCCTTGTGATAGCAACCTTTATTATGCAATCCATCTCTTTTATTACTTTGCCATCACAAGTTCGTACAATGCTCAATTTTCTCTTACACTAACTGATCAAACACAGTTAGAAGCAATTTTTATTGCCTTAGTGCAGCGATGACAACTTACTTGAAGGATCTTACTCAATCCATAGGTAGGTATGGTGGACTCTCAAAACATGAGTTTGGGTTTAGGGTTTTTGGATGCACCAGTAGTATCTATACTTAGTGCAGAATTTTTGGCTAGCAAAGATACTGAGCAAGCACCACATGTTGAAGGGTCTATGACAATATAACTTCTATGTGAATATGAACAAACATAAATCATTGCATTGTCTTCCTTGTCCAACATCAACAATTTTGGCATATAATTTTTAATGGGGGCTCACAACCATAAAACATGTCCAAGATAGTGTATTTGCATGTGAATCTTCTCTTCCCTAATTAATTCTTTCTTGAATTGCATCATTGACCAATGCTATGTTTGTCAATCTCTGACGTGGCTTGAGACTATGTCGGTATTTCCCCAAAGATGAAGGGATGATGTAGCACAGCGATGGTAAGTATTTCCCTCAGTTATGAAACCAAGGTATCAATCCGTAGAGGAAGATCACGCACCTACGTAAACAATACCTACACACAAATAAAAAATACTTGCAACCCGACGTGTAAGAGAGGTTGTCAAGCTCTCAATGATAAAAAGATAGATTTCGTAATGATAGTTTTGGCAAATAGATCTCGCAAGAACGCAAATTAAAATAAGTAAATAAAAAGTGCAACAAGGTATTTTTGGTTTTTTGGGGTTAATAGACCTGAAAACAAAAGGGCAAAATAGTAGATCAGAAAGCAATATGTTGGAAAAGTAGAGCCGGGGGCCGTAGGTTTCACTAGTGGCTTGTCTCATGAGTATAGCACACAATGGTGAACAAATTACTGTTGGTCAATTGAGAAGATAAAATAATCATGATGATATCCAGGCAATGATCATTATATAGGCACCACGTCCAAGATAAGTAGACCGTAACGATTCTGCATCTACTTCTATTACTCCACACATCGACTCCTATCCAACATGCATCTAGTGTATTAGCTTCATCGGAAAACGGAGTAATGCAATAAGAATGGTGGCATGATGTAGACAAGATTTATTCATGTAGGAATAGATCCCATCTTGTTATCCTTAATTTCAATGATACATGCGTGCCTTGTTGCCCCTTCTATCACTGGGAAAGAACACCACAAGATCGAACCCATCACAAAGCACCTCTTCCCATGGCAAGAAAAATCGATCTAGTTGGCCTAACTAAACCAAAGATTCGAAGAAGAAATAGGAGGCTATAAGTTATCATGCAAATAAGAGATGAAACAAGACTCAAATCATATTCATGGATAGAAACTAATCATGAACTCAAAATTCATTGGATCCCAACAAACACATAGCAAAAGTCATTACATCAAACAGATCTCCAAGAGACCATTATATTGAGAATCATAAGAGACAGAGAGAGGAAGCCATCTTGATACTGCAGACGGACCCATAGGTCTATGGTGGACTACTCATGCATCATCGGAGAGGCACCTATGATGATGATGAACCCCTACGTGATGGTGTTAGATTAGATCTTGAGGTTCTAGAACTTGCGACGGCTCGAATTGTGTTTCGTCGACTCCTCTAGGGTTTTCTGAATATTTGATAATTTATATAGGCGATAGTCGGTGGAGGGGGGTCCAAGGGTGGGCACCATCCACCACACCACGCGAGGGGCCTCTAGCGCACGCTGGTGGGTGTTCCCCACCTAGGGCCTCGTCTCTCGTACTTGTCTGGCCCATCTGGTGTCTTCTGGTCCAAAATAATTCTCCAAAAAATTTCACGGTGTTTGGGCTTCGTTTGGTACTGATTTTCTATGAAGTAAAAAAAAGCAAAAACGACAACTCGCGCTTTGGCATATGTCAATAGGTTAGTCCCAAAAAATGATATAAAGTTGCTATAAAATGATTGTAAAACATCCAAGATTGATAATATAACAGCATGGAGCAAGCAAAAATTATAGATACGTTGGAGACATATCAATCTCCAATAAATTCTAACGCTTATACTTTTCCTTATGTGATGTCATTACTTAGCATAAGATTAGCATATGATATTTTTCATTTGTTTTATTTTTTTATTTTGATTGCAACAAGAAAGTAAAGAAGCAAAAGCTCAAATTAAACTTTATTACATAACTCTCACTCGATTACATAGATAGATAGATAGATCACGAAACTAGGACTTGAAAATAGATCATACTAAATTTTTATTCAACTAAATCACGAAATAGCTAAGGATCGAAATAAAATAAGTAAAGGTAATAAAAGTGATGGTGATACGATACCGGGGCATATCTCCCAAGCTTGGCTCAAGCCAAGGGGAGTGCCCATACCCATGTACTCAATTCTCCTTCGGTGATAAAGATGATGAAGGTGGTGGTGATGAAGTGTCACACTTTACCCTCGGTAGCTATTCTAATTTACGAATGACGGTCTGAAGGGTGATGATGTGCTCCTCTAGCAAAATATTTTCACGAGTGAGAAATTTATTCTGAGCGCAAACCGCTTCGAAATACCTAAAGGCTTCAATTTCAGTAGGGGTGTGATGATTGTAATAAGGTTGAAGGGTATCTTCTTCTTTCTCCTCTGTTGTGGGCATGGATTGACCTCCTTCTTGAGCTTGATCCCTCATAGCTTCCTTGCCCTTGTCTTCATTATTGGCTTCTTTTGGCTCCTCTCTCTTCAGCTCCATCCTCATCAACCAAGCATATTGTTCTACGTTATTGGAGGAGGGAAAAGACATGATGCCTAGCTTGATAGATCTGATAAAAAAATAGCACGGAACAAGAACCGGCGATTTTTCTGCGATGCGGTTATCAAAACAATCGGGGATATATAGAGTGATTTTTTATCTCGGGAAACAAGAATATGGAAGGGAAATGGAGTCGGGAAGGTGCCCGAGGAGGGCACAACCCACTAGGGCGCGCCAGGTACGACAGGCATGCCCTGGTGTATCTTGCTCACCTCGGTTGCTTTCCTGTTTATTTTTTATTTTCCTAATTTTTGTAATATTCCAAAACTAACAGAAAATATTTTTCAGAATTTTTGGAGTCTGTTTACTTACCGTATCACGTACCTCCTCCTTTTTAGGATTCTGGAGCGTTCTCGATGGTTTCTTCTATGTGTTCCTCCCTTGTCATGGTTTGGATAATATTGCTTTCAACATTAATAGGCGTACAACAGATATAGTGTTTAATTCTCTGTCCATTGACCACCTTCAGGTTAGTACCTTTGGCATTATTAATCTTGATAACTCCAGAGCGATAAACCTCTTTGATAATATATGGTCCTTCCCATTTGGAAAGAAGTTTTCCTGCAAAAGATCTAAAACGAGAGTTGTACAGAATAACATATTCTCCAACTTTGAATTCCTGTTTTTGGATTCTTTTTTCATGCCATCTTTTAAATTTTTCTTTGAATAGTTTGAAATTTTCATAACCTTGGGTTCTCCATTCATCTAGTGAGATAATATAAAATAACCTCTTTTCACCGGCAAGTTTGAAGTGATAGTTGAGTTCTTTAGTTGCCCAAAATGCCTTATGTTCTAACTCTAGAGGAAAATGACAAGCTTTTGCTTATACCATTTTGTATGGAGACATAGCCATATAATTTTTATACTCTATTCTATAGGCTCAAAGTGCATCATATAGTTTCTTAGACCAATTCTTTTGAGACCTATTGACAATTTTTTGTAATATTAATTTTATTTCTCTATTGCTAAGTTCAACTTTACCACTAGTCTGAGGATGATAGGGTGATGCAATTCTATGGTTAACATCATATTTGGCAAGAATTTTACGGAAAGCACCATGAGTAAAGTGTGAACCACCATCAGTCATTAAATATCTAGGGACTCCAAATTGTCGGTGTCAAAACTTGCGGATCTCGGGTAGGGGGTCCCAAACTGTGAGACTAGGATCGACGGTAACAGGAGACGAAGGGAACACAAGTTTACCCAGGTTTGGGCCCTCCAATGGAGGTAATACCCTACGTCCTACTTGATTGTATTGATGATGTAAGGGGTTACAGAGTTGATCTACCTCGAGATCGTATGACTAACCCTAGATGAGTTGTTCTGTCCCTACGCCCTAAAACCCTCCGGCTTATATAGATGTCGGGGTATCCTTGGATTACACATGGTCGGTTACATGCCGAAGATATAACTTGCCTAACTACAGCTAATAACTTGGAGAACACACCTGGACTCCATGAAGCTTCCATCCTGGTGCACGCGGTCTTCGATCATCTGATGACTGCCTTGTGGCCCATACAGTCCAGCCCACGAACAATGGGTTGGCTATCCGAGGACCCCTTGATCTACGACTCCCTCAGTAGCCCCCGGACTGGCCTTCAACACCGAAATATATTCGGCTGATCTCTTCATGTCATAGTCTTCGGCTTGCAAGGCGAGTCCCTCATCCCTCTTCGTTCGGCAACCGACCAATCTTCAGCAGGATCCCAAGCATCGCGGGTCTAGGTTTATTACAATAACTACGCGAACTCCTCGACTTTCGCGTGTCATGGGGAGGTGAGGTGTTAGCGATTTTTACAATCTTACCTTCCTGCAACGGAGGCACCAACCCATTTAATCAAACAAAACTATGGCTCAGACCACATTCTTCTCCTCTCCATCGAAAGAAACTCCCAGCGGAAGCTCTACGCAAAACATACCCAATGCCCCTAGCTCCTCCACACGATGCTACGGCACATGCCCAGGGGACTGGACTAGCTGTTCCGTCACCCTCATGCGGCTCCGCAACTTGGAGACTCAGGGATATCTTCCTTCATCAGATCTGGCGGTGACTCGCGCAGGTCTGCTTACTTACGGCAACGAGGTTTTCGACGAGCGCTTCCCCAACCCTAACAAAGGGGAACGCATATGCTTCGTCCCTTTCCTCCTCCGAGGCCTTGGATTCCCAATCCATGCACTCCTGAGGGGGCTAGTGGAATTCTACGGGATCCAACTCCACCATCTTACCCTAGAGTCAATTCTACATATCTCAGGCTTTGTCGCCCTCTTCGAGATGTTCTTGGGGTGCGAAGCCCATTTCGATCTGTGGAGGAAATACTTCTACCTCGTCCCCCAAACTCGGGACAAGGTTGTTTTGGAGGTTGGAGGAGCCGAAGTGTACCGCGTAGCGGGGACAGGATATCCGGTGGGCATGCAGAAGAAATCGGAAGTGCGGACTTCAGAATGGTTTTACATCAAAGACGTCCCCCAGTCCGACTCAACTCGGACAGGTCTTCCCGAATACTCTGACATCCTCCCGAAGAAGAGGTATAGCTGGCGACCTAGGAGCTCGTCCCAGGAGGAAAGCACCAAAGTGCAGCGTCTTGCCACGCAGGTGCGGATGCTCGTCCACCATCGACTGACCATGATCGACGTCATGGCTGCCGCCATCTCTCGGGGTGTGCATCCCCTCCAACAGAGGGTACACCCCTTATGGCAATACAACGGGACAAGCGACACCACGCGCTCCTGAAGGGCCTACCGATCCACTGGCGGTAGCCACCGCACTTGTCGACCTATACAAAGGACATCAAGAAGACTTTGTTTGGCGGGCAACCAAGGAAGGATATTCGGCCCACAATCCTATTGAATGGGTAATCCTTTTTGTTTCAAATATGAACATAGTTCAGGGTTTTCATTCCGCATTCTATTTGACCGAAACCTGGCATGAACTGGAATGGAGGAGCTTCATCGAGACAGTCAACTGTTCGGCTCCTCAGCCCGAGAACCATGCTCATGACAATGATTTGTGCTTTAATGAGGACCTGGATCTTTTACTTGATTTTGAAGACGAAGTCTATTTCCAGGACAGTGACGTCCAATCCCCGGTGGCTATCATAGTTGATTACCTCGGGTCCTTCTCCATTCCATCCACGGGAAAGAAGAAAAACTCCTCCCGTAAGAGGCCTGCTACCAAAAGCGCCCCAAATGCGCCGGTCCCGGCCCCCAAGCGCCGCCGATCAGCACACCTTGCGCCAGCAGCCGAAGCTACAGGAGAGTCAGAGGCCGGTCGGGACCTTGCAAAGGAGCCGGACACGGGGACGAATCCACCCGTCCGCGCATCCCGAAGGTACATTGCTTCGATATCTGTTTTATCGTTGTGCTCGGCAGAATATTATAGCTGCTTGTTTTTTACCTAGGCGAAACACCAAATCTTCACCTACCGAGGGGGCTGCCCGGATGTCAGGAGACACCCGAAGCTCCCGGGCCACCGTCCATGCGGCTTCCGCTACGGAAGCCCCCATGGCTGGTTCGATGCCCGCCGAATCTGGCGACGGAGTATCCATCACCAAATCGGAAGTGGAGAGTGCCATGTATCATTGGCACCGATCGGAGGCCATGCGGCACCCAATTTTCTCCGACCAGGAGTTCGGTGCCCTACGCTCACCGGATGCACATCTCTGGGCCGCCCGAGCTAGATTCGGTGAAGCTATGAAGCTGATAACAACCAATATTCGGGTACGTGGTCGGATTTTATAGAATCTGTATACTTGTATAAGCCTAGTAGCCCCCGATCCTTAATTTGATTTGGAAAAAACGAATTAAGGATCTCCATACTATTTGACTGCTGACGCAGGCCTCAAAGCAACAGTCCGAGCAATTGGCCAAGGCCCTCGAGGAGAGCCACACGGAGGTATAGTCCGTGAAGGCCGAGCTAGCACAAGTAAAAAGCTTCACGTGAGATGCCCATGGTAAGTATGCTTTTACTGCTAGCCAATAAAGCATATGGGTTTCGTTCCTAACATATGGATTCCGTGTAGCAGCCAAATCGATAGGACATATGGAAAGGCAGCTGGAAGAAGCTCGGGATTCATAAAGGTATGCGGAATCCCAGCAGCAAGATGGATGTCTTGTTATACAAAAACAGGCTGATGAAATAAAGAGTTTAAAGACTCAATTGGCCCAAGCTCAAGAAGAGAACCGAAAACTTCAAAGGGGCGTGTTTGGTAAGTATTGTACTATCATCGGCAAATATATCTGATGTAATCAATAAAAGTAAGTATGTCGTTGCCTTATGTACAGGCCTCCTGTCTGGGCATCCTGAAGAGGAGATCGAATCATACCAGGGGGACCCGTTCAAGGAGCTGACCTCTCTCCACGGGCGCATGCGGAAGGCAATGAAAGGCATGGTGAAGGCTCTATGGCCTGCCAAACAGCCACCTGAAGGGCTAGCCGCCCTCGTTAATCGATTCAAGGGAGGTCGAAGCAGATTTGAGTTGTGGAAGACTTTGGCTTGTCGTGAGGGAGCGCTGGAGGCATGGGCAATGATCAAGACCCACTTCACCAGACTAAACCCTGAGCATATGGTGCGGATTGGTCCTCTGGGATCGGATGGAAAAGAGCTACCACTCCACCTGGTGTATGACCAGGTGATGCCTCCTACCCGTCTTTGGCAAGCAGACTGCCCCCTCGACACCATGATCGATAATCTCAATCAGTAGCTACACATGTAATTTATATGTGCGTGTGTATTGACAATCTGTGTTTTAAACTTTGTCTTAACCGGTCGTCGGCTTCTCCCTCCCAGGCGAATAGCTCGGGAGTGTTCCTCCTTATGTGTTCTTATAAAAGAACAAACTATATTCGGGGAACCAGGCAATCCGGCCATGTGGTACGAACAGACAGAAAGCACACATAAAGGTGTGTTATATTACGACTAAGCATAAGAAACATCTTTTGAAGAAAATAGTAACCCTATCGATACCTTTCGTCGGGGTTCTATGAGGATCGTAGATGGAAGTCCGCATACTTTTCAGTATGCAGAATTGTTCGTTGGGCAGAAAAGACCTGAACAATAGTGAGAATGACTAGCGCCATATAAGGTGTTTCTGTCATAGCCGATCAATTGTCTACATAAGATAGCTAGCTTTTGGCTTCACCCGTCTGAGGTATGTGTCCGGATGACCCAGTCATAACAATTGCAGAGGTGCTCCCTTTACTCTCTAGCCGAACAAGCAAGAACGTAGAGAGTAACCACAGGAGCAAGGCAACCCAGCTTGACAAAGTCTTAGTTCGAATTGATGCATATGATGGATAAAATATGACAAAAGAAACATGCGTGCACGACAGGTGCGGGCAAATAATTGCAATAGAAAAGGATGGATACTATAAGGAGCCCCCACGTGCTGTGTTTGGATGTAACACTCTATGGTGTATGCCGATAACCTTAGTACAGGATCGGTTTAACAGAACATAGGAAGAAGAAAATCGATCCTATCAAACAACATAGTGGGAAGGAAAGGAAAAAAGGGAAAAAGGGAAAAATACAAGAAAAATAAAAATGTAAAATGTGCGGGAATTTGGACGGGACCGGTCTATCCGTACAAGCGCCATAGGCAAGCCACGTTCCATGGGTGTGCTTCAAGGCGATTATCTGATGAGTTCTAAAGGCGATAGGCTCCTCCCACGAGTATTTCGTCGATGATGAAGGGGCCCTCCCACTGGGGGTTGAGTTTATGCTTCTGCTTCTCCGGGAGCCGTAGGACGAGTTCACCTACGTTGTATGCTTGTGCCCTGACCTCCCGACTTTGGTAGCGTCGCGCTTGCTAATGATAAAACACAGAGCGAGCCAGAGCTATGTCGTGTTCTCCCTCCAAGGTGTCCAGGTCGTCCTGCCGATCCAACTCGGCTTCCATTTCCTCATACATGTGCACTCTTGGTGCGTCATGAATAATGTCATAGGGGAGGACTGCCTCAGCCCCATAGACCATGAAGGACGGTGTGAAGCCCGTTGATCTATTTAGGGTGGTACGCAGGCCCCATAGTATGGAGTCGAGCTCCTCAACCCAATGACAGTCGGACTCATGAAGAGATCGAACCAATCGTGGCTTAATGCCGCTCATGATGAGACCATTGGCACGTTCGACTTGTCCAATGGTCTACGATGGTAGACTAATGCGTAATCGAGCTTAATGGCCATTTTTGCGCACCAGTCCTTGACCTCTTGGGCCATAAAATTAGATCCACTATCCGTTATTATGCTGTGCGGTACACTGTAACGGTGTACTACGTCGGATATGAAGTCTATAACTGGTCGGACTTGGCTGATTTAACGGGCTTTGCCTCTATCTATTTGGTGAATTTGTCAACCATGACCAGCAGGTATTTGTTTTTCTTTGTCCCCCCTTTAAGGGGTCCGACCATGTCAAGCCCCCAGACCGCAAAAGGACAAGTGATCAGAATAGTCCGAAGAGCTGTTGGAGGCATGTGACATTGATTTGCGAAGAGTTGACACCCCCACGCAGTGCTTGACAAGTGACTGTGCGTCCGTCCGAGCTATAGCCCAGAGGAAACCGGCTCGGAAGGCCTTGCTAACTAAGGCTCTTGCTGTGGCGTGATGGCCGCCCATGCCTGCATGTACTTTGGCGAGAAGCTCCCGCCCTTCTTCCTCGGATATGCACCGCTGCAGTACACTAGTTGTGCTTTTCTTGTATAACTCACCTTCATGAATCTTGTAGGCCTTGGAGCACCGAACTATGCGTCGTGCCTCTGTTTGGTCGTCGGGGAGTTCCTTTCGAAGAAGGTAGGCAAGGAAGGGCTTTGTCCAAGGTGCAATTATTGCCATTACCTCATGAGCCGAAGGCATTTCATTCATTATGTAGTCGTTGATTATTTGGTCGTCTGGTTCATTGACAAGGGGGACAACCACGTCCGATGTATTCGGACCCGCACCATTGTCATCGTCTTGCCACATGAAGGAAGGCTTAAAAAGCTGCTCCAGAAAAGTGTTCTTTGGGATAGGATCGCGTTTGGCTCTTATGCGAGCAAATATGTCGGTGGCTTGGTTGTTGTCATGAGCGACATGGTGAAATTCCAGCCCCTCAGACCGAGCTGATATCTTGAGGACGGCGTTTCTGTATGCCACCATCTTCGGATTTTTGGCGTCGAATTCACCGTTGATTTGGGATATGGCTAAGTTGGAGTCTTCCCGTACCACTAGCCGGCGTATGCCCATTGATGCAGGCATTCGGAGACCATGAAGGAGGACCTCGTATTCGGTTGCATTGTTGGAGTCCGCATACATGATTTGCAATACGTATCGCATGTTGTCGCCAGTGGGGGATGTGAGGATAACTCCATCCCCCAGTCCAGCCAGGATTTTGGAGCCATCAAAGTACATTGTCCAATGGGAGTATGCACTGTATTCTTTGGGGAGTTCTGCCTCCGTCCATTCAGCCAGAAAGTCTGCCAGCACCTGTGATTTAATGGCACGGCATGGATTGTAGGTTATTTCAAAGGGGAGGAGCTCAATGGCCCATTTGGCAATGTGGCCGGTGGCATCCATGTTGTTGATTATATCGTTCAAGGGGACCTCCGATGCTACCGTCACCGCGCACTCCTGGAAGTAGTGTCGGAGTTTCCTCGATGCCATGAATACTGTATAGGCAATTTTTTGATAATTCAAATATTTGGACTTGCACTGCGTTAGCACCTCTGACACAAAGTATACCAACTTCTAAGTCTAGAATTTATGCCCTTCCTCATCTCGCTCAACGACGAGCACTGCGCTGACGATTTTGTTGGTGGTCGATGTGTATAACAACATGGGCTCACCGGCACCTGGTGCCATGAGTATGGGGTTGGTTGCCAGTATTGCGTTGATTTCTTCCAACGCAGTCGTTGCGTCATTGGTCCATTCAAGATTGTAGGTCCATTTCATCAGCTTGTAGAGTGGCAGAGCTTTTTCTCTGAGGCGGGAGATAAAGCGGCTTAACGCCGCTATGCACCCGGGTAGCCTCTGGACATGCTTTAGCTCTGTGGGGATTGCAAGCTCTACTAGAGCACAAATTTAGCTGGATTTGCCTTTATTCCTCTATGGGATACGATGAATCCAAGTAGCTTACCAGAGGGAACTCCGAACACACATTTTTCCAGATTGAGCCGTATATCATATTCGCGTAAATTAGCGAAAGTTTGACGTAAGTCATCGATCAACTGGGCGACGTGTTTGGTTTTGATTACCACATCATCGACGTATGCCTCGACGGTCTTGCCGACCTGTGTAGAGAGGCAGGTTTGGATCATGCGCTGGTATGTGGCCCCAGAGTTTTTTAGCCCGAAAGGCATTGTGTTGAAGCAGAATGGCCCGTAGGGGGTGATGAATGTCGTAGCAGCTTGATCGGATTCCTTCATTTTAATTTGATGGTATCCGGAGTAAGCGTTGAGGAAACACAAAAAATCGTGTCCGGTTGTGGCATCGATGATCTGGTCTATGCGTGGTAAGGGGAAAGGGTCCTTGGGACATGCTTTATCGACACATAGCCGCCAGGACTTGTCTTTCTTAGGTATCATCACCAGGTTTGCTAGCCACTCGGGGTGTTTAATATCCCGAATAAATCCGGCCTCGAGCAATTTGGCTAATTCTTCACCCATGCCTTGCCGTTTGGGCTTGGAGAAGCGATGTAGAGTCTGTTTCACGGGCTTAAAGCCTCGAATAATGTGCACGCTATGTTCGGCTAGCCGACGTGGGATTCAAGGCATATCGGAAGCGTGCCAGGCAAAAATGTCATAGTTCTCGCGAAGGAAATGCCAAAAAGCCTCGTCTGTGAGGGATCGAGCTGTCCTCCAATGGATGCTGTCTTATTGGGGTCCGTTGGGTGCACCTGAAATTTAATGATTTCCTCTGTGGGTTTGAAGGATGTAGACTTGGGTCTTTTGCTGAGGATCACATTGTCTCTATTAACTGTCGACCGCAGAGCGGTCAACTCTTTGGTGGCAAAACTTTCTGCTAGTACCTCGAGGGCGAGCACTGCCGTTTTGTTTTCGGCCCGAAGGGCTATGTTGGTATCACTAGCGATCGTGATCACTCCATTTGGTCCTAGCAATTTTAGTTTCATGTACCCGTAATGGGGTATAGCCTGAAACTTTGTGAAGGCGTCGCGTCCCAATAGGGCGTGATAGCCACTTGGGAAGGGGACGATGTGGAAGAGAGTTCTTTGGATCGGTAGTTTTCGGGTTTGCCGAACACAATGTCATGGAAGATACATCTGGAACAATGCGCCTCCATTCCTGGGATAATTCCCCGGAATGTTGTGTTGCTACGTTTGATGCAGGATCGGTCGAACTACATTTTTTCCAGAGTGGCCTCGTAAATGAGGTTAAGACCAATGTCGCTGTCCATTAGCACTTTATGTAGCCTGTATCCATCAATTATGGGATTCAAGACTAGAGCGGTCGGTGAGTGACCGGGAAGAATGGGCGGCCGATCAATGTCCCCGAAAGTAATTGGTACGTCTGCCCATGGTCTAGTGGCTGCCACATGGTAGACTTCCTCGTTCTACTTAAGAGGTCTCTAGTGTCTGTTCCTCGAGGGGAAGATTTCGTAGACAGTTAGGACTTCGGCATTAAATCCGGGCGGTGAAGGAGAACGTCTACTTGACGGAGGTATGCCGAGGATGGCCTCGCCGCTTTTTGCGACTTGCTTGACGACCCAGCAAGTTCGAAGGCTGTGTGTTGGGGTTGTGTTTAGTAATACGGAATGTATGGGGCAGGGTTTATCAAAAAGCCCGTCGAGGACAGTGCAGACCCCCGAAAGGGGTTTGTTTCTTTTTTTGACGGGTTCATACCTGGCCGGAGGATTGGATGTATCCTCTTTTTCCGAGCTCCTCTAGGGTGTTCGGAGGATTTTGGTTCCAAGAACAGCCGCTTGAATTGCCAGATACTCTCCATGGAATAGTACTTCTGTACCAATTCAAATAGCTCCGAGAAATCGCTTACGCGTCGGCGGGCTAGGGAACTAAGAATACCCTCATCATCACAATTTCGAATGAAAATTGTCGTTAAGTATTGGTCGCCGAGACCTTTTACTCTGTTCCTAGCGAGTCGGAGTCTTGCCCAAAGGTGGTGGACTGATTCTCCTCCCAGCTATTTTATGTCTTGGAAGTCTGGAGATACGGGCGTCGGTGAAAAACTGGGATTATCATCCTAGGCGGTGGGTGGGAAAAAATTGGAATCTTCGTCACGTCGAGTATTCGGGAATGCAAATTCCGAATTGTGGCATAGATCTGGGAGCGATGACAGTCCGGTTTTAAGGTAATCCCCGACGCCAGGCTCGTCTGCATTGCCTTGGTGATCTGAGACCAGGGTGTAAACTGTTTTCAATTCTGTTTGTCAGGATGAATCTGCAGCCAGACACTCAATAGTAGCGACAAGGTGGGTGACAGGAGAGACACGATTCTCCCTATCATCGGGTTTAATCCCGAGCCGATCATAGATCAGAACCTGGTCATCCGGTATACGCATTGCTTTGAGCCGATCGAACAATTCGCTTAAAAACGAACCGATGGCAGGGTGCATGTCACTGATACGAGTGGATTTGTCAAGTGGTGTGATGATTCTAGAGTCTCTTCGAAGCGGATCTACATTTTGTTCCACCACGGGACCTGATGGCTTGGACGTCAACGCATCTAGACTTGCGGGTCTTTCTTCGAAGATTGAGGGTTCCATTGGAACAAGTGTCCCCTTTGAATCACCCAAGAACTCTAGGATTCCGAACTTTATACTATGATTCGGGGTAAATATGCCCTAGAGGCAATAATAAATTAGTTATTATCATATTTCCTTGTTCATGATAATCGTTTATTATCCATGCTATAATTGTATTGATCGGAGACTTAGATGCATGTGTGGATACATAGACAAAACCATGTCCCTAGTATGCCTCTAATAGACTAGCTCATTGATCAAAAGATGGTTAAGGTTTCCTAGCCATGGACATGAGATGTCATTTGATAACGGGGTCACATCATTAGGAGAATGATGTGGTGGACAAGACCCAAACTGCAAACGTAGCATATGATCGTGTCAGTTTATTGCTACTGTTTTCCAAATGTCAAGTATGTGTTCCTATGACCATGAGATCATGCAACTCACATATATCGGAGGAGTGCCTTGTGTGTATCAAACGTCGCAACGTAACTGGGTGACTATAAAGGTGCTCTACAGGTATCTCCGATGGTGTCTGTTGAGTTGGCATGGATCGAGACTGGGATTTGTTACTCCGTGTGACGGAGAGGTATCTCAAGGCCCACTCGGTAATACAACATCACAATGAGCCTTGCAAGCAATGTGACTAATTGTTAGTTGTGGGATCTTGTATTACGGAATGAGTAAAGAGACTTGCCAGTAACGAGGTTGAACTAGGTATGGAGATACCGACGATCGAATCTCGGGCAAGTAACATACCGAAGAACAAAGGGAACATCGTACGGGATTAACTGAATCCTTGACATAGAGGTTCGACCGATAAAGATCTTCGTAGAATATGTAGGAACCAATGTGGACGTCCAAGTCCCGCCATTGGTTATTGACCGTAGAGGTGTCTCGGTCATGTCTACATAGTTCTCGAACCCGCAGGGTCTGCACACTTAAGGTTCGGTGATGTTTCGGTAGTGTAGAGTTATGTATGGTGGTGACAAAAGTTTGTTCGGAGTCCCGGATGAGATCCCGGACGTCACGAGGAGCTCTGGAATGGTCCGGAGGTAAAGATTCATATATAGGAAGTCCCAGTTTGGTTTCCGGAAAAGTTTCGGGCTCATCGGTAGTGTACCGGGAGTGCCGGTAGTGTACCGGGAGTGCCGGTAGTGTACCGGGGGACCTCTGGGAGGGGTATTTCGACCCCAAGAGGTCCATGGGCCGTGGGATAATAATAACCAGCCCTTAGTGGGCTGGGAAAACATCCACAAAGGCCCATGGCGCATGAGAGAAAGTTCTAAATCAAAAGGTGGAAAATCAGCCAATAGGAGGCAATCCTACTCCAACTAGGATTGGAGGTGAAGTAGGATTGCTGCCACCTCCTATTTCGGCCGACCCAAAGGCCTTGGATGCCTCTCCTCTCCTCTCCTCCTATATATACTAGTGGATTGGGTGGTTTTTGGACAGAATTTCCGGCCACGTGCTACCCATTACACCGGTGCATAGTTTCTCCTCTAGATCGGTTTTCTGCAGCGCTTAGGCGAAGCCCTGCCAGAATTGCTCCACCACCATCACCAGAGCGCCGTCACGCTACTGGTGAACTCTCTCTCCTCTCCACCTATCTCGCTGGATCAATACGGTGGAGATCGTCATCAAGCTGCACGTGTGCTGAACGCGGAGGTGCCGTCCGTTCGGCGCTAGATCGGAAGGACCGTGATCGAGATCGCGAGACAGTTCGTGATGTGATCACGGAACGGATCGTGATGAGTTCACGGGACAGATCGTGATCAAGATCGTGAGACGGATCGTGATGAGTTCGCGGGACGGATCATGATGTGTTCGCGGGACGGTTCGTGATTAGATCGCGGGATGCTCGGCGATTTGGATCGCGAAGAAGTTCGACTACACCAACCGCGTTTCTTAACGCTTCCCGCTTAGCGATCTACAAGGGTATGTAGATCCACTCTCCCTCTCGTAGATGCTCATCGCCATGGATAGGTTTGCGTGTGCATAGGAAAATTTTGTTTCCCATGCGATGTTCCCCAACAGTGGCATCATGAGCTAGGTTGATGGTTCGATGAGATCTCGAGTAGAACACAAAAGGTTTGTGGGCGTTGATGCTTAGATTGCTTCCTCCCTTGGTCGGATTTTGGTTCAACGGGATTGTGAGATGAAGCGGCCCGGACCAACATTACTCGTACGCTTACGAGAGACCGGTTCCCTCGACGCAACTTGTTGCTTAGATGGCTTGCGGGTGACAGTTTCTCTCACTTTAGTTGGATCGGATCTGACAAAGGCGGTCCTTGAGAAGGTTGAAAAGCAATATATGTATCACTGTTGTGGTTTATGCATAGGTGAGAATCGTTCTTGCTAGATACCCGTAGCAGCCACATAAAACATGCAACAACAATTAGAGGACGTCTAACTTGTTTTTGCAGGGTATGTTGTGATGTGATATGGCCAATTACATGATGAGATATATGTGATGTATGAGATGATCATGTGATGTATAGAATTTCATGACTTGCATGTCGTTGAGTACGGCAACCGGCAGGAGCCATAGGGTTGTCTTTAATTATTGTATGACCTGCGTGTCAATCATTAAGCGCTATGTAATGCTTTACTTTATCGCTAAGCGGTAGCAATAGAAGTAGAAGCAGGGCTGGCGCCACAACCCCAATGGCAACACATTGATGGAGATCAAGATGATGGAGATCATGGTGTTGTGCCGGTGAAGATGGAGATCATGCCGGTGTTTCGAAGATGGAGATCTTAAACACAAGTTCATGGCCATATCATGTCACTTATGAATTGCATGAGATGTTAATCCTTTTATGCACCTTGTTTTGCTTAGTACGGCTGTAGCATTATAAGGTGATCCCTCACTTGAATTTCAAGATGAACTGTGTTCTCCCCGAGTGTGCACCGTTGCGAAAGTTCGTCGTGTTGAGACACCACGTGATGATCGGGTGTGATAGACTCTACGTTCACATACAACGGGTGCAAGCCAGATTTGCACGCGCAGAACACTCAGGTTAAACTTAACGAGCCTAGCATGTACAGACATGGCCTCGAAACACAAGAGACCGAAAGGTCGAACATGAGTCATATTAGTAGATATGATCAACATGATGATGTTCACCATTGAAGCCACCTCAACTCACGTGATGATCGGACTTGAGTTGGTGAATTTGGATCATGTATCACTCGAATAATCAGAGGGATGTCAATTTGAGTGGGAGTTCTTAAGTAATATGATTAATTGAACTCATTATCATGAACATAGTCAAAGTGCCTTTGCAAATTATGTTGTAGATTACTAGCTCACGCTGTAGCTCCCTTGTATTTTTTATATGTTCCTAGAGAAATAGAATTGAAAGATGATGGTAGTAATATTGCGGACTGGGTCCGTGATCTGAGGATTGTCCTCATTGCTGCACAGAAGGCTTATGTCCTTAATGCACCGCTCGGTGCGCCAACCCCTCTAGCGTCGTCCGTAGATGTTGTGATTATTTGACAGGCACGTTTCGATGACTACTTGATAGTTTAGTGCGTCATGCATTATGGCTTAGAATTGAGGCTCCGAAACGTTTTGAACGTCACGGAACATATGAGATGTTCTAGGAGAAGAGATTGTGATCTCAGGCTCGTGCCTGTGTTGCGAGATATGAGATCTCCAACAAGATTCTTTGCCTGTAAGATGAAGGAGAATAGCTCAATCGTTGAGCATGTACTCAGATTGTCTGGGTACTACAATCGCTTGAATCAAGTGGGAGTTGATCTTCCAGATAAGATAGTGATTGATATATTTCTCCAAGTCACTGTCACTAAAGCTACTAGAACTTAGTGATGAACTATAATACACCAGGGATAGAAGTATTGATCCCTGAGCTGTTCGCGATGTTTGACACCGCGAAGGTAGAAATCAAGAAGGAGCGTCAAGTGTTGATGGTTAATCAAACCACTAGTTTCGAAAAGGGCAAGAGCAAGGAGGGAAACTTCATGGATAGCAAGTCAGTTGCTGCTCCAGTGAAGCAACCCAAAGTTGAACTCAAACCCGAGACTAAGTGCTTCTATTATGAGGTGAGAGGTCGCTGAAGTGGAACAACCCTAGATACTTGGTAGATAAGAAGGCTGGCAACATCGACAGAAGTATATTTGATATACGAGTTATTGATGTGTACCTTGCTAGTACTCCTAGTAGCACCTGGGTATTGGATACCGGTTCGGTTGCTAAATGTTAGTAACTCGAAATAAAAGCTACGGAATAAACGGAGAACTAGCTAAGGGTGAGGTGACGATGTGTGTTGGAAATGTTTCCAAGGTTGATGTGATCAACATCGCACGCTCTCTCTACCTTCAGGATTAGTGGCGAACCTAAATAAATGTTATTTGGTGTTTTTTGTTGAGCATGAACATGATTAGATCATGTTTGTTGCAATATGGTTATTCATTTAAGTCAGAGAATAATAGTTATTCTGTTTACATGAATAATACCTTCAATGGTCATGCACCCAGTGAGAATGGTTTGTTGAAATCTTGATCGTAGTAATACACATGTTCATAACATTGATGTCAAAAGATACAAAGTTAAATAATAATAGTACCACATACTTGTGGCACTGCCGCAAAATGTCATATTGGTATAAAGCGCATGAAGAAACTCCATGGTGATGGATATTTGGACTCATTGGATTTCGAATCGGTTGAGACATGCGAACCATGCCTCTTGGGCAAGATGACTAAAGGACCCCGTTGGATGGAGCGGGCAAGTGATTCATTGGAAATGATACATGTTGATGTATGCAATCTAGTGAGTCTTGTAGCGTGCGGTGGATATCATTATTTTCTTACCTTCACTGATGATTTGAGTAGATATAGTGTATATTTACTTAATGAAACACAAGTCTGAATCGTTTGAAAGGTTCAAGCAAATTCAGAGTGAATTTTAAAGATCATCGTGACAAGAAGATAAAAATGACTGCGATATGATCGTGGAGGTGAATATCTGAGTCACGAGTTTGGCATACAACTTAAGACAATGTGAAAGTTGTTTCACAACTAAACGCCACCTGGAACACCATAGTGTGATGGTGTGTCCAAACATCATAGTTATGCTCTATTGGACATGGTGCGTGTTATGATGTCTCTTGTCGTTTTACTACTATAATTTTGGGGTTATGCATTAGAGACAACTACATTCACTTTAAATAGGGCACCATCTAAAACCGTTGAGATGACACCATGTGAATTATGGTTTGATAGAAACCTAAGCTCTCATTTCTTAATATTTGGGGATGTGACACTTGTGTGGAAAATGTTTTCACCTAATGAGGTCGAACCCAAGGCGGACAAATTGCATCTTCATAGAATACCCTAAGATCAGTTGGGTGAACCTTCAATCTCAGATCCTAGTGCAAAGTGTTTGTTGCTTAAACGGATCCTTTCTCGAGGAAATGTTTCTCTCGAAAGAATTGAGTGGGAGGAAGATAGAACTTGATGAGGTTGTTAAACCTTTGTTCAACCAGAGAGTAGCGCAGCGCAGAAAGATGTTTCTGTGAAGCCTACGTTAGTTGAAGAGGAAGTTAATGATGATGATCATGAAGCTTCAGGATCAAGTTACTATCGAACTTCGTAGGTCGACAAGGATGTGTACTTCTCCTAAGTGGTACGACAACTCTGTCTTGGAGATCATGTTGTTGGACAACGATGAACCTACGAGCTATGGAGAAGCGATGATGGGCCCGGATTCCGACAAATGGTTAGAGGCCATGAAATCCGAGATAGGATCCATGTATGAAAACCAAGTGTAGACTTTGGTAGACTTGCTCGCTGGACGGCAGGTCGTTGAGTACAAATGGATCTTTAAAATGAAGACAGACACTGATGGTGAATGTCACTATTTGTAAAGCTCGACTTGTTGCAAAGATGTTTGTGACAAGTTCAAGGAGTTGACTACGATGAGACTTTCTCACTCATAGTGGTGCTAAAGTCTGTTGGAATTATGTTAGCAGTTGCTGTGTTTTCAATTATGAAATCTGGCAGATGGATGTCAAAACATCGTTTCCTTAACGGTTTAC
This sequence comes from Hordeum marinum, assembly GCA_022496015.1. Taxonomy (NCBI): domain Eukaryota; kingdom Viridiplantae; phylum Streptophyta; class Magnoliopsida; order Poales; family Poaceae; genus Hordeum; species Hordeum marinum. Next base: position 405,852,771 of record CM039676.1, on the reverse strand, counting down.
TTGAGGAAAGGTTGTATGTGATACAACCAGAAGGTTTTGTCAGGCCTAAGGATGCTAAAAGGTGTGGAAGCTTCGGTGATCCTTCCATGGACTGAAGCAAGCATCTCGGAGTTGGAATATACGCTTTGATGAGGTGATCAAAGTTTTGATGTTTATACAAAGTTTACGAGAAACTTGTATTTGCAATAAAGTGAGTGGGAGCACTATAAAATTTCTGATAAGTATATGTGGATGACATATTGTTGATCAGAAATAATGTAGAGTTTCTAGAAAGCATAAAACGGTCATTTAGAAAGTGATTTTCAAAGGAAGACCTGGATGAAGCTACCTAATTGTTGAGCATCAAAATCTATGGAGATAGATCAAGATGCTCGATGAGACTTTCAATGAGTGCATACCTTGACAAGATTTTGAAAGAGTTCAAAATGGATCGGTCAGAGAAAGAGTTCTCACCTGATTTGTAAGGTGTGAAAGTTGAGTGAGACTCAAAGCTCGAAAACGGCAGAAGAAAGAGAAAGGACGAACGTCGTCCCCTATGCCTTAGCCATAGGTTCTATATTATGCCATGCTGTGTACCGCACCTGTGTGTGCCTTGCCATGAGTCCGTCAAGGGGTACAAGAGTGAACCAGGAGTGGATCCCTAGACAGCGGTCAAGATTATCCTCAGTAACTAAGAGACTGAGGAGATGTTTCTCGATTATGGAGGTGATAAAGAGTTCGTCGTAAGGAGTTACGTCGATACAAGCTTTAACACTAATCCGGATGACTCTAGTAGCAATCTGGATACGTATAGTGGAGCAGCCATTTGGAATAGTACCGAGCAAAGTGTGGTAGCAGTGTTTACAGTTTGACATAGGTATTTGCAAAGTGCACACGGATCTGAATGTTACAGACCCGTTGACGCTCATCACCATGGATAGGTTTGCGTGTGCGTAGGAAAAAAAAATTCCCGTGCGACGTTCCCCAACAGTGGCATCATGAGCTAGGTTGATGGTTCGATGAGATCTCGAGTAGAACACAAAAGGTTTGTGGGCGTTGATGCTTAGATTGCTTCCTCCCTTGGTCGGATTTTGGTTCAACGGGATTGTGAGATGAAGCGGCCCGGACCAACATTACTCGTACGCTTACGAGAGACCGGTTCCCTCGACGCAACTTGTTGCTTAGATGGCTTGCGGGTGACAGTTTCTCTCACTTTAGTTGGATCGGATCTGACAAAGGCGGTCCTTGAGAAGGTTGAAAAGCAATATATGTATCACCGTTGTGGTTTATGCGTAGGTGAGAATCGTTCTTGCTAGATACCCGTAGCAGCCACGTAAAACATGCAACAACAATTGGAGGACGTCTAACTTGTTTTTGCAGGGTATGTTGTGATGTGATATGGCCAATTACATGATGAGATATATGTGATGTATGAGATGATCATGTGATGTATAGAATTTCACGACTTGCATGTCGTTGAGTACGGCAACCGGCAGGAGCCATAGGGTTGTCTTTAATTATTGTATGACCTGCGTGTCAATCATTAAGCGCTATGTAATGCTTTACTTTATCGCTAAGCGGTAGCAATAGAAGTAGAAGCAGGGCTGGCGCCACAACCCCAATGGCAACACATTGATGGAGATCAAGATGATGGAGATCATGGTGTTGTGCCGGTGACGCTCGGCGATTTGGATCGCGAAGAAGTTCGACTACACCAACCGCGTTTCTTAACGCTTCCCGCTTAGCGATCTACAAGGGTATGTAGATCCACTCTCCCTCTCGTAGATGCTCATCACCATGGATAGGTTTGCGTGTGCGTAGGAAAATTTTGTTTCCCATGCGACGTTCCCCAACAGTGTCCCCTTTGAATCACCCACGAACTCTAGGATTCCGAACTTTATACTCTGATTCGGGGTAAACCTTCCAATCTGGCCTTGATGGCTGATTGGGTTGGCATGCGACAAGGTGTCGTTGCTAGTGAAATTCTGATCGGGGGCGAAAGTCCCCCCGATGCAGATCATGCCATCCGTAATGAGGCAATCCATTGATGCCTTCGGCTCTCACAGTGGAACTCTCAATGAAAGCACCAATGTCGGTGTCAAAACTGACGGATCTCGGGTAGGGGGTCCCAACCTGTGAGACTAGGATCGACGGTAACAGGAGACGAAGGGAACACGAGTTTACCCAGGTTCGGGCCCTCCAATGGAGGTAATACCCTACATCCTGCTTGCTTGTATTGATGATGTAAGGGGTTACATAGTTAATATACCTCGAGATCGTATGACTAACCCTAGATGAGTTGTTTTGTCCCTACGCCCTAAAACCCTCCGGCTTATATAGATGTCGGGGGTGCCCTTGGCTTACACATGGTCGGTTACATGCCAAAGAGATATCTTGCCTAACTACAGCTAATAACTTGGAGAACACGCCTGGACTCCATGAAGCTTCCATCCTGGCACAGGTAGTCTTCGATCATCCGATGACTGCCATGCGGCCCATACAGTCCGACCCACAAACAATGGGTCGGCTATCCGAAGACCCCTTAATCTAGGACTCCCTCACCAACAGGGGCCCCACAAGCCATCAGGGCACGGCCTTGGGGCGCGTCTTGTTGGCTTGTGGCCAGATGGTGGCCCCCCTATGGTATATTTTTGGCCTAGAAATTCTTAAATATTCCAAAAGTATTCCCCTGTGAAGTTTGAGGTCATTTGGAGTCTGGTGATTTTTTTGCCTTTTTATCTGTTTTCGGTCCAAAATTCCAATTTCTAGATACTTCCCTCCTTTTGATGTACCTTGCATAATCAGAGAGAAAGAACATAAGAATTGTATGCTAATAGGGAATAATGGACAAGAATAACATTAATATCAATAGGAAATCATGATGCAAAATGGATGTATTAGTTGGTTCCGGTGTTGTAGGAGGTGGTAGTAGGTCGCAGTGGTGGTCGGGCATGAGGGTGCGCCGCCGGCTGTAGTTCATGGTCTATGGTGGAGGCAGCAGGTGGGGATCAAGAGGTTAGAGGAGGGGTCATGAGAGGGGTTGTTTTTTTCATTGCTACCGGTTCGAGAGAGTTTGGGAACACCTGATCAACCCCTATATACGAGCGCTAGTATCATAATAATATTCTGATCCTAGGATCAGAATACTTATATATATACACGCACACATTGCTTGAGATTTTTACCGGTTTAATAATATTTTCAGGCATTTTAATACCCTACCACCACATGGCGCGACAGTAGGCTTTGGTAGGCTACCGCCACTTGCTATGGCGGTAGAACGTGGCGCGCAGCGTCAGACATATGTCTGGCCACTCGCGTAAGAATTCAAAGGCCTACCGCCATTGCCCATGGCGGTAGGGTATGGCAGGCTACCGCCATCGCCAGTGGCGGTAGAGTGTGATGCACAGCGTCAGACATGTCTGGCCACTTGCGTAAGAATTTGAAGACCTACCGCCATAGCCAACAGCGGTAGGTTGTGCAATCCTACCACCACCTCCTGTGGCGATAGGGTATGAAAAATGTCTATTTTGTTGAATGTTTACACAATCCTACCGCCACCTCCAGCTCGAAAAACAGACAGTAAATGGCAATGGGTCCATGCGGACACGAGCAGACATGAATAAACAAAATGGATTCGTGGGTTGGAGTAGCTCTAACAGTCCATTTGTAGATCCAGTTCTTCGATTCTCTTCTACCAGTGCACTCAGACCTTGTTGCACATTTTGAAATGTAAAAAAATCCAAGAAAAATGTGCATTGACACATCATCAATATATGTTGTTACAACAAAATCAAATCAAAATTCAAGACATTTCTAAATATACAAAAATGAAAATTCTGCATCAATGTGCTAATGGGCCAAATCTGAAGCCTAACCTCTGTTATGTACTATTCAGTGTAGAATTTTATATTTTTGTATCTCCAGCAATGTTTCAAATTTTGATTTGAATTTTTTTGACAACATATATTAATGTTGAGTCAATGCACTAAATTTTTCTCAATTGTTTTTGAAACATTTTAAAATGTGCAACGGGGTTCCGGTTCACCGGTAGCACCAATTGCCCCGGTGATGAGATACACTCCCCCTTTGTTCATGTCGGTAACTTTATTAAGAGAAATTGTCATGGGAGTACACAATGTGATTGGCTCCCAGTATTTAGTTGTGCAATTAGATTGGTTATGGGGTTGGGGGGTATTCCTGAGCTTGTGGTTGTATGATTTTGCTCTATGAAAACTGTTGTAACACCGCAGTAGTTCCATCACTTAACTTGTTTTTTTAGATTTTCTTTTAAATTAATGCATTTATTTTATTACGGTGAAAAAGTTGGGAAAATTTCTCATTTCACAGAGTGCAACCTGATAAGGTGCATTGTCCTCCCATAAGAAGGCTTTTGATAGTCTAATTTGGTCAGCTCGTGGGCAACACTATTCGTGCTACGACGACAAACCTGGACTTCACATTTGGAGAGCCAAAGCCTCCTCTTCACTTTAGTGTGTGTTTTGTTATCTGTATCATTTTTGATCACTTTGTATACTTGTTCCAATTGGACCTGACTGAGCATATGCAGACAAAAAATTAACATATGCATGTTAATTGGTTTCCTACATCCCCTCTAGCCTACATGTGCCTCTCATTCGTACCACTAGTACTATTGTTAGGATCGTTCCCTTGACAGTGACCACCTCCACGCCATCGTCGTTGAAGACGATCAACTTCATGGTATTCAGGGTGAGCAACTTGAAAGTAAGCATGTACCCAATGCTGACCTGGTGAACGACAACGAAGGTGGACCAACCCTGATCAAGGGTGACCCTAATGTCAACCAACTTCACCGTGACCCTCCATGAGCATCTCGTGTTCGTCTTCAGATTGAACTCTGTAGGCATGGCCGGGAGGTACTTCATGAAGTCCAGAGACAAAGGTAGAGCCTCCTGCTTTGAAGCAAAGATTACCTTGCAAAAGTGGGTTGGCCCTGTCTCCTCATGGTAGTCTCATAGTTCCTCCGCTTGACATTAGGGTGATCCTACACCAGCACGTCCATCGTCGGAGGCACCACCTCCTTGCCCTTATCCAATGGTGGCATCACCTCCTTGCCCTTACCCATCTGCATTATCAACAACACACAATTCAAATGTCAGCATTCATTCCTACCGGTCTAATGCTCCTGTATTTACCCACACTTCTTACCCAGCTCGCACTCAAACCCCCTCCCATTTTCACCCCCTCTCTTCTTCAACCACTCTATTTCACCACCTCTCCCTCACCATGAACTCCAACTCCAACCCTGTCATGGTTTTGTCACGGCAGATGTCCGAAGACTTAGGTTCAAGTCCATCGCTAAGGCGGTGGACTCAAAGGGGTTGAACGGGACGAAAGACACGGGTTTACCCAGGTTCGGCCCCTCGAGAAGAGGTAAAAGCCTATGTCCTGCTTTCTGTGTATTGCTTGGAGTATCGATTACAAGGGAGCATATCCGCTTGACCTAGCTCTCGAGCAATTGGTTTCTATCTAAGCTGTCCCCGGGTCCCGCCTTTATAGAGAAGGTCAAGACCCTAGGTTACACGAGTCTCGAACCGACTCTTACAACGTGTCTGGCTCTATCTCTATAACTCCTTGCCTTCCTTGGCAAGTTGTCTCCAGGCACCTCACCCGCGCGGGTCTTGTACCTTCTTCCTATCTCTGGGCCTCCGTCCCAGCCCATCTAGTGAGCCGTCGTGCGGCCTGGCCTTCCTCTTCCAGCCCATATGATAACGAGCCGCCAGGTATGACCCGGCCCCTCTTGGGAGGGTCTTACCATAGGGTTATATCCCCAACATTAGGTCCCGGATTGATTTGAGCTTGCTCATGTCAATCCCCATTTTATTCAGCGGTGAGTCTCACGTCCTTGTCACCTGAAAAAAGAATTCATAAACCGCCGTGACGTCACCTTCGGATATGCCTAAAAGATTCTATGATCTTTTCAATGGATCTTTTCATTAAATGGTCGGCTCAAAAATCGAAGCGTCTGTCTCGGTCAATCATCATTCCGCCCCCTCGATTCCTGTGTGCACTGTTGACATCCCATTTCTTAAATAGGGCCACGAGGGGGTTTTCTCTTTTCCTCCGCCGCCACCATCTTTCTTCTTCCTCCTGACGCTCGTGCTTCCTGAGCTCCGCCGCGCCGGTGGGACCTCGTCGTCGTCATCAACCTTGGCCGCTGCGTCAACCTGAACGATCCATATTTCCGCCGGTCCGTCCGCATCCGCAAGGTATCCTTTCAACCTTTGTTAAATCTGCATCCATCTCGCGTAGGATCCCCCTGAGTTCATCGGGTTTCTTTAGTGTTCATCGGTGTTTGTCATGCTGCCCTTCATTAAGTAGATCGATAAGTAGTCCCTTGAATCTCACAACGTTGTTAATCCGTCACGGTTGTTCGTTCGAGGTCAATATCCACTCATTGTAGATTTGCATCTTACTCTTCTCTGCGCGCTAACCGTCTGTTCTTCCACGGCTCCTCTTATAGGTCTTAAATATATTTCATTTTTTCCTCGCCTGCAGATCTTGTAGCCATGGTATAACATGTGAAACCTGTTTGTATGTCCTTAGTAGTATTTGTACCATAGCATTGCTTACTTAACCTGCCATGAAATCACCGGCTTTTCCGATAAACTGCACCAATGGCTTACATCATAGTATTTAATTTCATCAGCCGTCTTGGTTGTCTGGTCGCTTTCTGGCCCGCCGCGTCCTGCCCCTTTTCACAGCTTTGACCCGCCATCATGTCTCGAGCATCTTCATCCTGTGATTGGGTCAGCTCTGGAATAACCGAATAGTTCCTACTGGATTTCCTAGAGGCTGGCTCGTTGTCGGCTCAGGATGTGATTCATTGGCGAGTTCCGGGGCTAGAGAAGAGACCCACCCCAAAAGAGGGGGAAATTGTTATCTTCACCGACCATCTTACCCGTGGTTTCAGCCCACCTGGATCAAAATTCTTCCGAGATGTCCTCCATTTATTTAATCTGCATCCTCAAGACATTGCCCCAAATTCTGTCTCCAACCAATGCAACTTTCAAGTCTTATGTGAAGTTTACTTGCAAGAAGAGTCGTCTGTCGACCTCTTTCATGATTTCTTCTATGTCAACCGCCAAACGAAAGTGGCGGCCGGTCCAAGCTTGGAGCTTGGTGGAGTCTCCATCTAGAGATGAAGAGATCTGGCTTATCCGGCTCTCTAGATGCCAAGCCATCCCAAAGACTGGAACAGAACTTGGTTCTACTGCAGAGACACCTCTCCAGAAGGAGAAAATCCATTGTCGGGTTACCGTCCTACCCGGCTCTGCACCTCCACTTGACATTACCGGACCGGATGTCAGCCACAACACGAGCACAGTACGCTGCGGCTTTCGCCAAGATCAAGGCCCTTCTGGCGAACGGGTTGACAGGAGTGGACCTAGCCTGTTGTTGGATCTCATGGAAGGTCTTACCACTAAGTCGGCTGACCAGCTTACGTGCGAGTACACAGGCGATGAGAACGATCCTCTCTGCTTCAACCATACTCCTTTGACAGAAGAGAACATTACCTCTGCTGTCAAAGGACTTACTCGCGAATCCCAAGAGGCTTGCTGTATCGTCGGGTTAAGACCCTTCTACGTCGCAAACCCAGCTCCAGACGTAAGGACGGCTCTCAAATTTGCTTTCTCTCTGTTTTGACTTTGTATATATGGCCACCTTAACCCTTTTGGCGGCTTTGCCTGCAGGTCAACTCCAGCTTCTGGAAGAAAAAATACACTCCCATGTGAACAAGTCTCAGGCGGGTAACACCCACAGCCGTAAGCAAAAAACATCGGCTCAAAATCTGCTCGAACTTGACGACTTAGAGGTAGAACTTGATTCCCTTGTCCGTCTTTGTATGCAACTTATTGACAATGACTGTACACGGGAGGAGACAGAGACGAGCCATGCCAACGCCCCTGAGGTAACTTATATTTCTTCCGACTCAGAAATCTTCCCACCAAAGAAGATACGGCGGGTCGTCTGAAACGTTCCTTTTTCACATCCTCTCGCTTACTTAGATCCTGAATTTTCCTTGAAAAAACAACAGCACGACTCTCAGCGTCAGACCTGGAGCACCGACTCTGGAGATCATATGGCCGGCTTACCCAACTCCCTGATGTCACGAAAACGTCCCGCTGAGGTACTTATCAGAAACTGAATATCTATCTTATATATATCTGAAATGCTATGTTACTATTGTGATTTATTGACTTAATTTGTGGGAGTCACCTCCTTCTTCTGGCGACTCGACTGCTTCCAAACTTCCTCACATGAAGATCAACCCAGAGTATGTCTTCACCTCTGCTATGTGTACCTTACCTGTATTACCTTTGTATTGTGTGTTCATTCTTTACAATATCAGGGCGCAAGCCAAACGTAGGAAAACGGGCGGGTCTACCGTTGCTCCTGTCGTTCAATAGTCGAATCCCGCTGAGCCGGATACCGTTGCTAAAGCTTCTAAGGCTAACATGGAAGCACCTGAGAAATCTCACCCGCCCTCAGAATTGGCGGGTCATCATACAACGACTTCCAATAGTCCAGCGACTGACCTAAGCCACCCAATCCTACCGCTGAAGACCTGTCTCTCCCCGACGTTACCATCACTGGGACGGGTTATCAATCTCCCACACATCAGACATTGGCAAGACATTCCAGCAAGATTGATTCTTTCTCTCCAGAGAAGATTGACTTCGATTTCCCCGTCTTGGAGAAGATGACTGCAGACGACTTACACGCGGGCTATCTGAACCGCCTTTTTGCCAGTCGCAACATGGAGACCAAGCGTGTCGGTTTGATGAAGACAAAATATGAGGTATCGTTCACCTTCTGCATTTCTCTTATACCCTTACATAGCCCCCAAGAGTCGGGTTAATATTGCAAATAATAGACCGGGTATTCCAAACCTTTAACATGTTGTGTAGAACTTAACATGTGACCCCAAGTAACGGGTTAAATTGCATATAAGCCAGTACTTTATACTCAATCATAGATCCAATTGTAGCCCCCAAGTCCGGAGCATTATGATAATGATGAGCCGGATCTTTCATATTTGAGAAGTTCACCGGGTGTAGCCCCCAAGTCCGGAGCTTTATAGTAATGATGAGCCAGATCTTTTACCTTTAGGCTTAGAACGAAACACAGACACTAGCCCCCAAGTGCCAAGTATATTGCTTGCAATATGCTTGGGACTTGTATCAAAGAATAGTTCCACCCTGGCGACTAAATCTTTATAACCTTTCACTTATGTCATATAGGAGGTGCTAGACGTAGTCGAGTATGATCGTGCCAGCTTAAGGGAAAACCTGACCACGCAACAAAACGCCCGAGCCGCCGCAGAAGAAAAATTACCAGCGGCTGTCGAACAACTTGAGAAGCTCCAAGTCGATTTCACTCCATATAAAAAGAGTGTTGAGTCAAAACAAGCTGCCTTGTCCAAGCGTGCGATACTGAAGAGCAGCAGAAACTTGCATCAGCAGAGCTGAAAACTCTTAGAGACCACATATCCATGATGAATGCAACTAACTTTGACCTTTTTCTTGCAGGCGAGAGGAGCTGCCAGCTATCCACTGATAGTCTGATGAAATTGAAAGCCGTCTATACTCTGACTGAGTAGCTCTACAGCTGAGCCCTCTGTACCATCAAGGCCATGATGACGGCCAAGTACGTCCCCAAGTTTATGAAGGGTGTCATAGAAACCTTATCAACTTTGCCCAAGCAAGTGGATGAAATAAGGCGATCAGCCACCAGGAGAGGGTCCATAGCTGCGCTAAGCCGGTCCCTGGCCTTTGTTCCTGAGTTAACCGCTGAATAAATGATGAACAGCTTCCCCACCAAGAAGGATGACGTTTTAGATTTCACTGAGGTGGATTACACCAAATACGTTAAGGCCTCCAGGAGGCTTGCCTCCATACTGGTTGATGAGACGGATTTAACTCCTTATCAGATGGCTTACGATGAGAACAACCAACGGCTGCGTTGCCCGACCTTTGAAGCCAAGGATTTCATCCATGCACGTCGTAAGCCGCTCTTCGCCCCTGATGTTGATTCGTCTCCACTTTTTGATGATGCTCAATTCACAGCCTTATTAAATTGCAACTGGGATGTGGATAATCTTCAGATCGAAGAGCCCGAAGACCCGGCGCAAGATGACCCGCCTGCTAGCTAGACTTTGTTCTCAACTGACTGTAATCCAGCCAGCTGAGCCGCCGGGTGGAGGAATGTATGCAAAACTTGAAGTCCTTCGTCTTTTCAGATCTTGGAGAGCTTTTGTAATATACTTTGCAATATTCTTATGACGTCTTAATCAGCGACTCATCCTTAGAGATAAAGCCTGCGAAAAGCCAAACAGGAAATAGCCTATGATGTTTGTATGGGCGGCTTTGGAAAAGCATAACCCAGAAATCTTAATATCTGCATAGCCTTGCTTCGTCTTTCACAATCTTGCTCTGGCCCGGCTTATGATATGAATGCAATGTATGATGCAATATGCAATGCATGATGTTCTTTCTTTCCCTTTTTCGTTTTTTCGAAAGACTCATTACCGGCCCTTCTGGGGGAAACTGTTACTTTGAACCACCTAACAGTGCAGGGTCTCTAATAAGACCGACCGCTAATCTTGCACAGCTCAGGGTCTCCAGGTGAGATTAACTGTTAAGGGCGCAACAGACTAGAATTTGCAGCGGGGTGAGTGCCCCAGGCTCATAAGCTACTTCTCACGTGACATAAATTCGTCGTTTGAACCTTAAGGGTGTCTCTTGCTTAAGAATACGACGGGCTACTTGGCGGAGAGTATGTAGCAGATGAGAGAGTTTCCCTCGCCATTGTATGAGGCCCTCGGAGGGGGTGAGTTGACAGCTCGCTGCACCCCTAGCGGAGCGGCAGCTGCATATAGGTAGGTATAACTTGGCCTTACAGTGGCTGAAATGCCGACCAAGAGGGGGCGACCTTCACCCACTCTTTAACTTACCCTGGGTTCGCGACCCGCCTTACGGTGGCTGAAGAGCCGATCAAGAGGGGGGGCGACCTTCACCCCCTCCTGACCTTGTTGACGGGTCAACGTTTTGGGTCCAAGACCCGCCTTGCAGTGGCTGAAGAGCCGATCTAGAGGGTTGAAGCTTAACCCGGAGGGTTGAAAGCCCCCAAATGACCTTGTCGGGCACCCATGTTTGAACAGTAGCCACACGGCGGCTCATCCTCTTGGGCAACTTTAAATCTTGCACTAATATGGTAATGCACCCATGTTTGAACGGTTGCAACATGGCGGCCTGTCCTCTTGGGCGGCTTTAAATGAAGGCCCCCCAAACGACCTTATTAATGGAGTCAACCCTTACGCCATCTTGCACGCCGTCGTTATCTGAACCACCAACTGGTAGGTCGTCGTCTTGTGGTCCGCCGTCCTGCAAGCCGCCATATAATGGCGCTATTTCGGCTGAAGAGCCGGTCGAAAAGGGTGAGCAAGCTAAACCCGGCGGGTTGGAAGCCCCCAAGTACCATGTAGAAGTGTTCATCTTTTGCACAAATCTGTAATGCAAAAAAGGAAAAATGGCAAAGGCCCCGTCTTGTAGGGATGCCAACTTTATTATATGAGAAATACAATGAAGCATGTATGTACAAAGATGGGAGTCGGTGACTCAAGTATAGTAAGGCCGTAGGTGGGCGATGTTCCACGGCCAGTGAGTCTCCTGTCCAGAGGTACGTGACTCGTTTCGTACATCGATGAGATAGTATGACCCATTGTGCAAATTCCTGCTAACCACGAAGGGTCCTTCCCATGGAGGGGATAGCTTGTGTACATCTGCCTGATCTTGAATCAAACGTAACACCAAGTCGCCTTCTTGGAATGTCCGGGTCTTAACCCTGCGGCTATGGTAGCGGCGCAGGTCCTGTTGATAAATCATCGACCGAGCTACTGCAAGATCGCGTGCTTCATCTAGAGCATCCAACGCATCCTGATGTGTCGTCTCATTGTCCGCTTCCACATAAGCCGCCACCCGCAGCGAATCATGACGTATGTCGCTTGGTAACACGGCCTCCGCACCATAAACCAAGAAAAAGGGCGTGTAACCCGTCGACCTGTTAGGCGTAGTATTGATGCTCCAGAGGACGGAAGGCAACTCCTCGACCCAACAACCCGACGTTCTTTGTAAAGGAACCATAAGTCGGGGCTTGATACCTCTAAAACTTCCTGATTGGCTTGCTCCACCTCTCCGTTGGATTGTGGATGAGCAATAGCCGAAACATCAAGCCGGATGTGCTCACTTTCACAGAACACCTTCATAGCCCCCTTGTATAAATTTTTGTTGTTATCTGTGATGATTCTATGAGGGTATCCAACTCGGTAGATCAATTTTTTGACAAATTGAACCGTCGTGGCCGCATCACATTTACTGATCGACTCAGCCTCCACTCACTTGGTGAACTTGTCCACTGCTACCAAGAGGTGGGTCTTCTTATCTTTAGACCGCTTGAAAGGTCCAACCATATCAAGCCCCCATACTGCAAACAGCCAAGTGATCGGTAGCATCCGTAATTCCTGAGCCGGCACGTGAGCACGTCTTCCGAACTTCTGACATCCGTCGCACTTATCGACCAGATCCTCCGCGTCCTTATAAGTCGTCAACCAAAAGAAGCCATGTCAGAAAGCCTTAGCCACCAAAGACTTTGACCCGGCATGATGTCCGCAATCACCAGCATATATTTCACATAGAATTTCCATGCCTTCCTCCAGAGAAACACAATGCTAGAAGACGCCGGTAACTCTACACTTGTGCTACTCTCCATTAATGATGGTCATGGACATAGAACGCCTCGTAATTTTCCGCACCAGAGTCTCATCTTCAGGTAACTCGCCCCGGGTCAGGTATGCCAGGTACGGCAGCGTCCAGTCCGGAATAGCATGTAAAGCCGCCACTAGCTGCCCCTCCCGGTCAGGTATGGCCAGATCCTCCTCTGAAGGTAGCTTAATAGACGGGTGATAAATTACGTCCAAGAAGACGTTAGGCAGCACCGGCTTATGCTGAGAGCCCGGTCTTGACAATGCATCCGCCACTTCGTTCTTGCGACGATCAATATGATCCACCTGATAACCCTTGAAATGACCAGCGACGATATCTACCTCTTGTCGATAAGCCACCATCCGTGGGTCCTTGGAGTCCCACGTGCCCGAAACCTATTGTGCCACGAGATTCGAGTCGCCAAGGCACCTAACCCGGCTTAGGTTCATCTCCTTTGCCACACGAAGTCCATGAAGCAAAGCTTCATACTTAGCTGCATTGTTCGTGGAAGGAAACATCAGCCTTAGCACGTAGTAGAACTTATCACCTTTGGGGCAAGTTCAGACAACTCTAGCCCCCGATCCCTCCAACTGTCTAGACCCATCAAAGTGAATTGTCCAATACGTATTGTCCGGCTTCTCCTCCGATGACTGACACTCTGTCCAATCATTTATGAAATCCACCAATGCCTGAGACTTTACGGCTGTGCGAGGTACATACTTCAAATTGAGAGGCCCAAGTTCCAACGCCCACTTAACAATCCTGCATGTGGCTTCCCGGTTCTGAATTATATCTCCCAACGGAGCAGAGCTAACCACTGTGATCTAATGTCCAAGGAAATAATGTTTCAACTTGTGATTTGCCATGAACACCCCATATATTAATTTCTACCAATGTGGGTATCTTTGCTTGGACTCTATAAGCACCTCACTAACATAATAAACCGGCCTCTGGACCGGATACTCTTTCCCTGCCTCCTTGCGCTCTACCACAATCGCAGCACTGACCGCCCTATTGTTAGCCACCACATAAAGGAGCAAGGGTTCCTTCTCAGCCGGGGCAGCCAAGATCGGCGGCTCAGCCAACTGCTTCTTAAGCACTTCAAGAGCTTCATTCGCAGCCTTACTCCACACAAAATCATCTGTCTTCTTCATCATCTGGTATAGAGGAATAGCCTTCTCCCCCAAGCGGCTGATGAAGCGGCTTAAAGCGGCAATACAACCCGCCAAGCATTGCACATCGTTGACGCGCACCGGCTTAGCCAGTGACGTGATGGCCTTTATTTTGTCTGGGTTGGCCTCGATTCCTCGCTCTGAAACAAAGAATCCCAGAAGTTTACTTGTAGGAACTCCAAAAACACATTTAGCCGGGTTAAGCATCATCTTATAAACCCGTAAGTTATCATATGTTTCCTTCACGTCGTCCAGCAATGTCTCCTTCTTCCTTGACTTAACCACAATATCATCCACATAAGCGTGAACATTGCGCCCAATCTGAACGTGAAGGCAATTCTGTACACAACGTTAATAAGTCGCATGTGCACTCTTTAGCCCAAACGGCATAGACACATAGCAAAAAGTCCCAAAAGGTGTAATAAATGATGTCTTCTCTTGGTCTTTGACTACCATCTTGATCTGATGATAACCTGAATAGGCGTCCAAGAAGCATAAACTCTCACGGCCCGCCATTGCATCAATAATCTGGTCGATACGAGGGAGAGCAAATGGGTCAACTGGACAGGCCTTGTTAAGATCCGTGTAATCTATACGCATACGCCACGTGCCATTCTTCTTGAGCACTGGCACGGGATTGGCTAACCATTCTGGGTGAAATACTTCCACGATAAACCCTACCGCCAAGAGCCGGGCTACCTCTTCTCCAATCGCCTTACGCTGCTCCTCATTGAAACGGCGGAGGAATTTCTTGGTCGGTTTAAATTTAGGATCCACATTAAGGTGTTGCTCAGCGAATTCTCTCAGTACACCCGGCATGTCAGATGGCTTCCATGCGAAGATGTCCCGATTCTCACGGATGAATTCGATGAGCGCGCTTTCTTGTGTGGGGGGCATGTTAGCCCCGATACTGAACTGCTTGGATGAGTCGCCCGGAGTAAAATCCACTAGCTTCATGTCATCTGCCGCAAACTTCAAGGGCGGCTCAGACTCTGAACTGGGTTTCTTCAACGGAGTCATGTCTGTCGGGTCAACGTTATCCTTGTAGAACTTAAGCTCGGCCTCTGCACAACTTGACTCTGCATAAGCTGCATCGCCTTCCTCGTCTTCAATGGCGACCTTCCGATCACCATGGACTGTGTTCGTTCCGTTGAGAGCCGGCATCTTGAGCTGCAGATAAACATAACAGGGCCTGGCCATAAACTTTGCGAAAGCCGGTCGGCCAAACAAAGCATGATACAGGCTCTTAATTTTCACCACCTCGAACCACATGGTCTCCACCCTGTAGTTGTACTCATCTCCAAACGCCACTTCCAAGGCAATCTTCCCTACTGAGTAGGCCGACTTGCCCGGCACCACTCCATGAAAAACGGTTGATGACGGCTTAAGAGCCTTGTCAGCTAACTCCATCCGCTGGAAGGTGTCGTAGTACAGGATATTGATACTGCTACCACCGTACATGAGCACCTTTGTGAACTTGTATCCCCCAACTTGAGGAGCGACCACTAGAGCTAAATGACCCGGATTGTTCACCCGTGGCGGGTGATCCTCCCGGCTCCATGTAATCGGGTACTCTGACCACCTTAAGTATCGTGGAAGAGCCGGCTGGCCTCATTAACCGCCCTCTTGTGCAGCTTCTGATCCCGCTTGTCCAGGCTTGTAGTGAAGACATGATACTGTCCCCCACTAAGTTGTTTCGGGTTGCTCTGATATCCTGAGTGGTTATTCTGTTGCTGACCACCATTGCCCTGCTACTGATGATTTCCTTGGTCTCCTTGATTCTGATTGTTTTGGCCTTGATAACCTGAACCTGACCCGCCGGCTCCGAAACCGACTCCTGAGTTGCCCGGACCTGAACCGTCTGACGGGTCATTACCATTATTACAGTTTTGACGAAGGTTGTGCTCCCGAAACTGGTGCATAATGCTACAATCCTTCCATGTGTGGGTGGCCTCCCTGTCTGGCTGGCTATGCGCCAGGCAAGGCCTGTTCAGCACCTCTTCCAAATTGTAAGGCGTAGGTGCCTTATTTCTGTTAAATGGCGGCCTAAAGTTTCTGTTGCCCCTTGGACAATCCTTCCCAGCATTGGTGCTCGCCACAAACTTTGACCCGCCGTCCGGGTTCTTCCGCTTGCCTTGGCTGCCATTCCCAGCACCGCCCTGCTGGTTTTTACTGTTGCCGCCTTTCCTACTCTGAGTTGACTTCTCATCGTCGGAGCTTGGATCCTTGGTAGTGTCTGAATCCGCATATTTGGTAAGATCCATCATGAGCTCGCCCATATCCTGACAAGAACCCTTCAACCACCCGAGCTTCTGTTTTAGGGGCACAAAGTGATAGTTCCTTTCTAAAATCAGCATCGCTTGGATGCCAAAATATTCTCAGATGAGTGGATCACCGTCGAGACCCGCCAGACCCGATGATGGGCCGATTCACCTTCCTACTGTACACAAAGATCCAGATCCACGATCATCATAGGCTGCTTGCAGGTTCCCCTAAAATTCTTGATGAAGCGCGCTTTCAACAAGGCCCAAGACATGATGGTGTTGGGTGGCAGCCCCTTTAACTAAGTGCAGGCTGGCCCTTCCAACATCATGACGAAATATTTCGCACAAACCGCCTCATTGACATCCAACATCTCCATAGCGAGCTCATAGCTTTCGACCCAGGCCTCTGGGGGCAGATCTGCCGTGTAATTGGGCACTGTCCGCGACCCCTTAAAGTCCTTGGGAAAACATGCACTCCTTAAATCCGCCGTGAGACATTGCACACCAATTCCCTTAGAAGAGACGTTGACAGGAGTTGCTCATGCCAGCTCAGGGATCTCCGGGAAATCCATCACCGGTGTTGATCCTCGCTGAGCCCGACCCCTATCCATAGGCCCCGGAATATCCACCTCAGGTGTGTTATCATTGGGCGGGTTTTGCCTCTGCTCACTGCTGGAAACCACGGGCGACTCGATGCGCCAGTTGTAGCTACGACTATGCACCGGCGTGAAGTGCACCCGGCTCCGGCTGTGTGTGTACCTCTCTTGCTGAGCCACCGCTATCTGCAACAAGTTGATTGCATTCCTTGCCTCTTAAGTGAACAGCGTCCCTTCAGCCAAGGGGAGGACGTCAAGCCTGGTAGCTGCCGCTATCATGTTTTCCACCGGATTGGAATAATGGTCGGGTGGTGTCACAACGTGCCGCGGCAAAGGTCTATTCCTCCACGGTGGGTCTAACTACCGCAACGCCTCAGCTTCCCGGGTCACCATCGGCGGCGTACTTGGCCCGGCCCCAGGAGTATTGAAAAGATTCTGAGGCTGGATAGGTAGTCCGACTTGAGTCCTTCTACGCTGAACCGCCTCCGACGCCCGCTGATCCAGATCGAAATAAAGAGCCTCTGCCCTCAAACGCTCCGACTCAGCATTCATCTGAGCTTGCATTGCATTGATATCCTCCTGGGCCTGAGCCATCTGTCCCTTGATCCGGTTAATCTCGGTGTTGCGCTCTGCCTGATTCTCGACTGTCACATCTGTGGCCATCAGAGTCGCTAGCTCCTCCATGAGCTCTAGTAAAACTTGAGCCGACGTCTTAAGAGGCTCCACATCGGGTGGGGCCGCTCCTGCCGCTGCTCCGGAAGTCGCACCATTGGAAGCCGGCGTCAGGCCTGCCATGAACATGGCAGCACGACTCGGCGGGTCATAGGGCTTCGGAATACTGTCATCATCAGAATAGCCCCCTAGCCTACCTTCATGAAGTTGATAGATTGATTCCACATCCTCGTTGGAAGATTCTTCATCTAAGAAGGCCAAGGTCTCTCCTGACAAGGAATCCCCATTGTCCTGCATAAAGCCGACGAAAACACTCTTCCGCCCGTTGAACATGGGCGGGTGTCGTGTGTCGGCACGGCTCGACGAGGTCGGTGCAGATGTCTGGCCTAGGTGTAGATCCATCAAGCTTGCCGATGAACACGTGCATCTTGCCAATGGGAACCCGATACTCGTACTCGATTGAGCCGGCTTCAGGCCCCCATCCTGAATCGTCGATGTAGAGCTTGCCGCGGCGACTCTTCGTCCCCTCGAGAAGAGGTAAAAGCCTACGTCCTGCTTTGTGTGTATTGATTGGAGTATCGATTACAAGGGAGCGTATTCGCTTGACCTAGCTCTCGATCAATTGGTTTCTGTCTAAGCCATCCCCGGGTCCCGCCTTTATATAGGAGGTCAAGACCCTGGGTTACACGATTCGTGAACCGACTCTTAAAACGTGTCTGGCTCTATCTCTAAACTGCCTTGCCTTCCTTGGCAAGTTGTCTCTGGGCAGCTCACCTGCCCGAGTCTTGTGCCTTCTTCCTGTCTCTGGGCCTCCGTCTCAGCCCATCTGGTGAGCCGCCATCTGGTGAGCCGCCATCTGGTGAGCCGCCATGCGGCCTGGCCTTCCTCTTCCAGCCCATATGATAACAAGCCGTCAGGTATGACCCGGCCCCTCCTGGGAGAGTCTTACCACGGGGTTATATCCCCAAGAAACCTCAACCCTTTCCCCTGGGGCATGGGATGGAGGGCATTCTTCCTCGGGTGCTCGCTCGGTGACCGTGCTAAGTTTGAGGAAACAGTGGAAGTTTGCTCGGACTTCATGAGCATGGATGAAGTGCACAAGAAGGCTGACATTGTGGTGAAGAAGGCGACGACGAAGGATTTGAAGACGTTGATTCCTGACCCAGTGAAGGGCACTATGTCAGTCGACATCCTTCGTTGGGCCATGAATTCGGCAAACTCCGGCGACGCTTGACAAAGATACAAGTGGGCCAAGTACATGGAGTACAAGCATCCCAATGACGACAATGCCGTGGTGTACTGGACCACACTGACTGTGGTGGATCCGCCGGAGGAAGACGACGAGGTGCAGATGGTGGCCAGGGCACCGGCGGAAGGAGACCATGCAAGACCCATCGTTCTTGACCATGATGATGAGGAAGAATACAAAAAGAAAGAAGAAGATGGCGAGGAAGAAAAGAAGCCAATGCCCCACCGCCTCTCAACACGACTCTAGGTTCTGTTGGAAATATGCCCTAGAGGCAATAATAAATTATTTATTATCATATTTCCTTGTTCATGATAATCGTTTATTATCCATGCTATAATTGTATTGATCGGAGACTTAAATGCATGTGTGGATACATAGACAAAACCATGTCCCTAGTATGCCTCTAATGGACTAGCTCGTTGATCAAAGGATGGTTAAGGTTTCCTAGCCATGGACATGAGATGTCATTTGATAACGGGATCACATCATTAGGAGAATGATGTGATGGATAAGACCCAAACTACAAACATAGCATATGATCGTGTCAGTTTATTGCTACTGTTTTCTGCATGTCAAGTATATGTTCCTATGACCATGAGATCATGCAACTCACGGATATCGGAGGAGTGCCTTGTGTGTATCAAACGTCGCAACGTAACTGGGTGACTATAAAGGTGCTCTACAGGTATCCCCGATGGTGTCTGTTGAGTTGGCATGGATCGAGACTGGGATTTGTTACTCCGTGTAACGGAGAGGTATCTCGGGGCCCACTAGGTAATGCAACATCACAATAAGCCTTGCAAGCAATGTGACTAATTGTTAGTTGCGGGATCTTGTATTACGGAATGAGTAAAGAGACTTGCCGGTAACGAGGTTGAACTAGGTATGGAGATACCGACGATCGAATCTCGGGCAAGTAACATACCGAAGAACAAAGGGAACGATATACGGGATTAACTGAATCCTTGACATAGAGGTTCGACCGACAAAGATCTTCGTAGAATATGTAGGAACCAATGTGGACGTCCAGGTCCCGCCATTGGTTATTGACCGTAGAGGTGTCTCGGTCATGTCTACATAGTTCTCGAACCCGCAGGGTCTGCACACTTAAGGTTCGGTGACGTTTCGGTAGTGTAGAGTTATGTATGGGGGTGACCGAAGGTTGTTCGGAGTCCCGTATGAGATCCCGGACGTCACGAGGAGCTCCGGAATGGTCCGGAGGTAAAGATTCATATATAGGAAGTCCCAGTTTGGTTTCCGGAAAAGTTTCGGGCTCATCGGTAGTGTACCGGGAGTATCGGTATTGTACCGGGAGTGCCGGTAGTGTACCGGAGGACCTCCGGAAGGGGTATTTCGACGCCAAGATGTCCATGGGCTGTGGGAGAATAATAACCAGCCCTTAGTGGGCTGGGAAAACAGCCACAAAGTCCCATGGCGCAGGAGAGAAAGTCCTAAAGCAAAAAGTGGAAAATCAGCCAATAGGAGGCAATCCTACTCCAACTAGGATTGGAGGTGAAGTAGGATTGCTCCCACCTCCTATTTCGGCCGACCCAAAGGCCTTGGCTGCCTCTCCTATCCTCTCCTCCTATATATACTAGTGGATTGGGTGGTTTTTGGACAGAATTTCCGGCCACGTGCTACCCGTTTCACCGGTGCACAGTTTCTCCTCTAGATCGGTTTTCCGCAGCGCTTAGGCGAAGCCCTGCCGGAATCACTCCACCACCATCACCGGAGCGCCGTCACGCTGACGGTGAACTCTCTCTCCTCTCCACCTCCTCTCGCTGGATCGAGACGGTGGAGATCGTCATCAAGCTGCACGTGTGCTGAACGCGGAGGTGCCGTCCGTTCGGCGCTAGATCGGAAGGACCGTGATCGAGATCGCGAGACAGTTCGTGATGAGATCGCGGAACGGATCGTGATGAGTTCACGGGACAGATCGTGAGACGGATCGTGATGAGATCGCGGGACGGATCGTGATGAGTTCACGGGACGGATCGTGATTGGATCGCGGGACGGATCGTGATGAGATCGCGGGACGCTCGGCGATTTGGATCGCGAAGATGTTCGACTACACCAACCGCGTTTCTTAACGCTTCCCGCTTAGCGATCTACAAGGGTATGTAGATCCACTCTCCCTCTCGTAGATGCTCATCACCATGGATAGGTTTGTGTGTGCGTAGGAAAATTTTCGTTTCCCATGCGACGTTCCCCAACAGGTTCGTCACGGCTAGACAAGTAGGTTGTACCCCAATCCCCACCCCCGATGTAATCGACCAGTTAGGCATGAACTCAAGATGTGTTCAATCCCCCACCCTCTATGTGTTCAGTCATCTTCCTCACTCTCCTATCGCGTGATCCAATTAAATCTAGCCCGAGTCGACGGAGTTACTCTAGAGAGGTCAAAGAACTTATCATCATTGTCGATGCGCTCGGGTGAAGGTCTAAAGTAGCTGCGGTGGTCGTCATCGTCGTAGATCCTGGTGTTGTCGCTCTGGTGGTCGTTACTGACGATGTGAGTGGGGAAGAGGGGAGAGAACAATGAGGAAGGGAGGTGAGGGTAGTTATGACGGCATTTTGGGAAACAACGCGACTTTTCGAGACTGCATCCACGCATGCAACCGCCCATGCCATGTGCCTAGGGTTGCATCGCTCAGGCTTGGCACCATGAAAATGGCTGATTTGAGTGTTCTCGTGGATGCAGGCCCAGAGGTGCTTTAATGTTTGTGATATACAGGCAACCAATGGATGCGGGTAACTAAACGGACCAAATTCTTCTCGCGCAGGTCTAGCCTGACCTAATGCAGCTGATCAAAGACATCCTTAATGTCTTAAAGCGCCATAGTATGCTTGAAGAAATCTTGCCCCAGGCAATTAACAACAACGGCTAGAAGTATTTTTTTTGAAGCAACCATATATTTCATTAGACAATCTGTTCACGGAGATTGAACATATGGTCATCAAACAAGACACAAATGCTTGTCTAGCAACTTTGCACAAACAATTCCACAAGAAGTAAAACTACTATTCCACCCTTGCAAAAAATTGTGCCTTGCCAAAACGTAGTCCACAAACATCCTTCATCGTCACCATGGCAACACCGGAAAAAGATGAGAACAACCGCCATACCAAGATCCGGGAGAGCACCACAGCATACGAAGATGCTTTTTGAGCCGATGAAGGGGGTCGCCACAAGCGACGAGACCGAGTCTATATGACACGTAGGCCAGGGATCTTTCCCGTGGTCACCAAATCTTGATGCCATCAACTTCATTTGATGTAGCCGAAGAAGAGGAAAGTCGTCGTCTGTCGTCATCCACACACCCAACTGCAAGACAATAAACACAACTACATCAGCTGGCACGACCGCGACCTACGAGAGTGTCGAGGGCCGACTACCAGACACGAAGCTCGTTAGATCTAGAGATCGGTGAGATGACTGGGCCACCTGCTCCCCGACGCCACTGATTACAGTGACGCCGAGATAGAGGAAGAGCAAAGACAAATTATTCTGACGTGGTGCCACCTACTCAATGGAACATCGCCTCAAGGAAGCACTAGGCCAGCCCTACCTACAGACCTGAACCGAAGCACCAGGGTCCCCACCCCCTCTTTCCGCTGGAGTGGCAGACGGAGGAGGCAGGTACCAGCGACGGCGGTTTGGAGGTCGGTGAGGTGGGGGCGGATGGGATCGCCTCGATCCACTTTTCTCGGAGGGCTAGGGAAAAACTGCTAGAAGTTGTGAATCGGTCTCCAGAAGAATGCGGATAGCTCCCAGTTCCGACGCCACGTCTATAGCCTGCAAGTCCTCTTCAAAAGGTGATCCCTCATGACGACACCCCAGGTTGCAACATCGCTGCCAAAAAATAGGTTCCATCATTGTTGAACTTCAGATAGCCCTCGACTGGAGGTGTCCATCTGGTCTCAGCCTGTTTCATTTTCTTTTCGGTCACTTCAGAAACCACTATATACTACATCCGTCTGGGTTTATTGGTCCCCTAGTATTTTGTGCCTAACTTTGATCGCAGATTTCACTACCAAATTATAAGTTATATGTCACAAATTTTATACTCTTGGATTCATATTTCAAAGAGGTTTCCAATGATACTATTTTTAAGGTATATAATTTATTTTTTAACAGTTAAATCGAAAGTCAAAGTTTAACCCAAACTACAAATAGGACCAATAAACCAGGCCGGAGGTAGTACTCAACATTGTGGTGAGTGTTTGGTGCAAAATCTCATGCGTCTGCCTTCCTCCTAGATTGTTCTTTCAATCCCACCAGTGCCACTACAAGGTAAACAGAAGGGCGACCTAGCTTCCACGAAAAAGGGTTTTCTCCCGCTTTGTATTACAAAGCAACCAACCGGACCATTTAGTGATAGGTGTTGGGACGGAAGCAGCACAATCATACCCAAAAGAAACAACAAAGAAAAAAACATATGCCGACAATGATGGATCAACAAAAACGAAGAAGCCTCACGACCACTGCGACCACCGGGGATCCTCCACCAAGCTCTAAGACTCCAAAGCGCCGGCACCAATCAACACCTCCAAGAAAGATCGCGACGATGACGACGCTGCTGCCAAGGGTTTCCCCTAGTACTCGACGAGGCGAGAGGAAGGGTAGCCACCGACGCCCTCTAGGAATGTCATGCGACAAGCACAGGAGCCACCACGCCGGTGTCAACCATGCCAACAGGAGTTTCCCCCAATCCCAACCCACACCTCGGGCGCTCCGAAGCCTGCCACCAAACCAACCACCACCCTACGCAACTCACAGATATCGGAGGAGTGCCTTGTGTGTATCAAACGTCGCAACGTAACTGGGTGACTATAAAGGTGCTCTATAGGTGTCTCCGAGGGTGTCTGTTGAGTTGGCATGGATCAAGACTGGGATTTATTACTCCATGTGATGGAGAGGTATCTCAGAGCCCACTCTAGAGTAATAAGCCTTGCAAGCAATGTGACTAAGTGTTAGTTATGGGGTCTTGTATTATGGAACGAGTAAAGAGACTTGCCAGTAACGAGGTTGAACTAGGTATGGAGATACCGACGATTGAATCTCGGGAAAGTAACATACCGAAGAACAAAGGGAACATCATATGGGATGAACTGAATCCTTGACACAGAGGTTCGACCGATAAAGATCTTCCTAGAATATGTAGGAACCAATGTGGACATCCAGGTCCCGCCATTGGTTATTGACCGTAGAGGTGTCTCGGTCATGTCTACATAGTTATCGAACCCGCAGGGTCTGCACACTTAAGGTTTGGTGACGTTTCGGTAGTATAGAGTTATGTATGGTGGTGACCGAAGTTTTTTTAGAGTCCCAGATGAGATCCCGGACGTCACGAGGATCTCCGTAATGGTCCGGAGGTAAAAAATTCATATATAGGAAGTCCTGTTTTGGTCGCCGAAAAAGTTCCGGGCTTATCGGTAGTGTACCGGGAGTGCCGGTAGTGTATCGGGAGACCTCCGGGAGGGGTATTTCGACCCAAGAGGCTTCATGGGCTGTGGGAAAGTAATAACCAGCCCTTAGTGGGCTGGTGGAACAACCACAATAGGCCCATGTGTCTGGAAGAAAGAAACCCAAAGGAAAAAGGTGGAAAAAAGGCAAAAAGGAGGAATCCTAGTCCTACTAGGAGTGGAGGAGGAGAGTCCTCCTCCACCTCCCACTTCGACCGAAGCCTCCAAGGCTTGGTGGCAAGGCTGCCTCTCCTCTTCCCTCCCTCCTATATATACTAGTGGATTTCTAGGGTTTTGCACTAGTTTTTTTCAGCCACGTGCAACCCTAATCTCTAGTGCATAGTTTCTCCTCTAGATCGGTTTTCTGCAGTGCTTAGGCAAAGGCCTGCCGAAATTGCTCCACCACCATCGCCGGAGCACCGTCAGGCTGCCGGAGAACTCTTCTTCCTCTCCACTCCCTCTTGCTGGATCAAGACGGTGGAGATCGTCATCAAGTTGTACGTGTGCTGAACGCGAAGGTGTCGTCCATTCGGTGGTAGATCGGAAGTATCGTGATCAAAATCGTGGGACGGATCGTGATCGGATCGTGGGACGGATCGTGATTGGATTGTGGGACGGATCGTGATTGGATCGCGGGATGCACGGCGATTTGGATCGCGAAGACGTTCGACTACACCAACCGCGTTTCTTAACGCTTCCCGCTTAGCGATCTACAAGGGTATCTAGATCCACTCTCCCTCTCATAGATGCTCATCACAATGGATAGATCTGCGTGTCCGTAGGAAATTTTTTGTTTCCCATGCAACGTTCCCCAACAGTGGCATCATGAGATAGGTCTATGTGTAGATGAGATCTCGAGTAGAACACAAAAGGTTTGTGGCGATTGATGCTTAGATTGCTTCCTCCCTTGGTCGGATTTTGGTTCAGCGGTATTGTGAGATGAAGCGGCCCGGACCAACATTACTCGTATGCTTACGAGAGACCGATTCCCTCGATGCAACTTGTTGCCTAGATGGCTTGCGGGTGGCAGTTTCTCTCACTTTAGTTGGATCAGATTCGACAAAGGCGGTCCTTGAGAAGGTTGAAAAGCAAATTATGTATCACCGTTGTGGTTTATGCGTAGGTGAGAATCGTTCTTGCTAGAAACCCGTAGCAGCCACGTAAAACATGCAACAACAATTAGAGGACGTCTAACTTGTTTTTGCAGGGTTTGTTGTGATGTGATATGGCCAATTACATGATGTGATATATGAGATGTATGAGATGATCATGTGATGTATAGAATTTCACGACTTGCATGTCGATGAGTACGGCAACCGGCAGGAGCCATAGGGTTGTCTTTAATTATTGTATGACCTGCGTGTCAATCATTAAGCGCTATGTAATGCTTTACTTTATCGCTAAACAGTAGCAATAGTAGTAGAAGCATGGTGGGCGCGACAACCCACATGGCGACACGTTGATGGAGATCAAGATGATGGAGATCATGGTGTCATGCCGGTGACAATGGAGATCATGCCGGTGCTTTCATGATGGAGATAAAAAGCACAAGTTCATGGCCATATCATGTCACTTATGAATTGCATGTGATGTTAATCCTTTTATGCACCTTGTTTTGCTTAGTACGACGGTAGCATTATAAGGTGATCCCTCACTTGAATTTCAAGATAAATTGTGTTCTCTCCTAATGTGCACTGTTGTGAAACTTCGTCGTGTTGAGACACCACGTGATGATCTGGTGTGATAGACTCTACGTTCACATACAACAGGTGCAAGCCAGTGTTGCATGCACAGAACACTCGAGTTAAACTTGACGAGCCTAGCATGTATAGACATGGCCTCGGAACACAAGAGACCGAAAGGTCGAACATGAGTCATATAGTAGATATGATCAACATAATGATGTTCACCATTGAAGCCACCTCAACTCACGTGATGATCGGACTTGAGTTAGTGGATTTAGATCATGTGACACTCAGATGACCTGAGGGATGTCAATTTGAGTGGGAGCTTTAGTAATTTTATTAACTAAACTCATTATCTTGAACAATAGTCTAAGTAAACTTTGCATATTTATGTTGTAGATCAATGGCTCGCGCAGTAGCACCCCTGAATTTTAATGTGTTCCTAGAGAAAGCTAAGTTGAAAGATGATGGAAGTAACTTTGTTGACTGGGCCCGTAATCTGAGGATTATCCTCACGGCTTCCCAGAAATCATATGTCCTTGATGCACCGCTTGGTGACCAACCAGAAGACATGACCTCCGAAGACGTTAAGAACGCTTGGGAGGCACGTACTAGAGATTACTCAATAGTTCAGTGTGCAATATTGTATGTCTTGGAACCGGGACTTCAAAGACGTTTTGAACGTCATGGAGCATATGAGATGTTCCAGGAGTTGAAGTTTATCTTTCAAAAGAACGCCCGGATCGAGAGGTATGAAACCTCCGATAAGTTCTATGCTTGCAAGATGGAGGAGAACGGGTCTATCAGTGAACATATACTCAGAATGTCTGGGTATTCAACTCGTCTAGTGGAGTTGGGAATTGCCCTTTCGCTAGAGGCGATCACTGACAGAGTTCTTCAATCACTACCACCTAGTTACAAGAGCTTTGTGATGAACTATAACATGCACGGAATGAACAAGTCAGTCGCCGAGCTGTTTGCGATGCTAAAAGTTGCTGAGTGTGAAATCCAGAAAGAACATCAAGTGTTGATGGTCAATAAAACCACTTGTTTCAAGAAAAATGGCAAAGTCAAGGGCAAGGGCAAGAAGGGTAAAACCAAGAAGGATGGCAAAGCAGTTGCTACTCCTGTAAAGAAGCCCAAGCATGGACCCAAGCCAGAAACTGAGTGCTTTCATTGCAAGGGAACTGGTCACTGGAAGCGGAACTGCCCCAAGTACCTGGCTGACAAGAAGGCGGCCAACGACAAACAAGGTATATATGATATACATGTTATTGATGTGTACCTTGCTAGCTCTCGTAGTAGTGCCTGGGTATTTGATACCGGTTCGGTTGCTCACATTTGCAACTCAAAGCAGGAACTACGGAATAAATGAAGGCTGGCAAAGGACGAAGTGACGATGCGCGTGGGAAATGGTTCCAAGGTTGATGTGATCGCCGTCGGCACGCTCTCTCTTCGATTACCATCGGGATTAGTGATGAACCTGAATAATTGTTATTTAGTGCCTGCGTTAAGCATGAATATTATATCTGGATCTTGTTTATTGCGAGACGGTTACTCATTTAAATCAGAGAATAAAGATTGTTCTATTTATATGAGTAATATCTTTTATGGTCATGCACCCAATATTAGGGGTTTATTCATATTGAATCTTGATAGTGATGACACACATGTTCATAACATTGATGCCAAAAGATTTAGAGTTGATAATGATAGTATCACTTTCTTGTGGCATTGCCGTTTAGGTCATATTGGTGTAAAACGCATGAGGAAGCTCCATGCTGATGGACTTTTGGAGTCACATGATTTTGAATCACTTGACACATGTGAACCATGCCTCATGGGCAAGATGACTAAAATGCCGTTCTCTGGAACAATGGAACGGGCGAGTGACTTATTGGAAATCATACATACTGATGTGTGCGGTCCAACGAATGTTACAGCGCGTGGTGGATATCGTTATTTTCTCACCTTCACTGATGACTTAAGTAGATATGGGTATATTTACTTAATGAAACACAAGTTTGAAACGTTTGAAAAGTTCAAGCAATTTCAGAGTGAAGTTGAGAATCATCGTAACAAGAAGATTAAGTTCCTGCGATCTGATCGAGGAGGTGAATATCTGAATTATGAGTTTGGCACTTAAGACAGTGTGGAATTGTTTCACAGTTAACACCGCCCGAAACATCACAGCGTAATGGTGTGTTCGAACGTCTTAATCGAACCTTATTAGATATGGTGCGTTCTATAATGTCTCTTGCTGGTTTGCCACTATCGTTTTGGGGTTATGCATTAGAGACAGCGGCATTCACTTTAAATAGGGCACCATCAAAATCTGTTGAGACGACGCCATATGAACTGTGGTCAATTTCTAACGGGCTCACAGTCCGCACCAGAATAATCACGGGAGAAACATTAACCACACACTCTACACAACAACAAAGCCAAATGTCCTAAGAGATGGAAACTTCATTTTTGTTTAAGTTCATGCAGACGGACTGACTAACCATTCACTACAACTGATGAAATCATCAAAGTACCCTATATATAGAATATATAAAACAATGTATTTCCCACATCACAGTTCGCAACACATTATAGTTGAGCTACTGCAAACTGAACTTTGGTAGCAAATACAAGGCAATCTGCAAATATAACTACAAGGAACTCGTATCTCTGAATTAAATATGGACTAACATGATATGCTGATGTACCTAGGTATGAAAAAAAGAATCTTTCATTTGGGTACGACCTACTATTCAGCATGCCTTTGTATCGATCTTTACTAATCCCTATTGC
Source organism: Hordeum marinum (assembly GCA_022496015.1). Lineage (NCBI taxonomy): Eukaryota > Viridiplantae > Streptophyta > Magnoliopsida > Poales > Poaceae > Hordeum > Hordeum marinum. The sequence goes on along the minus strand of CM039676.1, from coordinate 405,824,083 downwards.
AACAAATAATGGAGTAGCTGGTACAGTTGTACACTACTAAAAACACTTGTAAAACACCACTTCAATCTAGTGCTGGAATAAAACTGAAACCTTGAACATAATCCCCCAACAGCAAAATGCACATGTAAACTGTAGTTCCAAAATTAAGTTGACTGGTGATGTAATCGATACTAACTACAGTCAATCTTTCGTCGTGGTCTCTTCAAATCAAGCTCAAAGATCATAAATACTAATCAGAAACCAAGTCAACAAAGGTCAAGAAGGAAGTCTCCCTCCGAAGATGGAAATAAAGCTCATCTATACCTACTAATAGAGAAAATAGGTATTTTTAGTCCGTCATGTTATTTTATAGAAAACCCCTGATGTTTCTCACATTAAATCCACGGTACATATTAAGTGTTTTTTAAAGTATTCATATCTTCTGAACCGTTACTCCAAATTTAACATGTTATATATGGAATTTGATTGAAAAAATATGTAGAATCTGAATATGATGTTATTTTACCTGTTAACCATTTAAAAAAATACTATCTAGGGTGCAATCTTAATAGATAATGCATTATCCGTCTTTCTTTCATACCGGTACTGATCAGGATTGGGAATGAACACTTCAGCAAAATCAGGATTGGAGACAAAATTGAAGGTCACTTGCCCGTTTCTCTGTACGTATTAAATTTACATGCAACCCATGTTGAAATAGAAGACTTGTAGAATCTTGAACTGCATTTTTGTAGGCTAAGACTATCTTTGTATGGACAGTAACTACAAATTCTTAGATTATAGACCATATTTTATAAATTAAGAGCGTCTGGTATTTTTTCTCCCGTTGCAACCCACGAGCCCTTTTGCTAGTAACGAAAAAGGGATTAAGGGGAGCTTTAGAGGTCGTTAGGGTGACACTAACAGAGCCGGACCATGATTGACCACACGGAACTCCAGATCAAGAGTCGGGTGAGAAATGACACACGGAAGCATGCTCTGTTAATAACTAGCGTGCACCTGTGGAGTGCTTTTGTTGCTTAAACTCCATCTGAAGTACGATCAATAAAAACTCTGAACTCCAACTCCACCACGTCAATAAAAATTCTGAAGTCCTAGCAACAAATTTGATCGAACAGTCAATATGGACTTCAAAATGCTATTGACAGTACAATGCACAGAAAAAAATAGTTGCTTTAGAATTCCATGATGAAGCTTTATATATGTTCTGTGTCATGTATATGTTCTTCTGTTCCCTATTTCAAAACGAAGAAGCACGTCGAAACTCTGCAGCATATGTGTCCTGCATGTTCAATTGCTCATTTACATTTTACATGGCCTTCTGTTCACCACAATAACTAAAGTGTGCCCAAAGAACTACTCATCTGGTACACATGAAGCTTGCATCCTGAGATAAAATAAGCAAGTGAGCGAACACAAAAAAGCAAACAAGCAGCTACCTTAATAAATTAGAAGAAACACAATCCGACCCTGAGAACATACTGCTATGAAAAAACAAGCGAGCAGACTTGTAGGCACAAGAAGCAAGCAAGCAGCCATCTTAATTAACAGTTGGACCTTGATCGCTTAGAATAATTTGGTTGACATGCGTCTAATTACCTGCAGGCTGCAGCTTCGCGGGTGCATTTCGGTTGTACAGTGGCGACAGGCACGCGAGTATCATGGGGGACGGTGGCATTGGCGTCGTCAAGACCGTGGCATGAAGCTCCATAGACACCTGTGTCGTGGCCGGTACGTGGGCATGGAACGTGAACGAAGGGAGGAAACTTGCTGGCTTCTCCGGCTCACGGATCAAATCGGCGGCCACGCGCGCGACGATAGAGGAGGGCGACAGCGTACGTGGGGCAGCAGAGGAGGAGCGGCCTTCTGCGCTTGCGTTCATCAGAGGATGAGCGGCCGGCGGCGGCGGCGGTCCGAGCTCGCATCATTGTGCGGCGGTGGCGACCCGCGCTCGCATCCTTCAACAGGGAGTCGTGGACGGTGCCCCCTGTTGACGGCAGCATCCAGCAGGAGGTTGGAGGTGGAGGAGAGTGGGGGCGGCGCCTGGAAAATTGCGGGTGGTGAGGAGTAGGAGGATCGATGGCGGCTAGTCCGTGCGGCGCCAGCGGCGGCCGCTCGCGTCCGTCCGTCAACACGCAGCGGGGTGCATCGCGTGCTCGGGCGATTAGTTTTCTGTTTTTGCCTCGCGTGATAGTAGGGTGTTGCGGGTCGTGGAATTCCATATTTTACTCGGTGGAGTACGTGGTCAGTCAATGTAAATTTTTAAGTGCACACAGAAAACGGATCAAGTTAAGGCCAACTGTTAGATTAAGCTTAGTGGACCTAATCATGCGGTGAGAATTGATCCGTCTACCTCTTGTGGGGTGTGTTTAGAGAAAATCATGTTTGCTTGTTTATTACTAAATAAAAATAATATATATATATACATATATATATATATATATATTACTAGTAGTGTAGATATTTCCCTTTTTTATTGAAGTGAAACAGCGATGCCTACCATCGAGTCGGATGGGCCAAGAACTCGTGGACAGTTCCGATCCGGAGCCCAACTTCTTTTCCGGTGCTATATATATACACGATCAAGTTTCACGCCAATACGTACGTGATCGAATCAAAAACAGAAGGAAGAAGAAAAAAAAATACACCTCTCCTACATGGACCTGGCGCTTTCGATTCTGAACTGGTGCGGCTTCGTGCTCATGAACCTCCGCATCCTGGTGGCCAGCCTTCCTGACCCGGACAACTGCGCCCGCTGCCGCGCCGACGGCGCCGTCTGCCGTCCATGGCACTCGGGCGTGCGCCGCCATGGCCTCCAAGCGCGCTCGCTGCCATGGGTCGCCCTCCCGGACCTCTTCGTCATCGCCCCCTACAGCAGCCACGCCCACTACCTCCCCGACAACGCCACTTCCGTCGGATCCACCGACGACTGGCTCGTCCTCGGCCTCGGCCAGAAGCACACCACCGACGATGACGATGACGATAACGACGACGACGACGACGAGCCCCTGGAGTACTACGTCGTGCATAATTATGTCCTGCACAATCCTTTCTCAAACAGGTCTGTGCCGCTGCCCGAGCTCGATCGACGCTGTCATCAACGACAGCAGGTCTCTCATCCGCAAGTTCCTCATGCGCTCCACGGTCGACGATGTGATCGCCGTCATCACCAACAATTGGAAGCATCCACTCATTGTATTCCAGCGAGGGAAGGGTGTGTGGTCGCCCGAGCCAGCAGCAGCTTCATTTATCGACATCATTGACATAGCGTTTCTTGGTGACAAACTATATGCCATCACCACGGCTGAGGACCTCATCCCCCTTGACCTCACGTGGGATGGAGATGGGAGGCCCATGGTTACAATGGGAACATGTGCCATCGAGCAATCGCTCCAATATGATGATTATTATGATTCATCGACCACTTTTGACGAGGTGGGCCATGATGACCAGAATGAAGAGGAGGAACATGAACAAGAGGAAGATGAAGAAGACCACGACGAGGAAGAGGAGGAAGAAAATGGCTTTACATACATCAATTTCTTCGCTGAATATGACCTAGACGTTGGACCTGATGTTAACATCAGAACTAGCCGACACCTCATCGAGTCGCATGGGAAGCTACTCATGGTAAAACATCGTCACCAGTTCCGTGAGCAACCCTATCCATACACTTTGTGGAACACTCTCAAGGTGGATGTTTTCGAAGCAGACTTTAACACACGGCTTGGGTGCCACTGTCCGGAGGGCTAGGAGGCGGTCGAGCACTCTTCGTTAGCATGAACTTCTCTAAGTCTGTCCCGGCGCCTTGTGGAGAGGTGGAGGAAGATGCAATCTATTTCATGAAGACGGAGGACGTGTACAACATGAAGTCCGAGACTTGTAGTCCATCAAAGTTTGGTGCGTATTCTGTCAGGGTAACATGGCTCTTTCCTCCGGAGTGAGGGTTTTGATGTGCAAAAAGGCTCTGCTACAATGTTGAACCTTAAATGGTAGAGTCTCAAAAAAAACCTAGATGGTAGATGGTAGAATTGACTTGAAATGGTTGATGGTAGAATTTACTTGAGAGAACCCTAGAAGGTAGATGGTAGAATTGACTTGAAAAAAAACCTAGATGGTAGTTCTGCCTTTTTTTTCGAATATCAGTTGGAATCTCATCTAGGTTTTGTTGCCGTGCATGCGGATTGGTGGAGACTTTCTCTAGTTTTATGATTCGTTGCCCCAGATCTTCTATGTGATTTCTGACGTGGCAGGGTTCGCATGTTATTTCTTCCACTTTGCATCAAACCTTGTAAGCTGGGATCCTATTAATTCCTTAGTTAATTTGTGGATCAATTGTTGTGACAATCAGTTTCGAAGCTTGAGGAAATATATGAGCTGCTATTTTTACCGTGAAAAGGCAAGGCAGCTCGCACGACGACGTCGGCTTCACCATTTACATCGTATCATTAGTTGATTGCGGTTGTTTAGCCTTTAGCTAGAGGCAAAGGGATACGACACCCCGGCAATTCCGGTCACCATTACACAACCGAGGCCACTCCGATGATGGTGTTTTTGATTTTTTTGTCTACTCATGGAGGCTATTGACGTTGTCTGCCATGAGATGTTGAAATTCGCCATGGTTCTCGGCAGCAGCACAACCAAGGTGGTCACATCAAGATCATCATGCCGGCGAACCAACCTGTGGTTGAATGGTCAGAGGGACAGAAATATCCCCAGTTCATCAGGGTTCAAATTCTGATGCTCGCATTATTTCTGGATTTTCGGCGATGCACATACAGTGGGAGGAGACGTTTTCGTCGATGACGAGGCACGTACAGTGACTTCGTAAATCTTAAGATGATACGCGGACTCAGACTCTCGAAGGTGCTCATACAGATAAGGTATCTGTGTGTGCATTCATAGTGATGAATGTATGCGCATGTATATGAGCGGTTGCGTCTGTACCATGTTCAAAAAAATCACCATACTAGAGTTCTCGGAGTGCTCCAATTTGGAGAAGTATATGGGGTGGGAGATGTGTGTGTATCAACTTCTTCTTAGTTGATGTGAACCATATGTTTGGCAACCATATATAATTTCTCCAAAGAAAATGAGTTTTGTGCTGCATCCACATAATTGACTGAATATGAACCACAACGGAGAGCAAGCAACATCATTGTCCCATATGAAGCGCATTGTGAGGGGTGATTTGGTCCAGCTTATTACACTTGTTAGCTTCGTGGCAAGAAAAGATCTGTGAACAGTATCAAAATCAAGGCTTTCATGGAAAAATCGTTTTTGAGCCCAGGCTCATCTGCACCTGCCGACCGAAAAAATAAAAAAATACTAGAAAAATTTTAAAAACTCCATTTTTTTGTGTGGTACATATTTTGATGCGTGAGGTCCGCTCCAAGTTTCAACTTATTTGGACATCCGAGCAGCTCTCAACAAAAAAGACAAATCGGGTCGAAAAAATTGGTGAACAGTAAAACCTTTTTTTCAGACCCCGATTTGTCTTTTTTGCTGAGAGCTCCTCAAATGTCCAAATAAGTTGAAATTTGGAGCGAACCTCGCGCATCAAAATATGTACCACACAAAACAAATTTAGAATTTTTTGAATTTTTGTAGTATTTGTTTTGATTTTTTTCGTGAGCGCGGGTGCAGATGCACCCGAGAGCCGAAACGTCACGTCCGGCTTTCATGTACTATTCTACACAATTGGATTTGCCCAAATTTGTATATCTTGAACCATGCTTCGAATTTATATAGTTTGAAATTTTATGAGATGGTTGGTACACTTGTGTCTATATACTTTTATCTTTTTCATCAAGAATTTTTTTATTGTTGCTGCCATGAATTGGTAGCACGGTAACACCTAGAAGGGTGCATTTCTAGATTATCCTCTAGTACATCACGGTGCTACTCTGTTCCATATGTCATATCACTGATATTTTACATTCTTCACCGATAAATAAATAATCCAAACCATATTGCAAATTAATTTACGGTCGAACTTGTCAATATTTGACTGGCCTCTTGTCGAAAACGACATAAGCAGCCGATAAGACTATCAGTGTGCAGTGGGAGATGAAGCACAAGAGTTTATTTAACTGCAAGGACGAATGCATATATGTACGGGCATCAAGGCTTCAGCAACTCAAAAGTGTACATGAGGACACCGGGTAATTCAACAGAGTATACTACACTGGAGGAACTATATACTCTCTCCGTCTCAAAATAAATGTCTCAAACTTAATATAATTTTGTACTAAAGGTAACACAAAGTTAAAACACTTTAGACCCTGTTCAGATCCTCTTCGCTTCTCAAGTGCGCTCCCGGAGTGGACAGAGCAGCGCCGAACGCATAACAGCATGGAGTTCATTTTTTACAGAATGGCCAAAACTAAACTCCAGCCACTCTGCAGAGTCAGAAATACTGGAGCGGATTAGGTGGAGTGGAGAGATTTCAAACAGGCACTTATTTTGGGACAGAAGAAGTACATCGTACCAAATCCCTGTTAGGATTATTTATTACATCATCATCAATCAAGCGCTTACGCTTTCATCCTTTTTAGCCCAATAGAATTAACATTACACCCACGACGACGAGTCAGGTAAGAAAACAGGCCACACGAGTTCATACAGGGACAACAACGAGTTACACCTGACAACTTAGGGAGTTGATACATGCATGAATCAATCAATCAGCAAGCGCCGGGCCACTGCTCTGGTGCACCTTTGCAACCCTGCAGATCACTCTTTCTTTGGCATGGCAGCCAGCCTGGTGTACATACGCGCCATGGACTGGTAGCCTCTGATGTCGCCTGAGCGGAGAAGATTACCTGTGAGTACATTACACAAAAGGGAAGTCAGGAAACAACAATATGACCCAACCGAACTGATATCATGGCCTGCTACTTCAAGCAGTATAACGACTGAATAGAAATTGATTTTGGAAAATCTACACGCTTCATGTCAGGAGTTGTGCAAGCAGAGAGACTTGTCACTTCCATTTTGCATAAGTTCAGATCCACGGTGGAGTCAGTGATTCCTCATGTCATGGGTGCCATGTTAAATATATCCCCGGTCAATTTGATAATTTTTCATCATTTATCAATGGGTACTTGATAACCTTGTTACCTTACAAATATTCAGGGGTTTCATTAGGGAAACAGCCTACAGGCTCCTAAATCACAAATCTTCCATAACATGCCAAGTATTAAAAGCTGGCAACACTTTGAAACCTAGTTTCTACCACCTCACTCTAGAGGCAACTCAAAAGACCACGTCACGGAGGAGCTGAATCTCTTAAAGGTGACAACGTTATCATGCGTCATAGCTTGATGTACAGTGAGAACATATACACCAATCAGCTCACCAGTAGGAAATAATGAGTAATATGATTAAAAGTTTAAAATTAATTCATGAGTAAGGTATGAAGCTACCTGAGTCGCAGTTAAGTGGGCTGTCTGCTTCCGGATGGGCCATCAACGCAATAATGGCTCTGCAAACAGATTGTAGAGTCCACGCAGGGCTCCATGCATTCTTCAATATATCCAGGCATATTTCACCAGTCTAGAAACATAAACAATAGAAGAGAAATTGAGGAAACAGAAATTGCCCTTCAGTTTTGGACTTTCCAACAGGTACTGCTTGCTGTGTTCACATAAATGGGTGCATGGTGTACTTATGTGTTGCAGGGAATTTCAACAGTACAAACCAATCAAATAATAGTATCAAATGGGCCTATGTTTAGAGAATACTGATTCAGGTTATTGCAGGAAAATTTCAGTAACAGGAACCAAGAAGATCAGGATTCTGCCTACTTTCACAAGGTCAAAAAGCACAAATTCATATACCCTAAAATAAGCATGTATTTCAAAGAAGTCAATATAGAAGTAACCTTGAAGTGAACATTTGGATGGAAAATTTTGGTGATGAAGCGGACTTGCGGAGGCAGTAGAGGATACTGCTCAGGAATTGAGAATGCAAGTTGAAATACGCCACCTTCAAAAGGTGTCTCCGATGGGCCCTAACGACATAAACAGTAAGAAAAGGCATCAGTAACAAAGCTGATACTGCTCGTTCCTACGCCACCTTGAGATAGAACCAAATACCTTGATTACAGCAGTCCATTTGAATATATTTGAATCATCACAGATTAATTGGATATCTGGGTCGGCTGACTTTTCTCGCTGCACCTCCTTGTACTCCTTGAAGAGCCTAGCTCTAGATGCCTATAGACAGAAGACATTGTCAGAATGTTTAAGAACCAAGGGGATCATTGCCTGAGAGCAACGGGAAACAAATAAAATCCACTACTGGGACGCAATAGTTCAGATTTTGGCTGTTGAGATCGATATTAATTTGTTCCAGAAAGCTGCTGAATAAGACTACCTAAGCTGTATTCAGACATTAGGCAATACCATCCAGCTAGGCCTAACAGATATAATCAAGTTGCCTCAGTAAGCGACTGGTGATCACCACCAACTAAACCTGGGAACAGTTTGGTCTAAAACTATAATTTCAGTTTGGTTCTTTTGCAAAACTATAATTTGGATTGGTCTGGGCTATGGGTACTATTGGGCGGGTTCGGTTTGGTCTGGACAGTCAGGCAGGTGCGCCCTCCCCCCCCCCCTCTCTCTCATCGTTCAGGCAGGTGCGCTGTCCCTGTTCATCCAACATGTTTGTTAACCTTCTGCCTCATGTTATTATGCGGGAACTTTGGATTTCAGTTGCATTGTTGATCAAATCTGAACTCCTATCAATGTTACATAATAGTGCCTCCCTCAATCTTACTTTTGCTTATGAATATACGAGGTTGGTTAAATCTGGTAACAATTGGTTGGTCAGGTGTAGACGCGTGCAGTAATTCTAGTTCTGCACCATCACTACCTAGGTGATTTCAATCTCTTCTTCATAGACTTGCTTTATGGAACTCCATTTGTGACTATCCTGTTCTGGTTGGGTAGTACAGTTGGTTTACTTCTTGGCTGATCACTGAGAAGAGTTTATTTCTTTCTGTGTGTGCGCATACGCTTGGAACATTGTTATTTTGTTATTGCTATGACAATGAAATCTTGCCGGGGTGTGCTTTGGAGAAAAATAAATGATCGAGTGACAAGAAGTGTTATCTTGGTTGTACCTATGGACAAGTTTCACTAATTATGGCATGTTACAATTATAATAGGTTGTCGACTAGGCATGCCCCAATAATTTAGTTGTTAATTTTATTATGAATATCAGAACATGATCTGCAGCAGCACAACCGCAAGTCCAGTCTGCAGAACGACACAATTGTTCTGAAAATAACAGTTATTGAACAGATCAATAATTAAACTACTAGTATTGCAAGACAACTAAATTTTATTCATATTTCATAGTAGTGTTCCCAGCAAAGAAACATAAATAAAAAACATGGGGTCATCAAAAGAGCCACTATATGGAGTTTCTCTTTGTTACTTGTTACTTTTCTTCTATCGATAACATGCTACCAAAGATGCTTTGCTTCGTCCTACTGCTTTGTATCCCCTATTCTTTGATAATTTGCTTTTCTGATGATACCACCTTTGGACGCCAACACATGGTTGCAGAAACTTGCTTGTAGAGGCTCATGAGTCATGTAGGTTGTAGAGTGTTGCTTTATCTCTTTCTTGCAGACCATAACCTTACTAGTTCATTTTGTAGCTGCTTCATCTGTAGGCTGTAGTGTTGCTAACAGTTTCTTTTGTTTTGCCAAATCTTTTGTAGCCTGACATTTATCTTTCCTCTCATACCTGCCAATTGATCTTATAGGAACTGAGGCTGCGCCAAGGAAAAAGGGAGCTGCTGGTGGCATGAACTCATGGTGCTCTACGTGTGTTGCTTTTTATGTAGAATCCTGTCAAGAGGTATGCGCTGCCTAGTTATTCCTATGCCGAGAGTCAGGCGTTGTCTAGAATACTGTCAGGAGGCCGGTGCTGCCTAATTAAAAAGGACAGTAGAATTATCATATGGTAGAAATGTTGATGACTATAAAAGTTTGCATGAATGGGAATTTGATAAGAGTTTGGCTTGGTCTGGGTTGCCCTATCGTGAACTGCATATGCCCTTTTCATGTTAAGGCTTTGTCCATAGTTTGAGACTTTGAGTGTGTGGGTCCAATCCAAAAATGAGAAACGGTTTGGATTAAATAGGGTGGGAAAACCCTACAGTTCGGTTTGGTCTGGGTTATAAGTGATTTTATTTATTGATTGGCTTGGTTTGGATCCTGGAGGTGCGGTCCTATGGGCTGGGTTGGCTTCGGTCTGGATTTTAAATTATTCCCAGGTTTACCACCAACATTGATAACAGTGTAATCAAGTTGTATCATTCTTCATTCATCCATCGGGAACATTCACAACTATAACCAGCAGCAACATATGGCAGCCAGAATAACTTGCCAGACGGCACAGAACCCTTGCTGCCGGGACATGAATCCGTGACTACTAACTAAAACTTAGCATGGCGACAAAAGAAAAGACAAAAATAGGCTTGTTTGGATATAGTTTTGCTGAAACCGTGTTAAACTGTCAAGGCCCGTTCCAAGTCGAGAACAGAGCACTACTTCTTGGGTCTTGCACTAAACTGAACTGACAAGTGTTGCCCATCGTGGAACACCCTAGGCCTTACGGATGCTAGTTAAGAGATTTAGCGGCTGACCTGCATCTCTCCTCCTTGTTGGACGATGGCCGGAGGGCTGAATCGGCGAGCGTATCTGCCAGATGCGAGAAAGAAAACAGAGCACGGATTAGAAAATCCCAGCTGGGTCACGATACCAGCGCTTGAACGGAAAAGATGTGTAAATGACATGAACAGGAATATTCTTATCTCATCTTAGACGCCTTGGTACCTAGGGATCTAGATGATGGGGTGCCGTGTGCGCCCAGAAATCGTGGAGGTCAGTGGGTGGGACTCCCAGTGGGTGCTTAGCTAATCGCTGGACGATAGCAATCGAGCAAGCTCGTACCTCCAATCGGCCTGAGATCGCGGACGGGGCCGGAGACAGCAGGAGGGCGACCGATGTCGCGGCGAGGAGGGGGCGTGATAGGCGGCAGCGTCAGGGGAGGGGGGAGGGGCGGGATCGAGGCGTCGGCCGTAGCTGTCCGGTGGTGAAGGGGGATTCAGTCAGAGCCGCGACGAGCTGGGGCCGACGAGGATTGGGCTGGGTTGGATTGGTAGGACTAAGAGGAGCGCGAGGATCTGGACGGTGCAAGCACATAACACCAGTAAGCTCGTATAAACGCGGACATACACTCATCCTTACAAATGTACACATCGCATATCTTATCTCTATAAGCACCTTCGAAAAGCTGAACCGACATATCATCTTCAGATTTATGAGACGCCTCGTCACCGAAAATCCTAAAATAAATATAGGAATAACGCAAGTACTAGTGAATACCACTGTCGCTGTAACCATCAACCACATGTTGGCTCGCAATGGACGTGCTTGGTTGACTACCCTACTTTCGATCATATCGAGTTAGGCCAAAAAAAAGGCCTTTGGTTGCAAATGGGAAGGTCTGACTCGCATCGACACAAAATTTAAAGCAGTCCGGAGCTTGGGTTACTGAAAACCCTCGAATCGGCAGTTTTCCAGCGAGTCATCATGTGTGCGGCGCAAAAAGGGGAGGCGGTGTGTTATTCATTGCCCCATATACTCTCTCACCATTAGCTTTAGGACAAACACTTCCTATGTTCTTAGCCTCGGCGACGACTATGAACGCAAGGGGCGGCGGACGCGACAGCAGCACTCCCTCGCAACATGAGTTGCTTCCCTTCCTCTTGGCCACTGTCTGGTCCTCCTCGAATCAATCATGCCCCCCTTTCTCGTCGTCTCTGAAGCCGGTAAGCAACATGGACCCCCCCCTATGTTAGGTCGATTCTTAGGCCGTTAGTCAAGTTGTAGGATATATTTCACCTTTGCCCACTGCATTGTCGATGTAGCCTAGGTTACGGACGAACGGATGAAGCTGGTTGTTCAGGTGGCAACATTGATAGCTGTGATTCAGGCATGACTCATGTTGATCCACAAGAGATTTGTTCGTCGTGATGACAAGCCTGTCGTCCATTATTGTCGTGGCTTTATCACGGCAGATGTCCGGGTGAACGGACTTGGATTCGAGACCATTGCTAACGTGATGGACTCAAAGGGGTTGGTTGGGACGAAGGACACGAGTTTACCCAGGTTCGGCCCCTCAAGATGAGGTAACAGCCTATGTCCCGCTTGCGCTTGTATTGCTTGATGTATCGATTACAAGGGAGCAATTGCTTGACCTAGTTCTCGATAGTCTGATCTCTGAGTCGCCCTGGGTCTTGCCTTTATATAGGAGGTCAAGACCACGGGTCACACAAGTTGTAACCGACTCTCATTACACGTCCGATTCTACCTCTACCTTCTCTTGCCTTCCCTGACCAAGTTGTCTCCGGGCGGCTTACACGCCCGGGTCTGCTCCGTCCGGGCCACGTTCCGACCCATCATGTCAAGCCGCCAAGCGTCTTGGGCCTTAAGTCTTCACGGCTCACTCTTGAGCTGGTGTACGAGCCGCCTGGTGTGACCCGGAGCCCTCAGGGCTGGTCTCACCGTGGGGTTATATCCCCAACATTAGGCCCTAGGTTGATTTGAGCTTGCTCACTTCAGCCTTCTTCTTACTCCTCGGCAAATCGCTCAGAAAATAATGACCCGCCATGACGTCACGTCAAATCTGTCAAAAAAGATCCTCTGACGCACGCAACAAATCTTCCCTTATTAAATGGAGAATCCAAAAATCGAGGCGCCCGCCTCGGTCAAATGACATCCGACGCCTGGATTTTCGCGCCTGTTTCCGCCCTTTTTTCTATTAAATAGGACCACAAGGGGAAGCATTTGCCTTCTCCTGCTCGCTCTTCATCTCTTTCCTTCCAACGCCTCCGCTCCAGCGCATTTCGCTTCGGCGTCGTCTCCTCATCGTCATCGACAAGGCCGCTGCATCAACCCGACTCGTTCCAGAGCTCCCTTTGCGTTCATCGCGCCGTCTCCGGTGAGTCCTTCTTCCCCTAGATCCATAACCGTTCCGGTAGGGTTTCATGGAGCTCCGCCGCCGCCGCTCAGAACTCGGGCTTCCATCAATGTCGGCCATATTTAGCCCCTGAACCTTTGACGATATCTTGTCCCTACTGCGCCGCTATGTAGGAGACCGATAGTAATGCTACTCAGATTCACCACGGCTCCGCCCGTCGTTTTAAACTTTCTTCGTTTTCGCTAGTTCATCTCTAGGTCTAAAAATAGAAACATTTCCTTTGTTTTTGTGGATCCGCAATCTTAGCGATACTTAGCAAAACTTGTTTTCAGCACTTAGCCAAATTTCACTCTGTCTTCTCGTAACCTTGACCCGCCGTGCTGTTCCGGCTCTCACCAGCCGGATCTTGGTGTCTCATCCTTAAGGTCTTGAGCTTTTAAGCCGCCCGTAGATATCTGCCATTTCCTGACTCGCCGTATATGGTTACTTTGCATAGTTTTAAACCGCCGCCATGTCTCGTGCATCAAACTCCTGCAATTGGGTCGGCTCTTGCATCACCGAAGAGTTCCTAATGGACTTTGTACACGCGGGCACCCTCCTTGCCAAAGAGGTCACCCATTGGCGGGTTTCGGGTAATGAACTGAAGCCCGTTCCTCAGGAGGGCGAGGTAGTTGTTTTTTCGGATCACATTGAACGTGGGTTCATACCCCCCGGCTCAAAATTCTTTCGGGACGTCCTTCATTTTTACAAGCTGCATCCTCAAGACCTTGCCCCCAATTCCGTCTAAGACTATGCAACTTCCAAGTGCTTAGCGAGGTCTATCTGCAAACTAAACCGTCTGTGGGTCTCTTTCGGGAATTCTTTTACGCGAATCGGCAGACTGAAGTGAAGGCCGGCCCAAGCTTAGAACTCGGTGGAATTTCCATTCAAAGGCGCCGGGAATAACCTTTCCGGTTGTGCAGATGTTGAGTCATCCAAAAGATTGGAATAAGACTTAGTTTTATTGTAAAGATACCTCCCCGGAGGGTGAGCATCCGTTGCCAGGTTACCGCCCCTCCCGGCTCAAGATAACCTCCGAGCTTCCCGGCCGGCTGTCGACTTCTGAACGTGCAAGGCACGAGCTGGCTCATGCCAAGATTAGAGCCCTCATGGCCAATGGATTGACGGGATTGGACTTGATTCGCTGCTGGATCTCTTGGAGGATTATGCCTTTGAGCCAGAGAAGCCGCCTCATGTGCGAATACCCCGGCCGGTATGATGATTCCCTATGCTTCAGCTGGACGACATTAACCAAAGATGATATTACCACTATCATCCAGAGTCTTGTTCATGAGATGTCAGGAGCTTGCAGCGCCATTGGGCTGGTGCCTTTTTGTGTCATTAATCCGGCCCCAAACATAAGATGACTCTTTATAGTCTCTTCTCTTTGTTTTAGTTATGTCTTGGCAATTCATCGCTATTACCCGGCTTACCTTTTCAGGCTGACTCCGACTTCTGGAAGAAGAAGTATGTTCCTCCTCTGAAGAAAAACAAGAAGAAGGCCCCGGCCAAGAGGATGAAGAAGACCACCCCTCAAGAGGAATTGTTTGAACCGCCAGAATCGTCCGACTCAGAGGTATAATTTGACTACTTTTTGTTACCTCGTTTTTCACCTTACTGATAACAACTTATTCACAAGACGAGGTAGAGACGAGCCGCGCCAACGCCCCTGAGGTAACTTATGTTTCATCCGACTCAGAATGTTTTGTACCCTAGAAGATACGGTGGGTCGTTCGAAAAGTTCCCCTTTCTCATCCTCTTGCTTATTTGGATCCCCAATTTCTTTTGAAAAAGCAACAGCAAGCTGACCGACGCCAGACCCGGAGCGCTGGCTCTACTGATCTAATGTCCGGGTTACCTAACTCCTCGGCTCAGAAGAAGCAGCCCGCAGAGGTATGTATTTCTTCTCCGTTTGATTTTACTAGCTTTTCCTTTGTAATTTCAACACTACCTTATATTATCTGAACTGTCTCTCAGGGATCACCTTCGTCCGGCGACTCTACAGCCACTGCTCTACCGCCTCCAAAGATTAATCCGCTGTACGTGTTTTTCCAGCCTTACGTCCGGCTCTTTGGCGGTTGTAACCCTTGGACTCTGACTTTCATGCTTTTCTAGGGCTCAAGCCAAGCGAAAGAAAACCAACAAGCCCTCCCCTGGCCCTACTCCTCAAGAACCGAAGCTTGCCAAGCCGGACGCGCCTATACCGGTTGCGGACCCTCTAGCAACTTCTGTAGAGCCGACTGCTGACGACATTATTCCAGAGAGCCCGCAAAGGGACCTTTCCAAGCTACCGAGCCCTGCCCAGGCTGCTGATGATACCACTGCCCCGGACGTCGTGATTACCGGCGCCGGCTTGCACTCTCCTTCACCTCACGTGCTGACCAAGCATAGTGAAACGGCTAAAGCTTCCAGGAAGTTGGAGTTTGAGCTCCCCTCCTTAGAGAAAATGACAGCTGACGAACTTCATGCTGGCTACATGAACCGGCTGTCTACAAGCCGGGATCTGGAGCTCAAACTGGTTAACGTAATGAAGAGAAAATATGAGGTATTCCTTTTTCCTCCTTATACCCTTACATAGCCCCCAAGGGCAGGGTTAATATTGACTGATAATAATCCGGCTCTTCCATCTTAATAGAAGTAGAAACATCCAACATGTAGGCCTCAACTTACTTAGATGTGATCTCAAACCAATGTCGTTAGCCCCCATGGGCCGGCTCAATAATTGATAATTTTGTACCGGAGCTTCCTAGAAGATAGGTAACAGATTCATTCATAGCCCCCAAGGGCCGGCTCAATCTTTTATTGAGAATGAGTAAAAGAGCCAAATCTAGCCCCCAAGGGCCGGCTCAATCTTTGTCAAAGTTGAGTCGGGACTTTCATGCTGAACCTCCTGAAAAAACCAGTATGTAGCCCCCAAGTTCCGGGACAATCTTGTCGAAGTTGAGTTGAAACTGTCTTGAAAACAGACATTAGCCCCCAAGTGTCATGCATATTGCTTGCAATCTGTTTGAGACTTGCTATATCTTTGAAATTTTCTCCCCCTGTGAGTTTATTCCATGTTTTGATATGTTGCAGGAAGCTTTAATCGAAGCCGGGTCAGAAGTGGCCGGCTTAAAAAGCAATCTAGCCGCTCAGCAAGCCGCCCGGAGTGAAGCTGACGAGAAATGCCGACTCCTTTCTGAAGAGCTAAACAAAATCAAGGCCGACTTCACCACCTTCAAGGAATCTGCTAAAGCTGAAGAAGCCACCTTGACTAAACGGGCGGATGATGTTGATCAACGGCTCATGATTGTATCTGATGAACTGCAATCCTTGAAACGCCACATCACGAAGATGACAGCCGCCCTTTTTGGTAAGTTTTTTTGACGACTTTAACTCAATTGATGTATTGTACTTGTGCTGGCGACTTACAACGAGATCTCCGCCTTATGCAGGTCCTAGGAGCCGCCAACTTGCCTCTGACAGCTTGCTGTCCCTGAAGGCCATATATACCTTGACAGAGCAACTCTACTGTGGCGCTATGTGTACCATCAAAGCCGTATAGTACAAGGATGCCATCCCTTCAACTATCAAAGGGGTCTTAGAGCTTCTGTCCACGATGCCGAATCAAATCCTAGAGTTGAAGAAATCAGCCGCCTGTCAGGGGGCGATCGCAGCTATAAGCCGGGCTCTGGCTTTTGCCCCCGAGTTAACTCCGGCTGAAATGATGGACGGGTTTCCCTCCAAGAAGGATGATGGCTCCGAATTTTCAGAGGCTGACTATGCCCGGTGTGTGAAGAATTCCAAAGTCCTGGCCTCCGTCTTAGCAGAAGAAGTTAATCTGGTGACTTACCAGGCAGCTTATAGCGCGGATCAGAAAAGGATCCATGGCCCTCTCTTTGAAAGCAAAGATCTGACACCCGCCCGCAGTAAGAATCTTTTCGCCTCTGAACTTGACCCGTCCCCCTTCTTTGAAGAAGGAACCTTTGCGGCTTTAACCAACTGCAACTGGGACTTGGAAAATCTCCAGATTGAGGCAGCCGAAGACCCGGAGCAGGGTGACCCGCCAGCCAGCTGATCGCGCTGTAGATACCTATTGATAGCCGTCTCTTTATGACCCGCCATGAGCGGTGTAAAAAACTTGATGATATTTTTGGGCTCCATAGAGAGCGTCTGTAATAGACTAGTAGCAACCTTTGTCTTTCTTGAACTGTGCCATCGCGCACATATGAAAGTCCGGCTTACATATCTTGTTCTTCCTTGTTCTTCTCATTGCCTGCCTTACCGTCTCTTTGCATCTTAATTCCTTGTATGAAATGGATGTATCTCTACATCGTTAGGAGGGTGGCTTAAAAGCATAACCCAAAGATGTTATGTCTTCGTGATGTATTGATGGAGTCAATTGCTTGGCTTAAGAGCCGGCTGATAGTGTATGATAAGCTACACCTGTAGGGCAGAAGCCCCCTGCACGGCTATGTTGACTTGTCAACATTTTTGGCATGAAAGCCGGTTGTTAGGGATAGATAAGCTACACCTGGAGGTGGGAAGCCCCCTTCGACAACCAAAGTTGACTTTTCAACTTTTTTGGCATAAGAGCCGGTTGTTAGGGTTAGATAAGCTATACCCGAAGGTAGGAAGGCCCCTTCAATAGCCAATGTTGACTTGTCAACATTTTTGGCATGAAAGACGGTTGTTAGGGATAGATAAGCTACACCCGGAGGTGGGAAGCCCTCTTCGACAACCAAAGTTGACTTGTCAACTTTTTTTGGCATAAGAGCCGGTTGTTAGGGTTAGATAAGCTATACCCGAAGGTAGGAAGCCCCCTTTGATAGCCAATGTTGACTTGTCAACATTTTTGGCATGAAAGCCGGTTGTTAGGGATAGATAAGCTACACCCGGAGGTGGGAAGGCCCCTTCGACAACCAAAGTTGACTTGTCAACTTTTTTGGCATAAGAGCCGGTTGTTAGGGTTAGATAAGCTATACCCGAAGGTAGGAAGCCCCCTTCGATAGCCAATGTTGACTTGTCAACATTTTTGGCATGAAAGCCGGTTGTTAGGGATAGATAAGCTACACCCGGAGGTGGGAAGCCCCCTTAGACAACCAAAGTTGACTTGTCAACTTTTTTGGCATAAGAGCCGGCTGTTAGGGTTAGATAAGCTATACCCGAAGGTAGGAAGCCCCCTTCGACAACCAATGTTTTGGTTTTTTCCTTGCATCGATGAAGATATGCGAAATAGTAGAGGCCCCGACTTGAAGGGATGCTACTTTATTCATATATAAATATGATATGTACCATGATAGTGTACAGTGGCGAGTCTCAACAACTCAAGTGTAAAAAGGGCGCAGATGCGCTATGTTCCACGGTCGGCGGGTCTCCTGACCTGAAGTATGTGAGTCATCCCGGATGCCAATGAGATAATATGACCCGTTGTTGAGATTTCTGCTGACCACGAAGGCCCTTCCCATGAAGGAGATAACTTATGCATATTTGTCTGGTCTTGAATCAGCCGCAGCACTAAGTCACCCTCTTGAAACGTCCGGGTCTTGACCTTGCGGCTATGATAGCGATGCAGGTCTTGCTGATAGATCGTTGAGCGGGCAGCCGCCAGCTCTCGTTCCTCCTCCAAAGCATCCAATGTGTCTTGACGCACCGTCTCATTGTCCGTCTCAACGTAAGCCACCACTCGTGGCGAGTCATGCCGGATGTCACTTGGTAGCACGGCCTCTGCACCGTAAACCATGAAGAAATGTGTATACCCTGTGGATCTGTTGGGGGTAGTTCTGATGCTCCATAAGACGGACGACAACTCTTCCACCCAACAACCCGGCGTCCGCTGTAAAGGAACCATAAGCCGGGGCTTGATACCTCTCAAGATTTCTTGATTAGCCCGCTCTGCCTGACCGTTGGACTGTGGATGAGCAACCGCCAAAACATCAAGCCGGATGTGCTCCAGGTCGAAGAATTTTTTCATAGCCCCCTTGGACAAGTTTGTGCCATTGTCGGTGATGATGCTGTGAGGGTAACCAAAACGGTAGATCAGCTTTTTAATAAACTAAACCGTCGTAGCCGCGTCACACTTGCGGACCGGCTCAGCCTCTACCCACTTGGTGAACTTGTCAACCGCCACCAAGAGGTGTGTTTTCTTATCCTTAGATCTCTTGAAAGGCCCGACCATATCAAGCCCCCAGACTGCAAACGGCCAAGTAATTGGTATCATGCGCAATTCTTGAGCCAGAAGATGAGCATGCCGGCCGAATTTCTAACAGCCGTTGCACTTGCGGACCAGATCCTCTGCATCTTTGTGAGCCGTCAACCAGAAGAAATCGTGTCGAAAGGCCTTAGCCACTAGAGATTTTGAGCCGGTGTGATGTCCACAATCTCCAGCGTGAATTTCATTCAAGATTTCCTTACCCTCCTTTGGTGAGACACACCGTTGAAACACCCCAGTAATGCTGCACTTGTGCAACTCACCATTAACTATTGTCATGGACTTAGACCGCCGGGTGATCTGTCTAGCCATATTTTCATCATCAGGTAACTCGCCCCGAGTCAAATATGTCAGGTAAGGCACAGTCCAATCCGGAATAGCATGTAGAACCGCCACCAATTGCCCCTTCGGGTCAGGAACAACCAAATCTTCCTCTGAAGGTAATTTGACAGTCGGGTGATGTAAGACATCCAGAAAGATATTGGGCGGCACCGGCTTTCGCTGAGAGCCTGACCTTGACAAGGCATCAGCCGCCTCATTCCTGCGACGATCAATGTGATCTACCTAATAACCTTTGAAGTGACCAGCAATGACATCCACCGCCTGACGATAAGCCACCATCCGTGGGTCCTTGGAATCCCAAGTGCCTAAAACTTTCTGAGCCACAAGATCTGAGTCGCCCAAACACCTTACCCGGCTTAAATTCATCTCCTTGGCTACCCTAAGACCATGAAGCAGGGCTTCACATTCAGCCGCATTATTGGTGCAAGGGAA
Source organism: Hordeum marinum (assembly GCA_022496015.1). NCBI lineage: Eukaryota > Viridiplantae > Streptophyta > Magnoliopsida > Poales > Poaceae > Hordeum > Hordeum marinum. Next base: position 405,804,079 of record CM039676.1, on the reverse strand, counting down.
CATCAGCCGGAGCACATAACAGAACTTATCACCCTTGGGAGATGTCAAAACAACTCCTACCCCTGATCCTTCCAGCTGCTTGGATCCATCAAAGTGTATAGTCCAGTACGTGTTATCCAGCTTTTCCTCGGGAGCTTGACACTCTGTCCAATCGTTTATAAAATCCACAATGGCTTGGGACTTGACAGCCGTATGAGGCACGTATTTCAGATTGAGAGGTCCCAGCTCCAGTTCCCACTTAGCAATCCTACCAGTGGCTTCTCTGTTTTGAATTATGTCCCCCAACGGAGCAGAGCTGACCACTATGATCTGGTGCCCTAAGAAGTAGTGTTTTAACTTGCGATTGGCCATGAATATCCCATACACTAGCTTCTACCAATGTGGATACCTTTGCTTAGACTCTGTCAGGACCTCACTGATATAATAAACCGGCCTCTGAACTGGATATTCCTTCCCTGCTTCCTTGCACTCAACCACAATTGCAGCGCTGACAGCCCAGTTCTTAGCCGCTACATACAGGAGCAAAGGTTCTTTCTCAATCGGAGCAGCTAATACCGGCGGCTCAGTGAGCTACTTCTTCATCGCTTCAAATGCTTCACCCGCCGCCGTACTACAGACAAAATTATCTGTCTTTTTCATCATCTGATACAAAGGGATAGCTTTCTCACCAAGGCGGCTTATGAACCGGCTCAACACGGCGATCCGCCCTGCCAGGCGTTGGACATCATTAATACAAGCCGGCTCTGCCAGGGAGGTGATAGCTTTGATCTTATCCGGGTTAGCTTCAATGCCATGCTCAGAAACCGAAAATCCCAAGAGCTTGCCAGCCGGAACACCAAAGACACAATTTGCCGGGTTAAGCATCATCTTATAGATCCGAAGATTGTTAAAGGTTTCCCTTAAGTCGTCCAAAAGGGTCCCCTTCTTCCTTGATTTGATCACAATATCATCCACGTACGCATGAACATTGCGCCCGATATGACTGTGAAGGCAATTTTGCACACAACGCTGATAAGTCGCCTGGGCACTCTTGAGCCCAAAAGGCATAGACACATAACAAAAGGCTCCAAAAGGCGTAACGAAAGCCGTCTTCTCTTGGTCCTTAACTACCATCTTGATCTTATGATATCCTGAATAAGCATCCAGGAAGCATAGGCTTTCACAACCCGCCGTAGCATGAATGATCTGATCAATACGAGGGAGAGCAAAAGGATCAGCCGGACAAGCTTTGTTAAGACCCGTATAGTCCACACACATACGCCACGTGCCGTTCTTCTTGAGCACCAGCACTGGGTTAGCAAGCCACTCCGGGTGAAAGACCTCGATAATGAAACCCGCCGCTAAGAGCCGGGCAACTTCTTCTCCAATGGCCTTGTGTCTCTCCTCATTGAACCGCCGTAGAAACTGCTTGACAGGTTTAAACTTAGGATCCACATTAAGGTTGTGCTCAGCGAATTCTCTCGGTACACCCGGCATGTCAGAAGGTTTCCATGCAAAGATGTCCCGATTCTCACAGATGAATTCGATGAGCGCACTTTCCTATTTCGGATCCATATTCGCCCCGATGATGAACTGTTTGGATGAGTTGCCCGAAGTGAAATCTATTGCCTTGGTATCATCCACCGAGAATTTGAGGGGCGGATCAACCTCCGTCGTGGGTTTTTTCAGTGGGGTCATATCCTCCGGGTCAACGTTCTCCTTATAGAGCTTGAGCTCCGCCTCAGCACAACTGGATTCCGCATAAGCCGCATCTCCTTTCTCGCACTCAATAGCCGTTTTCCGATCGCCATGAATAGTGATCGTGTCATTCAATCTGGGCATCTTGAGCTGCAAATAAACATAACAGGGCCTAGCCATAAACTTAGCATAAGCCGGCCGCCCAAACAACGCATGGTAAGAGCTCTTGATCCTGACCACTTCAAACCACAAGGACTCCACCCTGTAGTTATATTCGTCACCAAAAGCAACTTCCAAAGAAATCCTGCCCACCAGATAAGTTGACTTGCCTGGCACCACACCATGAAAATGGTGGATGAGGGCTTAAGATCTTTGTCAAGCAGCTTCATCCGCCGGAAGGTATCATAATAGAGGATGTTGATACTGCTGCCTCCATCCATAAGTACCTTATTCACCATATACCCTCCCACTTGGGGGGCAACTACCAAGGCCAGCCGCCTTGGGTCATCAACACACAGCGGGTGATCCTCCTGGCTCCACGTTATGTCATATTCAGACCACTTCAAGTACTGCGTCAGAGCCGGCGCAACTGCATTAACCGCCCGCTTGCGTAACTTCTGATCCCGCTTGTTAAGGCTGGTTGTGAAAACATGATACTGGCCTGAACTGGTCTGCTTTGGATTACTTTGTTATCCAGACTGGTTATGTTGCTACTGTTGTTATTACCCGGGTGCTGAGGATGTCCTCCTTGATTGCCCTGACCGTGGTGACCGAACCCTGAGCCACCGGATCCAAATCCAGTTCCTAACCCCCTGGTCCTGAGCCGCCGGGCGGGCCACCACCATGGTTGTTGTGCTGTTGCATGTTGTAGTTCCTGAACTTCTGCATGATATGGCAATCACCCCATGTGTGCGTTGAAGGTTTATCGGGCCGGTTGTGCTCTGGACAGGGCTTCTTAAGCGCATCCTCCAAATTGAAGGGAGCCCTATTTTTGTTAAAAGGCTGCTTGAACTTCCCATTGCCCTTAGGATGATTCTGGCCGGTGCTTGCATTGGCTACCAGCTCTGACCCGCCTTCGGGGTTCTTTCTCTTACTCTGGTTACCATTGTTTGCCACACCCTTGCCCTGATTGTTCCTCTTACCTTGTCCGGCCTTCTCCTCATCAGAGCATGGATCCTTCGTGTTATCAGAGTCGGCGTATTTTTTGAGAGCCGTCATGAGCTCTTCCATGTCCTGACACGTACGCTTGAGCTGGCCAAGCTTCTGCTTTAGCGGGATGAAGTGACAGTTCTTTTCTAAGATCAGCATCGCTTGAGCCGCCGTGATCTGCTCAGAGGAGTGGATGATGGTCGACAACCACGGACCCAATGGTGAGCCGACTCATTCTCCTACTGAACATAATGATCGAGATCCACAATGGCCATAGGTTGTTTGCAAGTCCCTTGAAAGTTTTTGATGAACTTTGCCCTCAACTCAGCCCATGAATTGATGGTATTGGGTGGCAAGCCCTTCAACCACATGCGAGCCAGACCTTCAAGCATCATGCTGAAGTACTTTGCACACATCGCCTCACTGACATCCAACATCTCCATGGCAAGCTCATAACTTTCAATCCAGGCCTCTAGAGGTAGATCAGCAGTGTAATTCGGGACCTTGCGAGGCCCTTTGAAATCCTTTGGCAACCGCTCACTCTGCAGAGCCGGCAATAAGCATGGTACTCCCACGGCCCTGGTGGTCACTCCCACTCCTACTGATATAGAGGGTGCGGGCTCTTGGTGAGCCACCATGGCCACCGTTGCCGCCTCTGGCTTATTTCTTGCTTGGTTCTTGAGTGCTTGCGCATCTAGAGCCATCATGACGATCACTGCTGGAAACCGCCGGCGACTCATAGCGTCAGCTAAAGTTGCGGCTAGGGAGAGGCGTTGAATGAACGCGGCTCCGGCTGTAAGCATATTTTTCCTGCTGGGCCATCGCCGTCTGAAGGTTTCCAATGGCGTTCCGCACATCCTCCACAAAAGGCGCTTTGTCCGGGATAGGGATTGTTTCAAGCCGGGTGGCCGCCGCCACCATGTTCTCCACCGGGTTGGAATAATGACCCGCCGGCGTTGGAAAGACCACTGGTGAGGCCTGGTTTCATCGGGCCGAGGGTGGCATCGGTCGAGCCGTCGACCGGCTTCCAGGTGCATCTGTTGTCCGTCCCGTTCCTGGCGTGTTGAAGAGATTCCTAGCCTCATAACATTCTGGTAAGCGGGATTGGTGTCTCATCCGGTGCACCACAACTGCCGATTGTTGTTCCAGCCCAAGGCGGAAGGCATCCGTCTTAATACGTTCTGCCTCTTCCTCCATCCGAATTTTTAGCTTAGCTATCCTCTGCTGCTCCTCTGCCATCCGGTCCTTGAGTCTTACAACCTCTAAGTTCTGAGCGGCTTGATTTTCTGGCGTGACCTCGGTGGCCATCAGGGCCGCAAGTTCATTCATTAGATCTAGAAGAACTAGCTGGCAACGGCGGCTCAGCCCCTGAGGTTGCCGCTCCAACGGCGGTGCTGCTCGTACCTGGGGCCGAACCCGCCATGAATATGGCCACATAAACTGGCGGTGTCGTGGTTTTATCATGGCAGATGTCCGGGTGGACGGACTTCGGTTCGAGGCCATCGCCAATGGGGTGGACTCAAAGGGGTTAGTCGGGACGAAAGACACGGATTTACCCAGGTTCGGCCCCTCAAATCGAGGTAATAGCCTACGTCCTGCTTGTGTTTGTATTGCTCGCATATCGATTACAAGGGGCTTAAAGCTTGACCTAGTTCTCGATTGCCTGCCTCTAAATCGCCCCGGGTCTGCCTTTATATAAGAGGTCAGAATATGCGGGTCGTTACAATTGCTAACCGAGTCTATCTCTATCTTCTTGTCCAAGCCGTCTGTGAGTCGGCTTGCACGCCCGGGTCTTCTCAGTCCGGGCCGTCGTACGACCCACACCATGAGCTGCCTATCCTCTTGGTCCACTTAATATTACGACTCACCTCTGGGCCGGTTCACGAGCCAATAACATGACCCGAAGCCTCTTCGGCGGGTCATATCCCCAACATTAGGCCCCAGGTTGAACTGAGCTTCCTCACTTCATCCTTCTCTTCCACTTTTTGGCGAGTCACCCGAAAATGAACCGGCATGACGTCATGAGATCTGCTGACGTGTCACCAAATCTTTCACTTAACTATCATCCCAAGAATCGAGGCGTCCGCCTCGGTCGAACGGTGTCATCGCCTGGATTTTTGCGCCTTCCTTAACCCCCTTTTAAATATGACCCGTGCGGGTCGGGGTTTCCATTCTTCCCGCCCGTGCCTCTGTTTCTTCGTCTTCTTCCTATCGCCGTCCCCACGCCTTCGAGCTCTGCGCCGACGCCGTCCGTACATCGTCCCCGACCTTGGACGCTGCATCACCCTGAACGTACCAGAGATCCGTCCGCCTCTACCGCGCCGTCTCTGGTAAGTCTTCCTGCTCCCGAGATGGTCGCCGCCGTAGTAGGGTTTTCACCGGTGCTCCGCCGCCGTCGTTTGGGCTCCGGCACCGCTATCGCCAGTGCATCTTGACGCCGCTAACATTTTTAGGATGCGCTCTTGCTCCGCCGCCGCACGTGGGCCGGTCACGCGTAATGCACGGCCTTGATGGCCCCAGTCCGTTTCTTTTTTCCTCCGCTGTTCATCGCTTGGTCAGAAATAAAATTTGATTTCTCTGCCTTTGTAGATCCGTAGATATAGTGACATCTTGCGGAATCTGTTTTTAGGACTTAGTCGATTTTTCGATCTTCCCTTTCCCTGTTGAGTCGCCAAGCTCCTCCGGCTCTTATCAGCCGGATCTTCCGCTTTATCCGTAGAGCCCTTAAACTTTTAAGCCGTCAAAAATATTTGCTTGCGCTTCGACTCATCGCGCCTTTTATCTTGCATAGCACTTAAGCCGCCAACATGTCTCGTGCGTCCAACTCATGCAACTGGGTTGGGTCATGCATTACGGAGGACTTTTTGTCAGATTTTGTTCATGCGGGTACTCTTCCTCCTAAGGAAGTCATTAGCTGGCGGGTCCCAGGCGACGAGACGTATCTTCAAATCATGCCGTCTGTGGGATTCTTCCACGAGTCCGTCTGTTATAATCTTCACCCGCAAGACTTGGCCCCCAATTCCGTCTCAAACATATGCAATTTCCAAGTGCTCCGTGAAGCTTATCTTCAAATCATGCCGTCTGTGGGATTCTTACAGGAGTTCTTTTATGCTAACCGGCAAACTGAAGTGAAAGCCGTCCCGAGCCTAGAACTTGGAGGCATATCTATCCAACGGCGTAGGGATATCATGTTTCCAGCTACACAGATGCCGGGTCACCCCAAGGACTGGAACAGGACCTGGTTCTATTGCAAGGACACCTCTCCTGAGAACGAGCGTCCTTTGTCGGGTTATCGTCCTTCCCGGCTCTCAACAACATCAGAGCTTCCTGGCCGGCTATCAACTTCAGAACGCGCAAGATATGAGCCGGCCCATGCCAAAATCAAAGCTCTCATGGCCAATGGCTTAATCGGGATGGACCTGATCCGCTGCTGGAGTTCGTGGCGGATTATGCCTTTGAGCCATAGAGGTCGACTCATGTGCAGATATAAAGGCAAGTATGATAGCTCATTATGCTTTAGTCGATCCACATTGACAGAGAATGACATTACCCTCGCCATCCAGAGCCTTGTCCATGAAGCTTCCGGATCATGTAGCGAAATCGGCCAGGCACCTTTTAGTGCCAACAATCCGGCTCCCGATGTAAGTTTAATTTCTTGTCTTCCATCTCTTAGACGTTGTTTGCACTTTGCTGATTTGATATTCACTCTCCGGGTCACTCTTATAGGCCGACTCAGACTTCTGGAAGAGGGAATACATTGCCCCTCCGAAGAAATCTAGGAAGAAGGTCCCAACTAAGAAGGCTAAAAAACATGTCCCGCAAGATAATTTGTTTGACCCGCTACCATCATCCAGCTCAGAAAGCTTCAACTGTCTTGCTTGATCTTTTACCTTCCTATTTAATACTTACTTTACTCACAGGATGAGGTGGCAACCAGCCGTGCCAATGCTCGTGAGGTAAGTTACTTTTCCTCTGGCTCAGAATGTTTCATCCCCCGAAAGCCGCGGCGGGTTATCAGAAAAGTTCCTCTTTCTCACCCTCTTGCTTATCTGGCTCCCGATTTCCTCTTAAAAAAGCAACAGAAAATCGAGCGTCATCAGACTCGAAGCACCAGCTCTACCGAGCTCATGTCCGGGTTGCCAAACTCTCCGGCTCCCAAGAAACGCCCCGCCAAGGTTTAAACCCCTTCTTTTCCCTTATCTTTCCTTTGTAAACTTGATACTCTCTTCACCTTTCTGTTTTATTTTGCAGAAATCTCCTTCCTCCGGCGACTCTTCGGAGTCAATCATACCACCGCCCAAGATTAATCCTCTATAAGCATCTAGATATCCGGCTGTTACTATGATTGCAATATCTTCAACTGTTGATTCTTCTTCTTTTTTGTAGTGCTCAAGCTAAACGTTGTAAGGCCAACAAGCCCTCCTCTGGCCCAGTTATTGAAGAACCGGAGCCCGAGCAACCGGAAGAAACTCAACCGGAAGAAAACCCGCCGGCTTCCTCCGTAGAGCCGACCGCTGAAGATGTCATCATGGAGAGCCCTCCAAGGGCTCCTTCCAAGCCGGCGACTCCTGCCAAGACCCCTGACACCCCAGATGTTGTTATCACCGGATCTGGTCATCAAACGCCTCTAGCTCACGTGTTGACCAAACATACAGAGCCGGCTGAAGCTTCAAAGAAACTGAACTTCGATTCTTCATGCGAGAAGATGACTGTTGAAGAACTACATGCTGGGTACATAAACCGGGTTACCACCAGCCGGGATTTGGAACTTCGGTTGATCTCTTCCATGAAGACAAAATATGAGGTACTTTTCCTTCTTTACTATATCCTTTCTTAGCCCCCAAGATCCGGCTTAACGTATTGAATCGTTGAGCTAGGTCTTTCTTTGACCTCTTGCAGAGATTGTCATGTCAAATTCTTTTAAAATTGCTTTAGCTTTGTACTGTAAGTAAAGCGAACTACCAATCGTAGCCCCCAAGGGCCGTCTCAGATTACATTTGAGCCGGGCCTTGTAATGTAGACAACTTGAAGATGTAATCGTAGCCCCCAAGGGCCGGCTCAAATTTGATCAAGTTGAGTCGGCGCTTCCATTATTAACACATTGAAGAGCCATTATATAGCCCCCAAGTTCCGGATCAACTTCAAAGGAAATGAACCAGAACTGCATACTTGCAGGATCAAATATACATTAGCCCCCAAGTGTCAAATATATTGCTTGCAATCTGTTTGAGACTTGTATTTGCTTTTAACACTCGCCCTGCATTTTGGCGGCTTATCCTGTATTTTGATGTATTATAGGAAGCTTTGAATGACGCCGGGTCTCAGCTGACGGATCTGAAGGCCAACTTGGCAGCTCAGCAAGAAGCTCGAAGTATCACGGATGAAAAATGTCGGCTTCTCGCAGAAGAACTGGCCAGTGTCACCGTCGAGCTTACCTCTTTAAAAGAGATGGCTGAATCTGAAAAGGCCGCCTTAACCAAACGGGCGGACGATGCTGAACAGCGGCTTACAGCCGTGGCGGATGAACTTCAAGGTGTGAAACAACATATTGCGAAGATGTCAGCCGCCCTATTTGGTAAGCTTTCTTGTTTACTTTGTACTTTTTAGCATTGCTAGTAAGAAAATTGGCGGCTCATTAATTTTATCCGACTCATCCAGGTCCCAGGAGCCGGCAGTTGGCTTCTGATAGCCTTCTGCCACTGAAGGCCATTTACACTTTTGCAGAGCAGTTATACTGCGGTGCCATCTTCACGATCAAGAGCGTGCAGTACAAGGAGAAGATCCCCACTGCTCTGAAAGGGGTCTTGGAACTCTTCTCTACAATGCCTAAGCAGATTGAAGAGCTCAAGAAGTCCGCCTTTCGCCAAGGAGCCGTTGCTAGTTTGAGCCGGGCTCTTGCCTTTGCTCCCGAGCTAACGCCGGCTGAAATGATGGATGGCTATCCGTCTAAAAGAGATGACGGCTCTGATTTCACCGAGGAAGACTATATCCGGTGCGTCAAAGAGTCGCGCTATTTGGCCTCTGTTCTGGCGGATGAAGCTGATTTGAGCACCTATCAAGCGGCTTACGACGCAGAGGAGAAGAGAATCTGCGGGCCTCTCTATGAGTGGAAAGATCTGACACCCGCCTGTAGTAAGGATCTCTTTCCTTGTGAGCTTGACGCGTCTCCGTTCCTTGAGGGGTCATTTGCTGCTCTGGCTGACTGTAACTAGGACTTGGGCAATCTTCAGATAAAGCCAACAGAAGACCCGGAGCAGGATGAGCCGCCAACAGCTGAATTGTAATCTTTTAGCCTTTCTGTTCACCGACTTATGTAATGACCCGCCCTGGGCGGTTGACAATGCTTTTGCTCTTTCTGAGAATATCTTTTGTAATAGAGTAACCATGACTCTGCCATTTGGTGGCCATATATATTTGCACCTCTCTGTGTTTTAATGTGTTGCCGGCTCTTCAGGGATATACCTTTGAAATTTTCTGATGAGGGGCCTGTCCTTTAAGACGCCATTCCTTTCTCTAGAGTATTAAAACCGGACAATCTCTTTGAGACCTTAAACTTTGTTGACCAAAGCCACATGGCTCCGGCTTTCATCAGACGGAGTTATTAAAGAGCCGGTTGTCTTTAGGATAACGTAAGCTGTACCTGATGGTAAGAAACCTCTATCGACAGCTGTGGCTATTGATAAACCGGAACCTTTGAGGAGAGTTCGGCTGTGTAGCCCCCAAGTGCCGGGTAGTTTCGCCTGCGGCAACCTGGGACTTATAATTGTCCGGCTTTGATAAGCCGGCATGATACCATATGCGATGATGATCTTTCCTTCCTCAAAAAACTCATATGACGACTCTTCGGCGTGGATTCGAACGGTTAAACTCATACCAGTTCAGGGTCTCTATCGAGATTGGCCGTCAATTTATTTGAACCAGCTCAGGGTCTCTAGGCGAGATTGGCCGTCAATTTCTTGAACCGGCTCAGGGTCTCTAGGCGAGATTGGCCGTCAATTTCTTGAACCAGCTCAGGGTCTCTAAGTGAGATTGACTGGTAAGAGTATAGTGAACACCGGCTGTCAATGGGAGATGTAAGCTATACCCCAAGGCAAGAAGCCTCCATCGACAACCGCAGCTAATAATTAGCCTGAGACGGCATAAAGCCGGCTGTTTGAAAGGAGAAGTAAGCTATACCTGAAGGTAAGAAGCCTCTTTCAACAGCTACAATTGATAAGCAACTGAATTTTGGCGTAAACGTCGGTTGTTAGGGTGAGATAAGCGAACCCGTCGGTAAGAAGGCCCCTTCGACAACCGCGGTTAATAAGTAATCGGAAGTGGCATAAAGCCGGCCATTAGGGTGAGATAAGCGATACCCGTCGGTAAGAAGCCCCCTTCGATGGCCGCAGTTGATAAGAAACTGGAATTTGGTATACAAGCTGTTGTCTTAGGGCACTATAAGCTATACCAAAAGGTAAGAAGCCTCCGCTAACAATCAGTGCTTAATGTAACCAAACTAGGCATAAAGCCAACTATGCAAGGGAGAAGTAAGCTATACCCGGAGGCAAGAAGCCTCCTTGCAACAGTTTAATGACAGCTGGCTGTGCAAAGGAGAAGTAAGCTATACCCGAAGGCAAGAAGCCTCTTTGCAATAGCGTTTAATAGGGCATAAGGCCGAAGGGTAGACCAGCCATTTTGACGGCGAACAACCTTCTTCAACTCAAATTTTTTTGAACCGGAAGATTTTATCTTGATTGTACAAAGGTGTACATAAAAGCAGAGGCCCCAGTCTTGTGCGAGGATGCTAGCTTTTTACTCATGTGCTCATGATATATACAATGATAGCGGCTTTCAACCCCTGTTAAGTAAAATATGGTCGCAGATGTGCGATATTCCAGGGCCGCAATGTCTCTTGACCCGCGGTTTCCAACTCATCTCTGACATCCATGTGGTAATATGACCCGTTGTTAAGGTTCCTGCTGACCATAAAAGGCCCCTCCCATGGTGGAGATAACTTATGCATTCCAGATTGGTCTTGAATCAACCGGAGCACCAGGTCACCTTCCTGGAACGTCCGGGTCTTTACCCTGCAGCTATGATAGCGTTGTAGGTCTTGTTGATAAATTGCCGACCTGGCTGCTGCTAACTCTCGTGCTTCATCCAAGGCGTCCAACGCATCTTGGTGGGATACCTCATTGTTTGTCTCAACATAAGCCGCCACCCTTGGTTAGTCGTGCCGGATGTCGCTGGGTAGAACCGCCTCAGCACCGTACACCATGAAGAAAGGTGTAAAACCTGTAGATCTGTTAGGTGTAGTTCTGATGCTCCATAAGACGGAAGACAACTCCTCAACCCAACATCCGAGTGTCCGTTTCAGAGGAACCATGAGCCGTGGCTTGACACCTCTTAAAATTTCCTGATTGGCTCGCTCTGCCTGCCCATTAGACTGTGGATGTGCCACGGCTGAAACATCAAGTCGGATATGCTCTTTGTCACAGAACGTTTTCATAGCTCCTTTGGATAAATTTGTCCCATTATCTGTAATAATACTGTGTGGGTAACCAAAGCGATAAATCAGCTTCTTAATAAATTGAACCGCCGTAGCCGCGTCACATTTACTGACCCGCTTTGCCTCTACCCACTTAGTAAATTTATCAACCACCACCAGAAGGTGTGTTTTCTTATCCTTAGATCGCTTGAAAGGTCCTACCATATCAAGCCCCCAGACCGCAAACAACCAAGTGATTGGTATCATCCTCAACTCTTGAGCCGGAACGTGAGCACGCCGGCCGAATTTCTGATAGCCGTCACACTTGCGAACTAAGTCCTCTGCATCCTTGTGAGCCGTCAACCAGAAAAACCCATGCCAGAAAGCTTTAGCCACCAAAGATTTTGACCCGGCGTGATGCCCACAGTCGCCAACATGAATTTCACTTAATATTTGCCGGCCCTCCTCTGGTGAGATGCAGCACTGAAAGACACCCGTCACACTACACTTATGTAGCTCACCACTGATAATCGTCATAGACTTAGAATGTCGAGTGATCTTCCTGGCCAGATCCTCCTCTTGGGGTAACTCGCCGCGCGTCAGATACGCCAAATAAGGAATAGTCCAGTCTGGGGTAGCATGCAGAGCTGCCACCAGCTCCGCCTCCGGGTCAGGAATAGCCAGATCCTCCTCAAAAGGTATCTTAACAGTCGGATGATGCAATACATCTAGAAAAACATTAGGTGGTACCGGCTTTCGTTGAGAACCTAACCATGACAAGGCATCAGCCGCCTCATTCCTGCGACGATCAATGTGATCTACCTGGTACCCCTTGAAGTGATCGGCTATGATATCAACCGCCTGTCGATAAGCCGCCATCTGCGGATCCTTGGAATCCCAAGTGCCTAAAACTTGTTGAGCCACCAGATCTGAGTCACCTAAACACCTGACCCGGCTTAAACTCATCTCTTTAGCGACTCTAAGACCATGGAGCAGCGCTTCATACTCAGCTGCATTATTAGTACAAGGGAACATTAACCGGAGCACATAACAAAACTTGTCACCCTTGGGGGAGGTGAGAACAACTCCTGCCCTGGACCCTTCTAGCTGCTTGGATCCATCAAAGTGTATAGTCCAATACGTGTTATCCGGCTTCTCTTTAGGGGCTTGACATTCAATCCAATCATTTATGAAATCCACCAAAGTTTGAGACTTAATTGCTGTACGAGGAACATACTTGATGCCAAAAGGACTATTCTCTAAGGCCCACTTGGCAATCCTCCCTGTAGCCTCTCTATTTTGAATGATATCCCCTAACGGGGCAGAACTGACCACTGTTATTTGGTGCCCCCAAAAGTAATGTTTTAACTTGCGATTGGCCATGAAAATTCCGTATACTAACTGCCAATGCGGATACCTCTGTTTAGACTCTGCCAAAACTTCACTGATGTAATAGGCCGGCCTTTGCACAGGATAGTCTTTCCCTGCCTCCCTGCGCTCAACCACAATTGCTACACTGACTGCTCTGTTGTTAGCCGCCACATAAAGGAGAAAAGGCTCTTTCTCAACCGGAGCGGCTAACACTGGCGGCTTAGTCAACTGCTTTTTAAGAGCTTCAAGTGCTTCAGCCGCTGCTGCACTCCATTTAAACTTATGTGTCTTCTTCATCATCTGGTATAAAGGAATAGCTTTCTCCCCAAGCCGGCTTATGAAGCGGCTCAACGCAGCAATCTGCCCTGCAAGGCGCTGAATGTCATTAATACACGTCGGCTCACCCAAAGAAGTGATGGCCTTGATCTTATCCGGGTTAGCCTCAATGCCCCGCTCAGAGACTAAGAAACCCAAAAGCTTTCCTGCTGGAACACCAAAGACACACTTCGTCGGGTTAAGCATCATCTTGTAGACCCGGAGATTGTTAAAGGTTTCTTTCAAATCCTTTAAAAGAGTTTCCTTCTTTCTGGACTTAACCACGATGTCGTCTACGTAAGCATGGACATTTCGGCCAATCTGACTATGGAGGCAATTCTGCACACAACATTGGTAAGTCGCCTGGGCACTCTTGAGCCCGAAAGGCATGGATACATAACAGAACGCCCCAAACGGTGTAATAAACGTCGTCTTCTCCTGATCTTTCATTGCCATCTTGATCTGATGATACCCTAAATAAGCGTCCAGGAAGCATAAACTTTCGCATCCGGCTGTTGCATCAATAATTTGATCGATACGAGGGAGCGCAAAAGGGTCAGCCGGGCAAGCCTTGTTAAGGTCCGTGTAATCTATGCACATACGCCACGTGCCATTCTTTTTTAGTACTAGCACCGGGTTAGCCAACCACTCCGGGTGAAAAACTTCCACTATAAAGCCTGCGGCCAAGAGCCGAGCAACTTCCTCCCCAATAGCTTTACGTCTCTCTTTGTTGAACCGCCGTAGAAACTGTTTGATCGGCTTAACTTTGGATCCACATTAAGATTGTGCTCAGCGAATTCTCTCTGTACACCCGGCATGTTAGAAGGCTTCCATGCAAAGATGTCCCGATTCTCACGGATGAATTCGATGAGCGCGCTTTCCTATTTGAGATCCATGTGAGCCCCAATGATGAACTGCTTGGATGAATCACCTGGATTGAAATCTACTGCCTTGGTATCATCCGCTGAAAACTTGAGTGGCGGCTCAACTTCTGTTGTAGGCTTCTTGAGCGGGGTCATATCCTCCGGATCAACGTTCTCCTTGTAAAATGTCAGCTCCTCCTGAGCACAACTAGACTCTGCATAAGCCGCATCTCCTTCTTCACACTCAAGAGCCGTTTTCCTTTTACCGTGAACGGTAATTGTGCCATTCAAGCCGGGCATCTTGAGTTGCAAATAAACATAGCAAGGCCTAGCCATAAATTTAGCATAAGCCGGCCTCCCAAATAGCGCATTATAGGGACTTTTGATTTTGACCACTTCAAACCACAAAGACTCCACCCTGTAATTATGCTCATCACCAAAAGCTACTTCCAATGATATCCAGCCCACCAGGTATGCTGATTTACCCGGGACCACACCATGAAAGACGATGGAGGATGGCTTAAGATCCTTGTCAAGCAACTTCATCCGCCGGAAAGTGTCATAGTAAAGGATGTTGATGCTGCTACCTCCGTCCATGAGCACTTTATTCACCATATAGCCAATCACCTGAGGGGCCACAACCAAAGCCAGCCGGCCCAGGTCATCCACCCGCGGCGGGTGATCCGACCGGCTCCACATTATATCATATTCATACCACGACAAATATCGCGCAAGAGCCAGAGCAACTGTATTAACCGCTCGCCTCCGCAACTTCTCATCTCGCTTACTGTGTCTAGTTGTAAATACGTGATACTGCCCAGAACTGAGCTGCTTTGGGTTACTCTGAAACCCGGACTGATTGCACTGCTGCTGATTGTTGTTGTTGCCGTTGTTGCCAGGATGTTGTTGGTGCCCCCCTTGGTTGTTCTGACCCGGATGCCCGTTTCCTGAACCGCCGGCACCGAATCCAGCCCCTGACCCGCCGTGCCCTGAGCCGCCGGGCGGGCCACCGCCCTGGTTATTACGTGGTTGGGAATGCTGGTTTTTGAACCTCTGCATGATAAAGCAATCATCCCACGCATGCAACGCCCGCTTGTCGGGCATGCTGTGCTCCGGACAGGGCTTCCTAAGCGCCTCCTCTAAATTAAAGGGGCCCCTGTTCCTTGGCCTGAATCTTCCACCCCCCTTGGGATGATTCTGTCCTGTATTGGTATTCGCCACCAGCTCGGATCTGCCATCAGCGTTCTTCCGCTTATTCCGATTCCCATTGTTCGCAAAACCTTTTCCTTGATTGTTTTTCTTCGCTTGATTGGCTTTCTCATCAAACGAACCCGGATCCTTGGTGTCATCTAAGTCGGCATACTTCGTCAAGGCCGTCATGAGCTCTCCCATATCCTGACACGTGCGCTTGAGCCAGCCGAGCTTCTGCTTCAATGGAACAAAATGACAATTCTTCTCTAAGATAAGCACCGCTTGAGCCACTGTGATCTGCTCTAAAGAGTGAATAATGGTCGACACCCGCCGGACCCAATGATGGGCTGACTCATTCTCCTGTTGAACACAGTGGTCTAGATCGACAATAGTCATAGGCTGCTTACAGGTCCCCTGGAAATTCTTAATAAACTTTGCTCTCAGCTCCGCCCATGAGCTTATCGTGTTAGGCGGGAGACCTTTCAGCCATGTACAGGCCGGACCCTCAAGCATCATGATGAAGTATTTTGCATAGACTGCCTCGCTGACATCTAGCATCTCCATGGCCAGTTCATAACTTTCAACCCACGCCTCCGGGGGTAGATCAGTTGTGTAATTTGGAACCTTTCGAGGCCCCTTAAAGTCTTTGGGCAGCCGTTCACTCCTCAAAGCCGGAGTTAAACATGGCACCCTCACGGCTCGGGTACTAACTACTCCCATTGACACGGAAAGCGCCGGCTCTGGACGGGCTGCAGCTACCTCCACCTCTCGCCTGTCTCCCGCCTAGTCCATGATGGCTTGTGCATCCAGAGCCGCCCTATTGTCCTTCGGTGGTCCGCGGCATGGGTGACTGCTGGAGCACGCCGGCGACTCATAACGCTGGCTGAAACTTCGACTAGGGAGGGGGGTAGAGTGAACTCGGCTCCGGCTGTGAGTATATTTCTCTTGCTGGGCCATGGCCGTCTGTAAATATCCAATGGTGTTCGCTGGCAGACGACAAAGACCTTAGTTCTTTGCCGTCTGCAAGCTGACGGCAAAGCACCTGTTTCTTTGCCAGCCTAGGTGGGTTCTTTGCCGTCTGCCAGCGGATGGCAAAGAACCCACCTAGGCTAGCCTAGTGCTACCCCAGGTTACACAGGTAGCTGCCATGTGGCAGCTTTGCCGTCTCCTAGCAGACGGCAAAGCTCTTTGTCGTCTGCCAGCAGACAGCAAAGTGGCCATATAGCCCCTGTTTTTTCTGTTTTTTCTGTTTTTTCTTAAAATTATTCAATTTGACAGAATTTCACATATATATCCAACGTATCAACAATACAAGTTTCCAACAAGCATACCAACAATAAGTTTCAACAACCATACCAACAATAAGTTCCAACAACATATCCAACATACAAGTTTCCAACAACGTATCCAACATTCAATGGTTTCCAACAACATATCCATACATACATATCCAAAACAAGTTTCCAACAAGTTTCCATAAACAAAAAGGAAGCACAAGTAGAAGAGTACACTCCATCAATGCAAGCTTCCTCATCTATAGCAAATCTGCAAATTAGGAAAGATGAAAGTTATAAGAAGAAGAAGACTAGCTAGAAGAAAAAGAAGAAAAAGAAGAAGAAGAAGAAGAATTTATCTTCTCTTTCTTTTCCCCCTCTCCTCTCCTCTTCTCCAAGGTAGTAATGCCATTTTATAGCTAACTAAGCATATCAAGTCATTTTGGAGGAAAAAAATGCTAAGTATAGGTCATTTTATAGCTATCCTAGGTAGAATATATCATTTTGGAGGTAAGTAAGGTTATTATGTCATTTTTGAGGAAAATAAGCTAAGTATATGTCATTTTGGAGCTAAACCAGGGTTATTATGCCATTTTTACCTAAGTGAGATAATTATGTCATAAATGAACTAGCTAAGCTAATTATAGATCATTATTGAGTTATCCTAGGTAGTTATGCCATTATGTACCTAAGTGAGCTAATTATGTCATAAATTAACTAGCTAAGCTAGCTATAGATCATTATTGAGCTATCCTAGGTAGTTATGCCATTTTCTAGCTAACTAAGCATATCAAGTCATTTTGGAGGAAAAAATGCTAAGTATAGGTCATTTTATCGCTATCCTAGGTAGAATATATCATTTTGGAGCTAAGTAAGGTTATTATGTCATTTTTGAGGAAAATAAGCTAAGTATAGGTCATTTTGGAGCTAATTAGGTCATTTCTTAAGCTAAGTATGCATTTGTTAAGCAAAAACACTTGGGAAAACATACCATCACCACAGAGGTGAAGGACCGGTTGGGTTTGCGCCAGGGTGAGACGTAGAAGGACTGATCGGGGTTGCGGCAGACGCAGAAGGATCGGTCGATGCTTGTCGGGAGGCACGCTGCACCAAAGAACATTTGCAAGTAATATCTCCTTAGCATGATGCAACTCAAATGTGAATACTAGTAACTAATGACCATTCAAATGAAACTCACCGTGGGTGCTATAGCAATACGGGGCATCGACGGAGGGGTCTGACCATTGTTTTGGCACACAGTCTGCACATTTTGTTTTCACGAGTCATTCATATTAGTTAGTGATGAAACGAACATTACATGCATGATTTGGCTAATATGCAGGAGAAACTTACCACGAGGAGCTCGTACAGGGCCCGGTGAGACGTGTCGTTCCGGTTCCTCTCCTCCTCCAAGAGCCTAGCCGTCCTCTCCTCCATGTCCCTCTCCCTCTATGTCGCCTGCTTGTTTGCCTCCGCTAGAAGCTCCTGGGCCCTAGCCTCAATGGTGAGCTCCATTGGCCATGGACGAGGCCTTATCTCAGGATCAGAGCTCGTCTGGCGCTTCTTGATCTCCGAAAGAGTTATAGGACAACGTATCAGTCCATCCCCAATGGCTATCGAGCCATGGGGCCTCCCGCCACCAGATATCATCACGAGCTCTGGATCAAAAGGACTCTGGATCGAGTTGAAGTCCTTCCCTTTCCTCGCCTTCCTCTCATCTCTTTACCTCAGGAGCTTGTTGTGGGAGGAGATGTTGTTGAAGTTCTCTGGATGATCGAGGTCATCCTCAGAGAATGCCTTGGCCTTCTTGTACGAGGCAGTATGGGCCATGGCATAGAGGTCGAACAGAGGTGGCACCTCCTTCTTTTTTTCTCGTGCCTAAAAAGAGAGGAACAAAATATTAGTTAAGGGCTCAAGATAGCATGAAGAATGAAATTGCATGAATCATAAAGCAAACCACATACCCAGTGATCCCCATACTCAAACAGGTTGGAGCTCCCTTGATGGTGTGGCACACCTCTCATTTGGGCACGCTTATCCTTGGCCTTGTTGTGTTCGGCTAGCCATTCGGGAGAGCACCACTCATCCACCAATGCCTCCCAACAGTCCATCCTATCCGCACACCATCTCGGGGGCACCTAAGTTAGACAAGAGAAATTTCAGCGCTACGCCTACGAATCAAATCAAAGAAACTAAGTACAAGGCCTTAACAATAGATAATTACCTTAATTAACTTCTCCTTGCTCAGATAATTTTTGCGGCACTTCTTCTTGGCCCTCTTAATGTTAGTCGAGGCATAGTAGTCTCGAATAGCCTGCACCCGAGCCTCGTGCCGTAAGTTCTGAAGTAGGCGCTTGCACTCGGCTTCGAGAACAACAACCGCTTTCGCCTTGTGTTCCTCAAGACACCTGTAGAAGGTCTGCAATCAAACAAGACAACATTGATTAGTACAATCACTAGGTGCTGTTGATTTTTAATTCTGTAAAGGAGAAATTACCCAAAAGAGACAGATCACAATGCCAGCCACAGTCTCGCACAAGACACCGTCGACCATCTCCTCTGGCGGGGCCGGGGCAGCCATGTATAGCTCCCAGGTCATTGCTACTTGTGGAGCCTCACCCTCACCGGGCAACTGAACCTTCCCCGGGAAGTGGTGCCAGAGAAGCACACCAAGGACCTGGTTGGGCCTGCGGACACCACGCTCGTGTTTCCAACCCCTGCAGTATGACAAGGCCAACACATTAGATATTAATTTGAAGAAACATGAAGGCAAAAGTTTAAAAAGGAGTAAATGCACTTACTTCTCCGCATTAGGCGCAATCAATCACCTCTGCTCGCGGGTCGTCGGCATGGGCGGGAGCTTTGTACAACCACACTGGTAGACCTTCTTGCCCTCCTCAACCAGCTCGCCCTTGCTATAGGTGTCCTCATACAAGTTGTCCTCGCCACCATGAGCACGACCACTAGCCTCCGGAGTCATGTGGGACGAAGTCTCTAGGACCCGAGTCTCCTGGGATGAAGACTCTGGGACCGGAGTCTCCTGGGATGAAGGCTCGGTGACCCGAGGCTCGTCGACCCGAGGCTTGTGGACCGGAGTCCGAGACGGGTACAATTCAGACGGGTCCACCTGAGACAGAGCACTCATTTGGTCGGGAGAATCAGCTGGGGTGGCGGCAAGGAAGGCCCAGCAGCCTTCCTACGTCTAGCACCTCTCTTCGTCTTCCCCCGACCTCTCCCGGTCGAAGAAGAAGCGCCCGCCGGTGTCTGCATGCAGTGTACCAGCGCTCTACGGAGTTGCTGGGGTGGAATAATAGCACCCGTCCCAGCACGTGCCGAGGAAGGAGGCTCAGAGCCCTCTCGACCCGAGCCCACCATTTGTCAACACCTGCAATGACAAAGAGTGAACGAAATTTGTTCAACATAAAAAAATTGAATACCTAATAACATGAACTAATTAATAATATATATGTACATAATAATAATTGAATACCTCACATTACTAATATTAATCTTCATCGTCTATATATGCTCCAGGATCAATAAATGCATAATCATCATCACTATCAGTAATGACGTGCTCATCAGCATCATCAATAAATGCATCAGCATGTGGAAGGCCTCTATGTAATCGGTCAAGCATTGTTAGGTCATCCGCAGCAATAACCTCTTCTTCTTCTGTCTCTTCTTGTTCCGGCTTAGGGGTGAAGTCGGGTTCACTGTCGCTATCGACCTCAATGTTCTGGGGTGAAGTAGAGCGGTTCTTGAAACGTTTCTTGGAAACACGTGTTTCTTGGAAGAATTCTCCTTCATATGTGTCTGGGTTAATATGAGGTTCATAATCATCTTCGTTGAGGCGAGGTGGTCTAAAATGTGGCGACACATCATAAACAACATCCCAACCTTTCAAATTTGGATCCGTTTGGCAGGCCCACGATAGATATAAAACTTGGGTCGCCTGTTGAGCCGTAATATAGACATCGGGAACATCTAAATGGGTGCTTTGTTTGATTTCGACTAGCCCTATATGTTGATGAGTCCTTCTAGTCTCCTTTGGTTGGAACCAATAACATTTGAAGACTACGACGTTTGGTGGTTTTTCACCAAAGAATGTAAGTTCATAAATTGCTTCAACTCTTCCATAATACTCGACCCCTCCTTCGTCGACAGTGGAGACACAACAATTTGTAAACTTTCGGTCGGCCATAGATAGCTCTTTGCCAAAAGTACGAAAGCGATACTCGTTGATGTCGTATTTGTCAAATGAATGGACCTTATAGTCAAAACCATTAGCGACTTGTCTCAATTCAGAGTCCATAGACTCTGCATTAGCCTACAAGTTTAATACGGAAGGATTGTTGCATTAGCCGAAAACAAGGTGAAGAAATGAAATCGTCTAATTAATGGAAATTACCGTTTGCTTGAACCAAGAGATGAAACCGGGATAGCTACCTCCATGCTTTGCCAGAAGCTCAAACTCTTCAATGGAATCCTTTTGGATCACCGCTCCATCCGAGAATTTGGTGACATATCGAATGTATCACATATTCGGGAATAAGAACATTTCAAAGGAATTAGAAGTTGCGAAACAATGTATCGAGAACTTACTCGATGTACGGCCGCACTTCTGTTAGGTTGTTGAAGATATACAACGAAATGGGCTGAACAATGTACCAAAAAGGGCCTCCGCCATATTCTTTTCAGTGTGCATCACGTCGATGTTATGTGGGCAAAGGAGGTCTTTAAAGTAAGACAGATCCCACAAACATATCTTGTGAGTCCAGGCGTGTTCCATATTATACCCTTTGAAATACCCTAGACAATCTGGATCCGGCTCGAGAGCATTTATATGATCCAGGATCTGTTGGCCTGTCAACACAGCTGGTGCAGTGTTTTTGACAACTCTACCTTTGATGAAATTCTTCTTGTCTTTTCTTAACTTATGGCCAGGATCCAGGAACTGTCTATGCATGTCGAAGCAAGAAAACTTGCGACCCACCTCCAGCCAACGGAACTGAAGAGCTGCCTTGCATGTGGGGCACGGAAACCTTCCATGCACACACCAGCAACGAATAGCGCATACGCCGGCAAGTCATGCATCGAGTACATGTACCACACATGCATTTTGAAGTTCTTTTTTGTAGCGGCGTCGTATGTCTTGATCCCATTATCCCAGGCTTCTTGCAATTCATCCTTAAGCGGTTGCATGTACACATTCATATTCTTCCCCGGATAGTTGGGCCCTGGAATTATCAACGTCAGGAAAATGTTCTTTATTTTCATAATCTCTCCGGGGAGGAGATTGAGTGGAATGACAAATACAGGCCAACAACTGTATTGTGTTGCCGTCATCGGATTCCCATTTGCATCTAGTTCTGTTCTTTTGCCCAATTTATGCCACGTCATCTGTCTGGCTGTCTCTTCGACCATGAAAAGACATTGAAGTCTTGGTATGATTGGCAGATACCGAAGAACATTAATGGGGATTTTGGTTTGACTCTTCTCACCCATACCGTTGTCTACCAGAACATACCTGGAAGCATTGCAAATGGGGCAATAGTTCAAGCCTGCATACTCAAGCCTAAATAAGGCACATCCATTCTCACAGGCATCTATCTTCTCATAGGGCATCTTAAGCGCACGTAGGATTTTGTCCGACTGGTACAGGTTTGGTGGCAATACATGGCCTTTGGGTAGAAAGCGCCCAAATATCGTCATCATCGCGTCGTAGCATTCTCTGCCCACGTTGAACTGAGCCTTCAGAGCCATAACTTGTGCGATGGCATCCAGCTGACAAAGCTCATTGTGCTCATGGAGAGGACGTTTTGAAGACTCCAACATTTCATAAAAGGCCTTTGTAGATTCCTCCATCTCATCGTCCGAATCCCGAGCATCATCAAAGTCTTGCACCATGTATTCGATCCCGATACCATGCTCGTCGGTGCGATGAAGAACCACCTCATCTCTGGCACGTTGGGCAAACTCACCATGAAATGTACATACCGTATAATTAGGCATAAAACCCCACTTCTGTAGGTGTTTGATCATTTCAAACTCTGACTTCTTCTTACAGTTGTCGCAATTGACACAAGGGCACCAGGTTGTTTTCTGTCCATTTGCAAATGCGACTCTCACAAACTCCTTGGTTTTTGTTATGCATTCACGGGTCATGTCTTTGTGACTAGTGTGACCGGTGTACATCCACCCACGATCACTCACCTTGCCTAGCTACTGGACACACAAAAAATATATACATAATTCAGCAAACCATATTCATCAGTTAATAGAGTTTGTCAGTTTTATTACGTCTATGCAACCTAGACTCTAGTAGGTAAAGATAGGTCATAATCCCACCCGAGTATGTGTACATTGGTTCATTTTCCCATGCTCTGCTCCATATCTGACGCACAATTTTGGCAGCACCTCCCCGTTGTTCTCCTAATACACGTCTCGACAATAAGCAGAGAGGATCTGTACCCGGAGAACAACAAGGAGGCACTAACAAAATTTTGCATCTG
Organism: Hordeum marinum; assembly: GCA_022496015.1. Lineage (NCBI taxonomy): Eukaryota > Viridiplantae > Streptophyta > Magnoliopsida > Poales > Poaceae > Hordeum > Hordeum marinum. The sequence goes on along the minus strand of CM039676.1, from coordinate 405,781,257 downwards.
ATCCGGAGCAGAGCATATGGGAAAACAAACCCAATCTACACATACTCGGGCTGTCCATGGATAACGTTAGATAATTCAAAAGAATCACGGTTATAAATATGCTAATGAATGCATATTTATAGATGCAACCCTTTCGAACGGGAGATGCATAGTGGTCACGCATACTGATGATTGAAGACACCTATAGCTAGCAAGTTTCATCGGCACGAAGACCGGAACAGAGCAAAAAATTTAAGGGTGCCGGGGGAGAAGATGTCATTTGTGCTCACCAACGAACGCAGCAGGGGAGTTCGTCAAATGCACGGGGGGGGGGGGGGGTCGTCGAACAACTGCACATTGAAATTCACCCGATCAACACAAAATATGATGTTTTTTATAACAAAATATGAAAATATGTGACCTAGCTCATAATTTACAAAACTATGACCTCCTCAGCCTCACGAAGGCCGAAGACCACCTTTTTGGTCAACAGGAGGCAAAACAGGTGTCGGGGGTCGGGGGTTAGTGGAGTCGGGGTCATTGGCATCAGGGTCAGTGGCGTCGGGATTCGGGGGTTGGTGGCGTCGATGGTCGGGGGTCGATGGCGTCGGTGGTCGGGGGTCGATGGTGTCGGTGGTCGGGGGGCGATGGCGTTGGTGGTCGGGGGCCCGGGGCGTCGGTGGTTGGGGTCGGTGGCGTCGGGGGTTGAGGATCGGTGGCGTTGGAGGTTGGGGGTTAGTGGCGTTGGGGGTTGGGGGCTCCTCTCTTCTTCTTCTTCTTCTTCCTCTTCTTCTTCTTCTTCTTCCTCTTATTCCTCTTTTTCTTCTTCTTCTTCCTCATTTTCCAATTATTCTTATTTTCTTCTTCTTCTTTCAGAACTAGACCTAAAACTAAAACTAAACTAAACTAAACGTAAACCTAAAACTAAAACAAACTAAATCTAAACTAAGCATAAACCTAAAACTAAAAAAACAGAAAAAATAAGAGGAGGAGGAGCTCACCGCGGGGTAGGGGGCCGGACTGCCGGTGGAGGAGGGGGCGATGGAGGAGGGGGAGACCCGCCGCAGGGGAGGGGGTGGCGCCGCGGCCTTCCTCATGGTGGTGCTCGGGCGGCCGCCGCAGGGGAGGGGCATCGTGGCCGGTGCGGTGGGGCGACAGGGTGACGTTGCCGGGGCGGCGGAGGCGCGGGGTGGCGGGTGGCCTAGGCGGAGCGGCCGGGTGGCGGCACGGCGGGGCGGGGCAGGGCGGCTGGGTGGCAGGCGGCCTAGGCGGAGCGACCGGGTGGCGGCACGGCGAGGCGGGGCGGGGCTGGGCGGCTGGGCGGCGGCACAGCGGGGCGGGGCGAGGCAGGGCGGGGTGGCTGGGCGGCGGCACGGCGGGGCGAGGAGGCCGGCGACGGGGCAGGAGCGGCGGCGGCGGCTCGTGCACGGGGGTGAGAGAGGGGAAAGAGAGAGGGAGAGAGAGAAAGAGAGAGGGGAGAGAGATATTTAGGTCACCTCTTTGCCGTCTACTAGCAGACGGAAAAGAGCCCAGCTACCAGACTCCTAACGGCCACTTTCTTTGTCGTCTGCTAGCAGATAGCAAAGAAAGTGGCCGTTAGCAGTCCGGTAGCTGGGCTCTTTGTCGCCGCTAGCGGACGACAAAGATCTGGCTGACAGCAAAAAGGATCTTTGCCATCAGCAGCATCTTTGCCGTTAGCTTTCTGCAAGCTGATGGCAAAGACCTTCTTTGCCGTCAGCTAGCAGACGGCAAAGATCTAGCTGACGGCAAAGAGGCTGATTCCAGTAGTGTTGGGATGTAAGCCATAGTGGTTAGCTTACATCCCAAGCATCTTGAGGTGTAAGCTACCATGGGTAGCTAACATGGCAAGCCACATGTAGCTTATGGACTAAGCTATGTCTGTCCCCTGGTGCACTTTATAAATCAGTGTCCAAGGGGCAGGTTACATTGTAGAGAGTACTACATGACGCATGTACAATGTGCTTTGATGTCTACTATGCAACTTTATTCGTGTAGACATGTGTTGGGCCTCCAAGCATAGAGTTTTGTAGGACAGTAGAAATTTTCCCTCAAGTGGATGACCTAAGGTTTATCAATCCGTGAGAGGTGTAGGATGAAGATGGTCTCTCTTAGACGACCCTGCAACCAAATACAAGAAATCTCATGTGTCCCCAACACACCCAATACAATGGAAAATTGTATAGGTGCACTAGTTCGGCAAAGAGATGGTGATAAAAGTGTAATATGGATGGTAGAAATATAATTTTTATAATCTGAATAAAAAACAGCAAGGTAACAAATAGTAAACGGGCGCAAAAACGGTATTGCAATGCTTGAAAACAAGGCCTAGTGTCCGTACTTTCGCTAGTGTAATTTCTCAACAGTGCTAACATAGTTGGATCATATGACTATCCCTCAAAGTGCAATAAAGAATCACTCCTGAGTTCCTATTAGCGGAGAACATAAGATGGAAAATGTTTGTAGGGTACGAAACCACCTCAAAGCTATTCTTTCTGTTTGATCTATCCTAGAGTTCGTACTAAAATAACGCAAGCTATTCTTTCCGATCAATCTACTCAAGAGTTCGTACTAGAATAACACCAAAGCAAATTCATATTCATAATACTCAATCCACACAAAGAACTAAAAGGGGCCCCCAAAGTTTCTATCGGAGAAAATATAATAAAAACGTGCATCAACCCCTATGCATAGATTACCCCAATATCACCGCGAGAATCCGCAAGTTGAGTGCCATAACGTATATCAAGTGAACCAATAAGATACCCCAATGTCACCTCAAGTATTCATACCGCAAGACATACATCATGTGTTCCCAAATTTGAACATTCAGTCCGACATAACAAAACTTCAAAGGGCAAAGATTCAATTCATCACAATAAGAGTATAGAGGGGAGAAACATCATATGATCCATCTATATTAACCAATCCCACGATATAGAGCACGAGAGAGAGATTAAACACATAGCTACTGGTACAAACCCTAAGCCCCGAGGGTGGACTACTCCCTCCTCATCATGGTGGCTGTCAGGATGATGAAGATGGCCACCGGAGATGATTCCCCCCTCCGGCAAGGTGCCAGAACGGGGTCTAGATTGGTTTTTGGTGGCTACAGAGCCTTGCGGCAGCGGAACTTCTGATCTAGGGCTGCCCCGAAGGGTTTTGGAATATTTGGGAATTTATAGTGCAAATAGGGGGTGCGGGAGGCCATCGAGGTGGGCACAACCCACCTGGGGATGCCAGGGGGCCCTGGCGTGCCCTGGTGGGTTGTGCCCCCCTCGGGACACCCCCCGGGTGCAGCTCTGGCCCATTGGGTTCCTTCTAGTCCAATAAAATCTCCAAAAAGTTTTGTGGTGTTTGGACTCCGTTTGATATTAATTTCCTGCGATGTAAAAAACAAGCAAAAAACAGCAACTGGCACTGGGCACTGGGTCAATAGGTTAGTCCCCAAAAATGATATAAAGGTGCTATAAAATGATTGTAAAATATCCAAGAATGATAAAATAATAGCATGAATACTTCATAAATTATAGATACGTTGGAGACGTATCAGCATCCCCAAGCTTAATTCCTACTCGTCCTCGAGTAGATAAATGATAAAAGAAATAATTTATGAAGTGTGAATGGTAGCAAAGTGGATAAGTTTGATCAATGATAATTTCAATCACTTTTCCTACCATCATTACAACAATTCTTTTCTCATAAAGTTTTCTCATGTTAAAGTAGCAACCAATTCACATGTTAAGGTTCAAACAACGAATTCTCTTGAAACCCAACAACCTATGTTCTCAGTCACCAAGCAATTGCAATTCAACTTATTCAATAGAGTTTAAGTAAGAGCTCCACACGCTCAACCATCATATAGTCTTGTATGATTGCTAATACTCATCGCATGCACATGGGAAAAACGTTTCAACCGGACACATAGAAAGATAGGGGCTTATTACTTTGCCTCCAAACGTATTCACCTCAAAGGTGATGTCAACAATAAGAACTCATGCTACCCATATTCAACTGGAAATATGTGCCTAGATCTTTCCTCACCACATGATGCTTGCCAAAGAAGAAAAATAAAAAGGAATAGAGAGAAAAACTTTGACTCTTGCATAAAAGTAAATACATAAACTAAAAGATAGGCCCTTCGCAGAGGGAAGCAGAGGTTGTCATGAGCTTATTTGTTTGTATGCTCAACCCCTTAGTGCAAAAGAACGTCACATTATATTTCCCCTTATGATAGCAACCTTTATTATGCAGTCCGTCACTTTTATTACTTTTCCATCACAAGTTCGTACAACGCTCAATTTTCTCTTACACTAAATGATCTAACACTTTTAGAAGCAATTTTTTATTGCCTTATTTCACCGATGACAACTTACTTGAAGGATCTTTCTCAATCCTTAGGTAGGTATGGTGGACTCTTGAAAATAAGATTTGGGTTTAAGGGTTTTTGGATGCACAAGTAGTATCTCTACTTGGTGCGGAATTTTTGGCTAGCAAAGATGGGGGGCAAGCACCACATGTTGAAGGATCTATGACAATATAACTTCTATGTGAATATGAACAAACATAAATCATTACATTGTCTTCCTTGTCCAACGTCAACAATTTTGGCATACAATATTTTTATGGGGGCTCGCAATCACAAAAGATTTCCATGATAGTATATTTTCATGTGAAAGTTCTCTTCCTTATACTAACTATTTGTGAATTGCTTGTATGACCAATATTGTGATTGTCAAGCCTCAAAAGATTCCACTTTCTAAACCCAATGTGAAGCTACCACTAGGCATGATATGATTTCATCTTCATGACATTCAATTTATTCAAAAATTTACTCATAGTATATAAGTGAAGCACAAGAGCAATTCCAAAGAAAAGAGCTTCGTTGATGGGATGTGAATGCCGCTTACTTAGCCTCCTTGGAGACTATTTGAGGACTCTATTTTATTTAAAACTTTCAGATATAAGTATTTTATTAAAATATCAAGTAAAACAAAATTAAAATGACATTCTAAAAATATCACAACTCATGTGAAGAAGCAAAAATTTAGGCTCGACCGATACTAACCGATAATTGTTGAAGAAGAAAGGTGGGTTGCCTACCGGGGCATCACCAAGCTTAGATGCTTGAGAATTATTGAATATTATCTTGGGATGCCTTGGTCATCCCCAAGATTGAGCTTTTGTGTCTCCTTAATTCTTCTCATATCACGGTTTTCCTAAATCAAAAGCTTCATCCACACAAAACTCAACAAGAACTCATGAGATAAGTTAGTATAAACTAATGCAAAAACCTTCTCTACTATAGAAAATCACTAAAATTATTATTTAATATTGCAAAATAAATGCCTCTGAATATTTAATACTCCTATCCTCAAATAGAATCATTAAACAAGCAAACATATGCAAACAATGCAAACATAACAGCAATCTACCAAAACATTACAATCTGTAAAGAATGCAAGAGTATCCATACTTATTCAAGTTAAAAATTATGAAAATTTAAAACACTGTAGAAAATTTATCATAGCTTGTTTTGAAAAAAAATTCAACAACTTATCACATTCTGACTTTTCTAGGGAATTTTTGCAACAGCGATAAACTTTCTATTTTCAAACAGCAACATGTAGACTTGCAAAATAAGTATGGTAAAGGCTATCCTTGACATCTTTATTGAAAATAAAGATGCAAAACATTATTATAAATAAAAGAAAGCAAATCCTAGTAAAGTAAAATGACGCTCCAAGCAAAACGCATATCATGTGACGAATGAAAATATAGCTCCAAGTGAGGTTACCGATAATGTTGGAGACGGAAGAGGGGATGCCTTCCGGGGCATACCCAAGCTTAGTTGCTTGGATATTCCTTGAATGTTACCTTGGGGTGCCTTGGTAATCCCCATGATTAGGGACTTGTCACTCCGAATTGTCCTCATATTGACATCTCACCCAAAATTTGAAAACTTCAATCACACAAAACTTAACAGAACTTCATGAGATGGGTTAGTATGATAAAGAGCAAACCATTTAACTTTGGTACTGTCAAGACAAGATCCATAATTGTTCTCACACAATTAGTACTGTATCATCTCATTTCCACAATTTATATTGAGCAATATAAGCCATAGAAACTAGAAAACAAACAAACTATGCATTGAAAACAGAATCTGTCAAAAACAGAACTGTCTGTAGTAATTTGTACTCCAACCATACCTATGCTACTCTAAAAATTCTTAAAAATTATTAACCCGTGATAAATTTGTATATTAATCTTCTGAACAAAGAATCAACTCAAAATCACTCTTCTGTTAAAAATTAGAATTATTTTTGTGAGTGCAAAAGTTTTTGTTTTTCAGCTAGATCAAATCAATTATCACCCCACATGATCCCAAAGGCTTTACTTGGTACTTTATAGAAACAAAAGCAATAAAACATGATTACTACAGTATCTTAATCATGTGAAAACACAAAAACAGTAGGTAAAAGTTTTGGGTTGTCTCCCAACAAGCGCTTTTCTTTTATGCCTTTTAAGCTAGGCATGATGATTTCAATGATGCTCGCATAAAAGTAAAGAATTGAAACATAAAGAGAGCATCATGAAACACATTTCAAGAACATTTAAGTTTAAACCAATTCCTATGCATAGGGATTTTGTGAGCAAGCAACCCATGAAAACAAGAACCTACTAGCATAGGAAGGCAAAACAAGTACAACTTCAAAACAATCAACACATAGAGAAGAAACTTGATATTATTGAGATATGTAAGAGCATAATTCCTCTCTGATAATAATTTTCAGAGGCATAATGAATGGGTTGAACCATATAACTATCACGTACAACACTCTTTTCATGATGAACAAGCATAGAAAATTTACTACTCTTTATGGCATACAAGTCATCATAATAATCATCATAGATAGCAACTTTATTGTCATAGTCAATTGAAACCTCTTCCAAAATAGTGGATGTATCACTAAATAAAGTCATGACCTCTCCAAATCCACTTTCATCAATATTTTAATAAGATTCAACATCCTCCAAAATATTTGGATCACTACTACCTAGAGTTGACACTCTTCCAAACCCACTTTCATCAATGTAATCATCATAAATAGGAGGCATGCTATCATCATAATAATTATTCTTATCGAAAGTAGAAGGAATCAAAGGATTATATTCATTATGCAAATCATCCCCAAGCTGAGGACAAGCATTATTTCCAGCAAATAAATCTTCAAACATATCATACTCATAAAACATAGCGTCCCCAAGCTTGTGGTTTTGCATATCATCACAATCATTCTTATCAATAGCATCAATGGCACCAATAGTATAGCAAACATTATTATCATATTCTTCCAAGCAAGTGCTAAAAAGATTCTCAAGATCATAAGGGACATCATTGCCTTCCCAATCATAATCATTACAACAAGTAGTAGGTATCTCAAAATCATACTCAATATCATCATCCTCCATCAACATATTTGATTCACTTTCATGAGGCACAATGGTGATAGGAGCAACATTATTTGGGAGAGATACCTTTTTACCTCTATTCTTTCTTCTTTTCTTCTTCACCACATCATGTGTGGGTTTAATTAAATTTTTCAAGCTTCTTGTTGAAGAGATTGATTGGATAGGAAGCTCCTCCTCGTTACCTGATTCATCATAATAAACACTAGGAGGGTATTGGGAAATATTTTCCCTCTCATTAGTACTCTCTTCATATTCTATTTGTTTTCTTGTCTTTAGATAGTTGGCAATATAAGGATTCTCAATGCAATTTACCGCACAAAACATATAAATTTCCCCTAGACCAAAATTAATAAATCTCTCAGGATTTGGAAAACCCTTAGTTATACATTTCATTTCTTCATACCCCAAAAGAAGACTAAGCTCTTTATGATGCTCAAGGGTAATCAAGTTGTCACAATTTTTGGACACGATTTCATCATGAAATAATTTGCATTGGAGATTTAAATGACCACCTTCATTGCAAAGTTCACAAGGATGGCGAAAGAAATTATATCTTTCAGCACAATCATCTAGCCTCTCTTGCAACTTTTTCGTTTCTAAACATTTATGCTTCTTACGAAATCTATCTTCCCTTTTTGATGTGCATTTGCACTCCCAGTTCACTTCGCAAAAATTGACATGCTTATAAGAAACATTTTTGTCATGACTTGTGCAATCATCATTAACATTTTGGATAATTAAAGAATTCATGCTAACAACATTGCAATCATGCTCATCATTCAAATATTTTGTGCCAAACATTTTATTGACTTCTTCTTCTAACAATTGAGCACAATTTTCCGATCCATCATTTTCAAGAAAGATATTATAAAGATGATCAATAATATGATACAACCTCAATTCCATTTTTTGTAGTTTTCTTTAATAAACCAAACTAGTGATAAAACAAGAAACTAAAAGATTCAATTGCAAGATCTAAAGATATACCTTCATGCACTCACCTCCCCGGCAATGGCACTAGAAAAGAGCTTGATGTCTACTATGCAACTTTATTCTTGTAGACACGTGTTGGGCCTCTAAGCGCAGATTTTGTAGGACATTAGAATTTTTCCCTCAAGTGGATGACCTAAGGTTTATCAATCCGTGAGAGGTGTAAGATGAAGATGGTCTCTCTCAAACGACCCTGCAACCAAATACAAGAAATCTCTGGTGTCCCCAACACACCCAATACAATGGAAAATTGTATAGGTGCACTAGTTCGGCAAAGAGATGGTGATAAAAGTGTAATATGGATGGTAGAAATATATTTTTATAATATGAATAAATAAAAACAGTAAGGTAGCAAATAGTAAACGGGCACAAAAACGGTATTGCAATGCTTGAAAACAAGGCCTAGGGTCCGTACTTTCGCTAGTGCAATTTCTCAATAGTGCTAACATAGTTGGATCATATGACTATCCCTCAAAGTGCAATAAAGAATCACTCTCGAGTTCCTATTAGCGGAGAACATAAGATAGAAATTGTTTGTAGGGTACGAAACCACCTCAAAGCTATTCTTTCCATTCAATCTATCCTAGAGTTCGTACTAAAATAACGCAAGCTATTCTTTCCGATCAATCTACTCAAGAGTTCATACTAGAATAACACCAAAGCAAATTCATATTCATAATACTCAATCCACACAAAGAACTACAAGGAGTCCCCAAAGTTTCTATCGGAGAAAAGATAATAAAAACGTGCATCAACCCCTATGCATAGATTACCCTAATATCACCACGAGAATCCACAAGTTAAGTGCCATAACGTATATCAAGTGAACCAATAAGATACCCCAACGTCACCTCAAGTGTTCATACCGCAAGACATACATCATGTGTTCCCAAATCTGAACATTCAATCTGACATAACAAAACTTCAAAGGGCAAAGATTCAATTCATCACAATAAGAGTATAGAGGGGAGAAACATCATATGATCCATCTATATTAAAAAATGCATGATATAGATCACGAGAGAGAGAGAGATTAAACACACAGCTACTGGTACAAGCCCTCAGCCCCGAGGGTGGACTACTCCCTCCTCATCGTGGTGGCCGCCGGGATGATGAAGATGGCCACCGGAGATGATTCCCCCCTCCGGCAGGGTGCCGGAACGGGGTCTACATTGGTTTTCGGTGGCTATAGAGCCTTACGGCGGCGGAACTTCTGATCTAGGGCTGCCCCGAAGCGTTTCGGAATATTTGGGAATTTATAGTGCAAAGAGGGGGTACGGGAGGCCACCGAGGTGGGCACAACCCGCCTGGGCATGCTAGGGGGCCCTAGCGCGCCATGGTGGGTTGTGCCCCCTCGGGGCACCCACCAGGTGCAGCTCTGGCCCATTGGGTTCCTTCTGGTCCAAAAAAATCTCCAAAAAGTTTTGTGGTGTTTGGACTCCGTTTGATATTGATTTCCTGCAATGTAAAAACAAGCAAAAAACAGCAACTGGCACTTGGCACTTGGTCAATGGGTTAGTCCCAGAAAATGATGTAAAGTTGCTATAAAAAGATTGTAAAACATCCAAGAATGATAAAATAACAGCATGAATACTTCATAAATTATAGATACGTTAGAGACGTATCACGTTCCTGCTCGCCAATAGTGCACTACCATGGGATATGGCCGTCTGGTCCGCGCGTGTCTGATGGGACGTCGGGAGCTGACTTCTTCTGGCCGTAGCCAGACAGGAGGAGCCAGACTGGAGGAGCTGGACAGGAGGATCCGGACAGGGGGAGCCGGACAGGAGGAACCAGACACGGAGGGGGGGACAGGAGGAGCCAGACAGGGGGAGCCGGACAGGAGGAGCCAAACAGGAGGAGCCGTACAAGGGGAGCCGTACAGGGGGAGCCTGACAGGAGGAGCCGTACATGGGGAGCCGGGCAGGAGGAGCCGGATAGGGGGAGCCGGACAAGAGGAGCCGGACAAGGGAAGCCGGACAGGAGGAGGCTTTGTCTTCCGTCTTTACTTCTTCGTTTGTCTTGTTGATTCGTGGGGCTTCGTATACCAGGGGTGGGTCCCCTGATGTTTTAAAATGTTGAGTCGTCTCCTTGAGCCTACCCGGGGGTAATCCCCCCGACAATAGCCTCCGAGCCTCCGGATGACTAGGAGAGTCGGGTGGAGGGTTTATGTCGGTGGAGTTGTTTGTTGCAGAAGTCGTTGATGACGGTAGATGGCAGGCCAGGGATGACGCGACTTGCTTCCAGCGGGGGCGCGCTAGCGCACCCGCTTGGTGTAGCCTCCGGGCGACTTGAAGAGTCGGGTGGAGGGTCTTTGCTATTGCTGAAGCAGACGGTGGCGTCGAGGATGCCGGGCGCGGATGCGGAGTCCGCCGGCTGAAGGGCGCGAGGTGATGCCGGGGGCGAGCGCGGAGTCCACCGGCCGGCGGTTTCCAGCAGGGCACGCCAGCGCACCCGTTGGGTGTAGCCTCCGAGCCTCCGGGCGACTCAAGGAGTCGGGCGGAGGGTCCTTGTTGTTGCTGAAGCAGGCGGTGGTGTTGAAGATGTCGGGCACAAACGCGGGGTCCACCGACTAAAGGGCGCGAAGCGTTGCCGAAGGCGGATGCAGGGTCCGTCGGTTGATGGGCGTGGAGCCCTGCCGAGGGCGGACGCGAGGTCCGCTGGCTGTCGAGCGCGGGGCGCTGCCGGACGCAGATGGAGGGTCCGTTGACTGATGGGCACAGACCCCTGCCGAAGGTGGACAGAGGGTCCGCCGGCTGTCGAGCGTGAGGTGCTTCCTGGCATGGACGGAGGGTCCGCCGGCTATTGAGCATGAGGTGCTGCCTGGCGCGAACAGAGGGTCAGCCGACTGGTGGGCGTGGAGCCCTACCGAAGGTGGATGCGGGGTCCGTCGGCTGTTGAGCGCAAGGCGTTGCCGGGCACGGACGGAGTTTCCGTCGGCTGGTGGGCATGGAGCCCTGCCGAAGGCGAACGCGGGGTCTACCGGCTATCGAGCGTGAGGCATTGTCGGGCACGGACGGAGGGTGCGCCGGCTGGTGGGCGTGGAGCCCTGCCGAAGGCGGACGGGGGGTCCGCCGGTTGTCGAGCGTGAGGTGCTGCCGGGTGTTGCCGGAGGGTCCGCCGGCTGATGGGCGCAGAGCCCTGCCGAAGGCAGAACTGGGTCCTCCTTCCGTCAAGCATGAGGCGTTGCCGAGCGCGGACGAAGGGTCCACCGGCCGGTGGGCGTGGAGCCCTGCCGAAGGCAGACGCGGGGTCCGCCGGCTGTCGAGCGCGAGGCGCTGCGGAGCGCGGACGGAGGGTCCGCCGGACGGTGGGCGCGGAGCCCTGCCGAAGGCGGAGGCGGGGTCCGCCGGCTGTCGAGCGCGAGGCGCTGCCGAGTATAGACGGAGGGTCCACCGGCTCATGGGCCGGGTGCCTTGCCAGGAGTAGCCTCCGAGCCTCCTGGTGAGGAGGTTTGTCGTGGGAATGATCATGCAGAAGACAAGGTTAAGTCGGTGAAGATACATAAAATATTTGATTTTGGTAGTGTATGTTTATGGAGAGGGTGCCGACTCAGTTTCGTCCGAGCCCCCTTTAATCTTTTTCATGTGCCCTCCGCAGTTTGGCTTGTGCTCTTGCTAGCCAGAAAGCCGCGTGACGGTCTGTGGCTGAGAGTGGGCCATAGGGTGGAGCATACAGTACTTGGACTTTTAGGATCAGACTCAGCCGAGCAGAGACTCACAAATGAAATAACTGAGTTGCCCAAGCCGCTTTCTCCCGGGATGCTTTTCGCATGGGGTGACCTCCAGCTTTTGCTCTCGCTAGCCGGATAACCGCAGTGCAGTCTGTAGCTGAGACAAAGAGTGGGCCTTTGGTACCGTACACGCTACTAAACCGTCTCATGGGAACGAACATATTGGGCCAAGCGGCCGGCCCCTGGCCAAGACTAGTTGGCGTCAGGGTGAACAATGAAGTAGCTAGAGTAAATGCGGAGATGGCCCCTGAGGGTCGCTCGGGGGTATCCGTTTGTTTTGTGTGTACGGTGCAAGGGTATGCACGTGGAGATCTCACATTGCTTTTGGGTGCCGGCGAGGCGGTTTTGTCGATGTCGGCCAACGCGGTTTGTAGCCAACGTGGTCCTTCTGACGCGCGTGAGACGCTGCTGGGCGCGGACTTGGGGTCCACCGGCTGATGGGTGCGAGGCGCTGTCGGGCGCGGACGCGTGGTCCGCCAGCTGTCGAGCGCGAGGCGCTGCCGGGCGTGCACACGGGGTCCGCCAGCTGTCGAGCATGAGGCGCTATTAGGCGTGGATGCGGAGTCCGCCGGCTAATGAGCGCGGAGCCTTGCCAAGCGCGGACGCGGGGTCCGCCGGCTGATGAACGCGAGGCGTTGCCAGGCATAGACGCGGAGTCCAACGGCTAATGGGCACGGAGCCCTACCAGGCGCGGACGCGGGGTCCACCTGCTGGTGTGCGCAAGACGCTGCCAAGGGCGAACGCGGGGTCCGCCGGGTGACGGTGCCAGGCACGGACGGGCGGTCTGCTGGCTGGTGTGCGCGAGGCTCTGCCGAGGGCTGACGTGGGGTCCGTCGGGTGATGAGCACAAGGCGCTGCCGAAGGCGGACGAGGGGTCCACCGGCTGATGTGTGCGAGACGTTGTCGAGGGCGGACGGGAGGTTCGCCGGTTGATGAGCATGAGGCGCTGCCGGAAGTAGCCTCCGCACCTCCGGGCGAGGAGGTTCGTTGAATTTTGTGTAGGCGAGACGGTTGTTGTTGAAGATAGTCGGCGTGGCTTGGCGCTTGCGGAGCGCGCCGGCAAACCCGCTGGGTGTATCCTTCGAGCCTCCGGATGCTCGAAGGGGATCCTGGCAAACATTTTTTTTGGACTGGCTCCACCTTTTTTTTCTTTATCCCCACGTGGGTAACCAGCTACGCTGGAGCCACTGGGGCACTGCGTGGAAACGACTGGGGCATGCAGGGCCAGTCGGCTGAACCTACTAGCGGCCTGGTCGAGGCGGGGTGCGGGCAAGACAACCGACATGCGCGGGAGCAGGCTGGAACGGCAAGGGAGAGCCGACGAGTGCGTGGAGGCCTGCGGTCGAGGGGAGCCGGCAAGTGCAGGAGCCGTCGGGTGCGTGGGGGACCTCCGGACGCGGCGCAAGCGAGCCGGACGGGCGGCCGACGCGCTGTGGGAGCCGGGCGGGCGGTCGATGCGTGCGGGAGCCGGCCGGGTCGAGGCAGAACTGGTGAGGCCGAGCCGGCGTGCGGCGCCGGCGGGCGAGCCGAGGAGGCGGCACGGGGAGGAGCATGGTGACTCCGCCATAGAACGGAGCGGGCACAACCGACAGAGGCGTACGCGGGAGCCGTCGGCCAGCGCGGACGGGGCCAGGGGCCAGACGGAGTCGATGCGCCGACGAGTGCATGGGGGCCTACGGGCGAGGTGAGCCGACGGGCGCATGGGGGGCCACCGAACGCGGCGGTGGCGAGCCGGCCGGGCGACCAACGCGCGCAGGGGCCGGCTGGGCGTCCAATGCGTGCAAGAGCCGGCCGGGTCGACGCGGAACCGGCGAGGCCGAGCCGATGCGCGGCGCAGGTGGGCGAGCCGGGGAGGCGGCATGGGGAGGAGCATGGTGATGGATTGGCGCGAACCCCCGATGACGGAGTGTGAAGCGGCAGAGGCGGGCGAGGACTTATACGGGTGGTCGCATGGTGGAGTTCCCAGGACGCCGCCGGCGATGTACGATAGGGGGTGGTGAGGAGCAGGGCATGTAGGAGAGCCCCTGCCGCCGCTCCGACAAGAAGGGATGCACGAGGCGAGTCTCGGGCGAGGAAGCGCGGGATGAGGCTCCAACGAGAGCTGGAGGTTGGGGCGGACGGGCAAGCTGGCTGGGGACGTCGCCGTGGGCGTGCGGGGGTGTAGAGCCGCCCGGTCCACGAATAGAGGAGCTCGGGGGCACGATGCTGGAGGCCGGCCCGGGTCGCGCAAGCGCGCGGACGAGGGGATGCGTAGGAGAGTGCGACGCGCGGGAAGGGGCAAAGAGCCGGAGTAGTTGAGTGCGGGCGGCCGCGCTTGGCGGAGGTGCGTCGGTGCTGGCGCATGGACGGCGCAGCGACGGTGACACAGGCGGCCCGGCCAGTGGGACGCGGATGGCGCCAACGCGAGCGCGACGATCGGGATCAACGCCGACACGAGAAGGAGCTAGCGGCAACCTGCCGTGGTCAGGAGCCGCGGAAGGTGGCGCGCCAGGCTGGAGGAGCGGTCGGTGATGACCAGACCTGTGGCGAGGATGCAGCATCGCGTGCATTCGCCCGGGGCATGTTGATGTCGAGCCCCCGGAAAGATAGTGGTGACACCACGATGGCAGTGACGAGACCGGCAGCGTGGACGCGGCGTCGCGTGCATACGCCCCTGGGCATGTCGAAGTCGAGCCCACGGAAAGATCGCGGCGACGCCGCGGTGGCGGTGACGAGACCGGCAGCGAGGATGCGGCGTCGCGTGCATTCGCTCGGGGGCGTGTTGAAGTTGAGCCCCCGGAAAGATAGCAGCGACGCCACGGTGGTGGTGACGAGACCGGCAGCGAGGATGCGGCTTCACGCGCATACGCCTAGGGGCGTGTTGAAGTCGAGCCCCTGGGAAGATAGCGGTAACGCCGCGGCGGTGATGACGAAGAGGGTCCCGATGGGCCGCGGTCCTAACAGCAGCTAGCCCCATGGTGGGTGCCAACGGTCGTCGTTTTCTCACAGGGGGTCACGCGAGACGGCAAATGCCATGGGGTGGCTTATCGAGGTGAGGGCAAGGCTATCGTGGATGATACGGGATAGGTATGCGAATAGGACACAGTGGTTTACCCAGGTTCGGGGCTCTCCGGAGAGATAATACCACTACTCCTTAATATCTGTATAACTGAGGTATATCTGGTACATGGTTGCTCCTGGAGCTATTTGGGGAGGAGAGCCATGAGGCTTCTTGCCTCATACGTGAGTGTGAGAGTGGGGATGAGAGGATGTGAGGGAAGCTAGCCCCCTTGAGAGAGTGAGAGGGGGCCTTTATATAGGCATGGATGGGTAGCTTGGGATGTAAGCCATAGTGGGTAGCTTACATCCCAAGCAGCTTGAGGTGTAAGCTATCATGGGTAGCTTACATGTCAAGCCACGTGTAGCTTGTGGACTAAGATATGTCTCTCCCCTGGTGCACTTTATAAATCAGTGTCCAGGGGGCAGGTTACACACTAGAGAGTACTACATGACGCGTGTACAGTGCGCTCCTGCTCACCAATAGTGCACTGCCATGAGATATGGCCGTTTGGTCCGCGCATGTCCGATGGGACGTTGGGAGCTGACTTTGTCAGGCCGTAGCCGGACAGGAGGAGCTGGACAGGGGGAGCTAGAAAGGAGGAGCCAGATAGGGTGAGCCGGACAGGAGGATACGGACAGGGGGAGCCGGACAGGAGGAGCCGGACAGGGAGAGCCAGACAGGAGGAGCCGGACAGGAGGAGCTAGACAGGAGGAGCCGGATAGGAGGAGCCGGACAGGGGGAGCCGGACAGGAGGAGCCGGATAGAGGGAGCCGGACAGGAGGAGGCTTTGTCTTTCGTCTTTACTTCTTCGTTTGTCTTGTTGATTCGTGGGGCTTCGTATACCGGGGGTAGGTCCCCCGATGTTTTAAAATGTTGAGTCTTCTCCTTGAGCCTACCCGGGGGTAATCCCCCCGACACGGGTGGTCGCCGTGATGTAGGCGAGCAAGGGCTCCTTCTCAGCCGGCACAGCCAGGATGGGCGCGCGGGTGAGAGCCCGCTGAGGCTGCAGAAGGCCTCGTCCGCCTCATCGGGCCAGTCGAACATGCCCGGCTTCTTTGTGTGCCCGGCTCGACTAGAGTCGTCTGGCGAAGGAGCCCGTAGAGGGGCAAGGCCTTCTCCCCCAGCCGGCTGATGAACCGGCTGAGCGAGACGAGGCAGCCGGTGAACTTCTGAACGTCGATGCACATGGGTCCTTGGGGCATGCCTTGTTCAAGCTGGTGTAGTCGATGCACATGCGCCAGGTCTTGTTCTTCTTCAGCACCAGGACTGGGTTGGCCAGCCAGTCCGGCTGGAAAACTTCCATGACGAAGCCGGCTGCGAGTAGCCGGGCGATCTCTTCTCCTATAGTGTGCCGCTTCTCCTCAGAGAAATGGCATAGGGGTTGCTTGACCGGTTTAGCATCCGGACGAACGTGTAGTTTGTGCTCGACAAACTTCCTCGGAACACCCGACATGTCTTTGGGGGACCATGCAAAGATGTCCCGATTCTCACGAAGGAAGTCGACGAGCTAGCCTTCCTATTTGCTGTCGAGGCAGGAGACGATGGTGACGCACTGCGCGGGGTTGGCTGGGTCGAGCGGGATTTGCTTGGTGTCCTTGGACGGTTCGAAGGAGGCCTTGCCGACCGACTGTGAGGGAGGAGCTGGCACGGTCGGCTGGCTGGCAGCGAGGGCCACGAACCGGTCGAGCTGCCTCTTTTCCTCAGCTATCTCCAGGTCCTCAGCCAGCCGGCTGCTGTCTCGAGCACACTCGAGCGACATCTTATAGTCTCCCGCGATGGTGATGATTCCCTTGGGGCCCGGCATCTTGAGCTTGAGGTAGGCGTAGTGGGGGATTGCCATGAATTTGACGAGAGCCGGTCGGCCCAGCAGCGCATGGTAGGGACTTGCAAGGTCCACTACCTCGAACAGCACTGGCTGGCGGCGGAAGTGACTTGGGCTGCCGAAGAGGACGTCAAGCTTGATCTTGCCGACAGGGGAGCAGGACTTTCCCGACACGATGTCATGGAAAACCATTCGGCTCGCCTGCAAGTCTTCTAGTTTCAACCCCATCTTGCGCATCATGTCGAGGTAGAGGATGTTGATGCTATTGCCATCATCAATCAGCACCTGCGAGAAGCGGCAGGTGCGTTTCTCGGTGGCGATGGTGGGGTCGAGGACCAGGGCATAGTTGTCGGGACTTGGCATCACAGCCGGGTGATCTGCCCAACTCCAGGTGACCGGCTTGTCCGACCAGTGCATGAACTAGGGAGTTGCCGGCATGGTGGCGTTCACCTCACGATGGAGCTGGCGTTGAGCATGTTTGCTCGTCTCTTCACTGGTGAAGACGACGTAGCAACCGTCCTGGTTGGGGAACTGGTCGTGTAGGCGACCGTCGTTCTGGGCCGAAGCCGGAGCCGGTGCCGGGGCGGCAGCTGGTGCCGGAGCCGGCGCACGGGCGGGCGGCGCGGGGGGAGCCGGAAGGCCATCACCCCGGGCCAGTCGCTGTGA
This sequence comes from Hordeum marinum, assembly GCA_022496015.1. Lineage (NCBI taxonomy): Eukaryota > Viridiplantae > Streptophyta > Magnoliopsida > Poales > Poaceae > Hordeum > Hordeum marinum. The sequence continues at coordinate 405,763,533 of CM039676.1, read as the reverse complement.
GAAGCTGCACTGCCGGAGCGTCTGCATGTAGGGCTTGGCCCGAGAGTGGTTCTTGTAGGGGAGGTCGAGCATCTGCTCGAACGTGATCTTGGGCTGCCAGGCAGTCTTGCGAGTGCGTTAGCGCTGGCTAGAAGACTGGGCTGCCGGCTCCTGTTCTTCAATGGTGGCAACCTGCCGACTCCCATAGCAGGAGTCGGGCTTGATCATTCTTGCGCTTGTTGTTCAGCAGCTGCCGGTTGTCGGCAGCCGGTTGGGACGCCACCGACGTTGGTGTTGCCTTGGCAGGCGGGGTCGTCTTGACCCGAATGGTAGAGTCGACCGTGGTGTATTTGTCCGCCTTGGTCATGAGCTCGGCTAGCGTAGCCAGCTCAGAGCACAGGAGTTTGTGCTTGAGAGGAGTGCCATCACGATAGCCTTTGATGAAGTACTGTACGGCTTGCACCTCGTGCACCCCCTCACAGGAATTGCGGAGCTCGATCCACCGGGTGAGGTAGTCGCGGAGGGACTCGTCCAGCCCCTGAACGCACATGGCTAGTTCACGGGAGCGGCCGGGCCGCTTGTAGGTGCCGGTGAAGTTGCGGACAAAGGCTTCCTCGAAGTCCGTCCAGGTGTTGATGTTGCCGGCCGCTAGGCTATTGAGCTTGGTGCAGGCCGAGCCGATCAGCACGAGGGGAGCGTAGCGGACGGCTACACACTTGTTCCCCCTGGCGATGCCGGCCGCGGTGGTGTAGTCAATCAACCAGTCTTCGGGTTTGGCGGCCCCGTTGTACTTAGGGTGTCCCAGGGGAGCGTGAAGCCGGTCGGGAACGGCTCGTTGCGGATCCAGGGGCCAAAGCATGCCGGGCCGATCGAGCCCTCCTCCTCGAGGAGGGCCGACTATGCGAGCCGGTCGATGTAGAGGCGGGAGTCATTCTTGATGTGGGGGACCCGTGGCCCAAGCCGGGCCAAGAGTTCGGGGCGGATAACAGGCGGAACCGACCATTTCGGCTTGCGCCACAGGGGCGGCGTGTGCCCGCGGCTGCGCCGGCTGCCGGCAGCCGGCGCCTCGTGGTGGCGGCCGCTATGAGGCAGGTTGTTGGTGCGCCAGCTGTTTACAGCCGGCTGCTCGCTCCCCAGCAGTTGAGAGTGCTAGGGGTTGCTTGCCTTGACCCGGCGACCGGAGGTGCGAGGGGAACAGGAGTGCTAGGTCGGCTGACGGCCAACGATCCCCGTGCCTTCGTGCTCAGGCCGGGGGCCTTCAGAGGCGGCGCTGCCCGCCGCGAGCTGGTGCTGCTGCGTGTCGGCGGCGTCAATGAGGTCCTTGATGTGATGCTCTCGGGCGGCACGTTCTTCGCCCTCCAAGGTAGCCAAATCCTCGTAGGCTAACTTGGGGGCCCGCAGGTTGGCCGCGGGGGTGTCATAGACGGGCATGTTGCCGCCCAAGATTTCGGTGACCACACGACCGCAGTCGCGCACAGCCCCACGTCGGCTTGGCTCGATGCCAGTCGGGGTGAGACCGTAGGCGGAGGCGTACTCCCGCTGAGCAGCCTTCATGCGACGCCGTGTGGCCACGAGGGTGTTGTCATCCTCGAACAGGAGGCGGCGAGCCACCTCCAGCTCGGCTGGGCGACATCAGGGTTTGCCGTCAGGGCGATGGGGGTGCTCAAGCCCCGAAGGGCCGCGCCGAGCGGATCGGAGGTGCCGACGCGGGCCGTGGTGGCGTTGGCCTCGGCCCGTGCGTGGACAGAGGAGGTGGAGGAGATGATGTCCAATGCTCCCACACGGACGTGGGAGCTGCTGGACTGGGTCGCGGTGAGCGCGTCCACGGCTATGGGCGGGTCGGAGTAGTTGAGCACCCGGCTAGGCTACTCGTCGGCGACCGGCGCTTTGACAAGGCTCAGCCTTCCAAAGCGTTCGGTGAGCGCGTTGATGTCGAGCATGAGGTCAATGATGTTGCTCGCAGGGCCTGTCGGAGCAAGCCCCACGAGCCTGCGGTTACGCCTAGACATGCGGTGGTGGCGGGGAATGGCGAGGGGTCCCGCTCGGAGCATGAATCCGGCCGGCGCCGCGTACAGCCCCACGGTGGGCGCCAACTATCGTTGTTTTCTCACGACAGATGCCATGGGTAGGCTTATCGAAGGTGATTGGGGTCGGAGGACGCCGACGGGCTCCGGGTGCGGGATTAGGCACAAGCGGTGGTTACACATGATGTACCCAGGTTCAAGGCCCTCTGTGGGAGGTAACATCCCTAGTCCTGCTTGGTCTGGTTGCTGGATGGGTATGTTTACAAGGTTGCTCCTAGAGCTGTTGTCTAGAGGAAGAAGAGGGAGCAACCGGCTCGCCTTCCTCTGCTACGAGGGTGAATGTGTGAGAAGTGTCTCGTGGGCGTGTATACATGAGACTCGTCGTCCCCGTTGCATGGGGGGCTCGGGGGGTTTTACAGGCCAACCCCCCGGCTTACAATATTCTTAGGGTACAAAATGGGGGGACCCGGCTGGCAGCCTCTCCGGCTGGCCAGGGGGTCCTGCCTCTTGAGATGTCTTGTCGCCCGTAGGGTCCACCCGCTGTGCGGTCCCATCGCCCGCTGGGACTCGCCAGCCGGCTCCGTGATTGGCCCGTGCCCACGTGCTACGGCCCGGGCCGCCCGGGCGGCGGCGTCTTGCCCCAGCCGACCGAAGTCTTCGGTACGGCCGGTGGCACTGTAGCCACGCCGGATCAGGTGATCGAGTGGGCGGAGGCGAGCCAACACTGTTGCCCCCGCCCGGTCGAGGTCGGCCAAGGTCAGCAGTACGATCGGCCGAACTGTAGCCATGCGCACCCGCGCGTCAGCGGTCACTGTGGCTACATTGGCGCCCGTCGTGGGGGTCCCATCTTGTCACCGTACCCGTGTGCAGAGGGATGGGACGGGAGCTTGTCCGCCCCAAGGGTCTGTTGGAAATATGCCCTAGAGGCAATAATAAAATGGTTATTATTGTATTTCCTAGTTCATGATAATTGTTTATTGTTCATGCTATAATTGTGTTAATCGGAAACCGTAATACATGTGTGAATACATAGACCACAACGTGTCCCTAGTGAGCCTCTAGTTGACTAGCTCGTTGATCAATGGATGGTCACGGTTTCATGACCATGGACATTGGATGTCATTGATAACGGGATCACATCATTAGGAGAATGATGTGATCGACAAGACCCAATCGTAAGCATAGCACAAGATCGTGTAGTTCGTTTGCTAAACCTTTTCAATGTCAAGTATCGTTTCCTTAGACCATGAGATTGTGCAACTCCCGAATACCGTAGGAATGCTTTGGGTGTGCCAAACCTCACAACATAACTGGGTGGCTATAAAGGTGCACTACGGGTATATCCGAAAGTGTCTGTTGGGTTGGCACGAATCGAGACTGGGATTTGTCACTTCGTGTGATGGAGAGGTATCTTTGGGCCCACTCGGTAAGACATCATCATAATGAGCTCAATGTGACTAAGGAGTTAGACAAGGGATGATGTATTACGGAATGAGTAAAGAGACTTGCCGATAACGAGATTGAACAAGGTATAGAGATACCGACGATCGAATCTCGGGCAAGTATCATACCGATGGACAAAGGGAATTGTATACGGGATTGATTGAATCACCGACATCGTGGTTCATCCGATGAAATCATCGTGGAGCATGTGGGAGCCAACATGGGTATCCAGATCCCGTTGTTGGTTATTGACCGGAGAGGTGTCTCGGTCATGTCTACATGTCTCCCGAACCCGTAGGGTCTACACACTTAAGGTTCGATGACGCTAGGGTTATAGGGAAATGGTATACGTGATTACCGAAGGTTGTTCGGAGTCTCGGATGAGATCCCGTACATCATGAGGAGCTCCGCAATGGTCCGGAGGTAAAGATTGATATATAGGAAGTCCAGTTTTGGTCACCGAAAAGTTTTCTGGCTCATCGGTAGTGTATCGGGAGTGTCGGGAGGGTGCCGGAGGACCCCCGGGAGGGGTGTGACGACCATAGGACTTTGTGGGCCCTTAGAGGAGGTGTGACAGCCCTTATTGGGCTGACCAAGACCTTCCGTAAGGGCCCATGCGGCTGGAGATAAGAGATAGGGCTGAAAAGGATTCAAAAGGAAGAGATCCACCTCCCTTGTGGGAGGTGGACTCCTCCCTAGGGTCGGCCGAACCTCTCCTCTTTGGAGGAGGGGCCAAGGTAGACCTCCCTATCCCTCCTCCTATATATATGCAAGGATTTGGGATGATTTGAGACACGACTTCTCTCTCTTGGCGCAGCCCTACCCTTCCTCTTCCTCGTTCTCCGTAGCGCTTGACGAAGCCCTGTCAGAGTTTACGTAGCTCCACCGTCACCACGCCGTCGTGCTGTCGGAGCTCTTCCCCAACCTCTCCTTCCTCCTTGCTGGATCAAGGCGTAGGAGACGTCACCGGGATGTACGTGTGTTGAACGCGGAGGCGCCATTGTTCGGCGCTAAGATCGGAATCCACCGCGATCTGAATCGCTGCGAGTACAACTCCACCAACCGCGTTCTTGTAACGCTTCCGCTTAGCGATCTTCAAAGGTATGAATATGCAATCTCTCCCCACTCATTTCTGGTTTCTCCATGGATAGATCTTGGTGATCGTAGGAAAAAAATTTGATTTACTACTACGTCTCCCAACAGTGGCATCATGAGCTAGGTCTATGCGTAGAATCTATGCACGAGTAGAACACAAGTTGTTGTGGGTGTCGATTTTGTTAATATGCTTACCACTACTAGTCTTATCTTGATTTGGCGGTATTGCGGGATGAAGCGGCCCGGACCGACTTTACACGTGCGCTTAAGTGAGACTGGTTCCACCGCCTAACATGCACTTGTTGCATAAGGTGGCTAGCGGGTGTCTGTCTCTCCCACCTTATTCGGATTGGATTCGATGAAAAGGGTCCTTATGAAGGGTAAATAGCAATTGGCATATCACGTTGTGGTTTTGGCGTAGGTAAGAAACGTCCTTTCTAGAAACCTATAGCAGCCACGTAAAAACTTGCAACTACAAATTAGAGGACGTCTAACTTGTTTTTGCAGCATATGCCTTGTGATGTGATATGGCCAAAGAATGTGATGTGATGCATTGTGATGTATGATATTGATCATGTTCTTGTAATAGGATTCGCGACTTGCATGTCGATGAGTATGACAACCGGCAGGAGCCATAGGAGTTGTCTTATTTTATTGTATGACCTGCGTGTCAATCACAAACGCCATGTAATTACTTTACTTTATTGCTAAACGTTAGCCATAGTAGTAGAATTAATAGTTGGCGAGACAACTTCATGAAGACACAATGATGGAGATCATGGTGTCGTGCCGGTGACAATGATGATCATGGTGACACAAAGATGGAAATCAAAGGAGCAAGATGATATTGGCCATATCATGTCACTATATTGATTGCATGTGATGTTTATCATGTTTACATCTTATTTGCTTAGAACGACGGTAGTAAATAAGATGATCTCTCAATAAAAATTTCAAGAGAAGTGTTCACCCTAACTGTGCATCGTTGCTAAGGATCATCGTTTCGAAGCACCACGTGATGATCGGGTGTGATAGGTTCTAACGTTCGCATACAACAGGTGTAAGCTAGATTTACACACGCGATACACTTAGGTTGACTTGACGAGCCTAGCATGTACAGACATGGCCTCAGAACACGGAAGACCGAAAGGTCGAACATGAGTCGTATAGAAGATACGATCAACATGGAGATGTTCACCATGGATGACTAGTCCGTCTCACGTGATGATCGAACACGGGCTAGTTGACATGGATCATGTGTCACTTGGATGACTAGAGAGATGTCTATCTAAGTGGGAGTTCATTAAATTATTTGATTATGTGAACTTAATTATCATGAACTTAGTCTAAAATTATTTTACAATCTATATTGTAGATCCAATGGCCAACGCGAATGTCACCCTCAATTTCAACGCGTTCCTAGAGAAAACCAAGCTGAAAGATGATGGAAGCAACTATGCGGACTGGGTCCGTGGCTTGAGGATCATCCTCATGGCTTCCAAGAAATTGTATGTCCTTGATGCACCACTAGGTGACCCACCCCTTCTCCCAACAGAGCAAGACGTTGCGAACGCTTGGCATTCTCGCTGCGATGATTACTCCCTTATTCAGTGCGGCATGCTTTACAGTTTAGAACCGGGGCTCCAAAAGCGTTTTGAGCAACATGGATCATATGAAACGTTCCAAGAGCTGAAACTGGTTTTCCAAGCTCATGCCCGGGTCGAGAGATATGACGTCTCCGACAAGTTCTTCAGCTGTAAGATGGAAGAGAATAGTTCTACAGTGAGCACATCCTCAAGATGTCTGGGCTACATAACCGCTTGACTCGACTGGGAGTTAATCTCCCGGATGACTCGGTCATTGACAGAATCCTCTAGTCGCTTCCACCTAGCTACAAGAGCTTTGTGATGAACTACAACATGCAAGGGATGGAGAAATCCATTCCTGAGTTGTACTCGATGCTGAAATCAGCAGAGATCGAGATCAAAAAGGAGCATCAAGTGTTGATGGTGAATAAGACCACTAGTTTCAAGAAAGGCAAGGGTAAGAAAAACTTCAAGAAGGACGGCAAAGCTGTTGCCGCGCCCGGTAAGCAAGTTGCCGGGAAGAAGAAGAACAAGAATGGACCCAAACCTGAGACTGAGTGTTTTTACTGCAAGGGTACCGGTCACTGGAAGCGGAACTGCCCCAAGTACTTAGCGGATAAGAAGGACGGCAACGTTAAAGGTATATGTGATATACTTGTTATTGATGTGTACCTAACCAGCGCTCGTAGTAGCTCCTGGGTATTTGATATCGGTGTAGTTGCTCACATTTGTAACTCCAAGCAGGAGCTGCGGAATAAGCGGAGACTGGCTAAGGACGAGGTGACGATGCGCGTCGGGAATGGTTCCAAGGTCGATGTGATCGCCGTCGGCACGCTACCTCTACATCTACCTTCGGGATTAGTGTTAAACCTTAATAATTGTTATTTAGTACCAGCTTTGAGCATGAACATTGTATCTGGATCTCGCTTGATGTGAGATGGCTACTCATTTAAATCTGAGAATAATGGTTGTTCTATGTATATGAGAGAAATGTTTCATGGTCATGCCCCGCTGGTCAATGGTTTATTTTTGATGAATCTCGAACGTGATGTTACACATGTCCATAGTGTGAGTACCAAAAAGTGTAAGGTTGATAACGATAGTCCCACTTACATGTGGCACTGCCGCTTTGGTCATATTGGTGTCAAACGCATGAAGAAGCTCTATACTAATGGACTTTTGGAGTCTCTTGATTTTGAATCATTTGACACGTGTGAACCATGCCTCATGGGCAAGATGACCAAGACTCCGTTCTCCGGAACAATGGAGCGAGCAACTGACTTGTTGGAAATAATACATACTGATGTATGCGGTCCAATGAGTGTCGAGGCTCATGGTGGCTACCGTTATGTTCTCACCTTGACTGATGACTTGAGTAGATATGGGTATGTCCACTTAATGAAACATAAGTCTGAAACTTTTGAAAGGTTCAAGGAATTTCAGAGTGAGGTAGAGAATCAACATGACAGGAAAATAAAGTGCCTACGATCTGATCGAGGCGGAGAATATTTAAGTCACGAGTTTGGCACACACCTAAGGAAATGTGGAATTGTTTCACAACTCACGCCGCCTGGCACACCTCAGCGAAATGGTGTGTCTGAACGTCGTAATCGCACTCTATTAGATATGGTACGATCTATGATGTCTCTTACCGACTTACCGCTATCATTTTGGGGATATGCATTAGAGACTATCGCATTCACTTTAAATAGGGCATCGTCAAAATCCGTTGAGACGACATCGTATGAATTATGGTTTGGAAAGAAACCTAAGCTGTCGTTTCTAAAAGTTTGGGGATGCGATGCTTATGTGAAGAAACTTCAACCTGAGAAGCTCGAACCCAAAGCGGAAAAGTGCGTCTTCATAGGATATCCCAAAGAGACTATTGGGTATACCTTCTACCTACGATCCGAGGGTAAAGTCTTTGTTGCCAAGAATGGATCCTTTCTCGGGAAAGAGTTTCTCTCGAAATAAGTAAGTGGGAGGAAAATAGAACTTGATGAGGTAATTGTACCTCCACTCGAACCGGAGAGTAGCGCAGCACAAGAAGTTGTTTCTATGGAGCCTGCACCGACCGGAGAGGAAGTTAATGATGATGATCATGAAACTTCAGATCAAGTTACTATCGAACGTCGAAGGTCCACTAGGACACGTTCCGCACCAGAGTGGTACGGCAACCCTGTCCTGGAGATCATGTTGTTAGACAACGGTGAACCTTCGAACTATGAAGAAGTGATGGCGGGCCCGGATTCCAACAAATGGCTTGAAGCCATGAAATCCGAGATAGGATCCATGTATGAGAACAAAGTATGGACTTTGGTGGACTTGCCTGATGATAAGCGAGCCATTGAAAATAAATGGATCTTTAAGAAGAAGACTGGCGCGGATGGTAATGTGACCGTCTATAAGGCTCGTCTTGTTGCTAAGGGTTATCGACAAGTTCAAGGAGTTGACTACGATGAGACTTTCTCACCCATAGCGATGTTAAAGTCTGTCCTAATCATGTTAGCAATTGCCGCATTTTATGATTATGAGATCTGGAAAATGGACGTCAAAATGGCATTCTTTAATGGCTTCCTCAAGGAAGAACTGTATATGATGCAGCCGGAAGGTTTTGTCGATCCTAAAGATGCTAACAAGGTATGCAAGCTCCAGCGCTCCATCTATGGCTGGTGCAAGCATCTCAGAGTTGGAACATTCGCTTTAATGAGGTGATTAAAGCGTTTGGGTTTGTACAGGTTTATGGAGAACCTTGTATTTACAAGAAAGTGAGTGGGAGCTCTGTAGCATTTCTCGTATTATATGTGGATGACATACTGATAATGGGAAATGATATAGAACTCTTGGAAAGTGTAAAGGCCTACTTGAATAAGTGTTTTTCAATGAAGGACCTTGGAGAAACTGCTTACATATTAGGTATTAAGATCTATAGAGATAGATCGAGATGCCTCATAGGTCTTTCACAAAGCACATACCTTGAAAATATATTGAAGAAGTTCAATATGGATCAGTCCAAGAAGGGGTTCTTGCGTGTGTTACAAGGTGTGAGATTGAGTACGACTCAATGCCCGACCACGGCAAAGGATAGAGAAGAGATGAGTGTCATCCCCTATGCTTCAGCCATAGGCTCTATTATGTATGCCATGCTGTGTAACAGACCTGATGTGAACCTTGCCATAAGTTTGGTAGGGAGGTACCAAAGTGATCCCGGAGCGGAACACTGGACAGCGGTCAAGAATATCCTGAAGTACCTGAAAAGGACAAAGGACATGTTTCTCGTATATGGAGGTGCCGAAGAGCTCGTCGTAAAGGGTTACGTCAATGCTAGCTTCGACACAGATCCGGACGACTCCAAGTCGCAAACCGGATACGTGTATGTTTTGAACGGAGGGGCAGTCAGCTGGTGCAGCAGCAAGCAAAGCGTAGTGGTGGCATCTACATGTGAAGCGGAGTACATAGCTGCTTCGGAAGCAGCAAAGGAAGGAGTCTGGATGAAGGAGTTCATCACCGACCTAGGAGTTATTCCAAGTGCGTCGGGCCCGATGACTCTATTCTGTAACAACACTGGAGCTATTGCCCTTGCGAAGGAGCCCAGGTTTCACAAGAAGACAAGACACATCAAGCGCCGCTTCAACTCCATCCGTGATTACATTCAGGAGGGAGATATAGATATTTGTAAAGTGCATACGGATCTGAATGTCGCAGATCCATTGACTAAACCTCTCTCACGAGCAAAACATGATCAACACCAGAATGCTATGGGTGTTCGATTCATCACAATGTAACTAGATTATTGACTCTAGTGCAAGTGGGAGACTGTTGGAAATATGCCCTAGAGGCAATAATAAAATGGTTATTATTGTATTTCCTAGTTCATGATAATTGTCTATTGTTCATGCTATAATTGTGTTAATTGGAAACCATAATACATGTGTGAATACATAGACCACAACGTGTCCCTAGTGAGCCTATAGTTGACTAGCTCGTTGATCAATGGATGGTCATGGTTTCATGACCATGGACACTGGATGTCATTGATAACGGGATCACATCATTAGGAGAATGATGTGATGGACAAGACCCAATCCTAAGCATAGCACAAGATCGTGTAGTTCGTTTGCTAAACCTTTTCAATGTCAAGTATCGTTTCCTTAGACCATGAGATTGTGCAACTCCCGGATACCGTAGGAATGCTTTGGGTGTGCCAAACGTCACAACGTAACTGGGTGGCTATAAAGGTGCACTACGGGTATATCCGAAAGTGTCTATTGGGTTGGCACGAATCGAGACTGGGATTTGTCACTCCGTGTGACAGAGAGGTATCTCTGGGCCCACTCGGTAAGACATCATCATAATGAGCTCAATGTGACTAAGGAGTTAGCCACGGGATGATGTGTTACGAAACGAGTAAAGAGACTTGCCAATAACGAGATTGAACAAGGTATAGAGATACCGACGATCGAATCTCGGGCAAGTATCATACCGATGGACAAAGGGAATTGTATACGGGATTGATTGAATCCCCGACATCGTGGTTCATCTGATGAAATCATCATGGATCATGTGGGAGCCAACATGGGTATCCAGATCCCGCTGTTGGTTATTGACCGGAGAGGTGTCTCGGTGATGTCTACATGTCTACCGAACCCGTAGGGTCTACACACTTAAGGTTCGATGACGCTAGGGTTATAGGGAAATGGTATACGTGATTACCGAAGGTTGTTCGGAGTCCCGGATGAGATCCCGGACGTCATGAGGAGCTCCGGAATGATCCGGAGGTAAAGATTGATATATAGGAAGTCCAGTTTTGGTCATCGGAAAGTTTTCTGGCTCATCGGTAGTGTACCGGGAGTGCCGGGAGAGTGCCGGAGTACCCCCGGGAGGGGTGTGACGACCATAGGACGTTGTGGGCCCTTAGAGGAGGTGTGCCAGCCCTTATTGGGCTGGCCAAGACCTTCCGGAAGGGCCCATGCGGCTGGAGATAAGAGATAGGGCTAAAAAGGATTCAAAAGGAAGAGATCCACCTCTCTTGTGGGAGGTGGACTCCTCCCTAGGGTCGGCCAAACCTCTCCTCTTTGGAGGAGGGGCCAAGGCAGCCCTCCCTCTCCCTCCTCCTATATACTCCCTCTGTTCCTTTATATAAGGTGTATTTGTTTTTTGAAAAGTCAAACGAGTCCAAGTTTGACCGAGTTTATAGAAAAATATATCAACATTCACAAGACAAAATTGATATCATTTGATCCATCATGAAAAGTAGTTTCACTTTTTATCTATTAGGTATTGCAGATGTTATTATTTTATTCTATAATCTTGGTCAAACATTTAAATGGTTGACTTGCACAGAAATCAATACACCTTATATTCTGGAACGGAGGGAGTATATGCAAGGGTTTGGGCTGATTTGAGACACGACTTCTCTCTCTCTCGGCGCAGCCCTACCCTTCATCTTCCTCGTTCTCCGTAGCGCTTGGCAAAGCCCTGTCAGAGTTCACGTAGCTCTACCGTCACCATGCCGTCGTGCTGCCGGAGCTCTTCCCCAACCTCTCCTTCCTCCTTGCTGGATCAAGGCGTAGAAGACGTCACCGGGCTGTACGTGTGTTGAACGCGGAGGCGCCGTTGTTCGGCGCTAAGATCGGAATCCACCGCTATCTGAATCGCTGCGAGTACAACTCCACCAACCGCGTTCTTGTAACGCTTCCGCTTAGCGATCTTCAAAGGTATGAAGATGCAATCTCTCCCCACTCGTTGTTGGTTTCTCCATGGATAGATCTTGGTGATCATAGGAATTTTTTTTGATTTACTACTACGTCTCTCAACAGGGTCAATGGAGGAGGCGGCCCAAAAGCAGTCGGTCGCGCCCAGCCGGTCGGGGGCCGAGCCGGCTCCTTGGACAGCCGGCCTCGATCCAGCCGGCAACGTGCTTGCCGGTCGGGAAGCAGCCGGCCATGCATTTTTTTTTCTGAAGTGAGGAAGAGAACCCGTTGCTTTGGCCTACCAAGGAATAATAATCCCATCAAACTAGTTCGGCATCAATGAACTTTCTCTATTCAACTACTCGTTGTTATACTTGTACTACTATTTGTTAATAGTTAGGATGAAATGCGATTTGTTTTCTATATAGGGTTGAAAGTATGTTTAGATCATGTGTGGCAAAGTCATCTATTATTATTATTATATATAAAAAGTATTTGACGGGTTAACCAGAGAAAAAGGAAAATTAACTAGAAATCACCACAATAATTAGAACCATCTGACCGTTAATTTAATAGACAAAAATTATATAGCCATTAGATAGGATTTTAAGTCAAAATAATTACCCACCATTGCCATAATAATTACGTAGTGGAAAAGGTTCTGTTCCTTATGGTGGAGAAAAACGGTTCGTTCCACGTTTTTCTTATTTTTGTTTTATTTGCTCCTAATTGCTGCAGCCCGGCAACCGAAGGTATCTCAGGACGCCGTCTTCGCTCCTAAACGCTGCAGCCTTGCAACCGAAGCTATCTCAGGACGTGTGATGATGTCTAGCTTGCTACACGCATGTAATGTATTCATCTGATAAAACACGTACGTGCCAGCCTTTGATATATGCGTGCATCCATGCCCTTTATATATGTATATGGGCATGCATCGCATGCATGATAATACATATATCATCTATCTATCTATCTAACACTCTCTCCATCCAAAAATAAGGGTCGTTGAGATCAATAACACTTATTTTGGAATAGAAAAAGTATATATTAAGTAATTAACGGGTTAATCAGAAAAAGAGAATTATTCCAGGAACTCACACAAAATTTAAAATGTCTAACATTGATTTATTTAGATAACTTTCATTAATGAGTCTCAAATTTCCAGTATCATTAATCATATGCACCAGCACGTGAACACCAATATGATATCCTAATAATAAGGAAAAAAGGAAAGGAAAGCACGCCTAGCACCCAGGGTAAAAACAATACACCCGCATCTTCATACTATCATAGTGGCCAGGCAGAGCGATGGGGTCAGCGTGGAGATTGATGAAACCTCTCCTTGGGTTGATTATGTGTCGTCAATGACAATCCATCGGTGCTCTCCCCTATGAGGCTATGACCTCCTCTCTGGTAATGTCATCTTCTTGCTCATATACAGGAATCTACTCTTGGTGATTGCTTGACATGACTGGATCATCTTCCTCCACGCCGTGTTACACGGCAAGAAGAAACTCGGTTGGCTCCCTACTCCGATGAATGCAGACGACGGTCACAGGACTCGCGGCCTTGACAAGATGGCTCATAAACACCTTGGAGCATCCTTCAGTAGACCTCATATGCGAGATCCAACAGAAGAAGGGAGGAGATGTATGACATCATAGAAAATAAGGAATACGACACCGGTTCATTACTTGCGGCTGATACAAAAGGCTGCTGTTCCAACATCTCTCCGTGCAAGTCGAACTAAGTTGGTCATGGAACTCTCGGTGGTGCCAATTTCTCGAGGACGGCGAACAGTGTGGTGGACACAACTGTAATGAATACATGCAGGCAATGCGCTCCTCGGGCATGTCATGGAGGTAAGCTTGGACTGTATCATGTACGATGCGCCACACACCATCGTTGCATGCAAGAACACCGACGAAGATGAACTATAGTCGACGGCCGGTTGCACCAATATGTATTCGGCATCAACCAGCAGCAGGATATCTGCCGGCAGTGTACATCAAGTAATTTCAGGCTAGGAAGTAGAATACCACGGTTAGGACTGACTGCATAGGTAGATATATTTTCTTACAAAACAAAGTGTATCGACATTATAAATTTGTGAGTGATGTAGTGGTTCATGTACAACCTAGCTTCTTTTTAGAAGAATGTACAAGGTAGCTGATACATTCTTTTCGTCACTTTTGGTTTTGATTAGAAAAAGAACGAGGTCCACTAGGACATTATTGTCCTGTTTGATTGAGGAGTATCGTGACTGATTAATCATGATGCCATAAGCATACCCATCAGAAATATTCCTGCTGAGCTATAAGAGATTATAACTTCTGTCTACATTAACTGAATAAATGATTTATCCCACTGATTGCTCCGTTGTGAACATGCTTTGTAAATTTGTACTAACACTCATATATACTCACTTTTTCCTCAAAACCCGACTGCACCGCATGACCTCAACATGTACCAACAGAGTAATCCACATGGACTGCACAGTAGTCCTATTTTCAGTTAGCAAGATCCACAAGATTATATTTCAAACATCTTAAATTAAGAATTTCGTTTTTTCAGAAAACATTGGCGTCATCATTCTTTCAAGATAGAGGTGTCTCTTTAGGCACAGATGACCAAAACGTGTGTTCCACCATAAAATAGTAGCTTATCAAAATAATTTGTCTAACATAGAACATAAGTACAAAATTGGTATAATCTCCATAGACTGTAGTAATAAGTACGTGTAGACATTCCAAATGTAATGAACCAGCTACATGTATATGTGTGTCTAAGAAAAAACTAGAGTTCGCATCTACTTGCATGCATAATTTCATAGTTTGAACTTTGAACTCAAAAATTTCAGTCAGTATGATCTACGATTTTTACTTATTCTTTATTTAATTGAGCATCAGAGCACATCCTGTCATTATTTAACTTACCGTACACATTATTTCTGAAATCACTTGATCTACACTATGGGAACCAATATGGAACAGCAAAAGGGTTTGTGTGCTCCTTTGTGAGTCATATTATCGATTTCTCACCTTTTGTTGGATCTATTATTTTAGTGAGCACAAGTCCAATGCATATTATTTTCAAGAGAGTGTTTTACCATCTTTGAGTAATTGCAATTTTATACTGTGTATTTAGAATACGTAATAATGCACAATTAATACCTTTATAATTTCTCATACCTTTATCTCAAGTCTTAACTATAAGTAGTTCTATGTCTTAATATGCTTACAAAATTTTTGGCCATATTTAGATATTAGTAGGTACAAAATTTAAAATGAATGTCAACTAAACCTACTATTGGATTAATAATGCATTTTTAATATAAGTAAATAAATACTTTACATGTTGCCCTATGAACTATGCTCACAGGTGAATTATATTTGGAAATGTCATCACATTTGCTTCCAATTTTTATTAGACAAATAAAATAATGTGGTTAATTTACTAAATCATATAAAATTCTAGCCCGCGCATCGAGCGGGTCACTTTGCTAGTTACTAGTGAAAAGTGATTATAGCATCGTATGCAGTTTGCAATCAAATATCATGTAATTTGTGTGCCTAGCGCAGCGCATGCAACCAAATTGCGGGTCAATATTGATTCCTTCATGCAGCCAACCTAGATGTGGACAACCAAATCATGTGTAGATATTGTTTTTTACCTGTTTTATCTCAGTCGAGCCCACCCGAGACACACCTACAAGAATTTTTTTTCAAAACTATAACGTATTTTATATCAAATTCGAAAATTATACGCCCGAACGCAAAAAAATCAAAAATATCACCCCGTCGGCCTCTGGTGGGCCGAAGAGGGGCCTTTCGGCCTACGGACGGTCGAAGAGGGGCCCGTCGGCTTGCGGGCGGCCGAAGAGAGCCCGTCGGCCACCAGGTGGCCGAAAAGCGGCCCGTCGGCTTTCGGGAGGCCGAAGAGGGCCCATCGGCCTCTAGGCGGCCAAAGAGCCCCTGGATAAGCTCGATCGAATGGCTTCTTCCTCCTCTAGTCGCTGCCTCCTCTCTCTCTCTCTCTCTCTCTCGTTTTTCAGCCATTTTCCACCCACGCATCGATCTCCTCCCTCGTCCATCCATTTTCTATTCCAATCCGCAGAAACAATAGATCTCCGCATTCTTCACCGGCCTACGGTATTTTTTTTGCCACGGGGTAGTATTTTGTGCTTGAGGAGGAGCCATGGTGGGGTGGAGGAGGTGTAACTGGTGAGGAGGTGGTAGGGTGGAGAGGAGGTGGTGGGGTGGAGAGGAAGAAGAAGGGGACAGACGCGTCGAAGGTATACCAATGTCGTCACAAATTTTCTATGAGATGTATATTTTATTTAGTGTACGTAGTCATTTTAGCGAATAGTTAGTGTACGTAGTCATATTTGCGGATAATTTTGTTCATTGCGATTAATGAGAAGGTGGCAATGTCTCACGGGTGAAAATGTCTAAATCAGTAAATTTGATTGTTTATTACGGCCCTGGTAATGTTCGATATAATGAGTTGGGGGTTGATCTTAACAAGTTTAAAAATGGTGTCATGACACTTTCAGACCAGAATAGACTGAACATTAGACAGTTGAAGCACTGGTTGACTACTAGTTTTGAACTGGATCCTGAAGTATGTCCCGTCAGTATTCATGCATTGTGGACCAAATCTTGTAAAAATTTCAAGTGGGAGTTGATGCCGATAGATAGGAGCGAGCATTGGTTGACCATGTTAAGTCGTTGCCGAGACCGAAGAATCCACCCATATGCCCTAGTCCAACCAGTGGCGAAGGAGGAGAATATCGTACGACTCCATGTGGGGTATGAACCAGGCCAGGGTAGTCAAGTGGCTAACGAGATTTATTTATCCAGGTTACAGCATCGGACGTGGATGCTAGCCAAGCCGAGAAAGAGTCAGACTATGTGCCACACAATGTTTGTAGTCATGATACTGGGCAGAGTATTCAGTAGTTAGTATTAGCTGGTTCTAGTGTTGCTTATGGGGATGAGGAAGGCGATGAGATGCAGAGGGTGATGACGGAAGAGGATGAAGATGGATTTACGGAGGATCTGGATTCTGAAAATTCCGAGGATGAAGTGGAGGTACCGATTCCTTCTACATGGATCGGGACATATCCACCGACATTACTGTCAATGATGGCCATGAGACTCCATGGCAATATAATCTGAACCAAGTCTAGATAGGGGCTATGTTTTACACAAAGAAAAAATTCAAGTATGCGGTAATAAAGTGGGCTATGTCTACGCAGAGGGTTTTCCGGACACACATATCGAGTCTAACAAAATATACCGTGAAGTGTGTTAAAACAGGTTGTCCTGCGAAGGTACACGGGCACATGCTGAAGTATAACATCCACTGGGTTGTCACCAATGTGGTCCCACATAATTGTGTGAGGAAAAACCTATTGGTTCGTCATCCAAACCTGACTTCAACTCTCATTGCGCAACTCATGTATACTGAGATAGTAGAGAAGAAAGATATGGAAGAAAGACACATCCAGACAGCAGTGAAGGTTAGATGGAATTATGACATTCCATATGGGGAGGCTTGGAGGGCTAAGCAGAAGGCTATGGAGGAAAGGTTTGGGACGTTCTTCGACTCATATGATAATGTTGTTTGTCTACTTGAAATGCCGAAGGAGAGGAATCCCGGCACTTATGTTAACATACAACACACGAGGTTGGAGATTATACCAGATTACAAGGTGTTGAAACGAGTATTCTTCTCTTTCGCTATGTGCATCAAAGCTTTCCGGCATTGTCCTCCTATGATGTTTGTGGATGGTACATTCCTGACTGGTCAGTACAAAGGGAAAATCCTGACTGCTATTGGTGTGGACGGTAACAATCAAATTATCCCACTAGCCATGGCATTTGTGGAGGGTGAGAACTTTCCGAGCTGGGTATGGTTCTTCCGGCAAGTTAAAATTGCGATCGTGAAGGACCGAGCCAACGTGTGTGTCATTCAGGACAGACATCGTGGTATATTGAAGGTCGTGAAGACACTAAGGAATCCAACAGCTAACGAACCAACACCTTGGAAGGACTTGCAAAGTCGGTGGTGCATGCGCCATCTTGGTGCTAATTTTTTCTCACGGTTCAAGAACAAACGGTTGATGAACTTGTTCAAAAAATTATGCAAGCAGAACCAGCAGCGCAAATACGAATTTATTAAGTCAAAACTAGATGAGTTTACTAAGAAGCAGGTCCTTGCGAGGAAGAAAATGGAAAAAGACCAGGTTAAATTAGCATCACTCATCGCGGAGCTAGAGGAGCCAGTAGGTCTTTGTGACTTGCTAGCAATTGACCCCTCCTAATACTCAAAGAAAGAAGGGCAGGGCAATAAAGAATTTTTTTTGAGTGGATAGAGAAAGAGCCTCCAGTGAATTGGTCTTTGCTACATGACACCCATGGAGCTAGGTATGGCCACATAACCAATCTTGTAGAGATGTATAACTTTGTACTCAGAGGGAATAGAGCATTGCCACTCACAGCTATTGTGGAGGGTGTATTCCATGGCACCTTGAGATATTTTAGAGAAAGGCACAAGTTAGCAAAGAAACATATTGCAGGTAATCAGAACACACCTTATTGTAGCCGTGTCATGGAGTACATGGCTCAGAAGATAGAGAAAGCAAAAAATCACACTATCAGACTCATAGGTAATCAGGAAAGGAGGTATGAGGTTCAGCTTCCTACTGATGGTTTTGGTTCTGCAAATGAGGTGAATACGCACGAGGTTAAAATTGGAACGGAATTTTATCCAACTTGTGAGTGTACATGCAACAAACCGAAGTTGTTGCACCTTCCTTGCTCACATGTGTTGGTTGCATGTGGCCAGATTGAGTTGGACGCTATCTCCTTCGTGTCCCCATACTATTCAAAAGAGGTAGTACTCAATGTCTGGACATGTGAGATGATAGGGTTTAGAGGCGCTAGAGGAGGTTTCCGCTTTAATGCAACACTTTGAGAGGGGAGATAATATCCCACCGCGAGAGAACATCTCATGGTTGAGGGGTCTTCAAGGGAAGCTACGCGGGATTTACGCAGCTGTTACATGTAGACGATCTTTAGATGTTGCCAACCCTCGTCCAGCACATCGTCCGTCACGCCCCTCTCTGCAGTGTTCAGAATCTCGACCCTTTGTGCATCATTCAGAACCATGACCCTCTGTGCAGCATTCAGAACCACGACCTTCACAACCAGGGAGCTCTTCCTGGCAGCAGACACCTCCTTCACAACCAGGGAGCTCCTCCTGGCAGCAGACACCTCCTTCACAACCAGGGAGCTATTTCTACCAGCAGCCACCACCTTCACAACCAGGGAGATCTTCCTGGCTTAATCAGATGGACCTAGTAACACTACTTTGTACATTCTTTTAAACATTATAGGCTCGCAAATCAATTTTACATGTTTTACTTTACCGCAATCGGCAACCAGTCGCAACCGTTCATGCCTTCAGTCCAGTCACCGATGTTTAGTGGTCCTGGTTCATTCTTAGATGGCGACGGCGGCGATGACCGAGCTGCAAACACCTATGATTTCTCGCAGACAGTTCTGGTCACTCCACCACCACCATGGATGTAGGAGACACAGACACTGACAGACGAGGTGGTCTATGGTTGTGGTCATCGTGAGACTCGTCCACCGCCTGAGCGCTTATCGCCTACTGGTCCTCATCCGAGGAAGCCCAAGATTCATCGCCGTCTGATATGTCTCCAACGTAACTATAATTTTTGATGATGGCATGCTATTATATTATCTGTTTTGGATGTTTTATATGCATTAGTATGCTATTTTATAGTATTATTTTTGGGACAAACCTATTAATCTAGAGCCAAGTGCCAGTTTATGTTTTTCCTTGTTTTTGAGTTTTGTAGATATGGAATATTAAATGGAGTCCAAACGGAATAAAACCTTCAGAAGGAATTTTCTGGAAGGAAACAAGTCATCCAAGCTTAGAGTCCACATCACGGGAGGTGCCAGGTCGCCACAAGCCTGCTAAGCGCGGCCCCCTGGCCGCGCCTAGCAGGCTTGTCGCCTCCTGGCAGGTCTCCTAACCCTAATTCTTGGCCTATAAATACCCAAATATTCTCCCAACATCAAAAAGAGCCACGCAAATACTTTTCCGCCGCCGAAATCCTCCGTTCCCGAGAGATCCAATCTTGGAGCCTTTTCCGGTAATCTGCCAGAGGGGGTTTCGATCACGAAGGGCATCTACATCAACTCCATTGCCCCTCCGATGATGCGTGAGTAGTCCACCACTGACCTACAGGTCCATAGCTAGTAGCTAGATGGCTTCTTCTCTCTCTTTGATCTCCAATACCATGTTCTTCATGATCTTCATGGAGATCTATCCGATGTAATCCTCTTTTGTGGTGTGTTTGTCAAGATCCGATGAATTGTGAGTTTATGTTCATATTATCTATGAATCTTATTTGAATCTCCTTTGATTTCTTATATGCATAATTTCATATCCTTGCAAGTCTCTTCAAGTTATTGGTTTGGTTTGGCCAACTAGATTGGTAATTCTTGCAATGGGAGTAGTGCTTGGTTTTGGGTTCAATCTTGTGGTGTCCTCACCCAGTGATAAAGTAGGGGTAGCGAGGCACGTATTGTATTGTTGCCATCAAGGGTAACAAGATGGGGTTTTCATCACATTGCTTGAGTTTATCCCTCTACATCATGTCATATTTCTTAATGTGTTACTCTATTCTTCATGAACTTAATACTGTAGATGCAGGCAGGAG
This sequence comes from Hordeum marinum, assembly GCA_022496015.1. Lineage (NCBI taxonomy): Eukaryota > Viridiplantae > Streptophyta > Magnoliopsida > Poales > Poaceae > Hordeum > Hordeum marinum. The sequence continues at coordinate 405,742,952 of CM039676.1, read as the reverse complement.
TCGGTCGATGTGTGGAGTAATAGTAGTAGATGCAGAATCGTTTTGGTCTACTTGTCACGGACGTGATGCCTATATGCATGATCATTGCCTTAGATAACTACATGATTATTCGCTTTTGTATCAATTGCTTGACAGTAATTTGTTTACCCACCATGATATTTGCCTTCAAGAGAGAAGCCTCTAGTGAAACCTATGGCCCCCACGTCTATTTTCCATCATATATTTTCAGATCTATACTTGCTGCAATTTATTTACCTTTTATTTTTTGCACTCGTTACATCTATCTCTATCGGATATAATCCTTGCAAATAACCATGAAGGGATTGACAACCCCTTTATAGCGTTGGGTGCAAGATTTTGATTATTTTTGTAGGTGCACCATTGGTGACTTGCTTGTTCCTCCTACTGGATTGATACCTTGGTTCTCAAAAACTAAGGGAAATACTTATCTACTTTGCTGCATCACCCTTTCCTCTTCAAGGGAAAACCAACTCATGCTCAAGAGGTAGCACCGTCCCTAGTAGTGATATGGTTATCTATGTGTGAGACATATACCTAGCAAAACCTCGGGCGGGGCCGGGCCTCGGGCCGGGCCTAAAAAAGCCCGGCGTTAGAAACCCAGGCCCGGCCCGGCCGTCGGGCCTGATATTTGGGCCTAGGCCAAGCCCATCCACCGGGCTCAAAATCTAGGCCCGAGCCCGGCCCGTGGGCAAGGTCAGGTCGGGCCGGGTCGGGCTTTTTTGGGCCGGATCGGGCCGGGCCGACCGGGTTGGGCTACCCATGGCCAGGTCTGATGAGACATGACTATCTAATTATGTATGAGACATATGTCCATTTTATGTATGAGACAAATTACTATCTACTTATGTATGAGACATATTCATGTTCCATTTTAGTGGTCAATTGGTTTAGAGGGGTAACACTTGTACTGCAATTAAACATAATGCAAAAACAATACAACTGAATTAATCAGTACAACTGAATTAAACAGTACTACATAAAAAATAATTCCCACAAAATACAACTGAATTAAGCAGTACAACTGAAATTATAAATTATCACTAGTAGAAAACAGGGCTTTCGTTACAGCTCGATGTACACATTAGTCCCGGTTGCATTACGAACCGGGACTAATGTGAGCATTAGTCCCGGTTCGAGCGCCTAGGGCATCAGTCCCGGCCCAAATGGGACCTTTAGTCCTGGTTGGAGACACCAACCGGGACTAAAGGGGGTTGAGGCTTTAGTCCCGGTTGGTGTCTCCAACCGGGACTAAAGGTTAGTGTTGGAAATATGCCCTAGAGGCAATAAATAAAGTGTTTATTGTTGTATTTCCTTGTTCATGATAATCGTTTATTATCCATGCTATAAATGTATTAATTGGAAACATGGATACATGTGTGGATACATAGACAAACACAATATCCCTAGTATGCCTCTAGTGAACTAGCTCGTTGATCGAAAGATGGTTAAGGTTTCCTAGCCATGGACATGAGATGTCATTTGATAACGGGATCACATCATTAGGAGAATGATGTGATGGACAAGACCCAAACTACAAATGTAGCTTATGATCGTGTCAGTTTATTGCTACTATTTTCTGCATGTCAAGTATATGTTCCTATGACCATGAGATCATGCAACTCACAGATATCGGAAGAGTACCTTGTGTGTATCAAATGTCACAACATAACTGGATGACTATAAAGGTGCTCTACAGGTGTCTCCGAGGGTGTCTGTTGAGTTGGCATGGATCAAGACTAGGATTTGTTACTCCGTGTGACGGGGAGGTATCTCAGGGCCCACTCGGTAATACAACATCACAATAAGCCTTGCAAGCAATGTGACTAAGTGTTAGTTGCGAGATCTTGTATTACGGAACGAGTAAAGAGACTTGCCAGTAACAAGGTTGAACTAGGTATGGAGATACCGACGATCGAATCTCGGGCAAGTAACATACCGAAGAACAAAGGGAACATCATACGGGATTAACTGAATCCTTGACATAGAGGTTCGACCGATAAAGATCTTCGTAGAATATGTAGGAACCAATCTAGACATCTAGGTTCCGCCATTGGTTATTGACCGTAGAGGTGTCTCGGTCATGTCTACATAGTTCTCAAACCCGCAGGGTCTACACACTTAAGTTTTGGTGACGTTTCGGTAGTATAGAGTTATGTATGGTGGTGACCGAAGCTTGTTCGGAGTCCTGGATGAGATCCCGGACGTCATGAGGAGCTCTGGAATGGTCCGGAGGTAAAGATTCATATATAGGAAGTCCTGTTTTGGTCGCCGGAAAAGTTTCGGGCTCATCGGTAGTGTACCGGGAGGGCTGGTGGAAACTCCCACACAAGTCTCATGTGGCTGGAGGAAAAACCCAATAGGAAAAGGTGGAAAAAAAGGCAAAAAGGAGCAATCCTAGTCCTACTAGGATTGGAGGAGGAATCCTCCTCTCCTAGTAGGTTCGGCCGAACCAGCTAGCCGTGGAGGCCAAGGCTGCCTCTTCTCCTCCTCTCCTCCTATATATACTAGTGGGTTTTGGTTTTTTGCACTAGAATTTCAGCCACGTGCTACCCGTTCCTCTAGTGCATAGTTTCTCCTCTAGATCATATTTCTGAAGTGCTTAGGTGAAGCCCTGCCGGAATTGCTCCACCACCATCGCCGGAGCGCCGTCAGGCTGCCGGAGAACTCTTCTTCCTCTCCACTCCTTCTTGCTGGATCAAGATGGTGGAGATCGTCATCAAGCTGTACGTGTGCTGAACGCGGAGGTGCCGTCCATTTGGTGCTAGATCGGAAGGATCGTGATCAAGTTCATGGGATGGATTGTGATCAAGTTCGTGGGACGGATCGTGATCGGATCGCGGGACGGATCATGATTGGATCACGGGACGGATCGTGATTGGATCGCGGGACGCACGGCGATTTGGATCGTGAAGACGTTCGACTACACCAACCGCGTTTCTTAACGCTTCCCGCTTAGCGATCTACAAGGGTATGTAGATTCACTCTCCCTCTCGTAGATGCTCATCACCATGGAAATATCTGCGTGTGCGTAGGAAAATTTTGTTTCCCATGCAACATTCCCCAACAGTGGCATCATGAGCTAGGTCTATGTGTTGATGAGATCTCGAGTAGAACACAAAAGGTTTGTGGGCGTTGATGCTTAGATTGCTTCCTCCCTTGGTCGGATTTTGGTTCAGCGGTATTGTGAGATGAAGCGGCCCGGACCAACATTACTCGTACGCTTACGAGAGACCGGTTCCATCGACTGACGTGTCACCTCGTTTCACAAAGATGGCTGGCGAGTGTCTATCACCTCGGTTCCCTCGACGCAACTTGTTGCCTATATGGCTTGCGGGTGGGAGTTTCTCTCACTTTAGTTGGATCGGATTCGACAAAGGCGGTCCTTGAGAAGGTTAAAAGGCAAATTATGTATCACCGTTGTGGTTTATGCGTAGGTGAGAATCGTTCTTGCTAGAAACCTGTAGCAGCCACGTAAAACATGCAAACAACAATTAGAGGACGTCTAACTTGTTTTTGCAGGGTATGTTGTGATGTGATATGGCCAATTACATGATGTGATATATGTGATGTATGAGATGATCATGTGATGTATAGAATTTCACGACTTGCATGTCGATGAGTACGGCAACAGGCAGGATCCATAGGGTTGTCTTTAATTATTGTATGACCTGCGTGTCAATCATTAAGCGCTATGTAATGCTTTACTTTATCGCTAAACGGTAGCAATAGTAGTAGAAGAATTTTGGGCGCGACAACCCCGATGGCGACACGTTGATGGAGATCAAGATGATGGAGATCATGGTGTCTTGCCGGTGACGATGGAGATCATGCCGGTGCTTTCAAGATGGAGATCTAAAGCACAAGTTCATGGCCATATCATGTCACTTATGAATTGCATGTGATGTTAATCCTTTTATGCACCTTGTTTTGCTTAGTACGACGGTAGCATTATAAGGTGATCCCTCACTTAAATTTCAAGATAAATTGTGTTCTCCTCGAGTGTGCACCGTTGCGAAAGTTCATCGTGTTGAGACACCACGTGATGATCGGGTGTGATAGACTCTACGTTCACATACAACGGGTGCAAGCCAGTGTTGCACATGCAGAACACTCGGGTTAAACTTGACGAGCCTAGCATGTAGAGACATGGCCTCGGAACACAAGAGACCTAAAGCTTGAACATGAGTCATATAGTAGATATGATCAACATAATGATGTTCACCATTGAAGCCACCTCAACTCACGTGATGATCGGACTTGAGTTGGTGGATTTGGATCATGTGACACTCAGATGACCTGAGGGATGTCAATTTGAGTGGGAGCTTTAGTAATTTGATTAACTAAACTCATTATCTTGAACAATAGTCTAAGTAAACTTTGCATATTTATGTTGTAGATCAATGGCTCGCGCAGTAGCACCCCTGAATTTTAATGCGTTCCTAGAGAAAGCTAAGTTGAAAGATGATGGAAGTAACTTTTTTGACTGGGCCCGTAACTTCCTAGAAATCATATGTCCTTGATGCACCGCTTGGTGACCAACCAGAAGACATGATCTCCGAAGACGTTAAGAATGCTTGGGAGGCACGTACTGGAGATTACTCAATAGTTCGGTGTGCAATATTGTATGGCTTAGAACCGGGACTTCAAAGACGTTTTGAACGTCATGGAGCATATGAGATGTTCCAGGAGTTGAAGTTTATCTTTCAGAAGAACGCCCGAATCGAGAGGTATGAAACCTCCGATAAGTTCTATGCTTGCAAGATGGAAGAGAACGGGTCTATCAGTGAACATATACTCAGAATGTCTGGGTATTCAACTCGTCTAGCGGAGTTGGGAATTGCCCTTCCGCCAGAAGCAATCACTGACAGAGTTCTTCAATCACCGCCACCTAGTTACAAGAGCTTTGTGATGAACTATAACATGCACGGGATGAACAAGTCAGTCGCCGAGCTGTTTGCGATGCTAAAAGTCGCTGAGTCTGAAATCCAGAAAGAACATCAAGTGTTGATGGTCAATAAAACCACTAGTTTCAAGAAAAATGGCAAAGTCAAGGGCAAGGGCAAGAAGGGTAAAACCAAGAAGGATAGCAAAGCAGTTGCTACTCCTGCAAAGAAGCCCAAGCATGGACCCAAGCCAGAAACTGAGTGCTTTCATTGCAAGGGAACTGGTCACTGGAAGCGGAACTGCCCCCAAGTACCTGGCTGACAAGAAGGCAGCCAACGACAAACAAGGTATATATGATATAGATGTTATTGATGTGTACCTTACTAGCTCTCGTAGTAGTGCCTGGGTATTTGATACCGGTTCGGTTGCTCACATTTGCAACTCAAAGCAGGAACTACGGAATAAACGAAGGCTGGCAAAGTACGAAGTGACGATGCGCGTGGGAAATGGTTCCAAGGTTGATGTGATCGTCGTCGGCACGGTCTCTCTTCGATTACCATAGGGATTAGTGATGAACCTGAATAATTGTTATTTAGTGCCTGCATTAAGCATGAACATTATATCTGGATCTTGTTTATTGCGAGACGGTTACTCATTTAAATCAGAGAATAAAGGTTGTTCTATTTATATGAGTAATATCTTTTATGGTCATGCACCCAATGTTAGGGGTTTATTCATACTGAATCTTGATAGTGATGACACACATGTTCATAACATTGATGCCAAAAGATGTAGAGTTGATAATGATAGTACCACTTTCTTGTGGCACTGCCGTTTAGGTCATATTGGTGTAAAACGCATGAGGAAGCTCCATGCTGATGGACTTTTGGAGTCACTTGATTTTGAATCACTTGACACATGTGAACCATGCCTCATGGGCAAGATGACTAAAACGCCGTTCTCTGGAACAATGGAACGGGCGAGTAGCTTATTGGAAATTATACATATTGATGTGTGCGGTCCAATGAATGTTACACCGCGTGGTGGATATCGTTATTTTCTCACCTTCACTGATGACTTAAGTAGATATGGGTATATTTACTAAATGAAACACAAGTCTGAAACGTTTGAAAAGTTCAAGCAATTTCAGAGTGAAGTTGAGAATCATCGTAACAAGAAGATTAAGTTCCTGCGATCTGATCGAGGAGGTGAATATCTGAGTTATGAGTTTGGCAGTCACTTAAGACAGTGTGGAACTGTTTCACAGTTGACACCGCCCGGAACACCACAGCGTAATGGTGTGTCCGAACGTCGTAATCGAACCTTATTAGATATGGTGTGTTCTATGATGTCTCTTGCTGATTTGCCACTATCATTTTGGGGTTATGCATTAGAGACAGCGGCATTCACTTTAAATAGGGCACCATCAAAATCTGTTGAGACGACACCATATGAACTGTGGTTTGGCAAGAAGCCAAAGTTGTCGTTTCTTAAAGTTTGGGGATGTGATGCTTATGTCAAAAAGCTTCAGCCTGAAAAGCTGGAACCCAAAGCGGAGAAATGTGTCTTCATAGGATACTCGAAAGAGACAGTCGGGTATACCTTCTATCTCAGATCCGAAGGCAAAGTGTTTGTCGCTAAGAACGGAACATTTCTTGCGAAAGAGTTTCTCTCAAAAGAATTGGGTGGGAGGAAAATAGAGCTTGATGAGGTTATTGAACCTTTACTTCAACCAGAAAGTAGCGCAGCACAGAAAGATGTTTCTGTGGAACCTACGACGGTAGAAGAGGAAGTTAATGATGATGATCATGAAGCTTCGGATCAAGCTGCTATTGAACCTCGTAGGTTGACAAGCCCGCATACTACCCCTGAGTGGTACGGCAACCCTGTCTTGGAGGTTATGTTGTTGGACAACAATGAACCTACGAGCTATGGAGGAGCAGTGATGGGCCCAGATTCCAAGAAATGGTTAGAGGCCATGAAATCCGAGATGGGATCCATGTATGAAAACAAAGTATGGACTTTGGAAGTATTACCTGAAGGGCGAAAGGCCATTCAGAACAAATGGATCTTTAAGAAGAAGACAGACGCGGACGGTAATGTCACCGTCTATAAAGCTTGACTTGTGGCAAAGGGTTTTTCACAAGTTCAAGGAGTTGACTATGATGAGACTTTCTCACCCGTAACGATGCTTAAGACTGTCAGAATCATGTTAGCAATAGCTACTTATTTCGACTATGGAATTTGGCAGATGGATGTCAAAACAGCGTTCCTCAACGGTTTCCTTGAGGAAGAGTTGTATATGATGCAACCCGAAGGTTTTATCGATCCAGAGAATGCCGACAAAGTTTGCAAACTCCGGCGATCCATTTATGGACAGGTGCAAGCATCTCGGAGTTGGAATAAGTGCTTTGATGAGGTGATCAAAGCGTTTGAGTTTATACAAGTTTATGGAGAAGCTTGTATTTACAAGAAAGTGAGTGGGAGCTCTATAGTGTTTCTAGTATTATATGTGGATGACATATTGCTGATTGGAAACAATATAGAAATGCTGGAAAGCGTGAAGGAATATTTGAACAAGAGTTTTTCAATGAAGGACCTAGGAGAAGCTGCTTTCATATTAGGCATTAAGATCTATAGAGATAGATCGAGACGCTTAATAGCACTTTCACAGAGCACATACCTTGATAAGTTTTGAAGAAGTTCAAAATGGAACAGTCCAAGAAGGGATTGTTGCCTGTGTTACAAGGTGTGAAGTTGAGTAAGACTCAATGCCCAGTAACTGCAGAAGATAGAGAAAAGATGAGTGGCATCCCCTATGCTTCAGCCATAGGCTCTATCATGTATGCAATGTTGTGCACAAGACCCGATGTCAGCCTTGCCATAAGTATGGCCGGAAGGTTTCAAAGTGATCCTGGAATGGAGCACTGGCAAGCGGTCAAGAATATCCTTAAGTACCTGAAAAGGACTAAGGAAATGTTTCTCGTTTATGGAGGTGATGAAGAGCTCATCGTAAAGGGTTACGTCGATGCAAGCTTTGACACTGATCCGGACGACTCTAAGTCGCAAACCGGATACGTATTTATTCTTAACGGGGGAGCGGTAAGCTGGTGCAGTTCCAAGAAAAGCGTGGTAGCTAATTCTACGTGCGAAGCGGAGTACATCGCAGCCTCGGAGGCGGTGAAGGAAGGTGTCTGGATGAAGCAGTTCATGACAGATCTTGGAGTAGTGCCCAGTGCACTGAATCCAATGAACCTGTTATGTGACAACACTGGAGCCATTGCTCTGGCCAAGGAACCAAGGTTTCACAAGAGGACCAGACACATAAAGCAACGCTTCAACTCCATCCACGATTACATCATGGAGAAAGACATAAATATTTGCAAAGTGCACACAGATCTGAATGTTGCAGACCCATTGACTAAACCTCTTCCAAGGGCTAAACATTATCAACACCAGAACTGCATGGGTGTTCGATTCATTACAATGTAAATCACATAGTGATGTGAACTAGATTATTGACTCTAGTGCAAGTGGGAGACTGTTGGAAATATTCCCTAGAGGCAATAAATAAAGTGTTTATTATTGTATTTTCTTGTTCATGATAATCGTTTATTATCCATGCTATAATTGTATTAATTGGAAACATGGATACATGTGTGGATACATAGACAAACACAATGTTCCTAGTATGCCTCTAGTGAACTAGCTCATTGATCGAAAGATGGTTAAGGTTTCCTAGCCATGGACATGAGATGTCATTTGATAACGGGACCACATCATTAGGAGAATGATGTGATGGACAAGACCCAAACTACAAACGTAGCTTATGATCGTGTCAGTTTATTGCTACTGTTTTCTGCATGTCAAGTATATGTTCCTATGACCATGAGATCATGCAACTCATAGATACCGGAGGAGTACCTTGTGTGTATCAAACGTCGCAACTTAACTGGGTGACTATAAAGGTGCTCTACAGGTGTCTCCGAGGGTGTCTGTTGAGTTGGCATGGATCAAGACTGCGATTTGTTACTCCGTGTGACGGAGAGGTATCTCAGGGCCCACTCGGTAATACAACATCACAATAAGCCTTGCAAGCAATGTGACTAAGTGTTAGTTGCGAGATATTGTATTATGGAATGAGTAAAGAGACTTGCCAGTAACGAGGTTAAACTAGGTATGGAGATACCGACGATCGAATCTCGGGCAAGTAACATACCGAAGAACAAAGGGAACATCATACGGGATTAACTGAATCCTTGACACAGAGGTTCGACCGATAAAGATCTTCGTAGAATATGTAGGAACCAATGTGGACATCCAGGTCCCTCCATTGGTTATTGACCGTAGAGGTGTCTCGGTCATGTCTACATAGTTCTCGAACCCGCAGGGTCTGCACACTTAAGGTTTGGTGACGTTTCGGTAGTATAGAGTTATGTATGGTGGTGACCGAAGGTTGTTCGGAGTCCCTGATGAGATCTCGGATGTCATGAGGAGCTCCGGAATGGTCCGGAGGTAAAGATTCATATATAGGAAGTCCTGTTTTGGTTGCCGGAAAAGTTTCGGGCTCATCGGTAGTGTACTAGGAGTGCCGGTAGTGTACCGGGAGGCCTCCGGGAGGGGTATTTCGACCCAAGAGACTTCATGGGCTGTGGGAGAGTGAATATCAGCCCTTAGTGGGCTGGTGGAAACTCCCACACAAGGCCCATGTGGTTGGAGGAAAAAAACCAATAGGAAAAGGTGGAAAAAAGGCAAAAAGGAGCAATCCTAGTCCTACTAGGATTGGAGGAGGAATCCTCCTCTCCTAGTAGGTTCGGCCGAACCAGCTAGCCTTGGAGGCCAAGGCTGCCTCCTCTCCTCCTCTCCTCCTATATATACTAGAGCGTTTTGGGTTTTTGCACTAGAATTTCAGCCACGTGCTACCCGTTCCTCCAGTGCATAGTTTCTCCTCTAGATCGGATTTCTGCAATGCTTAGGCGAAGCCCTATCGGAATTGCTCCACCACCATCGCTGGAGCGCCGTCAGGCTGCCGGAGAACACTTCTTCCTCTCCACTCCTTCTTGCTAGATCAATATGGTGGAGATCGTCATCAAGATGTACGTGTGCTGAACGGGGAGGTGCCGTTCGTTCAGTGCTAGATCGGAGGGATCGTGATCAAGTTCGTGGGACGCATCATGATCAAGTTCGTGGGACGGATCATGATCGGATCGCGGGATGGATCGTGATTGGATCGCGGGATGCACGGCGATTTGGATCGCGAAGACGTTCGACTACACCAACCGCGTTTCTTAACGCTTCCTGCTTAGCGATCTATAAGGGTATGAAGATTCACTCTCCCTCTCGTAGATGCTCATCACCATGGATAGATCTGCGTGTGCATAGGAAAATTTTGTTTCCCATGCAACGTTCCCCAATAGTTAGACCTTTAGTCCCGGTTGGAGACACGAACTGGGACTAAAGGGGTCCTTGAAAGTTTTTTTTCTGTTTTTATATTTGTTTTCTGTTTTTAGTTTCTGTTTTAAATTGCTTATATCTTTTAGGATATTTGATGTTTTTGAGTGATTCTTTTTGCATTAGATTCAAAATTTTGTCTAATTTATGTTTGTGCCATTAGTTTTCAAATTTGAATGGTTTAAATTTGAATTTGTTCAAATTTGCTTCAAACACTAGATTGTGAATAACTTGAGTTTACAAAAAGTTTTAAATTTAATTCTTTTTTATCCTAGTCACATGTTAGATTGTTGTCACAGTAATATTTATTTGCTTATTTTTAGAATAATTTAAATTAGGATTTTAATTAAAACATTATTGTTTTGCTTATATAGTTGTTTTAGTCATTTAATCATTGTTTTTTATTTTTTTAGTTAGTTCTTTCTGTAGATTTTAACATGTTGTAGTATAGTGCATATTGAATGCACAAAAGTCTGGAGTTGAAATAAATAAATAAAAATGAAATGCCTTTGTAACAGATGGATTTTCGTCCGAAACCTTGATACTTCGAAGGAGATGGTCCAATTTGTACATGAAGTGCATCCAGTTTTTGCCGTAACCCTTTCAAGTTTTTAGCACAAGCTTTGTGGATGAAATGATGATACCAACCCGGACTAAAGGGGTTCTGAAATTTTCAAACTCTACCCCCCTGGTGGACCGCCTTTTTGAGTTTTCCAAAAAATAAACAAAAATGATAAAATCTTCAAAAAATAAAATCCTTTGAGATGTAGTTAGATTTTAGTGTCTAGTTGGTATAGAAATTTTGAAATATGAATTTTGACCGTTTCTGCAAAAAAATAGAAAAAATGTAAAATGGCCATAACTTTTGCATACGACGTCGAAAAAAAGTTTCATATATAAAAAAAACTAGAGAAATATTGGGACTCGATTTCACTCGGGTTTACCCGGTGAAGTTTTCTCAGATTCTCGAAATTCCAAAAGTAAAAAAGTTATTTCAAAAAGAAGATTTTTCCCTACAAAATCAAAAAAAATATTTAAAAATAAATAAATGATGTCATATTTGGATTCCTCACATTTTTCTGATAATAATGGATCTATTATTTGTTGAATTTCGATTTAGAGATTTAAAGATATTAATTATGCCATATGAATTGAATATATGGCAAAAAATGAATTAAATAATAATATTACTTATTTTATTTTCATAGAAATTCAATATTATTATGACTTATTTTTTTTAATTTTAATAATGTTTGGAATTCAAAAAATTAAATAATGTGACATCAAGACCTAAGGGGTAATAGGATTGATAGCTTAATATTGTCAAGAAAACAACAAGTGCGGATTTGGAAACAAAGGGTGATAGAACTCGAAAGTTAAGCGTGCTCGGGTTAGAGCAATGAGAGGATGGGTGACCAACTAGAAGGTTAGATGATTTGGAATGAGTGGTGATTAGAGATTACATTGTCAAATAATTCAAAAGCAGTGAGAAGGGGTGATTAGAGATTAAATTATCAGATAATTCACAGATTTGAAAATCAGAAAAAAAAATTGAAAAATAAAATAAAAAATATTTTAAAAAAATAACCTTTAGTCCCGGTTTGAAACACCAACCGGGACTAAAGGTCCCGCTCCAGAAAGTTGCCACGTGGAGGGCCTTTAGTCCCGGTTCGTAACACGACCCGGACTAAAGGGTGGAGGCTTTAGTCCCGACCCTTTAGTCCCGGTTCCAGAACCGGGACTAAAGGCCCTCTGGAACCGGGACTAAAGGCCAGTTTTCTACTAGTGTATAGCCAAAAAACTACATGAATGCATCCTCCTCCTCCTCCAGGCATGCATAGCTCTTGCCCTTTGTTGATGTAGAGCTCTTACCCTTTATCGATGTAGAGCTCCTGCCCTTAGTCGATGCAGAACTCTTGCCCTTCGATGATGCGGTAGTCTTGACCTTGGTGCTCTGCATGAAGACATCGTCTTCGTCCTTTGTCGATGCAGATCTCTTGCCCTTCATCAATGTAGAACTCTTGCCCTTCGACGATGTGGTAGTCTTGACCTTGGTGCTCGGCATGAAGAGGTCGTCTTCGTCCTCACTATCTGCTGACCATAAATCTGAATTATTTACAGCAATCCTGAGGTAAGCTTCACCCTTATGCAGTTGCTTCTGCCATCTGCCATGCAACCTGAGAAGTGTTGGGGAACGTAGTAATAAATCAAAAAAATTCCTACGTTACCAAGATTAATCTATGGAGAACCAACAACGAGCAAATGGGTAGAGCATCTTCATACCTTTGAAGATCGCTAAGCGGAAGCGTTACTAGAACGCGGTTGGTGGAGTCGTACTCGCAGCGATTCAGATCGCGGTGGATTCCGATCTAAGTGCCGAACAACGGCGCCTCCGTGTTCAACACATGTGCAGCCCGGTGACGTCTCCTATGCCTTGATCCAGCAAGGAGGAAGGAGAGGTTGAGGGAGAGCTCCGGCAGCACGACAGCGTGGTGAAGGTGGAGCTGTGTGGTACTCCGGTAGGGCTTCGCCAAGCACTACGAAGGACAAGGAGGAGAAGGGGTAGGGCTGCGCCGAGAGAGAGAGAGAGAGAGAGAGAGAGAGAGATCTGTTGTGTTGCAGCCCCCAAAACCCCACATATATATAGGGGGAAGGAGGAGGAGGGCCAGCCACCCCTAGGGAAACCCTAGGAGGTGCAGTGGCCAAGATGGGGAGGAGGGGCGGCGCCCTAGGGTGGCCTTAGCGCACAAGGCAGCCCCACGCCTAGGGTTTGGCCCCCCTCCACCCTTGCTGCACCTTGTGTTGGGGAACGTTGCATGGGAAACAAAAGTTTCCTACGCACACGCAAGATCTATCCATGGTGATGAGCATCTACGAGAGGGAGAGTGGATCTACATACCCTTGTAGATCGCTAAGCGGGAAGCGTTAAGAAACGCGGTTGGTGTAGTCGAACGTCTTCGCGATCCAAATCGCCGAGCATCCCGCGATCTCATCACGATCCGTCCCGCAATCCAATCACGATCCGTCCCGCGAACTCATCACGATCCGTCCCGCGATCTCATCACGATCCGTCCCGCGATCTCATCACGATCCGTCTCGCAATCTTGATCACGGTCCTTCCGATCTAGCACCAAACGGACGACACCTCCGCATTCAGCACACGTACAGCTCGATGACGATCTCCGCCTTCTTGATCCAGCAAGAGGGAGCGGAGAGGTAGATGAGTTCTCCGGCAGCGTGATGGCTTTGCGGTGATGGTGGTGGAGCTATTCTAGTAGGGCCTCGCCTAAGCACCACTGAAAACCGATCTAGAGGAGAAACTGCGATCTAGAGGAGAGGTAGAACGTGGCTATTAGGGTTAGCTTTTTCCTCTAAATCCTCTAGTATATACATAGGAGGGAGGAAGGGGAGGAGGCAGCCTCAAACCCTCAAAGTTTGGTCGAAATTGGAGGTGGAGGAGTCCTACTCCAATCCTATAGGAGTAGGATTCCGCCTTTCCACTTGGAAACTCTTTCCACCTCTCCACCTTTGGATTTTTTTCCTTCTCAAACCACTCCAGATGCATGGGCCTTTAGAGGAGGCTTCGTCCAGCCCACTAGGAGCTGGTTTACCTCTTCCCACAGCCCATGTAGCCTCTTGGGTCGAAATACCTCTCCCGATGGTTCCCAGTACACTACCGGCACTCCCGGTACACTACCGATGAGCCCGAAACTTTTCCGATGACCAAAACAGGACTTCCTATATATCAATCTTTACCTCCGTACCATTTCGGAGCTCCTCGTGACATCCGGGATCTCATCCAGGACTCCGAACAACCTTCAGTCACCACCATGCATAACTCTATACTACCGAAACGTCACCAAACCTTAAGTGTGCAGACACTACAGGCTCGAGAACTATGTACACATGACCGAGAGACCTCTATGGTCAATAACCAATAGCAGGACCTGGATGTCCATATTGGTTCCTACATATTCTACGAAGATCTTTATCGGTCGAACCTCTATGTCAAGGATTCAGTTAATCCCGTATGATGTTCCCTTTGTTCTTCGGTATGTTACTTGCCCAAGATTCGATCGTCGGTATCTCCATACCTAGTTCAACCTCGTTACTGGCAAGTCTCTTTACTCGTTCCGTAACACAAGATCCCGTGAATAACACTTAGTCATATTGCTTGCAAGGCTTGTTGTGATGTTGTATTACTGAGTGGGCCCTGAGATACCTCTCCGTCACACGGAGTAACAAATCCTCGTCTTGATCCATGCCAACCCAACAGACACCCTCGGAGATACCTGTAGAGTACCTTTATAGTCACCCAGTTACGTTGCGACGTTTGATACACACAAGGCACTCCTCCGGCGTCAGTGAGTTGCATGATATCATGGTCATAGGAACAGATACTTGACATGTAGAAAACAGTAGCAATAAACTGACACGATCGTATGCTACATTTGTAGTTTGGGTCTTGTCCATCACATCATTCTCCTAATGACATGATCCCATTATCAAATGACATCTCATGTCCATGACTAGGAAACCATAGCCATCTTTGATCAACGAGCTAGTCTATTAGAGGCATACTAGGTACATGGTGTTGTCTATGTATCCACACATGTATCTGAGTTTCCGATCAATACAATTATAGCATGGATAATAAACGATTATCATGAAGAAGGAAATACGATAATAACCAATTTATTATTGCCTCTAGGGTATATTTCCAACAGTCTCCCACTTGCACTTGAGTCAATAATCTAGTTCTAATCACCATGTGATTCGCATTGTTATGAATCTAACACCCAATGAGTTCTGGGGCTCGATAATTCTTTGCATGTGAGAGAGGTCTTTTAGTCAATGGGTCTGTGACATTCAGATCCATGTGTACTTTGCAAATCTCTATGTTAAACTGTAAATACTGCTTCCACACTCCACTTGGAGCTATTCCAAATGGCTGCTCCACTATACATATCCGGATTGCTACTAAGAGTCATCCGGATTGGTGTTAAAGCTTGCATCGACGTAACTCTTTACGACGAACTCTTTATCACCTCCATAATCGAGAAACATTTCCTTAGTATTTTAGTCACTAAGGATAATCTTAACCGTTGTCCAGTGATCCACTCCTGGATCACTCTTGTACCCCTTGATGGACTCATGGCAAGGCACACACAGGTGCGGTACACAGCATGACATACTATACAGAGCCTATGGCTAAGGCATAGGGGACAACGTTCATCCTTTCTCTTTCTTCTGTCGTGGTCGAGCTTTGAGTCTCACTCAACTTCACACCTTACAAATCAGGCGAGAACACTTCTCTCTAACTGATCCATTTTGAACTCTTTCAAAATCTTGTCAAGGTATGTACTCATTGAAAGTCTCATGAAGCATCTTGATCTATCTCTATAGATCTTGATGCTCAACAATTATGTAGCTCTATCCAGGTCTTCCTTTGAAAAACTCCTTTCAAACAACCCTTTATGCTTTCTAGAAATTTTACATCATTTCCGATCAACAATATGTCAACCACATATGCTTATCAGAAACTCTATAGTGCTCCCACTCACTTTATTGTAAATACAAGTTTCTCATAAACTTTGTATAGACTCAAAAACTTTGATCACCTCATCAAAGTGTATATTCCAACTCCGAGATGCTTGCTTCAGTCCATGGAAGGATCACTGAAGCTTGCTCACCTTTTAGCATCCTTAGGACTGACAAAACCTTTTGGTTGTATCACATACAACCTTTCCTCAAGTAAACCGTTAAGGAAACGATGTTTTGATATCCATCTGCCAGATTTCATAATTGAAAAATGCAGCAATTGCTAACATAATTCCAATAGACTTTAGCATTGCTACGAGTGAGAAAGTCTCATCGTAGTTAACTCCTTGAACTTACCAGAAACTTCTTTGCGACAAGTCGAGCTTTATAAATGGTGACATTCACCATCAGCGTCTGTCTTCATTTTAAAGATCCATTTGTACTCAACGACCTGTCGTCCAACGAGCAAGTCCGCCAAAGTCTATACTTGGTTTTCATACATGAATCCTTTCTCGGATTTCATGGCCTCTAACCATTTGTCGGATTCCGGGCCCATCATCGCTTCTCCATAGCTCGTAGGTTCATTGTTGTCCAACAACATGACCTCTAAGACAGGGTTGTCGTACCACTCAGGAGCAGTACACATCCTTGTCGACCTACGAGGTTCGATAGTAACTTGATCCAAAGCTTCATGATCATCATCATTAACTTCCTCTTCAACTAACGTAGGCTTCACAAAAACATCTTCCCGCGCTGCGCTACTCTCTCGTTGAAACAAAGGTTCAACAACCTCATCAAGTTCTATCTTCCTTCCACTCAATTTTTTCGAGAGAAACTCTTTCTCGAGAAAGGACCCATTTTTAGCAACAAACACTTTGCACTTGGATCTGAGATAGAAGGTATACCCAACTGTTCTTAGGGTATTCTATGAAGATGCATTTGTCCGCTTTGGGTTCGAGCTCATTAGGTGAAAACCCTTTTTCACATAAGTGTCGCAGCCCCAAACATTAAGAAATGACATCTTAGGTTTCTGCCAAACCATATGGTGTCATATCAACGGATTTATATGGTGCCCTATTTAAAGCGAATGTAGTTGTCTCTAATGCATAACCCCAAAACGATAGTGGTAAAACAATAAGAGATCATCATTCGCACCATATCTAATAGAGCACGACTATAACGTTCGGACACACCATCACACTATGGTGTTCCAGGTGGCATGAATTGTGAAACAACTTTCACATTGTCTAAAGTTGTATGCCAAACTCGTAACTCGGATATTCACTTCCACGATCATATCGTAGACATTTTTTCTTCTTGTCATGATGATCTTAAACTTCACTCTGAATTTGCTTGAACCTTTCAAACGATTCAGACTTGTTTCTCATTAAGTAAATATACACTATATCTACTCAAATCATCAGTGAAGGTAAGAAAATAACGATATCCACCGCACGCTATAAGACTTATTGGATTGCATACATCAACATGTATCATTTCCAATAAATCACTTGCCCGCTCCATCAATCCGGAAAACGGGGTCCTTAGTCATCTTGGCCAACAGGCATGGTTCGCATGTCTCAACCGATTCGAAATCGAATGAGTCCAAAGATCCATCAGCATGGAGTTTCTTCATGCGCTTTATACCAATATGCCATTTAGCGGCAGTGCCACAAGTATGTGGTACTATCATTATTAACTTTGTATCTTTTGGCATCAATGTTATGAACATGTGTATTACTACGATCAAGATTCAACAAACCATTCTCACTAGGTGCATGACCATTGAAGGTATCATTCATGTAAACAGAATAACCATTATTCTCTAACTTAAATGAATAACCGTGTTGCAATAAACACGATCTAATCACGTTCATGCTCAATGCAAAACACCAAATAACATTTATTTAGGTTCGTCACTAATCCCGAAGGTAGCGAGAGTGTGCGATGTTGATCACATCAACTTTGGAAACATTTCCAACACACATCATCACCTCACACTTAGCTAGTCTCCGTTTATTCCGTAGCTTTTATTCCGAGTTACTAACATTTAGCAATCGAAGCGGTATCCAATACCCAGGTGCTACTAGGAGTTCTAGCAAGGTACACAACAATAACACGTATATCAAATATACTTCTGTCGATGTTGCCAGCCTTCTTATCTACCAAGTATCTAGGGTTGTTCCGCTTCAACGACCGCTCTCCTCATAATCGAAGCACTTAGTCTCGGGTTTGGGTTCAACTTTGGGTTGCTTCACTGGAGCAGCAACTGACTTGTCATCCATGAAGTTTCCCTCCTTGCCCTTGCCCTTCTCGAAACTAGTGGTTTTACTAACCATCAACACTTGACGCTCCTTCTTGATTTCTACCTTTGCGGTGTCAAACATCGCGAACAGCTCAAGGATCATTATTTCTATCCCTGGCATTTTATAGTTCATCACCAAGTCTAGTAGCTTAGTGACAGTGACTTGAAAAAGTATATCAATCACTTTCTTATCTGGAAGATCAACTCCCACTCGATTTATGCGATTGTAGCACCCAGATAATCTGAGTACATGCTCGACGATTGAGCTATTCTCCTTTATCTTGCAGGCAAAGAATCTTGTTGGAGATCTCATATCTCACAACACGGGCACGAGCCTGAGATCCTAATTTCAGCTCTTAGAACATCTCATATGTTCCATGACGTTCAAAACGTTTTGGAGCCTCAATTCTAAGCCGTAGTGCATGACACACTAAACTATCAAGTAGTGATCAGAACGTGCCTGTGAGATGTTCACAACATCTACAGACGATGCTAGAGGGGTTGGCGCACTAAGCGGTGCATTAAGGACATAAGTCTTCTGTGCAGCAATGAGGACAATCCTCAGATCACGGACCCAGTCCGCAATATTTCTACCATCATCTTTCAACTCTATTTCTCTAGGAACATATAAAAATTCAAGGGAGCTACAGCACGAGCAAGTAATCTACAACATAATTTGCAAAGACACAACAGACTATGTTGATGATAATGAGTTCAATTAATCATATTACTAAAGAACTCCCACTCAAATTGACATCCCTCCGGTCATTCGAGTGATACATGATCCAAATTCACCAACTCAAGTCCAATCATCACGTGAGTTGAGGTGGTTTCAATGGTGAACATCATCATGTTGATCATATCTACTATATGACTCATGTTCGACCTTTCCGTCTCTTGTGTTCCGAGGCTATGTCTGTACATGCTAGGCTCGTCAAGTTTAACCCGAGTGCTCTGCATGTACAACACTGGCTTGCACCCATTGTATGTAAACGTAGAGTCTATCACACCCGATCATCACGTGGTGTCTCAACACGACGAACTTTCGCAACGGTGCACACTCGGGGAGAACACAATTTATCTTGAAATTAAGTGAGGGATCACCTTATAATGCTACCGTCGTCCTAAGCAAAACAAGGTGCATAAAAGGATTAACATCACATGCAAATCATAAGTGACATGATATGGCCATGAACTTGTGCTTTTGATCTCCATCTTGAAAGCACCGGCATGATCTCCATCATCACCGGCATGACACCATGATCTCCATCATCTTGATCTCCATCAACGTGTCGCCATCGGGGTTGTTGTGCCCACCATGCTTCTACTACTATTGCTACCGTTTAGCGATAAAGTAAAGCATTACATAGCGCTTAATGATTGACACACAGGTCATACAATAATTAAAGACAACCCTATGGCTCCTGACGGTTGCCGTACTCATCGACATGCAAGTCGTGATATTCTATAAAACACATGATCATCTCA
This sequence comes from Hordeum marinum, assembly GCA_022496015.1. NCBI lineage: Eukaryota > Viridiplantae > Streptophyta > Magnoliopsida > Poales > Poaceae > Hordeum > Hordeum marinum. The sequence goes on along the minus strand of CM039676.1, from coordinate 405,723,262 downwards.
TACATCACATATATCTCATCATGTAATTGGCCATATCACATCATAACATACCCTGCAAAAACAAGTTAGACGTCCTCTAATTGTTGTTGCATGTTTTACGTGGCTTCTACGGGTATCTAGCAAGAACAATTCTCACCTACGCAAAAACCACAACGGTGATACATAAGTTGCTTTTCAACCTTCTCAAGGACCGCCTTTGTCCAATCCGATCCAACTAAAGTAGGAGAAACAGACACTCGCCAGCCATCTTTGTGAAACGAGGTGACACGTCAGTCGATGGAACCGGTCTCTCGTAAGCGTACGAGTAAGGTTGGTCTGGGCCGCTTCATCCCACAATACCGCTGAACCAAAACACGACCAAGTAAGGAAGCAATCTAAGCATCAACGCCCACAAACTCTTTGTGTTCTACTCGAGATCTCATCTACACATAGACCTAGCTCATGATGCCACTATTGGGAATGTTGCATGGGAAACAAAAATTGCCTATGCACACGCAAGATCTATCCATGGTGATGAGCATCTATGAGAGGGAGAGTGGATCTACATACCCTTGTAGATCGCTAAGCGGGAAGCGTTAAGAAACGCGGTTGGTGTAGTCGAACGTCTTCGCGATCCAAATCGCCGAGCATCCCGCGATCTCATCACGATCCGTCCCACGATCCAATCACGATCCGTCCCGCGAACTCATCACGATCCATCTCGCGATCTCATCATGATCCGTCTCGCGATCTTGATCACGGTACTTCCGATCTAGCGCCGAACGGACAGCACCTCCGCATTCAGCACACGTATAGCTCGATGACGATCTCCGCCTTCTTGATCCAGCAAGAGGGAGCGGAGATGTAGATGAGTTCTCTGGCAGCGCGACGGTGTTGCGGCGATGGTGGTGGAGCTATTCCAGCTCCACCACCACTGCCGTAGCACCGTCGTGCTTCCGAAGAACTCTTCTACCTCTCCACTCCCTCTTGCTGGATCAAGAAAGAGGAGATCGTCATCGAGCTGTACGTGTGCTGAACGCGGAGGTGCCCTCCGTTCGGCGCTAGATCGGAAGGACCGTGATCAAGATCGCGAGACGGATCGTGATGAGATCGCGGGACGGATCGTGATGAGTTAGCGGGATGGATCGTGATTGGATCGCGGGATGGATCGTGATGACATCGCGGGATGCTCGGCAATTTGGATCGCGAAGACGTTCAACTACACCAACCACGTTTCTTAACGCTTCCCGCTTAGCGATCTACAAGGGTATGTAGATCCACTATCCCTCTTGTAGATGCTCATCACCATGGATAGATCTTGCGTGTGCGTAGGAAGTTTTTTGTTTCCCATGCAGCGTTCCCCAACAGTGGCATCATGAGCTAGGTCTATGTGTAGATGAGATCTCGAGTAGAACACAAAGAGTTTGTGGGTGTTGATGCTTAGATTGCTTCCCCCCTTGGTCGTCTTTTGGTTCAGCGGTATTGTGGGATGAAGTGGCCCGGACCAACCTTACTCGTACGCTTATGAGAGACCGGTTCCATCAACTGACGTGTAACCTCGTTACACAAAGATGGCTGGCGGGTGCCTGTTTCTCTTACTTTAGTTGGATCGGATTCGACAAAGGCGGTCCTTGAGAAGGTTGAAAAGCAACTTATGTATCACCGTTGTGGTTTATGTGTAGGTGAGAATTGTTCTTGCTAGATACCCGTAGCAGCCACGTAAAACATGCAACAACAATTAGAGGACGTCTAACTTGTTTTTGCAGGGTATGTTGTGATGTGATATGGCCAATTACATGATGTGATATATTTGATGTATGAGATGATCATGTGTTGTATAGAATATCATGACTTGCATGTCGATGAGTATGGCAACCGGCAGGAGCCATAGGGTTGTCTTTAATTATTGTATGACCCGCGTGTCAATCATTAAGCACTATGTAATGCTTTACTTTATCGCTAAACGGTAGCAATATTAGTAGAAGCATGATGGGCACGACAACCCTGATGGCGACACGTTGATGGAGATCAAGATGCTGGAGATCATGGTGTCGTGCCGGTGACGACAGAGATCATGCCAGTGCTTTCAAGATGGATATCAAAAGCACAAGTTCATGGCCATATCATGTCACTTATGATTTGCATGTGATGTTAATCCTTTTATGCAACTTGTTTTGCTTAGGACGCCAGTAGCATTATAAGGTGATCCCTCACTTAATTTCAAGATAAATTGTGTTCTCCTTGAGTGTGCACCATTGCGAAAGTTCGTCGTGTCGAGATACCATGTGATGATCGGGTGTGATAGACTCTACGTTCACATACAACGGGTGCAAGCCAGTGTTGCACATGCAGAACACTCGGGTTAAACTTGACGAGCCTAGCATGTACAGACATGGCCGCAGAACACAAGAGACCAAATGGTCGAACATGAGTCATATAGTAGATATGATCAACATGATGATGTTCACCATTGAAACCACCTCAACTCACGTGATGATCGGACTTGAGTTGGTGAATTTGGATCATGTATCACTCGAATGACCGGAGGGATGTCAATTTGAGTGGGAGTTCTTCAGTAATATGATTAATTGAACTCATTATCATGAACATAGTCAGTAGTGTCTTTGCAAATTATGTTGTAGATTACTTGCTCGCGCTGTAGCTCCCTTGAATTTTTATATGTTCCTAGAGAAATAGAGTTGAAAGATGATGGTAGCAGGACGCTCGGCGATTTGGATCGCGAAGACGTTCAACTACACCAACCGCGTTTCTTAACGCTTCCCGCTTAGCGATCTACAAGGGTATGTAGATCCACTCTCCCTCTCGTAGATGCTCATCACCATGGATAGATCTTGCGTGTGCGTGGGAAATTTTTTGTTTCCCATGCAACGTTTCCCAACAGGTGGGAGGTGCACCAGCCCACCCAGGGGTTGGTTCCCTCCCACTTTCGAACCATGTAGGCCTTCGGGGCCGTTGGCCCCTCCCGGTGGACCCCTGGAACCCTTCCGGTGGTCCTAGTACATTACCGGTGATGCGCGGAACACTTCCGGTGACTAAATCCTCACTTCCTATATATGAATCTTTACCTCTGGACCATTTTGGAACTCCTCGTGATGTACGGGATCTCATACGGGACTCCGAACAACCTTCGGTAACCACGTACACTATTCCCATATAACCTTAGCGTCATCGAACCTTAAGTGTGTAGACCCTATGGGTTCGGGAGGCATGTAGACATGACCAAGACACCTCTCCGGTCAAAAACCAATAGCGGGATCTGGATACCCATGTTGGCTCCCACATGCTCCACGATGATCTCATCGGATGAACCACGATGTCGGGGATTCAATCAATCCCGTATACAATTGCTTTTGTCCATCGGTATGTTACTTGCCCAAGATTCGATCGTCGATATCCCTATACCTTGTTCAATCTCGTTACCGGCAAGTCTCTTTACTCGTTCCGTAACACATCATCCCGTGGCTAACTTCTTAGTCACATTGAGCTCATTATGATGATGTCTTACCGAGTGGGCCTAGAGATACCTCTCCGCCACACGGAGTGACAAATCCCAGTCTCGATTCGTGCCAACCCAACAGACACTTTCGGGGATACATGTAGTGTACCTTTATAGCCACCTAGTTACAATCTCATGGTCTAAGGAAACGATACTTGACATTAGAAAATCTTTAGCAGACAAACTACATGATCTTGTGCTATGCTTAGGATTGGGTCTTGTCCATCACATCATTCTCCTAATGATGTGATCCCGTTATCAATGACATCCAATGTCCATGGTCATGAAACCGTGACCATCTATTGATCAACGAGCTAGCCAACTAGAGGCTCACTAGGGACATGTTGTGGTCTATGTATTCACACATGTATTACGGTTTCCGGTTAATACAATTATAGCATGAACAATAGACAATTATCATGAACAAGGAAATATAATAATAACCATTTTATTATTGCCTCTAGGGCATATTTCCAACAAGAAGTTCTTTCCCTATCTCCTCAAATGTCCTGGGAGGCCACCCACTCCTAGCTATTGAGAGAGCCAACTCATTCATTATGGTGTCCCTATTGATGAGTTCCTCCCATGGAACTACTCTATCATCGATCTTGAAATTGGTGGCTAGACGAAGAAGACGATCGGACATACCAGAGTGAAAACTACGATCAAAAGGATAATGAGACATCTCCACGAAAGGATGAAGGGAGAGAAAGGCGGGAAAGACTGCTTACCCACCTTACTGCAGAGGGGGTTATATAGGTTCAGAAGAGAACATGGCGGGAAAGAATGGCGGGAGAGAAAGGCGGGAAAGAAAATGGCGGGAGAGAATGGCAGAAAAGAAAATGGCGAGAGAGAATGGCGGGAAAGAATATGGCGAGAGAGAATGGCGGGAAAGAGTGGCGGGAAAGAAAATGGCAGGATAGTAGGGCGGGAAAAGAAAATGGCGGGATAGTAGGGCGGGAAAAGAAAATAGCGGGAAAGGAGGGCGGGATAGTACGATCACTGCGGCAGATGGCTGAAAACAATAGGAAGCTCCGGATCACGCTCTTTGAAGGTTATGAGCACCAAATTGTTGACTTCAATAAACGATGCTCGAAGAAAATTACCGAAACCTTCCTTCTTGAACACCATTCTACCACTCAAGCCAATAAAGTAGGAACAAGGAATGTTCACACATATATCATCGTCTTCAGAATCCAAAGTAATTTCAAGAGTTAAAGAACCACTCTTAGGAATTAACAAAAAATCCTTCAAACTCCTCACAACCATGCTCGGAATAACCTGACAAAAAACATCAAGTTATATGATGTTCAACTTACAAATTTAAAACAATATACTAGAGCAAAGAACAAATAAATAAACAATACCCGAAAACAAAGCTCACTATATGTTGAGAAATAACATTCATGGAATCCATCCTATAAACAAAAGGAGTACACAATATGTAGTTCTCATCAAAGAGCTGCCGCGACATGACATACATTTGTTGATAATTCAGACTGACACCACGACTATAAAAACAAGTGTCAACAAGTTCCCTCTCAGTTTCACTCAGATCCTCAAGAGCTAAAAAATAATAATTTCACAAATTGAGCAGAACAACAAAACGTATAAGTTGAAACAAAACTTAAAACCAGTCAAAAAAAACTTACCAACACAAGGTGAAGGGAACAACATAACACCATCCCGATGAAAATCAACACAAATCATAGTTCCATAGTGCTCAAGCCTAACAGTCATCATGTCATGATGACGGAGACCATAATCATTTACAAGTTCCTCCCAGGAAGGACCATGGAATTTACTGCTCACCCGACCATGTCTAAACAGAACACCATATAAGTTCCCCTCACTATTTGTGAAGAGCAAGGTCAATATCTGTGTTACCCCTCCGAATAGCTAAAGCTCTGCACTCCTCAATGTACCGAGCAAGATGTGATCTAACACTGCACGAAACATACTACAACAAGAATGGAAGCAAATATCATAATCATATAAATAAAGGCATTAGAATACATTTCAACCAAAACAACATCAACCATATGCCACAATCAGATAAACAAGATATAGAATCTTACAACACGCCTTGAACATCGACGATCCAACACCACAGTAAATACAGACGTACCAGAAATCAAAGGAAGAACAAGGGCCACCTGGAGCTCGACAAAAGGGGCAAGCCATTACCTGCAAAGAAACGGTGACCAATAAGAACTGCATCCACAACCGAGTTGAAAGTTGACAGTTGATTGTGTTGGACAAAAAAAATACCGTAGGCCGGCGGAGAATAATATGATCTATTCTTTATGCGGGTTGGATAGGAAAATGGATGGACGAGGTAAGAGATCAGCGTGGGGGTGGAGGCACCAAAGAGCAACTGGAAAGAGAGGAGGAGCTAGCGAGCAGAGGAGGAAGAAATGAGTGGCTCGACCTTATCCATGGGCTCTTCGGCCGTCTGGAGGCCGACCGAGGCTCTTCGGCCAGCCAGAGGCCGACGGGCCCCTCTTTGGCCAGCCAGAGGCCGACGAGGTGACATTTTTGATTCTTTTTGCATTCGGGCCTACAGTTTCCGAATTTGCTATAAAATACGTCATAGTTTTGAAAAAAAATCCACATACAGAGAGGCAAAAAATGTAGGTAACTAAACATGCCCAATATTCCAGTTAGCCAGTCTGCACAACTTTCTACAACCCCAGTAAATGTAAATCTTGATGAAATCTACCTACAAATTGAGAGTAGATCTAACCTTGTGCTAACTTATTTTTTTTACTAGTCGTAGACCCTCGCACATATGTACATACATTCATTTTTATAAATACACACACTATCTTTATAAATACTTGGAGACTAAACGAACATATCATCTTAAAATTGATGAAATCACTGCAGACCCTCGCGGTGGTAAGCGGGATCACGGATCCGCTCCTACGTAGCATGGTGAGTACCGTGTGTGAGAGGGGCCTGTGGGGCAGCAAACGGAGTCGTGCATTGCCATTGACATCCTCGAGGACTCAATTGTACGGTCTATTTTAATAATATATACACTTTTATATTACTTTAAAAAAGAGTATTAGTTTACATTTTGCTTTTATGATGTATCCTGCTATTTTGCAAGACCTTGTTATAAATTCAACCAATGACTAATGAGCATCACATCTGACATAAACATACTCCATCCGTTTTATATAGTGCGTCTTCGATTTTCGATCTTGAACTTTGACCATAAATTTAACTAACGAGACCGATTACGGCGGGTGTAAAATTTATACCAATGAATTTGTATTGAAAATACGAATTCAGTGATATAGTTTTTGCTCCCGCCGCAATCGGTCATCAAATTTATAGTCAAACTTGGATTTGGAAAAGCGTGGACACACTACATTATGGAACGAAGGGAGTACGAGATCTGACGAAATACATCATACAATAAAAAAATGTTTTGCACTATAAAATGATTTTTGGCTACAAGAATTTACATTAGAGATGCTCTAATAGTCCCTAAAAAAATGCTCTAATCGAGAAATCTTCGGGGGGAAAACGAAAATTCCAGAAGAAACGCTATCCTGCCCCTCGCGTCTGCGGCTTCACGACCAACCCATGATGGCGGCGGCGGCGGCGGCGGCGAGGCGCGCCGCCACTGGCCTCTTCCCGCTGCTTCTCTCCTCCCAGTCCCGAGCCCTCCCGCACCAGGGCTTCTCCTTAGCCTTGCCCGCCCTCGTTCGCCCCCGCCGCCTCCCTTCCCACCCCGCCAAGCTCTTCTTCTGCTCCGCCGCCGCCTCCTCGAATGGCGCGGCCCCGGAGAAGGCCCGGGACATGCACCTGTACAACACGAGGTCGAGGAGGAGGGAGCCGTTCCGGCCGCGCGCGCCCGGCGGGGAGGTCGGCATGTACGTTTGCGGCGTCACGCCCTACGACGACAGCCACATCGGCCACGCCCGCGCCTACGTCGCCTTCGATGTCCTCTTCAGGTTCGTCAGTCCACTAGTGCTTCAAGCTCGGTGCTGCTGATTCCATGGCATTTTTGGTCCACTTAGCCGTGTCCTGTGTTTGTGCCAGTTTGTTCGTGTGGGTCAAATGGTGGAAGTCAGAAACGATTTTGCAATGCTAATGCCTAATAAATGAATTTCATAGGGAATTTTATTTGTGTGTATCTCTAGATGCAGAGCCCAGAAGCAATTCTTACATTTGATAGTCAACGCTTAATAGTACCCATTTTTGTGATATAACCAGCTCAGTTTAGGAAGTTCTAACATTAAAACCATACTACACTGTGCTATAATGGTTCAGTTATTCGACTAAACATGAATATGCTAGTAAAATTTGGCTATGGGCTTACACATCCGCTGATAGTCTGGCATTCTAAAACACTATGCATGTAATGTCACCAGTGAACATTTGGTCCTCTCTTGTTTTTATCAAGTACTTTTTTTCAGGTTGGGAATCGGAAAGCACTGCATCTGATTATCTGTGGTCTCCTGACATGTAATTATGGCTATCTTAGGTACTTGCGTTATTTGGACTATGAAGTACGCTATGTTCGGAACTTTACTGACATCGATGACAAGGTGATTTCCAGGTTAAACTTGTTTGCATATAACTACAAGTGATGTTTGGTTCTTAGTTTTTAGACTAATTTTAGCAAAAAATGCAACTATTGTTTTTATAGCTTCTCTTGCATCATCTCCATTTAAAAGTCATTAAATTATATCATTACTGTCCAGAAAAAAATGTGTATGACCTGAACTGAAATAGAGAAGGTAGAGATCTTCTTCGGATGCTCATGTAATATGAACTGTTCACTTCAAACTAATCCCTGAATTTAGTTTGCTAAGTTCGTATCCACGGCATTCAGTTCGCTGCTAATTGTAGTAAGCTAGTTTACCTGGGAAACTAGAAAGAAAATTTAAACAGCAATTGCATCTGCACAGGAAACCTGAGTTGCACTTCTGGAATTCTGTAGATAATTGCAAGAGCTAACCAATTGGGGGAGGATCCTTTTAGCTTAAGCAAAAGATACTCTGATGATTTCCTGTTGGACATGGCTCATCTTCAATGTCTACCACCATCTGTGGAACCCCGTGTTTCAGATCACATTGATCAGATTGTAACCATGATAAAACAGGTAAGTTGAACTTGTAACATGCCTCATAGTTGTCTTACTATCTTGTGTGCAGTACTTTATTTCTATGAACTTCGCTTTGGTACACTCCCTACTATATATATATGCAGTTGGTTGTTGTCGTTTTCTTGTGTTTTTATACTGTTTTCTGCAATAGCCCTGTTAAGTGGATTTGCTCCTATATTTGGTTGAAATATCCTTGTTTTGACATACTCTTTCCATCCAGACCATTCGGTTGTTATCATTATAACTTGCTGCTTTCATGGGGTTGGTCAATGCATTTGGGGTTCATTTTTAAGCAGGTTATCTAATAAAAACAGAATTCTTGTACAAAGGACATCCATTTTCAAAGTAGATTGTTACCATGGTAACCTAGGAATTTGCCTTTCCATTCAGTATATGCACATCCTCTTCATTTATGTAAAACACTACAACCTAAGATTGCACTAAGTTCTTTGCACATGTATAATGTATATGGCAATGTTGGATGTGACATAATCCTGTATATGCAGCTGTGGACATGAAGAACAATACTTTGTGTTATTGATGTTTAGTACTCCCTCTGTAAACAAATATAAGACGTTTTAGGTCACTTAAAATGTCTTGTATTTGTTTACAGAGGGAGTATCTCTTACTGTTGATCTGAGTTCTAGTACCTATATGATATGTTTACACAAATCCAAAATAAATGACATACACTTACAGTTCTCATATTTTCAGAGTATAAATGTTGCCATAACAGAGTTCGTGTCTTTTGGTTTGACTTCCTTTCTTATGCTACTTTTCTTGGAACAGATCATCGATAATGGTTGTGCATATGTAGTAAGTGGGGATGTCTATTTCTCTGTTGATAATTTTCCTGAATATGGGAAGTTATCGGGTCGAAAACTAGATGATAATAGAGCTGGTGAAAGGGTTGCAGTTGACGAGAGAAAGAAAAACCCAGCTGATTTTGCTCTATGGAAGGTAATAGATGTCCCATTTCCCCGTTTCCAGTATGTAGATTGTTCCGTGTCTGCTCTGTGAAGAGATGATTTAGATATTTAGTTCAGCACCAAGTTAGTTGATTCTGTGTGAATTGTAGGCTGCAAAAGATGGGGAGCCATGGTGGGATAGCCCTTGGGGCCCAGGTAGACCAGGATGGCACATCGAGTGCAGTGCCATGAGTGCACAGTACTTGGGCAATTCTTTTGACATTCATGGTGGCGGGGAGGACCTGATATTTCCACATCATGAGAATGAAATCGCTCAAAGCCATGCAGCATGTTGTGACAGCAGCATAAATTACTGGGTGCACAATGGTTTTGTCAATGTAAATGGCCAGAAAATGTCTAAATCGCTTGGTAACTTTATCACTATACGCAAGGTAATTCATTGCATGAATACTTTATTTCTTTATTTTCTGAATAACTATACCCTGCTTTCTCAAAGATTGCCAACTTTTTCAGGTCATAGAGCTGTACCACCCGCTTGCGTTGAGGATGTTTTTACTTGGTACCCACTACAGGTCCCCAATCAACTACACAGTAGAGCAGCTTAATGTTGCATCAGATAGATTGTACTACACTTATCAGGTATATTCTATCTTTATATGTTCATGGCTTCATGCTATTGCTATCTTTTGCTATTATGTTCACATGAACTTCTTACATGCTTAATAACAATTTGTATATGCTATTAGCCTATACTAGTGGTGGGTCTTTGTGGACGTTGGGGTAGTGGCTACAAGAATGTTCGAATAACACCGACCGTTTTAAACAACATTGAGCCAATTTATATGAATTTACTTGTAATCGTAGGCATCTGTTGGATATGGGGATCACTTTCCTGGATGCAAGAGCCCACTAACCTTTCAGGCCTTCATATTTTGGCTTTTTCTAGAACAAGCATGTGTAGTTGTGTACATATTCCAAAAGTGACCACTTAGAAAAGTAATGCCAGTGAACCTTGATATAGCATGCACAAAAGGGCACCGTTATTCTTATGCTATCGTACTTGCGGCAAATTTAGTGATTCCCCATATTAGCTACACGCACCATGCTTTTTGTCTCACATTCTTGAAACGGACCGGTATCATGATTCCAGTGCAAATTCTGCTGTACAATTTTCAGTAACTGAATAATCAGTGCTCAACCCGTACTAGCCTATGAGATTGCCCCTGGATCTTTTGTCTCAGTCAGAACTTTTGACCTAAACTAGAAGTGCCGACAGATCAGCCCAAAATTTAGAGTTATTATTTCAGCCATGGTCTTGTTTCTTCCGCACGGTGTTACTCGACAGTGTAGGTTCGAAATTCATGTGAGTAGAGCAGCAGTTGTTGACTTGTTGTGTGTCTCTGTTGCTGAAGCTAGTAAGTTTACAGCCAGCAACAGGCTGCCTCTGTATCCATGCGTGAGACTATGAAATTGCTCCTTCTCGCCTACTAGTCAGAACTTTTGACTTGTGTTGGCGCTGAGTTAGGTTTCACCATTCTTGTTATTACATCAGAGGGCATTCTCAATGCCATTACTTGTAATTCATGGCCTTATGCTGGATTATTATTTCCTATGTACAGACATTACGGGACTGTGAAGAAAGCACCCAGCAGGACCAAAGCAGCAGCAGAGATTCACTACCTTTTACTACCACACATTGCATTGAGAAACTTCATGAGGATTTCGAGACCTCGATGTCCGATGATCTTCACACTTCGGTGGCGCTGGCTGCCATTTCCGAGCCGTTGAAAGTCATGAATGATTTGCTGCATACTCGTAAGGTAAAGCCAGTGATAATAAACTTGTGGAGGTACATTTAGGATTCGCTACTCTACTCAGGTAGTGTCTGTCTGAATGGAGTTGCGCCGCTCTTACACAAGGGCAGAAGTACTCGTCGCCTTGACCACTTCCGTTTCCTCTGGTGTTGTGTTTGGTCAGGGAAAGAAGCAGGAGAAACGGCTGGAATCGCTTGCGGCGTTGGAAGAGAAAGTGAGAATGGTGCTTTCTGTCCTAGGGCTGATGCCTTCGAGCTACCATGAGGTGAGCGCGGCGTTCTCCGTAGACTGAAAAGATCGGATTTGTGGCCGCTGTTGTGATGCTTGGTTCTGGTGAAGAAGACAAATGTTTTTCCATGTTGTGCGTTCTAGTGTTGATGCTTCACCGACGACGACAATCCTGTGTTGTTGTTTCTGTCGTCAATCCTGTGTTGTTGTTTCTCAGGCTCTGCAGCAGCTGCGGGGGAAGGCGCTGCGGAGGGCGTGCGTCACGGAGGAGCAGGTGGTGCAGAAGATGGAGGAGCGGACCACGGCGAGGAAGGCGAAGCAGTTCGGTCGGTCGGACGAGATCCGGGACGAGCTGGCGGCCCTCGGCATCGCCCTCATGGACGGCCCCGACGGCACCGCCTGGAGGCCCTCCGTGCCGTCCTCGGAGCAGCCGGCGCCTGCCAAGAGCAGTACATGAACATGAACCTCCAGCGCGGCACGCTTGGGACAGTTGTGAGAAACCGCAATGTATGTTATCGAGGATCTCTTTTGAGGGAATAATATGAGTGAATATGAGTTATGAGTGAGTCGATGACTCGCCGTAGTGAATGAGATGTGGAGAGGCAGAGAGAGTTTTGATCGATGCATGCAATGTGCCAACAGCCAGAAAGACTATCTACAGTATAATAGTAATTCTTGTAAGTTCAAAAAGTAAATAATACTACTAGTAATTCTTGTCGTGCATCTTCTTCTTTTTCCTGGCTGCCAGAAGGGGGTGGCAGCAAGCCCAGTAGAGGAGAGCAGCAACGGTTTCCACGTGACCGCATCGGGGCATGGACCCACACGTCAGTGGCCGCCGGGGCGAGCCCAGCCACACGCTCGTCGCCGTCCCATCTCCGCCGCGCAGGCGCAGCAGTGGCACGCGACACGCTTTGCTCCGCTGCCCATGGCCGCTCGTTCCGCCCCTCGCCGCGTGTACGCCTCCCCTCCTCTCCAAAACTCCACCGAGAAATTTCAAACCCCACTGCAGCACCACGTCTAGCTCCCGAGCCCGAGCGAAGCGGCCATGGCGATGGCGGCCTCCTCCGCGCTGCAGCCCGAGCGCTGCCTCCTCCCCCACGCCGGGCCCCGCCGCCGCCTCCTCCGCATGCTCCCGCCGCGCGCTCCGCGCCTGCTCGTCCTCCCGCACCGGCGCCGCGGGGCCGTGAGGAGGTTCTCCTCCAGGGACGGCGGGGGCGGGTCCGCGGGCGCCGTGGAGAAGCGCTCCGTGGTCCCGGAGGTCGCCGCGGAGAAGAAGGGGGGAGGGGATGCGCACGCGGAGGAGGAGGAGGAGGAGGAGGAGGAGGAGGCGGCGGTGGACGGGGCGCTGGAGCTGCGCTGGCCGCCCTGGGAGGGGCTGCCGGAGCGCTACAGGCTCATCGGCGCCACCTCCCTCGCCTTCGTCATCTGCAACATGGACAAGGTGCTTACTGTCACTACTGCTTAATTAGCCTCTATCTAGTGTTAGGGACGGTAGCATCATGCTGCTGCTATGGCGAGGGAGGAGGCGTGGTCCCTGCGGCAGGCCGTGAGCTTCGAATCAGAGACACGGAAATTGGGGGAGGGGAACACATGGTTTTAGAGTGAGGGGCGTGGTTGCGTCACAGTGTTTACAGAAATGCATGCGTAGCATTTCGGCGAATGCTAATGCCGATTTGTTCATGATGAAAGCAAGCGAAAGCGATTGCCGTTTACCACCGCGTATCTGCGACGCTGAACAGGTTTAGATGCTTGGGGTGGTGTCTTCTTTTTGTTTTCCTCTAGCCGCATATACACAGACAGAGAGGGCCTAACTGTGAGAAACTTGAGCTCAAGGCTACTGGTTGGAATTCTCCTCCTATGGCTTTGCTCAATGATACATTCCATACCAAACATGGTGTCAAGTTGCATGGCATCCATTCTGGCATTCGTCTGCATCCATAGACCAGGTCTTTTTTTGTCGTTGTCGATGTCGACCAAAGTGTTTCTGCACCATTGATTGTCTCGCTGGCAAAGCACTCTATCTAGGTACTTCAATTTTTGTTTCCTCGGGAATTCCTGCTGAATGCAAGTACTCCACCTTTTCAGGTTAACTTGAGTGTTGCGATTATTCCAATGTCACATCAGTACGGTTGGAGCTCATCGACTGCTGGCCTGGTTCAATCATCCTTCTTTTGGGGCTACGCTTTGAGTCAACTACCTGGGGGCTGGCTGGCAAAATTGATTGGTGGAAGGTTTGTTTGGGGTAACAAAAAGCCTCCTGTGCATTTTATAAATACAAATACAAGGTTATCTTTGATTTTGCATACACAAAGATTTTTCGCATCATAGGTATAGTTATTGACTGCTAGTGACTCTGATATGGCATTGTCCCAAATAAAAGTTAAATGTGATGATGGCTTGTTTCTTCTTAACCTATGCTATCTAACTAAAACTATCTGTCTGTATCATCGAAAGAATTAGGCAAGGAAAATTTCAAAAAAGCAGTTTGTCAGTTCTACATGGCTTTATAATGTTTTTTCTACCTCTTTCTTGTTTGCAGATTTTTATGTTATCGGTTTAGTTTGACTCTATTAAATTCTTAGCCACAAAAATTCAAAGGCATCAACCAACAATAGATGGATTAAGAAACAAGCATATAACTTGTATAGCAGGCGCTTCTTGCATAACTTAAAGGCCATCTCTTATAATTTGATCCTATGCTCTTTCTCATCTTATATTTCTCATATAATGCATATTATTCATTAATTTATTTTCATATTGCAGCAATTAATTTTTTCTTCTCATATGCTAATTGCAGGACAGTGCTTAAGGCCGGTGTTCTTGTGTGGTCTTTGTCCACAGCTGTTATTCCTGTTGTAGCAGGATTCATGCCAGGACTTGTGCTATCAAGGATTCTGGTATACCTCTACTCATTAGTTAGCCTCTAGAAACTTGTTGTTCACATATGATCCGGTATACTTATCTTCTTTTTTGTTATTTTTACCGTATACAGTGGTTTCGTTTTTGTATCAAGAACACATACCCTTATAAAGCATACTTTGATCCGAGAGCGATGGCTGTTATTATTTAGGTTAACGTTTCTGTGTATTCTGAGCATAAATTAGCATAAACTGGGTTTCCTATAAACACATTTTGTTAACATGATGATTGCTATATTATTTCACATGCACATTTCTAGGTGGCAGGTGTATCATATTCATGTATAGAAATGTGTTGTGGTGCAAATAAATGTCCCTTCACCTTACCATATAAACCACCCCTTGCATTATTGCAATACCTAAATGTCAACTTTGGTTTTTGGAGCATTCCCATGCGATGGCAATACCTAGTTTCTTTATCACATCTTCATGTCAGTACGGGGGAGTGTTCCTAGTAATAATTTACTATTTACACACTATCCTTGTATTTATTAATTTTAACTTTGTTGCTATGCTAGGTAGGCATTGGAGAAGGAGTCTCACCATCAGCAGCTACAGATTTAATTGCACGGTAAGCCTAAAATACCTTTTCCTCGGAAGCAGGCTGCCATTTACATCTACTTCATGTGAATCTTAGGCTGCTTCCTAAAATTTTAAGCAGGAATTTTAGGGTTCTCATGTAGTTGTAGAGATATTTATTAGAAATACTCTGTATCCATGATGGTGAATCTTGTGATTATACACTCTTTGCAGTGTAGCTAACTAGTGCATTGACATTGTTTTTGTCGATATTTGATGTTTAGATGGATTCTTCTTTAGCTACCTGTGCTAAATTGCAGGTGGTAGCTATACATTTCATGTTCTTTTATTGAAGATAAACAAAAGATTAATGTACATCTTATTCTGGATTTTTTATGACGATTATATTGCATAACTTTCTCAATGGTTCAGTTGCCATTGGTGTGGATATGATGTAGCTTATCTGTTGACACGTTTATGAAAGAAAAAAGAACTATGTATTACTTGTTATGCTTAAAGGAAATCCAATAGAAAACTACCTTATTTCCCTGCTGAGATCTTAATTCTATTGAACATGATAGAGGGTAGTAGAATTGTTGCTGCTCTCTTGCAGAACATAGAATAAACATATTAAAGTTGACAAGCATCATTCTTGTACATTATTATCGCATATTTAACTGCTATGGCTGCACATACAGGACCATTCCTCTTCAAGAAAGATCAAGAGCGGTTTCTGTTGTTTTTGGTGGTTTAGCCTTTGGAAGTGTCTTAGGGTAAGTGTTTTGCAGTATTTTTTAGATATATTCAGATGCATGTAAATGTTTTGGGGTCTAAGCAGAAACTTTCATCTTTACAGAAATCCTGATAGATTATCAGACCTTTGTAACCTGATGTAACTTTTTGCTTGGTTCTGAATTGCGTTGCATTTTGACTGTATGACATTATGACTGCACAACTTAATTGACATTGCTACGAGATAGTTAACTCCTGGTCTATGATAATATACAGACTTCTGTTCGCCCCTCCCATCATTCAAAACCTTGGCTGGGAATCTGTCTTTTACATATTTGGTCTTCTTGGAATTATATGGTAAGCAAAAACTTCTTAGCAGCACGTAATTGAATATTTCTTCTCCTTTAGCTTCGTCTTCTTTTATTTCCACAGGTGTCTGGTGTTTGAATCTGTACAAGAACTACAGCCAAGTGACAAAGAAGACATATTAAGTAAGTGCACATCTATTTTTACAAGTCTTAACAACCATGATAGAAACTCTCCATTGAAACTTAAAATAAATGTTACTTCTAATCATATCCCTTTTTCAATATAGTTTGTATGTGTTTATAGATGAAAATGAATTTTGGCATGCTAGTGTAGCTGAAGGAATCATATTGTGGCCTTAATGATATCATTGTGTGGATTTTTTTATAAGCAGATATGACAAAAATCATAGCTTGATGCAATTATGCAAACCAACCTGGTTCGTGTAATCGTATATGAACTGTAGAATATTCGGCAACCTTGTATAGCCAGGTTGTCGGTTTGGTTTGATCCTGTGATCGTGATTGACAATCTGGTTTTCGTAACCTCTATGTCAAGTCTGATCTAACATAAGTGCTATGCCCGAGCCAAGTTTAAGTACCGCGGCAAATCCATATGTGTGCTTCTGTTTGAGCATCAAGGTAACTTGAAAAATTGCCCCCCAAAAAAAGAGAAGCAAAGAGTCACCCATGTAGTCTATTAAGTAACAGCTGTTAAACTTGGAAGAGAGAAAAGAGAGATCAATGTGATGCTGACACAGATTTGTGTCAGAAAATCATCCTTTCAATCTAACACAAATCAGTTTTAAATATGAGAAATTTTAGTTGTGTAGCAGATACATCAAGGACTACCTTAAATTTGGTAGTTCCAAATTGATTTGATGTACTAACCAATATGTTTGCATGATTATGTTTTGAGTGTGGTTTGCACCAGATTTATCCATACTATTACAAAATAGCATTCAATATGCTTAGTATTGAATATCAATTGAGCTTAGTTGTACCTATTTGCTAAAAACATTTGCCCATTATGATTTTACTATTTCTCCGCAATCAGTACAAAATTTCAACTACAATACCTGAAAAATATCATCTACTTTACAGATCTTGAAAATACTTCTGCTGGATCTAATGGCCAGGTCTCATCATCTATGCCTTCAAAGTCATCGGACTCATCACTTGAAGAGATGACAGACTCACTAAAGGTTTGAGAGCTGACAGATCCACTAAAGAGTTTTTTCCACCAGTTGAAAAGTAGCTATTGGCATGTCACTTAACCTCTTTGTTAGAACATACTCCCTCCATTCCTTATTATAGTGCGCATAGGTTTTTAGCTGGGATTCCGGATTGTAGTGCGCATAAGCGCTGGAAAGGTGCTTTGGGCGAAAATAGCCCTTGGCTGGTAGCAGCAGGCACCCACGTGCGTGACCAGACCGAGCAGTGGAGGGGCAATTCTTGTCCAAAAAAGAGTGCCAACGCATGCCTTGGTATAAGAGTCAGAAACAAGACGCACTATAAATAGGAACGGAGGGAGTACTCCCTCCGTCCCAAAATAAGTGTCTCAAACTTAGTATAACTTTGTACTAGAGCTAGTACAAAGTTGAGACTTATTTTGGGACAGAGGAATAGAAGGCAGGAATCAAGTTAAAAGTGTTACAAAGTTGTGACATTGTTTATTTTTCAGAATCAAGATACATCACCCAATGTGATAGCCTTTTCAGTTAGTGGGATACACCAAACTACATCAAATGGTCTGAGAAACTTCTCAGTTCATACACCAAACTAGAGTGTTTCAAATTATGAATTTGTGTGAACTTTTTGGTGTTCTAAAAGTCTGAAGACTCAAGAGTCCTCTCAAGTAGTTTGTATGTGCAATATAATCGAAATTACCATTGGTGTAGGTTTTGTGCGAGCTTCTGCAATTTAATTTGTTCGAATGAAAATTTATTTTAATCTCTTTGTTTACATGGCATTCTTAGTTTTGTTTACTATATGCCCAGAATAGCCAATAGTCTGTTCTGATTAGTCTATTGCTGCTGTGTGGTGAGACTGCAAAATATAAATGCCGATATAGACTTCAGTGGGGTTGCAGAAAGATGCCCACTGTACTTGGAAAGTTGGAAGACATCATTTTGTAATAACGATAAGCCATTAAACCAACGAAAACTGTGCCTTTCAGATAAGGAGTTTTTTTGCCTGTATTACATTGCCATCTTGGTCTAACTATAGCACATAACATTAAAGGCATACCACTGAGCCTCTCCCTATTTGAAAGTTGTATACAGTAATGTTGGGCTTTCCCACATCAAGCGACAGTTCAGTACGAGTGCTGTGACCTATTTTACTTAGCTGCAGATGTAGTTTATAACTCCCAATAAAATCTTGTGACCCTGTTGGTGGGAGTGATGCATTATTATGTGTAAAATATTATAGGTGCTTGATTTACAAACATTACTGATATAGCAAGTTTTATCCTTTGTATTGTAGGATGTGCCTTGGGGGGAATTCTTTAAAAGCAAGGCAGTGTGGGCAATGATATATACTCACTTTTGTGGAAGCTGGGGCCACTATACTTGCTTGTCTTGGCTTCCAACATTCTTTAGGTTTGGCACTTTGCATATTTGTCTTGTCACTTTTCATTCAATGTATCCCCTTTTGATTAACTATCTTATTTTCATGAACTGTTGGTAGTGAGTTGGACACCTATTTCTTTTACTATTCAACATTTTGGTGCTAGTATTGAGATTGAATTGCTAGGATTCCGTTCACTAACTTTTCAGTGTGTTAACACTATATGAACAACTTTCTTGCATGTGGACAGTTTTCCTACTCGTTCAGTTCAGTTTTCTGAAAGTGGATTGATCTCCACAAAGATAGAGCCAAATAAAACAGGAGATTTTTACATTGGAATTTTCTGAAACTTGTGCTCAAGTTGAGACTGGACATTATAAATTTTACGGGGCGCTGTATTGCATAGATGCTTTCGTATCATAGTTGCATTTGCTGTGATACGTCAATCTAATAATGCTTTAAAAGTCCAGCAAAATGTTCGGAGGAATCCAATCTTCTTTCTGCTTTCAGCACATTATGTCAAATATTTGTAGCAATGACCTTGCTTTTTTTGTGATATATTCCTGTTCAATTCTTATGCAGTGAGGAGCTAAACTTGAACTTGACAGACGCTGCATGGGTATGTACATGTTTTCATTTCTTATAATTACCGGAACACCCTTATACTGAAAGCCTCATATCCCTCCTCGTTCTTACCATGTGATCATGGTGTCCCCTTGTTTTTCATTTACAACTACTGCTCCAGTTTCATGTCTTATGAAGTCCATATTTTGTATTTGTTGTAGGTGTCGATTCTTCCTCCTTTGGGCTCAATGGTTATTACATCTATTGCAGCACCTTTTGCAGACAACTTGATATCAAGTGGAGTTGACACCACAAAGGTAAATCATTGCCTTGAAGGTGAAGAAGGAATGCTAAAAAATCTGCTTGCTCCGATTTTAATTGACCCCCTTTATTAGGTTCTTATATGGACCGTCCTAGAGTTTAGTGAAGGTTGGAATATTTGAAAATCGTTACTGCAAATTGCCATGAGACGAATGCCTTTTTACAGGACAATGAAAAAGCTGAGTCTAAGTTGATTTATTTCTTTTGTAGGTGCGGAAAATATGTCAAGCAATTGCTTTTCTGTCACCTGCAGCTTTTATGATGCTTTCCTCTGTTGATCTTGGACTGCCTCCCTGGGTAGTTGTTGCTTTCCTTACAGGTGGTATATCACTCTCCAACTTCGCATTATCAGGTAATTGTGCTAAGCTTGCATCAAGTTTTTTTTCTCCCATGTTTCCAATGTCCAAAATCTTAATGTTTCGGTTCACAAACAGGTCTTTATTGCACCCATCAAGATATATCTCGTGAATATGCAAGCATTCTCCTGGTAAGGCGTGCAACTTATATCTGCCTTCGGGATTTTTTTTCCGTGTTTGTCTTATAAAAAATGGAATGGTAAACAGAAATCAAAGTCAATCCTCTCTTTCCCCATTTATTTGGACCAGATATTTGGTTACAATTATGTCCATTACTATATTAGACCTTGGACAGGGATTCGTAATTAAAACCCTTGGATTTACTTGATACTGAATGCTAAAAATTTCTAGAGGAATATCCCACATCTAAACGCATCCTAATTTTTTTTTCACTTTTGGTAATTTCAATGCCTATCTCTAACGAGTCTATAATTCATCAAACAATGGTTGTTACTGAAGGCACTAGTGGAAAGGAGAAGCAGAGTTGGCAAAAGAAGGCAAATTTTTATGGGTAGTTGTTGATTCACTGCCTTTGCGTTTCAGGGAATCACAAACACCGTAGGGGCCGTGCCAGGAATCGTCGGCGTCGCGCTAGTCGGCTATCTTGTTGACACGACTCATTCTTGGAGTGTATGCTTGCCAAATACCACAAATCAATCTGTCTCCTTGACCTGTATTTCCTATCACGTGTCATTCTAACAAATTATCATCTTTTGTATATGTGCAGATGTCGCTCTTTGCTCCTTCGATCTTCTTCTACTTAACAGGCACCGCCGTATGGTTGACATTCGCCAGCAGCGAGCCCCAGGATTTCAACAAGTTGGCGTCGGAGTCGTTAACAGAGGGCAATCAGTAGTCAAAGGACCATTCAGAAGGGAAATCCGTTGAGGGTTTAGCTCACCCAGCCCAGCAAATTTATGGAGCTCCTGGGCACTGGATAGACTGGTAGGAACAAGTAGACAGTGTGTGTACATGCCGCATGGGCATCCAGATACGGTAGATAACTCTATATATTGTATAGGCCTTTTCTGCAGTGCATGTATGTTTAGTATGTTCTGGCACGATTTTGGAATGGAAGTGCCTGTCACTGTTTTCCATTGCTAGGAGCTGTGTTGTCCCATAGTTCATCATTCAACATCCATGCAAAGATACTCCCTCCATTCCTAAATATAAGTCCTCTGTTTCTAAATATAAGTCTTTTAATAGTAGATCTACATTTTAAAATATGTCTACATACGTTCATACATAGGTCGTACTGAAATCTCTTAAGAGAGGGAGGGAGTAGTTTGAAAGCAAAAATGTTGAGAAAATGTCTCTTCTTTAGTTCTATTAGAATGACATGCCTTTTACTTCCAAAAATTTCAGAAAGTAGCCATGCTCTGAATATTCACTCACCAGAAGCATTGACAATTTGGATTTCATACAAGTCGAACCCAAAAGCCATTCAAAGCACATGTGACAACAATGGAGTAACAAGAATTAGATTGAATGTATCACAGCTCCAATAAACACATCAACAGCGAAACGTTAAGACTACTTGCACAACGCAGGAAACAACATTAGAAGTTCAATGTTCTACCCTATGAGACACCAAACCACCACGACACAAAGCTACATAGGTCGGTGTGTACCAGACCTGTTCAATCGTCATCTAGACAGCAGATAAACTAATGGACTGAAACACGACAGCTGGAAGGCAGAGATCATTTCTTCTTCTTGGCTGGCGGCTGGTCCTCGTCTTCCTCCTCTTCTTCATCCTCATCCTCGTCATCATCATCGTCATCCTCACCGTCGTCACCATCATCATCGTCATCATCACCGTCGTCATCGTCACTCCCTGCGCCCGCGTCATCACCACCGTTAGCCTCAGGGTCGTCATCCTCATCATCATCCTCGCCTTCTTCACCCGAGAAGTCCTCCCCAGCATCAGCATCATCGTCATCAGCATCACCAGTTTCATCATCCTCGTCTTCATCATCATCGTCATCATCGTCAGACCCTGCATCCTTGTTCTCCGGAACAGTCTCAGATTTGATTCTGCCAAATTGCCTTCAAATGGTGCATTTGGAAAAAACCAGTCAACAACAGAAAACCATACATTGCAGTGGAAGTCATATGCAGAATAGGGTAATGAATTTACTTGATAATTTCTTGCTGGCCTTCATTGAATATATCCACTCCACTGTTTACAGCTTCCATCTGAAAATGATTCAAGTGACATCAGCACAGGGAGATAGGTAAATAATAAGAAATAAGGTTATCATAACAATTCGATGATATAAATGCATATACAAAGCTTATTCAAAAGTGAGCAGGAATAAATGCAAATCAGTAAGCAATCCCTTGGCGTACAGAATAACCATGCCTACAAGTTATTCACTATAAACATTTAATTCTGTAGTTGCAGTACAGAGATTTTCAATAAACCAGTTTGGGGGCTTCCATAAGCATCACAAAAATTCCTGCCTAGGCTTTCCAAAAATACGACACTCATTCGACACACATTATATTTTTTTCCATTAAATCAATTCAAGGGCTTCCATAAGAGCTTGCTCCAAACAGCAAGCACAATCATGACAATTTAATTGGAACTTATACTAAAACAATACCAAAAATAGTGGACGTATGGCCAATCACAGCCAACAATTGCTAGGAAACTAGCACTGTAACGGTAACCTTTATCGATTTGCCCACCTAAACCTTATTCACAGCAGCATTTACTGCTCTAACCAAACAGGACACGATAACAATCCGATGTCCGGAGTCCGAATGGCACTCGGAAACAAAAAAAAACGCGCTCCATGATGGGAAGATGGAGTCCAAGCGCCCAATCATCATGCTCTACAACCAGCAAACGGCTACATTAACAATTTTCTCTGCCTGAGAGAGTGCACTTGCCCATGTTTGGGCTTGGAAACATCAAACCTGCCGTGCTGCAATGCAGCCAGATATTTTTCTCTGGTCGGCACAATGTACTGTGCCTAGGTTTGCACTTGCAAACGAACCTCCCCTGATGCAGCCACCAGATCTGCCTAGATCTACTTGCAGAAACTAACGCAGGAAACCAAACAACCACTGTTTACCAGGATACAGAATCAAAATTGGCTAAACATTACGGTCATGAGCACACATCTCCAGATCTAGGTACCACACTAGCCGGATCCCTTGGGTCAAACCCCCGGGAGCGCAAACCACACCATGCCTGACAGGAAAAACTCAACTCTACCAGAGCAAGAATCACGGTCAACGAGCCAATCTAGTACTAACTCGTCACAACATACACAATAGCAGCACAGGCACAATAACAAGGCAGAGTGATAATAATACTGAAGGGAGGGAGAGAGTCCGGACGCTCACCGCGAGAGCGAGGAGAAGCAGCAGCCTCTGCGCGGCGACGGTCACCGCCGCGGACGCGCCTGCCGCCGTCTGGCTCCAGCACACCGCCGTCGCCATCGTCATACCTGCACGGAAATCGGTGAAACGGAAGGGTAAGACGCCAGGAGACGCGGTTTCCGGACGCAGAAGCGGCCGAATCTGGGCTCCGGACACGGAACCCTAGGGCGGAGGGAGCAGGCCGTACCTCTCTGTTGCTGCACCGAGGGGGAAGGAGAGAGACGACGGGATAGAGAGAGATGCGGGGCGAGCGTGCGCCGGATTTCTTGGGCGGAGGCTTTAATAGTTGCGCGGCGGGTGAGATGAGATGAGGTGGGGGTGGGGGTTAGGGTTTTGGGCTCGGCCGTGTGGTGTGGGGTGGGCTAGGCTACGTTGGAGGCGCGACGTGTCCTAGGGTTTTGGTTTGGCTGCGACCTGCGAGGAACTGGCTGACAGGCGGGGCTGGGTACGCTCGAGACGGAAGACGGCCAGACGAGTGGTTCGCGCGACTCCTGTCCACCATCACCACCGCCGCTTGGATTTGGGCTGCCTGCCAAGCGGGCCCGTCTAGGCACACAACCCTTGTTTTACTTTCAAAACCCTTTAAATTGCCCCACTGTCCATAAACCGCCCCGCTAACACGAAGGATGGTTAGGACAGACAGCGTTATCCCCATCCCATTAAAGTGTAATTTTTATACTTGATATTGGTGTTTGCATTTTTCTGAATTTTATTCCAGTCATTCCGGCAATGTGCGTTCAATGGGAGGAGACGATCCCATCGGATACGAAAGTGTCTATGGTAACTTCATTAATCTTAAGATGATATGCCAGACATAGTCTCACGGAGGTGCTCATAGGATAGAGTGTGTGTGCGTTCATAAGGATAAGTTTATGTGTGTATGTATAAGTGTCTGCTTTTGTACCATGTTAAAAAAACATGACATGTGTCCTGTATGGGCCCGCCCACCACCTCCTCTCTTGTAGCGTTACCTTCACGCAAAAACCTCGTCCACACATTTTTCTCCTCAGAGACTTCTTCTTCCCCGTGCAAACCCCCTTCATGCTTCTGATCGTCGCTCATCACTGCACTATGCTGCAGCCGCCGTCACCATACACCGTTGTTGCTACCTCTCCCCAACACTGCTGAAAGCACATATGCTCCTTTGATGCTTTTGGTAATTAATAACAACATATATCTCATAAGACTAATGTTTTTACTAAGTACATTTCAGGAAAAGTTCAATGATGGGATGGCTACAAGATTGTGAGGAGACCCCAAGATGCAAGGAATAGGATTGGCCAAGCTACAAGAAAGAAGACTCTACATTTTACTTTGTGAGAAATCACCTTGAGTCCATAGGAAAGCGAATACCATTAAAAGGGGGTGAGGTAATGCTCGTGAACAAAATGCTCAAAATGCTCAAGTGCTAGCCACCAAAATACTCACCACTTCTCCCACAAATATTTTGTCCAAAGCCTATACACCAAAATCGGTGAGACCAACTATTCCCACTCGGTCACACCGAATTCAAACCCTAGAAAGAGCCAGAGCCAAGCCCACATCTCGGTGCCACCAAGTTTCTAATATCGATGCAACCGAGATCGGTGACCAACCTACTGTTGTCCCATTGACAAGAATCGGAATTTTCGAGAATTGTGAATCGGTGTCACCGAGTTTGGAAACTGCCCTCGGCCACTCATATCGGTACCTCGAGATTCCTATATCGGTCTCACAAAAAATCCTAAAGTTGACACATTTTGAACAAGTCGGTACAACCGAGTTTTACTTTGGTTTCACCGAGTTGGGCAATAATGTTGTAACGGTTGGATTTTTGGAGATGCATATATATACCTCCCCCCACCCACTCGCAAGAGAAGCACTCAGAACATTTCCACACTTGCCATATCATATTTTCTGAGAGAGAGCCACCTACTCATGTGTTGAGATCAAGATACTCCATTCCTACCATATGAAACTTGATCTCTAGCCTCTCCAAGTTGCTTTCCACCCAATCAATCTCTTCTACCAAAGCCAAATCTGTGAGAGAGTGATTGAGTGTTGAGGAGACTATCATTTGAAGCACAAGAGCAAGGAGTTCATCATCACTACCACATCTATTACCTTTTTGAGGGTTGTGCCTCCTAGATTGGTTAGGTGTCGCTTGGGATCCTCCTACTTCATGTTGTGGAGTTGAACCAAGAACTTTATAAGGACAAGGAGATCACTTACTTCATGAAGATCTACCCCGAGTAAGGCTAGTCTTCCGTGGGTGTAGGCCATGATGGAATAGACAAGGTTGCTTCTCCGTGGACCCTTGGTGGGTGGAGCCCTCCGTGGACTCTCGCGGCCATTACCCTCCGTGGGTTGAAGTCTCCATCAACATGGACGTACGATAGCACCACCTACCGGAACCATGGCAAAAATCTCCGTGTCAACTTTGCGTTTGATCTCTCTAACCCTACCATCTACTACATGTGCTTTTCTTTACTTTCCGCTGCTATACTCGCAGACATGCATGTGTAGGGTGAACTTGTGTAACAGCCCGGGACCGACGCTCTAGAAGATTGCCCTTTTTTTTCCACTGTCGTCGTGCGTTTCGTTTGGTCGTCGCATTCATCATTGCATCATTCGCATCATCTGCATAGCATCAACACTCGTTTTCGAAAAACTTGCATCCGTTCGTAGTTGCCGGTTCTCTCCGTTCTTGTCGTTGCCCGTTTCGAGACCAACCACACACGCACGCGCCCGCGACATCGCTAAAAAACCCGTTTTTAAAGCGCGTGAAAAATATTCTCGGATTGGGTCGAAACCTGGCGTGCGGTCTTATTATAGTGTAGGTAGACCGCCTGTCAAATTTCTTCGCGTTCCGAGTTCGTTTGATACCCAAACGGCCAGTCATAGCAGTGTATCATCGGTTTTATTATCGGACATTTTTGGTGTTTGAAACCTTGTGTCACGGGCCGTACCATTCTCTCTCTCTTCCCCACCTATCCCACTCTACACAGCCCACTAAGCCCGACAAACCCACCTCTCCGATCGGACCGTCCGATCGCGATCGGACGGTCAGAAACAGCCCCAAACCCCCTCCTTTGAACCCCTTGCTATTTATAGACAACCTAGACCTAGACACAATCCCTAATTTCTAGGGATCCCCTAGCCGCCGCCACTCCTCTCCCTCGGGATTGCTCCCGCAGCCTCCAGCCATGTCGTCCCGCTCTGCCCCGCCGCCGAAAGGCCGCCACAGCCTCGCCGCCGCCTCGTGCCGCGCCCGCTCTCGCGCAGCCCCTTCTGAGCGTCGTCGTGGCCCGACCGCCGTTGCATGGGCGCGCAGCTCGCCGCATAGGTTCGCTGGCACCTCGCTCCGAGGCCTTCGTTCGCCCTCGCTGTCGACGGGTCCAGCCCGGCCGCCCCGGATCCGGTCGTCCCTGCCCCTTCCCCGCCTCTGGTGGCCATCGCAAGGTCCGCCGGCGCCGAAGCCGCCGTCGCTATGCCTCGCCCCGATTGGGATCGGGAGGAGGAGCCTCTCGCTCGCCTGTTGACCCGCGGGTGGGCCGGCCCAGTCTGCCTCCCCTCTGGCCCAGCTCCGCAGCCCGCTCGCCGACCCATGGCCACGGAGGTGAGCATCCCCTATTTCCCGCCCGTGCAATGTGTAGTTATCCGTCGCCCATGCCCCTGTTAGCCCAGTTCCAGATTCGGCCCGTTTCCTTTTTTCCCTGTTAACGATTTTGTCAAATATCCTGTGAATTACTGTTTTGCAGAAAAGACCCTAATGATCATGCATTTAGTAACTTCACATCCGTGCATCGAATTAAAACAAATTATATATGAAATGTGACTAGAATTTCGTGTAGATTCACAATAACCAACTCACAGATGTGTTTAAAATGTTTAACCTGCTGTTTTCATGTAATTTTCGTAAATGCCATGTTAAAATGAATTGTTTAATAACTAATTAACCGTAGCTCTGTTGAAAATGTTTTATATATGTAACTTGACTAGAAAATCGTGTAGAATCACTTGGTGACATTTATTTTGCTGTTTAAAAACTCTAAAATATGGTTAGAACAGATCTGACCCTAGTAGATGGTGACCGGGCTTCCAACAGTGCCAGCATGCCTTCAACCACTCCGTTACCTGCCCCGGCATGGCTACAGGGTGCCCGGCCGTACCGCTGACCCCGGCCGGCCGCCGCAAGACAACGCCACAAGGTGCAGCCCATGCCGCGATGTGACCGGCATCAGGGCCCGCCTCGCGGGCCCTGCCGGTTCCTGACGGGACTCTTCAGCCGGTGGGACCTACCGGTGACAAGACCCCCGGCCGGGCCTCCGCAGCCGGCCAGAGAGGCTGCCGGCTAGGGCCCCCTTTGACCTTCTACTTGTATTGTATTCCGGGGGGTTGGCCTATAAAACCCCCCGGGCCACCCCCATGCAGAGGGGGGAGAGGATTGATCAACTGCTCTCTGAGAGTTCCCACCACATCCACTCCACACACACGTACGTAGAGAGGCGGAAGAGCAGGCTAGCTCCTTCTTCCTCCTCGTTTCATACAGCTCAAGGAGCACCATTGTAACCCGACCATTGTCTCAACTAGACCGAGCAGGACTAGGGGTATTACCTCCCACGGAGGGCCCCGAACCTGGGTACATCGTGTGTCAGCCACCGCTTGTGCCTAATCCCGCTCCCGGAGCCCGCCGGCGTTCTTCGACCCCTCTCGATAAGCCTACCTATGGCATCTGCCGTGACGAAACCACGACAGTTGGCGCCCACCATGGGGCCGTCCGTGGCGCCGACCGGAGTCACGCTCCGGGCGGGACCCTTCACCACCTCCCCCGACCGCCTCGCGTCCGGGCAGAACCACGTGCTCGTGGGGCTTGCTCCGGCGGGCCTCGCGGGCGGCACGGCCGACATCTCTGACGAGTACCTCGGCCGCGACCTCAAGCTCAACGTCGCTGCGCTTGCCGGGCGGTTCGGCGAGCTGAGCCTCGCCAAAGAACCGGAGGCCGACAAGTACCCCAGTTGGGTGTTCGACTGCCCCGACCCTCCCTCGTCCATGGGTACGCTCGCCACGGGCGAGGCCATCGGCCCCCACACCCGTGTGGGAGTGATGGTCACCGTCTCCTCCACCACTTTGGGCCGTGGGCGAGCGGCCGAGGCCGAAGCAGCCGCTGCCCGCGCCAGCACCTCCGACCCGCTCGCCGCCACCCTCCGGGGTCTAGGCACTCTAATCACTACGACGGCGGACCCAGCCATCGCCAGAGCCGAGCTAGAGGCGGCCCGTCGCCTGTTGTTCGAAGACGCCAGCGCCCTCGTTGCCGAACGACGCCGGATGGAGGCCGCGCAGCGGGAATACAACTCCATGTATGGCCTCACCCCAGCCGGCCCCGAGCCTGGGCGGCATGGTGCCGTGCGAGAACGCGACCGCGTGGTCATGGAGATCCTCGACGGCCGTTTCCCCGTCTACGACCCCCCCGCGACCAACCTGTGCGCCGTCAAGGTTGCCTAAGAGGACTTGGCAACCTTGGAGGGTGAGGAACGGGTCGCACACGAGCGGCACATCAAGGACCTCATCGACACCGCCAACGCACAACAGGTTGTCCTCACCCCCGGTGGGGCCGTCTCCGAGTTCCCCCCCCCCCACGAGGAGGAGGACACTGGGGCTGCTGACCGCCGGCCGGCTCAGCACTCCAGCACTCCTCGTCCCTCCGGCCGGAATGCCTGGGGAAGCGACGCCCAGCATCCCCCGTCACACGGGAATGAACAGCCGGCTGTGAACAGCCGGCGCAGCAATAACCCCGCCGACAGCCATTGCCGCGACGAAGCGCCGACTGGCGGCAGCCGGCGCACCCGCGTGCATACTCCGCCTTCGTGGCCAGAACCGGCGCGGTCCATCCCGCCAGCCGTCCGCCCCGAGCTCGCCGCCCGGCTCGGGCCACGCGTCCCCCACAGCGACAACGACGCGTGGCTCCGTCTCGACCGGCTGGCGCAGTCGGCTCTCCTCGAGGAGGAGGGCCCGATTGGTCCAGCCTGTTTCGGTCTGCGGATCCGCAACGAGCCTTTTCCACCCGGCTTTACGCTCCCTCGCGACACCCCGAAGTATACCGGGGCCGCCAAGATGGAGGACTAGCTGATCGACTACACCACCGCCGTCGGCATCGCCAGGGGGAACAAGAGCGTAGCCGTCCGCTACGTCCCCCTCATGCTGATCGGCTCGGCCCGCACCTGGCTGAACAGCCTGGCCGCCGGCAGCGTCAACACCTGGACGGACTTCGAGGAGGCCTTCGTCCGCAACTTCACCGGCATCTATGAATGGCCTGGCCGGCCACGCGAGCTGGCTATGTGCGTCCAGGGGCCGGACGAGCCCCTCTGCGACTACCTCACGCGCTGGATCGAGCTCCGCAACTCCTGCGAAGGAGTACACGAGGTACATGCCATCCAGTACTTCATCGAGGGCTGCTACGATGGCGCCCCCTCAAGCACAAGCTCCTATGCTCCGAGCCAACCTCCCTGGCGGACCTGATGTCCAAAGTGGACAAAGACGCCACGGCCGACTCCTCGATAAGGATGAAGGCTAAGGCACCGGCCAAGCCAGCTACGCCCCCCGCCGCGCTACGGGCGGCGGCCGACAACCGGCAGCCATAGAACGACAAGCGCAAGAATGACCAGCCCGATTCCCGCTACAGGAGCCGGCAGGTCACCTCCATCGAGGGGGAGCAGCCGACTGGCCAGGCCTTCGGTCAGCGCCAGCGCACCGGCAAGGCCGCCTGGCAGCCTAAGTTGACTTTCGAGCAAATGCTTGACCTCCCCTGCAAAAACCAGTCCGGCACCAAGCCGGCCACGCACACGCTCCGACAGTGCAGCTTCTTGTAGCGATTGGCCCGGGGGGACGGCCTCCCGCCCCCCCTCCCCCGCGTGCAGCCAGCCCGCGCCCTGGCACCAGCCCCGGCTCGGGCTCCGGCTCCCGGTCCAGGTCAGGTGGACCCGGCCCCAGCTCGGGCCGATGGCCGGCTGCACGACCAGTTCCCCGAACACGAAGACTGCTACGTCGTCTTCACCAGCGAAGAGACGGACAAGCACGCCCAACGCCGGCTCCACCGCGAGGTGAATGCCACTATGCGCGTGACTCCCCAGTTCATGCATTGGTTCGAGAAGCCGATCACCTGGAGCCGGGTGGACCACCCGGCCGTGATGCCGAACCCTGGTAGCTACGCCCTCGTCCTTGATCCCACCATCGCCTCCGAGAAATGCTCGTGCTGCTTCTCACGGGTTTTGATCGATGGAGGCAGCAGCATCAACATCCTCTACCTCGACACCCTGCTCAAGCTAGGGCTCAAGGTGGAGGACCTGAAAACGAGTCGGACCGTTTTTCACGGCATCGTGACGGGGAAGTCCTGTACCCCCGTGGGCAAGATCAAGCTCGACGTCCTCTTCGGTGACGCCGGTCACTTCCGCCGCGAGCCGGTTTTGTTCGAGGTAGTGGACCTCGACAGTCCCTACCGCGCATTGCTCGGCAGGCCCGCTCTCGTCAAGTTCATGGCGATCCCCCACTACACCTACCTCA
Organism: Hordeum marinum; assembly: GCA_022496015.1. NCBI lineage: Eukaryota > Viridiplantae > Streptophyta > Magnoliopsida > Poales > Poaceae > Hordeum > Hordeum marinum. The sequence goes on along the minus strand of CM039676.1, from coordinate 405,692,452 downwards.
AGCTCAAGATGTCGGGGCCCAAGGGCATCATCACTATCACCGGCAAGTACCAGATGTCAATGACGTGCGCGCGAGATGGCAGCCGGCTGGCCGAGGCCCTGGAGATAGCGGAGGAGAAGCGGCAGCTCGACCGGCTGGTGGCCCTCGCCTCCGCCCAACCGGCCGTACCGGCGCCTCCGTCCCAGTCGGTCGGCGAAGGCTCGTTCCAGCCGTCCAAGGACACCAGGCAGGTGCCACTCGATCCGGCCGACCCTACCCACTGGGTGGCCATGGCCAACTATCGCTTCCTCGTCCAACAGCTCACCGGCTCCTTCGAGGGCTGCGAGTTCCACCACATCCCCCGTGCGGACAATGAGGCGGCCGATGCGCTGGCCAAGATTGGCTCCACCCGGCTGGCCATCCCATCCGACGTCTCTCCCGAGCGGCTGATGAAGCCTTCGATCAAGCCTTCTTCCGAATCGGAGTCCATCTTCGTGCCGGCAAACGCAGACGACACCTCGGCGGAACCAGCTGCCCAACCGGCCCCGCCGACTGCGACAACATCGCCGGCTCCACCACCACCAGCCGCCAGTCCGGTGCCGTCCGCCACGGCAATTGAGCCGGTCGCGCCTACGCACGCCGGCACCAGCCTCACCGCCATCATGACGACGGTCAATGCTCCACCACTGCCTCGCTCCCGGGGGCTGGCGAGCCGGTCTCGGGGGCTGGGCCGGCCCCTGTCTCGGCTCCTTCGTGGGCCTGACCTATCCTGGCGTCCTCCAGCGCGGCGAGCTCCCCTCCGATGAGGCCATGGCAAGGCAAATTCAACGTCGGGCCCTAGCCTACGGCATCATCAACCACGAGCTGGTTCATCGCAGCACCACCGGCGTCTTCCAACGCTGCGTCGAGCCAGAAAGGGCAGGAAATCCTTCTCGACATCCACCAGGGTGAGTGCGGGCATCATGCCGCCTCCAGGTCCCTGGTGGCCAAAGCATTCCGTCACGGTTTCTACTGGCTGACTGCTCTGGAGGCGGCCAAGGAACTCGTTGACAAGTGCGAGGGCTGCCAGCGCTTCAGCATGCAGAGCCATCTTCCGGCTAGCGCTCTCCAGACCATCCCCCTTTCGTGGCCATTCGCCGTCTGGGGTCTGGACATGGTGGGACCTTTCAAAACTGCATGAGGCGGCATGACACATTTGCTCGTCGCCGTCGACAAGTTTACCAAATGGATCGAGGCCCGGCCAATCAAGAAACTGGATGGCCCCACGGCCGTCCGGTTCATCGAAGACATCACGGTACGTTACGGCGTCCCCCATAGCATCATCACCGACAACGGCACGAACTTCGCCAAAGGCATGCTGGGACGTTTCTGCTCGAGGCGGGGCATTCGGCTCGACCTGGCGTCCGTCGCCCACCACAGTCGAACGACCAGGTTGAGAGGGAAAACGGCCTACTCCTATCCGACATCAAGCCCCGGCTCGTGACACCGCTGGTCCGGTCGGTCGGCTATTGGGTCGAGGAGCTGCCGGCTGTCCTTTGGAGCCTCCGGACCACGCCCAACCGGTCGACCGGCTACACTCTGTTCTTTCTCGTTTACGGGTCCGAGGCGATCATCCCCACCAACATCGAATTCGATTCGCCTCGAGTCACCCTGTACACCGAGAAGGACGTGAAGGAGGCAAGGGAAGACGGCGTTGACCTCCTCGAAGAGGCCCGCGAGCTGGCCTTGAGCCGGACGACCATCTACCAGTAGAAGCTCCGGCATTATCACAGCAAAGCGGATCCGGCCGCTCTCCTTCTGCGAAGGAGACTTGGTGCTCAGGCGGATCCAGCGAACCGTCGGCCAGCACAAGCTGTCCTCCCCATGGGAGGGTCCGTTCATCGTCAGCCGGGCGCTACGCAACAACGCGTACTATCTAATAGACGCCCAGAAGCGGCATAAACTTAAGAGAGACGCCTCCGGTGAGGAGACGGAGCGCCCGTGGAACGCGGTGCTCCTCCGTCCATTCTATTGCTGAAAACCATTGTATGTATCCTCCCTCTTTTGGGCTTATGAATGCGACAGTGGCCCCCAGGCCAACGCTAGGGGCACGCCCTTTTCGATTCCTACAAAGTTCTGTTATTTAAGGCACGTCAACCGGGTCCGGCTCCCGGGCCTGGGGGCTCGCCCCGCTCCCCACCGAGGTGGACAAATAATGTGAGCAAGAAACCCTTTGCCTCCCCTCCCCTAACCAGCTACGGACCGGCTCCCGGCTGTCCGGCTGAAGGGACCACGGGGTACGAAGGGGCTCCTCACACGAAAGTCAGCCGACTCGCGCGGCAGCCGGACCGGCCCAGCCAGGCTATGTCAATCCTAGTAACCGGCCTCTGCCGGCTCAACCTAGCCCTAGCCGGTTGACTCTAGGAGCCCGCTATTTTCCAAGGGTCAAGCCCCGTCTCTGTCCTAGACCGGCCCCCGGCTGGCTGGCAGGCGGGGCGGAAGCCGGAGGGAATCCCGGCGCGCAAACACAAGTCAAAAGGCAAAGGGTGAAAGAAGAGCCGGCACACACATTCTTTCTAAGATAAACGCCACAAGTTCATTACATATAAAAAGCCCATGGCCACGAGTTCATTACATATACACTCCTAGTGGGTGGAATTCCAGTCTAAAAACAGAAATGCAGGAAAGAAAAGTCCTAAGCTATGGCAGCATTGGGCCGGCCTTCCTCCAAGTACTAACGCCGCTAGAGACAGCGATGGTCACGCCTCGGGAGCCGGCGGCGCTGGCGCCTTCGAGGCCGGCACCTCTGGGGCAGCCGAGGTAGAAGCCCCCGCAGCCGGAGTCGGCTTGGGCTCGGCGTATTCGTTGGTGTCGGAGCCTTCATCGGTCGTCTCGGCGGCGCTCCCATCCGGGTCGTCCAGGGCGAGCCCGTACTGGTCCTTCGGGACCACCATGCCGTCCGCCCCGCGCTTCGGGACGTACTCGTCCCACGCGGCGAAGGACGCAAGGTCGCTTGCCCTCACCAGCATCTCGTCGGCCACCGCCTCCAGCTCCGGGTCGGCGCCAACGCGCTGGGTCGTGAGCAAGCCCAAGTCCAGCTCGGGGTACCATGATTTGGCGATGCAGAGCGCCATGCCCGTGCCGGCTCGTGCCGCGGAGGCCCTCCAGGCGTTCACCCGCGCCGTCCCAAACTCCAACCACCTCGACAGCCGGTTCATGGAGACCGGCTCCACCGCACCGGGCCAAAGTGTGCGGACCAGCGTCATGTCGGCCGCTTGGAGCCGCTTCAGGGCGCGGACCACCTCTAACAGGCGCGCCTCGGCAGCGATCCCCACCTCGTCCAGGGTCCAGGGGGCCAGCGGCCTGACGGCCTCTCCTTGCGCCCGCCGAGCCTCATGGTCAGCTTTCATGGTTGCCTCTATGACCTCCCGCGTGCTAGGGAAGAGCCCTAAGAAGAGGATGGGGGATGAGCGGGGAGGCAAACCAGAAAACCAAGAAGGAAGGTGCGAGAAGAGCAAGGCGACGGAAACTTACTATGCAGCATTTGGTCCACCTCATGCCCTTGCTCCTGTAGCCGCACCTCCCTGGCGGACCACTCCTGGCGCCGACGCTCGTGCTCATCCCGTGCCGCCTGCGCGTCCTCGGCCGCCTTGGCTAGGGCGGCATCCTTGGCTTCCAGCTCCTCGTAGAGCGCCTTCTCGTGCCCCTCTGCCTCTCGATGAAGGGCCGCCTCTTGGTCTGCCAGCGCTTGATGATGGGCCGCCTCGCGGCACTCCTGGTCTGCCTCCCCTCGGAGCCGGTCACCCTCCGTCGTCAGGAGTTCCCGCTCCTTGTAAAGACGCACCACCTGGCGCCGGAGGCAGACCGTCTCGGCATGGGTGGCTGCATAAGACACGGGAGTCAGAAAGGATTCGGCCCGCCTCCGGGGCGGCCGGCCTTATTCCCGGGGGCTACACCCAGTAGGTGCGCTTGCGCGCTCCCACTGGAAGACCGCAAGACGCTCGCAAGGGCAACGTACCTCGTAGGTCCGTGGACACGACGGCGAGCCGGTTCTCAGCTCCCCGGTATAACCCCAGCAGGGTGTTGTACGCTACCACCCGGCGGTCATGCGGTGCCTGCAAAACAACAAGAGCTTTAGGCTCGACCTGCCTGTGCTTCAGCCGGCTCGAGCCTCGGGGGCTACACCCAGTGGGTGCGCTGGCGCGTCCCCATTGGAAAAGACGGAAAAACGCAAGTAAAGGGAAGAAGGAAAGAAGAAACTCACCGCGACCGCTTGCTCCAAGCTCACCATCCGGTCGCTGGCGGCCCGAGCGTCTTGCGTCGCCTGGGCGCGGGCCTCCGCAAACGCTTCCACAGCGGCGACCACCACTACTCTGAGGGCGCTCGACGGCCTGCCAGGAGACGGGCTCCCGGCCGCCGCTAGGGTCTGCTATGGCCGGCCCCCGTCTGCGGGTTCTCCCTTATTGGAGACCTCGATGTGACCGGCCCCTCCTGCCGCCGCCGCACAGGGGGCCGCCGTCGACTCACTTGCGGTGGCCGTTTTCACGGCCATCGCGGCTCCCCCCTCTGGCACCCCACCTCCGGCTGCTCTGGGCTGACTCTCCTTCGACGCCAGCGCCTCCGGAGCCGGCGTCTCAAAAGCCGGCATGTCCGGCCGTGGCGCCTCCGGAGCTGGTAGCTCCGGCCTCGGCGGCACGTCGCCCGCAATCGCCCGGGCTACATCGCGGCCCATCGCCGTCTCATCCCCCGTGGCCATCGCGCTCGCCCCCGCCCTTCGCTCGGAGCCGTGGTGGCCCTTCGACCTCTTCTCCCGGCTGCGGGGGAAGGGCTCCCAAGCTCCGCCCGCGGTCTCCCTGCCGTTTCCTTGGAGGAGGGGGAACGGCTCCCACGCTCCGCCAGCGGCCTCCCCGCTGGCTCCCCCTCGCCTCTTCGTCGCCTCCTCCCAGGGGCGGAGCTCCTGGACACGCCGCTCCCGCTCGGCCGCCTCGAAGTCGAGCCACGCCTGGCGCTCCCTCTCCTCGGCCGCCGTTGACGGCGCCGCCCTCTCCGTCCCGCCACCCGGTGTCCTTCCCAGGGCACGCCCATCCTTGGTCACGCCCATCCCTGGTCACGAGGAAATAAGAGACTGGGGGGGGGCATGACGGACCAAGGTGGAGGAGAAGACGGACTTACCCGACGACGACGGGGATCGACCTCCTCACGGATCCCGCCTGGGCGACCTTCTGCTTCTTGCCTCCGCCTCCGCGACTGTCGCCCGGCTGCGTGGTCGCCACACGCTTGGGCACCAGCTTGGTGGCAGCCGACCCCTTCCCTTTGTCGCCCGTGCCTGGGCCTCCCCTACTGGAGCCGCCGCCAGCTCGAGGTTGGTGCCTCCGCGGCGCAATGACCTCGTCCTCCGAAGCCTCGGACTTCTTCGGGGCCTCGGCAACGGGCGTCTGGGGGGGGACTCTCTCGTCGATTCGGCCTCTTCGGCCCCCTCCGTCTCTGTCTCCACGTCACCGGCACCAGATGCTCCGGCTCGCTCCGAGTCGGCCGGCTCCACGTCGTCGGCGTCCTCGACCTCCTCGGGGTCCGACTTCGCTGTGTCGAGGGCCGGCTCCCCGTAGTTCTGCAGCAAAGGGAAGAGCTACGGGTGGGCCGGGCGGCTCACTGTCAGACCAAGGAGGGGAGGGGTATCACCTCTAAAAAAGAAGATGGAGGGGAGGAACCGGCTTGTCATTTACCCGTGGTGCCGGGCGGCTCCGGCTGTATGGGGTTTTCCCCCATTGCCATTCTCCCTCCACTATCTTCGCTGTCGAAATAGCATTCACCCTCCTCGCCACATAGGCCGGCTTCATCTCCTTGGTGGAGAGCCGGCAGGGGTCGTGGCGTCCTCCCATCTGGCAGATGAGGTGCGGCCGGCTCTACAGCGGCTGCACCCGGTGTGCCACCATCATGGCCAGCAGGTCCGTGGCCTTCAGCCCCTCTGACCCGGTCATCGCGAGCAGGCGCTCGCAGAGCCGGTCCACCGTCTCGGGCGCTGGAGATGCGGTCGCTCGCTAGTTTAGCATCACGGTCGGCGGATGGTTGGCGAAGTCGGGGAGGTTGATGTAGTCCTCCTCCGGCTTTGCGTTCTTCACATAGAAGAACCCCCGCTGCCATCGCTTCACCGACTCGTGCAACGGGAGCTTCGGGAAGCCGGTTCCCTTGCGAATGTGGATCAGGGCGCCTCCACAGGCGGTCATCACCATCTGCTTCGTCGTCGGGTCTTTCGCCGTCTGCCTCTTGAGGAAGAAGAGCCGGCACCAGAGGTCAAGCCTCGGCGCGACCCCCAAGTATCCCTCGCAGAGGGTGACAAACGTCGCCAACTGCAAGACGGCGTTGGGGGCGAGGTGGTGCAGCTGCAGGCCGAACCGCGCCAGAAAGCGGCGGAAGAAAGCGCTCGCCGGCAGCCCGAGCCCGCGGAGGAAGTGGTCGGCGAAGACAACCACTTCGCCCTCCCGTGGGGCCGGGGAGTTCTCTGTCCTGGCTGGGCGCACCACCAGGTGCTCCTCCGCCGGGAGCTTGCGATGGTGGCGGAGGTGCTCGATGAAGGTCTCGTCCACATCACTGCCGTCCCAGGTGCCCTTGCCTGCCATGGTCGCCGAGGGGGCGTGCGGTCTCGTCAACGGGCGCGGGTGTTCGGCGGCGGTCCGGGCTCTCTTCGGTGGCGCGTGGCGGCGTGGCCTGTCCTCGTGCTTCGGTCTCTCTCTCTCTCTCGCGGCGGGGGGAGGGAGGCGACGAAGGCGATGCGGTGGCAGGAGGGGGAGCGAACGGGCCGTTCTGCCTCCCCCTTCTCGACATTTATACCCCACGCGGGCGATCGTGGGGGACGGATTCATTGCGCACGACCCCCACGATTCCTGCGGCGCGCGGGGTGGACATCGTGGCACTCGGGAATGCCAACCGTCTGCCCCGCGCCGTAAAGGATCCCTGCGTGCGGGCCGAGGCTGCGGCCGCAGAGGGCCCCGCCCCGCTGCCCAGTCTTTTTCGCCGTGTGGCGCGTCTTCGCAACCAGGCGGGGAGCCCGAGGCGGCGCGCGAAGCGTCGGCCGGCTGCGGAGCCGACCATCGCTTTCCGGTTCAGCCCGACTCTCCAGGCGGCCCGCGGCACAAGAATGATCTTCAAGCCGGCGAGGACCCCGGGGTAGCCTCAAGCGCCCCTTTTCCCCCGCCTCCTAACGTGACTAAAGGGCGGGCCGCCTTCCCCTGCGGTCCGGCTGCGCCCTGCCGGAGGTGATCCGCCGGCTACGCCCAGCCAGCTGAGCATTGGATACCGTCTGCAAGGCTTACGTGGCAACAGTGGCCCCCATCCCGTCGAGGGTCAGCGTCGATATGGCTACAGCGAGGACGTCAGGGTCTCTGACCCTGGCGGATGGTGACCGGGCTTCCAACAGTGCCGGCACGCCTTAAACCACTCCGTTACCTACCCCGGTGTGGCTACAGGGTGGCCGACCGTACCGCTGACCCTGGCCGGCCGCCGCAAGACGACGCCACAAGGTGCGGCCCGTGCCGCGATGTGACCGGCGTCGGGGCCCGCCTCGCGGGCCCAGAGGCGTGCCCCGCCGGTTCCTGATGGGACTCTTCAGCCGACGGGAGCTACTAGTGACAAGACCCCCCGGCCAGGCCCCCGCAGCCGGCCAGAGAGGTTGCCGGTTGGGCCCCCCTTTGACCTTCTACTTGTATTGTATTCTGGGGGGTTGGCCTATAACCCCCCCGAGCCACCCTCATGCAGAGGGGGGGGAGAGGATCGATCAACTGCTCTCTGAGAGTTCCCACCACATCCACTCCATACACACACACGTAGAGAGGTGGAAGAGCAGGCTAGCTCCTTCTTCCTCCTCGTTCCATACAGCTCAAGGTGCACCATTGTAACCCGACCATTGTCTCAACTAGACCGAGCAGGACTAGGGGTATTACCTCCCACGGAGGGCCCCGAACCTGGGTACATCGCGTGTCAGCCACCGCTTGTGCCTAATCCTGCTCCCGGAGCTCACCGGCGTTCTTCGACCCCTCTCGATAAGCCTACCTATGGCATCTGCCGTGACGAAACCACGGCATAGAGATTTGCAAAGTACATACGGATCTGAATGTCGCAAACCCGTTGACTATAAGACCTCTGTCACATGCAAAGCATGATCGAGCCCCAGAACTCAGTGGGTGTTAGATTCATAACAATGCGAATCATATGATGATGTGAACTAGATTATTGACTCTAGTGCAAGTGGGAGACTGTTGGAAATATGCCCTAGATGCAATAATAAATTAGTTATTATCATATTTCCTTGTTCATGATAATCGTTTATTATCCATGCTATAATTGTGTTGATTGGAAACTCAGATACATGTGTGGATACATAGACAACACCATGTCCCTAGTATGCCTCTAGTAGACTGGCTCGTTGATCAAAGATGGTTATGGTTTCCTAGCCATGGACATGAGATGTCATTTGATAACGGGATCACATCATTAGGAGAACGATGTGATGGACAAGACCCAAACTATAACGAGATCACATCATAATAATGATGAAGATCTTAAAGTGATTGACGTGAATCCTATTGAATCTTTGTTTTCCAATATAAATCTTGATAATGATGGGACTGGAGATAATTCAACTTTATTTAAAAGGCGTCCCAATGATTTGGAGTCTATAGATCTTAATGCTAAGATTGATAACAATGGGATTGAAGAGGTCAAAACTTTAAATAGTAATGAACCCACTCTTTTGGATTTCATGGACTTTAATTATAATAGCTGCTCTTTGATTGATTGTATTTCCTAGCTTCAATCCATGTTGAATTCTCCTCATGCTTATAGTCAAAATAAGGCTTTTACTAAACATATAGTTGATGCTATGATGAAATATTTTGAAGAAGAACTTGAGCTAGAAGTTTCTATTGATAGAAAGCTTCATGATGAGTGGGAATCTACTATTAAGATTAAAATCAAAGATTATGAGTGCCATGCTTTGTGTGATTTGGGTGCTAGTGTTTCCACGATTCCAAAAACTTTATGTGATGTGCTAGGTTACCATGATCTTGATGATTGCTCTCTAAATTTGCATCTTGCGGATTCCACTATTAAGAAACCTGTTGGAAATATGCCTTAGAGGCAATAATAAATTGGTTATTATCATATTTCCTTGTTCATTATAATCGTTTATTATCCATGCTATAATTGTATTGATCGTAAACTCAGATACATGTGTGGATACATAGACAACACCATGTCGTGTGTTGAACAAAAAGGCGAGATCGTCATCACCTCTCCGCTCGACCACCATCGCCGGAGCGCCGTTATGCTTCCAGAGAACTCTTCTACCTCTCCGCTCCCTCTTGCTGGATCAAAAAGGCAAGATCGTCATCAAGCTGTACGTGTGTTGAACGCGGAGGTGCCGTCCGTTCGACGCTAGATCGGAAGGACCATGATCAAGATCGCGAGACGGATCGTGATGAGATTGCGGGACGGATCGTGATGGGTTCGCGGGATGGATTGTGATGAGATCGCGGGATGCTCGACGATTTGGATCGCGAAGACGTTCGATTACACCAACCGCGTTTCTTAACGCTTCCCGCTTAGCGATCTATAAGGGTATGTAGATCCACTCTCCCTCTCGTAGATGCTCATCACCATGGATAGATGTTGCGTGTGCGTAGGAATTTTTTTGTTTCCCATGCAATGTTCCCCAACACCTCTGTGCCCCGACGCGGCCGTTACGGCCCGGGGCCACCCACGCGCGCGGAGTTTCCGGGGGGAGTGGGCACAATTGATCCCACATCCCCCGGTCGTGGTCTCCCTATAAAAGGAGAGGAAGGGCAGGAGGCGAATGTACCCGCGCCCCACTTGCCTCCTTGCTGCCCTTCTTCGTTGCCTCTCTTCCTTCCTCGGACGCCGTCGCACCCGAGCCCGTGCCCGTGTTCGCATGCCGCACCGCCTCCGCGATGGCCGATGGACGCGGTGGCAGTTGGGCTGGCTCCTTCGTGGTCGAGGCGGACATCGCCGAGCTGTGCCGCGCGTGCATGCTGCCGCCGGCGGAGCAGGTGGCCGCACGTGTCCTGGGTGACGAGATAGCGTCGGCACCACAGCCAGGGGAACACGTCGTGTTCCTTTGGCACTTCTCCCGTGGCTTCGGGCTCTCGATGAGTATCTTCTTCCGTCTTCTCCTCGATACCTTTAACCTCCAGCCGCACAACCTTGGCCCGAATTCGATTCAGTACCTCTCTGCCTTCGTGACGTTGTGCGAGGGGTACCTCGGTATCCTTCCTTTCATCGACCTTTTCAATGCTCTCTTCTACCTCAAACCTCTGAAAAGCGACGCCTATGGGGGCACGGTGGTGTGCTGCCGCGGCGTTGCTTGCTTTCCTCCTCTTTCCCTTATCGACTCTGTCAAGGGGTGGCACCGGACGTTCTTCTACATGAAGAACATCGACCCACGGACGGACTACATCCGGCTGCCGCCATTTGAGGACAGGCAGTCCTCCCAGCAGAACTGGCTGGGGTCTGCCCCGTGCGGCGTGGCCTTGGACGAGCTTGCCCGGCTCACGCAACTGAAGAGCTCCGAGGGGCTGGTCACCGCCGACCTGGTGGTGGCATTTGTCTCGCGCCGGGTGTCGCCCCTCTAGATGAGGCCACACCGGATTTGCGACATGTCCGGCTGGCACGACCCCAGCCGTCTGTCCACCATTGAGATGACACCGGCTCAGGTGGCGAAGTGGGTGAATGCTCTGACGACGTTCAAGATGAAGCCCCCTCATGGTCCTTCGGGGTGGAGCCGTACGACTGCATCAACCGGCCTCCCCTGGTGTGTTTTTTCATCGAGGCGGTTCTTTCTTGTTTGGTATTCCCCATCCGGCAGACGGCTGGAGAACTTATATTGAAGTGACGACCGCAGCTGCTGGTGCGACAGAACACGCCGGATGGCCCGCACCTGCAGATCTTCAAGGCGGAGCGTGAGGACTCCGACTTTGAAGACTACCAGACGGGGGGCCCTCGGAGGAGGGAGTGGAATCCTCGGGAGGAGCCGACGAGCCGGCGGATCCATGAGGCAGCGCTCCTGGTGGAGCCGGAGGGTCCGGCGCGGCCGGGGAACCCAGCGGAGCGGGTGAGTTCCCTCTTTCCCCCTCCATCAGGGACTGGACGGATGACGACAACGATGATGATGATTTGATGATTCTAGATGGGTCTCCTCCCGCAATGCGCTAGGACCGAAGGAGAGAGGAGCGACCGGCTCGAGGCCCGGCAGCTGAAGCGGCCGGCCGGGGGAAGAGACCAGCTTAGGAGGGGCCGGTGGCCTAGCCGCCCGGTCCAAAGCGGGTGAAGGTGGCCGCGCGGAAGCCACCGCCATGTGCCAAGCAGGCCTTGCCCCTCGTTATCGCGTATGTTTTTTGTTTTTGCATAAGTTTTGCTTCCGCCTTGCGAGCCGGTTAACAACCGGTTCTTGGATGCTGTAGTGACCCCATCGAGCTCCATGAGGAGGAGCCGGTGAGGGACGACGGATGCCTCTAGCCAGCTGGCCCATGAACACGTGGACACTCAATGGGAGGAAAAGAGGAGGCTCTAGGTCTGGTACGCAAGGAGGGGCCACACACTCCGGGACCTCGAGCAGCCGACGGCGGAGGGGGTTGGTAGAGCCTCCGCGGGCTTCGGACTCGGCAATAGAGTCAACCTGCATGTCGAGGCCTCCGTCGAGTGAGCCGCAAGGGGTGGCCATGTCCCCGCCAGCACCTCCGCCCGCGCAAGAGACGACCCAGGCGAGGGAGACGACGACGGAGCCAACTCCCGAGGCGACCCGGCCTGAGGTGCCGGAGGTGACCCCACCTACGGTCGAGCCGACCCGGGTCGAGGTGCCGGAGGTCCCGGTGGCCCCGGAGGCGGCACCAGAGGCGGCAATCATGGAGGTGGAGGTGCCTTCCGTCGCGATCGACGCGCCGGAGCGGCCGGGAGAGGAGGCGGCAACGGCACTGGCCGGGGGCTCGGCGGGAAGCGACTCTCGGCCCCTTGCCGTTATCAACCCGCCCCCGGCGGCTGGAGCCGTGGCGAGCCTGAGCGACAGCAGCGGCTGGGCCCGGAGGACCCTACGATCGATGCAGGAGGTCGTCCGGAACTGGGAAGCGCTGGCGAGCGCGTCGGCCCTACCGGCCCCCCAGGCAGGCGGCCCGGTCCCTTCCTTCGCGGACTTGGGAAGTGTCCTGGAGCAGTGCCAGCAGGAGCTGGCCCGGTTTGTGGAGGCGGCGGACGCCTCCCTTCAGCGTGCGGAGGTAAGCTGTCACTTAGCCTTAGAGTTTTCAGTGGGGGCGCGCGAGCGCACCCACTGGGTGTAGCCCCCGAAATGCGGGCCGGCTGACCAGCTGATGGGCAGCCGGCCGGATCTCCTTTGAGCATGTCTTGACCTTTGCCTTTTTTTGCGACAGGAGGGAACCTCCCTGCGGCAGAAGCTATTCACGGAAGCGGTCGCCATCCGCGACCGTGGCAAATACGGCTTCTACCACCTAGAGGAGGAGCTGGCGCGCGTGCAAGGTAGGTTGCACTTCATAGGAGAGGCATATAGCCCCCGGGAGTCGGCTGACGTTGGTTGTGTCTTGCAGGTGAGCTGGCCACCCTTCAGGGGGAGAAGACCAGGCTTGTCGCCGAACGGGACCGGCTGGCGCGAGACGTCTAGGCAGCCGCGCAGGAGACGGATCGGCTGGCCGCACTACTGGTCGACGGGGAGGCGGCCCGGGACCGGCTCAAGGCCGAGGCGGCAAAGGAGGTGGTGGCCCGGGAGGCGGCCGTCAAGAAGGCGGCTGACGCCGCCCTGAGGACCGCCGCCCTTCAAGGCAAGGTGAACCGCCTCGAGAGGATGCTCGAGGAGGTCAAGGGTTCCCTTGCCACCTCGGAGGCGGCACGGGAGTCGGAGCGCAAGGCGGCGCTCCACTTCGCCATTGGGGTGGACGACGCGATCGAAGGTAGGTGCCAATCTTTCTCTTCCCCAGCCGGTTTCTCTTCCCTTTGCCGTTTCTCGTGTTTCATCTTGCTTTTCTTTCCTTCTCTTCTTCTTCCTTCCAGGGTGTTTCCCGGAAACTCATTGCCACGATGCGCGCGCTGTTGAGGAGCACCGGGAATACCTTCCGGAGTGCGGTCGCTCCATCGAGGAGCACGCCGCATGGGACATGGACGAGATTGGTCTCGTAGTTGAGATGCGGATGACCCATCTCGAGCGGAGCGTGGAGCGGCTCAAGACCGCTGGCAAGGAGGTCATTGCTGCGCTGTGGCCAGGCCGCGGGGGCGCACCGACACACCGCGTGGCTTAGTGGGTGGAGCACGCCGTCCCCCGCCTCGAGGCCTGGAAGGCGTCGGCTGCCCGAGCCGGGGCACAGATAGTGCTCCGGTTCATCACGTCTTAGTACCGTGGCATGGACCTAGGCCGGCTGGCGACCATGCGGGATGTGCCGACCGCAGAGCAGGAGGCCCGCGAGCCGGCCCTTGTCTAGCGGGCTAACGAGCTCGCGTCATATGTTGATGCGGACGAATTCCTGCCGGCCCTTGGCGAGGATGGAGAGTCGTCGCCCGAGGACTCCTTCGGCATCCCCCAGGGCCTGACAGATGATGAAGTCGCCGACGAGAGCACCGACTCAAGCGGCGAGACGACCGAGATCGAGGAGCCCGCCTTGAAGGCCAAGGAAGCCGACCCAAAGGCCACGACCACCTCCGAGGCGAGGACCGAGCCGCCCCGTGACGCGCCGGCTGGGGGCACACCGGCTGGCGACGCGCCGGTGACCTGAGCCCCCAGGCATCTTTTTTATCTTTCTCTTTTTTCTCCATGCATGTAAAACTTGAATCCACCCACTGGGGGTGTTTGTGTCATGAACTGAATGCTGGCCGTGGGCCACTTTTGCCTTAATATTTATGCCATTAATATTCTATCGTGTTTGCCTTGTGACTCATGCCGCCTCGTCCTTATCCTTTTTTGCCCGCTTTGACTCTTTTTGTTTCTATTCCTTTTCCCCTTTGGTTTCGGCCCCGCCAGCCCGCTAGCCGGGAACCGGTCTGTAGCTGGGTCGGGGCGTCCGCCTTGAGGGAGCCAGTTCAAAACTTAGGAATCGCGTGAGTTTTTTGGGATAAGTAGAGTGGTAGAGATGCAGCAATGGTCTGGCTGGGCCCTGAAGGGGTCTCCCTTTGTTTCGACCTTTCGTGTGAGCCAAACCTTGCCGCCCCGGGGCCCCATCAGCCGGACATCCGAGGGCCGGTTCTGTAGCTGATAAGGGTGGGGAAGTTTGGCCGGCTCACATTACTTTGCCATTTTCTAGAGAGGCGCTTCTAGGCCCAGCCGGTTAGCCCCCGGGCCAGGGAGCCGGTGAGTGAGGAACACTTTTGAAAGAAACGAAACGGGGCGCGCCCCAAGAGCCGGCTTGGGGCGCCCACTGCATTCATAAGCCCAAAAGGGTGAGGATACATACATACATTGATTTTTCTCAGCAGTAAAATGGGCGCAGGAGTGCTGCGTTCCATGGGTACTCCGTCTCTTCACCGGAAGCATCTCTTTTGCGCTTTTGCGGCTTCTGGGCGTCTATCAGGTAGTATGCGTTGTTGTGTAGCGCCTTGTTGATGATGAATGGGCCCTCCCATGGGGAGGACAACTTGTGCTATCCGGCGGTTTGTTGGATCCGTCTAAGGACCAGATCCCCCTCGCGGAACGAGAGTGGCCGGATCCACTTGCTATGGTAGTGCCGGAGTTTCTGCTGGTAGGTCGCCGTCCGGCTCAAGGCCAGTTCGTGAGCTTCCTCGAGTAGATCGACACTATATTCTCTTGCCTCCTTTGTGTCCTTCTTCGTGTATAGGGCGACCCGAGGCGAATCGAACTTGATGTCGATGGGGATGATTGCCTCGGACCCATACACAAGGAAGAAGGGAGTGTAGCCGGTTGACCGGTTCGGGGTGGTCCTGAAACTCCAAAGGACGGCCGACAGCTCGTCGATCCAGTAGCCAGCCGACCTTACTAGCGGCGTCATGAGCCGGGGCTTGATGCCGAAACGGGATGAGGCCGTTCGCCCTCTCGACCTGGCCGTTTGACTATGGATGAGCGACGGAGGCCAGGTCGAGCCGGATTCCTTGCTTGGAGCAAAAACGCGCGAGTGCGCCCTTGGCGAAGTTGGTGCCGTTGTTAGTGATGATGCTGTGGGATACGCCGTAGCGTATAGTGACGTCGTCGATGAACCGGACGATCGTGGGGCCATCTAGCTTCTTGATTGGTCGCGCCTCGATCCACTTGGTGAATTTGTCGATGGACACCAACAAGTGCGTCATGCCGCCTTGAGCGGTCTTGAATGGGCCCACCATGTACAACCCCCAAACGGCGAAAGGCCATGAGAGGGGGATGGTTTGGAGGGCCGTTGCCGACAGGTGGCTTTGCGTGCTGAAGCGTTGGCAGCCCTCGCACTCGTCGACCAACTTCTTGGCCACCTCGAGAGCCGTCGGCGAGAAGAAGCCGTGGCCGAAAGCCTTGGCCACTAGGGTCCGGGAGGTGGCATGATGCCCGCACTCGCCCTGGTGAATGTTGAGGAGGATCTCCAGACCCTTTTCCGGCTCGACGCATCGCTGGAAGACGCCGGTGGTGCTGTGGTGGATGAGCTCATTGTTGATGATGCCATAGGCCGTGGCCCGGCGCTGGATTTGCCTTGCCAAAGCTTCGTCCAGGGGCAACTCGCCCCGCAGAAGAAACGCCAGGATGGGTTGGGTCCATGAGGGAGCCGAGACGGCGGCCGGCTCGGGAGCCCCCTGGACTGGTTGATCAGTCCCCGGGACCGGCTCGCCAGCCCCCGGGATCGGCTTGGGAGCCCCCGAGATTGGCTGGTCGATGACCATCATGACGGCCATGCCGTGGGAGCTGGTCGCCTCGGACGCCGCCGGCTTGAACGGAGCTGACTGGGCGGCCAACGGTTCGGGAGCCGGTGGCAAAGTTGTCGGCGAGGCGGCCGAGGCCGTCGATGGGCCGGCGACGTCCGCCAGCACGAAGATTGACTCCGATTCTGGGGAAGGCTTGATCGACGGCTTGAGCAGCCATTCGAGGGAGACGCCGACTGGGATGGCCTGTCAGGTGGAGCCGATCTTTGCCAGCGCATCCGCCGCCTCGTTGTCCGCCCATGGGACGTGATGAAACTCACATCCCTCGAAGGATCCGGTGAGCTGTTGTATGAGGAAGCGGTAGCTGGCCATGTTGGCATCCCTGGCGTCCCATTCACCAGAGACTTGCTGCACCATGAGGTTGGAGTCTCCGAAGCAGAGGATGGGCCTGATGCCGATCTCCTTGGCGAGCCGGAGGCCATGGATGATGGCCTCGTACTCAGCCACATTGTTGGAGGAGGCGAAGTGGATCTGGAGGGTGTATTTGAGCTGATCACCTTTCGGGGAGGAGAGGACTATGCCGGCAACAAGGCCGGTCCTCATTTTCGAGCCGTCGAAGTGCATGCGCCAATGCGTGGAGTCTAGGGGAGGCGGAACGAACTCCGTCTCCGCCCAGTCGATGAGGAAATCTGCCAATGCCTGTGACTTGATGGCGGTTCTTGGCTCGTACCGGATCTCATGATCGGCAAGGGCGATGACCCACTTGGCGTTCCGGCGGGTGGAGTCCTGGCCGCTCATGATCTCGTCGAGCAGGGCCATGCTCACCACGGTAATGGTATGCTCTTGGAAGTACTGCTTGACCTTCTTGGCGGCAAAGTATATGTCGTAGCACATCTTTTGGTAGTGGGGGTAGTTCTGCTTGGACGCGGAGAGGACCTCGCTGAGGTAGTAGACGGGTCATTGGACCGACAGGGACTTGCCCTCCTCCGGCCACTTGACCACCAGGACGACGCTGATGACGCGGGTGGTCGCCGTGATGTAGGCGAGCAGCAGTTCCTTCTTAGCCGGTGTGGCCAGGATGGGCGTGTGGGTGAGAGCCTTCTTGAGGCCGCGGAAGGCCTCCTCCGCCTTGTCAGGCCAGTCAAAGACGCCCGAACTCTTGGTTTGACCCGACTTGATTAGAGCCGTCTTGTGAATGAGCCCGTAGAGGGGCAGGGCCTTCTGTCCCAGCCGGATGATGAACCGGCTGAGCGAGGCGAGGTAGACGGTGAACTTCTGGACATCGCAGAGCCGGGTCGGCTTCCGCATGCGTTCGATCGCGCTGATCTTCTCAGGGTTAGCTTCGATGGCGCGGGCGGACACGAAGAAACCCAAGAGTTGACCAGCGGGGATGCCGAAGACACACTTCTCCGGGTTGAGCTTGATCTTGTACTCGCATAAGTTCGTGAAGGTCTCCCGGAGGTTGTCGAGGAGGCTGAAATGCTTCTTGGTTTTGACGATGATGTCGTTGACATAGACATGGACGTTCCTGCCTATCTGAGGCAGGAGGCATTCTGCATGCACCGTTGGAAGGTGGTGCCTGCGTTCTTCAGGCCGAAGGACATGGTAATGTAGCAGTAGGCCCCAAAGGGTGTGATGAAGGAGGTCTTGAGCCGGTCTTCCGGATCCAGCTTGATCTGGTGGTAACCTGAGTAGGCGTCCAGGAAGGACAACAAGTCGTAGCCGGCTGTGGAGTCGATAACTTGATCGATCTGCAGCAGGGCGAATGGGTCCTTGGGACACGCCTTGTTCAGGCTAGTGTAGTTGATGCACATGCGCCAGGTCTTGTTTTTCTTCAGCACCAGGACTGGGTTGGCTAGCCAGTCAGGGTGGAACACTTCCATGATGAAGCCGGCTGCAAGCAGTCGGGCGATCTCTTCGCCTATAGTATGCCGCTTCTCCTCGGAGAAGCGGCACAGGGGTTGCTTGACCGGCTTGACGTCCGGCCGGACGTGGAGTTTATGCTCGACGAACTTCCTCGGAACACCCGATATGTCCTTGGGGGACCACGCGAAGATGTCCCGATTCTCACGGAGGAAGTCGACGAGCTCGCCTTCCTATTTGCTGTTGAGGCGGGAGCCGATTGTGACGCATTGAGCCAGGTTGGCCGGGTCGAGCGGGATTTGCTTGGTGTCTTTAGATGGCTGGAAGGAGGCCTCGCCGACAGATTGCGAGGGTGGAGTCGGCACGGCCGGCTGGCTGGCAGCAAGGGCCACGATCCGGTCGAGCTGCCGCCTCTCCTCGATGATCTCCAGGGCCTCGGCCAGCCGGCTGCCGTCTCGTGCGCACTCGAGTGACATTTTGTACTCGCCCTTGATGGTGATGATTCCCTTGGGGCCCGACATCTTGAGCTTGAGGTAGGCGTAATGGGAACTACCATGAAGCTGACAAGAGCCGGCCGTCCCAACAACGATTGGTAGGGGCTTGCGAGGTCCACGACCTCGAACAACACTGGCTCATGGCAGAAATGGCCGGGTCCACTGAAGAGGACGTCGAGCGTGATCTTGCCGACAGGGGAGCAGGACTTCCCAGGCACGATGCTGTGGAAAACCGTCCGGCTTGCCTATAGGTCCTTTATTATCAGCCCCAGCTTATGCATCATGTCGAGGTAGAGAATGTTAATGTTGCTGCCGCCATCTATCAGCACCCGCGAGAAGCGGCAAGCTCGCTCCTTGGTGGCGATGGTGGGGTCGAGGACCAAGGCATAGCTGCCAGGATTCGGCATCACGGCAGGGTGATCGGCCTGGCTCCAAGTGACCGGCTTCTATGACGAGTGCATGAACTGGGGAGTTGCCACCATGGTGACGTTCACCTCACGACGGAGCCGGCGTTGAGCGTGTTTACCCGTCTCTTCACTGGTGAATACGATGTAGAAACCGTCCTAGTTGGGGAACTGGTCGATTAGACGACCGTCGTTCGGACCCGTTGCCGGCGCCGGGGCGGCAGCTTGGGTCGGGGCTGACGCACGGGCTGGCGGCACGGGGGGAGCCGGAAGGCCGTCCCCCAGGGCCAATCGCTATGATAAGCTGCACTGCCGGAGCGTGTGCGTAGAGGGTTTGGCCCCTGAATGGTTCTTGCACGGGAGATCAAGCATTTTCTCAAAGGTGAGCTTCGGCTGCCAGGCAGCCTTGCCGGTGCGCTGGCGCTGGCCAGAAGGCTGGGCAGCCGGCTCCTGATCCTCGACGGTATTGACCTGCCGGCTCCCGTAGCGGAGATCCGGCTGGTCGTTCTTGCGCTTGTTGTTCTGTGGCTGCCGATTATCGGCAACCGGCCGGGTCGTGGCCGGTGTTGTCATTGCCTTGGCGGGCGGGGTCGTCTTTACCCGGATGGCCGAATCGGCCGTGGCGTATTTGTCCGCCTTGGTCATGAGCTCGGCAAGTGTGGCCAGCTTGGAGCACAGGAGCTTATGCTTGAGAGGGGTGCCATCCCGGCAGCCCTCGATGAAGTATTGCATGGCTTGCACCTCGTGCACCCCCTCGCAGAGGTTGCGGAGCTTGGTCCACCGGGTGAGGTAGTCGCAGAGGGATTCGTCCAGCCCCTGAACGCACATGGCGAGTTCACGGGGATGGCCAGGCCGCTTGTAGGTGCTGGTGAAGTTGCGGACGAAGGTCTCCTCGAAGTCTGTCCAAGTGTTGATGCTGCCGGCCGCCAGGCTGTTGAGATAGGTGCGGGCCGAGCCGATCAACATGAGGGGGGCGTAGCGAACGGCTACGCGCTTATTCCCTCTGGCGATGCCCACCGCGGTGGTGTAGTCGATTAGCCAGTCTTCAGGCTTGACGGCCCCGTTGTATGTCGGAGTGTCCCTAGGGAGCGTGAAGCCGGTTGGGAACGGCTCGATGCGATTCCAGGGGCCAAAGCAGGCTGGACCAATCGAACCCTCCTCCTCGAGGAGGGCGGATTGCGCAAGTTTGTCGATGCGGTTGCGGGTGTCGTTCTCGCTGCGGGGACGCATGGTACGAGCCGAGCCGAGAGTTCGGGACGGACGGTGGTTGGCGCCGACTGCTGCGACTCGCACCGTGGAGGCGGCATGTGCCCATGGCTGCGCCGGCTGCCGGATGCTGGCGCTTCGTGGTGGTGGATGCTCCGAGGCGGCTCGTTGGTGCGCCGGCTGCTAACAGCCGGTTGCTCACTCCCCGGCGCCTGAGAGGGTCGGGGGTTGTTTGCTTCGGCCCGGCAGCCGGAGACGCGAGGGGAGCAGGAGTACTGGGCCGCCTGGCAGCCGGCAGTTCCCTTGCCCTCGCGCTCGGGCCGGGGGCCTTCAGTGGAGGCGCCGCCCGTCATGAGCAGATGCTGCTGCGCATCAGCAGCATTGATGAGCTCCTTGATGTGGCGCTCATGGGCGACACGCTCTTCGCCCTCCAAGGTGGCCAATTCCTCATAGGCCACCTTGAGAGCCCGCAGGTTAGCTATGGGGGTGTCGTGGACGGGCATTTTGCCGCCGAGGATTTCGGTGATCACGCGGCCGTGGTCGCGCACAGCCCCACGCCGGCTGGGCTCGGTGCCAACCGGGGTGAGTCCGTAGGTAGAAGCGTACTCCCGCTATGCCGCCTCCATGCGGTGCCACGTGGCAGCAAGGGCGGTGGAATCCTCAAACAGGATGTGGCGAGCCGCCTCGAGGTCGGCCACGACGGTGTCGGGGTTCGTTGTCGGGGCGATCGGAGTGCTCAAGCCCCAGAGGGCCGCACCGAGCGGGTGCCGACGCGGGTAGCGGCAGCGGTAGCCGCGACCCGCACCCATTTGGATGCAGTGGAGGAGGTGATGGCCATTACTCCCACGCGATCATGGGAGCCGCTGGACTGAGTCGCAGCGAGTGCGTCCATGGCCGTGGGCGGGCCCGCGTAGACGAGCACCCCCGCAGGGTATTCGTCAGCGGCCGGAGCCTCGGCGAGGCTGAGCCTGCCGAAGCGCTCGGTGAGCACGTCGATGTCGGCCGTGAGGCCGACGGAATTGCCCACAGGGCGTGTCGGGGCAAGCCCCACGAGCACCCCACGGTTTTTCCGGGACGAGTGACGACGACGGGTAATGGCGAGGGGTCCCGCCCAGAGCATGAATCCGACCGGCGCCGCATACGACCCCACGGTGGGCACCAACTATCGTCGTTTTCTCATGGAAGATGCCATTCGGTGGCTTATCGTAGGTGGTTGGGGCCGGAGGACGCCAATAGGCTTCGGGTGTGAGATTGGGCACAAGCGGCGACGACACATGGTGTACCCAGGTTTAGGGCCCTCCGGGGGAGGTAATACCCCTAGTCCTGCTTGGTTTTGTTGGATGGATAGGTATGAATACAAGGATGCTCCTGGAGTTGTATCTAGAGGAGGAAGAAGGGGCAGCCGACTCCTCTTCCTACACTGCTAGAAGGGGGTGTGTGGGGATGATCGTTCGTGCGTGGGTGTGTCTGTCCGTGATCATCCGTCCCCGTTGCATGGGGGGCTCAGGGGGTTTTATAGGCCAACTCCCCGGCTCTTACAATATGCTTTAATTAGCAAGGTGGGGGGACCCGGCTGGCAGCCTCTCTGGCTGGCCAAAGGGTCCTACCGCTAGCACCATCTCGTCGCTGGCGGGGCCCGCCGACCAAGCGGTCCCATCTCCCGTTGGGGCCCGCCAACCGGCTCTGCGATTGGTCCTCGCCCACCTGCCACGGCATGGGCCGCCTGGGGGGGGGGGACGTCGTCTTGCGCCAGCCGGCCGAAGTCTCCGGTATGGCCAGCAACACTGTAGCCACGTCGGGGCAGGTAATTGAGTGGCAAGGGTGCACCGGCACTATTCCCCTACCCGATCGTACTCACCATGGTCAGCGGCCAGGACGGTTGGACTGTTACCACGCGCAGTAGTCTGTTAGCATCCACTTTAGCCACAGGTCCGCCCGTCGTGCCGGTCAGGTCGCGTCGTCGTACCCGCACGCAGAGGGACGGGACGGGGCATGTCCATCCCAAGGTCAACAGAAGAGCCGACCCATGGGCAGCCGGTCGCGCCCAGCCGACCGAGGGTCCAGCCGGCTCCTTGACCAGCTAGCCGGGGCGCCAGCCGGCACTGGATCGTGCTGGACATCCTCCAGTCGGCCACAGCCAGCCGGTCGCGTAGTTTTTCTTCCAAGTGAAAGGGGAAGACCCTGTTACTTTGGCCTACCTAGGGGCAATAACCCCGTCAGTTTGAACATGGAGTTTCGTCAATATGCAACTCGTTGCATATTGAGCTTCACTTTAATGTGTAGTAGTTGTTTGATGTGTTTTGCCATGCGTTGCATATTAAATGGACATGCATCATATTTGTTTGCGCATCGTGTCATGCGTATGTTGTTGTGTATCTTGTGTTGATTGTTGTTTTTGGATTGTTCCTTCTTGATAGAGTTCCGAAATCGTTCGGAGTGTGAGGATTCGTTCGACTATGTTGGCTCGTCTTCTTCATGGACTCGATCTTCTTCTGAGAGGGATCTCAGGCAAGATGACACATTTCCCTGGATACCAGCACTATCATTGCTATGCTAGTTGTCCCGCTTTTATCGTTATGTCTCACTACCTACCACTTGTTTGACAAGCCTCCCAACATTGCCATGAAAGCCTCTAACCCTCCACCTTCCCAGCAAACCTTTGTTTGGCTATGTTACCGCTTGCTCAGCCCTTCTTATAGCGTTTCTAGCTGCAGGTGCAATTGCTTCCATGTGACAACATGGACGTTCTTTTGTTATCCCAATATTATTGCTTTTTAATTTAGTGCACTTATACACTTGGTAAAGGGTGGAAGGCTTGGCCTTTTGCTCGGTGTTTTGTTCCACTCTTGCCGCCCTAGTTACTTGTGAACCGGTGTTATGTTCCATAATTGAGTGCTCCTAACATGCTTGGGGTTGTTATGGGGACCCCCTTGATCTTCGTTTTATGATAAAACTTATCTGGCAAGGCCCAACATTGGTACTATTTTGCTTAATAACAACTAAAATTTTCATAGGGCATGATCACCCCGTGGATAGTTAATCAACAACCCGGGCCAGTGCTCCTCATGAGTGTTGCTCCAAAACGGGCTGCCTGCTTATGAAGATCACGAGATCCGTGGTCGAGGTTATTCCCGCGGCGTGTGGTTAATTTGTGATGGATGAGTTGGAGCACCCCTGCAGAGTTAAATCTTTCGGAAAGCCGTGCCCACGGTTATGTGGCAAACTTGGATATTTTGGTTAACACTCGGTCATAGCAAACTTGAAGTAAACTCTAATAAAATACACCAACTATGTGCGTAACCGTGACTATTTCTTCTCGTGAGTGCTTATTCGAGAGAGAAAACAGTGGGGTTATGTTTGACGTAAGTAGGTGTTCAGGATCAGTTAGCAATCATTACTAGTTCACGTCTGTTATGCGTAGACCACTATACTTTCCTTTCTGTACTCGTAAGTTAGCCACTCAAATAAATGCTCAGTCGCTTGCTGCAGCCTCACCACTTAACCATACCTCACCCATTAAGTTTTAATAGTCTTGTTACCCTTGGAAATGAGATTGCTGAGTCCCTGTGGCTCACAGATTACTACAACAGTAGTTGCAGGTATAGGTAATGCGATGATTTGACGTGAGCGCGATCGTTTGTTTGATTTGGAGTTCTTCTTCTTCATCATCAATCTAGGATGGGTTCCAGGCGGTAGCCTGGGATAGCAAGGATGGATGTCATTTTATCGTTTGATTTCGTCTGTAGTCGGACCCTGCTCTTCTGTATGATGTTTTGAGTATGTTGTTGTATTGATGTGATATTGATGTAGCCTGTGGCGAGTGTAAGCCAATTCCATATACTCATCTCTTCTGTACATGTACTTGTAATGATATCCATTCTTGCAACACGACGAGATGTGCTTCTATCCCTGTCGAGGCCCTCGTGCCAAAATAAGGATAGGATCACATCTTGGGTGTGACAAGTTGGTATCAGAGCCTGTACCGACCTAGGAGCCCCCTTGATTGATCGAACTTGGCCGAGTTGAGTCTAGTGAAAAACTATTTTGAGTGTAGTTATATCGGAGAGTAGGTTTCTTTTTACTCCTCTTCTATACTCTGGTGAGGTATTCGACTTATGAATTTTGATTCTACTGCTCTTCTCACTCAATTTTTTTTGAGGATCGCGCGGCTATTGTTGGTTTCGTTCCGATATCTTTGTGACGAGAACATTGTTCTTGGTGCCTCTTGACATTTAGCGGTTGTGGCAGTGTCCCGGGGAGTTGAGCTCCGAGTTGTTGTCGTCACATTTGTATCGTTGCTGTTCCAGAATACCGGAGGTCGCCGACGTCGAAAACACTTCTATACTCTTTTTCGTGAGAGTAGTTTGGCGCCACCCAGTACTAGGGAGAGCGATCAGACGTATTGCCACAACTAGTATATCGGATGTTTTTTGAAGGTCTGAGGTACACGATTTCTGAGGTTTTATTGGTTATGTGTTGACGGATGGATACAGTTAGAGTGTAGGGCTTGTTAGTTGTGTGAGATATTTTGCCTCCCTTTATCCCCAACACCTGATTGCATAACCGGAAGATTTCGGTAGTTCTTAGGTGGGAATTCAAGTAGGTACCTAGGATTATCTTTCCAACAAGTGCATAGTGGACATGTATTTGTTCTGGCTTGTTTCGTAAGCCCCATCCTTTGTTTTGTTTTGAATATGGTAATTCGAGTTGCTTAGATGTCAAGTGGTGATTTCATATCTTGTTAAGTAGTGTTCTCATGTTTCGGCAGGAATGCTAATTCTTTTCATCAATCAAGTTGTCTTATCAATTCTTTTATCCGGTGTGCTTCTGTTCAAGATAATTCTATCCTCTTCAATATTGCAAGATCAATTCTCATTTCTTTCCGGAGTTCGTCTCATTCGTCTCAAGTTTTCTTTGTTTTGCCCACCCTCCCGCCCTTTTTCTTCAATGATTGAATTCTCATCCAAGTGCCTTTCTCTTCATCAATGCTTCCACTATCATTTCTTCATTTGTATCCGGCGATTCTTATGGAGATTCTCAGGAGTTTCAGTTTCAAGATCTTTCTTCATATTCTTTGTTCTTGTTATTCTTCTTCTTCGGTGATTCTGTATGAAGGTGCTCAGTGCTCAAGTTATCATTTATTAGTATTCATCTTTGTTTTCTTTTTCGATGGAGTCAATTCAAGTTCTTGGTGTTCATCATATAATTTTCATTCTCTAATTGCTCTCCCATGTTGGAATTCTTTATTAAGCCTCTCTTGCTTATTCATATCTCTATTCTATCTGGAGTGCTAAAGATATCTCATAAGACTTTCATTTCTATTCATAATCCTTTCAAATTATTTCGAGGATCTCACCTCATCAAGTTTTAATTTGTACCGGTGCAATCTTTCTTTTAAGCAATTGTTCAATGGTGGTCTCTTTTGAGTGGGCCCATAACCCACAGGTTTTTCCGAGGATCCAACCTGACTCTTCTATTCTTTCCGGAGTTGTCAAGTTCTTTTCAAGATGATGTAAGTATGAATTCCATCAGTCATATTCCTTATCCAAGATCGCTTCTAAATCATTTTCAATGTTGGTTGAACCTTTCCTTATTCATTATTCCAGAGTATCTTAGTAATTCATGGTGTTGTTTCTCGTCATCATTCTCGGTATTGAAGACTAAAGGAGAGTTCTTGCAATCTTTGTCCATTCTCTTGAAGATTTGTCATATCATCTTGATGCTTTCCTCTCAAATTGTTCCCATTCATGAGAAATTTCTCCCATATCTATCCGACGCATTTCATAATTGTTTTCGTTTCTTGATCCTCCGAAGGCCATCTTTTTAGAAGATTCCTCGCTTTCAGCTTTCAGCTTTCATTCTCAAATTCTTCTCAATTATTGTCCCTTCATTCGTATCTCAATTATTCTGGTGCTTCTTTCAAGTTTTCTATTAGGTGGATCATGCTCTCCTCATTCTCATGCTATTCCATTCATTTGAAGTACCCTCTTTAGTTTCTAATGCTTTCCGGTGTGTCGTTCAAGACCTCTTCAAGTTTGTGCTCTATCTATCTCTCCTATCTCTTCCAAAAGAATAAGTGGTATGCCAAATCCGTTGTTTGTCATCAATTTAACTTGATCAAGGATAGGCATATCATAATTCTTATTCTTGTTTCATCAAGGTGATTTCAATCCTTCGTCCGGAGTTGTTCATGATTTCAAATTCCTTATCCCAAGTGGTCATCTTTCTTTTCCGGAGTTCCTAGTTTTGCTCAAGTATCTTGTCCCGAAGCATCATGTAAATCATAGCAAGGCCTCAATCTTATTCCTTTTGCATCCGTTAATTCTTTCTATCATCCTTTCGTTTCATTCTTCCGGAGGTTCTTCATGGTGGTTCATCAAGATTTCTTTCATTTTCAAGTGTTCTTCAAGATTCTTGTTGGAGGTGCTCAAGTGTTCTTTATCTTGGATGTCTAAGTTCAATTCCTTCTCCATTGTCTTTTGAGATGGTATTATTAAATTCTTGATTATGAGGAGTCTCAAAGGAAAATTTTCAAGAACGGGATAAGTAAATCCATCATGTCTTTCTCGGAGTTTGTCGGGACCCCGATCCTAAGTCATATGATTCCATACTGTAACAAGCCACATCACCTTGCGGCCTCACGCACCGTACTCCACGGCTGCAGCCTTACCTTGGCCGGGACCGTTTGCGTCTTTTGGCTCACGTACGTGAACGTGTCGCTGGAAATCACACAACAAAGAACCCGGGCCGACATGACTAGTCATAGAACCCAAGTGGCACATCCATACGGAAACAGGCATACATAACCCAGCAATGCAGGTGTCGGCCTCAAGCGTGTGTAGACGAGTCATAGCAAGCTACAAGGACTCCATTACGTCGCGAGACACGAATGTCATCACTGCACGTAGACAAGTCGTAGCAGGCTACAAGGACTCCATTACACTGCGAAACATTTCCCCGAAGGAACAAACACAGCAGCAAAGAAGGATACATGCTGGTGAATCAATGTGTCCGGAGCAGTAGCAAGCTACCATGGCTCGGTGGAAGCACAAAGAGGCAGTTTCCCATAAAGAGTACTACTAAAGGCACACGACTAGGTGTCGGATCCCATACATACCGTTGCACGTCACACGTACGCACGACATGCCCGATATGCATAGATACAACTATGGCATCACAACATAACCATACAACAACATGACTTTTATTTAAGAGGCTCAGACGAGCCTTGCATAATATGTTCTTACAGATAGGGGTCACATGACCCGACACTCAAGCCATACAAACAAAGTCATACAAGCTAGCGAAAACTTAAGCTGTCTGAGTACAGACGGCGAAATAAAAAAGAGGCACACGGCCTGACTATCTACAGCCCACCACACGGGCAAGATCATAGCTGGGACACCAGCTATTCGGCATCGTCAACGTCTAGATAGAACCCACCTGATGGGTCCTGGTTCTCTTCTGCAACATTAATTAAGCAAGGATGAGTACAATCGTACTCAGCAAGTCTTTAAAACAGACCTAGTCTATTTATGCTCATGTATCAATAAAGGGGGTGGTGGAGTTCATGCAGGAATGCCAGCTTTGACTCATGGCTAACCTACACTACTCAATTTTAAACTCTTTGTTACAATTTTAGTTATCGCACACGAGTCCACTATCTCCATCACAATACACCACCATGGATTCACCTTCCCCTTCCGGAAGAGTGCCATCCACGGTACTCACACTTGTCTTGATATTTTTAGGAGTATCCATTTGATTATCTATGAACATCATAAGTTCTCCAAGTAGTCCATATCCGAGGACGCGGCTATTCGAATAGTTTCATACCCTGTAGGGGTGTACTTCTTCACACACGCTCTCGCCACTTATCGCCGTGTGCCATAAACCATGCACCTCGGCAACCTTGAAGCGGATGCCCAGCGAGGGAGTCGGCCACGACCGTCAATCACATAAAACCTCTAGTCTAGGCTATCGCCTATTTGAGACTGATCCCACACGGAAGTCCGGCCGAAGTTTCCGCTACGGCCCCAAACGATGTGCGCATGGTTCCCAAGCCCACCATTCGGGTGACCCTTGGTACACCTTGTCACTGCCTACTGCGTCGTAACCCACCCCGAGGGTCAGTGCTACGCACGGCCTCCAACATGCTATAAACACCAGAAACTACTTGCAATACCTGGACCAAGGACTAGGCGACTGATAAGTCGAGAGGGGTCGAGTTACCGGAACCCAATGTGTGGTAGTAACTAGTCTTGGATCACAAACACGGAACCCAGTTCCTAAGAACGGTCCCAATGATACAACCCACTATGTACTCCTACATAGCCTCTCATCGCTACCTTTACCAAATCGTATTCATTATGAGATCATCACATCGGACAACACTGTTTCACTCAGTTCATCACCCAGATGAAACAGACCTGACACAACTCTAAGCATAGCAAGCATAGCAAGCAAAGTAAGCTAAGCACATCATGGCACAAGCATCTACCAGGTATGCTAGGTTGCAAGGTTTAGCTATTTACTGTGACAAGATCAGGTCATGCATAATAATAGGATCATCTATCGTGTATGACCGACATATGACTGTTTGTCCTAATGCAATAAACGAGAGCAGGAGCGAGAGAGTGGGATGTTATAGGAATGATCAATGGGGTTGCTTGCCTTGCTGAGCTGCGGAGGAGTTCTCTCCTTCGTCGGAATACGGGGTGGTATCTTCCGGATTAGGGCCTACCGCAACGCAGATAAAAGCATTCAATACAAGCAAATGCAACAATATGATGCATGATCATGGCATAGTAATATGCATGGGTGAGCTAATGTAACTAGTGATCAAGTCAATTTAAAATAGATTTGAATATAGATTCAAAGTTGTTCTCATTTCAAATTCCATATATTAACCTAATGATAATTGTCCATGTTCACCTATTTATGTTGCTCTAGCATGCATGAGAATAGCACCATTGGATTCATTGGATTTTTCTGATAAATTTTCATATATAAATTATTTTCATCTAACTTACAGATTAATTTATATGATTTTTCAAAGTTTTAAATAATTTCTGGAATTATTTTTAAATAGGAAAATGGTATTATGACATCAGACTGACGTCATCCTGACGTCAGCTGGTCAACAGACCCGTTCCAGGTCAAATCTGACCGGTGGGGCCCATCTGTCATAGACTCAATACTAATCAGTTTTAATTAAACTAATTATCCTGTCTAATTAACCTAGTAGGGCCCACTGTCAGTGTTACATTTAGTTAATAAACCGATTAAAACTAATTACTAATTATCCTAAAACTAATCAGGGACGGGGCCCACCTGTCATTGACTCACAGAGTCAAGCCAGGGCCCACGGGGGTCAAACCCGCCGGAGTTGGTCGACGGCTCGTCGCCGGTGATCAACAGAGATGGCGGCGACCATCGGGTTTTGCCCACAGGCGCTCATTCAACGAGGTGAGACCACCGGCGCGTAGCCCGTGCACGACCGCATCCAATGGAGGCCACAGGAGGCTAAGGGGTCGCCGGAGCTCGCCGGAAACGAGCTCGTGGCGGCGGCCAGAGCTCAGGCTCGGACCAAAACACAATACAGGGCACGGGGCGACTGGGCAATTGGCTCTACGAGCTCCTGGGAACTCCAGGAGTTCAACCATGCACTCACACGTGAGCTCGGGGGACTGCACGCATGGCAACGACCGATCACGGCGGCGGGAGGTCTTCGGGTCCGGCGGCCGGGCTAGCTAGGGAGCGCTAGAGAGAGGGGAAGCAAGGGTAGGAGGAAGAGGAGCTCACGACGCTTCCGGGGAGCTGGTCAGCGGGCTCGGGGAGGCAGCGATGGTGACGAATCGACGACCGGCGACGGCGGCTCTCGGTAGGGGAACGCGAGAGAGAGACATGAGGAAGGGAGGGGGGGAATGAGCTCGGGAGAGAGGGCTCTCGCGTCTTCCAGGCGCAGGGGATGTAGGGGAGCAGCCTGCTCCGTGGCAAGCAGGAGGTGGAGGCCGGCGAGCGCTCGGTCGCCACCTCGATGCCTACTGGTGCGAGGTGGGAGATGACCTCCCCACCCCTGGTGGGCTGGGCTGGGCCTCCCACTTGACGAGGTACACTTCTTCCCTTTCTTTTTATTTCTGTTTTCTGTTTTCTGTTCTAACATTTGTGTATTTTATTGCAGGTCCAAATAACCTTTCAAATATTCCAAAACTTTTGTATATTCAAGTTTGAATATTCTAAACTTGTATAAAAAGTTTCAGGTTAATTTGAAAACAGTAGTAATGATAATGTTTTTATTTATCAATTTCAGAGGCTTAAATCTTTAATTTAAATTATTTGAAATGTTCAAATAATTAGAATGATCCCTGGTATATCCATGCCCTCAATTATCAGACATAGGGAACATTTTTGATGGGCATTTTGGATTTGTTGAAATTTCATTTATCTTGAATTTCTTTAATTCATTAAGTGCTTGGGGTTTCTTTTCTTTCTCCCCATTTCACATTGATGCAATGATGATGATGATGATGCAATCACAATGCTAACCTAGGACACTTGCTAGGGTTGTGATAGAGTTATCTTGGGTCGGATTTCACCTAAAGGTTTTCCTAAGGATTGTTGCTATCGTGGTGTTATAAATGATTCAAGTGTCTCCTCCACCTCTTGGTGAAAGAAGTTTTGCATATATGTTGCTCTCAAGCAATCAATTGTTTTTGTTGTGGCAGGTTGTCACCTCATAATTTGAGATGTTTTTCGTAAGCCCATAACAAGCTATTCTTTTCATTTTTGATTCTCCGTCAACTCCGTTCAACCATGCTTTTCAAATTCACTAGTGGTAGAAGTTGTCATTTTCTTCTCCGTTCTCTTTTCTCCAAAGATCTAGCTTCTATTCTTTTGTTCCGGAGGTATTGTGGTGTTGCTCTCTTTCATCCATCATCTAGTTTGATCAAGATCATGTTCTTTCTTGCTTATTCATTGTACCGGAGTGCTGTGTTCTATTAAAGTTCTTCCATGCTATCAATTTTTCCTCTCTATCCTACCGAAGTGCTGCCAAAATTTCGGGTGAATTCTTGCTTGTTCCCATGTTATTCTTCATCTCTTCCGTCCTTCAATGTTTCATTGGTTTTACTCGTTTGTCAAAGAAGCAACTAAATTTTACCTCTTGCTCTTCCTCTTCCCCTTTTCATTCTAGTTCTCGGGACGAGATCCTCGTGTAGTGGAAGAGAGTGTTAACAGCCCAGGACCGACGCTCCAGAAGATACCCCTTTTATTTCCATTGTCGTCGTGCGTTTCGTTTGGCCATCGCATTCATCATTGCATCATTCACATCATCTGCATAGCATCAACACTCGTTTTCAAAAAACTTGCACCCGTTCATAGTTGCCGATTCTCTCCGTTCTTGTCGTTGCCCGTTTTGAGACCAACCACACACGCACGCGCCTGCGGCATCGTTAAAAAACCCGTTTTTAAAGCGCTTGAAAATATTCTCGGATTGGGTCGAAACCTGGCGTGCGGTCTTATTATAGTGTAGGTAGACCGCCTATCAAATTTCCTCGCGTTCCGAGTTCGTTTGATACCCGAACGGTCAGTCGTAGCAGTGTGTCATCGGTTTATTATCAAACGTTTTCAGGGTTTGAAACCTTGTGTCACGGGCCGCACCATTCTCTCTCTCTTCCCCACCTATCCCACTCTACACAGCCCACTAAGCCCACTAAGCCTGGCAAACCCACCTCTCCGATCGGACCGTCCGATCGCGATTAGAGGGTCAAAAACAGCCCCAAACCCCTCCTTTGAACCCCCTGCTATTTATAGACAACCTAGATCTAAACACAATCCCTAATTTCTAGGGATCCCCTAGCCGCCACCACTTCTCTCCCTGGGGATTGCTCCCGCAGCCTCCAGCCATGCCGCCCCCGCTCTGCCCCGCCGCCGAAAGGCCGTCACAGCCTCGCTGCCGCCCCGTGTCGCGCCTACTCTCGCCCAACCCCTTCTGAGCGCCCCCGTGGCCCGGCCGCCGCTGCATTGGCGCATAGCTCGCCGCATAGGTTCGCCGGCGCCTCGCTTCGGGGCCTTCGTTCGCCCTCGCCGTCGACGGGTCCGGCCCGGCCGCCCCCGGATCCGGTCGTCCCTACCCCTTCCCCACCTCCGGTGGCCGTCGCAAGGTCCACTGGCACCGAAGTCGTCGTTGCTATGCCTCACCCCGATCGGGATCTGGAGGAGGAGCCTCCTGCTCGCCCGTTGACCCGCGGGTGGGCTGGCCCAGTCTGCCTCCCCTCCGGCCCAACTCCGTAGCCCACTCGCCGGCCCATGGCCACAGAGGTGAGCAACCCCTATTTCCCGCCCGTGCAATGTGTATTTATCCGTTGCCCATGCCCCTATTAGCCCAGTTCCAGATTCGGCGCGTTTCCTTTTTTTCCTGTTAACGATTTTGTCAAATATCCTGTGAATTACTATTTTGCAGAAAAGACCCTAATGATCATGCATTTAATAACTTCACATCCGTGCATCGGATTAAAACAAATTATATATGAAATGTGACTAGAATTTCGTGTATATTCACAATAACCAACTCACACATGTGTTTAAAATATTTAACCTTCTGTTTTCATGTAATGTTTGTAAATGCCATGTTAAAAATGAATTGTTTAATAACTAATTAACCGTAGCTCCATTGAAAATGTTTTATATATGTAACTTGACTAGAAAATCGTGTAGAATCATTCGGTGACATTTATTTTGCTGTTTAACAACTCTAAAATATGGTTAGAACAGATCTGGTCCAAATTCATATTATGCTTATGGGGATGTTTCGGAAATGATATATATTGCTTCCGGCCTCATGTAAAATGCCTAGATGTTGTAGTTGTTTGTGCTTCACCGGTTGCCATGTTAAACAACATTTAATATTGATGAATACCTAAATGGGAGTGAACTAAATAATTTGAACGTGGAGTTTCGTCAATATGCAAGTCATTGCATATTGAACTTCACTTTAATGTGTAGTAGTTGTTTGATGTGTTTTGCCATGCGTTGCATATTAAATGGACATGCATCATATTTGTTTGCGCATCGTGTCATGCGTATGTTGTGGTGTATCTTGTGTTGATTGTTGTTTTTGGATTGTTCCTTCTTGATAGAGTTCCGAAATCGTTCGGAGTGTGAGGATTCGTTCGACTACGTTGGCTCGTCTTCTTCATGGACTCGATCTTCTTCTGAGAGGGATCTCAGGCAAGATGACACATTTCCCTGGATACCACTACTATCATTGCTATGCTAGTTGTCCCGCTTTTATCGTTATGTCTCACTACCTACCACTTGTTTGACAAGCCTCCCAACATTGCCATGAAAGCCTCTAACCCTCCACCTTCCCAACAAACCTTTGTTTGGCTATGTTACCGCTTGCTCAGCCCTTCTTATAGCGTTTCTAGCTGCAGGTGCAATTGCTTCCATGTGACAACATGGACGTTCTTTTGTTATCACAATATTATTGCTTTTTAATTTAGTGCACTTATACACCTGGTAAAGGGTGGAAGGCTTGGCCTTTTGCTCGGTGTTTTGTTCCACTCTTGCCGCCCTAGTTACTTGTGAACCGGTGTTATGTTCCATAATTGAGTGCTCCTAACATGCTTGGGGTTGTTATGGGGACCCCCTTGATCTTCGTTTTATGATAAAACTTATCTGGCAAGGCCCAACATTGGTACTATTTTGCTTAATAACAACTAAAATTTTCATAGGGTATGATCACCCCATGGATAATTAATCAACAACCCGGGCCAGTGCTCCTCATGAGTGTTGCTCCAAAACGGTCTGCCTGCGGGGCCGCCTTGAGGAAACTTGGGGATTGGTTTTTCCTCGTAGCTAGACCCATCTGTCGTGTCCTCAGAACAAGATACGTGGCTCTTATCGGGGTTGTCGACACGTCGGGCGGCCTTGATGGATTTGTTTCACCTTTCTCGAATGTCTTGCATGAGGAACTCTGATCTTCTTCGGGCTATCTCAAGGTGTCGGATTTCCTTTGGAATTGCTTATGAAGATCACGAGATCCGTGGTCGAGGTTATTCCAATGGCGTGCGGTTAATTTGTGATGGATGAGTTGGAGCACCCCTGCAGGGTTAAATCTTTCGGAAAGCCATGCCCACGGTTATGTGGCAAACTTGGATATTGTGGTTAACACCCGGCCATAGCAAACTTGAAGTAAACTCTAATAAAATACACCAACTGTGTGCGTAACCTTGACTGTCTCTTCTCATGAGTCCTTATCCGAGTGAGAACACAGTGGGGTTATGTTTGACATAAGTAGGTGTTCAGGATCAGTTAGCGATCATTACTAGTTCACGTTCGTTATGCGTAGACCACCATACTTTCCTTTATGAACTCATAAGTTAGCCACTCAAATAAATGCTTAGTCGCTTGCTGCAGCCTCACCACTTAACCATACCTCACCCATTAATTTTTAATAGTCTTGATACCCTTGGAAATGAGATTGCTAAGTCCCTGTGGCTCACAGATTACTACAACAACTGTTGCAGGTATAGGTAATGTGATGATTTGACGTGAGCGCGATGCTTGTTTTATTTGGAGTTCTTTTTCTTCTTCATCAATCTAGGATGGGTTCCGGGCGGCAGCCTGGGATAGCAAGGATGAATGTCATTTTATCGTTTGATTTCGTCCGTAGTCAGACCCTGATCTTCTGTATGATGTTTTGAGTATGTTGTTTTATTGATGTGATATTGATGTAGCTTGTGGCGAGTGTAAGCCAATTCCATATACTTATCTATTTTGTACATGTACTTATAATGATATCCATTCTTGCAACACGACGAGATGCGCTTCTATCCCTATCGAGGCCCTTGTGCCAAAATAAGGATATGATCGCATCTTGGGCGTGACAACTTGACTTGCAACAAATTGCTAAAATCTCTTCACAACTAAAATTGGGAAAAGTTAGAAATTTTATTTGGTCAAGTAGTCTAATCACCACCCCCTTTAGACATATTTTCGATCCTACATGTGGTATTAGAGTTTTGGTCTCCATTGCATTAGTTTCATAACCTAGGAGAGTATGGGTCTAGTGAGGGAGATTGTCACCGTATAGGTCCATATTTTGATGGTACAAACTTTGATAGTTGGAAGCATAAAATGAAAATGCATATTCTTGGTCATAACCCCGGCGTTTGGGTTGTTGTTCGTGTTGGCATGCAAGGTGAAGTCTTTGGTGATGGAAAGGAACCAGATCGTGAAGCGACCGCGAATGAATTGAAGATGTTGCAATACAATGCTCAAGCATGTGACATTCTATTCAACTTCTTATGCCGCGAAGAATTCAACAAGATTAGCCGTCTTGAGAATGCCAAGGATATTTGGGATACTTTGGTTGATATGCACAAAGGTACCGAATCCACAAGAGAGTCTAAGTTGAATGTGCTTCAAAGTCAAATTGACAAGTTCAAGATGAAGGATGGTGAAGGAGTCACGGAGATGTATTCTAGGCTAGCTCTGATCACCAATGAGATTGCCGACTTAGGAAGCGATGAGATGACTGAGAAATTCATCACTAATAAGATACTTAGAGCTTTGGATGGGAAGTACGATATCATGTGCACATTGATCCAAATGATGCCAAACTACAAAGATCTCAAGTGAACGGAAGTCATTGGTAGGATTGTTGCTCACGAGATGTCACTCGAAGACAAAGAAGAGCTTCACCACAAGTCAAGCGGTACTTACAAAGTCACAAGTGATTCTCCCGCTACCTCAAGTGACAACCTTGTTACTAATGAAGAGATAAGCCTAATGTCAAGAAATTCAACAAGTTCTAGAAGAATAGAGGCAAAGAAAGAAGCTCCAAGTCAAGATATGAAGAGAAGCGTTCCTCTAGTCGTGACCAAAACTGCTATAATTGCAGAAAGCCCGGACACTACTCCAATGAGTGCACGGCTCCCTACAAATGAAGAGAAGAGTCACCTAGAAGACGAAGCTCAAGGGATGAATCACCTCGAAGAGAGAGAAGTAGTAAGATGATCGTTACGAACGAAGACCCTCAAGGAGAAGTAAGGACTCGGAGAAGAAGGATAAGTACATTGAGAGATAATAAATAAGAAGACATCAAGCTCACATTGGTGAATGGGTTTCTGGATCTGAAACTGATAACCACCGCAAGAGAAGCTATCACTCTGACGCCGACTATAGTCAAGATGAAGGTGTTACCAGAATTGCTCTAGTAATCTGCAACTCCTGTGACATATTTGATTCACCAAATGAAGGGAGTGGAAGTTGCTTCATGGCTAAAGGCCCCAAGGTATCATACCCCGAATATCTTGATTTCAATAGTGATGAGGATGATTTATTTGAAGATGATGACTTGCTATTTGATAAAGCTAGTGATGTTAGTGAAAATGAACTTGATGATAATCATGCTAGTCAAGATAAGTCGTGTGATGATGATAAGAAATAAATAGAGCGACTAACTAAAGAACTAAACACTCTTAAGTTAGCCCATGAATCTACTCTAGAAGATCATAGAGAGCTTATAAGAACACATGAGAAGCTACGCTTCGAGAAGCTCAATTTGGAGCAAGAACATGAGTTTCTTAAAGCTATCAATGATGATCTTCGAAAGAAGAGTTATTCTTATCTAACCAAATGACTACTATTGTCTACTTTTGTTCCACAAGGTAAATCTAAGCAAGCTAGTAACAAAGGCAAGAAAGGTTCTTCATCTAGTAGCAACAATAAAAATGATAAATCTAAAGATGTTGCTTCTAGTACCTCTATTGATTCCACTAATGATTCTCTTAGCCAAGTTACGTTTGAGCAAGAAAACAATTTATTGAAAGCAATTATAGAGAAAGGTGTCTACAAAAGTCTTGCCGGATGTAAGCATGGAGGATACCAGAAGAACCATGGAATTGGCTACTTCAACACCAATGGAGTTGAATGGGAAGAAGGTCAATATCCTAAGCCCAAGTTTGTTCCCCAAAAGGAGAAGTATGAACATATTCTTCCCAAGGGAACAAAAGCTCAAGATGAACTTCCACCACAATACCACACGGGCAAGGGAAAGCTTCAAGAGGACATTGACACATGTGAAGAAGAATACCAAGCCATTGTCGAATGGGTTCACAAGTCTACTTCAATCTCAACTTCTACAAGTGATACATCAACTCCAAGGATCCCCATCAACTTGATGTGGGTCCCAAGAAGAAGAACTATAGAAGTTCTTGAGGCATGACTCCATTGATGAAATTCACTCACATTCATTATTGGCAAGGACTATTTGTAATCAACATCAACCTTATGCAATAGTTCAAGGAGTCACACATTCCCTCAAAGGCAAGCAAGGGACAAGGTAATGAAAGAATCAATGGACATCATCATGTATACATTGCACTCCATGTCCATAGATATCCTTGTATTTGTTCCTTGTGTGGGACTAACCCATGTAGGTGACAAGAGTAAGAAACAACAAGGATGTTCCAACCTCAAGATGATGTTCATCAACTTTGAGCATCCACCAGTATTTCACCTACATGAAGTCTTCATTGACAAAAACCAAGGTTAGTTTATCCCTCTTAAGGTGGATGTCACATCAAGGGGGAGATTTACTCTAAGACTTGAGTCAAAGCATCTCTTAAGATGTGAACACATTAAATGCTTTATGAAAAAGTTGTAAGCCCGCTTGTGCTTAAACGATGGGTATGACCTATGATCAAGTATTCGTACTTGGCTCCTAAGTCAATATAGTCATATATAGATGATTACGTCATCGCCAGAGTGCTTGATAGATTCTGGAGTGTTTGTGCTTGTTTGCCATGATTTCATTTGACATCTTATTGTGTGAGCATATTGGTCTGCATATCTTTACTCATTCGAGGACATCCAATTATTGCTATTCGGCTTTCAATTTTACTTTTGCCAATTGGATGTACAAGAATACCTAGGACCCTCCTCTAGCTATCTATGCTTTCTCGTCTCATGTTCTATTCATGCTACATCACAAAAATTTGGACAAGAACTTCGCTCGGAGTTCCATTTCATCAACAGATGACTTCCAAAACCTCCCATGTGCAACTCGGTGTGACCAACTCAAAAATCTCGGTCTCACTGATGCCTAGGGTTGATCTAGTTTTCCCATCTCGGCAACATCGATTCCATAATCTCGGCTTCACCGAGTTTCCCTGTCAACTGATAGTTGAGGAACTCGGTGGCACCAATATTTTAGAATCGGTTCCACCGACAGCGAGGGTATATAACCTCAGCGGTCCCGACTTTTGAAATCAAATCTTCAAATGTCCGTACCTCCAACCCTAACCTACCACACCTAGACCCCTGGTCGTCGCCCTTCCCTCCCTGTGCGTCCTTGCCGTTGGGATCCGCGCCGTCGACGGTAATCCGCACCATCGTCGTTGCCGTAGCAGATCCATCACCAAGTTTGGGTATGGTCTCGATCCCCTCTTGCACTCCTCAATCTAATTCTTGCGCAGTAGGGCTGCTTTATCGATATGCCACCATTTGAGATTGATTTATCCTCGAAAAACCTCCATTAGAGTAGTAGAGCGAAATTTTTTAGGGTTGACTTTCCACCAAGTGTGTCTCGGTGACACCGAGTTGGAAATATCTGTTGGAAATATGCCCTAGAGGCAATAATAAATTAGTTATTATCATATTTCCTTGTTCATGATAATCGTTTATTATCCATGCTATAATTGTATTAATCAAAAACTCAGATACATGTGTGGATACATAGACAACACCATGTCCCTAGTATGCCTCTAATAGACTAGCTCATTGATCAAAGATGGCTACGGTTTCCTAGTCATGGACATGAGATGTCATTTGATAATGAGATCACATCATTAGGAGAATGATGTGATGGAAAAGACCCAAACTACAAACGTAGCATATGATCGTGTCATATTGCTACTGTTTTCTGCATGTCAAGTATTTGTTCCTATGACCATGAGATCATGCAACTCACTGACACCGGAGGAGTGCCTTGTGTGTATCAAACGTCGCAACATAACTGGGTGACTATAAAGGTGCTCTACAGGTATCTCTAAGGGTGTCTATTGAGTTGGCATGGATCAAGACTGGGATTTGTTACTCCGTGTGACGGAGAGGTATCTCAGGGCCCACTCGGTAATACAACATCACAATAAGCCTTGCAAGCAATGTGACTAAGTGTTAGTCACGGGATCTTGTATTACAGAACAAGTAAAGAGACTTTCCGGAAACGAGGTTGAACTAGGTATGGAGATACCGACGATAGAATCTCGGGCAAGTAACATACCGAAGAACAAAGGGAACATCATACGGGATTAATTGAATCCTTGACACAGAGGGTCGACCGATAAAGATCTTCGTAGAATATGTAGGAACCAATATGGCATCCAGGTCCCGCTATTGGTTATTGACCGTAGAGGTGTCTCGGTCATGTCTACATAGTTCTCGAACCCGCAGGGTCTGCACACTTAAGGTTCGGTGACGTTTCAGTAGTATAGAGTTATTCATGGTGGTGACCGAAGGTTTTTCGGAGTCCCGGATGAGATCCCGGATGTCACGAGGATCTCCGGAATGGTCTGGAGGTAAAGATTGATATATAGGAAGTCCTATTTTGGTCACCGGAAAAGTTTCGGGCTCATCGGTAGTGTACCGGGAGTGCCGGTAGTGTACCGGGAGGCCATCGGGAGGGGTATTTCGACCGAAGAGGCTACATGGGCTGTGGGAGAGTAAATACAAGCCCTTTGTGGGCTGGTGGAAGTCCCACACAAGGCCCATGCAGCTGGGAAGAAAAGCCCAAAAGGAAAAAGGTGGAAAAAGGCCAAAAAAGGGAGGAATCCTAGTCCTACTAGGATTGGAGGAGGAGTCCTCCTCTCCTCCCCACTTTGGCCGACCCAAGGAGGCTTGGCCCTTGCGCCAAGTCCTCTCCTCCCTCCCTCTTATATATATTGGAGGTTTTAGGGTTTTTTGCACAGAATTTTTAGCCACGTGCTGCCCGTTCCTCGAGTGCATAGTTTCTCCTCTAGATCAGATTTCTGTAGTGCTTAGGCGAAGCCCTGCCGGAATTGCTCCACCACCATCACAGCAGCGCCATCACATTGCCGGTGAACTCGTCTACCTCTCCGCTCCCTCTGGATGGATCAAGAAGGCGGAGATTGTCATCAAGCTGTACGTGCGCAGAACGCGGAGG
The DNA here is from genome assembly GCA_022496015.1 of Hordeum marinum. NCBI lineage: Eukaryota > Viridiplantae > Streptophyta > Magnoliopsida > Poales > Poaceae > Hordeum > Hordeum marinum. The sequence continues at coordinate 405,652,496 of CM039676.1, read as the reverse complement.
GGCCGTCCGTTCAGTGCTAGATCGGAAGGACCGTGATCAAGATCGCGAGACGGATCGTGATGAGTTTGTGGGACAGATCGTGATGAGTTCGCGGGACAGATCATGATTGGATCGCGGGACGGATCGTGATGAGTTCGCGGGACAGATCGTGATTGGATCGCGGGATGGATCTTGATGAGATCGCGGGACGCTCGGCGATTTGGATCGCGAAGACGTTCGACTACACCAATCGCGTTTCTTAACGCTTCCCGCTTAGCGATCTACAAGGGTATGTAGATCCACTCTCCCTCTCGTAGATTCTCATCACCATGGATAGATCTTGCGTGTGCGTAGGAATTTTTTTGTTTCCCATGCGACGTTCCCCAACAATATCGGTCTTACTGATATGTGGTTTAGGGTAACCGAGAACACTCTCGATGGAACCGATACCTCTTTTCGGTCTCACCGAAAAGGGATGCCAAGTTTCTATAATAGGAGAGTGTTTGTCTCGATGGCTCCGAATTCTCTAACTCGGTGGTACCGAAACCCACTTAGATGAAATTCAGAACTAAGAATTTGAGTTCAAATTTGAGAAAAAAAATCTGTGTTTTGTGATGCTCAACTGCTCTGCTCTTCTATGCTCTATTCACAGGGTCAACATGTCAGGTTGAGAGGATAGCCAGAATAACTTCAGAGAACCCAGTGTTGATGTCAGTGCAAGCACTAGTCCTGATGGCAATTCTTCTTCATCAGAAGATCCAGGCACTCCAAGTTCACATGACCTGCCCAAGGCTGCCAAAAGAGCCAGGAAGAAGCTGAACTTGGATGAGGAAGATTATGACTTTGTGCCTGAGGAGATTATTGCCAAGAAGCAGCAAGACAAAGAAAATAGAGTTGCAAAGAAGTCAGCAACAAAGGCCACTTCAGCTAAGAAGCCAGTGAGAAAAGAGTATGCTTGCTCTGAAGCTATAAGAGCACCTGAGAGTGCTAGGGCAACTATGACCATTGAGCCCCCAAAGAGGTTATTGCCCAAGAAGGCAGGTGAGAAGAAGAGACAAAGGAAGACATCTATCTATGTGACTAGGAAGCCTGTTTCCATGGTGAGAATACTTGATCAAAGTGAAGCTGAGGAAGAGGAAGAGCCAGCTACCAAAGCTACTCCCAAGAAGAAGAAGAAGTTGCTTGCTTCTGCCATGCCCAATTAGGCCCCATCCAAGAGCAAGCCAGATGCACCCAAGAATCCCACAACACCTAAGCCCAAGACCACCAGAGACATCCTAGCTGCAGCCAAGAACAAGTTCCACCTCCAGAGCTACTGCCGAGGAAGAGACGACTATCTTGAGGAAGCTGAGATCCCACCTTCCAAAGCATAATGATGACCATCCTGTTGGTGAGGACATGAAGAATATGAAGGATTCAGGGATAAGGGAATGGAGAGCTATTGATCCATATTCCTAGAGGAGAAGGACTGATGTAGATCACATATTCTACACCAAAGAACAACATGACTTTTATGAGACTATTTTTCTGGACAAGAGCCCAACAGTTAGTGACATGAGATATGTAGACTGGGAGTATATCAAGAAGAATGAAGATTACTTTTCCCATATGCTAGAGAACTTCAAGGCTATTGTCATTGATGCTTTTGTTGGGAGAGAGTTCACAAGATGGAATGATGAGATGATCATGCAATTCTACTCCATTGCTCATTTTTATGGAGATGGAAGGATAGTCTGGATGACTAAAGGTGTCAGATATGAGTCTGCTGTGGATGATTATGCTACCATCTTAGGAGCCCCACAGGTAGAAGAAGTTGAGTTGGATGTATAATCTGAGTCCAAGATGAATCACAACTCCATCGCAAATATGTACAAGGAGATTCCTGATACTTATGTGCATTCACATAAGTTTGGCTCACTATATTATCTGCAAGCAGGACTAACTACCACCAACACTATCATGAGGTACACCTTGATGCCCAAGTTAGGAGATGACAAGATGACCAGAGGATATTCTCTCAACATGCTGCATCACATTGACCTCCGCACTAGATTTAGAGTGATGGACTTGATAGTTGAGACTGTGAAGAGGACTGCTGCTGACCAGAAGAGATCATGTGGATATGCACCATACATTTAGATGCTTATCAACTCCAAGCTAGAGAAGAATGTATATGCACTTGGTTGACCACATATGCTACTCCGACCAGAGTTCGAGGACAATGTTGTGGTGATGGTTCCTATTCATCCCATTTCATCTACTGTACACGCAGAGGCTGAGGCAGCCAAAGCCACTAGTGCTCAGGTGCCAAGGACCAGGAGTGAGCAGATGGATCTTCTCCTTAGCACTATATAGGGCATGCAGAAGGACATCACAAACATCTTGCTGAACCAGAAGAGTCTAGAGAGGATAGTAGAGGACAAGTTCCACACACTGAACAACAAGGTGGATGGGCTGACTAAGACAGTGGATGAGCTCAAGAAGGAAGTGTATGCAGTTCCCATTCCTCATACCTCAGATGGTGATGATGATGATGACCGTCTACCTCTCAGGCCCAACACTCAGTTCAAGACCCAACCAGATCTGCTATAGTGACGACTCTAGAGTTGAGACTATCTTCAACAGCACCTGCTACAGCTCCTTTAGTTCCATCAGCTCCTCCAACACCTCTAGTGTCTACTCCAACCCCTTTGATGATGTCTGTAGAAGTTTTCACTAACGCGATTCTCTCGACTCCTACATCAACAACCGGAGGAGACCATCCCCAGAGAGGCGATTAGTTTTATATCTTGAACTTTTTGGTAACTTGTTGCCAAAGGGGGAGAAGTTATATAGATCATAGGGCCAAGATAGAGAGAGTGTGTTGCATTTTGTCACTCTCCAAAACTTTAAAACTTTTGGTTTATTATTTGTGTTGAACTTGTTTGTTTTTGATCATATGCTCTTTATGTGATGCTACTATTTCTTATCTTTGAGATGTTATATGAGATGATCATTCACTTATGCTTGATGTGTTGTGCCATGTAATTCATTCATATTATTCTCGCACACCACCAAGTTGTATGTGCTATGGAAGAGTACCCCATGAACCTAATCGATTGTGCATTTGCATTCAACGCAAACTCAAAATAGTGCACTAATTTAGGGGGGGGGGGGCTCTTTCTTATCACATACTTCTCAAAGTGAAGATTCTATCCCTTGATTATATCATATGTCAAAGCTTTGATCTATATGTTGTCATCAATTACCAAAAAGGGGGATATTGAAAGCACATATGCTCCCTTGGTGGTTTGGTAATTAATGACGACTTATATCTCATTGGACTAATGTTTCTACTAAGTAAATTTCAGAAAAAGTTCAATGATGTGATGGCTACAAGATTGTGAGGAGACCCCAAGATACAAGGAATAGGATTGGCCAAGCTACAACAAAGAAGACTCTACATTTTACTTTGTGAGAAATCACTTTGAGTCCATAGGAAAGCCAATACAATTAAAAGGGGGGTGAGGTAATGCTGGTGAACAAAATGCTCAAGTGCTAGCCACAGAAAATACTCACCACTTCTCCCACAAATACTCCGTCCAAAGCCTATACACCAAAATCGGTGAGACCAAAAATTCTCACTCGGTCTCACCGAATTCAAACCCTAGACAGAGCCAGAGCCAAGCCCACATCTCGGTGTGTAATAGCCCGACACCGATGCTCGAGAAGATTCCCCTTTTATACCATTATTGTCGTGTGATTCGATTGATTGTTCCATTCATCATTGCATCATTCGCATCATCTGCATGGCATCGTCACTCGTTTTCGAAAACCTGCATCCGTGAGTAGCTGCCGGTTCTCTTCATTCGTGCCGTCAACCTTTCGAGGCCAACCACACGCGCACGCGCCCGCGACATCGATAAAATGTTGTTTTTAAAGTGCATGAAAAATATTCTCGGATTGGGTAGAAAGTTGGCGTGCGGTCTTCTTTTATTGTAGGTGGACCGCCTGCCAAATTTCGTCACATTCCGAGTTCGTTTGATACCCCAACGGCCAGTCGTAGCAGTGCGTCATCGGTTTATCTGTCGGACGTTTTTCGGTGTCCTAAAAATCATGTCATGGGCCAACATGTCCCTCTCTCCTCAGCCCACACCCCTCTACATGGCCCATTACCACCTAGCTAGCCCCCTGTGCTTCCGGGCCGCCCGATCAAGATCGAACGGTCCAAAAATGGATGAAAACCCCCTAACCTAACCCTCCTTCCCTATATAATCCCCTACCCTGCCTAATTAGGCAAACCCTAGCCCCTGTCCCTCGAAATCCGCACCCCTCCACTCAGCCACTGCTACCAGACCGCCTACCTCCCCCCACCTCCCAGCGGGCCCGCCGAAGCCCATCTGGAGGCCCGCCCGGGCCCGATCCGAGCCGTCGCCGCCCGTACACCGCTCTCGCAGCCCTGATCTGGAGCGAGGGGAGAAGCCCCTCAAACTCCCTCGTGCCTCCACCCCTGAGCACCCGTCGCCTCTCGCTTCGTCGGGAAGCCGCCGAAGGCGTCAACCTCGCCGCCGGACCGCCGCCACAAAGCCAACCCCCTCACGCGCCTGAGCCCGTCGCCTTGCTCCTCGTCGTAGCGCCCACAAGACGCCATGGAGCAGGGGTGGAGCTTCTCCTCCATCGGCAGACCTCGTGCCACAACGCCGCCCGACCCCGCCGGTGGCCGGATACGTCGCCCCGTCCCCGGATCTGGTCGATCCCCGCCGTCCTCGGCCTTCGCTAGAGATCCAAGGTCCGTCGTCGCCGCTGCCTCCCTCGGTCCCGAATGGGATCGGGAGGAGGACGAGCCCTCCACTTGCTTGTGTTGACACCAGCGCTCACGTGGGCTAGGGGTCGGCCCGGTTGGCCCAGTCCGCCTCCAAGGTCCAGCCTCCAGCTACGGCGTCTCCGCGTGGGCCTCGCCTTGCCCGTGGCCCAGCCGCCGTTTGACCGGCTTGTGGGCCCAAAGTGAGCGCCTCCCTATCCTACGCCTAGTGCACTGCATAGCTATGATGCGCCCGCTATTTCGGCCCATGGACATTTTTTCCTTTCGATGAATTTATTAATTATCTAGAGAAATACTATTTTGCAAAAAAGTCCTCCATATTCATGCATTAATAACTTTTCAACCGTGCATCGGATGAAAATAATATATATATGATAAGTGCTTAGAATTTTGTGTAGATTCACAATAACTAATTCTCACATATGTTTAAGATGTTTAACTTGCTGTTTTCACGTAATTTGCGCCAATGCCATGCTAAAATGATTTATTTCATAACTAATTAACCGTAGCTCTGTTGAAAATGTTTTACATATGCAACTTGACCAGAAAAATGTGTAGAATCTCATGGGACATTTATTTTGTTGTTTAACAAATCTAAGATGCTTATTAGGGAAGAACAGTACCGAAACCTTAATTTGTTCATGAGGTCATGTTGGAAATGATCCGTGTTGCTTCCGGCCTCATTTAATATGCCTAGATGATGTAGCTGTTTGTGCTTCACCTCTTACTATGTCTAACAACATTTAATATTGATGGGTACCTAAACGACTAAATAATTCGAACATGGAGTTTCGTCAATATGCAACTCGTTGTTGCATATTGAACTTCACTTAACGTGTAGTAGTTGGTTGTTGTTCTTGCCATGCCATACGTTGCATATTAAATCGGACATGCATCATATTTGTTTGCACATCATGTCATGCATATGTTGTCGTGTACCATGTGTTGATTGTGGTTTCTGATTGTTCCTTCTCGATAGAGTTCTGAAAGTGTTCAGAGTGTGAGGATTCGTTCGTCTACTTCACGGATCGTCTTCTTCATGGATTCGTTCTTATTCCAAGCGGGATCTCAGTCAAGATGACACATTTGCCTGGATACCACTACTATCATTGCTATGCTAGTTGACCCGCTTTTATCATTATGTCTCGCTACCTACCACTTGTTTGTTAAGCCTCCCAACATTGCCATGATAAGCCTCTAACCCCTCCACATCCCAGCAAACCATTGTTTGGTTATGTTACCGCTTGCTCAGCCCTTCTTATAGCGTTTCTAGCTACATGTGCAATTGCTTCCATGTGACAACATGGGCATTCTTTGTTGTTATCACAATATTATTTCTATTTAATTTAATGCACATATATACTTGGTAAAAGGTGGAAGGCTTGGCCTTTTGCTCGGTGTTTTGTTCCACTTTTTCCGCCCCTAGTTACTTGTTAACCGGTGTTATGTTCCATAATTGAGCTCTCCTAACATGCTCGGGGTTGTTATGGGGACCCCCTTGATTTTAGTTTTAGGATAAAGCTTGTCTGACAAGGCCCAACATTGGTACTACATTTGCCTAATAAATAATAAAATGCATAGGGACCCGCCGACACCCGTGGATAATTTAATCAACCCCCGGGCTAGTGCTCCTCATGAATGTTGGTCCAAAATAGAGCACTGTGCGGGGCCACACCGGGGCAAATCGGGTGATTTCTATCAAACCACTGCACGCGTAGCTCATCTGTCGTGCCCTGAGAACGAGATACGCAGCTCCTATCGGGATTGTCGGCACGTTGGGCGGTCTTGCTAGATTTTTTTACTTTTCTCGAACGTCTTGAGCGAGGAATTCCAAAAATACTTCGGGCTATCTCGAGGTTGTGGTTTTCCAATAGAATTGCCTAAGAAATCACGGGATTCATGGTTGAGGTTATTCCCGCTGCATGTGGTTAATCTGTGATGGACGAGTTGGAGCACCCTTGTAGGGTTAAATCTTTCAGGAAACCGTGCTCGCGGTTATGTGGAAATTTGGAAACTTTGTTTAACACCCGGTCATAGCAAACTTGAAGTAAACTCAAATAAAGTACATCAACTGTGTGTATAACTGTGACTGTCTCTTCTCGTGAGTCCTTATCCGAGAGAGAACACGGTGGGGTTATGGTTGACGTAAGTAGGTGTTCAGGATCACTTAGTGATCATTACTATCTCACGTCCGTTATGTGTAGACAACCATACTTTACTTTCTGTACTCATAAGCTAGCCACTCAAATAAATGCTTAGTCGCTTGCTGCAGCCTCACCACTTAACCATACCTCACCCATTAAGCTTTAATAGTCTTGATACCCTTGGAAATGAGATTTTCGAGTCCCTGTGGCTCACAGATTACTACAACAACAGTTGCAAGTACAGGTAATGCGATGCTTTGACGTGAGATCGATGCTTGATGTGATTTGGAGTTATTCTTCTTCTTTTTCATCAATCTAGGATAGGTTCCAGGCGGCAGCCTGGGACAGCAAGGATGGATATCATTTTATCATTTGATTTCGTCCGTAGTCGGACCCTGCTCTTATGTATGATGTTTGAATATGTTGTTGTATTGATGTGATCTTGATGTAGCGTGTGGCGAGTGTAAGCCAATTCCATATACTCATCTCTTTTGTAAATGTACTTGTAATGATATCCATTCTTGCAACACGACGAGATGCGCTTCTATCCCTGTCGAGGCCCTCATGTCAAAATAAGGAAAAGATCGCATCTTGGGCGTGACAAGTTGGTATCATAGCCTGTACCGACCTAGGAGCCCCCTTGATTGATCGAACTTGGCCGAGTCGAGTCTAGTGAATTTTTTTTAGTCTAGTTATATATCGGAGAGTAGGTTTCTTTTTCTCCTCTTCTATACTCTGGTGAGGTATTCCACTTAGGAATTTTATTCTACTCCTCATCTCTCTCAAATATTTTTTAGGATCACACGGGTATTGTTGGGATCGTTCCGATATCTTTGTGACGAGAACATTATTCTTGGTGCCTCCTGACATTTAGGGGTTGTGGTAGTGTCCCGGGAAGTTGAGATCCGAGGTGTTGTCGTCACATTTGTATCGTTGCGGTTCTGGAATACCAGAGTTCGCCGACATCGTAAACACTTCTATACTCTTTGTGGTGAGAATAGTTTGGTGCCACCCAGTACTTGGGAGAGCGATCAGATGTATTGCCACAACTAGTATATCAGATGTTTTTTGAAGGTCTGAGGTACATGATTTCCGAGGTTTTCTTGGTTATGTGTTGACGGATGGATACAGTTGGAGTGTAGGGCTTGTTAGTTTTGTGAGATATTTTGCTTCCCTGTATCCCCAACACCAGATTGCATAACCAGAAAGTTTTGGGAGTTCTTAGGTGGAAATTGAAGTAGTTACCTAAGTTATCTTCCAACAGATCATGATGTGAGGTTGGGGTTCGACATCTAGTGGATTCGTTTTTTCACGGTCTTTCTTACAAAGGACAGTCTCGATATATGTCATCAGATATGCTTCATCAAGCCTTGTAGTTCGCTACGCCTAGGGAGCATATTCGAGTGTCATTTCAATATGACAATCCAATGTACGATTGAGCCCGTGGAAACCTTACCACGAAAATATCGAACGGAATCTGTATCATGAATTTGTTCTGGCTTGTTTCTTAAACCTTATCCTTTGTTTTGTTTTTGAATATGGTAATTCGAGTTGCTTCGATGTCAAGTGGTGATTTCATATCTTTCCTAAACGGTGTTAACATATTTCCATGTGATTGCTAATCCTTTGGATCAACCGGAGTTTTCATATCAATTCTTTTCATCCGGTGTGCTTTCTTCAAGTGAATTCAATCCTTTAAATATTTGCAAGATCAATCCTCATGTTTCTTTCCAGAGTTCGTTTCATCTGTCCCAAGTTTTCTTTGTTTTTCCCACCCTCCCGCCCTTTTTCTTCATCAATCCATTCTCATCCAAATGACTTTCTTTTCATCGATGCTTCCGCTATCTTTTCTTTTGCATCGTATCCGGTGATTCATTGTGAAGATCCTCAAGTGATTCGAATTCATCATTTCTTTATTCTTGTTTTCCTTCCCGATGCATTCAATTCAAGGTCTCGGTGTCTTCATATCCTTTTCAATCACTAAATGCTTCCCCATGTCAGAAATTCTGTCCAAGTATCTCTTGTATTTCGTCTCTCTCTATTCTATCTGGAGTGCTGAAGATATCTCAGAAGACTTTCATTCCATTCATATCCTCTTAAATTATTTTGAGGCTCTCACCTCATCAAGTTCTAATTTTACTGGTGCCATCTCTTCCTAAGCAATCATTTCAACGATGGTTTCTTTTGAGTGGGCCCATAACCCACAGGTTTTCCCCAGGATCTTACCTGTCTCTTCTAATCTTTCCGAAGAGGTCCTCAAGTTCTTTTCAAATATGATGCAAGAGTGATTTTCATCATTCATATTCCTACTCCAAGATTGCTTTGAATTATTTTTTATTCATTGGCTCAATCTTTTCATTATTCTTATTCTGGAGTGGCTCAATAATTCTTGATGGCGTTTCTAGCCATCATTCTCAATATTGAAGACTGAAGGAGGGTTTCTCTTAATCTTGGTCCATTTTTCTTAAAGATTCATGGTTTCAGCTTCCTGCTATCCTCTCAAATTTTTTCTATTCATGAGAAATTTCTCCCATATCTATCCGGCGCATTCAGAGTTGTTTTCATTTCTCGATCCTCCGAAGGCCATCATTTCAGAAGATTTCTTTGTTCTCAGCTTTCAGCTTTTGTTCTCAAATTCTTCTCAATTGTTGTTTCTTCATTCGTATCCCAATTATTCCGGTGCTTCGTTCAAGTTTTTCATTAGGTGGATCATGATCTCTTCATTCCCATGTATCTTCGTTCAATCATAGTATCCTCATTCGTTTGTGAATTCTTACCAGTGTTCTTGTTCAAGACTTCTTCAAGTTTGTGATCTCTCTCTATCTTAAATTCTTTGCAAGAAGAATAAGTGGTGTGTGAAATACGTTGCTTGTCATCAGTTTATTTGATGAAGGATAAGCATAACATAATTCTTATTCTTGTTTCATCAAGGCGATCTCAATTCTTTCTTTCGGAGCTGTTCATGATATCAAATTCTTGATTTCAAGTGTTCTCATCTTTTACTTCTGGAGTTCCAAGTTATTCTCAAATATCTCTTCGCGAAGCTTCGTCTAAAGCATATCAAGGCCTCAATCTTGTCTTTTCGCAACCTTCACTTCTTTTCTATAATCCTTTCATTCTGGTGTTCTTCAAGAGGTCCTTCATGGTGGTTTGTTAAGGATGTAATTCTTCTCGAAGTGTTCTTCAAGGTTCTTGTTGGAGGTGCTCATGTGTTCTTTATCTTGGATGTCTAAGTTCAATTCCTTCTCCATTGTCTTTTGAGATGGTGTTATTCAATTCTTGATTATGAGGAGTCTCGAAGGAAAATTTTCAAGATTAAGATAAATAAACCCATCTTGTCTTCTCGGAGTTATCTTGGGTTGGATTTCACCTAAAGCATTTCCTAAGGATTGTTTCTATCATGGTGTTAAATAATTCAAGTGTATCCTCCACCTCTTGGTGAAAGAAGCTTTGCATATCTTGTTGCTCTCAAGCAATCAATTGTTTCTGTTGTGGCTGGTTATCACATCATTATTTTGAGATGTTGGCTATAAGCCCACAACAAGCTTCTTCTTTCGTTGTTGGTTTTTCAACAACTCCATTCATCCTATGCTTCTCAAGTTCAATGGTGGTAGGAATTGTCATTTTCTTATCCGTTCTTTTCCTTCCATCAATCTATTTTCTATTCTCTTGTTACAGAGGCCTTGTGATGTTGCTCTCTTCAATCTATCATCTTGTTTTTTCAAGATCATGCTCTTCCCTTGCTTGTCCATTAACCGGAGTGCTGCGAAATCTTTCATGATCCTTCCATCTTATGAAGTTTTGATTCTAATCCAACCGAAGTTTGGCGTCTCTCTTTCAATTTCTTTCCATGATATCAATTTTTCCTCTCTATCCTACCGAAGTGCTGGCGGAATTTCTTTTGAATTCCTGCTTGTTCCTCATGTCGTTCTTCATCTCTTTCAAACCTTCATGTTTCATTAGTTTCACTCGTTCTCAAAGAAGTAACTAAGTTTTACCTCTTGCTCTTTCTCTTCCCCTTCTCATTCTAGATCTTGGGACGAGATCCTCTTGTAGTGTGGGAGAGTTGTAATAGCCCGAGACCGACGCTCCAGAGGATTCCCCTTTTATTCCATTATTGTCGTGTGATTCGATTGATTGTTGCATTCATCATCGCATCATACGCATCAACTGCATGGCATCATCACTTGTTTTTGAAAACTTGCATCCGTGAGTAGCTGCCGGTTCTCTTCATTCGTGCCGTCAACCTTTCGAGGCCAACCACACACGCACATGCCCGCGACATCGATAAAATGTTGTTTTTAAAGTGCATGAATTGTTTTCTCGGATTGGGTCAAAAGTTGGCGTGCGGTCTTGTTTAATTGTAGGTGGACCGCCTGCCAAATTTCGTTCCATTCCGAGTTCGTTTGATACCCCAACGGTCAGTCGTAGCAGTGCATCATTGGTTTATCTGTCGGACGTTTTTCGGTGTTCTAAAAATCATGTCACGGGCCAACATCTCCCTCTCTCCTCAACCCACACCCCCTCTACACGGCCCACTACCACCTAGCTAGCCCCTCCGCTTCCGGGCCGTCCGATCGAGATCGAACGGTCCAAAAACGGATGAAATCCCCCCTAACCTAACCCTCCTTCCCTATATAACCCCCTACCCTGCCTAATTGGGCAAACCCTAGCCCGTGTCCCTCGAAATCTGCACCCCTCCACTCAGTCACCGCCACCAGATTGCATGCCTCCCCTACCTCCCAGCGGGCCTGCCGAAGCCCATCTGGAGGCTCGCCCGGGCCCGATTCGAGCCGTAGCTGCCGCCCGTACACCGCTCCCGCAACCCCAATCTGGAGCGAGGGGAGGATCCCCTCGAGCTCCCTCGCGCCTGTTGCCTCCCACCTCTCCGGCGATCCGCCGGAGGCGTCGACCTCGCTGCCGGACCGCCGCCACCAAGCCAGCCCCCTTGCGCGCCTGAGCCTGTCGCCTTGCACCCCGTCGTAGCGCCAGCAAGCCGCCATGGAGCCGGGGTGGAGCTTCTCCCCCGCTGGCAGCCTTCGCGCCGCAACGCCACCCGACCCTGCCAGTGGCCGGATACATCGCCCCATCCCCGGATTTGGTCGATCCCTGCCGTCCTCGTCCTTCACCGGAGCTCCAAGGCCCGCCACCGCCGCTGCCTCCCTCGGTCCAAATCGGTATCTGAAGGAGGACGAGCTCTCCGCCCGCCCGCGTTGACTACCAGCGCCCGGGTGGGCCAGGGGTTGGCCTAGTTGGCCCAGTCCGCCTCCAAGGCCCAGCCTCCAGCCGTGGCGCCTCCGCATGGGCCTTGCCTCGCCCGTGGCCTAGCCGCCATTCGACCGGCCTGTGGGCCCAAAGTGAGCGCCTCCCTATCCTACGCCTAGTGCATTGCATAGCTATGATGCGCCCGCTTTTTCGGCCCATGGACTTTTTTTTCCTTTCGGCGAATTTATTAATTATCCAGAGAAAAACTATTTTGCACAAAAGTCCTCCAGCTTCATGCATTAATAACTTTTCAACCGTGCATCGGATGAAAATAATATATATATGAAAAGTGCTTAGAATTTCGTGTAGATTCACAATAACCAACTCTCACATATGTTTAACATGTTTAACTTGCTGTTTTCATGTATCTAGCAAATTGGCCCGCTCTTCGCGCGGGCTAGTATTTATAGTTTCATTGAAATAAGTTCATATTTAAAAATTCTTTAAGTTGGTCGTGACGCGGCAATTTTAAGGATATATAAGAGCTAACCTTTTAATGTTTCGGGAAAATATCTGGAGGCTATGTTGGTGCTAAACTTGTTTAGTGTTACATCCTCCAATCCACGGGTTTGATTAATGAGATTGCAATGATGTGTACATGGTGTATGGCTCGCTTGACAATCGCGTTGAGCCGTATCCACGTATCTTATTTCTAGTATATAATGTTTCCCAAGAGGTATCATATGCATCAAATTTTAGTGAATATGGGTGTTTTTTAATGATTATATTTTTTGTTCATATTCCCATGAAGTCTTTGTTAGCTTGGATTAATTTTTTAAAAAGTTTGCCTCACCAAAAATGACACAATTTATACTAAAAATATGTAAATGGACTTTAAATTTTCCCTAGATTATGTCTATTTATCATGTTTTTTTTGTAATTCAAAGATGAATTTTAAGAGCAAATTATAGCTGATTGTTTGTGTTGTTTGTAGTTAAATGATTTTTTTCACACTTGAATGAGTACTTGGGCTTTTAGCCCAACAGACCGACCCAGATGCACACCATGTTGATGCACCACAGTCTACACCTTCACACGGTGGGTGTTCTTGCCAGATCTCCTTTGTCCCATTTCTCCTTTCCTACCTTTCTCTGTTGACTCTCGGGTTGCTGCTGTCGGGTGATGTGCAGCTACTCATCGAGCAAAGAAATCCTCCATTTGTCCGTTGGCTCCCAGATTGATGCCGCCGACTGATGTCCACCTATGCAAAGAGCAACATCCATGTTGTTGCTTATTCCTTGGGGCCTTGTGGGCATGTATCTCAGCTTGAATTCGGTCTAAGTTCATCCTACAGAAAACACATCCATATTAGTGAAAATCAAAGCCAACCTACTCGTCGTCTTCATCCTCTGTAGAGGCTGCCATCTTGCGCTTGTAGGTACAATATTTTCTCTTACCTGTTCATGTTATATTATCCCCTTCCTCCTATCTTTTCCCCATGTTTGTAGTGTTGAACCGATGTAATTAAGGCAATGCAAATATTAATTTGCTTATCCCTATCCACTTTATTCGTGCTTGGGATCGACATTGGTAGTTGCCCTTCAAGCTCACAACTATGTAATGAGCCTCAAGTACGCGATAATACTGTGCATCAATGTTAGGTATGAATGAATTGTTTCCATGAAGAGTTGATGCATATTTCCATTACTTCCACATATTAGTAAACAATATCCATCTAGCCATATCATGTTAGCATTGATACGTCAGTTATTATTTTGAAGATAGTTTGTAATATACGATTTTGTCATGTACTTATTCTAGTCTAATAAAATGTGAGTAGCAACGTATTGTTCAAGAACTATTCTAATTTTTTTTCATGCCTTTAGATCTTTATTTATATACTTTTACCCTTAGTATATCCCTTTATTGTGATGCTTGAGAATGCTACCTATAGTTTTCCATGTGTAAACACATGTTTACGTAGAGATAGGTCTAATTTTTTGATCTGCGGGTCTAACTTCCCCTTATTTCTTTATTTTCACCATAAAATTGAACTAATAAATTAATTAAGATAGTTTTTGTTAGTGACTGTACCACCCTATATGATGGATGCTCTTGATCTTCACTCGATTAGCTTATGGCCAAGTTACATAATGATGATAGTAAGTTATGAAGGTCACAAACAAAGTCATAGTGTTAATTTGTTCATGTTCCCTCCACTTTTTCTCGTCTTAGGACCAGCATTGGCATTGTTAGGCCACTCTACACCAATTAATTTTCAACAAACTCCCCAAGACATGTGAAGATTTAGTAACTGAATAAGAAAACATGTTTGATTGCGTTCTACATATAAAATATAACAATGTCCTGATGTTCTTACTATTGGTCACACTATATTAGAGCTTGAGGACTCAGATATGACATAACATAGATTTGCCAATGTTTAAGATTAATGAAGTATTTCCACCAATTGTTACTCCGAACTCATATATATTTCCACTATTATATAGTTCTAAAGAAATGAAAGGCACCTAATCAAATGGCATCCCCCTCATGCCAAGAAGGCAGGTACTCATCGCCACCACCTTCACCGTAATATTACAGAAGTTGTTTCCCTCCATATACATCTACTGCCACAAGATCCAAAACTTTACGATGTGCCTACTTCGGCAACAATAACCTTGCGGACAAGATCAAGGAGGTTGGTGGATCACAGGCTTGTACATCTAGAGGTAACAACCTGGCATTCAGGATCGATGAAGCTAGTTGATCAGAGAATCGTACATGGAGTGAGAACAGGAATTCATGCCCGGAACATATGTTTTCTTTCTACAAAAGGAGATCGGGAGTTGATAGTATTTCTTTGTAGCTAGGCGGCAGCGAAGAGATCACAGATCCCGAAGCAACACCAGAAGCGCTGATGCAAAGACTCATTGCGACGACCACTACATGAGGTCAATGACATCTTTATTCTACGTTTGAACCACACGCGGGTGTTTTTGTTTTCTGAACGAAGGTTTTCACGTAAAAAAAATTTGAACTACACGCGATCTTTATTTTAGTATTGATCCTCACATACAAGCTAAGGATAGCTGCAATTTTTTTCCTTTAGAGATGGAGTGCTCCTATATAGATCTAATATAATCCATTAATTACGTAGAAATAGCTGCAGTTTTTTGTTCCATTAATTATGTATGTACAAGCTCAGGATAGAGGTAGTTCTTTTTTTTGATCTAACGTACAACTTCTTTTCTATTTATTTTTTTCCTAGTGCAAGTTCTTTTCTATTTTATATCTAACGTACAGCCTAAGCCTTTTTTGCTCCTTTTGATGTATGGTACATACTAAGGATAGAGGTAGTTTTTTTTAGCCGAAGCGCTCTCTTAGTTCTAATCCATTAATTTTGACTTTAAAGTTATGGGTCCATTGAGAACGGACGTTTGGAGGCCGGGCTCCATGAAGCTCGAAATTTTTGAAAATTTCAAATAAAATTTTTTGGTCTAAAAAATCTAAAATAACTATGCAAGTAAAGAATGATGTTATTTGTATGTGTGTATATTTTTACGAGGAACACCTTGAAATACGATCTGCACAAAAATGACAAATCCATGGACTCAAACGATGAATAGTATCATGTGTTAAAAAGCCCGAGAATTTTAATATTTGAACGATGAATCGTATTTGTATTTTTTGTGCAGGTCTTACTTTAACGTTTTTTTTATATATTTACACACATATGTGTTATGCTCTCATTTATCTCTGTATTTTATTTAAGAATTTTTTAAAATATAAAAATACAAATTTTCATAAATTTTGAATTTTTTAGAGGCATTCATGGAGCTCGGCCTCCAAAAGCAATTTTCATAGGTCCATCTTTATTCCACGTTTGAACTACACGTGTGTGATTTGTTTTTTCTAAAGGAAGGTTCTCACGTAAAAAAAAACATTGAGCTGTGCGCCATCTTTATTTTAGTACCGAGCCTCACATACAGGCTAGGATAGATGCAAATTTTTTTCCTTTGGAAATGGAGTACTGCTCTTATATAGGGATAGCTGCACTTTTTTTCTTCCATTAATTATGTACGTACAAACTCAGGATATTTGTAGTTTTATTTGATCTCTCTATACATACACACGTAAAGGCTTAAAAAAGCTGCATTTTTTTTCTCTTTTGATGTACGTACATGATAAGGATAGATGTTTTTTTTCTAGACGAAGCGTTCTCTTAGATCTAATCCATTAATTACTACTTTTGAGTTATGGGTCCACCAAATCAACGACCAGATGTTTCTAATTATTGTGATAATTTCTAGCTTATTTTTTTTAATTCACCCGTCAAACACTTTTTATATATAATAGATTTGTGCCAATGCCATCTTAAAATGATTTATTTCATAACTAATTAATCATAGCTCCGTTGAAAATGATTTACATATGTAACTTGACCAGAAAAATGTGTAGAATCTCATGGTAACATTTATTTTGCTGTTTAACAACTCTAAAATGATGATTAGGACAGAGCAGTATTGCAACCTTAATTTGCTCATGAGTTCATGTTGGAAATGATATGTGTTGCTTTCGGCCTCATTTATTATGCCTAGATGATGTAGTTGTTTGTGCTTCACATCTTGCTATGTCTAACAACATTTAATATTGATGAGTAACTAAACGGGAGTGAACTAAATAATTTGAACATGGAGTTCCGTCAATATGCAACTCAATGTTGCATATTGAACTTCACTTAACATGTAGTAGTTGGTTGTTGTTCTTGCCATGCCATACGTTGTATATTAAACCGGACATGCATCATATTTGTTTGCGCATCATGTCATGCATATGTTGCGGTGTACCGTGTGTTGTGGTTTCGGAGTGTTCCTTCTCGATAGAGTTGCGAAAGTGTTCGGAGTGTGAGGATTCGTTCGTCTACTTCACGGATCGTCTTCTTCATGGATTCGTTCTTCTTCCAAGCGGGATCTCAGGCAAGATGACACATTTCTCTGGATACCACTACTATCATTGCTATGCTAGTTGACCCGCTTTTATCGTTATGTCTCGCTACCTACCACTTGTTTGTCAAGCCTCCCAACATTGCCATGATAAGCCTCTAACCCCTCCACATCCCAGCAAACCATTGTTTGGCTATGCTACCGCTTGCTCAGCCCTTCTTATAGCGTTTCTAGCTGCAGATGCATTTGCTTCCATGTGACAACATGGACATTCTTTGTTGTTATCATAATATTATTGCTATTTAATTTAATGCACATATATACTTGGTAAAAGGTGGAAGGCTTGGCCTTTTGCTCGGTGTTTTGTTCCACTTTTGTCGCCCCTAGTTACTTGTGAACCGGTGTTATGTTCCATAATTGAGCGCTTCTAACATGCTCGGAGTTGTTATGGGGACCCCCTTGATTTTCGTTTTATGATAAAGCTTGTCTGGCAAGGCCCAACATTGGTACTACATTTGCCTAATAACTAATAAAATGCATAGGGACCCGCCGACACCCGTGGATAATTTAACCAACCCCTGGGCCAGTGCTCCTCATGAGTGTTGGTCCAAAATAGAGCACTGTGTGGGGCCAACCCAGGGCAACTCGGGAGATTTCTATCAGGCCACCTGTACGCGTAGCTCATGTGCCATGCCCTGAGAACGAGATACGCATCTCCTATCGGGATTGTCGGCACGTCGGGCGGTCTTGCTGGATTTGTTTTACCTTTCTCGAATGTCTTGAGCGAGGAATTCCGAAAATACTTCGGGCTATCTCGAGGTTGTGGTTTTGCAATAGAATTGCCTAAGAAATCACGGGATTCGTGGTTGAGGTTATTCCCGCTACGTGTGGTTAATTTGTGATGGACGAGTTGGAGCACCCCTACAGGGTTAAATATTTTGGGAAGCCATGTCCGCGATTATGTGGCAACTTGGAAACTTTGTTTAACACCCGATCATAGCAAACTTGAAATAAACTCAACTAAAATACATCAACTGTGTGTGTAACCGTGACTGTCTCTTATCGTGAGTCCTTATCCGAGAGAGAACACGGTGGGATTATGTTTGAAGTAAGTACGTGTTTAGGATCACTTAGTGATCATTACTAGCTCACGTCCGTTATGCGTAGACCACCATACTTTACTTTCTGTATTCGTAAGCTAGCCACTCAAATAAATGCTTAGTCGCTTGCTGCAGCCTCACCACTTAACCATACCTCACCCATTAAGCTTTAATAGTCTTGATACCCTTGGAAATGAGATTGCTGAGTCCCTGTGGCTCACAGATTACTACAACAACAGTTGTAGGTATAGGTAATGCGATGCTTTGACGTGAGAGCGATGCTTGATTTGATTTGAAGTTATTCTTCTTCTTCTTCATCAATCTAGGATGGGTTGCAAGCGGCAGCTTGGGATAGCAAGGATGGATGTCATTTTAGCGTTTGATTTCGTCCGTAGTCGGACCCTGCTCTTATGTATGGTGTTTGAATATGTTGTTGTATTGATGTGATCTTGATGTAGCTTGTGGCGAGTGTAAGCCAATTCCGTATACTCATCTCTTCTATTAATGTATGTGTAATGATATCCATTCTTTCAACACGACGAGATGCCCTTCTATCCCTGTCGAGGCCCTCGTGCAAAAATAAGGATAGGATCGCATCTTGGGCGTTACACGATGCCACCAAATTTCTAATATCGGTGCAACCGAGATCAGTGACCAACCTACTGTTGTCCCATTTACAAGAATCAGAATTTTCGAGAGTTGTGAATCGGTGTCACCGAGTTTGGAAACTGCCCTCGGACACTCATATCGGTAGCATCGAGATTGCTATATTGGTTTCACCGAAAAGCCTATAGTTGCTACATTTTGAACAAGTCAGTACAACCAAGTTTTACTTCGGTTTCACCGAGTTGGGCAATAATGTTGTAATGGTTGGATTTTTGGAGATGCCTATATATACCCCTCCACGACCACCCACTTGGAAGAGAAGCACTCAGAACAGTTCCACACTTGCCATATCATATTTTCTAAGAGAGAGACACCTACTCATGTATTGAGATCAAGATATTCAATTCCTACCATGTGAAACTTGATATCTAGCCTCCCCAAGCTGCTTTCCACCCAATCAATATCTTGTACCAAAGCCAAATCTATGAGAGAGTGGTTGAGTGTTGAGGAGACTATCATTTGAAGCACAAGAGCAAGGAGTTCATCATCACTACCGCATCTATTACCTTTTGGAGGGTTGTGCCTCCTAGATTGGTTAGGTGTCGCTTGGGATCCTCCTACTTCATGTTGTGGAGTTGAACCAAGAACTTTATAAGGGCAAGGAGATCACCTACTTCATGAAGATCTACCCCGAGTAAGGCTAGTCTTCCATGGGTGTAGGCCATGATGGAATAAACAAGGTTGCTTCTCCGTGGACCCTTGGTGGGTGGAGCCCTCCGTGGACTCTCGCGGCCATTACCCTCCGTGACTTGCAACCGCGGCCATTACCCGCCACAACAATCACCATGCCTGTTGCAAAGCAAGATCCATGGTGGCACTAGCGAACGCTGCTATGACAAGGCACCAAAACATTTTCCCATGTTGTGGCATAGTTGCAAAATCCGCGGAGGCACTGGCGCTACGGGAACATCGACAATGCAACATCAATGGGAGTGGCTTAGTTGCAAAGCAACATCCATGGATGCATTAGTGTTGTGGGAGTGGTTGTGATGCATCATTGATGGGAGTGATGGAGCTATAAAGCTACAACCATGGATGCATAGGTGATTAGTTCCTTTAATGATCTAGAAATGAAGCAACAATGATTCTCGCCCTTTTTCCCCAGGCGGCCCTGAGTTATCGAACTCATGAGAGGAAGGTGTCCTTTAAGCTAGGATTTCAAACAAGCTTTCACTACCGGTAAAGGGCTTATAGGTCCAAATTAGTGGATGACGCACTATATCACCTGTTACTGCTAGATCGGAGAAATAGCACTAGCATGTACTAAAATGGACCCGCCACTGCTCTTGTCAGAACAATGGCGGGCATTGCTACTTGTGAGTTGTGTTGGATTTCCCCCGAAGAGGAAGGGTGAAGCAATATAGTAGCGATACGTCTTTCCCTCAGTGAGAACCAAGATTATCAAAAAAGCAGGAGAATCACGACAAACTCTCGTCATGAGCACCTACACACAAAACCAGACAGTTGCACCCAACGCGGGCAAGAGGGTTGTCAAGCCCCTTGAACTTGTTTCTTGCAAGGATTAATTCTGATAGATATAGATGATATAAATATAAAAATTAAAAAAAATAATAAAATTGCAGCATGGTATTTTTAGGGTTTTAGTAAATATGTTTAAGTAGGCCCGAGGGCCATAGGTTTCGCAAGAGACTTCTCTCTTAAACATAGTATACAGTGGGTAAATAAATTACTGTTGGGAAATTGATAGAATAGCACATAGTTATGACATGTTATTCACGACAATGATTATGTATATAGGCGTCACATCCATAAAAATTATACCAAAATGATCCTGCATCTACTACTATTACTCCACTTCGAGAGCGCTTCTATGCTTGCTTCTCTAGGTATTAAGTTCATGACAAACAGAGTAATTCTTGGAGTAAGATGACATGATGAAGACAAAGTAAGATAAACAATATGATCAGACCCCGAAGTTTTATTCTTAGTAGCATCAATACAAATATGTGTCTTGTCCGTTTCTGTCACTCGGATATAGAGCACCGCAAGATTGAATCTACAACAATGTGATACTTGTGATCTGTGTTGGGTTTTCCGCGAAAAGAGAAACATGTGATGCAACACAGTATAGATAAGTATTTCCCTAAGTGAGAACCAAGGTTATCGAACCAATAGGAGTAGCATGCAACCCTTGTCTTTAGCGACTGCACACAAATAAGCAGACACTTGCACCCAACGCTGGCAAGAGGATTGACAATCCCCTTGGATGCATTGTTTGCAAGCAAATGAAGTGTGTAGATGATAGTTGATAATTATAAAATGTAAAAAATAGAAAATAAATAAATGACAGCAAGGTATTTTACGCTTTTGTAAATATATAAGTGAATAGACCCCGGGACTATAGTTTTCCCCAGTGGCATCTCTCATGTAGTAGACATACGGTGGGTAAACAAATTACTGTTGGGCAATTGATAGAAAAGTGCCTAGTTATGTAATATTTGTTCATGGAAATGATCATTACATATAGGCATCATGTCCTTAAGCAAGTACAGCGACTCCTGCCTGCATATACTACTATTACTCCACCCATCGACTGCTATCAAGCATGCATACATTGGAGCACATTGACATGATGTAGACAAAGTAGATTCAATTAATATGAACAAACCCCATCGTTTATCCTTAGTGGCAGCAATACAAAGATGTGTCTTGTCCCTTTCTGTCACTGGGATATAGAGCACCACTAGATTGAACCCACTACAATGCACCTCTCTCACTAAAGAAATATCAATCTAGTTGGCCAAACTATTTCAATATATCGGAGAGAATTAAGAAGCTATCATTTGATCATGCATATATAAAGAATGACCAACAAGGAATTCAATGTAATTTCATGAACAATATAAACATAAACCCACAATTCATCGGATCCCAACAAATGCGCCGCACAAAGTGATTACATTGGATAGATCAAAGCAAAGATGTGATGATCATTGTATTGAAGAACCAGAGAGAGATAGCGGTCTAGGTACTAACTACAGACCCATAAGTCTTGGTGAACTACTCACACATCACCATGGGAGCAGCAAGGGTGATGTGGAGGCCCTCCGTGATCGCCCCCCCCCTCCGTCAGGGCATTGGATCTCTCATAATAAATACATGTTTGCCTCTCTCATAGTAATTACATGTAGGATCATAATAAAATTCAACAATATAGCTATCATTTAAAACATTCTCTTTATGATCCATATGCATACAAGTCTTATAATCTTCCAAGGTAGCGGGATCAACATCAACTAAAGTCATGACCTCTCCAAACCCACGTTTATGGATTATTTTGTAAGACTGACCATTCTACAAAGTAGTGGGATCATTAGTACCTAAAGTTGACGCTCTTCAAAACCCACTTTTAGTAGTATGCAAATATCATAATCAATAATAGATTCATAATGAAGCTTATAATTACCAAGATCACAAGAAATATCATGGTTATCACCCCAATCATGATCATTAACACAAATGATATTCATAGAATTTATATTAACAAAATTGCAATCCTGCTTTTCATTTAAGGAACTATCATGAATCTCTTTATAAATTTCTTTTAACACATCATCACAATTTTCAGATTCATGATTTTCAAGTAAGACCTCATAAAGATAATCTAGTGCACTAATCTCACTAGCAATTGGTTAAACATAATCGGATGTTTTTAAAAGATTAGCAAGTGGATGAGGATCCATTTATCTTATTTTTCTTGTTTTATTTCCAATTTGTATGACAAAGATAAGGATAGCATGGCCAGGCAAGTATATAGTAGTACTAGTGAATGATAATTTGTGTATAGGTACTTGATAGTAGGTTGGTGATACTCCTCGACAATGGCATCGGGAATCCTTCCTGATAGTTGTGATCTAAGTTGAATTTTCTGTGAAGAGGAACAGATGATACAACATAGTATCGATAAGTATTTCCCTCGTTGAGAACCAAGGTTATCGAACCAATAGGAGTAGCACGCAACCCCCATCTTCAACGACTCCATACAAATAAGCAAACACTTGCACCCAACGCGGGCAAGAGGGTTGTCAATCCCCTTGGACTCGTTATTTTCGAGCAAATGAAGTGTGTAGATGATAGTTGATAATTATAAAATGTAAAATAAATATAAAACAAATAAATGACAACATGGTATTTTAAGCTTTTGTAAATATATAATTGGATAGATGTAGTGACCCGACCTGAAAGGTCGAATCTCCGGTGTTTCCGTACCATCCCAAGATCATGCTGGTAACACACGGTACATCAATGTATATATCAAAGGGAAATCACACAACATTATATTAATCGAAATCTCATATCGAGTCCTTTATTACAATAGAATTACAATAAAGTGGCTGAAGGCCAACTCATGAGAATATCTAAATCTTGCGGAAGCGACGAAGGTAGATGAGTCCAACTGACTCCAAGGGCATCTCACCGAGCGTAGAACGTGTCCTCACTCCTGGTCAGAAAGGTACTCTGCAACATGATACGTTGCAGCCGTGTAGGTCAGCATATGGAATATGCCGGCAAAGTCACAAGAGAGGGGTGAAAAGATAATCATCTAGTTCTACATGCATATATGACAGGTGGGGTGGTAGTTTTTGCGTAAAGCCAAGTTTTTCCTACATCAAGAGAGGGATAAGCAAAAAAATATTACTAAGTTGGTTGATTAATGAGATGGTTCCACCAACCAATTCTCATACCCAAATTATTAATACCCACATCATCATCTTAATTGTGTTGAGAATTCCGGAAGTTTCAGTTCCTTTGGCTCAAGTCGTCCATGACCGTGGACACGTCTAATCGATTAGGTTTGAGTACTCTGCAGAGTTTTGCACACGTTCCCCACAAGATTTGGTCGCCTCCGTTTAATTTCTCGCACTTCAGGGTGTTTGAGAAACGGATGACCAAAACATGGTCTTCCAAAGGGTTTCCCTGCGACTCTGTCGGTGCCCATCCTTTCCTACCGTTCTTCTACATCTCGTAGCACCGCCTGTCCAGGGTCACCATGATATCCAACCAAGCCAGAGCCCATGATGACTTGTGGCTGTGCAGGTAAGCCTTGGGTCTTGAAGCACCCATCCATCTCTTTGTGCCTGGGTGGATCTTTTCGCGTGAATACTGGCCATCTCCAGCATCACCTAGGCAAATCCACTGGTTTCTCCAGGGTGCCGTTCAACCATCATACACCCAGAGGTATGTTGAAAACTCGGAGTCTTGAAATCTTGATCATTATGTAGGTCTTGAAATTATTAACTCTCCCAACTCTCATGAATCACACAACCAACCCCGTCTACTAATAGCATAGCAAAAGTAAAAACAACGTTTCCCGGGGCCAATGTTGTCAAAGGGGTTGAGAGGGGGTACCTACCACATGATACTACAACAATGTAACCAAGTTTCCAACTAACCTATCTTGCATGCAATTGGGGAAGATGGTGGAACTAATGCATATAAAACATGGGTACACATGATCAAAGTGACTTGCCTGATTGATGATCTTCGTACGTGAGTGACTCTAAGTAACAAGCTTCGCACTCCGGATAATCTAACAAAACAAACAATCACTCAATAAGCATACAACAGAATATTGTAACCCACAAACATCAATCAAGAACTAGTAAACAATCAAGACAAAACAATGCACAAATCACAAGTAAGCAAAACACACAAAGTTTTGTTTACTAGGAGGTGATTGATAAAACACTACTATCATAATAAAACTATTTTGTAATAACAAAACAATTGTTGACAGCAAGGAACAAAAAAAGATTTTTATTAATAAACAGAAGAAAATCAATTTAAGTTTTGGGAAAACTTTTGTAAAGTTTGTAAAAGTTTTGTTAAGCACTAAATGGAACAAATATAGTTTTACTAACAAGAGAGCAAAACCAAAACTTATTATTTATTAGTAAAACATGTTCTTAACAGAAAATAATTTACAAATAAACTTGTTTTAGAAAACAAAATTAAATTATATAAAACTTTGTTTGAAAGCAAAACTATTACTAACTAGTTGTTTTAATCGAAATAAACCTATTTGAAAAGAAGTTGTGATTCCTATCTTAAGAAGGAAATAAACTAAACAATTTTATATTTTTATTAACAATAAGTAAAACACTAAATGTATAATCAACAGAACCTACTAAACAAATTAAAACTAAATCTAAGTTAAACTAACTAAAACTAAGTAAATAAAACTATACTATAACACTAGGCAAATTCTGTTTATAGCTAGAACACTAATCAAAATCATCCTAAAAATCCTCAAACTAAACATGGTGATAGTCCTAACCAATATCAAACAGTAGCAAAAAGATTCATTTCAGAATCTATTTTCAAACTCTAGTTATTCAGATTTGAAGATTTTGAGAAAATTTGATTCAATTCAAATTTTATAGTTCAAATTTTGAAATTTAAAAACACAGGGTGAAACTTCATGAAAAATGTGAGCTAATGCAAAAAGAATCAACTCAAAACATTAAATAGATTAAAAGTTATAAGCAAAACAAAATCAGAATTCACTCTGTTAACTAAAACAAAAACAGAAAAGAAAACTAGATATGCAACGGTCAGGGGGCTACGTGGCGCTTTCCTATTGGTTGAGGGCGTGTGCGCGCGAGTGTTTGCGGGCGGGCGACCGGTCGGTAGAGAATACTGGTTCGGAAATTAATCCGATCTAATCTTAGGCGTCGGTTTGAGATCGAACGACTATGGAGTGGGAGGGGAGCTCACAAAGAAGAGGTCACCGGCGAGGAGGGGTTCTCCGGCGAGTCCGAGACGGCGAAGTCGTCGGGGTTGGCGCTTCGGTGGTAGAGGGAGGCAACGGAGTGGTCCGGGCGGCGGGGCTTGACGTCCGGCGTCGATTGGTGGCAACGGTGGGGCGAGGGGTGGACGGAGTCGACGGCTACGACGATGGGGAGATCCGGTGGTGGTGGCAACTTCGGCGAGTGATTTGACAGCATTTCAGCGAGGGACAGAGGGGGCTCGGGGGGAAATGGAGAGCAGGGACTTGGGGCTCTTATATAGGGTGCTCGTGGGGTGCGGGGAAGGAGAGGAGAGAGAGATCCGGGGAGGGGAGAAACGGCCGGCGACGACGCGCGCGTGAGGAGGAAGGCGACCGAGCGGGGCTAACGGTCGGTCAGGTGGGACCCGGTGTCAGTGAGAGAGGAGGCGTCCGTTGCGCATCACTCGGCCGGTCGGTATTAAATCCGCGAGTAACTGCCCGTGGGCCGGCCCGTTTAATACAGAAACCATTACCGTTTCTTTTTAATGTTTTTCCAGAGCATTACAAAAACCCTTAAAGCATACAAATCATCTCTAAATATAGGAGTATTATATATCAGAATTAACAGAATAATAAATGCTATTTAATGAACATTTTTATTCTGTCATTTGAACACTTTGAAAAAATAATATTTTTAGAAATTGCCTAATTGTTTTTAAAACCTTTTTGCAAATATTTTCAAAATAACTCCTGGTTATTTTTGTTCAAATAGATCACCAAGATGACCCTGGTGTGGAGTGTCAGGTTACTCCCCTCTTATTTTGAACATTTTACCAAGATTTTCAAATAGGTGAAAGCAACACATTGAAAGTAGAAAGGGGTTTCAGAAATTCAGAGAAGGCATTTCAACAATACATGTATTCAAGCAATGATGCAGATGGATGCATATCTATATTTCATAAAATTCCAAAAATGAAATTTTGGGATGTTACAATAGACCCCGGGGCCGTTGGTTTCCCTAGATTGAACCCACTACAAAACACCTCTCCCACTAAAGAAATATCAATCTAGTTGGCCAAACTATTTCAACAGATCAGAGAGAATTACAAAGTTATCATATAATCATGCATATGTAAAGAATGACCATCAAGGAATTCAATATAATTTCATGAACAATCTGAACATAAACCCACAATGCATCGGATCCCAACAAAGGCACCGGACAAAGTGATTACATCAGATAGATCAAAGCGAAGATGTGATGATCATTGTATTGAAGAACCAGAGAGAGATAGCCATCTAGGTACTAACTACGGACCCATAGGTCTATGGTGAACTATTCACACATCACCATGGGAGCAGCAAGGGTGATGTGGAGGCCCTCCGTGATCGACCCCCCTCCGTCAGGGCATTGGAATAGGGCTCCAGATGGGCACACGAGAGAACAGAGACTTGCGGCAGCAAAAAAAGTGTTTCCGGTGGCTCCCTACGGTTTTGGGATATATTAGAATTTACATGCTAGAGTGGGACGTCGGGAGATGTCAGGAGGGGCCAGCACACATCAAAGCGCAACCACCCCCCAGGGGCGCCCTGTTGTGCGCTGCCTCCGGTCTCCTCCCAAAGCTTCCAGGTCTTCTTTTGGTCTAAAAAAATCATATAAAAGTTTCGTGGCAATTAGACTTTGTTTGGTAATGTAAACCTGGAAAGCCAAAAAATATAGAAAACGAAAACTCACACTTGGTACTGGTTTAATAGGTTAGTGCTCAAAAATAATATAAATCAGTAAATAAGTACCCAAAAAGTATCCTAGAATGATAATATTATAGCATGGATGAATCAAAAATGATAGATACATTGGAGATATTTCAGCATCCCCAAGATTCATGCTCGTCCTCGAGTAGGTAAATGATAAAAACAGAATTTTTGACGTGACATGCTACCCGACATGTAATCTATTACATGTGTTGGAGATGTACCCCGCGGTATGACCCGGCCTGGCGACTCACAGGAGACCCAGAAAAGACATGACATTTTATTAATTACCCGGCAGGCGGATCACAGGACGACCAGGCCCAAGACCCGGCATGTAAGCCGGCGTCAGGCGGCTCACAAGAGAAGGCTCAAAGAGAGAAAGACTCCCTGCTGAAGGTTACAAGACCCGGAATAGGATTCTAGAGAGACTAGTCCTATTCCTACTCCTAGTAGGACTCTATTTGTAAACCTACCCTCTCCACTTATATAAGGAGGGGTAGAGCACCCCTAGAGGGAGGAGAGACACAATTCCACAAGTTTAGACAACCCAAGAGATTAGAGATAGACAGATTAGAGGCTCTCGTGATTGGAGGTAGCAAACGGCACCCCTGTAACCGAGAGATCTTCTTCATCATCAATACCAGACAAGAAGGACATAGGCTTTTACCTCCATCGGAGGGGCCGAACCTGGGTAAACTCCGTGTCTCTCGATTCCGATCAACCCCTTCAAGCCGCCACGTAGTTGCGTCTTCGCCCCGAACCTAAGTCCGTTCACCCGGACATCTGCCATGACAAATCCACGACAGTTGGCGCCCACCGTGGGGCTGCGCACGGTGGTTTGTGTTCTTGAAGAGATCTCTCCCAAGGATCGAGAAGCACACAATTTTTCGGATAAAGAAGAGCCGATGCCAGTTTGAGATCATGAAAAATTTAGGGTTGTGTCGTGTGCGCCGTCACATGCGGCCGGGTGATGTGTTAAAGCCTGGTCGATTTCTGCTGCACCAACTCCCAAGGGCGTCGGCTGATATAGTTGTTGCTACACCCCGACGCAGAAGACAAAACCAACAACGGCGAAACCACGCTTCAAATCATAAGTGCAGACGAGTATTGATGGTTTCGAGTACTAGTATGTCTCGTACGAATATGTCACCTGAAGTCAAATCGATTTGGTCTTTTGTCAAACACTGATTGCTATGATCATATAAGGAAGCTACTAGGTGGTTAATTCAAGGATTAAGGAAAAGTTACTAAGTTGTAGTCGGGCACGTGACTATCAACAACAACAAAAAAATACCTCCAGTCAGGTGCACGCATGGAAGACAGAGAAGGAAAAAATTCCAAATGTTTTGATCTGTGCGTGGCCTTGTGGGATCCCGTGATCCGCCTGCCCCCGCGGCCGTGGTATACTCGCGCCGGGCTGGCCTCGCCTCGGCCTCATGGCCAAGACGCCACCGGTGGCCTGCTTTCGCCTCCTCCGAACTAGCCTCATCCGCTCGTATCGCCGCATGCTGCTCTGCCTTTGTGCACCACGGCCCCGGCCGTCTCTCACCTCCATCGCAGGCTCGACTCGCCGGGGTGCACTTTGAGCCACCGCTAGCCTACGCCTCCGAGTGTCTCTGCTCCGAGCTCCCCAAGCTGCCAGCTGCACCGTGAGCCACCCCGGGGCCGGTCTCCCCCGTTGCTACAACCCGCCATTTCAAAAATGACAGGACCGAGCCTCCGCCCCTGCTGATGTGAGCCGCCGCCGACTGCTGCCGTGAGCTGCCTCCAGCTCGTTCTGGTTCCACCACGGGCCGCGCTGTCGAGCCGCCGCCGGTTCTGCTGCCGTGAGCCACCGATTTCCTCACACACGAGTCGCCTCCATCATGGTTCGCACTACCACCCGCGTCGCCGGGTCACAGGTGAGCCGCTGTCGCCTCGCCCGCGGCATCCGCACCGCCAGCCGACCCCACTCCGCGCCTCCGGCTGCCCGCCTCGCCCAAAGCCGCTGCACCTGCGCGTCGCCCGCGTCGAGCCACCGCGCTGACCAGCCGTCGTCGCCTCGCCGGCTAGCACCCTAGGCCAGCTCCACCCCGACGCCACGACTTCCACTCCCACCACATACCTCCTGACCTGGCGACCACTCGCCCTAGTCTACTTCTCCTGCCTGCCGGTTCGCCGTTTTTCACGCGCCCGGCTTGCTTGCAGCCATCGCAAGGTAAGGAGAAGTGGGAGGTGGTGGATAAGGATGTGGGGAGCTGGTTGGGAAGATAAGCGGTTAAAAAAAAGGGACCCGCCTTGTCAAACACGCCGTGGTCCTTCACCTACTCAAGTTGCCCTACTGGACTTCTTTGATGAAATGCCGTCACCATCGAGCCGCCCTGGTCTAGCACCGTCTCGGAGCCGCTATGGCTGAATCGTCATCTCCGCTGCGGCCTCGAGAGAGTGCCTCAGTCGCTGTTCAAATTACGGGAGGCGATCCACGGACGATGTATATGACTCAGCTGGTCGTCGAGACGAAACATGTGCTATCCACCCAATTTATTTTATCTATGCATTTTGATTCCTTCGAAGAAAAATTACTTCGTCTTTGTAATATTTTTTACATAGGACAAATTATTCATTACCAAAGTGACATCATATCGCGAAGATGGAGGCGCACCAACGCCGTTTGGCACCGGCGTCCGTACCGGCTTACAGCGCCATAGCCGTCTCTTGCGGCCGCGCCGGCTCGCAACGTCCGCGGCTGAGTCATCTATCCATGCCGGATTACAACACCGTGGCCGTCTCTCTCCACCGCACCGGCTTACAGCGCCGTGGCCGTCTCTCGCCACCGTGCCGGCTTACAAACACTGTGGCCGTCCCTCGCCATCGCGCCGGCTTCCAATGCCGTGTCCATCTCTTGCCATCCGTGCCGGTTTACAATGCCATGGCCGTTTCTTATCATTTGCGCCGGCTTACAACGTCGTGGAGTGTTTCACAACAGCACCGGTTTACAACGCCATGGCTGGTTTCTACATTTGCATCAACATGCCAGTAGCTATATACATCAGTATGAGCAGCCCAGCTGACGCGTGCAAGCCGCCGTCCGCAGTCCAATCTACATTGACATATTAGTGCGGTGCTCGCATATATGAGCCGCCCAACGGGCAGGCAAGCCGCCGCCATTACAATTTGGTTCACTTCAACAAACAGCCGGAATGATCCATTGACCGGATCATTGAAGCAATTCATACAGGATCATCTATAACCCGCCACAGCCAAACCTCAACTTTCAGTGGAGATTCTCAAGTCGCCTCTTTGAGACAACTTAAGACTCAGGGGCTATAGACATGGCAAGGCACATTTGGTCGTTTTCAACTAGAACCCCGGGTCATGGCAAAGTTAACCCGATCCTGGGGGCTACTACATTTTTGGCGGAAGATTAAAGAAGTTGCCCAAGAGGACGA
Source organism: Hordeum marinum (assembly GCA_022496015.1). Lineage (NCBI taxonomy): Eukaryota > Viridiplantae > Streptophyta > Magnoliopsida > Poales > Poaceae > Hordeum > Hordeum marinum. Next base: position 405,621,745 of record CM039676.1, on the reverse strand, counting down.
ACCGCCGTGATGCACCATTCAAACATAGGTGCCTGAATTTATTTGGAGCCTCTGCCATTCCTTCATACAAGATGGCGGCTTACAAGATGGCGACTTACAAGAAGAATTCACAAACATTCTAGTTGATATATCAACTGCGACGGTGGAGGGCGGCTTCTTACCTTCGGGTATCGCTTCTAATGCCTTATCGGCCGACTTTATGCCAAATTTCCGGCTAACACGATTAGCCGCAGCGGAGGGCGGCTTCTTACCTTCGGGTATCACTTCTAATGCCTTATCGTCCGACTTTATGCCAAATTTCCGGCTAACAGGATTAGCCGCGGCGGAGGGCGGCTTCTTACCTTAGGGTATCGCTTCTAATGCCTTATGGGCCGACTTTATGCCAAATTTACGGCTAACAGGATTAGCCATGACAGAGGGCGGCTTCTTACCTTCGGGTATCGCTTCTAATGCCTTATCAGCCGGCTTTATGCCAAATCTCCGGCTAACACGATTAGCCGCGGCGGAGGGCGGCTTCTTACCTTCGGGTATCGCTTCCGATGCCTTATCGGCCGGCGTTTACGCCAAATTGCTGAAGGAGGCTTCATACCGATGGGTATCGCTTCTAACACCCTATCGGCCAACTTTATGCCAAATCTCTGGCTAACAGGATTAACCGCGGTTGTAGGGGGTTCTTACCGACGGGTATCTAACACCCTAACAACCGGCGGAGGGCGACTTCTTACCTTCGGGTGTCGCTTCTAATGCCTTATCGGCCAGGATTTATGCCATCTCCGGCTAACACGATTAGCCATGGTTGTCTAAGGGGACTTCCCACCTCCGGGTGTATCTTATCTAACCCTAACAACCGGCGTTCACGCCTTCTTACCTCCGGGTATCGCTTCTAACACCTTATCGGCCGGCTTTATGCCATCTCCGGCTAACACGATTAGCCATGGTTGTCTAAAGGGGGCTTCCCACCTTCGTGTGTAGCTTATCTAACCCTAACAACTGGCGTTCGTGCCAAAAATGTTGACAAGTCAAACATTGCATCATACATTGCATCATACTTTGCATCATACATTGCATCATATTCACATGACATATCGGCTTATCAAGCTGGATTAGAGCAAGATTATGAAAGAAGGAGCAATGTTATGAAAGATATAACATCTCCGGGTTGAGCTTCTTCAAGCCGCCCTCACAACAATGCAGAATATATTCTGTCTTGTTTTTTTGCAGTTATTATCTCTTAAGATGAGCCTCCGTTAAGTGTTTTGCAAGAGCGAATGGATGTTTTAATAGCCAACATAGCTGGATTTTCATGGTTTATCATAAACAGTAATAAATGATTGGGGTTTTCAAGCCAGCTCGGAGAAATTATTGTTTTTTCAAAGAGCCGCCCTGTCAGATATAATGCCGTGTCATCTAATTGGCCGGTTCTCGTATTTCTTCAATCGTACTCTATAGTAATATACAACACTCATGGATTTCTCCAAATATATATTTGCCGGGTTGCATCGCAACCATGAGAAGGGATTTCATGTCCAAGACAAAGGAATTATTCTAGGATATTCATTCCGGGTTATATTACAACCACGTTCAAAGATTCATCCAACAAGTTGTGGTGAGTCATATTATTCTCACATAGTCCCGAGTCGCCGCAGGCAGACAACCCGACACTTGGGGGCTACATTATTCAAGTCCAGTTTATATCAAATATGCAAGTCCCATGTTGCTGCAAGCATGCCCGTGATACTTGGGGGCTAATGCAAGCCGGTTTTCAAATCATTACATTGTCAGCAAGACCACATTATCTCAAGGAGATGAGCCGGTCTTTCTATATTTTTTCCTAGCTCAGTAATTCTTACTGACCCGGTACTTGGGGGCTACACCGCTCAGATCAAATTTTCTAAAAGTCCCAAGTCGCCGCAGGCATGCAACCCGACACTTGGGGCCTATAGTATTCAGCTGTTCAAACAGATTAAGAGATTCAAATTGAAGACCCGGACCATCACATGATGATGAGCTGACCCTTGGGGGCTACACCTGCTGAAGTTTCATAAAGTATAAGAAAATTATAAGTCCCACGTTGTTGCACGCAGGACAACCTAGCACTAGGGGGCTACACAGTCAAAATATTATTGCAAAGCACCAAGTTATCATGGATAATCTCGGAGCTTGGGGGCTACAGGTAATATGGACATATCAAAAATTTGAGGAGAATTTTCAAGATGTTAATTATGGAGTTCAGTTGTTAGACCCGACGTCACCAAACATTTATGACCCAACGTTATCAAAAGATCATAACCTGCTGGATTTTATATAAGCCGCCCTGCTTCATAACAATGGAAGTCCGGTTCTACATCAGATGCAATTTCATCCCAATATTATTATCAAGTCAGCTGAATTCTAGTTATTTGACCCAACGTCACCAACCATAATGACCCGGCATCATCAATGATTATGACCCGGCGGAAATGACCCGCCAAGAGTATTGGAAGCCGACTCAATGGCATATGGGTGTTCTATTCTCAATATTTTTCAAAGGACATTGACAAGCAAGATGATTATCAAAGACAACTATTTCATATGCAGAAAAGATCCGGATTTCTGAGGAGCCATTTCATAAGCCGGCCAAAAGAGCAAGTAGGCTACTTAACATATTTATTATTCTTATTTCAGGAGCTTAGCATGAACAAATTCAAACTAATTTGGGAGCTAATGTAGGGGATATACCCCGTGGTATGACCCGACCTGGCGACTCACAGGAGACCCGGAAAAGACATGACGTTTTATTAATGACCCGACAGGAGGATCATAGGACGAACAGGACCAAGCCCCGGCGTGTAAGCCAGCGTCAGGCGGCTCACAAGAGAGGCTCAAAGAGAGGAAGACTCCCTGCCGAAGGTTACAAGACCCGGAATAGGATTCTAGAGAGACTAGTCCTAATCCTACTCCTAGTAGGACTTTATTTGTAAACCTACCCTCTCCACTTATATAAGGAGGGGTAGAGCACCCCTAGAGGGAGGAGAGACACATGTCCACAAGTTTAGACAACCCAAGAGATTAGAGATAGACAAATTAGAGGCTCTCGTGATAGAGGTAGCAAACGGCACCCCTGTAACCGAGAGATCTTCTTCATCATCAATACCAGACAAGCAGGACGTAGGCTTTTACCTCCATCGGAGGGGCCGAACCTGGGTAAACTCCGTGTCTCTTGATTCCGATCAACCCCTTCAAGCCGCCACGTAGTTGCGTCTTCGCCCCGAACCTAAGTCCGTTCACCTGGACATCTGCCATGACAAATCCACGACAACATGTATGATCATTGAGAAACGATGAATTAATAAACATTAACATAATAATATTCATAAACATAAATAACATAATCATCAAGTTTCATAATATACGACCCTTAAATAATGTTTACCCCCTATTCATTTTATCATATTAGCATGGCATGACTCCGTGTTCACCAGATAAATACCAATGTTAAGCACCACACTGTTAAGTCAGCCAATTGTATCATACTTTTTAACGTGCTTCAACTTTTTATTACTCACTCAATACATGAGCGTGAACCATGGACATAGCATATAGGTGGAATAAAGTATGGTGGTAGGTTGCAAAGGGGTAAAAGTGGAGAAGAAAGTCCCGCATCAACTCGTTGTATCAACAAGCTATGGAGATGCCCATCAATAGATATCAATGCGAGCAGTAGGGATTGCCATGCAATGGATGCACTAGAGTTATAAGTGTATGAAAGCTCAACCGAAGCTAAGTGGGTGTGCATCCAACTTGCTTGCTCATGAAGACCTCGGGCATTTGAGGAAGCCCATCATCGGAATATACAAGCCAAGTTCTATAATGAAAAATTCCCACTAGCATATGGAAGTGACAAAACAAGAGACTCTTAATATGAAGAACATGGTGCCACTTTGAGGCACAAGTGTGGAAAAGGAGGTATTAGCACTGTCCCTTCTCTCTTTTCTCTAATTTATTTTATTTTATTTTTCTATTTTATTTCTGTTTCTCATTTTTCTTTCTTTTCTTTTCTTTCTTTCTTTTTTATTTCTTTCCTTTTCAATTCCTTTTTTCTTTTATTTTTCAACCGGAGTCTCTTGCCAACTTTTGAGGGAATCATTCTATCCATCATCCTTTCCTCCTTGAGAGAGTGCCCTAATAATGATGATCATCACACTTTTATTTACTTACAACTCAATATGAAAAACTGATAAGATAATATGACCCTATATGAATGCCTTTGGTAGTGTACCATGACGTGCAATGATCTTCATAGCGAATGATATAAAAAAACGGACAAGCCATGGAAATATCATGCTAGCTATCTTAAGATCATGCAAAGCAATATGACAATGAATGTACAAATCATATGATGCGACGATAGAAGTTGCATGGCAATATATCTCGGAATGGCCATGGAAATGCCATGATAGGTAGGTATGGTGGCTATTTTGAGGAATATATAATGAGACTTATGTGCAACAGAGTGTATCATGTCACGGTGTTTGGATGCACCGACGAAGGTTGCACCGATCCTCGAGGTGAGAATGGGCAATGCACGACATCGAAGAGGCTAGCAAATATGAGGTGGTGAGAGTGCTTATATCCATGGATTCACATTAGTGATAAAGAACTCGCATACTTATTGCAAGATTTTATTAACTCTCTTGAAGTGAAGTACTACACGCATGCCCCTAGGGAGGCGGTTGGGAGGAGTTAACCATCGCATGCGTCTGACTTAAACATCACTAGGATTTCAACGAGGAATAGGAATGCTCACACATCATTACCATGGCATAAAAAATATTTGGTTGAACAACAAGTTAACACCCTCTAATTCGTAATATTCTTATTAACCAATGATTATGCACTCATGCCTTTTAACATTACCACATTAATATCATTAACTCACAATTTCTCTTTTATGTGCTACATGAAGGTTTTGATTATGCACTCCTTGCTACCTAATATTTTTAGACTAGTCTTATAACCCATGCAAATTACCGTCACTATTTATTAACTCTCAAACAAATATAAGTGAATAATGAGAGTGCAATTATTTCTTTAAAATCTATACGTCAGCGTGCTCTAAAAGATACAAGTGAAGTACTAGAGCAACTGCTAAGCTCAAAAGATATAAGTGAAGCACATAGAGTATTCTAATAAATCAAGGTGAACATGTGTATATCTCAAGCGGGTGTGTCCAACAAACAATGATTGTTAAACTTAAAAGAAAAACAACCTACGATACATGATGCTCCAAGCAAAAGTCATATCATGCGATGACTAAAAATATAGGTCCAAGTGAGATACCGATGGATTGAGACAAAATAGGGGATGCCTTTCGGGGCATCCCCAAGCTTATACTCTTGAGTATTACTTGAATATTACCTTGGGGTTCCTTGGTAATCCCCAAACTTAACTCTTTCCACTCCTTATTGCTTCATCAATCATGACAACACCCAAGACTTGAAAACTTCAGCACACAAAACTCGACAGAAACTGTGTGAGATCCATTAGTAGGATAGGCGAACCATAAACATTAGGTAATGTTATAAATTGATTCATTTTTTATTATTGCATAAGGTACTGTATTCTAACTTCTTCATGACTTATACCCCCCGATATAACCCATAGCATCATCAAAACAAGCAAACTATGTAGGCAAAAACAGAATATGTCTAAAACAGAACAATCTATAGTGATCAACAAATACAAGAACTTATGAAACTCAAAAAATTATGAGAAATTTGGAAGAAATGAGGAATTTATATAGCTATATTGTGTAAAAATATATATTAAAAAGACATTCCACTAAAATAACAGAAATTCTGCACTGGACATCAAAGTTCTGTTTTTGCGTTGTATCAATTCTACTCATCATTCAAATCATCCCAAAGGCTTTACTTGGCACAAAAACTAATTGAAACACAAAAGCACAATAATTACAATAGCAATAATCATATTATCAAAAGCAACCAGAAAGTAGTGGGTTGTCTCCCAACAAGCTCTTTCTTTATAGCCATTAGGATAGGCTTGAGATTTCAATGATGCTCACATAAGAGACAAGAATTGAAACACAAAGAGAGCATCATAAAGCATGTGAAAAAGATATATAAATCTAACATACTTCCTATGCATAGGCATTTTATAATCAACCAATTTATCAAGACAAGAAGTGTCTAGCATATGCAAGTAGGAAGAGCGAAGCATTAATAATTTCAACACAAAGAGAGGTAAATGAGTAACATGCAAATTCCTATAACCATGTTTTCCTCTCTCATAATAATGACATGTAGGATCATAATAAAATTCAACAATATAGTTATCGTGTAAAACATTCTCTTTATGATCCATATGCATACAAGTCTTATAATCTTCCAAGGTAGCGGGACCAACATCAACTAAAGTCATGACCTCTCCAAATCCCACGTTTATCGATAATTTTGTAAGACTGACCATTCTACAAAGTAGTGGGATCATTAGTACCTAAAGTTGACGCTCTTCAAAACCCACTTTTAGTAGTTTGCAAATATCATAATCAATAATAGATTCATAATGAAGCTTATAATTATCAAGATCACAAGAAATATCATGGTTGTCACCCCAATCATGATCATTAACACAATTAATATTCATTGAATTTATATCAAAATTGTAATCATGCTTTTCATTTAAGGAACTATCATGAATCTCTTTATAAATTTCTTTTAACACATCAGCACAATTTTCAGATTCACGATTTTCAAGTAAGACCTGATAAACATAATCTAGTGCACTAAACTCACTAGCAATTGGTTCAACATAATCGGGTGTTTTTAAAAGATTAGCTAGTGGATGGGGATCCATTTATCTTACTTTTCTTGTTTTTTTTCAATTTGTGTGACAAATATAAGGATAGCATGGCCAGACAAGTAGATAGTAGTACATGTGAATGATAATTTGTGTATAGGTACTTGATAGTAGGTTGGTGATACTCCTCGACAATGGCATCGGGAATCCTTCCTGAAAGTTGTGATCTAAGTTGATTTTTTTGTGAAGAGGAAAAAATGATACAACAAAGTATAGATTAGTATTTCCCTCGATGAGAACCAAGGTTATCAAACCAATATGAGTAGCACGCAACTCCCATATTCAATGATTCCACACAAAGAAGCAAACACTTGCACCCAACGCGGGCAAGAGGGTTGTCCATCCCCTTGGACTTGTTATTTGCAAGCAAATGAAGTGTGTAGATGATAGTTTATAATTATAAAATGTAAAATAAATAGAAAACAAATAAATGATAACATGGTATTTGAAGCTTTTGTAAATATATAAGTGAATAGACCCGGGGGCCCTTGTTTTTCCTAGTGGCATCTCTCATGTAGTACACATATGGTGGGTAAACAAATTACTATTGGGAAATTGGTAGAAAAGCGCATAGTTATGCAATATTAGTTCATGGCAATGATCATAACATATAGGCATCACGACTGTAAGCAAGTAGACCAACTCCTGACTGCATCTACTACTATTACTCCACCCATCGACCGCTATCCAGCATGCATCTAGAGTATTAAGTAAAATAGAGTAATGCTTGGAGCAAATTGACATGATGTAGAAAAAGTATATTCAATTAATATGAAAAAACCCCATTGTTTTATCCTTAGTGGCAACAATACAAAGACATGTATTGTCCCTTTCTGTCGCTGGGATATAGAGCACCTCCAGATTGAACCCACTACAACGCACCTCTGTCACTAAAGAAATATCAATCTAGTTGGCCAAACTATTTCAACAGATCAGAGAGAATTACAAAGTTATCATATAATCATGCATATGTAAAGAATGTCCATTAAGGAATTCAATATAATTTCATGAACAATCTGAACATAAACCCACAATTCATCGGATCCCAACAAACGCACCGCACAAAGTGATTACATCAGATAGATGAAAGCAAAGATGTGATGATCATTATATTTAAGAACAAGAGAGAGAGATAACCATCTTGGTACTAACTACAGACCCGCATGTCTATGGTGAAATACTCATACATCATCGTGGGAGCAGCAAGGTTGATGTAGAGGCCCTCCGTGATTGATCCCCCCTCTGACAGGGCACCAGAACAGGGCTCCAGATGGGCACATGGCGGTACATAGACTTGCAGTGGCGGAAAAAGTGTTTTGGGTGTCTCCTAGGGTTTTTGGGATATATTTGAATTTATAGGCTAGAGGGCGACGTCGAGAGACGCCGGGAGGGGCCATCACACATATGGGTGCGACCACCCCCTTGGTGCGCCCTGTTGTGTGCTGCCTCTCTTGTGCAACATCCGGTTTCCTACCAAAGCTCCTAGGTCTTCTTTTGGTCCAGAAAAAACATATAAAAGTTTCATGGCAATTGGACTTCGTTTGGTACTGTAAATCTAAAAAGCCAAAAACATGCATAAAACAACAACTAGTGCTTGGCACTGGGTTAATAGGTTAGTGCTAAAAAATAATATAAATTAGTAAGTAAATACCCAAAAAGTATCCTAGAATGATAATATTATAGAATGGATCAATAAAAAATTATAGATACGTTGGAGACGTATCACAACACACCACTCCCACTTAAGATAAATCAATCTAGTTGGCCAAACCAAATAGATAGATTGGAGAGAAATACGAGGCTATAACAATCATGCATAATATAATTCAGAAAAGTATGAGTTACTTTCAATGAATAATCTGGTCATAAACCCAGAATTCATCAGATCCCAACAAACACACCGCAAAAGAATATTACATAGGATACATCACTGCGAGAATCGCGACAAACATGGTATTGAAGATCATAGAGGGAGAAGAAGCCATCTAGGTACTAGCTATGGACCCATAAGTCTATGGTGGGATACTCACACATCATCATGGAGGCAACAAGGTTGATGCAGACGGCCTCCATGTTCGATTCCCCCTCCAACATGGTGCTGGAAAAGGTCTTCAGATGGGATGACGGTGGAACAGACACTTGCGGCGGCGAGAAAAGTGTTTCTGGTTGCTCTCGGGTGTTTTTGGAATGTTTTGGGATTTATAGAAGTGGATTTAGTGTAAGGGGACCTACGAGGGTTGTCGTGGATTTGTCACGGCAGATGTCCGGGTCAACGGACTTAGGTTTTGGGCGAGACGCAACTACGTGGCGACTTGAAGGGGTTGATCGGAACCGAGAAGACACGGAGTTTTACCCAGGTTCGGCCCCTCCGATGGAGGTAAAAGCCTACGTCCTGCTTGTCTGGTATTGATGATGATGAAGATCTCTCAGTTACAAGGGTGCTAATTGCTACCTCTAATCACGAGAGCCTCTAATCTCTTGTGTTGTCTAAACTTGTAGACTTGTGTCTCTTGAGAACCTGTCCCTCTAGGGGTGCTCTACCCCTCCTTATATAAGTGGAGAGGGTAGGTTTACAAATAGAGTCCTACTAGGAGTAGGATTAGGACTAGTCTCTCTCGAGTCCTACTCCGGGTCTTATTTCCTTTAAGGGAATCCTTCTCTCTTGTGGGCCTTCTCCTGTAGGCCTTCTCTTGTGAGCCGCCTGGCGCCGGCCCACCCGCCGGGTCTTGGGCTTGGTCATCCTGTGACCCGCTTTCCGGGTCATAAATAATATGTCATGTCTTCGGCCGGGTCTCTTGCGAGTCGCCAGGCCGGGTCATACCATGGGGTATATCCCCATCATTAGCCCCTAGGTTAGCTTGAATTTATTCATGGTAAGCTCCTGAAATAAAAGTAACAAATATGTTAAGTGACCGGCTTGCTCCTTTGGCCGGCTTGTAAAATGGCTTCTCAGAAATCCGGGTCTTTTCTCCATATGAATGAGTCGTCTTGACAATCATCTTGCTTGTCAATGTCTTTTGAAAAATATTGAGAATAGAACACCCATATGCCATTGAGTCGTCTTCCAATACTCTTGGCGGGTCATCTCCGCCGGGTCATAATCATTGATGATGCCGGGTCATTATCGTTGGTGACTCCGGTTTAAATAACCAGAATCCTACTGACTTGATAAATATTGGGATGAAAATCCATCTGATGTAACTGGACTTCCATTGTTGTGAAGCAGGGCGGTTTATATAAACTCTGGCAGGTTATGATCTTTTGATAACACGGGGTCATAAGCGTTGGTGACGCCGGGTCTACCAACTGAACTCCATATTTAATATCTTGAAAATTCTCCTCAAAGTTTTTGATATGTCCATATTACCTGTAGCCCCCAAGCTCCGAGATTATCCACGATAACTTGGTGCTTCGCAAATAACATTTTGGACTGTGTAGCCCCCAAGTGCCGGGTTGTCCTGCCTGCAACAACCTGGGACTTATAATTGCCTTATATCTTATAATGCTTCGGCGGGTGTATCCCCCAAGGGCCGGCTCATCAGAATGTGATGCGGCGGGTCTTCAATTTGAATCTCTTAATCTGTTGGAACAGCTGTATACTGTAGCCCCCAAGTGCCGGGTCGCACGTGTGCGGCGACTTGGGACTTTATGAAATCTAATCTAAGCGGCGTAGCCCCCAAGTGCCGGGTCAGTAAGAATCACTGGGCTGGGATTTTTTAGAAAAATATAGAAGGGACGGCTCATTTTCTTGAGATAATATGGTCTTGCTGATGATGTAATAACTTGAAAGCCGGCTTGCATTAGCCCCCAAGTGCCGTGGTGCATGCTTGCAGCGACATGGGACTTGCATATTTGATATAAAACTGGACTTGAATAGTGTAGTCCCCTAAGTGCGGGTCGTCTGCCTGCAGCGACTCGGGACTATGTGAGAATAATATGTCTCACCATAATTTGTTGAATGAATCTTTGGCCGTGGTCGTAATATAACCCGGAATGAATATCCTGGAGTAATTCCTTTGTCTTTGACATGAAATTCCTGCTCGTGGTTGCGGTGCAACCCGACAAATATGAGAAATCCATGAGTGTTGTAGATTACTACAGAGCACAATTAAAGAAATCCGAGAACCGGCCAATTAGATGACCCGGTATTATATCTGATAGGGAGGCTCTTGAAAGATAATAATTTCTCCGAGCTGATTTGAAAAAATCCCAATCCTTTATTACTGCTTATGATAAACCATGAAGATCCAGCCATATTGGCTATTAAAAGATCCATTTGCTCTTGCAAAACACTTAACGGCGGCTCATCTTAAGAGATAAAACCTGCAAAAACGAACAAGACAGAATATATTCTGCATTGTTGTGTGGGCGGCTTGAAGAGGCTCAACCCGGAGATGTTCATACCTTTCATAACATTGCATCTTTCTCATAATCTTGCTCTGATCCGGCTTGATAAGCCGGCGTGTTATCTGGAGGTGGGAAGCTCCCTTGAATAATCCACGGCTGACATGTCAACCGGAATGGCATAAAGCCGGCTGTATGAAGGGTAATGTAAGCTATACCCGAAGGTAAGAAGCCTCCTTTTAACAGCAAATTTTGCACCTTTGTATGCGAACACCGGTTGTCGATGGGTGATGTAAGCTATACCTTGAGGCAAGAAGCCTCCATCGACAGCCGCGACTAATGATTTGCCTGAGATGACATAAAGCCGGCTGTTTGAAAGGAGATGTAAGCTATACCCGAAGGCAAGAAGCCTCTTTCAACAGCTACAGTTGATAAGCAACTAAGTTTTGGCGTAAACGCCGGTTGTTAGGGTGAGATAAGCAAACCCGTCGGTAAGAAGCCCCCTTCGACAACCGCGGTTAATAAGTAACCGGAAGTGGCATAAAGCCGGCCATTAGGGTGAGATAAGCGATACCCGTCGGTAAGAAGCCCCCTTCAATGGCAGTAGTTGATAAGCAACTGGAATTTGGTGTACACGCTGTTGTCTTAGGGTACTGTAAGCTATACCAAAGGCAAGAAGCCTCCATCAACAACAGCGCTTAATGTAACCAAACTATGATTCGATGCTTGAATTCATACCAGTTCAGGGTCTCTAGGCGAGATTGGCCGTCAATTTCTTGAACCGGCTCAGGGTCTCTAAGCGAGATTGGTCGTCAATTTCTTGAACCGGCTCAGGGTCTCTAAGCGAGATTGGCTGTCAATTTCTTGAACCGGCTCAGGGTCTCTAGGCGAGATTGACTGGTAAGAGTGTAGCAAGTCACCTCAATTTTAGCCGGTTCAGGGTCTCTAAGCGAGATTGGCCGTCAATTTCTTTGAACTGGCTCACGGTCTCTAGGCGATATTAACCGGTAAGGCAGGCGGGTCACATAGCAGAGTAGCATCAATCTTGTAAGCCGCCATCTTGTATGAAGAAATGATAGAAGCTCCAAATGTCTTTATGATGACCCATTCATCCGGGCACCCATGTTTGAATGGTGCATCACGGCGGTCCGTCCTCTTGGGCAATCTTTTAATCATCCACAAATAATGTAGTAGCCCCCAGGATTGGGTTTTTCTCTTGCAAAGACCCGGGGTTTTTGTTGAAAACGACCAAATGTGTCTCACCATGTCTGTAGTCCCCGAGTCTTAAGTTGACTCGAAGAGGCGGCTTGAGAATCTCCATTGAAAATTGAGGTTGGCCGTGGCGGGTTATAGATGACACCGCATGGTTTGTTTCAATAATCCGGTCGAGGGTTCGTTCCGGCTGGTTATTGAAGTGAACCAAATTGTAGTGGTGACGACTTGTGCGCCTGTCCGTCGGGCAGCTCGTATCGACGAGCACCGCACCGATATGTTGATGTAGATCACAGTGTGGGTGGCGTCTTGCACGTGTCTGTTGGGAGGCTCGTACAGGCGAGCACTGCACCAATATATTGATGTAGACGTAGAAACCAATCGCGACATTGTAAGCTGGCCCTGTTTGTGAAATATGCCACGAAGTTATAAGCCGGCGCGAATGATGAGAGACGGCCATGGCATTTGTAAGACGGTGCAGGTGGCGAGAGTCGGCCTCGGCGTTGTAAGCCGACGCAGTGGCAAGACACGGTCACGGCATTGTAAGCCAGTGCAATGGCGAGGGAGTCCCTTGAATAACGTGACACGCACCACCACCTTTGGCACGCCTCCATCACCGCGGTATAGTGCCCCTTTGGCAATGACTAATTGTCCTGTGTCAAAAAATATTACAAATACGAAGTAATTGTTCTTCGACAGAATCAAAAAAGTATAGATAAAATAAATTGGGTGGATAACACCTGTTTCATCTCGATGATGAGCTGAGTCATCTCATAATTTCAACAGCGATTGAATCACTCTTGAAACCGCAACGGAGGTGGCAACTCGGCATCGGCGGCTCGGAGACGGTGCTGGACCGGGGCAGTTCGGTAGTGACGGCGTTTTCGTCAAAAGAAGTCCAGCGGGGCGACTTGAAATGCGATCGCACCAGGGTCAGAGCAGAGTGGCTCGAAACGGACCCTTCCTGGTTTTTTTACGACCAGCCCCCACCCCCCTTTCCTTATCCTACTCCGAACCGCACAGGGCAGCGCGGTAGCAGTACCGGCCAATGGTGGCCGATAGGTGCGGTGATGACGCGTATGCGCCCTGGAGGTCAGAGGTGGAGGCGAGGGCGAAGCTGACGGCGGCAGGGAGCTGGCGGCCGGCGGTGCGGAGCAGGGCGACGGCGCGTAGCGGAGGCGCCGCGCGGAGCTGGCTGGCGGCTTTATGGATGGGCGGCTCCGCACGCAGGCCCAACGGCGGCGGCTCAGCACACAGTGGTGGTTCAAGGAGGCTGACGGCGGCTCGACGCGGCGGCTCCACAAGGCAGAGGCACAGTGAGGAGGCCGGTCGTTGGTATGCTGTGGGCGGTCGGCGCATGGTTACAGAGTCGGCGCGTGCGGAGAGGAGCCGGCGTTTGTGGGTTTAACGGAAGCAGCCAAAGGCGAGGCGGGCGCAACGCAGATGAGCGAATCCGCAGTGGTGGATGTGGCGCATGGGAGTAGCGGCAGGGTGGCCGATGTGGTGAGAACAGCGGCGCGACCCGACAAACTCAAGCCGAGGCGGAGTGGATCAGCACAACAGGCACGATGGAACCGGCCAAAAGGCGGGGCTGGCGCAGTCCGCGGTGGTTCAATCCTCGGCGAAGATGACTACAACAGCTCGAGGATGCAGCGGCTGAGGCGCGCAGGTGGAGTGATGCCACCACCGAGGTGCTGCGAGGCGAGTCATCACGGCAAAGCTGCAGAGGTGGCGGTAAGTGCGGCGGAGCAAGGTGAATTGGAGCACGTCGCGCGGTGAGGAAAGGTGGGCCAGCCACGGCGACTGCGGCAAGTACGGCAGGCGAGCCGCAATTTCAATGGAGTGGAAGGCAAGGCCACAGCGGCATCGAGGATGCGGTGGTGAAGGTGAATCATGCCTGTGACCGCCAGACGAAAGCGAGCCGAAGCCAGCAAGGCGCACGCGCGGTCGAGGTCGCTGCGGAGTCCGGGGTCGAGCGAGAACACAATGGCAGCCCGACTCGGACCGTGACTTGCTCTCCCCCTTTCTGTTTCTCTTTTCCTTGATCATCTATGCAAGTAGCAACGCCTTTAGTATTTTCACCAGGACTGCCTTCTCATCAGATGACGATGTAATAGTACTACTTGGTGTAATCAACGTGGCAAATCTCTTCTGGTTTCCTCCCGGTGATGAGCAGTACTAGGAGCAATGATCAGTAAAGACCGATCGGGAGTGGGTGGCCGACGCTTTGGACGGTCGAGGCCGAGTCCGCGTCTGTTTTGACTTCCGGGTCATCGTTTGCCTTTTTTTATCTGGATCTTGTGAGTAGGCATATACGCTGGGTCTCTCATGTGGATGTTACCACACGGAAGTTCTTTCTAATTGATTGCCTTTTGATGACAAGCATCGTGCCGCTGATTTTCTTTTGGGCCGACGCATTGGCTGAGTCACTAGAACTTTTCCAATCTTGACTGATAAACTCTGAACCGCTGCAAATCCTTCGAACCGGCTCTTTCATTATCTGATCGTTTAGCAAGCTTCTCGATCCCTAAGGAAATCCCTTCAAGATCACAACATCACCACTCACCCCACGGTGGGCGCCAACTGTCGTGGATTTGTCACGGCAGATGTCCAGGTCAACGGACTTAGGTTCGGGGCAAGACGCAACTACGTGGTAGCTTGAAGGGGTTGATCGGAACCGACAAGACACGGAGTTTTACCCAGGTTCGGCCCCTCCGATGGAGGTAAAAGCCTACGTCCTGCTTGTCTGGTATTGATGATGATGAAGATCTCTCAGTTACAAGGGTGCTAATTGCTACCTCTAATCACGAGAGCCTCTAATCTCTTGTGTTGTCTAAACTTGTAGACTTGTGTCTCTTGAGAACCTGTCCCTCTAGGGGTGCTCTACCCCTCCTTATATAAGTGGAGAGGGTAGGTTTACAAATAGAGTCCTACTAGGAGTAGGATTAGGACTAGT
The DNA here is from genome assembly GCA_022496015.1 of Hordeum marinum. Taxonomy (NCBI): domain Eukaryota; kingdom Viridiplantae; phylum Streptophyta; class Magnoliopsida; order Poales; family Poaceae; genus Hordeum; species Hordeum marinum. Next base: position 405,606,375 of record CM039676.1, on the reverse strand, counting down.
CTCTCTCGAATCCTACTCCTGGTCTTATTTCCTTTAAGGGAATCCTTCTGTCTTGTGGGCCTTCTCCTGTAGGCCTTCTCTTGTGAGCCGCCTGGCGCCGGCTCACCCGCCGGGTCTTGGTCTTGGTCATCCTGTGACCCGCTTGCCGGGTCATAAATAATAGGTCATGTCTTCGGCCGGGTCTCTTGCGAGTCGCCAGGCCGGGTCATACCATGGGGTATATCCCCGTCAAGGGTGCCACAAGTCTACTGGGGGCGCCCTACCCCCTGGACGCGTCCTACAGGCTTGTCGCCTCCTCGTGAGGCCTCTGGACTCCTCCCAAAGCTTCTTAGGTCCAAAATTGTCTAGAAAAAAATCACAAAAATGTTTCATCGTGTTTGGACTCCATTTGGTATTGATTTTCTGCAAAAGTCAAAACCACGGAAAAAATAGGAACTGTCATTTGGCACTGGGTTAATAGTTTAGTCTCAAAAAATGATATAAAATAGCATATTATTGCATATAAAGCATCCAAGATTGATAATTTATTAGCATGAAACACTCAAAATTTTTAGATATGTTGGAGACATATCACGGACTACGACGTACCCTCCATAGGCGAACTGTGTTAAAGATTCCCGATTGGTGAAAACATTTTGTGGCGAGTGACACCATTTGCCCGCCACTACTCCAGCAGATAGCTGTGGCAGCCGATAGATGATGCCCACCACACATGTATTTCTGCAACTCGTTCCGTAGGTGTTCAAAAATTATAAAAACTATTAGTGGCAGGTGCCTAAGATGATGTGGCAGGTTGTTTTTTCTGCCTGTCACCTAAACTTAGCTGTGGCGGGTTCTTTGTTTCCCCCGTCACTGGTTGCATACCATATGGTTGAGGGTTTCTAAGCCCCACTTATACGTCAATTTTGCACCATGTTTTCTTATTGATATTTATGCTATTTTCAGTCATTATTTCACTTTATGATGCAATCTTAATGCCTTTTTCTCTCTTATTTTATAGGGTTTTATACAAAGAGCAAAATTATTGGCAGATGGAATTCTGGACCGCAAAGGGCTATAGAAGAGTTGTATATTTTTCAAAACTCCAAATGACCTGAAAATTGAGGGAGATCTATTTTGGAATAAATTAAAATTATTGGCGAAAGAATCATTAGAAGGGGACCCACCAGGTGGTCACAAGTCTATTGGGCGCTCCCATCAAGTTTGTGCCCCCCTGGTAGAGCCCATCTTCTCTTATATGGAGTTATTTACCCTAGAAAAAAACATAAGATTACTTTCGGGACAAAGCACCGCTGTCTTGGGGCGGAACCTGGGCAGGAGCACTTTTTCTCTTTGGCGGAGCGATTCTGCTGGGGAAACTTCCCTCCGGGAGGGGGAAATCAATGTCATCGTCATCACCAACGCTTCCTCCATCATGGGAGGACCAATATTTCTCAACATCTTTACCAGGACCATCTCATCTCAAACCATAGTTCATCTCTTGTATCCAATGTTTGTCTCAAAACCTTAGATTGGTATGCGGGGGTTGCTAGTGGTGTTGATTACACGTTGTAGTTGATGCTAGTTGGTTTACTTGGTGTAAGATTATATGTTTAGATCCAAAGCATATTCATTATACTTCTGATCTTGAACATGATGATGATTTTTGAGTAGTTACTTTTGTTCTTGAGGACATGGGATAAGTCTGGTTATAAGTGAACTTGTGATGTTGGTATTAATTCGATATTTTGATGATGTGCATGTTGTTCTTCCTTTAGTGGTGTGATATGTATCCGACATATCTACTTTCCAAACACTTTTTCTCTTGTCTTGGACTCTAATTTGCATGATTTGAATGGAACTATTTCGAACCAACGTTGTTTTCAGCATAACTACCATAGTGTAGTTTTTGTACAGAAATAAAAATTCTCGAAATTGGAAAATTTTTGTTGGATATTTTTTATGGAATATATAAAAATACTGGAGCGAAGATCCACCGAAGGGGGCCCACCAGCTGTTGGCAAGGCAGCAGGGCGCACCTTGTTACCTTGGGAAGCTCACGTGGCTCCGCTGACCCTAATTCCAAGCCTATAAATTCCTATTTCCGGAGGAAAAAAATAAGAGAGAAGTTTTCATAACATTTTACGAGATGGAGGCACCACCACCTCCTGTTCTTCCTCGGGAGGGCTGATCTGGAGTCCGTTTAGGGCTCCGAAGAGGGGGATTCGTCGTCGTCATCATCACCAACCGTTCTCCATCAACACCCCCATGATGCTTGATACGTCCATTTTGCATCATGATTTTCTAGTGTTATTTATAATGTTTTTATGCATAATAATGCTTTGGGGAGTAATTGTAATGCCTTTTCTCTCATAATTTGCAAGGTTTACACAAAGAGGGAGAATACCGACAGCTGGAATTCGGGACCTGAAAAAGCATGTCAAAGATACCTATTATGCACATCCCAAATGGAGCTGAAACTTTACGAGGAATTTTTGTGGAATATATAATGAATTTTGGAGCAAAGAACTACTAGAGGGGGCACCCTGGTGAGCACGAGACACCAGGGCGCGCCAACCCCCCAAGCGTGCCCTGGTGGGTCGTGCTCGCCCCGGGCCACCTCCGGAGCCCATTTTCTGGTCTAAATTCCCATTTAACCTAAAAAATTAGGAGAGGACATTTGGGACAGAACACCTCTGTCTCGAGGTGGAACTTGTGTGGGAGCACTTTTGCCCTATGACGAAGCGATTCCTTCGGGGGAACTTCCCTCCCAGAGGGGGAAATCGAAGTCATCATCATCACCAACAACCCTCTCATATTGGGGAGGCCAATCTTCATCAACATCTCCAACAACACCATCTCCTCTCAAACCCATTCATCTCTCGTGTTCAATCTTTGTACCGGAACCTTAGATTGGTACTTGTGCACTAGTAGAAAACATGCCTTCCGACCGGAGCATTAGTCCCAGTCGCAATTTGGACTGGGACTAATGGGACCATTAGTCCTGGTTCATGAGGATAAGCATTAGTCTCGGTTCATGAGGACCTTTTAGTACCGGTTGGTGTCACCAACCGGGACTAAAGGGGTGGTGGCAACTGTACGCCTGGCGTGAGCCCTATTAGTCTCGACTCGTGGATCAAATTGGGACTAAAGATCCAAACCGTTCAATTCCCGCACCCTTTTAGTTCTTCCGCGCGAGATTAAACGCCACATGATCGATGCTATAGTAACCGCGACCAATGCCTCATTTCTTTTTGTCTCCCTCTCCTCTCTTCTTCCCATCCTCCGCCATGAATCCAATCACTCGCTACGAGAAAGTGCTCGCACATGGCACGACCAATCTGAATGTCGTCTACACGAACGATAGCGCCAAAGTGAATTTTTTCTTTCCATGCTCGAGGAATGGCTTCAAGAGGAGGAACACAAGTTCTTGGCCCTCGATCTCGAGTACACGACTGATGGTCGTGATGTTGCCGTCGTCCAACTTTATTTCAAGAAATGTGTCATGGTCTTCTAGTGGGCAAGGTAATACGAAACTTGTCATAGTTTTAATTGGGACTTTTCTTTTGATTCATAGATAGGAAAATTGCATAGGAAAAGGAGGATTGGGAATGTCGAGAACATGTCATAGTTTCCTTGATTCATATGAAAAATGCATAGGAAAATTGGGGCTTTTCTTTGATTCATAGGAAAATTGGATAGGAATAGAAAATTGCATAGGAATAGGAGAATTAGAAAAATTTCATAGGAATAAGAATAGGAGGATAGGACGAATAGGATAGGAAAATTGCATAAGAATTTTCCTTGTAGTTGTATGTTGGCCATCATGGGAGAACATGTGTCATAGTTTAATTATATTAGGGGCTTCGATCTTTTGATTCATAGGATAGGAAATAATGCATAGGAATAGGAAACTTCCTATGATTCTTATTATACTTGTTGTGATTCTTATTATACTTGTGCCGAATTATACTTGTTATTATTCTTATTATACTTGTTTTAAAATATACTTATATAACACATTTGTTCCATTTTGTTGTTGCAGTAGTGACAAGAACTATCCAAAACTCATGGAGTTCCTTTCCAACGGCATATATTTTGCTAGCATTGATAAAACGAATGAGAAGATCAAGATGAGGCACACCTGGGGTATTGAGATACTAGCTGAATGCCACATTGATCTTCAGGGCAGGTTTAGACTTGAGCATGAGAAGACTTCAATGGCTGATCTGGCAGCCACCTTGATCGACGAGGACTATGCTGATATGAAGAAAAAAATCCCCAACTCAGGGGACAAACATTGGGAGAAGACCCCACTTGACCCTATCAACATTAACTCTGCAGCAATAGATGGGCACGTTGCATACGAGTTGTACCGCAAGATTAGAATCTTCAATTATGGGCAGCATCACCTCATACTGCTAGTACCACCACCAGTGCCCCATGGGCCTCCTACTTGGGGGTATTCTGATTCGGACGACTAGTAGTGTTGGTACTTCTTATAGGATTGGTATCTTCAATTATGCAGTACTATTTGTAATGGATATCTGAACTATTATTTCTACCCTGTTTAAGTATGGTTTGTGTGTGTAATGGATATTCTAAATTTTACTATGTGGCTTCTAATGGTTCATATTGAATACACAAAAATCTGGAGTTGAAATAAGTTAAAAAAATTGAAATCCTTTTGTAGCAGACGAGTTTTCGTTTGAAACACCGATACTTCGAAGGAGATTGTCCATTTTGTACACGAAGTGCATCCATTTTTTGTCATAAACCTCTCAACTTTTTAGCACATGCTATGTGGGTGAAATTATGATACCATGCCAAGTTTCAACCTTTTCAGGGTTCATTTGTGGTGCTTTTTAATTTCAGGGTCATTTAGCTAAAAACAATTCATTAAATGCATGAAAAATAGCAAATGAAGTTAGATAGGGTTGAAATTTTAGTATGTGGTTTCTAATGGTTCATATTGAATGCACAAAAAGTCTGGAGTTGAAGTAATTTAAAAAAATTGAAATCCTTTTGTAACAGACGAGTTTTCGTCCGGAACACCGATAATTCGAAGGAGATTGTCCATTTTGTATGCGAAGTGCATCCAATTTTTGCCGTAATCCTCTCAAATTTTTAGCACATGCTATGTGGGTGAAATGATGATACCATGCCAAGTTTCAACCTTTTCAGAGTTCTTTTGTTGCGCTTTTTAATTTCAGGGTCATTTAGTTAAAAAAAATTCATTAAATGCATGAAAAATAGCAAATGAAGTTATATAGGGTTGGCATTTCAGTATGTGGCTTCTAATGGTTCATGTTGGATTCACAAAAAGTCTGGAGTGGAAATAAGTTAAAAAATGAAATCCTTTTGTAACAGACGAGTTTTTGTCTGAAACATGGATACTTCGAAGGACATTGTCCATTTTGTACATGAAGTGCATCCAGTTTTTGCCATAACCCTCTCAACTTTTTAGCACATGCTATGTGGGTAAATTGATGATACCATGCCAAGTTTCAATCTTTTCAGAGTTCTTTTGTGGTGCTTTTTAATTTCAGGGTCATTTAGCTAAAAACAATTCATTAAATGCATGCAAAATAGCAAATGAAGTTATATAGGGTTAACATTTTAGTATGTGGCTTCTAATGGTTCATATTGAATGCACAGAAAGTCTGGAGTTGAAATAAGTTAAAAACTTGAAATCCTTTTGTAGGAGACGAGTTTTCGTCCGAAACAGCAATACTTCGAAGGAGATTGTCCATTTTGTACATGAACTGCATCCAGTTTTTGTCGTAACCCTCTCAACTTTGTAGCACATGCTATGTGGGTGAAATGATGATACCATGCCAAGTTTCAATCTTTTTCAGAGTTCATTTGTGGCGCTTTTTAATTTCAGGATCATTTAGCTAAAAACAATTTATTAGATGCATGAAAAATAACAAATAAAGTTAGATAGGGTTGAAATTTTATTATGTGGCTTCTAATGGTTCATATTGAATGCTCAAAAAGTCTGGAGTTGAAATAAGTTAAAAAATTGAAATCCTTTTGTAACAGACGAGTTTTCGTCTGAAACACCGATACTTCGAAGGAGATTGTCCATTTTGTACATGAAGTGCATCCATTTTTTGCCGTAACCCTCTCAACTTTTTAGCACATGCTATATGGGTGAAATGATGATACCAAGCCAAGTTTCAACCTTTTCAGAGTTCATTAATAGTGATTTTAACTAAAACAAATGAAGGTATAAAACTAAAAGAGTTAAACAGAATCTGGTTTTGATTAAACCACCTATTTAAATTATATTAAATTTTTCCCAACTTTAACATAATGATAAAACATACTAATATTAAACAATAGGAAAAGCAATCACTCAAAAATCTATTTTTAAACTAAAGTTATTCACAAATTACTATTTCACACAAGTTTCAAATGAATTCAAATCTAAAATATTTTAATTTGAAAACTACTGGCACTAACAGAAAGTTTGTAATTGTTTTGACCTAAAGCAAAAATATTCATTAAAAAACTATAAATATTCTAACATTTACTCCAAATATAATAACAGGAATTAGAAAAACAAAACAAAACAAAAAAGAGAAAATACAGCTGTAGTCCCTACCAACCGGGACTAAAGGTCCCTTTGCGCGTGAAAATTGGGCTGCTCAAAAGATGGACCTTTAGTCCTGGTTGGTGGATCCAACCTGGACTAAATGGTGGACCTTTAGTCTCGGTTGGTGATACCATCCGGAACTAAAGGTCATTGGGTATTTAACCCCGCCTTCTTCCTCCTCAGTTTCTCCCCCGACACCACTCCATTACATACGCCACCAGGCTGCCCAAATCCACCCCGACGTCGTCGCCATCGCCGCTACTCATCTCCGACCTCCTCCTCCCCAGCTTCACCAAATCCACCACGACAGCATCACCGTCGCCGCTCCTCTGCGCGCCTGCGTTGATCCTTGCCCGCTTCTCCAACCGCCGCCGAGGCCCGAGCCCACGCGCGCCGGCACCGCTCCTGCCTGCCTCTCCAGCGTCCTCCTCCATCCCCGAGCCTGCGCTCGCCGCCGCCCGAGCCCGTTCTCGCTGCTACCGTGAGCCATCACTGCCGCCCGTGTGCCTCCTCGTCCTCGTCGACGACATTGTCGCCGGCCCCGACACCGGACGCCTCCCATGCCTCCTCCTCGAGCCCCGTCGTTGCCGCCTGCACCCTCCTCCACCGAGCCCCATCGCGCCGGTGAGCTCCTGCCCCCATGCACCGATCCCCCTCCACCGCGGCCATCACGGCCACGTACGTGCGCCGGCCATATTTTACTTTAGTTGTTTTAGTTTAGTTGTTTTAGTTTTGTTAGTTTAGTTTAGTTTAGTTTTTTTAGTTTAGTTGTTTTAGTTTAGTTTAGTTTAGTTTTTTTACTTTAGTTCTTTTAGTTTTTTAGTTTAATTGTTTTAGTTTAATTTAGTTTATTTTTTTTACTTTACTTGTTTTAGTTTTTTTAGTTTAGTTGTTTTAGTTGTTTTAGTTTTTTAATTTAGTTGTTTTTTAGTCTTGACTCCCTAGTCGTCGAACCACAGATGTATTAGTGTGCCTTCGATGATGCATTAGTTGATAGTATTCGATGATGTATTAGTGATATTATTCGATGATGTATTAGTGATTTTATTCGATGATGTATTATAGTGATATTATTCGATGATGTATTAGTGATACTCTTCGATGATGTATTAGTGATACTACTATTCGATGATGTATATATTAGTGATACTACTATTCGATGATGTATTAGTGATACTATTATTCAATGATGTATTAGTGATATTATATGATCATATTGTTGCATTGCCTTGTATTTATTTGCATATCTTCGGTTCTCCTTATTGAATGCATTCTAATTGTTTTATATTTGTTCTAGATTAGTTAAGCTATGGATGACCGTGATCAAGAGAATGCCATGTACGACCTGATACGCTTCGGAAATGAAGAGAATGAAGTAGATGATGGCTCACAATACCTTAACCCATCCGGTGAGGGAATTTAGGAAGAACAACCAAGAGACGAAGGCGAACCAGCTGACAATGACAATGGCGAAGAAATTTTTGTCCATTTAAGACAGTTCGGCGAGGTATTAATTTGCCCTCTGGTCATCATCACATGTATTGATTGATTTGTATATATTAACGAATCTTTCTTCCTTTTATCCCTCTGGATCAAGCAAATCTTCTGCAAGGGTTAAATGTGTCCCGACAAGAAAGTTGAAACAAGGCATGAAGTATAACATCAATCAAATCAGAGCAGATGGCGAACCGATTGCTCCTAAAGAGAATGACAAATTTATACGTCAATGCGGAGTTATCGTTAGGGACCAAATCCCGATCACCGCTCAAGAATGGAATCAACCAAAGGATCGCGGAGTTCCTTTTGTCAGCCAAAGAGCAAAAGATTTGCTTTGGGAGGAGCTCATGAAACATTTCACCCTACCAGAGGGTCTGACAGATGTTCAACGGGAGAAAGTCTGTGCTCTTAAGAAGATGGTCACACAATTCCAGTCTTGGAAGAAAAGATTATGGAACAATTACTTGGAAGCAGAAAAGAAGACTCCAGAATTCAAAGGAGAATATGTGAAGTTAGCAGATGACTGGGATGAATTTGTGAAGTTCAAGGAATCATAAGAATGTAAGAAATGGTCGAGAATAAACAAGATAAATGCCGACAAAAAAACGTGGCACCATCGTTTGGGGCCAGGCAGATACAAGTCTGGGTTGCCTAAGTGCGACGAATCTGAGCAAAGCATGAGGGATGCAGGTGTCTCTCCAGTAATTGATACTTGGCTCGGGAGGTGTAGGACTTGGTTTTATGCACATGGGGGAAAGTTGGACCCAAAGACAGGCCAAGTTATTGAACATGCCAGTCTTAAAGATGCCACGAATGAGATAATTAAAGCAGTAGAAGAAGCTCGAGCGGGTGTGTACCAGCCGGATAAAGAGAATGACGAGCTTTCGCGTGCCCTCAAGAATCCTAAACACCCGTGAGGAACACGAGGCAAAGGCATGGTTCCGTGGTATCTGGGGTTTGAGGATTGGAACGACAGTTACAAATGTCGTGATAGAAAGAAGAAGCATGAAGTAGATTGGTTCAAGGACTTGGAATGCAAATATAACATGCAGCAGGAGCAAATCAACAAACTTAGCTAGCAAGGCGCGTCTCAGTAGCAGCAACAACCAGATCCAGCATTGGATGGTACCATTCCATCATCTATGCCGAAAAGCAGCATGGGTTCCACGGAGGTCCCCGCGGATGATGCACTGCTGGCTCGCTACCTCGTGGATGGTATCTTAGAGTCAACACCTTTAGAACTACACATGAAACTGAAGACCATATCCATGAAGGCGGCGGACGACTTTGCTTTCCCATGTGGACCTGAAGCAACTTTCCATGACAATCCGATTCCACCTGCCTATGCTCGTGTCGGGGTGGATCAAGTTGTGTCAGCATATGAAACACTAGATCTTGACTACCTTGGAGTTGAAGGGGAGCAGACACTGAGATAATCCACGTTTTGTGTCATTTTATGGAAAAAGGAATGCATCATGTTTGCAAACTTGATGCTAAGGCCACCGACTCCTCTTCCAAGTCCACCGCGTCAGCAGACTCCAACCCTCCCCGAGACGGAGCGCAGGCTGAGTCTGCCAAATTCATCTCCGCCGTGCCACCCGAATCCATCGTCCCAACTGAGAAGGAGCGCATGGAGAGTCCTCCATATCAAGATCGCCATGTCAGCATAGTTCATCCCACCCCGAGATGGAGCCTAGCGCGAAGAGTCCGTGATATCGATATCCCTCGTCTCCAAAGCGGAAGAGATCAAGAAAAAAGAAGAAACCCGAGCCTCCTATGAAAAATAAGTTAGCTTACGAGAAGACTGACGAGGAAACAGATGAACAAGTGGCTATCGAAGTGAAGGCCTTTTTTGGAATGAAACCAGCCTCGCCACTAAAGGAGAAAGTACCCGAAGAGATCATACAACACTTTATTGATGCAGCTAAACTAGTGGAGAAAAGGCCGTTATCAGACTATGAACGCTCTATCACCAATTCCTATGGATCCCACAACAAACGGAAGACGTCGAGCGGTAGCAGTAAATGCGGGAAAACTCTTCCCCAGCTTGGAGAACAACCAGTCCAATCGATCAGCCCACTCAAGGTGAGTGCCAATAAGGTGGTAATAACCAATGCTGATAGACAGAATGCTAGAATGCTCGGTATCACCGTTGAACAACTCCTAGAGATTGAGGAATTTCCACCATTGGATCTGAAGGAAATAGCATGGCAATATGTCCTCGGGAAACCTCTGGTCACTCCTGAGGACGAGAAGCTTCTAACAACGCAAATGCGCAACTTGCATGAGTGGTACAAGCGAGAAGTAGAGCTCGGGCAACGATCTAGCCTCATGGTGAAAGTTAAGAAAGAGCATTACATCCATGAAAATGCTTTGTGGATTGATTATCCATATTTTTTCCAATTATTCAATCAAAGAGCACTCGACAACTCTATCGTCAGTTGCTATTGTGTGTAAGTGATTTCTTTATGTAATTTAAGTCTCTAGCTTAGCTGATTCATTGCCTGTTATTATACTCACTATATTCTTTTGTGTGGTATTATGCAGAATGAAGATTTTTGAATCAAAAAGAGTTGGAGTCTATGGCATTGGGTTCATTGACACAAATACCGTTAATGAAGAAGTGCTGAGAAGGGACCCTAAAGAGACGAAGAAACAACTTCTAAGGTTTCTGAGGGCCCTAAAAGACAAAGAAGAAATACTTTTACCTTGGAACTTCGAGTGAGTGTTTCTGTCTTGTATTACAAATTCTATTTTTGCTTATATATATACTCGATGTTAAGTGTAGTTGATGAGTTATGCATGTACTCTTATACAAATCGTGTGCACAGCTACCACTCGATCCTTAGAATCATTAGACTTGACGATGGAAGTGTTGAAGTAGTCGACTCGCTAAGTAAAGACCCTGTAGATTACATAAGCTTGCATTCTTTGCTCAGAAGGTAATTTCAATCATTCACACACTATGTCGGCTTCTTTATTAGTTCATTTCCTGATATGAAGTAATTAGTAACTCCTTTATTCATTTTGTTTGCTGGGCAGGGTTTGGAAACGTTTCATCAAATAGGTCACCGGTGAATGGAAACCAGAGTTGAGATGGCGAAAGCCTAGGGTAATTGAGTAGTACTAGCTACATCCACACATCTCTTTAATTCTAGTTTCAATACCATTGTCATGATTCATTATTATTTGATTGAATTCTATTCTCGTAAAGTGCATGAGGCAGGCAGAGAGGACTGAACTATGTGCATATTACGTTTGCGAGAACATCTGCTTTATGACCGAAAGCAACAAGAGTGCAAGATATCTTTGGGTAAGTAAACACCATTCATATTTTTCATCATGATCTAATACATATACACACAACTAACATGCATATTCATATTGATCTCCTTCTTTATATATAGATGTCGGAGATGCGGGATCAGCTCCTACCAACGGACCACATACAAGCAATTCCAGAGGAAATTGCAAGTTTTTGCTTCAATAGGTCATATCTCCCGATAGAGAATACCATTATCTGATCCCCAAATGATCTGCAAATTGTACGAGAAATTATATATACCAAATTGTATATATATATGTGTGTGTGTATGCATGTGGTCGTACGAGAAATTCTATGATATATGGTTGTACGAGAAATTTTATGATATATGATCGGTTCTACGAGAAATTCTATTATGTATTAGAGTAAAATATGTTTGAAATGAAAAATAATTAAATGGAAAACACAAAATGAAACGGAAACATAAACAATAAACATTAAACCCCTAAACCCCTAAACCCCTAAACCTTTAGTCTTGGTTAGTGTTACCAACCGGGACCAAAGGTCCCGATGCCCTGGCGCGCTCTGCCGCCCACGTGGCCAGGGTTTAGTCCCTGTTCGTAGCCAACCGGGACTAAATACATAGACCCTTTAGTCTCTATACTTTAGTACTGGTTGGGGAACCGGGACTAAAGTCCCTTCCCAACCGGGACTAATGGCCTGTTTTCTACTAGTGGTGGGTGACTAGTAGTGTTGATTAGCATGCGTAGTTGATTGCTATATGGTTTATTTGGTGGAATATTATATGTTCAGATCTATTATGCTATTCAATACCTCTCTGATTTTTAGCATGAGTATTATTTGTGATTAGTTACCTTCGCTCTTGAGGTCACGAGAGAAGTCATGTTGCAAGTAATCATGCGAATTTGATATGTGTTCGATATTTTGATGACATGTATGTTGTGATGCCTTTAGTGGTCTCATGTGAACGTCAACTACATGACACTTCACCATCCTTGGGCCTAATGGAATGCATAATGGAGTAGTTATTATATGATGGGTTGATAGAGTGACAGAAGCTTAAACCCTAGTTTATGCGCTACTTCATAAGGGGCTGATTTGGGTCCACATGTTTAATGCTATGGTAGACTTTGTCTTAATACTTTTCTTGTAGTTCCGGATTCTTGCGAGGGGGTTAATCATAATTAGGTTGTTAGTTAAAGTAAGAATAGCACCTTAGCACCGGTCCACTCACATATCAAATTATCAAAGTAGCGAACACGAATCAAACCAACATGATGAAAGTGACTAGATGAAATTCCCGTGTATCCTCAAGAACACTTTGTTTATCATAATAGATTGTTTTGGCCTATAATTTGCCACAAAAGGATTGGGCTACCTTGCTGCACCTTTTTTTTTACCATTACCGTTAGTTGCTTGTTACAAATTACCTTGCTATCAAACTACTTGCTACTTACAATTTCAGTGCTTGCAGAAATTACCTTGGTGAAAACCGCTTATCATTTCCTTCTGCTCCTCGTTGGGTTCGACACTCTTACTTATAGAAAGTACTATGATTGATCGCCTATACTTTCACGTCATCATGACTCTTTTCTGGCGCTATTTCCAGGGAGTGAAGCGCTCTTGGTAAGTGGAAATCTGTAAGGAAAAACTTATAATACATGCTGAAATTTACTGTCACTTGTCACTATGGAAAGCAATCCTTTGAGGGGTTTGTTTGGGGTATCTTCACCTCGACCAGAACCACAATTAGTTACCCCTCAACCTACAACACCTACTGAAAATATTTTTTATGAGATTCCTTCGGGTATGTTAGAACATCTGCTAGCTAATCCTTATGCAGGAGACGGAACTCAACATCCTCATATGCACCTGATATGCGTGGTTAAAATTTGTGGATTATTTAAGCTTACAGGTTTATCCAGAGATGAAGTTAAGAAAAAGGTTTTCCCTTTATCTTTGAAGGGAAAATAATTGACATGGTATAGGCTATGTGATGATACTTTATCATGGAACTGTAATCGATTACAATTAGAATTCCGCCGAAGGTTTTATCCTATGCATCTAGTTCATCATGATCGGAATTTCATATATAATTTTTGGCCTCATCAAGGAGAAAGCATCGCTCTAGTTTGGGGGATGCTTAAATTAATGTTATATTCATTCCCCAATCATGAGCTCTCGAGGGAACTTATTATTCAAATTTTTTATGCTCGATTTCTCATAATGATCAAACCATGCTCGAAACTTCTTGCGCTGGTTCTTTTATAAATAAGACTATTGAATTCAAGTGGGATCTCTTGGAAAGAAGTAAATGCGACTCTGAATATTGGGAACTCGACGAAGGTAATGAGTCAGGTATTAAGCTTGAGTTTGATTGTGTTAAATCTTTTATGAATACCGATGCTTTTCATAAGTTTAGCACTAAATATGGACTTGACTCTGAGATAGTAGCCTCTCTTTGTGAATCATTTGCTTCTCATGTTGATCTCCCTAAATATCACCCTCTATTAAAGAAGAAATGAAAGAACCGGTTAAAGCTAGAGAAGAAACTATCATTTACAATGTTGACCCGGTTGTGCCTACCGCTTATATAGAAAAACTACCTTTTCCTAAACAAATTAAAGTGGAACCTAGTATTGCTATGGTTAAGGATCTCTTGGTAGAAAATGTTGATGGGAATGTCATTTACTTGTGTGACGAAGCTGCTAGAATTGCCAAACCCGATAAAAAAGATAAACATAGACCCGTAGTTGGATTGCATGTTGTCTCAGTTAAAATAGGAGATCATTGTTATCATGGCTTATGTGATTTAGGTGCTAGAATGAGTGATATTCCTTTTATCTTATACCAAGAAATTATGAATTAAATAGCACCTTCTGAGATAGAAGACATTGATGTTACTATTAAACTTGCTAATAGAGACACCATCACACCACTTGGGATTGTTAGAGATGTTAAAGTCTTGTGTGGGAAAATAAATACTCTATTGATTTTCTAGTTCTTGGTTCCCCACAAGATGACTTTTGTCCCATTATCTTTGGTAGACCTTTCTTGAACACTGTTAATGCTAAGATAGATTGTCAAAAAGAAACTGTCAGTGTTAAGTTTGGTGATGTGTCTCATGATTTTAATTTCTCTAAGTTTAGTAGGCAACCTCGTGATAAATAATTATCTAGTAAGGATGAAATAATTGCTATTGCTTCTATTGCTGTTCCACCTACTGATCCACTAGAACAATATTTGCTAGACCATGAAAATGATATGTATTTACCTGAAAGAAATGAAATAGATCAGATTTTCCTTGAACAACGACCACAAGTGAAACACAATTTTCCTATTAAAACTTTCGTAGGTCCTCTCCACCTAAAGGTGATCCTGTGTTTGAATTAAAACAATGGCCTCACACTTTGAAGTATGCATATCTTGATGAGAAAAGATATATCCTGTTATTATTAGTGCTAACCTTTCAAAACATGAAGAAGGAAGATTATTAAAAATTCCGAGGAAGCACCGGGCTACTATCGTATATACTCTTGATGATCTTAAGGGCATTAGTCCCACTCTATGTCAGCACAAGATCAACATGAACCTGATGCTAAACCCGTAGTTGATCATCAATGACAATTAAATCCCAAGATGAAAGAAGTGGTAAAAACTGAAAATTAAAGCTACTGGAGGCACGTATAATCTATCCCATAGCTGATAGTAGTGGGTAAGTCATGTTCATTGTCCCTAAGAAAGTAGGTATTACTGTTGTTCCTAATGACAAAAATGAACTTATTGCACAAAGAATTGTTACTAGCTACAGAATGGTAATTGATTTTAGAAAAGTAAATAAAGCTACTAGAAAAGATCATTACCCTCTGCCTTTTATCAATCAAATGATATAAAGATTATCTAAGCAAACACACTTCTGTTTGCTGGATGAATATTTTGGTTTCTCTCAAATAACTATGTCAAAACCTGATCAAGAGAAAACCACCTTTACTTGTCCTTTTGGAACTAATGCTTACAGACGTCTGCCTTTTGATTTATCCAATGGACCTGCTACCTTTCAAACATGTATGACTGCTACATTCTTTGATTTTTGTGAAAAGATTGTTGAGGTTTTCATGGATGATTTTTCCGTTTACAAAACTTCTTTTGATGATTGCTTCAGCAACCTTGATCAAGTTTTGCAGAGATGTGAACAAACTAATCTCGTCTTGAATTGGGAGAAATGCCACTTAATGGTTAATGAATGGATTGTCTTGGGACATAAAATTTCTGAATGAGGTATTGAGGTGGATCAAGCTAAAGTTAATGCAACTGAGAAAATGCCATGTCCTAAGGATATCAAAGGTATTCGAAGTTTCCTTGGCCATGCTGGTTTCTATAGGAGGTTTATTAAGGACTTCTAAAAAATTTCTAGGCCTCTTACTAATGTTTTGCAAAAGGACACACCCTTTGTTTTTGATGATGATTGTGTGGAAGTATTTGAAACACTTAAGAAAGCCTTAACCACTGCACCTATTGTTCAACCACCTAATTGGAACTTGCCTTTTGAAATTATGTGTGGTACTAGTAATTATGCTGCCGGTGCTGTTCTAGGATAGAGAGTTGATAAGAAATTGAATGTTATCCAGCAAAACTCTAAACAATGCCCAAAGAAACTATGCCACTACTGAAAAATAATTTTTACCAGTTGTGTTTGCTCGTGATAAATTCAGATCTTACATTGTTGATCCCAAAGTTATTGTTCACACTGATCATGCTGCTACAAAATATCTCTCAGAAAAGAAAGATGCTAAACCTAGACTCATTAGGTGGGTTCTCTTGCTTCAAGAATTTGATTTACATATCACTAATAGGAAAGGAGCTGAGAACCCTGTAGTTGTTAACTTGTCTAGGTTAGAAAATATTCTTGATGACCCACTACCTATTGATGATAGTTTTCCTGATGAACAATTAGCTGCAATAAATATCTCTCAAAACACTCCTTGGTATGCTGATTATGCTAATTCTATTCTTGCTAAATATATACCACATAGTTTCACATACCAATAAAAGAAAAATATTCTTCTATGATTTAAGACACTATTTTTGGGATGACGGACATCTTTATAAGGAAGGAGTAGATGGTATTATTAGATGCCGTGTACCTGAGCATGAACAAGAACAAATCCTACGGAAATGTCATTCCGAAGCTTATGGAGGACATCATGCGGGAGATAGAATTGCTCATAAGGTATTGCAATCTATTTTTTATTGGCCTACTCTCTTCAAGGATGCCCTTAAGTTTGATTTATCTTGTGATGAATGTGAGAGAATTCGTAATATCGGTAAGCGTTAGGAAATGCCTATGAATTATTCATTTGTTGTTGAGCCATTTGATGTTCGGGTTTTTAATTATATGGGACCTTTTCCTTCCTCTAATGCATATACTCATATTTTGGTTGCTATTGATTATGTCATGTAGTGGGTAGAAGCTATTCCAACCAGTAGAGCTGATCACAACACTTCCATTAAAATGCTTAAAGAACTTATTTTCCCGAGGTTTGGAGTCCCTAGATACCTAATGGCTGATGTGTTGGAAACATGCCCTAGAGGCAATAAATAAACTGTTTATTATTGTATTTCCTTGTTCATGATAACCGTTTATTATCCATGCTATAATTGTATTAATTGGAAACATGGATACATGTGTGGATACATAGACAAACACAATGTCCCTAGTATGCCTCTAGTGAACTAGCTCGTTGATTGAAAGATGGTTAAGGTTTCCTAGCCATGGACATGAGATGTCATTTGATAACGGGATCACATCATTAGGAGAATGATGTGATGAACAAGACCCAAACTACAAACGTAGCTTATGATCGTGTCAGTTTATTGCTACTGTTTTCTGCATGTCAAGTATATGTTCCTAAGACCATGAGATCACGCAACTCACAAATATCGGAGGAGTACCTTGTGTGTATCAAACATCGCAACGTAACTGGGTGACTATAAAGGTGCTCTATAGGTGTCTTCGAGGGTGTCTGTTGAGTTGGCATGGATCAAGACTGGGATTTGTTACTCTGTATGACGGAGAGGTATCTCAGGGCCCACTCGGTAATACAACATCACAATAAGCCTTGCAAGCAATGTGACTAAGTGTTGGTCACGGGATGTTGTATTACGGAACGAGTAAAGAGACTTGCCAATAACGATGTTGAACTAGGTATGTAGATACCGACGATCGAATCTCGGGCAAGTAACATACCGAAGAACAAAGGGAACATCATACGGGATTAACTGAATCCTTGACATAGAGGTTCGACCGATAAAGATCTTCATAGAATATGTAGGAACCAATATGTGCATCTAGGTCCCGCTATTGGTTATTGACCATCGAGGTGTCTCGGTCATGTCTACATAGTTCTCGAACACGCAGGGTCTGCACACTTAAGGATCGGATTCGACAAAGGCATTCCTTGAGAAGGTTGAAAAGCAAATTATGTATCACTGTTGTGGTTTATGCATAGGTGAGAATCGTTCTTGCTAGAAACCTGTAGCAGCCACGTAAAACATGCAACAACAATTAGAGGACGTCTAACTTGTTTTTGCAGGGTATGTTGTGATGTGAGATGGGCAATTACATGATGTGATATATGTGATGTATGAGATGATCATGTGATGGATAGAATTTCATGACTTGCATGTCGATGAGTACGGCAACCGACAGGAGCCATAGGGTTAGCTTTAATTATTCTATGACCTGCGTGTCAATCATTAAGCGCTATGTAATGCTTTACTTTATCGCTAAACGGTAGCAATAGTAGTAGAAGCATGCAGGGCGTGACAACCTCGGTGGCGACACGTTGATGGAGATCAAGATGATGGAGATCATGGTGTCGTGCCGGTGACGGTGAAGATCATGCCGGTGCTTTCAAGATGGAGATCTAAAGCACAAGTTCATGGCCATATCATGTCACTTATGAATTGCATGTGATGTTAATCCTTTTATTCACCTTGTTATTCTTAGTACGACGGTAGCATTATAAGGTGATCCCTCACTTAAATTTCAATATAAAATTGTGTTCTCCCCGAGTGTGCACCATTGCGAAAGTTCGTCGTGTTGAGACACCACGTGATGATCGGGTGTGATAGACTCTATGTTCACATACAACGGGTGCAAGCCAGTGTTGCACGCGCAGAACACTCGGGTTAAACTTGACGAGCCTAGCATGTATAGACATGGCCTCGGAACACAAGAGACCGAAAGGTCGAACATGAGTCATATAGTAGATATGATCAACATAATGATGTTCACCATTGAAGCCACCTCAACTCACGTGATGATCGGACTTGAGTTGGTGGATTTGGATCATGTGACACTCAAATGACCTGAGGGATGTCAATTTGAGTGGGAGCTTTAGTAATTTGATTAACTAAACTCATTATCTTGAACAATAGTCTAAGTGAACTTTGCATATTTATGTTGTAGATCAATGGCTCGCGCAGTAGCACCCCTGAATTTTAATGCATTCCTAGAGAAAGCTAAACTGAAAGATGATGGAAGTAACTTTGTTGACTGGGCCCATAATCTGAGGATTATCCTCACGGCTTCCCAGAAATCATATGTCCTTGATGCACCACTTGGTGACCAACCAGAAGACATGACCTTCGAAGACGTTAAGAACGCTTGGGAAGGCACGCACTGGAGATTACTCAATAGTTCAGTGTGCAATATTGTATGGCTTAGAACCGGGACTTGAAAGACATTTTGAACGTCATGGAGCATATGAGATGTTCCAGGAGTTGAAGTTTATCTTTCAGGAGAACGCCCGGATCGAGAGGTATGAAACCTCCGATAAGTTCTATGCTTGCAAGATGGAGGAGAACGGATCTATCAGTGAACATATACTCAAAATGTCTGGGTATTCAACTCGTCTAGCGGAGTTGGGAATTGCCCTTCCACCAGAGGCGATCACTGACAGAGTTCTTCAATCACTGCCACCTAGTTACAAGAGCTTTGTGATGAACTATAACATGCACGGGATGAACAAGTCAGTCGCCAAGCTGTTTGCGACGCTAAAAGTCGCTGAGTCTGAAATCCAGAAAGAACATCAAGTGTTGATGGTCAATAAAACCACTAGTTTCAAGAAAAATGGCAAAGTCAAGGGCAAGGGCAAGAAGGGTAAAACCAAGAAGGATGGCAAAGCAGTTGCTACTCCTGCAAAGAAGCCCAAGAATGGACCCAAGCCAGAAACTGAGTGCTTTCATTGCAAAGGAACTGGTCACTAGAAGCGGAACTGCCCCAAGTACCTGGCTGACAAGTAGGCGGCCAATGACAAACAAGGTATATATGATATACATGTTACTGATGTGTACCTTACTAGCTCTCGTAGTAGTGCCTGGGTATTTGATACCGGTTCGGTTGCTCACATTTGCAACTCAAAGCAGGAACTACGGAATAAATGAAGGCTGGCAAAGGACGAAGTGACGATGCGCGTGGGAAATGGTTCCAAGGTTGATGTGATCGCCATCGGCACGCTCTCTCTTCGATTACCATCGGGATTAGTGATGAACTTGAATAATTGTTATTTAGTGCCTGCGTTAAGCATGAACATTATATCTGGATCTTGTTTATTGCGAGACGGTTACTCATTTAAATTAGAGAATAAAGGTTGTTCTATTTATATGAGTAATATCTTTTATGGTCATGCACCCAATGTTAGGGGTTTATTCATATTGAATCTTGATAGTGATGACACACATGTTCATATCATTGATGCCAAAAAGATGTAGAATTCATAATGATAGTACCACTTTCTTGTGGCATTGCCATTTAGGTCATATTGATGTAAAATGCATGAGGAAGCTCCATGCTGATGGACTTTTGGAGTCACTTGATTTTGAATCACTTGACACATGTGAACCATGCCTCATGGGCAAGATGACTAAAACTCCGTTCTCTGGAACTATGGAACGGGCGAGTGACTTATTGGAAATCATACACACTGATGTGTGCGGTCCAATGAATGTTACAACGCGTGGTGGATATCATTATTTTCTCACCTTCACTGATGACTTAAGTAGATATGGGTATATTTACTTAATGAAACGCAAGTCTGAAACATTTGAAAAGTTCAAGCAATTTTAGAGTGAAGATGTGAATCATCATAACAAGAAGATTAAGTTCTTGCGATCTAATCGTGGAGGTGAATATTTGAGTTATGAGTTTGGCAGTCACTTAAGACAGTGTGGAATTGTTTCATAGTTGACACCGCCCGGAACACCACAGCGTAATCGAACCTTATTAGATATGGTGCGTTCTATGATGTCTCTTGCTGATTTGCCACTATCGTTTTGGGGTTACGCATTAGAGACAGTTGCATTCACTTTAAATAGGGTACCATAAAAAACCGTTGAGATGACGCCATATGAACTATGGTTTGGCAAGAAGCCAAAGTTGTCGTTTCTTAAAGTTTGGGGATGTGATGCTTATGTCAAAAAGCTTCAGCCTGAAAAGCTGGAACCCAAAGCGGAGAAATGTGTCTTCATAGGATACCCGAAAGAGACAGTCGGGTATACCTTCTATCTCAGATCCGAAGGCAAAGTGTTTGTCGCTAAAAATGGAACATTTCTTGGGAAAGAGTTTCTCTCGAAAGAATTGACTGGGAGGAAAATAGAGCTTGATGAGGTTATTGAACCTTTACTTCAACCAGAAAGTAGCGCAACGCAGAAAGATGTTTCTGTGGAACCTACGACGATGGAAGAGGAAGTTCATGATGATGATCATGAAGCTTCAGATCAAGCAGCTATAGAACGTCCTAGGTCGACAAGGCCGCGTACTACCCCTGAGTGGTACGGCAACCCTGTCTTGGAGGTCATGTTGTTGGACAACAATGAACCTACGAGCTATGGAGGAGCAGTGATGGGCCCGGATTCCGAGAAATGGTTAGAGACCATGAAATCCGAGATGGGATCCATGTATGAAAACAAAGTATGGACTTTGGAAGTATTACCTGAAGGGCGAAAGGCCATTCAGAACAAATGGATCTTTAAGAAGAAAACAGACGCGGACGGTAATGTCACTGTCTATAAAGATTGACTTGTGGCAAAGGGTTTTTCACAAGTTCAAGGAGTTGACTACGATGAGACTTTCTCACCCGTAGCGATGCTTAAGTCTGTCAGAATCATGTTAGCAATAGCTGCCTATTTTGACTATGAAATTTGGCAGATGCATGTAAAAATAACGTTCCTCAACGGTTTCCTGGAGGAAGAGTTGTATCTGATGCAACCCGAAGGTTTTGTCTATCCAGAGAATGCTGACAAAGTTTGCAAACTCCAGCGATCCATTTATGGACTGGTGCAAGCATCTCGGAGTTGGAATAAGCGCTTTGATGAGGTGATCAAAGCGTTTGAGTTTATACAAGTTTACAGAGAAGCTTGTATTTACAAGAAAGTGAGTGGGAGCTCTATAGCGTTTCTAGTATTATATGTGGATGACATATTGCTGATTGGAAACAATATAGAAATGCTGGAAAGCGTGAAGGAATATTTGAACAAAAGGTTTTCAATGAAGGACCTAGGAGAAGCTGCTTTCATATTAGGCATTAAGATCTATAGAGATAGATCGAGACGCTTAATAGCACTTTCACAGAACACATACCTTGATAAAGTTTTGAAGAAGTTCAAAATGGAACAGTCCAAGAAGGGGTTCTTGCCTGTATTACAAGTTGTGAAGTTGAGTAAGACTCAATGCCCAGTAATTGCAGAAGATAGAGAAAATATGAGTGTCATCCCCTATGCTTCAGCCATAGGCTCTATCATGTATGCAATGCTGTGCACAAGACCCGATGTCAGCCTTGCCATAAGTATGGCCGGAAGGTTTCAAAGTGATCCTGGAATGGAGCACTGGCAAGTGGTCAAGAATATCCTTAAGTACCTGAAAAGGACTAGGGAAATGGTTCTCATTTATGGAGGTGATGAAGGGCTCGTCGTAAAGGGTTACGTCGATGCAAGCTTTGACACTGATCCGAACGACTCTAAGTCGCAAACCGGATATGTATTTATTCTTAATGGGGGAGAGGTAAGCTTGTGCAGTTCCAAGTAAAGCGTGGTAGCTGATTCTACGTGCGAAGTGGAATACATTGCAGCCTCGGAGGCGACAAAGGAAGGTGTCTGGATGAAGCAGTTCATGACAGATCTTGGAGTAGTGCCCAGTGCACTGAATCCGGTTTCACATTGGTGCCATTGCTCTGGCCAAGGAACCAAGGTTTCACATGAGGACCAGACACATAAAGAGACTCTTCAACTCCATCCGCGATTACATCTTGGAGAAAGACATAAATATTTGCAAAGTGCACATGGAGCTGAATGTTGTAGACCCATTGACTAAACCTCTTCCAAGGGCTAAACATGATCAACACCAGAACTGCATGGGTGTTCGATTCATTACAATGTAAATCACATAGTGATGTGAACTAGATTATTGACTCTAGTGCAAGTGGGAGACTGTTGGAAATATGCCCTAGAGGCAATAAATAAAGTGTTTATTATTGTATTTCCTTGTTCATGATAATCATTTATTCTCCATGCTATAATTGTATTAATTGGAAACATGGATACATGTGTGGACACATAGACAAACACAATGTCCCTAGTATGCCTCTAGTGAACTAGCTCGTTGATTGAAAGATGGTTAAGGTTTCCTAGCCATGGACATGAGATGTCATTTGATACGGGATCACATCATTAGGAGAATGATGTGATGGACAAGACCCAAACTACAAACGTAGCTTATGATCGTGTCAGTTTATTGCTACTGTTTTCTGCATGTCAAGTATATGTTCCTATGACCATGAGATCATGCAACTCACAGATATCGGAAGAGTACCTTGTGTGTATCAAACGTCGCAACGTAACTGGGTGACTATAAAGGTTCTCTACAGGTGTCTCCGAGGGTGTCTGTTGAGTTGGCATGGATCAAGACTGGGATTTGTTATTCTGTGTGACGGAGAGGTATCTCAGGGCCCACTCGGTAATACAACATCACAATAAGCCTTGCAAGCAATGTGACTAAGTGTTGGTCACGGGATCTTGTAGTACGTAACGAGTGAAGAGACTTGCCAGTAACGAGGTTGAACTAGGTATGGAGATACCGACAATCGAATCTCGGGTAAGTAACATACCAAAGAACAAAGGGAACATCATACGGGATTAACTGAATCCTTGACATAGAGGTTCGACCGATAAAGATCTTTGTAGAATATGTAGGAACCAATGTGTACATCCAGGTCCCGCCATTGGTTATTTACTGTAGAGGTTTCTCCATCATGTCTACATAGTTCTCGAACCCGCAAGGTCTGCACACTTAAGGTTTGGTGACGTTTCGGTAGTATAGAGTTATGTATGGTGGTGACCGAAGTTTGTTCGAAGTTCCGGATGAGATCCTGGACGTCACGAGGAGCTCCAGAATGGTCCGAAGGTAAAGATTCATATATAGGAAGTCCTATTTTGGTCGCCGGAAAAGTTCCGGGCTTATCGGTAGTGTACCGGGAGTGCCGGTAGTGTACCGGGAGACCTCCGGGAGGGGTATTTCGACCCAAGAGGCTTCATGGGCTGTGGGAGAGTGAATATCAGCCCTTAGTGGGCTGGTGGAAACTCCCACACAAGGCTCATGTGGCTGGAGAAGAAAACCCAAAAGGAAAAAGGTGGAAAAAGGCAAAAAGGAAAAAAAAGAATGAATCCTAATCCTACTAGGAGTGGAGGAGGTGGACTCCTCCTCTCCTAGGTCGGCCGAAGCCTAGAAGGCTTAGAGTCCAAGCTGACTCCTCTCCTCCTCTCCTCCTATATATACTGGTGATATTGAGGGTTTTTGCACTAGATATTCAGCCACGTGCTACCCGTTCCTCCAGTGCATAGTTTCTCCTCTAGACTGGTTTTCTGCAGTGCTTAGGCGAAGCCCTGCCGGAATTGCTGCACCACCATCGTCGGAGCACCGTCAGGCTGCCGGAGAACTCTTCTTCCTCTCCACTCCTTCTTTCTGGATCAAGACGGTGGAGATCGTCATCAAGCTGTACGTGTGTTGAATGCGGAGGTGCCATCCGTTCGGTGCTAGATCGGAAGGATCGTGATCAAGTTCTTTAGACGGATCCTGATCAAGTTCGTGGGACGGATTGTGATCGGTTCGCGGGACGGATCGTGATTGGATCGCGGGATGGATCGTAATTGGATCGTGGGACGCACGGCGATTTGGATCGCGAAGACGTTCGACTACACCAACCGTGTTTCTTAACGATTCCCGCTTACTGATCTACAAGGGTATGTAGATCCACTCTCCCTCTCGTAGATGCTCATCACCATGGATAGAACTTCGTGTGCTTTGGAAATTTTTTGTTTCCCATGCAACATTCCCCAACATGATGGTGGTTCACATTTTATCCATGGTGCTTTTTGTAAAATGCTGGCTAAATATGATATTAACCATAGAATTGCATCACCCTATCACCCTCAGTCTAGTGGTCAAGTTGATCTTAGCAGTAGAGAAATAAAATTGATATTACAAAAAACTATTAATAGGTCCCGAAAGAATTGGTCTAAGAAATTAGATGATGCACTTTTGGCTGATAGAACAACTTATAAAAATCCTATGAGTATGTCTCCATACAAGATGGTATATGGGAAAGCTTGTCATTTGTCCATAGAGTTGGAACATAAAGCATTTTGGGCTATTAAGGAACTTAATTATGATTTCAAACTTGCCGGTGAAAAGAGGTTATTTGATATTAGCTCGTTAGATGAATGGAGAACCCAAGCTTATGAAAATGCCAAGTTATTATTCAAAGAAAAAGTTAAAAGATGGCATGAAAAAAGAATTCAAAATTGAGAATTCAGAGTCGGAGAATGCGTTCTTGTAGCGACCCGACCTGAAAGGTCAAGTCTCTGGTGTTTCCGTACCATCCCAAGATCATGCTGGTACACACACGGTACATCCATGTATATATCAAAGGGAAATCACACAGCATTATATTAATCGAAATCTCATATCGAGTCCTTTATTACAATAAAAATTACAATAAAGTGGCTAAAATCCAACTCATGAGAATATCTAAATCTTGCGGAAGCGTCGAAGGAAGATGAGTCCATCTGACTCCAAGGGCATCTCACTGAGCATAGAACGTGTCCTCACTCCTGGTCGGAAAAGTACTCTGCAACATGATACGTTGCAGCCGGGTAGGTCAGCATATGGAATATGCCGGCAAAGTCACAGTAGAGGTGTGAAAATAATCAGCTAGTCTATATGCATATATGGCAGGTGGGGTGGTAAGTTTTGCGTAAAGCCAATTTTTCCTACATCAAGAAAAGGGGCTAAGCAAAACATTACTAAGTTGGTTGATTAATGAGATGGTTCCACCAACCAATTCTCATTTCCCAAAATTATTAATACCCACATCATCATTATTAATTGTGTTGAGAGTTCCGAAAGTTTCAATTCCTTTGGCTCAAGTCGTCCATGACCGTGGACACGGCTAATCGATTAGGTTTAAGTACTCTGCAGAGTTTTGCACACGTTCCCCACAAGATTTGGTCGCCTCCGTTTGATTTCTCGCACTTCAGGGTGTTTGAGAAACGGATGACCAAAACATGGTCTTCCAAAGGGTTTCCCTGCGACTCTGTCGGTGCCCATCCTTTCCTACCGTTCTTCTACCTCTCGTAGCACCGCCTGTCCAGGGTCACCACAATATCCAACCAAGCCAGAGCCCATAATGACTTGTGGCTGTGCAGGTAAGCCTTGGGTTTTAAAGCATCCATACATCTCTTTGTGCCTGGGTGGACCTTTCCGCGTGAATACTGGCCATCTCCAGCATCACCTAGGCAAATCCACTGGTTTCTCCAGGGTGCCGTTCAACCATCATCCACCCAGAGGTATGTTGAAAACTCGGAGTCTTAAATCTTGATCATTATGTAGGTCTTGAAATTATTAACTCTCTCAACTCTCATGAATCACACAACCAACCCCGTCTACTAATAGCATAGCAAAAGGTAAAACAACATTTCCCGGGGCCAATGTGTCAAGAGGTTGAGGGGGTACCTACCACATGATACTACTACAATGTAACCAAGTTTCCAACTAACCTATCTTGCATGCAATTGGGGAGATGGTAGAACTAATGCATATAAAACATGGGTAAACATGGTCAAAGTGACTTGCCTGATTGATGATCTTCGTACGTGAGTGACTCTAAGTAACAAGCTTCGCACTCCGAATAATCTAACGAAGCAAACAAGCACTCAATAAACATACAACAAAATATTGTAACTCACAAACATCAACCAAGAACTAGTAAACAATCAAGACAAAACAATGCACAAATCTCAAGTAAGAAAAACACACAAAGATTTTGTTTTCAAAAGGTGAGGAATGAAAACACTACTGACATAATGAAACCATTTGTAATGACAAAACAATTGTTGTCAGCAAGGAAACAATATAATATTTTATTAATAAACATAATATAATCAATTTAAGTTTGTTTGGAAAAGTTTAGTAAAGTTTATACAAGTTTGTGATAAACACTATATGAATCAACTATAGTTATATTAACAAAAGAATGAAAAACTAAACTTATTATTTATTTGTAAAACATGTTCTTAACAGAAAATAATTTACAATTAAATCTGTCTTAGAAAACAGAATTAAAATATACAAAACTTTGTTTGAAACCAAAACTATTACTAGTTAGTTGTTTTAATCAAATTATGCCTATTTGAAAAGAAGTTGTGATTCCTATGTTAAATAAAAATTAAACTAAGCAAATTTATATTTTTATTATCAGTGAGTGAAAACACTAAATATTTACTAACAGAACCTAATAAACAAATAAAACCAATTATAAATCAACTAATTAAAATTGAGTTTATAAAACTATATTATAATACTCAGCAGATTCTGTTTATAGCTAAAACACTACTCAAATATATCCTAAAAATCTTCAAACTAAGCAAGAATGTAGTCCTAACCAATACCAAACAGTAGCAAAAAGATTCATGTCAAAATCTATTTTCAAACTCTAGTTATACAGATTTGAAGATTTTAAGCAAATTTGATTCAATTCAAATTTTATAGTTCAAATTTGAAATTTAAAAGTACAGGGTGAAACTACATGAAAATTGTGAGCTATTGCAAAAAGAATCAACTCAAAACACTAAATAGATTAAAAGATATAAGCAAAACAAATTTTGAAAACATTCTGTTAATTAAAACAAAAATAGAAAAAGAAAAATGATTTGCGACGGTCAGGGGGCTACGTGGCGCTGTCTTATTGGCTAAGGGGGGGTGTGCGTGCGAGAGCTACGGGTGGGCGACCGATCGGAAGAAGTAAACGGTTCGGAATAAATCCGATCTAATCACGGTCGTTGATTCGGGATCCGATGGTCGAGGGAGCTTACGGGGGAGAGGTTGCCGGCGTCGGGGTTTCTCCGGTGATCCGAAGGCGGCGAGGACGACGGAGAGGCGTTCCGGTGGTCGAGGAAGACGGGGAAGTGGTCCGGGCGACGGCGACGGTTCTCCGGAGTCGATTTGTGGCAACAGTGGGGCGAACGGTGGACGGAGTCGGTGGCTACGCTCGACGGGAGGTCCGGTGGTGGTGGCTACTCCGGCCAGCAATTGACAGCGTCTCGGCGAGAGAGAAAGGGGGCTCGGGGGGGAATGGATGCGGGGAGTGTCCGGTTTATATAGGGGCGTTGGGAGTGCAGGGAGTTAAGAGGGGAGAGAGATCCGGCGAGGGGAGAAACGGTCGGCGAGTCGGGTCCGGCGCTCGCGGGTGCGGGGAAGAAGATGACCGTTCGGTCATTACGAGCGAATGAGGTGGGGCCCGGTGTCAGCGAAAGGGGCCGTGTCCGTTACGCGCGGTCGGTCGTCTTCTAATCAATTCGCGAGTAACTGTCGTGGGCCGGCCCGTTTAATACCGGAAACGGTTACCGTTTCTTTTTAATAATTTTCCAGAGACATTCAAAAGCTTTTAAAGCATTCAAATCATCTCTAAATATAGGGGTATTATATATCAAAATTAACAGAATAATAAATTCTATTTAATGAACATTTCTATTCTGTCATTTGAACAATTTGAAAAAAATAATATTTTCAGAAATTGCCTAATTGTTTTTAAACCCTTTTTTGCAAATATTTCCAAAATAACCCCTGGTTATTATTGTTCAAATAAACCACCAATTAGTCCCTGGTGTGGAGTGTCATGTTACTCCTCTCTTATTTTGAACATTTAACCAAAGTTTCCAATAGGGAAAAGCAACATAGGGAAAAGTAGAAAGGACTTTCAGAAAATCAGAAAAGGCATTTCAACTAACACATACAATCAAGCAATGGTGATGATAGATGCATAGCTATATTCATAACATTCCAAAATGAAATTTTGGGATGTTACAGTTCTTTTGTACAATTCCCATTTCAGATTTTTTGCAGGAAAACTTCTCTCTAAATGGGTAGGACCCTATGTTATCGAAGAAGTTTATCGTTATGGAGCTATCAAGATTAATAATGCCGAAGGTACTAATCCGAAGGTGGTAAATGGACAAAGAATTAAAAATTATATCTTAGGTACGCCCATTAATGTTGAAAGCAATGTTATCCAAACCATGACACCGGAGGAACACATAAGAGAAACCTTCCGAAACACTCCAGAATCATGAAAAAGGAGAGGTACATGATACGGTAAGTCAGACTCCGAAAAATCCGCAAAAATATTTTTTATTAGCTTTGGAATATTTTAAAAAATTTGGAAAGTAAAAGATAAACCGAAAGGCAACCGAGGTGAGCACGAGACACTAGGGCGCACCCTGGTGGGTGGTGCCCTCCTTGGGAACCTTCTAGACTCCAATTTCCCTCCGTTTGCTTGATTTCCAAGAATAAAAATTCTCTATATATACCCCGAGACTTTTTGACCACCGAATCGCGGAAAAATCATGTGTCCTTGTTTCATGCTATTTTCTTGACATATCTAATCTCTTCACCAAGTTCTCCCAAGGACAAGTTCTTCGAGAAGGTCATCAACCCGTACTTGCCAGAGGTGATGAAGCACCCTCATACCATTGAGATGCGTGAGAGGGTGCTCCACATCCGTGATGTTCAAGGGCCCAAGAAGATAGGAAGCATAGACGCTAGGCTGGAAGTTGTTGAACACGACATCTTCAAGTGCAAGGGGATGGTGGAGCGTGGACTTAGTGCCAATCACTCCATGATCATGGAATTCACCCCTGATCATATGGTGGATGGTCAGTCCATGAAAAACATCTTGTTCACCCTCAATGAGCAAATCAATTTTCTGCAGAGTCAAAATTATGATCTTCAAAATCATTTTTTTGAATATTAGGCTAGATTTAAAGGTATGAGCTTAGCTACCCGTTGCAGGACTTCAGGGACTCATGCATCAACCTTTGATTGTGAGCCCTTACCTTGGAAGCCGGAGGAAAAACATACTGATGCTTCTTCACCACGACCTTCATCATCTTCACCACCGAAGGAGACTTTAGTACACATGTATGGGCACTCCCATTGGCTTGAGCCAAGCTTGGGGGAGGTGCCCCGGTATCGTATCACCATCACTTTTTACCTTTGCTTTTTATTTTCGATCCTTAGCTTCCTTCATGGTTTAGTTGAATAAAAAGTTTAGTATGATCTATTTTCGAGTGCTAGTTTCATGATCCATCTATCTACGTAATCGAGTGAGATTTATATAATAAAGTTAGTTTGAGCTTTTTGCTTCTTTATTCTCTTGCTGCAATCAAAATAAAAAGAAGAATAAATGAAAAAGATCATATGATAATCTTATAGCGAGTAATGACATCACACAAAGAAAAGTATAAGTAGTAATTCATTGGAGATTGAAAAACTTGTCATTGGTCAATGATGCAATTCATGAAAGAACTAATAAGGGAAGAGAAGATTCACATGCAAATACACTATCTTGGACATCTTTTATGATTATGAGCCCCCATTAATTATTATATGCCAAAATTGTTGACATTGGACAAGGAAGACAACGTAATGATTTATCTTTGTTCATATTCACATAGAAATTATATTGTCATAGATCCATCAACATGTGGTGCTTGATCAATATCTTTTATAGCCAAAAATTCTGCACTAAGTAGAGATACTACTTGTGCATCCAAAAACCCCAAACCCAGATTCATATTTTGAGAGTCCACAATACCGACCCATGGATTGAATAAGATCCTTCAAGTAAGTTGTCACCGGTGCACTAAGGCAATAAAAATTGCTTCCAAATGTGATTGATCAATTGGTGTAAGAGAAAATTGAGCGTTTTACAAACTTATGATGGAAAAGTAACAAAAGAGATAGACTGTATAATAAAGGTTGTTATCACAAGGGACAATATAACGTGGGGTTCTCTTACGCTAAGGGATTTGGCATACAAGCTAAAAAGCACATGCCAACCTCTGCTTCTGTCACATACCTAGTTAGCATTGTCTGGTTGGCATGTGTGTGCATCATGCATTGATTTTGCATCAATATGAAATGGGGATCAACAGAAACCCTATCACCTCACCTAAATTAAATGAATTCAAACGATGTGAAAAATCAACAAATCCAAAATGGCCCCATGTCTGATAAATTTTGACATCAATATATCAGGGGACATTTTAATTTTCAGAATATATATGGCAATTCAAAAATAAATGATAAAGCTACTGAAAATATCAAATAAAGCATTATAAATATTTTAGTCATTCAAAAATATTGAAATTTTTTGTGTGGGTTTGAAATATTCAAACTATACCAGCAAAATATTTCAATATATTTTGATTTAGGTGTGGGGCTTTGAAAAAATATAAAAAATGTCAGAAACAAAAAATAGAAAAAAGTAAACCTTACATGTGCCTGGCCTAGGAGAGAAACCGGCCCAGCCCACCAGGGGGCAGGGGGTCTTCTTCCTCCTCTGCCAAGAGGACAGGCAGCTGCATGGCCATCTTGGCGACGCTGCTCCTGGCCACCTCCTGCCTACCTGGCTATCGTGGAGGTCTCCTAAAGCCTCTCGCGGCCTCCCCCGACCGCTCCTCTCTCCCTCAGTTCGCCCCTCTCCCTTGCTCTCTTCTTCCCCTCTGTCGCCATGGCTGCCGCTCCCTCGCCGCCATAGTGCAGTTGCTCTAGCCTCTCCCCCTCGCCCCTGAGCCTCTCATTCGCTCCGCCTCGACGCCCTCATCCTCCTCGCCGAGCTAAGCGCCGCCAGAAGCCTTCATCTCCGCTATCGATGTCGTCTTCAACCTCCGGCCGCCGACAAGGACTTGAAGGTCGCTGCGGCTCCAGATCGTCCCCAAGCCCACTTTCAACGGCTACGTGATCATAGTGAGCCCCCGGTCTAGTCCCCCCTCTTCCCCTAGCCGATTCCATGTCGTAGCCCCGATTCCAGCAAAACACGATGAGCTCCGCCGCACGAGCTTGGCACCGGCAGCGCTCCGGTGACCAGGTGGTCTCTCTGAGGCCACCATCGAGCTCGTTGGGACGTGTAGGGATCGTAGGAGGCAAGTTCCGGTCCTTTTGAACCCTGGATCGATGAGCGCAGGCTCGCCCAAGCTGTGGTAGCCACCGAGCTCATCGCCGGTGTTGACTCCGGCCATCTCAGCCCCTGAGGTTTGTCGGGTTGGATGCGCGCGTGCACGTAGGCCCGTCCGGTGCCTTCCGCTGGTGAAATGGTCGCTGGAGCAGGAAACCCGACCCCCTCCGCCGCCTCTAGAGTCGCCGGCGAGTCAGGCCGGTTTGACCACGTGGTTGACCCCCCTGGGTCACTGGCATGTGGGGCCCGACCCTGATTAGTTTAGGATTAGTTTAAAAATTAATTAATCAATTTAATTAACTAATCACCCAATGACAAGTGGGCCCATTCCTATTATTAGCAATTAGCAAATTAATTAATTACTGTTAGTGCCTAGGTCACTGACCAGTGGACCCCACTGGTCAGGTTTGACATGGCAACGACCATTTGACTTGCTGACATCATGCTGATGTCATGCTGATGCAATAATGGAATTTCTAATTTAATTTAATTCTAGAAAATATTGAAAACTTTAGAAAATCAAAGAAATTAATCTGTAACCCAGATTAAAATAAATTATATAAGAAAAATTATCAGAAAAATCCAATGAATCCAATGGTGCTGTTGTCATGCATGTTAGAGCAACTTATGTAAATGAGCGTTGGCATTTAGCAATAGGTCAATATATAGAATATCAAATGGAGAACGATTTTGAACCTATATTCAAATCCACTCCATCTAACACTAATGATAGTTGCATCAGCTCATCCAATCATGTTGCCATGTCATGATCATGCATCATATTGCTGCACTTGTCGTGTATTGATTGTTACATATCTGCATTGCGATAGGTCCTGCTCCCGAGGATACCCCGAGTATCCAGTCGAAGGAGGGTACCTTCCCGCTTCCCAGCAAGGCAAGCAACCCCATTGATCATTGCAATATCATCCCATTCTCTCGCTCCTGCTCTTGTTTATTGCATTAGGGCAAACGTTCAATTGTCTGTCATTTGCGGTAGTTTAACCCATTCCTCTGCATGACCTGTCATTCTCATAGTAAATAGCTAAACCTTGCAACCTAGAATACCTGGTAGATGCTTGGGCCATGATGTGCTTTACCTGCTTTGCTTGTTATGCGTGCTATGCTTAGTGTTGTGTCAGGTCTGATTCATCTGGGTGATGAACTAGACTAAAACAGTATTGTTCTGATGTGATGAACTAAATGATGAACCAATTTGATAAAGGTAGCAATGAGAGGGTATGCAGGAGTACATACCGGGTTGTCTCATTGGGACCGTTCTTAGGAATTAAGTTCCGTGTTTGTGATCCAAGATTAGTTACTACCATATGCTGGGCCCTGAAATATGACCACCCTCGACTTATCAACCGCCTAGTCCTTGGTCTAGGAGTTGCAAGTAGTTTCTAGTGTTAATAGCTATGCTAGAGGCCATGCGTAGCGCTGACCCTAGGGTGGGTAACGACACAGTAGGAAGTGGCACGGTGTACCAAGGGTCACCCGAATGGTGGGCTTGGGAACCCTGCGCACATCGTTTGGGGCCGTAGCAGAAACTTTGTCCAGACTTCCGTGTGGGTTCAGTCTTAAATAGGCGATAGCCTGGACTAGAGTTCTTGTGTGATTGACAGTCGTGGATGACTCCCTCTCTGGGCTTCCACTTGAGGGTTGCCGAGGTGCCTGGTTTTTATGAGCACACAACGATAAGTGGCGAGACCGTGTGTGAAGGAGTATACCCCAGCAGGGTATGAATTAGTTCGAATAGCCGCATCCTCGGATATGGACTACTTGGAGAACTTATGCTGTTCATAGATAACTTGATGGTTACTCATAAAAATATCAAGACAAGTGTGAGTACCGTGGATGGCACTCTCGTAGGTGACAGAAGTGAATCCATGGTGGTGTATTGATGTGGTGTTAGTGGACTCGTGTGCGATGCCTAAAATTTGAACAAAGAATTAATATCTGTAGTATAGGTTAGCCAAGAGTTAAAGCTGTCAATGCTGCATTAATTCCACCACTCCCCCTTGTTGATACATGAGCATAAATAGACTAGATGTTTTTTAAAGACTTGCTAAGTATGTTTGTACTCACGTTTACTTAATAAATGTTGCAGATGAGACTCAGGATCTATTGGGGATATAACCCCATGGTGAGACCCGCCCAGGAGGCTCCGGGTCACACCTAGCGGCTCATAGGCCAGCCCAAGGATGGGCCTTGAAGACTCAAGCCCAAGACGTCTCGCGGCTACCAAGATGGGCTAAGATGAGGCCTGGACAGAGAAGATATGGAGACACGGGCAGATAAGCCGCTCGAAGACAACTTACTCAGGAAGGAAGACAATGTAGAGATAGACTTGAACACGTTGTGAGAGTCGGTATGCAACTTGTACGACCTATGGTCTTGACCTCCTATATAAAGGCGAGACCTGGGGCGACTTAGGCAGAGGCTAACGAATCGAGAGCTAGGTCAAGCAGTTCTTCTCCCTTGTAATCGAGATTCCAAGAAATAGAAGCACAAGCAGGACATAGGCTTTTACCTCTACTTGAGGGGAAGAACCTGTGTAAACCCGTGTCCTTCGTCCCGATCAACCCCATTGGGTCCATCACCTTAGCGATGGCCTCGAATCTAAGTCCTCGGACATCTGCCTTGACAAAACCATGACAGTTTGCGCCCACCGTGGGGACAGCGCTTGGTGGTGTTGAGTTCTCAAAGGGATCTCTCCCAGGGTTTGAGGGATACGTGGTCAGAAGGTTGAGCAAGAGTCATCGCGGCCGGCTCTACATCGACGATGCCGACTGGGGCCCTGAGGCCGACTCTGTCGAATATGGATTTTGTGTTCCTTTCATCGACATCTTCATCGGCAAAGTCGACGGATCTACACCCGGGCTGGATGTCTGCACAAACATCGTCGAGCCGGTTCGGCGCGCGCAACCCGCCCAACACGTGCGACCCACCAGTGCTAATCTAGGCCGGAAGCGTGTCTTCATGGGCTTCACTCAAGGTGCAGATCTTGAGGCTTCTATGTCGCAGGAGACTCTCATCCATTCAGAGGATGGATCTTCGAGCGGAGAGGCGGAATCAATCTACCATCTTCACAACGGCGGGCTCGGGGGCTATGACAAGATTTACCCCGAGTCGGAGCGTTCTGAGCCAGATGATCACGGGCTGCTGATTCATGCGGCCATGTTGATGGCAGGATCAGCACCGGGCACGAGCAGCGTAGCCGCCGGAGCAACATACACGGGGGCTGACCTGCCGCCGTTGGCTCAGGTTCTTCTAGATCTGATGAACGAGCTCACAACCCTGATGGCCACTGAAGTCACGCCAGATAATCAAGCTGCCCGGAACTTGGAGATCACCAGGATTAAGGGCCGGATGGCGGAAGTCCAACAGGGGCTTGGCGAGTTAAAAGCTCGGATGGATGCGTAGGCAGAGTGCCTTAAGACAGATGCTTTCCACCTTGAGTTAGAGCAGCAACTAGCAGAACAGTTTGAGGCCAGGAATCTCTTTAACACACCATGAACGGGTCGGATAGTGGACGCGCCTGGAAGTCGGCCGACGGCTCGACAATAGCTTAACCAGCCCCGACGAGACCAGGACTCACTAGTGGTCTTTACGATGCCGGCAGGTCATCATTCTAACCCGACAGAGAACATGGTGGCGGCAGCAACCCGGCTTGAAACGATCCCTATTCCTAATGAGGCGTCCTTTGCAGAAGAGGTGCGGAACGCCATAGGATACCTTCAAACACGGATGGCCCAACAAGAGAAATATGCCTATAGCCGGAGCCACGTGCATTCAACCCCCTCCCCAGCCGCAGCTTCAACCGACAGTTTCTAGCAGTGATCGGCACCAGGGCCCACCAGGGGATGATCAGGCAGCTCTGGATGCGCAGGCACTCATAGACCGGGCAAGAGGATAGTGAGAAGCGGCGGCTCTGGCAGCAGTGGCTCACCAAGAGCCTGCGCCCTCCGTCTTAGTTGGAGCAGGGGTGACAGGGCCGCAGGGGTGCCGTGTTTGGTGCTGGCTCAGCGAAATGAGCGGTTGCCGACGGATTTCAAAGGCCCTCGCAAGGTCCTGAATTACACCGCCGACTTACCTCCGGAGGCCTGGGTCGAAAGCTATGAGCTGGCTATGGAGATGTTGTATGTCAATGACACAGTATGTGCCAAATATTTTATCATGATGCTGGAAGGACCGGCTCGCACATGGTTGAAGGGTTTGCCACCGAACACCATCAATTCTTGGGCTGAGTTAAGGGCGAAGTTCATCAAAAATTTCAA
The DNA here is from genome assembly GCA_022496015.1 of Hordeum marinum. Lineage (NCBI taxonomy): Eukaryota > Viridiplantae > Streptophyta > Magnoliopsida > Poales > Poaceae > Hordeum > Hordeum marinum. The sequence goes on along the minus strand of CM039676.1, from coordinate 405,570,168 downwards.
GGAACACTACTAGGAAAAGGCCTGCTAGTGGCACACCTGTTTTGGCTACTAATGGCGCACTATAGGTGCGCCACTAGCATCACGCCATTAGAATTTTTTACTAATGGCGCACCACAGGTGCGCCATTAGTATCTGGTATACTAATGGCGCACCATGCAGTGCGCCATTAGTATAGCTCACGGTGCACCATTAGTATGCCTCCCAGGGGCCATATTTACCCATGTGCTCTGGCATACTAATGGCGCACTAACGGAGGATGCGCCACTAATGTGCTTTTTGCAGTGTGCCACTAATGTGCTGAGTGGTGCGCCACTAGTTTGAATATTAGGTATTTTTTTCTTTTGTGATATTTGCACAGGTTACAAAACATATTACTGCACATAATATAGAGAGCACAACATATAAACAACAGATTGATCGAATACAATAGAAGATTAGTCTCCGAATACAATTCATCATATTAGTCTCCGAATACAATTCATCATATTAGTCTCCGAATTTAAAATAACGAACAACGTTAGAACATTACAAGTCTCGACGCCGCGAGTAGAGAGTTTGTCTTCACATTACAAGTCGATATCGATCATCTAAACTACCATCACATAGAAGAGAGTGGCGGTCATCACGATGAGCATCATCGCGATGAAACTGGTCTTCATCTGGTTCCTCCAACGCTCCCTCCTCTCTCCCGCTAGATAGCACGCGTATCTAGCTTCCGCCTCCGCCCTAGTGGTGTACTCTTTGTAACTATTACCGCTGAAACAGTGAACCTGTCTCCGACACTCCTCCCAGTCGTCGTAGACTTCGGGAACCTTACCCTTGTACACGACATACGACGGCATCTCTATGCACTAGCCAAACAAAACGTTAGTAGCAATTCACAGACAATACATAAGCAATATATAAGTATGCAACAAAAGGATCAGAAGAGAAAAGCAACACATTAATAGCACGATTCATGGTCCTACTAATAAATAGCATCGATTACATATAAGTCGAACGACTGTCCAAACAAAAGAGACATACAAGTTCATTAAAGTTTAATATTACAACATGAGCCAATCGACATTTCCGAACTACATAGCATCACTACTTTCGACTTGACTCAGGGACCAGAGCATGGATGAAGCCGCCATCTTTAGTGATGGTCATGAAATCGCGGGCGTTGTCAGCCTGCATTTGTAGCGTTGTTTCTATCTCACTATTGGACGGTTGATATCTGAGGTAGAACTGACCCAAGGTACGAAGGACATCTTGATGGATGATTTCCGCAAACTCCGACTGGATGCGATAGAATTCTTGTCTGATGTCCGCATCCTGGATTGCCAACAAGCGTGTGGCCCAATCTTTGAGATTATTTGGTAGCAGAAGGTGATGCTGGTCCCGTACCATCGCCCGCATGTGATGGAGGGCGTAGTAGGCATCCTTCTGACTGCCAGGCGGTTGCTTGACGCAGGGGAACGTCGTATTGTGGGTGAACACGTGCTTGCCGTACCTATGAATTGTCCTGCTGAAGGTGCCTCCAGATCTGGCGTAGCCGGGGAGAACATCATCAAGAACTTTCTTGATATTTGTGTAGTCTTTCTTCGACTGACGGTCCGAGTCGAAATACGTGGCCATGGAATATTTCGGGCTTAAGAGGATGAGTGTGCAATGTGTGTCACTGCACAAAACACGGAATGTTAGAAAAAAAGAATGGTCGAAATCTAAGAAATCATATGTTACGGGGCGGTGAGGGGATGACTTACTCGGGAAAGTAAGGCACGAGGAAGTTATCCTTATCTAGGTTTGCCAGAATGACGCCTTCGAGGTGTGAACTCGCGACTTGCCGGTCCCCAGCGTTGCCCAAGATCTTGGCACGCATGTAGAAAGGGTCGACTATCACGATCTCCGGGGTCTTGTCTCTAATGATCCGCATCTCCATACTCAGCGAAAATAGCCGAACGAAGGTGTAGTGCAGCAGATGAAGGTTAAACATTGCGAAGATGTCATCAAACCGCAGGACGATCGTACCCCCGATGGCGCTATCCATGTGCCAACGCAGGAGCTTTGCAACCTTAGGGTCCACGAAATACCGCTGCAGACGAGGAGTGATCGGAAAGTACCACACCACTTTTCGAGGAGCTTTCTTCCTCTTCTTGTATCGAGTGACGCCACACACCGGACATATGGTAGACTCCGCGTGCTCATCCCGATAAATGATGCAATTGTTCATGCACACATGGTATTTCATGTGCGGTAAATCCAGAGGACACACGATTTTCTTTGCCTCCTCGAAACTGGTCGGGCACTTGTTCCCCTTGGGAAGACGTTCGTGCCAGAATGACATGTTCTCGTCGAAGCATGCGTCGGTCAGTTTGTGTTTTACCTTCATCTCCAGAGCCATGAGCGTTACTTTCAGGCGGGTATCCTTGGGCCTGCATCCTTCATACAATGGAGTAACCACGTCTATCTCCAGTTGATCCAGCTTGGCTTTCTCTCAGGCGGCAACTCTTTCATTATCCGTCTGCTTAAGAAGCAGCTCTTGAATATGAGGGTCCTGCACCTAGCCCATCGATGGTCCATCGTCGTCTGCTCCGGCATCTTCATCTTCATGATCATGCCCTTTGTCTGCTCCGGCATCTTCCTCATCATCATGTCCGACATCTTCTACATGATGACCGTGTACTGCATCTACTTCGTGATCATGTCATGGAGATTCTTCGTCTTCTCGCCCGCCCTCGCCGCGGTTGTCTTGCTGATACCCCTCCTCATTTCTTGCCCGACCCCCATGGACGACTTCATAATCATCTTCACCACCTTGCCACTGATAGCCATCCATGAAACCACGTAAGAGCAGGTGGTCCCGCACCTGTACGGAATCCAGGTCCATAAGGCTCCTCAGCTTGCATCTTCGACACGGACATCTTATCTCCGTCTCGTTATTTTGAAGCATCTCGGCCTTCACGGAGCTCAAAAACCTATTCACGATGCCTTCGGTCATCTTGCGGACCATGGTCGCTTGTGGGGTAGAGCAAAACGATATTTTAGAACCAAGAAAATTTTTGGCATGACTTTGCCTAAAAATAGGACCAAAAAGAATGCATAGTGCCAAATTCTCGCCAAAACGGAAATGAATCAACATTCCGGCAAAAAATTGGCAACTATTGCATTTCAAATACCGGTACCTGGAAACACAAACATATATGCAACACCACAAACATATGCAACACCACAAACATACGTAGATCTAGCTAGGCCATAAAAAGTGCATGTGCACGTTGTTGGAGGGAGAAAAAAGTAGATCTACAACATAAAATCTTTCCCCTTACTTACCTATCAAAAAAAGGTAATTTTACCACTTAATTTGGGTGAATCTATGATGCAAATGAGGTGAGGAGGAGGAGGCACCCGAGACAAGCTTGGAGGAGGAGGTGGACAGAATGAAAGTGGGGAAAGTGAGTGTGGTAGGTGGCTGTCCAAAATATCTAGCTGGTCCCAGGTTACTAATGGCGCACCAGCTGGAGGTGCGCCATTAGTAGTTTTGCAACAAAAAAATATAGTAGTGGCGCACTGGGTTAGTGTTGCGCCATTACTAGTTAAACTACTAATGGCGCACTCTGCCCTAGTGCGCCATTAGTACTTTTGGAAAAATAACAAAAAAAAAGTTTGTTAGTAGTGGCGCACCGTGTGTGTGGTGCGCCATTAGTGCCCATCACACTAATGGCGCACCAGAACATGGTGCGCCACTGCTATATAGTAGTGGCGCACCACATGACTGGTGTGCCATTAGTGTCTATATTATCTATAGCCCTTTTCCTAGTAGTGGAACGTGCAAGCAGCCCATGACAATCATGGATTTGGATCACTGTGTGCAATAGGAAAATGAGTCGGCCCATCATTGGGTCCGGCGGGTTTCAACCATCATCCACTCGTTTGAGCAGATCACAGCGGCTCAAGCGGTTCTGATTCTAGAAAAGAATTGTCACTTTGTACCTTTGAAGCAGAAGCTTGGCCGGCTCAAGTGCACATGTCAGGACATGGGGGAGCTCATGGCGGCTCTCACCAAATACGCCAACTCTGGTAATACGAAGGATCCGGGCTCTGATGATATGCCAACTCTAGTAGTACGAAGGATTAGGGCTCTGATGAGGAGAAACCTAGCCAAGGTAAAAAGAATAACCATGGCAAGGGTGCAGTAGCCAATGGTAACCAAAGCAAGAGGAAGAACCCGGATGGCGGGTCAGAATTGGTGGCCAACGCCAGCACCGGCAACGATTGTCCTAAGGGAAATGGGAAGTTTAGACCACCTTTTAGTAAGGGTAAGACGCCTTTCAACTTGGAGGAAATGCTCAACAAACCTTGCCTGGAGCACAGCTGGCCTGACAGACCGGCGGGTCGCACATGGGGTAATTGCCATATCATGCAAAAGTTTAAGGACTACAGCATGCGAGAGCAAAACAACGATGGTGGTGGCCTGTCCCGTGGCTCAGGACCAGGCGGGTCAGGAGACGGGTTAAGGTCCGGCGGCTCAAGATCCAGTCATCACGGCCAGGGCAACCAAGGAGGACATCATTAGCACTCTGGTGGTAACAATCAGCAAAAAAACAATCAGTGTGGGTATCAGAGTAATCCAAAGCCACTCAGTTCGGGCCAGTGTCATGTTTTTACGACTAGCCTTAACAAACGGAATTAGAAGTTGCGCAAGTAGGCGGTTAATACAATCGCACTGGCTCTACCACAATACTTGAAGTGGTCCGAGTATGATATAACTTGGAGCCGGGAAGATCACCCGCCGCGTGTTGATGTAGTTTCTCCCCAAGTGGAAGGATATATGGTAAATAAGGTACTTATGGACGGTGGCAGCAGCATCAATATCCTGTACTATGACACCTTTTAGCGGATGAAACTTCTTGATAAAGACCTTAGGCCCTCCTCAACAGTCTTTCATGGTGTGGTGCCTGGCAAATCGGCTTACCCCGTGGGAGGGATCTCTTTGGAAGTTTCCTTCGGTGACGAGCACAACTATAGGGTGGAGCCCTTGTGGTTTGAAGTAGTCAAGATCAAGAGCCCCTATCATGCTTTGTTTGGGCGACCGGCTTACGCCAAGTTCATGGCCAGGCCCTGCTATGTCTATTTCATCTCAAGATGCCCGAGTTAAAAGGGATGATTACTATTCATGGTGATCGGAACACAGCTATTGAGTGCGACGAAGGAGACGCGGCTTACACGAATCAAGTTGTGCTGAGGCAGAGCTCAAGTTTTATAAGGAAAATGTTGACCCGGAGGACATGACTCCGCTGAAAAATCCTACCATAGAGGTTGAGCCGCCCCTCAAATTTTCGGCGGATGAGACCAAGTTGGTGGATTTCACTCCGGGTGATTCATCTCAGCAATTCACTATTGGGTCCAATATGGATCCCAAATAGGAAAGCGTGCTCATCGAATTCATCCATGAGAATCGGAACATCTTCGCATGGAAACCTTCTGACATGCCGGGTGTGCCGAGAGAGTTTGCTGAGCGCCACCTTAATGTTGATCCTAAGTTTAAACCTGTCAAGCAATTTCTACGGTGGTTCAACAAGGAGAGACGCAAGGCCATCGGGGAAGAGGTCGCCCGACTCTTGGCGGCGGGTTTTATCGTCGAGGTATTCCACCCAAAATGGCTTGCTAGCACAGTGCTCGTGCTCCAGAAGAACGGCACATGGCATATGTGCATGGACTACACGGATCTTAACAAGGCCTGTCCAGCTGATCCCTTTGCTCTCCCTCATATTGATCAGATCATCGATGCTAAAGTGGGTTGTGAGAGTTTATGCTTCGTGGATGCTTATTCTGGATATCATCAGAGGCAGTCAAGGACCAAGAGAAGATGGCTTTCATCATGCATTTTGGTGTCTTCTGTTACGTATCTATGCCTTTTGGGCTTAAGAGTGCCCAGGCAACTTACCAGCGTTGTGTGCAGAATTGTCTTCACAACCAAATTGGGCACAACGTTCACGCATATGTGGATGACATTGTGATCAAATCAAGGAAGAAGGAGACTCTGCTAGATGACCTGAAGGAGACCTTCAACAATCTGTGGGTATACAAGATGATGCTTAACCCGGCAAAATGTGTCTTTGGTGTTCCGGCAGGAAAGCTCTTGGGATTTCTGGTGTCTGAGCGTGGCATTGAAGCTAACCCGGATAAGATCAAGGCTATCACCTCCCTGGCTGAGCCGACATGCATCAATGATGTTCAACGCCTGGCGGGGCGGATCGCCGCGTTGAGCTGGTTTATAAGACGCCTTGGGGAGAAAGCCATCCCTTTATATCAGATGATGAAAAAGACAGACAACTTTGTCTGGAGTACGTCGGCGGATAAAGCATTTGAGGCGCTCAAGTAGCAGCTCACTGAGCTGCCGATCTTAGCCGCTCCGGTTGAGAAAGAACCCTTGCTCTTGTACGTGGTGGCTAACAATAGGGCTGTCAGCACTGCAATCTTGGTCGAACGCAAGGAAGCAGGGACACAATATCTGGTTTAGAGGCCGATTTACTATATTAGTGAAGTCCCGACAGAGTCCAAGCAGAGATATCCACATTGGCAAAAGCTAGTATATGGGGTGTTCATGGCTAACCGCAAGCTGAAGCACTATTTCTTAGGACACAGGATCACCATGGTTAGCTCTGCCCCGTTGGGAGACATAATTCAGAACAGAGAAGCCACTGGCAGGATTGCGAAGTGGGAATTAGAGCTTGGACCTCTCAATCTGAAATATGTACCTTGTATGGCTGTTAAGTCCCAAGCCCTAGTGGATTTCATTAACAACTAGACAGAGTGTCAGGTATCCGAAGAAAAGCCGGAGAACACATACTGGCCAATACACTTTGACGGATCCAGGCAGCTAGAGGGATTAGGGGCAGGAGTTCTCTTAACCTCCCCCAAGGGTGACAAATTCTGTTATGTGCTACGGCTGACGTTTCCTTGTACTAACAATGCAGCTGAGTATGAAGCCCTGCTTCATGTCCTCAGGGCGGCTAAAGAGATGAATTTATGCTGGGTTAGGTGCTTCGGTGACTCAGAACTTGTGGCTCAACAAGTTTTAGGCACTTGGGACTCCAAGGACCCGCAGATGGCGGCTTATCGTCAAGCGATAGATGTCATTGCTGGTCACTTCAAGGGCTATCAAGTAGATCATATTGATCGTCATCGGAACGAGGTGGCTGATGCCCTGTCAAGGTTAGGCTCTCAAAGAAAGCCGATGCCACCTAATGTCTTTTTGGATGTCCTGCATCACCCGTCAGTTAAGTTACCTTCAGAGGAAGACTTAGCTATTCCTGACCCGGAGGGACAGCTGGTGGCGGCTCTACATGCTATTCCGGATTGGACCGTGCCGTACTTGGCATACTTGACTCGTGGTGAGTTACCTGATGATGAACATCTAGCCAGACAGATCACCAGACGGTCCAAGTCTATGATGATAGTCAATGGCGAGTTACATAAGTGTAGTGTCACTGGCGTGTTTCAACGATGTGTCTCACCGGAGGAGGGCAAGGAAATCTTGAGCGGAATTCATGCTGGTGATTGTAGTCATCACGCCGGCTGAAAATCTCTGGTGGCCAAGGCTTTTAGGCATGGTTTCTTCTGGCTGACGGCTCACAGGGATGCAGAGAACCTGGTCCGCAGGTGCGATGGTTGTCAAAAGTTTGGCCGGCGTGCTCATGTTCCGGCTCAAGAGTTGCGCATGATTCCAATTACTTGGCTTTTTGTAGTCTGCGGGCTTGATATGGTCGGACCTTTCAAGAGGTCCAAGGACAAGAAGACGCAGCTCCTCGTGGCGGTTGACAAGTTTACTAAGTGGGTAGAAGCTGAGCCGATGAGCAAGTGTGATGCAGCCACGACGGTTCAGTTTATCAAGAAGCTGATCTACCGTTTTGGTTACTCTCACAACATCATCACATATAATGGTACGAATCTATCCAAGGGGGCTATGCGAGAATTCTATGACATCGAACACTTCCGACTTGATGTTTCTGCAGCTGCTCATCCACAATCAAACGGTCAGGCAGAACACGCTAATCAAGAAATCTTGAGAGGTATCAAGCCCCTGCTTCTGGTTCCTTTGCAGAGAACGCTGGGTTGTTGGGTGGAGGAGTTACCATCCATTTTATGGAGCATCAGAACCACTCCCAACAGATCAACGGGTTATACACCTTTCTTCATGGTTTACGGTGCAGAGGCTGTATTACCAAGTGACATCCGTCATGACTCGCCATGGGTGGCGGCTTACATTGAGTCAGACAATGAAACGGCGCGTCAAGATGCGTTGGATGCCTTGGAAGAGGAGCATGATCTGGCGGTGACTCGATCTCTGATTTACCAGCAAGACCTGCACCGCTACCATAGCCGCAGAGTCAAGACCCGGACGTTCTAGGAAGGCGACTTAGTGCTGCGGTTGATTCAAGATCAGACAGATGCACACAAGTTATCCCCCCCATGGGAAGGACCTTTTGTGGTCAGCAGAAATCTTAGCAATGGGTCATATTACCTCATTGACATCCGAGATGACTTAACTACCTCGGGGCAGGAGATCCGCCGACCGTGGAACATAACGCATCTACGGCCTTACTATACCTATGTTTGTGAGACTCGACATTGTACACTATCATTGTACATATCATATTCATATATGAATAAAAGTTGGCATCCCTGCAAGCCGGGGCCTCTGTCGTGTTGCATATATCAATTTGTGTGAAAAAGGATTAAAACATGATCGTCCAGGGGCTTCCCACCCACCGGGTGTAGCTTATCAAACCCTATCGGTCGTCTCTTAAGCCAAACAGTTGATTCCATCAACCAAGGTCACTCGGGGGCTTCCCACCTACCGGGTGTAGCTTACACACCATCTTGATCGGCTCTTAAGCCAAACAGGGTTAAACCTGCCTATAAGCTGATGCTACCCTGCTAGGTGACCCGCCGAACTATTGCCAATTAATCTCTCCTAGAGGCCCTAAGCCGGTTCAAAGAAATTGACAGCTAATCTCCATAGAGACCCTGTACTGGTTAAGGTTCAAACGACGGATCTTGTCATGAGAGGGTCGGCTTACAGAAAGCAAGGATAAACTCTCCCATCTACTGCCGACTCTCCGCTATGTGGCATGTTCGTTCTCTTAGACAAATAATCCTTAAGGACCCTGTACTGTTTAAGGTTAAAACGACAGATTTATGTCACGTGAGAGGTAGTTTGTGGGCTATAAGGGTGTTCATGCCCTGTCGTGTCTCTCATGGGATGTCACACTTCCTTTCAGTTAATCTCGCTTAGAGACCCTGAGCCAGTTCAAAGAAATTGAAGGCCAATCTTCATAGAGACCCTGTACTACTAAGGAGTTTTAAGTGGCGAGTCAACCCAGTAGAACCGACACATGAGCTATTATGAAAAAAACAAGTTAGGAAAGATACAACATCTTTGGGTTACACTGTTCTAACCTGCCCTCCTAACAATGTGAAAGTACATCTATTCTTGTAGGTTGAGTAAACCGCCAAGAGTCAGCAAAGCATCCAGTATGAAAGTGCAAGAAAGATGTCATATGTTAAGCCGGACAATTTAATATGTGCGTGATGGCACAGTTCAGGAAACGGCAAAAGTTTACTACAAGCCTATTATAGACGCTCTTTGTAGAGCTCAAAAGTGATTCAAAGTTTTTTTACACCACTCATGGCGGGTCACAGAGCCGGCTTATCCACGACATTGTTAAGTCCGTCAGTTGGCTGCTGGGTCACCCTGCTCCGGGTCTTCGACCTCCCAGGTCTGAAGATTGTCCATGTCCCAGTTGCAGTGGGTTAAAGCTGCAAAGTTTCCCTCTTCAAAGAGGGGGGATGGGTCAAGATCACAAGCAAAGAGGTGCTTACTACGGGCAGGCGTCAAGTCCTTGGCTCCAAAGAGGGGGCCGCGAACTCTCTTCTGATTGGCGTCATAAGCTGCCTGATAGGTTGAGAAGTTCGCCTTGTCTTCTAACATGGAGCCAAGAACTCTAGAAGCTTTCATGCATCGAGCGTAGTCAGCCTCCGTGAATTCTGAGCCGTCATCCTTCTTGGATGGAAACCCGACCATCATATCTTCAAGAGTTAACTTCGGAGCGAAAGCCAACGCCCGGCTTATGGCTGCAATGGCTCCCTGTCGGGCGGCTAATTTCTTTAGCTCATGGATCTGTTTCGGCAGAGTGGACAGAAGTTCTATGACCCCCTTCATAGTTGAGGGGATGTTATCCTTATAGAGCACTGCCTTGATCGTGTGCAGAGAGCTCCGCAGTACAGCTGCTCCATCAAGGTATAGATAGCTTTCAGAGGCAGCAAGCTATCAGAAGCAAGTTGGCGGCTCCTTGGACCTGCATAAGACATATTTTTGCTCATAAGTCGCCAGTATAAGTATTCATGCAAAAGTCTGGGTTAGGTGTTTTTACTTACCGAATATGGCGACTGACATCTTCTCGATACTGCGCTTCAAGGACTGCAACTCATCTGATACAATCATGAGCCGCTGGTCAACATCGTCCACTCGTTGAGTCAGGGTGGTTCGTTCTGTTTCAGCAGACTCTTTGAACGCAGCAAAGTCAATATTTATCTTTGTTAGTTCTTCGGTAAGGAGCCGACACTTCTCATCGGCCTCGCTTTGGGCGTCTTGTTGAGTCGCTAGAGTGCTTCTCAAGCCGGTTAGTTCAGAGCGGACCTCAGTTAAAGCTTCTTGTGGCATATTGAATGCAAAGTAAGGGTTAAGTCGCCGTGATGATACGCTACAAGAGGATGAAGATTAAGACAATGTCATGCAAAGTCTCAAGCAGATTGCAAGCAATATGTTTGACACTTGAGGGCTAATGTCTATTTGCTCTCCAAAACTACAATGCAGTTCCGGTTCATCTTTGTCAAAGTTAATCCGGAACTTGCGGGCTACATATGGTTCTTCAAAGTTATTTACATTGAAGTTCTGACTCAAACTTTATCAAAGTTTGAGTCGGCCCTTGGGGGCTACATATGCCTCTTCAGACTATCTATATTGAAGTTCAAACTCAACTTTATCAAAGTTGAGCCGGTCCTTGGGGGCTATAATTGGCTCTTAAGGATATCTACATTTGAAGCTCCGACTCAACTTCATCACAGTTGAGCCGGCCCTTGGGGTCTAAGGATGACACTTTGGGTTACCAATTCTATGTGAATGATTGAGGCCTACAGGCTAGCTATTCCTACCTTTTACCAAGACTTAAAGACCCGGGTTACCATTAGCTAAATACTAAGATGGCCCTTGGGGGCTAAGTAAAGGTAGAAGGTAATAGAATATGGGTACCTCATATTTCTTCTTCATTAAGTTAATGAACTTGAGTTCGATGTCCCGGCTGATGGAGAGGCGATTTAAGTAGCCCGCGTGCAACTCATCAGCTGTTAACTTCTCCAACACGGAGAATTCAAGGTCCATCCTCTCTGAAGCCTCGTTCTTCTCGGTGTGTTTTGTCAAAACACGAGCCATAGGAGTTTGGAAGCCGGTGCTAGTGACAAGGACTTCCGGTGTAATCGATTCATGAACAGCCTTTGAAGGGCTTGGCGGTTTGGAATGGGTCTTTTGAGGACTCTCAGGAACGGTCTCATGAGCCGTCGGCTCAATAGAAGGGCGAGCTTCTTCAGGCGCCTCTTTAGAGGCCGTACAGGAATCAGCATGCGGCACAAGGGAATCCGGCTTGGCAGGCTCCGGTTCTTGAGCCTTAGGACCAGCAGTGGACTTGCTGGTTTTCTTTCATTTGGCTTGAGCCCTGAAGAACACAGAAAGGTTATAATCTAAAGTTTACATCCAATGAAAACTCGGATGTAAAGCTTGAAAGCACATACAGCGGGTTATTCTTCGGAGGCGGCAGAGCAGTCGCCGTAGTGTCGCCAGACGAAGGGGGAGATTCCTGAAAAGCAGTTCAAGCAATATAAGGCAGTTTCGAATTACAAAGGCAGAGATTCATAATATAAAGTCAAGATTGAGTAGACACCTCAGCTGGACGCTTCTTACAAGCTGGAGAGTGAGATAACCCGGCCATGAGATTAGTAGAGCCGGTGCTCCGGGTCTGGCATCGGGAGATTTGTTGTTGCTTTTTCAAAAGAAAGAGGGGGTCTAAGTAAGCAAGAGGATGAGAAAGTGGGACTTTTCGGACGACCCACCGTATCTTCCGAGGTACAAGATATTCTGAGTCGGACGAAGCACAAGTTACCTCGGGAATGTTGCCATGGCTCGTCTCCGTTTTGTCCAGTGAAGAATTACTGTCAATAAGGTGCATAAAGAGACAACCAAGAGATTCAAGATCTACCTATGAGTCGTTAGATTCCGGTTGCTCTTTGGGCTGCTCTTGAGCTGCAGTTTTCTTTTTCCGCCCTTCGGCCTTCTTCTTTCCCTTCTTCGGAGGAGGGACGTACTTCTTTTTCCAGAAGCCGGACTTGGCCTGAAAACATAAGCTGGCAAAGGTTAAAAGGTTACTAAGGTATAGCTAATACTAAGATAAGGATGTTGAAAGTTGCCCTTACGTCTAGAGCTGGATTTTCGGCACAGAAAGGTGCTAGCCCAATGGCACCACAAGCTCCGGTAGACTCGTGGACAAGGATCTTGATATCAGCCACGAGGTTATCTTCTGATAACGTTGTCTGGTTAAAGCAGAGATGATCATTGGGCTGAATTTGAAGACAATAAGCAGAGCAAACTATAGATCTGCACGGTGTTGCTGTCAACCTCGTATGGTTTACCGCAATGGAGAGAAAGATGTCATCGCGTTTCTGAGCTATACATTAGCTGACATTATGGAGAAGCCATGTTCTAAGCGAGCGGAGAACTCCATGAAACCCCACCGAGAACTTTAGATCTATGGGAGAATAAGAACTCACCGGAAGGGATGCGACGGACGCGGGTGAATCTCTAGTACGATCAAGTTGATGCGGCGGCCCGGAGAGACGTCGGTGTGGAAGCTTTGCCGGAGCAAGTTATGCTGGAGTGACAACATCAGGGGGTAGAAGATGAAGTGCAAAGCAGAGAAGGGAATGAAAGCCGCTCTTCACGGTCCTATTTAATAGGCAAAGGAGGAAACGGGCACGAGAATCCAGGTGACAGAGATTGATTGACCGAGGCGGATGCCTCGATTCTCGGATTGTCAGTTTAATAAGGGAAAGATCTGTTGCGGTCGTCAGAGAATCTTTTATACCCGATATAACATCACAACGGGTCATTTTGTGCTATTTTTAGGTGACCAAAGCGAGACTCGCCGCCAAATAAGAAGGAGGTTGAAATGAGCCAGCTCAAATCACCTTGGGGCCTAATGTTGGGGATATAACCCCGTGGTAAGACCCGCCCAGGAGGCTCCGGGTCACACCTGGTGGCTCATAGGCCATCCCAAGGATGGGCCTTGAAGACTCAAGCCGAAGACGCCTGGCGGCTACCAAGATAGGCTAAGATGAGGCCTGGACGGAGAAGATATGGAGACACGGGCGGATAAGCCGCCCGGAGACAACTTACTCAGGAAGGCAAGACAACGTAGAGATAGACTCGGACAAGTTTTGTGAGTCGGTATGCAACTTGTACGACCTGTGGTCTTGACCTCCTATATAAAGGATAGACCCGGGGAGACTTAGGCAGAGACTAACGAATCAAGAACTAGGTCAAGCAATTCATCTCCCTTGTAACCGAGATTCCAAGCAATACAAGCACAAGTAGGACGTAGGATTTTACGTCTACTTGAGGGGCCGAACCGGGGTAAACCCGTGTCCTTCGTCCCGATCAACCCCTTTGAGTCATCACCTTAGCGATGGTCTCGAATCTAAGTCCTCGGACATCTGCCATGACAAAACCATGACAGGACCTGTTGGGGATATAACCCCATGGTGAGACCCGCCCAGTAGGGTCCGGGTCACACCCGGCGGCTCGTAGACCAGCCCAAGGATGGGCCTTGGAGACTCAAGCCCGAGACATTGGGTGACTTGCCAAGATGAGTTAAGATGAGGCGTAGACAAAGAAAGCGTGAGGGCCGGGCGGATAAGCCGCCCGGAGACAACTTAATCAGAAAGAGAAGACAACATAGAGATAGACTCGGACACGTTGCGAGAGTCGGTATACGACTTGTATGACCCGTGGTCTTGACCTCCTATATAAAGGTGAGACCCAAGGCGATTTAGACAGAGACTAAATAATCAAGAGCTAGGTCAAGCGATTCCGCTCCCTTGTAATAGATACCCCAATCAATACAACCCACGTAGGACATAGGCTATTACCTCTAGTTGAGGGGCCGAACCTGGGTAAACTCGTGTCCTTCGTCTCAACCAACCCCTTTGAGTCCATCACCTTAGCGATGGCCTCGAACCTAAGTCCTCGGACATATATCATGATAAAACCATGACAGGACCCCTCAGGTGGGTTCTACCTAGATGTCGACGATGACGAGTAGCTGGTACCTCAGCTACGATCCGATGTCGGAATGTAGATAGTTAGGCCATGGGCCTTTTTACCCTTTCATCTGTCTCTACCCAAACAGCTTTATGCTTCCTCTTGGTTTGTATGAACTTGCCTCTATGACTTGAGTGTTGGGTCATGTGACCCCTACCTGTAAGAACATATTATGCAAGGCTCCTTTGAGCCTCTTAAATATAAGTTATGTTGTTGTATGGTTATGTTGTGATGCCATAGTTGTATCTATGCATATCGGGCATGTCGTGCATACGTGTGACGTGCAACGGTATGTATGGGATCTGACACCTAGTCATGTGCCTTTAGTAGTACTCTTTATGGGGAACTGCCTCTTTGTACTTCCACCGAGCCCTGGTAGCTTTCAACTGCTTAGGACACGTTGATTGACCATCATGTATCCTTCTTTGATGTTGTGTCTGTCCCTTCGGGCAAATGTCTCGTAGTGTAATGGAGTCCCTGTAGCCTGCTATGACTCGTCTACGTGAAGTGATGACATTTATGTCCCATGGCGTAATGGAGTCCTTGTGGCTTGCTATGACTCGTCTACACACGCTTGAGGTCGACACCTGCATTGCTAGGTTATGTATGTGTCTCCCTGTACGGATGTCCCACTTGGGTTCTATGACTAGTCATCTCGGCCCTGGTTCTGTGTCGTTTGAATGCTAGCGACATATTCACATACGTGAGCCAAAAGACGCAAACGGTCCCATCCAAGGTAAGGTTGTAGCCGTGGAGCTTACTGTGCGTGAGGCCGCAAAGTGATGTGATGTGTTACATGTTGGATTCCAATGACGTAGGATCGGGGTCCCGACAGCGTTGGTATCAGAGCCGGACTGACTGTAGGACTACCAAGCCAAACTGGTCAAAGTTGAGTCTAGAAATACTATAGAAATGTAAGGGAATTGATTGTGGAAGGGAACATAAGTCTCTTTTTACTCCTCTTCCCGAGTTATTCTATTCTGAATCACCCTCCTTTATTCACGGGGTTAAGAGCTAGGCTTTTCATCTATCTCTTAGGATGACGAGTTACTAACCATGGACTAGTAGCTAGCTTGTTTGGAAGTGAACTTCGGTATTCAAGTTTTGTTCGGTGTGACAATCAGTTGGATTAGAAATTTGAGACTAAAAAGTTGAGTGGTTATGCTATCCAATATTTTTTAGTTGTCTGAAAATCCTTTTTGATCAATTACAACCATTATGTTGTCTAATCTCTCCTAGGATCTCTAATGCCTTGCATTATTCTCTGTTTCAGATGCCCCATCATCCTTATCGTCAGGTGGTCTGTTTGACCAGGTGCATCGATGTACCGGGTCACACGGCCATGTTTGTTAGAGTTATGATGGAGACTGGTTACTGTTGGTACCTAGAGTATACAGTGGAGGAGTAGTTTCGAGACTTCAACCAGACCCATTACCTATGTACTCTTAGGATATATCCATCATATCCTAGAGCTGAAGAGCCGCTCCACTGGGCTTGTGGATTAGGTGTCACCATAGACATGGCAGTTCAGGAGGCCTCTTACACCATGTTGAAAATTATGAGATCTCACCATGGAATGCTTCACAACACCGAGTTCTGTTATGTCCCAGCTACTCTAGGAGGAGAGGATGGTTATCTTAGTGCAGCCTATTATGATCATTCTCATGAGGACCCTAGGCTTCAGGTGACCGCTCAGATGTTGGAGAACAGGGATCGTGATGCACGTTCTCTTCACATGGAGCTTTATGCTACACGTGCACATCTCTGGAAACCCTTGACGCAGCTAGAACATGTCATGCAGATAGGCTATGGAGATTTGGAGATGCTCAACCCATCGCGGACTCATCTACCAGCTCGCGTAGACTGGCCCGATGTTGGAGGCGCCACTCCTCTTTGAGGACCGTTGCTGCTATCACCCAGGGGACCTAGGCCACATCCGTGTCCTTATCGTTTCTAGCGATCGCAGGCCAGGGTGTTTCCAGATCCTCAGATTCAGCTCCTGGGTCACGGGGGTAACCTATATGAGGTGTTCTATGGTGATGCTTGAGTGCGTGTAAGACAATATTAGTATGATAGTAATTGTATTGCCATAGTCCTGCGTGTCTTGTGGGATATGACTGAGGTGTGAGTTGAGTTCCAGAGGTGTAGATAGATAATGTATAGGAAGGTTGTAATGCCTCCAATGAGTTGTATCATCTTTGTTGGAAATATGCCCTAGAGGCAATATATAAAGTGTTTATTATTACATATCCTTGTTCATGATAATCGTTTATTATCCATGCTATAATTGCATTGATTGGAAACACATTGCATGTGTGGGTAAATAGACAACACTGTGTCCCTAGTATGCCTCTAGTGAACTAGCTCGTTGATCAAAGATGGTCAGGGTTTCCTAGCCATTGACATGTGATGTCATTTGATAACGGGATCACATCATTAGGAGAATGATGTGATGGACAAGACCCAAACTACAAACGTAGCATATGATCATGTCAGTTTATTGCTACTGTTTTCTGCATGTCAATGTATTTGTTCCTATGACCATGAGATCATGCAACTCACGGATATCGGAGGAGTGCCTTGTGTGTATCAAACGTCGCAACGTAACTGGGTGACTATAAAGGTGCTCTACAGGTATTTCCGATGATGTTTGTTGAGTTGGCATGGATCGAGACTGGGATTTGTTACTCCGTGTGACGAAGAGGTATCTCGGGGCCCACTCGGTAATGCAACATCACAATAAGCCTTGCAAGCAATGTGACTAATTGTTAGTTGCGGGATCTTGTATTACGGAACGAGTAAAGAGACTTGCCGGTAACGAGATTAAACTAGGTATGGAGATACCGACGATCGAATCTCGGGCAAGTAACATACCGAAGAACAAAGGGAACGTTATACGGGATTAACTGAATCCTTGATATAGAGGTTCGACCGATAGATCTTCGTAGAATATGTAGGAACCAATGTGGACGTCCAGGTCCCGCCATTGGTTATTGTCCGTAGAGGTGTCTCGGTCATGTCTACATAGTTCTCGAACCCGCAGGGTCTGCACACTTAAGGTTTGGTGACGTTTTGGTAGTATAGAGTTATGTATGGTGGTGACCGAAGGATGTTCGGAGTCTCGGATACGATCCCGGACATGACGAGGATCTCCGGAAGAGTCTAGAGATAAAGATTGATATATATGTGATAATAGTGTTTTGATCTCTGGAAGAGTTCCGGAATTAACAGGAAGGGGTTCCGGATGTTTACCGAAGTGTTCGGGTACAGCAAAACTTTATATGGACCAATGGGGTAAAACCCACGAGGTATTGGAAAGGGCAAAAGGAAGTTTTGCTGTTGCCTTAAGCAGTAAGGCAGTACTACCGCTTGTGAAGGGTACTACCGCTCAAGCGGTACGACCGCTTGTGAAGCGGTACTACCGCTCGTGAAGCTGTACTACCGCTCGTGAAGCGGTACTACCGCTTGTGCGCGGGACTGCAGGGATCCGAGTTGGACTCTTTTCTTGCGGGCCAAACCGACCTTGTGTGGGCAAAATCGACATTGTAGAGGTTTTTGCTCCAAGTTTAGACCCCAGGGCTCAATATATAAATAGAGGGGCAGGGCTAGCACATGGGACACAACTTACGACCACGTGCTACCCGTTCCACCGGTGCTCCTCTAGATCGGTTTTCTGCAGCGCTTAGGCGAAGCCCTGCCGGAATTGCTCCACCACCACCATCACCAGAGCGCCGTCACGCTGCCGGTGAACTCCCTCTCCTCTCCACGTCCTCTTGCTGGATCAAGACGGTGGAGATCGTCATCAAGCTGCACGTGTGCTGAACGCGGAGGTGCCGTCTGTTCGGTACTAGATCGGAAGGATCGTGATCAAGGCCACGGGATGTTCGTGATCGGATCGCAGGACGGATCGTGACGAGATCGCGGGACGGTTCGTGATTGATTCGCGGAACGGTTCGTGATTAGTTCACGGGACGCTCGGCGATTTGGATCGCGAAGAAGTACGACTACACCAACTGCGTTTCTTAACGCTTCCCGCTTAGCGATCTACAAGGGTACGTAGATCTACTCTCCCTCTCGTAGATACTCATCACCATGGATAGGTTTGCGTGTGCGTAGGAAATTTTTTGTTTCCCATGCAACGTTCCCCAATAATCTTGTAGTAGTTTGTACTTCAGCTTGGGTTTGTACTGAACTATGTCATGGTATGTAGGAATCATGGTGTTCATATGGTAGATTCTTTATTACCATGTTGGCGGGTGTTTACCCATGCATGCCATGTTTTCTAGTACATTCCTCATGTCATATCATAGAGTTGATGTCTTCCCTGTCTAGGCTATGGATTTGTTTCCCAGGATGGTGACAACTAGGAATAACCCTGCCCCTGCCTTCGAGCAGGGCGAGGGAAGCCAGGCCAGATAAGAGAACCTGCCGCAACCGCCCTCTCTGGCGGAGGTGATGCTTGAAGCTGAACGGAATAAAAGGGAGACCAATAGGCCGTTGGAGCGCATTGAGCTGAATACAGCGCGTCCTCCCCGCAGTGAGCACAATGATGGTGTGTCCCTGAATGACTTCGTCATGTTGTGCCCTCCTAAGTTCCATCATTCTATCGACCCGATCGATGACGATGACAGGCTGACCAGCATGTCCCGCAAAATCCGAGCTGCTAATGTATCTGAGGCCAATAAGGTGACCTTTGCTGCATACTTTCTCAAAGGACCTGCCAACCTGTGGTGGGTAAATTATGAAGCCATGCGCCCTGCAGGCCCTGCAGCAACCTGGGCAGATTTCAGTGAGGCGTTCCGTACCCATCACATCCTGGAAGGAATGATGGATCGCAAAAGAGAGGAGTTTTGTGCCTTTACTCAGGGTAGGCTGACAGTTGATGCCTATAGCCATGAGTTTGGCAACCTTGCTCGTTAAGCACTCGAGGAAGTGTCGATCGATGCCAAGAAACAAGCTAGGTTCCGTAAGGACTTAGTCCTGAGCTCCATCGAGACCTACGTCTGCATGAGTGCACTACCTTCCAGGCCCTCGTTAATAAGGCTATCTGTGCCGAAACCAGACAGACCGACTACGAGGCAACTAAGAAGCACATCTATGACTTCAGCCCCGCATCTGGCTCAAGCTCCAACAAATGCCGGGTGTGGGTGCCCAACACAGCTCTGCCACCAAGGTACACCGCGAGGCCATCCTATCAGGTGTCTCGCCTAGCTCAGCCCAACCCTCCAACTAGGACATTTGGAGGTCCCGTTGCCAATGCAACTCACATGTGAATATGACCTAAACGACAGTGCCACAAGAAAGTGGTACTATCATTATCAACTCTACATCTTTTGGCATCAATGTTATGAACATGTGTGTCATCACTATCAAGATTCAATATGAATAAACCCCTAAAATTGGGTGCATGACTATAAAAGATATTACTCATATAAATAGAACAACCTTTATTCTCTAATTTAAATGAGTAATCGTCTTGCAATAAACAAGATCCAGATATAATGTTCATGCTTAACGTATGCACTAAATAACAATTATTGAGGTTCATCACTAATCCCGATGGTAATCGAAGAGAGAGCTTGCCGACGGCGATCACATCAACCTTGGAACCATTTCCCACGCGCATCATCACTTCGTCCTTTGCCAACCTTCGTTTATTCCGTAGTTCCTACTTTGAGTTGCAAATGTGAGCAACCGAACCGGTATCAAATACCCAGGCACTAGTACGAGAGCTAGTGAGGTACACATCAATAACATGTATATCATATATACCTTGTTTGTTGTTGGCCGCCTTCTTGTCAGCCAGGTACTTGGGGCAGTTCCGCTTCGAGTGACCAGTTCCCTTGCAATGAAAGCACTCAATTTCTGGCTTGGGTCCATGCTTGGGCTTCTTTAAAGGAGTAGCAACTGCTTTGCCATCCTTCTTGGTTTTACCCTTCTTACCCTTGCCTTTGACCTTGCCATTTTTCTTGAAACTAGTGGTTTTATGGACCATCAACACTTGATGTTCTTTCTGGATTTCAGACTCAGCGACTTTTAGCATCGCAAACAGCTCGGCGACTGACTTGTTCATCCCGTGCATGTTATAGTTCATCACAAAGCTCTTGTAACTAGGTGGTAGTGATTGAAGAACTCTGTCAGTGATCGCCTCTAGCGGAAGGGCAATTCCCAACTCCGCTAGACGAGTTGAATACCCAGACATTCTGAGTATATGTTCACTGATAGACCCATTCACCTCCATCTTGCAAGCATAGAACTTATCGGAGGTTTCATACCTCTCGATCCGGGCGTTCTTCTGAAAGATAAACTTCAACTCCTGGAACATCTCATATGCTCCATGACGTTAAAAACGTCTTTGAAGTCCCGGTTCTAAGCCATACAATATTTCACATTAAACTATTGAGTAATCTCTAGTACGTGCCTCCCAAGTGTTCTTGACGTCTTCGGAGGTCATGTCTTCTGGTTGGTCACCAAGCGGTGCATCAAGGACATATGCTTTCTGGGAGGCCGTGAGGATAATCCTCAGCTTATGGGCCCAGTCAACAAAGTTACTTCCATCATCTTTCAACTTAGCTTTCTCTAGGAACGCATTAAAATTCAGGGGTGCTACTACGCAAGCAATTGATCTACAACATAAATATGCAAAGTTTACTTAGACAATTGTTCAAGATAATGAGTTTAGTTAATCAAATTACTAAAGCTCCCACTAAAATCGACATCCCTCGGGTCATCTGAGTGTCACATAATCCAAATTCACCAACTCAAGTCCGATCATCACGTGAGTTCAGGTGGCTTCAATGGTGAACATCTCATGTTGATCATATCTACTATATGACTCATGTTCGACCTTTCGGTCTCTTGTGTTCTGAGGCCATGTCTCTACATACTAGGCTCATCAAGTTTAACCCGAGTGTTCTACGTGTGCAACACAAGCTTGCACCTGTTGTATGTGAACGTACAGTCTATCACATCCGATCATCACGTGGTGTCTCGACATGACGAACTTTCGCAACGGTGCACACTCGGGGAGAACACAATTTATCTTGAAATTAAAGTGAGGGATCACCTCATAATGCTACCGTCATCCTAAGCAAAACATGGTGCATAAAAGGATTAACATCACATGCAATTCATAAGTGACATGATATGGCCATGAACTTGTGCTTTTGATCTCCATCTAGAAAGCACCGGCATGATCTGCATCGTCACCGGCAAGACACCATGATTTCCATCAGCTTGATCTCCATCAAGGTGTCGCCATCGGGGTTGTCGCGCCCAACATGCTTCTACTACTATTGCTACCGTTTAGCGATAAAGTAAAGCATTACATAGCGCTTAATGATTGACACGCAGGTCATACAATAATTAAAGAAAACCCTATGGCTCCTGTCGGTTGCCGTACTCATCGACTTGCAAGTCGTGATAATCTATACATCACATGATCATCTCATACATCACATATATCACATCACGTAATTGGCCATATCACATCACAACATACCCTGCAAAAACAAGTTAGACGTCCTCTAATTGTTGTTGCATGTTTTACGTGGCTGCTATGGGTATCTAGCAAGAACAATTCTCATCTACGCAAAAACCACAACAGTGATACACTAGTTGCTTTTCAAGCTTCTCAAGGACCGCCTTTGTCGAATCCGATCCAACTAAAATGAGAGAAACTAGCACCCGCAAGCCATCTATGCAACAAGTTACGGTCGAGGGAACCGGTCTCTCGTAAGCATACGAGTAATGTTGGTCCGGGCCGCTTCATCTCACAATACCGTTGAACCAAAATCCGACCAAGGGAGGAAGCAATCTAAGCATCAACGCCCACAAACCTTTTGTGTTCTACTCGAGATCTCATCTACACATAGACCTAGCTCATGATGCCACTATTGGGGAATGTTGCATGGGAAACAAAAAATTTCCTACGCACACGCACATCTATCCATGGTGATGAGCATCTACGAGAGGGAGAGTGGATCTACGTACCCTTGTCGATCGCTAAGCGGGAAGCGTTAAGAAACGCGGTTGGTGTAGTCAAACGTCTTTGCGATCCAAATCGCCGTGCGTCCCACGATCCAATCACGATCCGTCCCGCGATCCAATCACGTCCGTCCCGCGAACTTGATCACGATCCGTCCGATCTAGCGCCGAACGGACGGCACCTCCGTGTTCAGTACACGTACAGCTTGATGACGATATCCGCCGTATTGATCCAGCAAGAAGGAGCGGAGAGGAAAAAGAGTTCTCCGGCAGTGTGACGGCGCTCTGGCGATGGTGGTGGAGCTATTCCGGCAGGGCTTCGCCTAAGCGCTGCAAAAAACCGATCTAGAGGAGAAACGATGCGCTGGAGGAACGGGCAACACGTGGCTGAAAATTCTATGCAAAAACCCTAAATCTTCTAGTATATATAAGAGGAATATAGGAGGTGTCTTGGTACAAGGGCCAAGCCTCCAAGGAGTCGGCCGAACCAGGTGGAGGAGGTGGACTCCACCTCCAATCCTAGTAGGACTAGGATTCACCCTATTTTTGCCTTTTCCCACTTTTTATCTTTGGGCCTTTTTCCCAAACTGCATGGGCCTTGTGTGGGACTTCCACCAGCCCACTAAGGGCTGGTAAACACTCTCCCACAGACCATGGAGCGTCTTGGGTCGAAATACCCCTCCCGATGGTCTCCCGATACACTACCGACACTCCCGGTACATTATCGATGAGCCTGAAACTTTTCCGACGACCCAAACAGGACTTCCTATATATGAATCTTTACCTCTGGACCAATCCTGAGCTCCTCGTGATGTCCGGGATCTCATCCGGAACTCCGAATAACCTTCGGTCACCACCATACATAATTCAATAATACCGGAACGTCACCAAACCTTAAGTGTGCAGACCGTGTGGGTTCAAGAACTATGTAGACATGACCGAGACACCTCTACGGTCAATAACCAATAGTGGGACCTAGATGCCCATATTGGTTCCTACATATTCTATGAAGATCTTTATCGGTCGAACCTCTATGTCAAGGATTCAGTTAATCCCGTATGATGTTCCCTTTGTTCTTCGGTATGTTACTTGCCCGAGATTCGATTGTCGGTATCTCCATACCTAGTTCAACCTTGTTATCGGCAAGTCTCTTTACTCGCTCTGTAATACAAGATATCATGACTAACATTTAGACACATTGGTTGAAAGGCTCATTGTGATGTTGTATTACCGAGTGGGCCCTGAGATACCTCTCCGTCACACGGAGTAACAAATTCCAGTCTTGATCCATGCCAACTCAACACACACCCTTGGAGATACCTGTAGAGCACCTTTATAGTCACCCAGTTACAATGCGACGTTTGATACACACAAGGCACTCCTTCGGTATCCGTGAGTTGCATGATCTCATGGTCATAGGAACATATACTTGACATGCAGAAAACAATAGCAATAAACTGACATGATCATATGCTACGTTTGTAGTTTGGGTCTTGTCCATCACATCATTCTCCTAATGATGTGATCCCATTATCAAATGAAATCTCATGTGAATGGCTAGAAACCTTGACCATCTTTGATCAACGAGCTAGTTCACTGGAGGCATACTAGGGACAAAGTGTTGTCTATTTACCCACACATGTAATGTGTTTCCAATTAATACAATTATAGCATGTATAATAAACGATTATCATGAACAAGGAAATATAATAATAAACACTTTATTTATTGCCTCTAGGGCATATTTCCAACACCCTTTCTGTTCCAAGGTGATCGGTGGCGGCATAGATGGCATGATTCAGCATGCCATCAACATTGGAAATGGAAATGGTACGAAGTGTCAGGCCAGTACTCTGGATAAACATACGGCCTACGGACGCTTCCTCTAGATTATCAAAGTCAATGATTCCTACTACATCCTGCCGGTGAAGAAGGGAAAGAAGTGATGTGCTGCTAGAGTGCTGCTGCTGCCCCAGGACCGCCGTGTCCTTTTATGTTATGTATGTTTCTAAGTTGTTCGACTCTAGAACTTATGTCCTATGGTGTGTCTGAACTTATGATGTGCGGTGGTTAATCTGCCGTTTATCTTAAGTGTTTGCTGCTACTCTAGTTTAGTGTTCTAAGTTGTTAATATTATTTAGCTGATGCATGTTAAGCCTTGTACAATGCTAGATGCTTAGGGTGGTAACGGTGCCTATTTTTACTATCGTACGGTGATGCATGCTAGGAACTCTACTACTATGACTATGGTAGTTATAGCTTGCCAAAATTAAAGCATGCAGATGATTGCCAATTGAAGTTTTGTACTGAGGATGCATTAGTTATTGCAATAAGTAGATGATGCTCATGATTGCCAAAAGTACCTATTTCCACTTTATAATAAGAACTGAACATGTATCAAATGATGCTAAAAGTAGAGCATGAGCATGAACATGTATGAATTGATGCTACCTCATTGTGATTGAATGGGCTCAACATGATTGGTGCTGGTTTAGGTTCTCTGCGTGACCGTGATGATAACGAAGATACTTGCTTGGCTATGGTCTCACTGTGAATTTTACATTTCAGTTTTTTAAGACTAATTGTTTTTATGCGTCCTCAGGATCGACATTCTTTCTCGGGCGTCCACGTGATCTTTTCCTTTTGGGGGAGTTGGGTGTAGTGGTATCCTTTTGGGAGTTGGATGTGTCAGGTTCGTTGGAACCATTAGGATTGTTGACTATTTGTATGTCGTCTTCTAAACCATTAGGTTGAACTGCTTGCTGGGCATCGTACACCTCCTTCTGTAGAAGTGAAAGTGGTGAGTTAGTTCAAATCATGGGACATATGAAAAAATGTAATATTCTTGATGTAGTGCTAACCGTTATGGGGAAGTTATATGATTCGAGGCGTAGCGCGTTGCAATTTGAATGCAGTAAGGCTGTACATATTTTCCATCTGAAAATATCTATCCTTGCCTATATTCGATAACCGACACTTTCGTCAGCAGAGCTTTCAAGCCAAACAAAGTACAAATTTAATTAAGGCATTCAATTACCTGGTTCAAAATATTGCTCATTTCATCCCCGTTCCATGACAACATGTACTGCATTGTCCAAACCGCACAGGAAGTCCTGCGATGTTTAGTTAAAGACCAGTAAACTTATTCGTGTAGGCAAATAATAATTTAGGAGGCCGTGCATACTCATCGGTCTGTTGTGGTATGTTCTCATAGCATTGTTTGGTCCATTCAGCAAAATTGATGTTCTTAGCTGGTGATATGAACCCATTCTTCACAGTTTCGTCGATGCACAACTGAATCGACTCCACCTAGTGTACGACGAGTTATACATAGGGTTACGGTACTTTGGGAGCTCATGTGCCATGTGGATCAAAAGAGACAGCAAGAAAACACTTACAAGAGAATCTTCCTTGGTCTTGTCACAATGATAATTCAAGGAATTTAGAGTCTGGATCTCTTCTTTGTCCAAATTAAACATCATTAGCATCCAGTGGTTTGAGTGTACATTCAGTGGGACATGCACCTATAGTAAAATTTGGGTTGGGTGAGAACCGAAAGTTTTTGTGTATAGTGCGTACACAAACTATGAAAGTGAGGAAAATGTGTACCTTTCGACGCCCTACAATTTTTTTGCTACATGAGCAACCCATGAGGCTGCGCGTCCAAAAGGAACCACCCCCTTCATTCTTAACAGATTTTCGGTTTCTTGAGGGGATATAATTGAGGTAGTATCATTCTAATTTGGCTAATGCTAGCATATGCCATACGTGCCAAATTTTCAATCATACAATAATAAGAAAGTAGTTGCAGTAATGATGTAGACCAGAGTATAAGGGGCTTACATCATCATAAATGTATTGGTTGTTCAAATTTCGCTTTAGTTTTTCTGATATGAGGGTAATGTCTTTGATTATAGCTATTTCAACAAGGTCATATGTTCCGTGGATGTAAACGGCTGTCTCTATGTCCTCTTTCGTGAACTTGTAATCATTACCAAAGACAGGCTTCATCAGAGTTAATCGTGGTTCCTCATTGTTTTGCGTCACATGTCTTGCACTTGGTGTAGTCGAAGTCCCTGCCTTGAAATCGCTAGACCTAGGAGTTGCTATAAAGGATGAATTGCTCACATTTACTTGATCCTACATTGAAAAAAGGTCGTTCATCATCAGATTGTTACTTTTAGATATTAACATGTTGGGCCATAATGATCACCTGCACGCCTGCTTTCTGTGACACTGGTTGTCGACTGCTTGTAAATTGGTATTTTAATTCTTGTAACAATGCAAACAATAATGAACATGAAGTAACATATTCATAAAAAAAATATAAAATACACAGTATGACATACATGGACTTCCCTTCTTAAGTCTTTAATTTCGTCCTTGGCCTTTGACAACCTAGGATTACTGCCAGTTTTAGTCTTTTTGTCGAATAAGTCTTCACTCAGCGTCTGATATTTGGCATCAAATACGTGCTCAACTTCCATTAACTTCCTGCATACGTTCTTTTCATGATCAGCAAAGCGTGCATGCATGGTTTCAACTATCATGTCAATCTGTGTAAACAAAATAAAAGCCCGTTGTAACATTAGCTAAATGAATGAGCTTCGATGACACCTATTTGTGATATTGTAAAAACAAATCGTCTTTGGAGTACATACTTGCTGGCTAGTAAATTGTTGTCCTTGTGATGGTGCTCGACACGAATCATGTTCATGCACATATTCATCATTTTTTCTTGCAGGATTATTTGAATTCTCGGACGGTCGTTGAGGAGCACAAATTTCCATGACAACCTTTTTTTATAAAATAGAATGAATCGTTGGTAGCAACTAAAAATTCAGATATAGAAAGTTCAATTGTAGATAGGTACCAGACCGTTATGAAGACCTCCTTTCTCGTAAGCATCGCTTCTTAAAGTAGTCATGCTTTCATCCCATCGTGATATCAATGGAGGGGGTCTACAAGGATACATCAATCGGCCACTACGCACGTGCTCCCTGTACGAAGACTACACAGTAAATTAGTTCATCACCATACAGATATGCAACAGAACAATAATTATAGGACATTAAGTAGTGATCTAGCACTAACCTGGAGCAGAATTAGATTTCCTTTTAGATTCACGTGATCTAGATTTCTAAACTTGTGAATGGACTTGAAGAAGTGATTAAGTGTGAAACATCCCCAGTTAAAATTCCGAAGGTTTTCAAGATCTTTAACAAGGTTGAGAAATTTTGAGTCCACATAATGTTGTGATGTTGGTGCTAGAACAGTACCAATTGCTTACAGAATGAACCGTTTGAGGAAATCGCCGTCTGGGGCATTGGAAACTCGGATCGCCGTTTCAAGGTCAGAAATCAAAATTTGCCCGTTGTTTGCGTAGGCGGTAAACATTTGTGGGTCGGTTTCCATTTGCATATGTGGCTCTATATCCTCCCCTTCTATCAGAATGCCAAATATACACTGCACGTCCTCTTTTGTTATAGGAATTGTCGTTTTACCGATGGTAATGGATTGTGTGTCCATATTGATGCTCTTGGCTAGTCTTACCAACAATATGCGTCGTAGATTCACTTCATGCATCTGGGTTAGACCACCAAGACTGGTTGTTTCTGATATGGTGTACTTTTTGTGGCCAGTTTCATGGTTTTTCAGAACCTTGTCTGTGAGCATGCTAACTTCATATGACCATGATTTTTGACAAGTTCCTGTTATATGCCATTAAATTTTAGTGAGTATACATGAAGTATGTGTACGAAAAGATTGTACACAAACAGTCGATAACTTACCGCATCGGTAATTTCGGAGATGGGATTTTCTCCATTACGAAGACTTGTATCTGAAACTAACATTGCTGGCTCGTATGCAATGATATAAACCGGGTCAATTAATCTAAACAAAATATTGGAAAATGTATAACAAAATTAGCATTGAATTAATTTTAACAAAATTAACTGGGTCATTTAACATATGATCCACTTATGAGTTTAAGCACAGAACCTATTTGGTCGTGCATAAAATAAGCACAGTTTAACAAGGCTATCCAATTGCTTAACAACGTGAAGTTGTGCAAAACCTATGAGGGTTCAACTACTAAAGGAGCGGACGACAAGATTAAAAAGAGGTACAATCATGTAATACCTTCTCTCGCATACGGTGGCACCGAGTTGATGGCGGCGGATAGTGCGTCGCAAACTATAAGTGCCGGTTTAGCCCGGTCGACGGCGGCAAGGAAAAATGGCGCGTTCACGTGAGGAGGAGGCGGCGAGAAGAATACTGACGTCCGACCCCTCGGATCACGTTGGCGGTGGGCGGTGATTGGTGGCCACCGACTCCTGTATTCCGTGTGCGCCCGGTGGCTCCGATCTGATCTTGCAGCGGTCGTGGGAGGTGCGGACGGCCCGGGTGGTTAGAATGCGAATCTGTAATCGCGGGATTTAGGGAGGGGTGGGCCGCGTGAGCTATGTGAGATTTGGATAATATCACAATGATATAAAAAAATAAGAAAATCGTGTCCTTGTTTTTTAGGTATTAAAAATGGTTCTTCATGTCACATATGCCAGAAAAAAGGCCATACGTGACAAAACTTGCAAAAAATGTTGAAAATGGTTCAAAGTTGGCGCATACATGTACTAATGATCATACAAATGCTGCATGTGATGAAACTTACAAAATTTGTTGAAGATTGTTCAAACTTGGCAAGTAGCCCTAACATGGCCTAGACTTGTCACCCTGAAGATGGTTCAGTGTTTAGGGTTTAGGGTTTAGGGGTTTAGGGTTGTTAGGGTTAGGGGTTTAGGGTTTAGGGTCTAGGTTTAGGGGTTTAGGGGTTTAGGGGTTATGGGTTTAGGGTTATTACGGTTTAGGGTTTAGGGTTTAGAGTTTACGGAACTATTTTTGTCTTACACACACAGGACATCGGTGAAGCGTTGGTCTACAATGGATTCCATTCGGTAGCATCGATCTGGTCTGTCCACTGGCTTGGCAGACAAACCTCATGCCACATAGAGCATGCATCTATCCACTTGACCGGATCGATGTTGGGTTGGTTTCATACAGGTGAGAAACCCAGCTAGTGCTTTCGGAGTGTTGGCACACTAGCCCGGAAATGCGTGTGCTAGAGATCCTCACATATGCCAGAAAAAAGGCCATACGTGTCAAAACTTGCAACAAATGTTGAAAATGGTTCAAAGTTGGCGTATACATGTACTAATGACCATACAAATGCTGCATGAGATGAAACTTACAAAATTTGTTGAAGATGGTTCAAACTTGGCAAGTAGCCCTAACATGGCCTAGACTTGTCACCCTGAAATGGTTTAGGGTTTAGGGTTTAGGGGTTTAGGTTTAGGGGTTTAAGGTTATTAGGGTTTAGGGTTTAGGGGTTTAGGGGTTTAGGGTTTAGGGGTTAGGGTTTAGTGTTTAGGGGTTAGGGGTTTAGGGTTATTAGGGTTTACGGTTTAGGGTTTAGAGTTTACGGAACTATGTTTGTCTTACAGTGAACGTAGCGCACACACCGAACATCAGTGGAGCGTTGGTCTACAATCGAATCCCTTCGGTAGCATCGATACGGTTCGTCCACTGGCTCGGCAGACAAACCTCCGGTAACACTTTGTATGGATTTTTTCGGTAAAAAATGACCGAAAAGAAGCCGCATGTGACAAAACTTGCAAAAATTGTTGAACATGGTTCAAACTTGGTGTGTAACAACTAACAATGGTATGCAACCAATTTGAACGTAACGTTTGGCATGCATCAAACCAAGTAGCGAGTATTCCTAAAAAAACAAATCGCCACTAATCGCGCCGAACATATCTCGTAATGATCTTTTCCGTGATAAACGGGGCAACAAGCGCACGTTAAGTTGGATCCGGCTGCTATGATATGTGGTTGGTCCCGCGGTCAGTGGACATGTTTTGGAATCCCCCAAAAGATCATGCATCGAAGCGCATTACTTCGAAATAACTAATTAACCCTTCAATCACGGATATACACCTTCCCATTCTAGCGCATATCTACCCTATCTTAGTCGTCCCCATCTACTTTGTTTCTCCTCACGTAGCCATCGCGGGGATCGGGCCATCGCTTCTCAGTCGACCACGCCGACGGTGGATTAAAAAGGTCTCCTCCATGGCTCCTCCCATCTTCTCTTGCAGTGTTGATTATTGTTTCCATTGATTCGACCAAGAAGTCATTTCCTAAGAGATTAGAAAATCCAGCTTTTTCCATAGTTGAGTAGTTCTGGTGTCATGCAAGAGCTTTTTGATTGATAGTTTGTAGTAGTTGATCGTACGAATAGAAGAGTTTGTTGACATATCAGGTTTGCATGAAAATCAGTAGTGAGTTTGTCTCACATTTCATACTATGGGTATATCTGTTGCTGTAGGGACCATGGTCTCAAAGGCGCATAACAACCGTGCGGAGTATGACAAGTCTTTGCATGAAGCGCGCCGGGAGATCGACTTGAAGGTGCAAAAAGATCGCGCTGAGGTAGATAAGAAACTCAAACAAGAACGTTCATATGCGGACAGGATGATAAAGGAGGAGCATGAGGAGTTATCCCGTAAGATGGCGAAGATGTGTGATGAGATTGAAGAAAAGTGTAAGCGGGACCGTGAGGACATGGAAAAGAGGTTTTTTCTTGGCTACAAGGAAATGTTGCAAAAAGACCGGAAGCTTGTGGACAGTATTATACAGACAGAGCGAGTCAGGATGGGTGCCAATTTGTTGTAGGCACGTGCGGATATGGACAGTAAGCTGCTATAGGAGCGGTCGGACATGGATTATAAGGCCATGCTGGAGAAGGTCCGCTTGGAAGGACAGATGTTAGAAGGTCGTGCGATCTTACGGCCACAACTTCAATGCCACAGTAATCCACCCCGACAACATGTCTTCAATTATTCTCCCCCTGTAAGTATCTCGCACCGATTGTACATATTAAGGACCTAGATATTTTATGATACAAACATCTTCAATTTGTAGCTAACCTTATGTCGGCGATTATATGTAGGCTAAGCAACATGAGACAGCACAATCCCCATTCACTCGAGACCATGCGATAGAGTCACCCGTTCAATGCCACATCACTCCACCCCAACAACATATCTTCAATTCTCCCCTTGTAAGTACCTCGCAACGATGACATACCCAAGATATGGTATGACCTTTTGAAACTTGTGTGTAAACCCACTATCGACGTTTCATACGCAGGATAAGAAACCTGAGATGGCATAGTCCTCAGTCACTCCACATGAAGGATACATTCCACATAACAAGGTCACAAGGTCTGTGATGGCACAATCCCCAGTCACTCCACATGAAGGATACATTCCACAAAATAAGGTAACAACTCCGCAATGTTGCGATGCACATAAAAAAATTATGTTTGCCCCTTTACTCATTGAATGTATTAACTTTGACGTGAGATACTAGGTGCTGGTCATGGAATTTTTAGTTCATAGGGATGATGAGATGTCACATGTCCTGAGATCATACTTTGACGATAGACCGGCAGAAGTAAGACTTAATGAACCCGGCAAAGTGACCTACGATCTCATTATGAGTGAAATGAGAACTTCTTTTGGTTGCAAAATGGGAGCAGAACTGTACTACTTCTTACCCAGGTCTGCGTGGAAGCTACCAGAAGGAATGATCTTGATTGCAGGACCAGATGATGTAGCAAAAATGCTTTCTGATCTGAATGGCAGCAAGATATGTCACTTGTACATTGTGTACAATAGAACTACGGGTCGTTTTCCCGAGGATGGCATTGATCCAGAGGTTCAACTTGTACATGTTACATGCATGTAGTTTATGGATACATCATTTTTGAGTTGTTACAAATACCATTCCTATGGTTTTTTACAGGAAGTGAGAATCCAAGAATTGGACGGCCTTGCTAGAGAGTTGGCGGAGAAAGAAGAAGAAGAACTTCAATTGTATGGTTACATTGATGTTAAGCGGACAAAGATTGAAGAACATGGGTCGTCGCCAAGCCCGATGCAATCTCCAACGTCCAAACGCAAGAGGTTACTGGATTTTGGCAGCGGAGAAGACCATATATAGTAGGCTCAATGGTTTTTCAACCAGTTTAAGCTTCAAACCAGGATTATTTTGTTTCAAACAAAGATATTTTCTGTTTCACACTATGTTCACAATTATGGTACAATTTATTAATGAGACATTTCTTTGAACAACAATGTAGCGAGAATTATGCATTTGTTTTATGATCAACCATAGAGTTGTTTCTGAGTTGTTTGTGAGATGGCCTTGCATCTAAACAAGTTTGCACATCACAACGGTGTAAAAATCCTTTATGTTGTCTTTGTTGAAAATGTTTTTTCATGCCTTCCATCTAGACGTGTGTAATCCTTATACCCTACAAAAACCATACAACGTCGAAAAACAATTTCCAGTTGGCATGGATGGTTGTCATGTTGGTACAAGGGTGTAGAAAATAGTTTGGTTCAGTGTGTGTTGCTTCTCATTGTTTGTAAGTTGTGACTAACATTGCAACAGAGGTTCCATGTCGATATGTCGCCATACTACAGGACATCAAGCACTTGAGCAGTTCACTTCGAGATGTAAAAAATCATTAATGACGGTAGGAAGTTTAATGGAGAGGCACATGCCTTAGCTAAAGATGTTGCATCACTACCTCCCGGGCGCCATGTGTGTCTTAACTTATAATAAAGGATATAGTTATTGCTTAATAAAAAATTAATTGTACTCGGCAATAACAAGAGCTCCATGCTATCCTTATTCCTATTCAAAATACATCATCATTATTAAAGTTGGACATCAAATGATCACATAGAAAATGGAAACGAAAGATGTCGAACTAATACGGTGACATGGCAGTAGAAAAACACTTCACTAAATAACTATCACGATGAAATAGAATGTAAAGACCACATCACACAAAGCTGAATGGCACACGACTTTGTCTGGATCATCGTCGATTCATACTCTATGTAGCCATCAGAGTTCAGCTTCGAGATCCTACAAAGAAGAATAGTATAAATCACATGGACATCAATAATGAGTAAAACCCATGCAAAAAATAAATCGATTGTGACCTGGCTTTTCTTTTCGTACCTCTAACAATTTAGCGCATTTATGTCGATTGTGACCTGGATTCTTGCAATCGCCACAGTTATTCTGTGATCTTGACTTCTTTGTCTTTGCCTGCAGCCTTTTCTTCGGTGCACCTCGTCCTGGCACATGCACGGGATCCAGAACCTTATCAACTTTCTCCGAGTGCGGCATCAAAGGGCCAAACCTAATGATGTTATGTTAAGCATTAGTTGACTCCTTGCTGTCAGCTTGTTCAATACTTGATTGCTTGCCATGATGTGCTGCTTGCAAAAACATCTTTAGACGCTGATAGTCCTCATCAGAGTAGCATGCCTTGAAACTTGCTGCGTGACTACAATTCCGCAACTTGCGGTACCTCTACAGGCTTGCCGAATAGTCATACATCTGGGTTTTTCTGGTCGGTGCGTATGCATATTTTGCATTCATAGTCCACCTAGTGGGAATGCAACAACTGGGCAGAACTTTTTGGTTTAAAATCCCCAATATGTAAAAAATATGGGAACATGGTGTGCCTGCGCATTCCAGCTTACGGCAAGAACAACTGACCCTGTCCAAAATACCTCCTTGCTTCTCAATGTGCACTCCAAACTTTTTATCCATTCTTTGCTGCTTGGACACAACATAGGTGGAAACTTCTGATCCATGTAGTATCTCTCTGATCTGACATTTGCTGACAGCATCTATGCTCCATAAGACCACCTTAAAGACAGTAGGACTAAAAACTGTTGCGGCGTGTTTCTCAAGCGCCGAAGCATTTTCCTGTGTAAATGGAAGGGACTGGATGGCTTCGACGTCATGGAGAGCTTCGTTAATCCGTCGCGACGCAAGGCAACGCTCATAGTGCTCTAGCATTTCAAACAACGACATCTTACCCTCAAGATGCGTATGTAGCACAGAGTTCAAGCGCTCACTCCTCTGATTGCTACTCAATCCTAGGAAACAACGCCCCTCAAGATATGGAGCACACCACAACTTTCTCATCTGATGCAGCCAAGACTCCTCACTGGTTACTTTATTCCGTTGTAAGAATTGTATCCATTTTATCTCATGCTCTTCAATGGAAGAAGTATCATATATGAAAGATCTGAATTCCTCCTTTACGTCGTCATCATGCAGATGACGTACAATGTTCTGCTGAATGTGCCATATACATAGTCTATGGTTTGAGCCAGGCCAAACCATCCTGATTGCTCGCTGCATTGCAAGGTCCCCGACTGTGATCACAGATATCGGATGCTTTTGTGCCATGCATTCAGAAAAGGCCCACAACATCCACTCGTATGTCTGGCTTGTTTCATGAGAAATTATACCGCAACCAAAAATAACAGTGCTGCAGTGGTGATTCAACCCGACAAACGACACGAATGGCAGATTGTACTTATTGGTTTTGTATGTGCTATCAAAAACAATGACGCCTCCAAAAGCCTCATAGTCAAGTCGCGATTGACTATCAGCCCAGAATAGTCCCTTCAGATGGCCAAGCTCGTCTACCAAGTACCTGAAGAAAAAATCCGCATCTCGCTCACGCCTCGCCATCATGTGCATGATCACTGTTTTAGCATCACCGGCACTGATTGTCTCCTGCTTATTAGCATGGCAAAAATTATAAATGTCCCTCTTTATGCATCCAAACTTATCAAATCCATCGTATTGAATGCACAAAATATCCATAATACGATATTTGGGGATCCCAGATTTTTCCATGTCCGCAATGTCTGCTTTCTGCTCATCGCTAATTCGTCTATGCAAATGCAGCATACAAGAAAGATCCCGTGGGGCTAGAGAATGGCTGTGCTCATCGATGAAATCCTTGACAAACCACCGACCTATTTCCTCCCGTCTCGCAATGACCAATTTAGCGTTACACCCAACATGAGTTAAACTCCGTGGCCTCCTCTTTCTATCTTCCATCTTTCTTTTCATGTGCTTCTCTTCGCGAAACCCTTGACGACTACACACAATTTTCCTTAAAATTACGTAATTGTTGGATCCATCCCACTCAACGTAGCTTCTCCTCACACTAAAACCTTTTTCAAGAGCATATTTGTTGTGGAATTCATAGCCTTCAGCCTCACTATCAAACATCTTGCTGACAACATTTTGATACTCGAACATACACTCATCACTTACATCCGTCATGTCTTCCTGCATATCACATATGAAATACACACTTGGTGTTTATCAATGTTGCAGGTGTAAAATAGCTCATAGGCAAACACAAGTGCATGAAAAAGACTTTTGCTCATTTCACATGTGAGGAAAACCAATCATGAATGTCCAAGAAGTACTATCCTAGCATGAATGATGACACAAATAAACTATATTGCATGCACTATGAAAACCTCGAGTGATGATGACTATAATAAACTATAGTAAGTGAACTATGGAACCAGTATCTCATCTTCCTTTAGTATCTCATCTCAAACGTCAAGTAAGTCACTTTTTTCTATGGTACTAAAGGAAGTAAGCAATGGCCTGAGCATTTTAGTTCAACAAACATGATGCGATTAGCTCAAGAGAAAATATGCCACCATGAAGCTTTCCATTCGTTGTTCTTGTCGGTACAAAGATCTCGCATGGCAAATACTGTTAAATTACAACGATCATGTAGGGTTGAGGTGGTACTGCATGCACGGTGGATGGGCGCAAGGGCCAAGAGAACGAGCATAACGCCAAGCCGGATTCATACCTTAAGGATGGTACGAGGGAAGAGATGGGATCGCCCGCCGCCGTCGCCGCCGATTCAGCCGACGCAGATCCGGCCTTCTTCTTCTTCGGTGACGGCGTGGGGTGGGGGCTGGGGTTGGTTGGGTGGAGGACGAGGACGATAATTTTTTTTTCTCTCACCGGACACGTCGAGGACGGAGAAGGTCAGGAGCACGACGGCGACGAATAGATCGGACGAGGATTGAGAACTGAATCGAGTAGACGTGGATCTTGTCCTCAGGTGATCGGTTGAAGAAAAGACATTTCCCCCTGGACCATTATGCCCTTATCGGAATTAACATAATAAATTTAATCAATTTTAATTCCCCACAAGATCGGACGGCTAATAAAAATCGACGTGTAAATACTGCTTAGTACTTCGAGTACTAACCCAGTCACCGTAAAACAGCTCAAAAATGATATGCTATAATTAATAAAAGTGTCATGTGAGAAATGAAAAATATTCGGAAACACAAAGATCCACACACCCCTTGTCAGCCTAGTGATGCATGCGCAGGAGGTCGCTTGTTCGACCCCCCACCTCGCGTACCTTACGCCTAGGGAATCTATGCGGCAATGGCCTTACGCCAAGATCCGGACGACAACTGGGAAGGCGTTCGCCAGGGTTGGTCTCCTAGCGAACGTTCGCCAGATAATATTTCTGTAAACTTTTCGAGCAATTTTTTTACCCCAAGCACCACAATGTTTTACAGCTGCAAGAGGTAAATCTATCATCATAATGGTAGACATGATTAAACCACATCATTGCAGCACCAAAATAGACAGCATACATGCCATTGCTCTAGACAACACAACTCGGTACTGATACTGCATCATTCTATACTTTCACCTGCATTGTTGCCTTCTCGCGCTGCTTGTTCCATCATTTCAATCCTAGTAGAAGGCCCTGCTGAATCGGTAGTGTTCGTCGATTTTGCCGCGTCATTGCTCTTCTCGAATCCTTCTTTCTTCATCTTAGCCTTCTGGGCCCAAGCCAGGACACCCTGCTGCACATGCTCATTAAAGATCTCCTTCTTGTAGAAGCTTCCCATCTTTGTACACAACAGAGGAGAACATGCGTCAATAATCATTGTCGACGTTAGAAGTATTTTATGATGTGTCCGCACCTGTGTTACAATTGCATACAGAGGCAGGGTGCAGTAGCTGCAGAGAAGTTGAATAATGAGCCTGCAAGTACAAGGATACATGGATGCATGAGTTCAAGAACAAAGTCATGCTCGGTTTCTCCTACGGGAGAAGTTTGGAGACATGTCTGAAGTACCCAATAACAAGCCTCGGCACAACAAAACCGGCGTGCCCCATGATGCAGGACTTGAATCCATAGGCGGTCTGCAAAAGAAATACGGTAAATGATGTTTCGGTCAGTCATTACTCATTACTGCCCACAAAAAAATCCTTATATTTTGGTACGGAGGGAATAGATCCTAAGGGAAGATAATTTGAACACCCCCAAGATGCTCACCAGTATCCAGAAGAAGAATGCAATCTCAAAGGCGTTCTGTAAGAGGATGAAATGGATCAGGAATAGGACAATCCTCGGCCGCCCAAACCAGAAGTGATCATCTGATGGCTTTACAATCAAATCACCCTCGAGCGCGGAGTGCTTCTCAGCTACATCTCGGGCTAACTGAGCTATCACGTGCTCCAACTTTGTGCCAACAGCCAACAGAAGCTACAGGGAAAACAGACAGTGAGTAAGAGCAGTAAGTAAGCCCATCATTCCTACTTGTTACGTACACATCTTGTGCTCCATATTTTCGCAGCTTCCTAAAATTATAAGATTCCTTGGTTTAGCTTCTGGTGCAACCGAAGCAGAAGAGGCTCACAGTGAATGTTTACGGCAACACATCATTATATATGTTCACTTTTTTTTTGAAAGAATATATGTTCACTTACAATAAGGGGAAGGTATGCAATCCAAAAGTATGTGTTCCAGCCTGCAGTTTAGCAAAATGTGGTGTAAGGTAGCTTCAAGAAGCGTAAATCATGTAAATATTGCTGACAAGTTTTAGAAACCATTTTGCAGAACAAAATCGTAACTTTCAAGATATCAAATTGAGATTTGGAATCCTTATATATGTCATAATTGGTCTTTCCTCCTTCAATTGGAGCGTTTAGTAGGATCAGTAGATTTTTGAAATTCCGAAACTGGCTTGAACATAGAGTTACTGCAGTGCCTAGCTCCCTGTTCTGGTTTTCGAATCCCAGATTATTGGAAATTGAGACATAGAAGAGTGCGGATTTTCATAACCGAGCTCAAGGGACATCTCTATTTGTTTAATACTCCCTCCGGATAATATGTTTTAATGTTGGAAGTGCATTATTTTGGGATGGAGGGAGTATTAAACAATACACTTCCAACATTAAAACGTTTTATCTTTGCTCGGCATCCCAGAAATTAAACAACTTTTCATGCATGAAATTCTGCAGATCTAGTCCAAGATGTACACACACACATGTGATATTTCTGAACTTGCACATTCAGTCTTTGAAATCTAAAAACTAAGTGATCAGGAGCAAAAAGCAATTACAGAACTTACGAGTGATTTTCACAAAAGATGAACCAAAACTTACCATTTACATCCAGCAACAGAAACATCACCACCAAGACCCACAAGTACTAGCTAATGGAAAATAGACACTGCATGAGTTGAGCTAACTTGCATAGAAAACTAGCTTGGAACAGTATAGATATAAAAGTACTAACATGTTTGGTACTCTTTGGATTACCTTATGCCAACCACCTTCTTAAAATCAGACTCTAAAACCCGCAGCATGTATTCGTGGAAATCGAATTTCAGGTTTCCAGGGCAGTGGGTCTGCAATCCAAAAATGATCTCATGCTCGTACGAGGAAAGCACACAGGGTCAGTTTATTACAAGCTATGCTTACCATGATAAAACCAAGACGCATTGTGGTGTAGTCCATTTTACTTACTGATCCATAGAACTGCTTGAAAAAGGAATGCTGCATGGGAAATTGAGAAAAGGCTAATTAGTTCGCCAAAACAAACTTTCACTATTAGCCCAAGATAAATAAAAATAGAGCTTTTTTCTATAAGGCATAACTACACTAAAAGTTACATATGGTATGAGCAGTTTTAACATGCTCCCTCTTTCCCCCTCTTTTTACATGCGAGGTAAGCATATATAATCAATCTAAGCCGTTGATCTCATTAAATAGCGGTCTGATTAACTATTACCTTCTTAGCTCACATGTAAAAAGAGAGGGTAGGAGGGAGCATGTTAAAATTTGCCAGAACGAATATCTGATAGAAGACCTGATGATTTCTTACCAGCCAACTCGATATTCTAGAACATTTGCCAATACCCTTAAAATGTTCCCTGACAAATTCGAAATTGTGCACAAGGGTCACCTTCTCGGGCCCTGCAATTTATTACGAAATTATCATCCTGTTATAAATATAGGCTCTCTAAACTAATGATGCTTGTTCATCAGATACATTTATCGATTTTCAGTACACGGGGAGAACAAAATCGGTTGTTAACCGGCAAGTATATCATTGGCATTCTAATAATATGAACAAAAGGAAAGGCTCAAGTACCATCTCCTGCAGTATGTTTCTGAATGGCATCCTTCTCCCACTGTTTCCATTGATGCATCTGAGTAAGAGAAGACCCAAAATCAGCTTATCTATCATAGCACGCGGAATTCCGTGGATAATGTGCAGTGCATGTAGCTGGTAAGTGGCTTACCTTTGCACCTCCTAAAAGCATTGTCAAAACACTGAATACGACATGTGTAACGGCCAGAGCAAATATGAACATATGCAACTGATGTATAGATTCAAGGGCCATCAACTGAACTTTTCCCTGTTAAAAAAGCATTAGAGTTCATACTAGAGTAAATTAAAAGTTAATCTGAAGATTGTTCAACTCACAAATTTTAACAGGGAAGGATAAATTGAACATATAAGGGGGGAAATTTAAACATGCTGGATCGAGCAGAGCCACTTGAATGTTCCAATCAAATAATTATACATTGATTCTTCTTGTAAGTTAATCAGCACAGTAATATAACTATCATCCAATCGGGTTAACCGACCTAATATTAAAGAATATTATTAAACCGGCTATCTTGTGTGTGTGCTTTATTGTACCCCCGGTTGTGATGCTCACTCCTTCCACATGCTAGCTAGTGTCTAATGTTCCTATTACATATATAGCCAGTGCAAATGTACGTACAAGCAAAACAGAAGAACGTGGCTTCATCACATCCTAATATTGAAAACATCACAACAATAGCAAAAGGGTGTCCCCGCCTATGCATGGGTCTGTCTCTGTCCGTTTGGTGCAAATAATCTTGTGTCCTTCGTTTTTAAATATAAGTCTTTTTAGACATTTCAATAATGGACTACATACAGAACAAAATGAGTGAACCTACACTGTAAAATATGTCTACATACATTCGTATGTCGTTCCCTATTGAAATGTCTAAAAAGACTTATATTTAGGAATGAAGGAGTACCAAACTAGCTACGGAGGTCCTAAAAAATTGAATTGTTTGCATGCTCAAAAATCACAATGGTATCTAGCTAACTCCAACTGCATGCACAGGTTCACAAGTCTGGCCAATGCAACTTGATGATACACCAGCGAGCAGCTTCGATCCACCCAGAAAAACACAGTTTGCACAACAAAACCAAATTAATTCACAAAGAAAAACAGTACATATATAGTACCTGGAGCCGGCAGCTGACATCGAGTCCCGTCGCGCCGTCGCTGAGCAGCCGCCTCCCGATTCTGCCGACGATATCGGCTGCGACGAAATGCCCGTCTGTGGGCAGCGCCGCCGCCTCCTCGTCGTCGTCCCTTTGGCATGGCAGCATGTGGAGTCTCCAGCCAGGATGAATGCAGATCCCCTGGATCGTCCTTTGGCACGCCGCGAGAAGCAGGGAGATGAACCCGAGAAGCATCAGCTCTGCATTACGTAGTTACACCTTACACGCCAACCAACAGTTGATGCCTTGATGATACATACACCCCAATCCAACATGCATGCATGGAAGACGGGCACAACTATATATGCAAGTATGCAACGAACATGTCAAAATTAAAAAAAATTGACTACAACAGATAAAGATGAGCGATATATATGATGCGATCGAGTAGCTTTATGACCATCTGTTTTTTTTTTAATCTTGAGGAGTACCTTCTTTGATCTTGAGGATGGCCTCGTGGAGTGGCTTCTGATTTCTCCTCTGAACATCTGCATGCATGCACTCGCGTACGTGCGTGCAAGTGCAAGTGCAACCAAGAACAGAAGAGGAGCTAGCAGTGAACGAATGTACAAAGCAGGGAGACGTACGGCCATGTGGAGGCTCAAGGAAAAAGCGAGCAATACGGGCGGTCGTTTTCGTACCTTGCCCAGGTGGTGGAGGCTGCGTTCGCCGAGCAGGGAGACGGCCACGATGGCGAAGCAGACCAGCGCGACGATCCACGTGGGCGTCAGCTCCAGCGTCCCATCCATCCCGACGTCCTCCGCCATGATCTGCTCTGTCTCAACGATCGATCGATGTTACGGCCGGGAACACGATCGACGAGGAAGAAGAAGAGAGGAATTAAGAGAGCGGCGCGCGGTGTGGAAGTGGTGGTACTGGACCGGCGCCATGGATATGTGCTACTCTTATAAATACTAGTCCTACGTACTAGAGCAGAGCAGAGCAGTTGCTGTCGTCGTCTCCGGTAGGGGGCGGCGCGGGTGGAAGAGGCAGCTAGCTAGCCAGCCAGCCGCAGCCAGCAGTCATTTGCTTGGCTCCTATAAGCGCCGAACTGTAGGCGTTTCCGCCATCGATATTCAGTTCACGTGATCGGCGTGGCCACCACTGAGAGATATCTTGAGTTCCTTGATGAATTTGCATGCTCAAGGATAAACACAGTGTACTACTCCTAGTTACAATCCTCACGATTTAGCAGCCTGCCGCGCGTGACGCTGCCGGCGACTAAGCAGCTCTCGACCGAACCAGTGGCATGCATGCAAATCTCCTAGCTAGCTAGACCGATAGGCCGGGCGCGTCCTAGCGCGCGGACGTGGACCGGCGGAGCATCGACGCCTCGTTGGACTTGTCCTGCTGTTAGCTATAAATAATGGAAAATCTTGTTTAGTAGGTTTATTACAAGGACGACTTAACATTTTTGGGTGTTTGTTTTGCCAACCCAATCGAAACAAAAGTGGTCTCCCGATTAAAGTTGGCCTCAGACCACGCATATGGACATTTTCTGGCCGTTTGATTTTTTGAGTGCTAAACTTTTCGGAATTGTTTTTTTAAGCTAATTAGGAATTTATTCAACGTTCATTATAGATGGAATACAAGCAATGTCTGATAGGATCCCTAGCCACAAATGACGACCTACTGGAAGCGACGAAACTGTCTTTTTTTTGACAGTTTTTCTTTTTTGACGGGTGCGACGAAACTGCCTTAACAATGG
The DNA here is from genome assembly GCA_022496015.1 of Hordeum marinum. Classification (NCBI taxonomy): domain Eukaryota; kingdom Viridiplantae; phylum Streptophyta; class Magnoliopsida; order Poales; family Poaceae; genus Hordeum; species Hordeum marinum. The sequence continues at coordinate 405,527,490 of CM039676.1, read as the reverse complement.
CATGTGCTTCAAAATTTACCTCCCTTCTCTCAAAAAGGAAAGTAACTTTAACAAAGTCTTTCATTCTATCTCTAATCTCACTAAGAACTAAAGCATATGAAGATAGCGTTCCTCGGTTGATATTTGAGATGGCTTGCATGCAATCGGAGGCTCCCATGTGAGATGTGTTCGGATCCCTTGAAACAGGCTTTCGCCCCGCTTTATAGATAAAACACTGAACCAGAGTACATGGCTGAACGATACATGATGATGGAGAGACCCCTTACAAAGCAGATCGAAACATAGACCAAAAAACCTAGAACAAGCCTAACACCTCATCGATGCTCGAACAAGCGCCCCTGAGCTCAAAGACAACGCCCCCAGGAGGGTTACGACGCGAAGCGTCACCGCTGCCGAGTTTGAGAACAGACAATGGTTTTCACCGTGAGCCTTGGCACAGGAACGGGATCCACGACGTCGTCTTCCAGAAGCAAGAGGTACCCACAGGCGTCGCCGTCGTCGGCGCCAGAAGCGCAGAGCTTTCACTCGATCACTCGCCTGCACCACCACGAGGAGACCCGGCTACCACCTCAACAAGGGACAGGCTTGCCCACCCAAGATCTGGGCACTGCCAGAGCAGTCCTGAGCCTCCCGCCACTACATCCCTAGTCGTCCTCATGACCTAAACATGGGGCCACCATCGCCACCATGAAGCCTTCCAGAAAGCCAACCGTGAGGCCCGCCGACTGGGGCCGCCGCCCCGGCATCCATGCCCTAGGAGCCGCTGACCATATCCATCACAAGCACTCGACCAAGGTAGTAAGAGTGAGAGGGGTCATCTTTCACTCCTAGCCCGGCATCAGCCATCGAGTTTGGGTCAGCACCTCCATAGTCGGAAGCACCCACACCTGTGTCCCCAGCCGGTCCCGGTGGACGGGGGGTAGACAACCCGGTGACTACCGACGACCACCACTGAGCATGCTCGAACGCCGCCATGCCCGTGGTCACTAGTGCTGATCTGAACGACGGCATGGCAACGTCCGACGAGCCACCTCGAACCGACGCCACCACAACACAACAATGGAGAAGAGCACTAACGCATAAGCTTGCACCCATGCGGACCAAGTTGTCCCCCTACACCACGCGTCGCCGAGCGCCGTCCACCACCGCCTACCAGATCCGCACCATCCCGACAAGCCGGAGAGGCAAGCCGTCGCCACCGACCATTGGAAGCATGGACCACCAATGCCTAGGAGTAGCAGGCCTCCCCGCTGCTGCCCAGGGGACCCCGAGAAGTACCACCTCACCTGACCCAAGCCGCATAGTCAGATCTGCCCACATCCAGGTCATCGGCCCGAGTCCGCCGCCCACCATGCAACCCACCCGACGAGCGGGCTGCAGCTCCCCATAGCAACCCGGACCAGGCCACCACGACGTCCACCGCCCACGCCGCCTGCCAGATGGGGCGACCTGACGGCGCACGCAACCGCCAGGGAGCCTCGTGTGAAGCCGCTGCACAGCGAACCCGCGCGCATAGCGTCATCACCCATGCCTCCATGCACGCCGTCACCACCCGCGCCAGCCGCCGTGACGCCGACCCCTCATGAATGTGGAGCCCCCGCCCGACCAGATCGACCCGCGCCAACCCCGGGTCGAGCAAGGGGGAGAAGCTTCCCGTCGTCGCCGATGCAACCAGGGCTTTTCCCAGTGGCGCTAGCCGACGGCGGATGGAGAGGAAGACGGGAGGGAGGAGAGAGAGGCCGGCGGCTAGGGTTGCCCTGCTCGGCCGCCCGCCCGCGGGGGCGACGCAGGGGAGAGAGGAAGAGAGGGAGATGTGAATGTTGTCTCCATGTGTTCAGATCCCTTGCAAAAGCAAGTGTTTCGGTCAAGTATTATGATTATTAAGAAGTATAGGATAGAGTGGATTTTTTCATGCATTGATTTGTACTTCAAAATGGGCATGTACTCCTATATATATGTCCATGAGGCTCAAACAATATAATCAACTATTCCATCAACTTTTCAACCTTTTAACACTATATCAATCTAACCGATCCAACCTAGCTGTTGTCGTCGCTTCCGTTCCACGCCACCCCTGGGCCGGTTGGCCTCCATGACCGCCGTCGGGGGTCGCACCGCTCGTACTTAGGGTCCGTCCGCCGGTCGCTTTCACCGGCTGCCCTAGAGAGTTTTTTCTCTCATCATTTGATCCGGGTTTTCTCCCTTCCGTCGGTCGCTTTGATCGGCGTTTTCTTTTTGGTTTTCCGATCTAAGATTGGTTTGCGTTGACCACACGCCTCTACTCCGACTTCAGCGCAACCACCCGGCCTCTTCTCCAACTGGGCGGCCTCGCGCAACGTGGCGACCCCTTGCGGCCATCGCTTGTGCATCTACTCGCCCGTCGCCCTGTGATACGTCTCCAACGTATCTATAATTTTTTATTGTTCTGTGCTATTATATTATCAGTTTTGGATGTTTTATATGCATTAATATGTTATTTTATATTATTTTTGGGACTAACCTATTAATCTAGAGCCTAGTGTCGGTTTCTGTTTTTTCCTTGTTTTGAGTATTGTAGATAAGGAATATTAAACGGAGTCCAAACGGAATAAAATCTTCGCGATGATTTTTCTTGGACCAGAAGACATCTACAAGACTTGGAGAGGGGGCCAGGAGACCTGTCAGGAGGTCACAAGCCACCCTGGTGCGGCCAGGGGGGTCACGCCCCTAGCTTGTGGCCCCCTAGCAGATCTCCTAACCCTAATCTTCGGCCTATAAATTCATAAATATTCCCCCAATACTAAAAAGAGACACGCAAATACTTTTCCGCTGCCAGAAGCCTCCGTTCCCGAGAGATCCAATCTTGGAGCCTTTTCCAGTAATCTGCCAGAGGAGGATTCGATCACGGAGGGCATCTACATCAACTCCATTGCCCCTCTGATGATGCGTGAGTAGTCCACCATAGACCTACGGGTCCATAGCTAGTAGCTAGATGACTTCTTGTCTCTCTTTGTGCTTCAATATCATGTTCTCCATGATCTTCATGGGGATCTATCCAATGTAATACTCTTTTGCGGTGTGTTTATCGAGATCCGATGAATTGTGGATTTATGATCAACTTATCAATGAATATTATTTGGTTCTTATTTGAATTCTTATATGCATGAGTTCATATCTTTGCAAGTCTCTTCGAGTTATTGGTTTAGTTTGTCCAACTAGATTGGTAATTCTTGCAATGGGAGAAATGCTTAGTTTTGGGTTCAATCTTGCGGTGTCCTCACCCAGTGACAAAGTAGGGGTAGCGAGGCACGTATTGTATTGTTGCCATCAAGGATAAAAAATGGGGTTTTCATCATATTGCTTGAGTTTATCCCTCTACATCATGTCATCTTACTTAATGTGTTACTCTGTTCTTCATGAACTTAATACTCTAGATGCAGGCAGGAGTCGGTCGATGTGTGGAGTAATAGTAGTAGATGCAGAATCGTTTCGGTCTACTTGACACGAACGTGATGCCTATATGCATAATCAATGCCTTGGATATCGCCATAACTATGTGCTTTTGTACCAATTGCTCAATAGTAATTTGTTCACCCATCGTGTTATTTTCCTTCAAGAGAGAAGCCTCTAGTGAAACCTATGGCCCCCGGGTCTATTTTCCATATTATATTTTCAGATCTATATACTAAAAATAACAAAAAATACCTTGCTGCAATTTATTTACCTTTTTACTTTCCGCAATCTTTTACATCTATCTCTATCAGATTTAATCCTTGCAAGTAATCGTGAAGGGATTGACAACCCCTTTATAGCGTTGGGTGTAAGTATTTGATTGTTTGTGTAGGTGCATCTATTAGTGACTTGCTTGTTCCTCCTACTGGATTGATATCTTGGTTCTCAAAAACTGAGAGAAATACTTATCTACTTCATTGCATCACCCTTTCTTCTTCAAGGGAAAACCAATGCAAGCTCAAGAGGTAGCACCCTGCACCGGCCATTGCCGCCCTACTCTGACCGGGACCTCTTCATCACCACCCGCCTTCGTCGCGTCTATATGGTCGACCAACCTGCTGCCTCGGGCCGGCTCCCGGCTCCAGCCACATCGGCTGCCTCGGGCTGGCTACCGGCTTTGGCCGCGTCGAGCTCGTACGCACATCGTCTCATGTCATCGTTGTCGCCAGCTTCACCTCACACTCCACCGCCATGCCGCCTACACCGAGCGACATCCCCAACCTCGCATGTGGTCGAATTGATCACCCGAGCGCCCGCGTTTTGCCACATCTACGACGTGCGACCGATCTGGTCTGTCGGTTGTGTGCACCTCCGCAGGTCCCTTGAAGATTGTCACGAGTACATCGCGCCCTCCATCGATTGAGCAATGGGCTGCCGATGCGTCGCACCATCGGGCCCCAGCGTCGCCGCCCCGTGGATTTCCCCATGGCTGCACCGACTCATGTGTTGTCGTTACGTCGCCCCTTCGGGCCTTAGTGCCGTGACAGACCACTAGTGCAGAAAAGCCTAGCTATGGCGTGGCCAAAATGGCCTTGCTGGCGTAGACACCCGACTCCAGCAATATGGCGTCACAGTTAAAAAATACTACTGCCATTGGAGACGACTGTTGGGGAATGTTGCATGGGAAACAAAAAATTTCCTACGCACATGCAGATCTATCCATGGTGATGAGCATCTACAAGAGGGAGAGTGGATCCACATACCCTTGTAGATCGCTAAGCGGGAAGCGTTAAGAAACGCAGTTGGTGTAGTCGAACGTCTTTGCGATCCAAATCGCCGTGCGTCTTGCGATCCAATCACGATCCGTCCCGCGATCCAATCACGATCCGTCCTGCGATCCGATCACGATCCGTCCCACGAACTTGATCACGATACGTCTCACGAACTTGATCACGATCCTTTCGATCTACTACGAACGGACGGCACCTCCGCGTTCAGCACACGTATAGCTTGATGACAATCTCCACCGTCTTGATCAAGCAAGAACGAGTGGAGAGAAAGAAGAGTTCTCCGGCAGCCTGACGGCGCTCCGGCGATGGTGGTAAAGCAATTCCGGCAGGGCTTCGCCTAAGCACTGCAGAAAACCGATCTAGAGGAGAAACTATGCACTAGAGATTAGGGTTTGCACGTGGCTGAAAAATCAAGTCCAAAACCCTAGAAATCCACTAGTATATATAGGAGGGAGGGAGGAGGATAGGCATCTTGGCCTCCAAGCCTTGGAGGCTTCGGCCGAACCAAGTGGTGGAGGTGGAGTCCACCTCCACTCCTAGTAGGACTAGGATTCACCCAATTTTGCCTTTTTTTCCACCTTTTCCTATGGGTTTTCTTCTCCAGCTACATGGGCCTTGTGTGGGAGTTTCCACAAGCCCACCAAGGGCTGATATTCACTCTCCGACAGCCCATGAAGCCTCTTGGGTCGAAATAACCCTCCCGGAGGTCTCCCGGTACACTATCGATAAGCCCGGAACTTTTCCGACGACCAAAACAGGACTTCCTATATATGAATCTTTACCTCCGGACCACTACGGAGCTCCTCGTGACGTCCGGGATCTCATCTGGGACTCCGAACAAACTTCTGTCAACACCATACACAACTCTATACTACCGAAACGTCACCAAACCTTAAGTGTGCAGACCCTGCGGGTTCGAGAACTATGTAGACATGACCGAGACACCTCTACGGTCAATAACCAATGGCAGGACCTGGCTGTCCACATTGGTTCCTACATATTCTACGAAGATCTTTATCGGTCGAACCTCTATGTCAAGGATTCAGTTAATCCCGTATGATGTTCCCTTTGTTCTTCGGTATGTTACTTGCCCGAGATTCGATCGTCGGTATCTCCATACCTAGTTCAACCTCGTTTACTGGCAAGTCTCTTTACTTGTTCCGTTATACAAGATCTCACAACTAACACTTAGTCACATTGCTTGCAAGGCTTATTGTGATGTTGTATTACCGAGTGGGCCCTGAGATACCTTTCTGTCACACGGAGTAACAAATCCTAGTCTTGATCCATGCCAACTCAACAGACACCCTCGGAGATACTTGTAGAGCACCTTTATAGTCACCCAATTACGTTGCGACATTTGATACACACAAGGTACTCCTCCGATATCTGTGAGTTGCATGATCTCATGGTCATAGGAACATATACTTGACATGGAGAAAACAGTAGCAATAAACTGACACGATCATAAGCTACGTTTGTTGTTTGGGTCTTGTCCATCACATCATTCTCCTAATGATGTGATCCCGTTATCAAATGACATCTCATGTCCATGGCTAGGAAACCTTAACCATCTTTCGATCAACGAGCTAGTTCACTAGAGGCACACTAGGGACATTGTGTTTGTCTATGTATCCACACATGTATCCATGTTTCAATTTAATACAATTATAGCATGGACAATAAACGATTATCATGAACAAGGAAATACAGTAATAAACACTTTATTTATTGCCTCTAGGGCATATTTCCAACAGTCTCCCACTTGCACTAGAGTCAATAATCTAGTTCACATCACTATGTGATTTACATTGTAATGAATCGAACACCCATGCTGTTCTGGTGTTGATCAGGTTTAGCCCTTGGAAGAGGTTTTGTCAACGGGTCTGCAACATTCAGATCCGTGTGCACTTTGCAAATATTTATGTCCTTCTCCTCGATGTAATCGCGGATGGAGTTGAAGCGTCTCTTTATGTGTCTGGTCCTCTTGTGAAACCTTGGTTCCTTGGCCAGAGCAATGGCACCAGTGTTGTTAGAGAACAGGTTCGTTGGATTTAGTGCACTGGGCACTACTCCAATATCTGTCATGAACTGCTTCATCCAGACACCTTCCTTCGCCGCCTCTGAGGCTGCGATGTATTCCGCTTCGCACGTAGAATCAGCTACCACGCTTTGCTTGGAATTGCACCAGCTTACCGCTCCCCCGTTAAGAATAAATACGTATCCAGTGTGCGACTTAGAGTTGTCCGAATCAGTGACAAAGCTTGCATCGACGTAACCCTTTACGACGAGCTCTTCATCACCTCCATAAACGAGAAACATTTCCTTAGTCCTTTTCAGGTACTTAAGGATATTCTTGACCGCATGCCAGTGTTCCATTCCAAGATAACTTTGAAACCTTCCGGCCATACTTATGGCAAGGCTGACATCGGGTCTTGTGCACAGCATTGCATACATGATAGAGCCTATGGCTGAATCATAGGGGATGACACTCATCTTTTCTCTATCTTCTGCAGTTACTCGGCATTGAATCTTACTCAACTTCACACCTTGTAACACAGGCAAGAACTCCTTCTTGGACTGTTCCATTTTGAACTTCTTCAAAACTTTATCAAGGTATGTGCTCTGTGAAAGTGCTATTAAGCGTCTCGATCTATCTCTATAGATCTTAATGCCTAATATGAAAGCAGCTTCTCCTAGGTCCTTCATTGAAAAACTCTTGTGCAAATATTCCTTCACGCTTTCCAGCATTTCTATATTGTTTCCAATCAACAATATGTCATCCACATATAATACTAGAAACGCTATAGAGCTCCCACTCACTTTCTTGTAAATACAAGCTTCTCCGTAAACTTGTATAAATTCAAACGCTTTGATCACCTCATCAAAGCGCTTATTCCAACTCCAAGATGCTTGCACCAGTCCATAAATGGATCGCTGGAGTTTGCAAACTTTGTCAGCATTCTCTGGATCGACAAAACCTTCGGGTTGCATCATATACAACCCTTCCTCAAGGAAACCGTTGAGGAACGCTGTTTTTACATCCATCTGCCAAATTTCATAGTCGAAATAAGCAGCTATTGCTAACATGATTCTGACAGACTTAAGCATCGCTACGGGTGAGAAAGTCTCATCATACTCAACTCCTTGAACTTGTGAAAAACCCTTTGCCACAAGTCGAGCTTTATAGACGGTGACATTACCGTCCGCGTCGGTCTTCTTCTTAAAGATCCATTTGTTCTGAATGGCCTTTCGCCCTTCATGTAATACTTCCAAAATCCATACTTTGTTTTCATACATGGATCCCATCTCGGATTTCAAGACCTCTAACCATTTCTCGGAATCCAGGCCCATCACTGCTCCTCCATAGCTCGTTGGTTCATTGTTGTCCAACAACATAACCTCCAAGACAGGGTTGCTGTACCACTCAGGGGTAGTACGTGGCCTTGTCGACCTACGAGGTTCAATAGCAGATTGATCCGAAGCTTCGTGATCATCATCATTAACTTCCTCTTCTATCGTCGTAGGTTCACAGAAACATCTTTCTGCGCTGCGCTACTTTCTGGTTGAAGTAAAGGTTCAATAACCTCATCAAGCTCTATTTTCCTCCCACTCAATTCTTTCAAAAGAAACTCTTTCTCAAGAAATGTTATGTTCTTAGCGACAAACACTTTGCCTTCGGATCTGAGATAGAAGGTATACCTGACTGTCTCTTTCGGGTATCCTATGAAGACGCATTTTTTCGGTTTGGGTTCCAGCTTTTCAGGCTGAAGCTTTTTGACATAAGCATCACATCCTCGAAATTTAAGAAACGACAACTTTGTCTTCTTGCCAAACCACGGTTCATATGGCGTCGTCTCAACGGATTTTGATGGTGCCCTATTTAAAGTGAATGCAGATGTCTCTAATGCATAACCCCAAAATGATAGTGGAAAATCAGCAAGAGACATCATAGAACGCACCATATCTAATAAGGTTCGATTATGACGTTCAGATAAACCATTACGCTGTGGTGTTCCGGGCGGTGTCAACTGTGAAACAATTCCACATTGTCTTAAGTGACTGCCAAACTCATAACTCAGATATTCACCTCCTCGATCAGATCGTAGGAACTTAATCTTCTTGTTACGATGATTCTCAACTTCACTCTGAAATTGCTTGAACTTTTCAAACGTTTCAGACTTGTGTTTTATCAAGTAAATATACCCATATCTACTTAAGTCATCAGTGAAGGTGAGAAAATAACGATATCCACCACGCGTTGTAACATTCATTGGACCACACACATCAGTATGTATGATTTCCAATAAGTCACTTGCCCGTTCCATTGTTCCAGAGAACGACGTTTTAGTCATCTTGCCCATGAGGCATGGTTCACATGTGTCACGTGATTCAAAATCAAGTGACTCCAAAAGTCCATTAGCATGGAGCATCCTCATGCGTTTTACACCAATATGACCTAAACGGCAGTGCCACAAGAAAGTGGTACTATCATTATCAACTCTACATCTTTTGGCATCAATGTTATGAACGTGTGTATCATCACTATCAAGATTCAATATGAATAAACCCCTCACACTGGGTGTATGACCATAAAAGATATTACTCATATAAATAGAACAACCTTTATTCTCTGATTTAAATGAGTAACCGTCTCGCAATAAACAAGATCCAGATATAATGTTCATGCTTAACGCAGGCACTAAATAACAATTATTCAGGTTCATCACTAATCCTGATGGTAATCGAAGAGAGAGCATGCCGATGGCGATCACATCAACCTTGGAACCATTTCCCACGCGCATCGTTACTTCGTCCTTTGCCAGCCTTCGTTTATTCCGTAGTTCCTGCTTTGAGTTGCAAATGTGAGCAACCGAACCGTTATCAAATACCCAGGCACTACTACGAGAGCTAGTAAGGTACACATCAATAACATGTATATCATATATACCTTGTTTGTCGTTGGCCGCCTTCTTGTCAGCCAGGTACTTGGGGCAGTTCCGCTTCCAGTGACCAATTCCCTTGCAATGAAAGCACTCAGTTTCTGGCTTGGGTCCATGCTTGGGCTTCTTTACAGGAGTAGCAACTGCTTTGCCATCCTTCTTGGTTTTACCCTTCTTGCCCTTGCCCTTGACTTAACCATTTTTCTTGAAACTAGTGGTTTTATTGACCATCAACACTTGATGTTCTTTCTGGATTTCAGACTCAGCGACTTTTAGCATCGCAAACAGCTCGACGACTAACTTGTTCATCCTGTGCATATTATAGTTCATCACAAAGCTCTTGTAACTAGGTGGCAGTGATTGAAGAACTCTGTCAGTGATCACCTCTGGCGGAAGGGCAATTCCCAACTCCGCTAGACGAGTTGAATACCCAAACATTCTGAGTATATGTTCACTGATAGACCCATTCTCCTCCATCTTGCAGGCATAGAACTTATCGGAGGTTTCATACCTCTCGATTCGGGCGTTCTTCTGAAAGGTAAACTTCAACTCCTGGAACATCTCATATGCTCCATGATGTTCAAAACGTCTTTGAAGTCCCGGTTCTAAGCCATACAATATTGCACACTGAACTACTGAGTAATCTCCAGTACGTGCCTCCCTAGCGTTCTTAACGTCTTCGGAGGTCATGTCATACACGACGAACTTTCGCAACGGTGCACACTTGGGGAGAACACAATTTATCTTGAAATTTAAGTGAGGGATCACCTTATAATGCTACCGTCGTACTAAGCAAAACAAGGTGCATAATAGATTAACATCACATGCAATTCATAAGTGACATGATATGGCCTTGAACTTGTGCTTTTGATCTCCATCATGAAAGCACCGGCATGATCTCCATCGTCACCGGCATGACACCATGATCTCCATCAACATGTCGCCATCGGGGTTGTCGCTCCCACCATGCTTCTACTCATTACATAGTGCTTAATGATTGACACGTAGGTCATACAATAATTAAAGAGAACCCTATGGCTCCTACCAATTGTCGTACTCATCGACATGCAAGTCGTGAAATTCTATACATCACATGATCATCTCATACATCACGTATATCACATCATGTAATTGGACATATCACATCACAACATACCCTGCAAAAACAAGTTAGATGTCCTCTAATTGTTGTTGCATGTTTTACGTGGCTGCTACGGGTTTCTAGCAAGAACGATTCTCACCTACGCATAAACCACAATGGTGATACATAGTTTTCTTTTCAACCTTCTCAAGGACCGCCTTTGTCGAATCCGATCGAACTAAAGTGGGAGAAACTGCCACCCGCCATCTAGGCAACAAGTTGCGTCAAGGGAACCAGTCTCTCGTATGCGTACGAGTAATGTTGGTCCGGGCCGCTTCATCTCACAATACCGCTGAACCAAAATCCGACCAAGGGAGGAAGCAATCTTAGCATCAACGCCCACAAACCTTTTGTGTTCTACTCGAGATCTCATCTACACATAGACCTAGCTCATGATGCCACTTTTGGGGAACGTTGCATGGGAAACAAAAAAAAATCTACGCACATGTAGATCTATCCATGGTTATGAGCATCTACGAGAGGGAGAGTGGATCCACATACCCTTGTAGACCGCTAAGCGGGAAGCGTTAAGAAACGCGGTTGGTGTAGTCGAATGTCTTCGCGATCCAAATCGCCATGCGTCCCGCGATCCAATCACGATCCATCCCGCGATCCAATCACGATCCATCCCGCAATCCGATCATGATCCGTCCCACGAACTTTATCAATATCCGTCTCACAAACTTGATCACGATCCTTCCGATCTAGTACGAAACGGACGGCATCTCCGCGTTCAGCACACGTATAGCTTGATGACGATCTCCACCGTCTTGATCCAGCATGAAGGAGTGGAGAGGAAGAAGAGTTCTCCGGCAGCCTGACGGTGCTCTGGCGATGGTCGTAAAGCAATTCCGGCAGGGCTTCGCCTAAGCACTGTAGAAAACCGATCTAGAGGAGAAACTATGCACTAAAGATTAGGGTTTGCACGTGGCTGAAAAATCAAGTCCAAACCCCTAGAAATACACTATTATATATAGGAGGGAGGGAGGAGGATAGGCATCTTGGCCTTCAAGCCTTGGAGGCTTCGGCCGAACCAAGTGGTGGAGGTGGAGTCCACCTCCACTCCTAGTAGGACTAGGATTCACCCAATTTTGCCTTTTTTCCACCTTTTCCTATTGGGTTTTCTTCTCCAGCTACATGGGCCTTGTGTGGGAGTTTCCACAAGCCCACCAAGGGCTAATATTCACTCTCCCACAGCCCATGAAGCCTCTTGGGTCGAAATACCCCTCCCGGAGGTCTCTCGGTACACTACCGGCACTCCCGGTACACTACCGATAAGCCCGGAACTTTTCCGGCGACCAAAACAGGACTTCCTATATATGAATATTTACCTCCGGACCATTCCGTAGCTTCTCGTGATGTCAGGGATCTCATACAAGACTCCGAACAAACTTTGGTCACCACCATACACAACTCTATACTACCGAAACGTCACCAAACCTTAAGTGTGCAGACCCTGCGGGTTCGAGAACTATGTAGACATGACCGAGACACCTCTATGATCAATAACCAATGGTGGGACCTAGATGTCCACATTGGTTCCTATATATTTTACGAAGATCTTTATCGGTCGAACCTCTATGTCAAGGATTCAGTTAATCCCGTATGATGTTCCCTTTGTTCTTCGGTATGTTACTTGCCCGAGATTCGATCATCGGTATCTCCATACCTAGTTCAACCTCGTTTACTGGCAAGTCTCTTTACTCGTTCCATAATACAAGATCTCGCAACTAACACTTAGTCACATTGCTTGCAAGGCTTATTGTGATGTTGTATTACCGAGTGGGCCCTAAGATACCTCTCCATCACACGGAGTAACAAATCCCAGTCTTGATCCATGCCAACTCAACAGACACCCTCAGAGATACCTGTAGAGCACCTTTATAGTTAGCCAGTTACGTTGTGACATTTGATACACACAAGGTACTCCTCCGATATCTGTGAGTTGCATGATCTCATGGTCATAGGAACATATACTTGACATGGAGAAAACAGTAGCAATAAACTGAAACGATCAGAAGCTACGTTTGTTGTTTGGGTCTTGTCCATCACATCATTCTCCTAATGATGTGATCCCGTTATCAAATAACATCTCATGTGCATGGCTAGGAAACCTTAACCATCTTTCGATCAACGAGCTAGTTCACTAGAGGCACACTAGGGACATTGTGTTTGTCTATGTATCCACACATGTATCCATGTTTCCAATTAATACAGTTATAGCATGGACAATAAACGATTATCATGAACAAGGAAATACAATAATAAACACTTTATTTATTACCTCTAGGGCATATTTCGAACAGTCTCCCACTTGCACTAGAGTCAGTAATCTAGTTCACATCACTATGTGATTTACATTGTAATGAATCGAACACCCATGCAGTTCTGGTGTTGATCAGGTTTAGCCCTTGCAAGAGGTTTTGTCAATGGGTCTGCAACATTCAGATCCGTGTGCACTTTGCAAATATTTATGTCCTTCTCCTCGATGTAATCGCGGATGGAGTTGAAGCGTCTCTTTATGTGTCACGTTTATGGCGTGCGTTGTTGTTGAACGCCTGATAATAAAAAAATACTTCAAAAACTTAAGAGCTTAAGCTTCATAAAAGGTACTGATCATTTAAACATTCTCATAAATTACATAGTTTAAAACTTAGTACCGATCATTTAAACATACTCATAAACTTCATAGTTTAAAACTTATTAATCAACTAACTACTCTTCATCATCAAGGATTATCCTTAGCTGGCGCATCTTCTTCCGATGCTCTCTCCACCTTGTTTGAAATGAGCAACGACTGTTTGTAGCTCAACCTTTTCAGTCATGAGTTCTTTTTTCTTCATCTTGAGTTGATCCTTATCGTCCATATGTGTTGTTTATGTACACAAGCAAATTAAAGAAAGCTAATTATGTGGGACACAACTAGTGGCATAAATGATAAAAAAAACTTTTATCTAGGATAGGAATTTTGTAGAAATTATGTAGGATATGAATCAATCCTTCACTTTCAATGCATCAAATGACATCTCTTGTCATATAGGAATTATGTGGGACCTAACTAGGAATTTGTAGGAATTATGTAGGATAGGAATCAATCCTTCACTTTCAAAAATTAGCCTAGACTCAATGGAAAAAATTCTATCCTATGCATCAAATGACATCTCTTGTCATATAAGAATTGAGATGCATGTCATCTCACTTCCTATTTTTTTATTCCTACACTATGTCGATCCTATGAAGCAAAGGAGGCTTTCGTAGTACATGTTCAATAACGCGCTACTACTACATGTTGAGAAAAATCCTTCACTTTCAAACATTAGCCTAGACTCGATGTAATGCTAGATATACTTGTGCTTGAGTGTTGGGCGTTGGGCGTGGCGAGGCGGCGTAAGGGCGGGGCGGCCTCACACTGCTCCTTTGACAAAGACGGGCCGGGTCGGGCGAGGCAGCGTCAGGAGGAGACAGGAAGCGGCGGGAAGCGGTGGTGAGGATCGAGAGGATAGGACGGGTGGAGTTTGGGACAGAGAGAGTGAGCATGAAAGGATAAGGTCTTACTGCACCGGCCGTGGGAGCTGTTAAAACCGACTAGTGCTGGGGTGGGCCTATTGGGCCTGAATGTGCAACGCCGGGACTAATTTCCAATGCTAGCACTAAGCAAATAGCTATGGTGTACGATTTTAGCCCATGCCAGCACTATTTGAAAATATTAGTGTTGGCGTTTGTGAGAAATGACGCGCCACGAACAAGAGTTGTGACTAGCCATTTCTACACTAGTACGTGGTCCTCGCTTCCCGCGATCCACCGCTACATCGTCCCATCAGGCTATAGTGTTGCAACACGCGGTACCCGCCGCTGCCTGAGGCTGTCACCGTGGCTGCACCGACCCGCCCTCCGCCGCCCCTTCAGGTCGTCCCGCAGCGCCTCGCGGTCCACGCCACCACTCTGAGGTCTTCCCGTCATTGCCCCGACCCGTGTGTATTCATTGCATCGCCCCTTCAGGCCGTAGCGTTGTGGCACGCAGTCAACTCTGTCATCCCCCCGCGTTGAATTATGTGGTATGCGTCATGCCGCCTCCTTCGGTGCGAGAATGCCACAGTTTGTGCCGATCTTCGTCATGCTGTCGGGTTCTTCCTCGTGTACTTCAAGCATCGTCGTCGCGCTCCTAACTAGCCGCGGTGAAGCCGCGAGGCCGCGGTCATAGAAGGAGTCCGGGATTAAGGGGTCCTCGAGCCTCCGGTCTGTCTCAACGGGCCGAACAGTGGGCCGCTCTATGCCTGTCATTGAAGGATAGAACACTATGATGACATTGTGTCCAAGATGGAAATCTCCTTAGTCATTATGTGCACTCCAAGAATAGGATGATGGATCCGGCATGTTCCTTCCCTGATGTAACCGACATTGTGTAAGCATAGACACCCCTGGTATCTGATACTTGTGATCTGTGTTGGGTTTTCTATGAAGAGGAACGGATTATCGTAGCACAATGCGAGTAAGTATTTCCCTCAATTAAGAAACCAAGGTTTATCGAACCAATAGGATTATCAATCCTCAACCATCTTCAGCGGCTACACACAAAAGAGCAAACAACTTGCACCCAACGCTGGCAAGAGGGTTGTCAGTCCCCTTGATCTCGTTATTTGCAAGCAAATAAGGTGTGTAGATAATTGTAGATAGATGTGACTTGAAAAATAAAACAAAATACAAGTAATAACAACGAGAAAATTATAAGTTTTCTGAATATACAAGTGAATAGACCCGAGGGAGATAGTGTTCTCTAGTGGCTTCTCTCATGAAAGTAACACTAGATCGTCGAAGGTGCGCGTTGATGCACCCGTCTATTTGTAATATTAGATGTTACTTCTTGAATCAAATATTGAGTGATTGTTGCAACATAACAATTAGCTCAATTGATGGGGGGATGACCCCGGGGTAGCCTCAAGCGCCCCCTTGCTCCGGCCTTCTAACGCGCCGGCCAGAGCCCGCCGGCTACGCCCCGCCGGTTACGACGTGCCGGCCAGCTGGGTGCATTGCCGCCTGGCCCGCCAGCCGGCTGCGCATTGGATACTGTCGTCAGGGCATGCGTGGCGACAGTGGTCCCCATCCCATCTGGGGTCAGCACCGGAGTGGCCACAGTGAAGGTCTCAGGGCCTCTGACCCGGGCGGACGGTGACCAGGCTTCCAACAGTGTCGTCATGCCCCAACCACTCCATTAGCTGCCTCGGCATGGCTACAGGGAAGCCGGCCACACCACTGACCTCGGCCGGTCACCGCAAAACGACGCCACAAGGGGCGGCCCGTGCTGTGACGTGACCGGCATCGGGATCCGCCGCGCGGGCCCCGTCGCTCCTGACGGGACCTTTCAGTCGGCGGGGCCTACCGGCGACAGGACCCCACAACCGGCGGCCCCCACAGCCGGCCAGAGAGGCTGCCGGCTAGGGCCCCCCATGACCTTCTATTTGTATTGTAATCCGAGGGGTGGCCTATAAAACCCCCCGGGCCACCCCCATGCAGGGGTCGGCTGATCTCCTAGTTTCCTTCACGTCCACTCCACACACACGCGTAGAGAGGCAGAAGAGCGGGCTACCTCCTTCTTCCTCCACGATCCATACAGCTCAAGGAGCGCCATTGTAATCTGACCATTGTCTCAACTAGACCAAGCAGGACTAGTGGTGTTACCTCCCATGGAGGGCCCCGAACCTGGGTACATCGTGTGTCCACCATCGCCTGTGCCTAACCCCGCTCCTGGAGCCCGCCGGCGTCCTTCGGCCCTTCTCGATAAGCCTACCCATGGCATCTGCCATGACGAAACCACGACAGCAATCAACATCTTTTCATTGTTTTGAGAAATCAAGTCCACATGTTTCATATCTCTATTTCGCCCATGTGTTTTAACGATACTAAACAATATCTTTTTTTGCGGGAAGATACTAAACAACATCATTGGTGAATCTTCTCAAAAAGTGCACCATTGCTTGCATGCCGATACGTTAGAAGCATAAAGATCATACATGTTAAAACATGCACTAGTAGAAAACAGGGCATCGGTTCGGGCCAGGCCAGCCCATTAGTCCCGGTTCAGTCACGAACAGGGACCAATCGGTGCAACAGTCCCGGTTCGTGAGGCCAGGGGGCCGGGCAGGCCACATGGGGCATTGGTCCCGGTTCGTCTGCCCCCTTTGGTCCCGGTTCCAGTCACGAACCAGGACCAATGTGCCTTGCTCCTGGCCCGCAACCATTGGTCCCGGTTCGTGGCTGGAACCGGGACAAAATGGGGCAACCGTTCGCCTGGTGTGAGCCCCTTTAGTCCCAGTTGGTGGCTCAAACCGGGACTAAAGGTTCAAACGGTTCGCATCCCATGACGTTTGGCGCTCCGAGAAACAGGAGGTTAACTGTTCCTCGGCGAGGGCTATAGTAACTTCACCCATTTCTCTTCTTCTTCTCCATTCTCCTCTCTTCTTCTCCTCCATTCTCCTCTCTTCTTCCCCATATCTTCTATCATGAATCCAATCACTCGCTACGGGGAGGTGTTCGCACATGGCACGACCAATCTCGATGTCATCTACATGAACGACAGCGCCATGGTGCCGCGTTTTCTTTCCCTTTTGCAGAAATGGCTTCAAGTGGCGGATGAGAAAGACAAGTTCATACGGCTTGATCTTGAGTACACGGCCATGCAAGAAGACGTTGGCGTCATCCAGCTATGTTTCAAGAAACATGTCATGATCTTCCAATGGGCAAGGTGAGCTTTGAGGGTTTTCTTTGATCAATTAATAATTTATAGATTATTATGAAAATTGCATAGGATAGAAATATGTTCCATTTTCAATCCTATGGGAAAGATCAATATTTCTTTTAAGTTTGTAGTGAATAACAGTTTTCCTTGTTGCAAAACGTGGGAGAACATATATGTCATATAGTTAATTTAGGGTTTCTTCATCAAATGAAGTCAGAAAGGGTTGAAAATTGATTATATGTCTTTGAATGGTGCATTTTGAACACACGAAAAGCCTGGAGTTCAAATAAGTTCAAGAAAATGAAATGCCTTTTGTAACCGATGAGTTTCCGTCCGAAACCCGAATACTTCGAAAGAGTCTGTCCGTTTTGTACGCGAAGTGCATCCTACTTTTGCCATAACCCTCTCAACTTTTTAGCACATGCTATATGGGTGAAATAATGATACCATGCCAACTTTCAACCTTTTCACACTTCATTTGAAGCGCTTTTCAATTTTAGGGTCATTTAGCTCAAAAAAACAGTAAATGCATGAAAAATATAAATGAAGTCAGAAAGGGTTGAAAATTGATGATGTGACTTTGAATGGTGCATTTTGAACACATAAAAAGCCTGGAGTTCAAATAAGTTCGAGAACATGAAATTCCTTTTGTAACCGATGAGTTTCCGTTCGAAACCCCGATACTTCGAAAGAGACTGTCCGTTTTGTACGCGAAGTGCATCCTGCTTTTGCCGTAACCTTCTCAACTTTTTAGCACATTCTATGTGGGTGAAATTATTATACCATGCCAACTTTCAACCTTTTCAGACTTCATTTGAAGTACTTTTCAATTTCAGGGTCATTTAGCTCAAAAAAAATCAGTAAATGCATGAAAAATATCAAATGAAGTCAGAAAGGGTTGAAAATTGATGATGTGGCTTTGAATGGTGCATTTTGAACACACACAAAGCCTGGAGTTCAAATAAGTTCAAGAAAATGAAATGCCTTTTGTAACCGATGAGTTTCCGTACGAAACCCCGATACTTCGAAAGAGAGTTTCCGTTTTGTACGCGAAGTGCATCCTGCTTTTTCCGTAACCTTCTCAACTTTTTAGCACATGCTATGTGGGTGAAATGATGATACCATGTCAACTTTCAACCTTTTTAGACTTCATTTGAAGTGCTTTTCAATTTCAGGGTCATTTAGCTCAAAAAAATCAGTAAATGCATGAAAAATATCAAATGAAGTCAGAAAGGGTTGAAAATTGATGATGTGGCTTTGAATGGTGCATTTTAAACACACAAAAAGCCTAGAGTTCAAATAAGTTTAAGAAAATGAAATGCCTTTTGTAATCGATGAGTTTCCGTCCGAAACCCCGATACTTCGAAAGAGACTGTCTATTTTGTACGCAAAGTGCATCTTGCTTTTGCCGTAACCCTCTCAACTTTTTAGCACATGCTATGTGGGTAAAATGATGATACCATGTCAACTTTCAACCTTTTCATACTTCATTTGAAGTGCTTTTCAATTTCAGAGTCATTTACCTCAAAAAAATTAGCAAATGCATGAAAAATATCATATGAAGTCAGAAAGGGTTGAAAATTAATGATATGGCTTTGAATGGTGCATTTTGAACACACAAAAAGCCTGGAGTTCAAATAAGTTCAAGAAAATGAAATGCCTTTTGTAACCGATGAGTTTCCGTCTGAAACCCCGATACTTCGAAAGAGAGTGTCCGTTTTGTATGCGAAGTGCATCCTGCTTTTGACGTAACCCTCTCAACTTTTTAGCACATGCTATGTGGGTGAAATGATGATACCATGCCAACTTTCAACCTTTTCGGACTTCATTTGAAGTGCTTTTCAATTTCAGGGTCATTTAGGTCAAAAAATCAGTAAATGCATGAAAGATATCAAATGAAGTCAGAAAGGGTTGAAAATTAATGATGTGACTTTGAATGGTGCATTTTGAACACATAAAAAGCCTGGAGTTCAAATAAGTTCAAGAAAATGAATTGCCATTTGTAACCGATGAGTTTCCGTACGAAACCCCGATACTTCGAAAGAAATTGTTCGTTTTGTACGCGAAGTGCATCCTGCTTTTGCCGTAACCCTCTTAAATTTTTAGCACATGCTATGTGGGTGAAATGTTGATACCATGCCAACTTTCAACATTTTCAGAGTTTATGTGTAGTGCTTTTCAATTTCACGGTCATTTAGCTCAAAAAAATCATTAAATGCATGAAAAATACCAAATGATGTCACAAAGGGTTGAAAATTGATGATGTGGCTTAGAATGGTACATTTTGAACACACGAAAAGCCTGGAGTTCAAATAAGTTGAAGAAAATGAAATACCTTTTGTAACCGATGAGTTTCTATCCGAAACCCCGATACTTCGAAAGAGACTGTCCGTTTTGTACACGATACTTCGAAAGAAACTTGATATTATATACAATGCATGCAACTAAAATTATCAAATTTGTTTTTGTTAAAAAAATTAATAGCAGAAAAATATTCATACAGTATTTTTTGTTAACAACTTTTAATATGCAAAGAAATAACATAAAAAATAGCAAAAGTGAAAATAGATGCGCTTACACTGAAATTCAACCTAAATTCAACGTGCTAGTTAGGCGCCTAACTACCATTTTGAATTTAGGCCGAATTTCAGTATAAATGCATCTATTGTCACTGTCAGAGGAGCTCAAGGTAACAGCCACGATGGGGCTTATAAGCAGGTTCGGGCAACCTTCGCTTGGTGAGGTGGGACTAAACTCCCACCACACCGCTGTGCAAAGCCATTGGTCCCGGTTGGAGGCCCCAACCGGGACCAATGCACCCCTTTCGTCCCGATTTGTGCCACCAACCAGGACGAAAGGGCATGTTTTCCGCCCTTTGGGCTGCTGAAAACAGGGCTTTGGTCCCAGTTGGTACAACAAACCGGGACTAAAGGGGGGCATTGGTCCAGGTTGGGGCCACCAAGCGGGACCAATGCTCCTTCTATATGACAAGCACTTAGCAAAATTCGCAGTTTTCATTTCACTTCGCCCTCGTTGCCGCCCCGAGCCCGTCGTCGCCGTTTCCGCCCTGTCGCCGCCCACTTCGCCGCCCCCGTCGCCTCCCCACCTCCCCCATTGCCGCCCTGTCACCTCCCTCGTTGACCCGTCTCCTCTCCTGCCGCCCCCGTTGCCTCCCCTGCCACCCCGTCGCCTCCCCCGCCGTCCCCGTCGCCGCCCCCATCGCCACCCCTGCCGCCCCTGTCGCCGCCCCGCTCCCGTCGCCGCCCCTCCTCCATCGCCTCCCCCGTCGCCCCCGTCGTTGCCCCGCCCCGTCGCCGCCCGCCCACGTCGCCGCTTCGCCGCCGCCCTGTCACCAACCCATCGCCGCCCCCGCTGTGAGCCGCCGCCGCCCCAGCTCGTTGCAATTTTTTTAAAATATATGTTGATTTTTATGCTTTTTAGTATTGTATGCATGTTAGATTAGTATGTTTATGTTAGCTAGATTACTATGTGTATGTTAGATTAGTATATTTATGCTTTTTTAGTATGTTTATGTTAGCTAGATTAGTATGTGTTTGTTAGATTAGTATGTTTATGCTTTTTTTGAAAGTAGATTAGTATGCTTATGTTAGATTAGTATGTGTATGTTCATTTTGCATTTTATGAAAAATTAGTCGACGATGCCCGGCCCGCATCCTCGTCGTCGAGTAGTCTGCGAGAACCTGCTTGATAGGCGCCATGTCCGGGACTAGGCTCTGCCGGGCTGGCACTGGGAGGTGCTACCTTCCCGGGCTCGGAGGTTGGTGAGGAATGCAGGTATCGTTATCGACCCGGACCTTCTGTCATGGCGCTCACGTGGGCCACTTTCGGTGCGGAGGGAGCCGCATCCACGGAGGTGGTCCGTCCTCGTGTCTGGGAGGAGGACGAGCACGTCCGTCGCTACATGGCGGCGTTGGACGCCCGGTTTGACAATAACTGGCAGATCCTTCAGGGATCTCACTTGAGTTATGATCCCGTGATGGTTCCTTATCTTTGGGTGTCCACTGCCGGCGACTCAGAGACCGCTAGTGAACTGAGTTCACCATCCTTCATTTTGGATTTTAGGATATTCGATCTGTATTAGTTAATATTTGATGATGCATTACTTGGATTATTCAGGATGATGTATTAGTGATATTATATTCGAGGTCATTATAAATATTAATGTATTAGTGATATTTATCGATATAATGCGTGTGTGACTTTCAATCCGTCGAGGCTTTCCTTAAGTAACTTTCATGTGTGTTCTTGATGCAGGAATCCTGATTGTTGTCGTGGAGGGCGCCTCTTCTTTGTTCTCTTCTTTGCAATATATTCGTTGGTATAATGTGCAAGAAGAGAAGAGGAGGGGCGTCCATCACCGGCGGTCAAACTATTACTGTGAGAGAGTGTCCACCAATATATATACACCACCGTGTCAATGTGAGAGAATGCGCACCAACACACCATGAGATATGAGAGTTATTTAAGGAAAGCCTCGACAGACCAAAAGTCACACACGCATTAATTAAGATCCAAAGTGTGCCATAATTACTGAACTGGATTATTCTGGATGATGTATTACTGATATTATATTCAAGGTCATTATAAATATTAATGTATTAGTGATATTTTATCGGTATAATGCATGTGTGACTTTTGGTCTGTCGTTGCTCCTTGTGTGACTTTCATGTGTGTTCTTGATGGAGGAATCCCGACTGTTGTCGTGGGGGCGCTTCCTCTTTCTTCTCTTCTTTCCGATATACTCGTTGCTATATTGCGCAAGAAGAGAAGAGGGGAGGCGTCCATCACCGGCGGTCGAACAGTTAATGTGAGAGAGTGTCCACCAACATATATACACCACCGTATCAATATGAGAGAGTGCGCACCAACACACCATGAGATATGAGAGTTATTTAAGAAAAGCCTCGACGGATCGAAAGTCACACACACGGATTAATTAAGATCCAAAGCGTGCTGTAATTCTTGAACTGGATTATTCGGGATGATGTATTAGTGATATTATATTCGAGTTCATTATAAATGTATTTGTGATTTGCAAGTCATTCCGGCAAAACATAGGGAATTTTTTCTATGTCATTGCTCGATATATGGAATGGGTTGACTTTAGATCTGTTTCGGCTACTTGTGTGTCTTTCACTGAGGGAGAGTGTCCACCATATATAAATATGAGAGAGGAAGAATCCCGACTTTTATCATGGGGGTCGCTTCTCCTTCGTTCCCGTGTGCTAGACATTTTGGTGTAATGCACTCGGTGATGAATGGAGGAGCCACCATCACCCACTGTCGCAATATCAGAAGGAGTGCCCACCATATACATGAGATGAGAGTTTAGGAAGGAAAGACTCGCCAGACCTAAAGTCAACCTATTGCATATTGAGTAATCGTGATCTGTGTGTTGATTAGTTTTCTCGTAGTTTCCTTCGATCGATTTTAAATGTTTCAACTATGAACATAGGAAATGTCTAACGACGAAAGTGAATTCGGTATGTGCGAATACTACGAAGATGAGCGCGGCATGTGTGACAAGACTTTCCTAGTTGATGGTAGGCGCTTCAGCATCATGCTGGATGAGAACTTCGAAGTGGGTACAGTAAGTCACAATAACAAGTCTTTTTTCGTGATTAAGCATGAATTCTGCCTCTTTTGCTTCAACTTATAATTAATTTTAATTTTTTACTGTTCTACTAGAGTATCCCCTGCCATGCAAGAATTGTTGTCTTGGATAAGATTTGTTTCAATACTAAAAAAGATATGGAGGTAAAGATAGATCACTTGAGGACTGAACATGGTTTTACTTTTGCGGTAAAATTGTACCATGCAGACACCTATTGCTATTTTGAATGCAAAAATTGGCAAGCACTATGCAAGGCTTATGCATTTTAGCCCAATATGCTTCTCACCTTTGATATTCGTCCGGAAGATGAAATAGAAGATAATATCGACATCTGGGTCGATGTGCACACGCCTCCAGTTCTACCATTATGTGAGTTTCTCAACCATATTTATTAAGTAATTTATATTGTTTATTTAAAAATATTTGACAACTTATTTGCATTGATAGCTTATTTTCATTCTTCAAAAAATATATGGAAGATGGTAGACAGAACCTACTACTACAATGATGAAGCAGAATTAACTTATAAGGAGAAAGATCATCTTACCGTATTTCTTAGTCATCTTGAGAATTACAATAGCTATTATCAAACTCCTGCACATTATGGTCAATACGTGCCACTAGTGCACGTGATGAACTACGGTAACATCCATGGAGATTGCATGATAAGATTTTAATTCTACTATTACGACATCCGGGCATCTTTTGCATAAATTCTTCTAAAACTAAACTACATTGCTAACTAAAAAATTATTACTATGTTTTTCAACAGAAAATCCCGAAGGATTGTGTGCCTCATCTGATCTTTCCGAGAGGTCACGTTGTTGTTACGAGCTTAGGGCCACCACGGCCAGGTCAGCCTACGCATCACTCCTGTCCATACCGGATTTCTAAAACCGATGGAGTCATGACAATCAAAGATTGAAAAAAATGTATGCTCAATCATAGAGAGCTACTTGGAAGCAACATTGTACGTAGGCCAAGACTGGGAACAGGATGATCTTCGTTCTCCGTAATGGAGAGTCGGGGCCTATCTTATTTTATGATATTGTACCTAAGAGAGGGTAGAATAGGTCCTACGAGATAGGAGTACGTAGGTCCTAGGTACAATGTGTTATTATGTGCTACATTGTGTTAGATTTGATGATGAGGAGGAGGACCAGGAGGAGGAGTTGTGATTATGACCAGTGACCAACATGTGATATGATGTCTCATTGACGAAAATGATGATTAAATTGTATCATATGTTCTATCTATAAGTATAGTACGTAGCGTCGTGACCAAGCACGGAGATAAGAGAGATCACTTTTCTCTATTAGCTATTTAACAAAATATATGAAACACCTAAATTAACCCTTCAAAACCCTCGAAACCCCCTCTCTTTCAAAAAAACAGCCCCTCAGCTGCTGACGCGTGGACGCTCTTTGGTCCCGGTTGGTGTTACCAACCGGGACCAAAGGCCCTCCTGCCTGGGCTCGGCGAAGCGGCCACGTGTAGTCCCATCTGTCCAGGTTCGTAAGCGAACCGGGACTAAAGGTCGTGGACTTTAGTCCGACCCTTTAGTCCCGGTTCCTGAACCGGGATAAATGGGCCTTACAAACCGGAAGAAATGGGGGGTTTTCCACTAGTGATGTGTGCATAAAGTAGACCCAACGAAGATAAACCACATTTCCATTGATGAAGACCATGGTGCAAAATCATTGTACACTGAAAAGCAATGAAGAAAACTGGAACAGTTCCAGGGGATTAAAACAAAAAATTAAATCAGCAACAAACTTCTAACTAATCTCACAAATTTCTATGTCCACCTACCCAGAAATGTTACTAAAGTTTATTGTAAACACTTGGCACATTGTAACTTGTACTTCCCGGGGCTTTTCACTAATCTCCATATTCCGCTAGGTTACACGGATTTTTCATCACAGAACACAAACCTAAGCAAGTAGTGTACTATTATGATAAACCATATCGGTTAACTTGCTCCCAGTGAGTAAACAAATTCATTTATATTATCCACTCCTTTAAGCACCAGTGGAGATCTACATTATTTCACACCTGACAATAAAAATATGAGATTATATTTACAGAGAAATAACAAAGAAACATCTAATGCAGGAACATGGGTGCTGTTAATCAATTATGTAAGAAGAATTGAGTGTTTTTTTTAGCAACATAAAGTGCTTAAAGTGATTCTGCCTGTTTGTTTACCTGGGAACTGGAAGGCTGTTTGTGATAATGTGCCCATCTCTTTCAGTGGTGTGATGGTTGATCCATGTTTTTCAAAACCTTTATAGGAATCTGAGATCTTTCGTCCATGTAATGTGCATTTTTGCAAAATCCTTCATGGATAATAAACCTTGGAATCGGGATAAAACAACCCAAGAAAAAATACAAAGATAAAAGAAACAATGAGTCAGCAAGATCAAAAAATTCCAGTCGCAAAGAAGCTGCCAAGATAATCTCATTCTCTTGTTAACCAGGTGCCCATATCGTTCTTGACCGCCACATCCTCACTGTTCAGCACTCAGCAGTACAAATACCTCAGATGAATAAATCCAACTCTAGAAAATTAGTGAGACAAAAGGATCAACACTAAGTTAATTGTGGGAAGATCTGCCCTGACTATTAGGCATTATTAACACAAACATGGCCATGCCGTCGTATCCTCACCTCTCTAATGGCCAGTCTCTCATATTTTCCCTTATCGTGCACCACTCCATGTTCCCTGCACCACTGCCACCAAGAGGATCAAGGGGACTGTCAATCAACGGCGTAGCAGCTATCAAGAGAACAGCGCATGAATGACACATAAACGTAATCTGAGCTATATACATGGATATGAAAACATGAAAAGATGTGGTATGGCAGTCAAAGTGAAGTAATCTGGTCACAAGCCATTGGAGACTGCGAAGTGAGAAGTTATGAATCCACAAAATCAAAATGTGAGCACATTCAGCATGAACACCACCGGCAAAAAAAAAGGTTTAGGAAGATACTACCATACTGCAATCAGAGGGTGGAAGTGGGGATCACAGAAGGGAAAGAATGCGAAATAGAGTTAACCAAGCCGACAACCATGGATGCGTGAGGTTGCACTGCCGGCACAAGAAGTATGATGGGAGAGAGGCAGGACCGCAGGAGATGAAGTATATATGCATGCGCACGTACTGAAGCAGCTCCGGATTGGGAGAAAGAAACACATTCCTCTATTTAATTGACACTGTCAAGTGGCACACGTCACGGGATGAATGCTCCCCTGTAACTGATGATTGATTGCATCTTTCAATTCCGGCATATCAGCTTCAATTGTGCGGGTCATCCAACGGTCACTAACAGAATAACTGCTTACGCCGACGACCTAATCTACGTCGACGGCCACCGTCGGCATAGATACCTATATGTCGACGGCTGGCAAAATGTCGTAGGCATAGAAAAGCCGTCGGCAAAGTGAGCCCTACGCCGACGGGGGCATAGGCGTATAAAAGCCGTCGGCATATCTTGCTCTATGCCGACCCAGGTCGTCGGTATATGTGGGCCGTCGGCTTAGAGGTGACGTAGGCGACCCGGGGTGGGATGGTGGTCTGACGCCGTCAGATCTATGCCGATGGTTCTGACGGAGGCCATCGGCATAGCTATGCTGACGGTCAAACCGTCGGCATAGCTACGTGTCCACGTTATCGATCCGCGGCGCATGGCACGCCATCGATCCGAGGCGCGTGGTGGGCCATTCCTGGTCGATGCAAGCACAGGTATGCCGACGGTTATGCCGTCGGCATACTTGTTTTGTCTGTTTTTTATGTGCTTTCTAAATACGAACCATATATTTCTATTATATTTTTTAATTTGCTTTTAGGTAAATTTGTCTTGTCTAAACATAAACATGTGTAAATTATACATCGATTTGGTGTGACCTCATGTTCTTTCGCATGAAATATTTTGAGTATGTTAGTAATATATATATATATATATATATATATATGACATCATGTTCTTTCGGACAAATTATATATCTGTAATGTGATCTATGCCGCCAGGTCTTGCGCTGGACCCTCATACACGTCTGGAAGTATGGTGGCAGGCGCAAGCACCCGACACGCGGCTCCGGGCTGTGGTCCCTCTCATGGACGTCGATGCCGCCGTCGCACGGAGGGGGAAAACACTCGCGTCGGGGAGACACAAAGGGAACCTTGTGGTGGGTTGGGCCCGGACCTTGATCCGAAGTGTACATATGGCGTGACAATCACAGCCAGGTGAATATGTCCATCGGTCATACACCGTCCGGTGAAAGTCAAAGGGGTAGATCCGTCCGGTCAACAGTGCGAGGGTTAGACGGGACGGGGTGCTTGGGGGTAGCTATGCCGCCAGGTCTTGCGATGGGCCCTGTTAAATGTTTGGAACTATGGTGGCAGGCGCAAGCACCCGGCACACGGCTCCGGAGTGTGACCCCCTTCACGAACGGCGCTGCCGCCGGCACGTGGAGGGGGGAAACGCTCGCGTCGGGTCGACACGGAGCGAATCTTGTGGTCGATTGGACCAGGACCTTGTTCTAAGATGTTGCTATGGGCTGGCATATCACAACCTGGTGAATATGTCCATCAATCATACCTCGTCCGGTGAAAGTCAAAGGGGTAGATCCGTTCGGTGAACATGGTCAGGGTTAGACGGGACGGGGTGCTTGGGGGATAGCTATGCCGCCAGGTCTTGCGCTGGGCCCCGTTACACGTCTGGAAGTGTGGTGGCAGGCGCAAGCACCCAGCACGCGGCTCCGGGCTGTGGTCCCTCTCATGGACGTCGATGCCGCCGTCACACGGAGGGGGGAAACGCTCGCGTCGGGGAGACACAAAGGGAACCTTGTGGTGGGTTGGACCCGGACCTTAATCCGAAGTGTACCTATGGCGTGACAATCACAGCCAGGTGAATATGTCCATCGATCATACATCGTCCGGTGAAAGTCAAAGGGGTAGACCCGTCCGGTCAACGGTGCAAGGGTTAGACGGGACGGGGTGCTTGGGGGGTAGCTATGATACCAGGTCTTGCGATGGGCCCTATAACATGTCTGGAACTGTGGTGGCAGGCGCAAGCACCCGACACACGGCTTCGGAGTGTGACCCCCTTCACGGACGGCGCTGCCGCTGGCACGTGGATGGGGGAAACGCTCGTGTCGGGTCGACACAGAGGGAATCTTGTGGTGTGTTGGGCCAGGACCTTGTTCTAAGATGTTGCTATGGGCTGGCATATCACAACCTGGTGAATATGCCCATCGGACATACCTCCTCCGGTGAAAGTCAAAGGGGTAGATCTGCCCGGTGAACAGGGTCACGGTTAGACGGGACGAGGTGCTTGGGGGATAGCTATGCCGCCAGGTCTTTCGCTAGGCCCCGTTACATGTCTGGAAGTGTGGTGGCAAGCGAAAGCACTCGGCTATAATTATATTAATTGGAAACACATTACATGTGTGGGTAAATAGACAATACTTTGTCCCTGGTATGCCTCTAGTGAACTAGCTCCTTGATCAAAGATGCTCAAGGTTTCCTAGCCATGGACATGAGATGTCATTTGATAACAGGATCACATCATTAGGACAATGATGTGATGGACAAGACCTGAACTACAAACATAGCATTTGATCGTGTCAGTTTATTGCTACTGTTTTCCGCATGTCAAGTATATGTTCCTATGACCATGAGATCATGCAACTCACGGATATCGGAGGAGTGCCTTGTGTGTATCAAATGTCGCAACGTAACTGGGTGACTATAAAGGTGCTCTACAGGTATCTTCAAGGGTGTCTATTGAGTTGGCATGGATCAAGACTGGGATTTGTTACTCCGTGTGACGGAGAGGTATCTCAAGGCCCACTCGGTAATACAACATCACAATAAAGCCTTGCAAGCAATGTGACTAAGTGTTAGTTGCGGGATCTTGTATTATAGAATGAGTAAAGAGACTTGCCGACAACGAGGTTGAACTAGATATGGAGACCCCGACGATCGAATCTCGGGCAAATACATACCGAAGAACAAAGGGAACATCATACGGGATTAACTAAATCCTTGACATAGAGGTTCGACCGATGAAGATCTTCATAGAATTTGTAGGAACCAATATGGGTATCCAAGTCCCGCTATTGGTTATTGACCGTAGAGGTGTCTCGGTCATGTCTACATAGTTCTCGAACCCGCAGGGTCTGCACACTTAAGGTTTGGTGACGTTTCGGTAGTATAGAGTTATGTATGGTGGTGACCGAATGTTGTTCGCAGTCCTGGATGAGATCCGGAACGTCACGAGGAGCTCCGGAATGGTCCGGAGGTAAAGATTCATATATAGGAAGTCCTGTTTTGGTTGCCGGAAAAGTTTCGGGCTCATCGGTAGTGTACCGGGAGTGCCGGTAGTGTACCGGGAGACCATCGGGAGGGGTATTTCGACCCAAGAGGCTCCATGGGCTGTGGGAGAGTGTTTACCAGCCCTTAGTGGGCTGGTGGAAGTCCCACACAAGGCCCATGTGGTTTGGGAAGAAAGTGCTAAAGAGAAAAAGTGGAAAAAGGCAAAAATAGGGTGAATCCTAGTCCTACTAGGATTGGAGGTGGAGTCCACCTCCTCCACCTGGTTCGGCTGACTCCTTGGAGGCTTGGCCCTTGTTCCAAGCCTCCTCCTCTCTTCCTCTTATATATACTGGAGGTTTTAGGGATTTTGCACAGAATTTTCGGCCACGTGCTGCCCGTTCCTCCAGTGCATAGTTTCTCCTCTAGATCGGTTTTCTGTAGTGCTTAGGCGAAGCCCTGCCGGAATAGCTCCACCACCATCGCTGGAGCACCGTCACGCTGCTGGAGAACTCTTCCTCCTCTCTGCTCCCTCTTGCTGGATCAAGACGGCGGAGATCGTCATCAAGCTGTACGTGTGCTGAACACGGAGGTGCCGTCCGTTCGGCGCTAGATCGGAAGGATCGTGATCATGTTCGTGGGACAGATCGTGATCAAGTTCGTGGGACGGATCGTGATCAAGTTTGTGGGACGGATCGTGATTGGATCGTAGGACGGATCGTGATTGGATCGCGGGACGCACGACGATTCGGATCGCGAAGACGTTCGACTACACCAACCGCGTTTCTTAATGGTTCCCGCTTAATGATCTACAAGGGTACGTAGATCCACTCTCCCTCTCGTAGATGCTCATCACCATGGATAGATCTGCGTGTGCGTAGGAAATTTTTTGTTTCCCATGCAATGTTCCCCAACAGTGGCATCATGATCTAGGTCTATGTGTAGATGAGATCTCGAGTAGAACACAAAAGTTTTGTGGGCGTTGATGCTTAGATTGCTTCCTCCCTTGGTCGGATTTTCGTTCAGTGGTATTGTGAGATGAAGCGACCCAAACCAACATTACTCGTACGTTTATGAGAGACCGGTTCCCTCGACCGCAACTTGTTGCATAGATGGCTTGCGGGTAACAGTTTCTCTCACTTTAGTTGGATCGGATTCGACAAAGGCAGTCCTTGAGAAGGTTGAAAAGAAATTAGTGTATCACTGTTGTGGTTTTTGCGTAGATGAGAATTGTTCTTGCTAGATACCCGTAGCAGCAACGTAAAACATGCAACAACAATTAGAGGACGTCTAACTTGTTTTTGCAGGGTATGTTGTGATGTGATATGGCCAATTACATGATGTGATATATGTGATGTATGAGGTGATCATGTGATGTATAGATTATCACGACTTGCATGTCGATGAGTACGGCAACTGGCAGGAGTGATCGGGTTGTCTTTAATTATTGTATGACTTGCGTGTAAATCATTAAGCACTATGTAATGCTTTACTTTGTCGCTAATCGGTAGCAATAGTAGTAGAAGCATGTTGGGCGTGACAACCCCGATGGCGACACGTTGATGGAGATCAAGATGATGACGATCATGGTGTCATGCCGGTGACGATGAAGATCATGCCAGTGCTTTCTAGATGGAGATCAAAAGCACAAGTTCATGGCCATATCATGTCACTTATGAATTGCATGTGATGTTAATCCTTTTATGCACCTTGTTTTGCTTAGGACGACGATAGCATTATAAGGTGATCCCTCACTTAAATTTCAAGATGAATTGTGTTCTCCCCGAGTGTGCACCGTTGCGAAAGTTCGTCGTGTCGAGACACCACGTGATGATCTGGTGTGATAGACTCTATGTTCACATACAACGGGTGCAAGCCATTGTTGCACACGTAGAACACTCGGGTTAAACTTGACGAGCCTAGCATGTACAGACATGGCCTCGAAACACAAGAGACAGAAAGGTCGAACATGAGTCATATAGTAGATATGATCAACATAATGATGTTCACCATTGAAGCCACCTCAACTCACATGATGATCGGACTTGAGTTGGTGGATTTGGATCATGTGACACTCATATGGCCTGAGGGATGTCAATTTCAGTGGGAGCTTTAGTAATTTGATTAACTGAACTCATTATCTTGAACAATAGTCTAAGTAAACTTTGCATATTTATGTTGTAGATCAACGGCTCGCGCAGTAGCACCCCTGAATTTTAATGCGTTCCTAAAGAAAGCTAAGTTGAAAGATGATGGAAGTAACTTTGTCGACTGGGCCCGTAATCTGAGGATTATCCTCATGGCTTCCCAGAAATCATATGTCCTTGATGCACCGCTTGGTGACCAACCAGAAGATATGACCTCCGAAGATGTTAAGAACGCTTGGGAGGCACATACTGGAGATTACTCAATAGTTCAGTGTGCAATATTGTATGGCTTAGAGCTGGGACTTCAAAGACGTTTTGAACGTCATGGAGCATATGAGCTGTTCTAGGAGTTGAAGTTCATCTTTCAGAAGAATGCCCGGATCGAGAGGTATGAAACCTCCAATAAGTTCTATGCTTGAAAGATGGAGGAGAACGGGTCTATTAGTGAACATATACTCAGAATGTCTGGGTATTCAACTCGTCTAGCGGAGTTGGGAATTGCCCTTCCGCCAGAGGCGATCACTGACAAACTTCTTCAATCACTGCCACCTAGTTACAAGAGCTTTGTGATGCACTATAACATGCACGGGATGAATAAGTCAGTCGCCGAGCTGTTTGCGATGGTAAAAGTCGCTGAGTCTGAAATCTAGAAAGAACATCAAGTGTTGATGGTCAATAAAACCACTAGTTTCAAGAAAATTGGCAAGGTCAAGAGAAAGGGCAAGAAGGGTAAATCCAAGAAGGACGGCAAAGCAGTTGCTACTCCTGTAAAAAAGCCCAAGCATGGACCCAAGGCAGAAACTGAGTGCTTTCATTGCAAGGGAACTGGTCACTGGAAGCGGAACTGCCCCAAATACCTGGCTGACAAGAAGGCGGCCAACGACAAACAAGGTATATATGATATACATGTTATTGATGTGTACCTTACTAGATCTCGTAGTGGTGCCTGGGTATTTGATACCGGTTCGGTTGCTCACATTTGCAACTCAAAGCAGGAACTACGGAATAAACGAAGAATCGCAAAGGACGAAGTGACGATGCGCGTGGGAAATGGTTCCAAGGTTGATGTGATCGTCGTCGGCATGCTCTCTCTTCGATTACCATCGGGATTAGTGATGAACCTGAATAATTGTTATTTAGTGTCCGTTAAGCATGAACATTATATCTGGATCTTGTTTATTGCGAGAGGGTTACTCATTTAAATCAGAGAATAAAGGTTGTTCTATTTATATGAGTAATATCTTTTATGGTCATGCACCTAATGTTAGGGTTTTATTCATATTGAATCTTGATAGTGATGACACACATGTTCATAACATTGATGCCAAAAGATGTAAAACACATGAGGTCACTTTGTACCACTTTCTTGTGGCATTGCCGTTTAGGTCATATTGATAATGATAGTACCACTTTCTTGTGGCATTGCCGTTTAGGTCATATTAGTGTAAAACGCATGAGGAAGCTCCATGCTGATGGACTTTTGGAGTCACTTGATTTTGAATCACTTGACACATGTGAACCATGCCTCATTGGCAAGATGACTAAAATGTTGTTCTCTGGAACAATGGAACGGGCGAGTGCCTTGTTGGAAATCATACATACTGATGTGTGCGGTCCAATGAATGTTACTGCACGTGGTGGATATCGTTATTTCCTCACCTTCATTGATGACTTAAGTAGATGTGGGTATATTTACTTAATGAAACACAAGTATGAAACATTTGAAAAGTTCAAGCAATTTTAGAGTGAAGTTGAGAATCATCGTAACAAGAAGATTAAGTTCCTGTGATCTGATCGAGGAGGTGAATATCTGAGTTATGAGTTTGGCAGTCACTTAACACAGTGTGGAATTGTTTCATAGTTGACACCGCCCGGAACACCATAGCGTAATCGAACCTTATTAGATATGGTGCGTTCTATGATGTCTCTTGCTCATTTGCCACTATCGTTTTGGGGTTATGCATTAGAGACAGCTGCATTCACTTTAAATAGGGCACCATCAAAATCCGTTGAGACGACGTCATATGAACTGTGGTTTGGCAAGAGGCCAAAGTTGTCGTTTCTTAAAGTTTGGGGATGTGATGCTTATGTCAAAAAGCTTCAGCCTGAAAAACTGGAGCCCAAAGCGAAAAAATGCGTCTTCATAGGATACCCGAAAGAGACAGTCGGGTATACCTTCTATCTCAGATCTGAAGGCAGAGTGTTTGTCGCTAAGGACGGAACATTTCCTGAGAAAGAGTTTCTCTCAAAAGAATTTAGTGGGAGGAAAATAGAGCTTGATGAGGTTATTGAACCTTTACTTCAACCAGAAAGTAGCACAGCACAGAAAGATGTTTCTGTGGAAACTACGATGGTTGAAGAGGAAGTTAATGATGATGATCATGAAGCTTCGGATCAAGCTACTATTGAACCTCGTAGGTCGACAAGGCCGCGTACTAATCCTGAGCGGTACGGCAAGCCTGTCTTGGAGGTCATTTTGTTGGACAACAATGAACCTACGAGCTATGGAGGAGCAGTGATGGGCCTGGATTCCGAGAAATGGTTAGAGGCCATGAAATCCGAGATGGGATCCATGTATGAAAACAAAGTATGGACTTTGGAAGTATTACCTGAAGGGCGAAAGACCATTCAGAACAAATGGATCTTTAAGAAGAAGACAGACGAGGACGGTAATGTCACCGTCTATAAAGCTCGACTTGTGGCAAAGGGTTTTTCACAAGTTCAAGGAGTTGACTACGATGAGACCTTCTCACCCGTAGTGATGCTTAAGTCTGTCAGAATCATGTTGGCAATAGCTTCTTATTTCGACTATGAAATTTGGCAGATGGATGTCAAAACAGCGTTCCTCAACGGTTTCCTTGAGGAAGAGTTGTATATGATGCAACCAGAAGGTTTTGTCGATCCAGAGAGTGCTGACAAAGTTTGCAAACTCCAGCGATCCATTTATGGACTGGTGCAAGCATCTCGGAGTTGGAATAAGCGTTTTGATGAGGTGATCAAAGCGTTTGAGTTTATACAAGTTTATGGAGAAGCTTGTATTTACAAGAAAGTGAGTGGGGGCTCTATAGCATTTCTAGTATTATATGTGGATGACATATTGCTGATTGGAAACAATATAGAAATGCTGGAAAGCGTGAAGGAATATTTGAACAAGAGTTTTTCAATGAAGGACCTAGGAGAAGCTGATTTCATATTAGGCATTAAGATCTATAGAGATAGATCGAGATGCTTAATAGCACTTTCATAGAGCACATACCTTGACAAAGTTTTGAAGAAGTTCAAAATGGATCAGTCCAAGAAGGGGTTCTTGCCTGTGTTACAAGGTGTGAAGTTGAGTAAGACTCAATGCCCAGTGGTTGCAGAAGAGAGAGAAAAGATGAGTGTCATCCCCTATGCTTCAGCCATAGGCTCTATCATGTATGCAATGTTGTGCACAAGACCGGATGTCGGCCTTGCCATAAGTATGGACGGAAGGTTTCAAAGTGATCCTGGAATGGAACACTGGGCAGTGGTCAAGAATATCCTTAAGTACTTGAAAAGGACTAAGGAAATGTTTCTCGTTTATGGAGGTGATGAAGAGCTCGTCGTAAAGGGTTACGTCGATGCAAGCTTTGACACTCATCCGGATGACTCTAAGTCACAAACCGGATACGTATTTATGCTTAACGGGGGAGCGGTAAGCTGGTGCAGTTCCAAGCAAAGCGTGGTAGCCGATTCTACATGTGAAGCGGAGTACATCGCAGCCTCGGAGGCGGCAAAGGAAGGTGTCTGGATGAAGCAGTTCATGATAGATCTTGGAGTAGTGCCCAGTGCACTCAATCCAATGAACATGTTCTATGACAACACTGGTGCCATTGCTCTCGCCAAGGAACCAAGGTTTCACAAGAGGACTAGACACATAAAGCGACGCTTCAACTCCATCCACGATTACATCGAGGAGAAGGACATAAATATTTGCAAAGTGCACACGAATCTGAATGTTGCAGACCCGTTGACTAAACCTCTTCCAAGGGCTAAACATGATCAACACCAGAACTGCATGGGTGTTCGATTCATTACAATGTAAATCACATAGTGATGTGGGCTAGATTATTGACTCTAGTGCAAGTGGGAGATTGTTGGAAATATGCCCTAGAGGCAATAAATAAAGTGTTTATTATTATATTTCCTTGTTCATGATAATTTTTATTATCCATGCTATAATTGTATTAATTGGAAACACATTACATGTGTGGGTAAATAGTCAACACTTTGCCCCTAGTATGCCTCTAGTGAACTAGCTCGTTGATCAAAGATGGTCAAGGTTTGCTAGCCATTTACATGAGATGTCATTTGATAACGGGATCACATCATTAGGAGAATGATGTTATGGACAAGACCCAAACTACAAACGTAGCATATGATCGTGTTAGTTTTTTGCTACTGTTTTCTGCATGTCAAGTATATGTTCGTATGACCATGAGATCATGCAACTCACGGATACCGGAGGAGTGCCTTGTGTGTATCAAACGTCGCAACGTAACCGGGTGACTATAAAGGTGCTCTACAGGTATCTCCGAGGGTGTTTGTTGAGTTGGCATGGATCAAGACTGGAATTTGTTACTCTGTGTGACGGAGAGGTATTTCAGGGCCCACTCGGCAATACAACATCACAATGAGCCTTGCAAGCAATGTGTCTAAATGTTAGTCACGGGATCTTCTATTATAGAATGAGTAAAGAGACTTGTCGATAACAAGGTTGAACTAGGTATGGAGATACCGACAATCGAATCTCGGGCAAGTAACATACCGAAGAACAAAGGGAACATCATACGGGATTAACTGAATCCTTGACACAGAGCTTCGACCGATGAAGATCTTCGTAGAATATGTAGGAACCAATATGGGCATCCAGGTCCTTCTATTGGTTATTGACCAGAGGTGTCTCGGTCATGTCTACATAGTTCTCAAACCCGCAGGGTCTACACACTTAAGGTTTGGTGACATTTTGGTAGTATAGAGTCATGTATGGTGGTGACCGAATGTTGTACGGAGTCCCGTATGAGATCACGTACGTCACGAGGAGCTCCGTAATGGTCCAGAGGTAAAGATTTATATATAGGAAGTCCTGTTCTGGTCGTCGGAAAAGTTTCGGGCTCATCGGTAGTGTACCGGGAGTGCCGGTAGTGTACCGGGAGACCATCAGGAGGGGTATTTCCACCCAAGAGGATCCATGGGCTGTGGGAGAGTGTTTACCAGCCCTTAGTGGGCTGGTGGAAGTCCCACACAAGGTCCATGCGGTTTGGGAAAAAAGGCCTAAAGAGAAAAGGTGGAAAAAGGAAAAAATGGGGTGAATCCTAGTCCTACTAGGATTGGAGGTGGAGTCCACCTCCTCCACCTGGTTCGGTCGACTCCTTGGTGGCTTGGCCCTTGTGCCAAGCCTCCTCCTCTCTTCCTCTTATATATACTAGAGGTATTAGGGTTTTTGCATAGAATTTTCGGCCACATGCTGTCTGTTCCTCCAGTGCATAGTTTCTCCTCTAGATCGGTTTTCTGCAGTGCTTAGGCGAAGCCCTACCGGAATAGCTCCACCACCATCGCCGGAGCGCCGTCATGCTGCCAGAGAACTCTTCCTCCTCTCTGCTTCCTCTTGCTGGATCAAGATGGCGGAGATCGTCATCAAGCTGTACGTGTGCTGAACACGGAGGTGCCGTCCGTTCGGCGCTAGATCGGAAGGATCATGATCAAGTTCGTGGGACGGATCGTGATCAAGTTCGTGGGACGGATCGTGATTGGATCGCAGGATGGATCGTGATTGGATCGCGGGATGGATCGTGATTGGATCGCGGGACGCACGGCGATTTGGATCGCGAAGACGTTCGACTACACCAACCGCGTTTCTTAACGCTTCCCGCTTAGCGATCTACAAGGGTACGTAGATCCACTCTCCCTCTCGTAGATGCTCATCAACATGGATAGATATGCGTGTGCATAGGAAAAGTTTTGTTTCCCATGCAACGTTCCCCAACAAAAGGGGTAGACCCGTCCAGTCAACGATGCTACGGTTATACGGGATGGGGGACTTGCGGGGGTAGCGATGCCGCCAGGTCTTGCGTCGGGACCTCTTATACATCTGGAGGTGTGGTGGCAGGTGCAAGCAGTCGGCATGGGGCTCCATAGTGTGCCCCGCCTCACGAACGTCGCTGTCATCATTGCACGGAGGGTAGAAATGACCACGTCGGGGAGACACCCAGGCAATCTTGCACTGGGTTGGGCCTGGACCATGATCCGGAATGTATCTATGGGCTGGCCTATCACACCCAGGTGAAACTTTCCATCGGTCATACCTCGTTCGGTGAAAGTCAAAGGGGTAGACCCGTGCGGTTAACAGTGCTAGGGTTAGACGGTATGGGGTACTTGGGGGGAGGCAATGTCGCTAGGTCTTGCATTGGGCCTTTTTATATGTCTGGAAGTGTGGTGGCAGGTGCAAGCACCCGACACGTGGCTCCGGGGTGTTGCCCCCCTCCATGGACGACATTGTCCCCGTATAGGGGGCTAGGGTTAGTGCGGTCCATGGGGTTTCCCGATGTAGCAATGCCACCGACACAGAGCATCGGGCCCTATTGCATGTGTGAAAATAATGTGGCATGCGTAGGAAATTTAAAAAATTCCTAGGGTCATTTAAAAAATAAATTAGAATGATTGCAAAAAAAAATAGAGATATGTCGATGGCTAAGTCGTCGGCATAGGTTCTACATGTGGCCCCGCAACCTATGCCTACGGCTAAACCGTCACCATAGGTGAACATTATCCACCCGGCGCATGGATTCTCCTCCACTCACCTCCTCCACCCTCTCGACCCCGACCCGCGCCGCCACTCTCTCGCCCGTCGCTGCCGCCCTACCCGTGCTGCCCCCTCCGCGTCGCTCGTCGCCGTCACCCCGGCCCGGCCCAGCCGCCGCGTCACCCCGGCCTCGCCCCGGCTCGGCCCGGACGCCGCCCCGCCGCCTCGCCCTGCCGCCCGGACGCCGCCACGCCGCCTGGCCACCGCCCCACCGTCTCGCCCCGCCGCCCTACCGCTGCCTCGCCCGGACGCCCGGACGCCGCCCCGCCGCCTCCCCCCACCTGTCCCCAACCCTCTCCTGCCTCGCCCCGCCACCTCGCCCCCACCACCTGCCGCCCCCGGTCCCTTCCCCGTCTCTGGCCGCTGCCCCCGGCCTCAACCCCAACCGGCGGAGCCGCTCCCGACATCGCCCGTCCTCCCCCACCCCATCTCGTGCATGAATCCGGCCGGGCAGCCCAGCCTCGTCCCCACCCCGACCTCGGCTGTTGCTCCGGTGGGAGGTGAGCTGCTCTGCTGATGTTTGATGTTAGATAGATTAGTTAGATATATAAATAGTTTGATGTTAGATAGATGATGATTGTTAGATGATGATGATGATGATTAATATATTGTTAATATTGTTAGTTTTTTTTGCCTACATGATGCTAAAGTAAATGAATGCATGTTTAGATGCTTTAAATATGCTCTATGAGTTTTGATGTTCTAAATTTTTGTCGCGGTGGAATTTGAAGGTTTTTTTATGTCACTAGATTTCTTTTCATGTCAAGTCCCGTAACCTAGTCATCTCCCGTCCGAAAGGGTTGCATCGATAAATATGCATTCAATTGCATATTTATAACCGCAACTCTTTTGAATTGTCCAGAGTTTTCCACGGACAGCCCAAGGATGTGTAGATTGGGAACATTCTCCATGCCCTACCCCGTTCCGAGACAAGATTTCGGTGGCACCTCCCCGTTGTTCTCCGAAGCACATTCTCTCGGCTATTTGCCGAGGCGTGTATCTGGAGAACAGCAGGGAGGTGCTACCGAAATTTTTGTCTCGGAACGGGGTAGAGCATGGAGAATGTACTCAATCTAGACATCCTCGGGTGGGATTAGGACCCATCTGGACCTATTAGAGATGTTGTTGGATTCACCGCAGAAAAAATAAAAATTTGATGTGATTAATTCAAACGAATCCTTAATTTTGTTGTGTGGCTCCCAATAAAACAGAGGATGGCAAATAATCAGTGGATGTATAGTGGTTTTATCCGTCGGAATCGAGTAACATCAGAGTGGATCACGAAAACCGATGTGTATTTGAAGGATATATTCCGTAGTCCATTGAGAATTATCCCACCATGCCCATGTGCGAGATGTGGTAGACGTCACCGTAAAATTCAGAAGGACATGACTGACCACCTTTGCACGCACGGATATATGGCAAACTTTGACATGCCATCGATAAACTTAGGTGAGTATGACCGTGGCAGAGAGGAGGTGATGCAACAACGCATCGATGGTTATGAAGACGACGGGGTCAGGGGCATGCTAGATGATGTCATTGTTGTAGAAACGACAAATGCGACACCTTCAGAGAATGAACTGGAGGAGCCGGAGGCAATCACAAAGGCCATCTTGGAGGTCTTGGCCTCGTCGAAGAAACCTTTTTATGAGGGTGCCAAAATATCTCAGTTGGATGCCATCTCGCAACTTATTGCAGTTAAGGCTGAGTACGGCTGTAGCCAGAAATGCTTTGAAGCATTCCTGGGAGTATGGGCTAACAGCCTTCCCGAGGGTCATCAACTGCCGAAAAGCATGTACGCTACAAAGAAAATCATGAAGGCACTCTCTATGGATTATAAGAAAATACATGTTTGTCTGAAGAATTGCCTTTTGTTTAGGCATGAGTATGCGGATGACAAGTACTGTAGGGAGTGTGGTTCATCTCGGTACCATGAGGTGGTCGGTGAGGATGCTGAGAAAAGGCATCTAACCATCCCCACTAAGGTTCTTCAGTATCTTGATTTCATACAAAGACTGCAGCGCCTTTTCATCACGGAGGAGTCTGCCAAAATGATGAAGTGGCACAAGGAAGGTAAGAGGTATCATCCAAATAAAATCGTACATCCATCAGAAGGTGAAGCATGGAAGTCGTTCGATGAAGGATACCCCGAGGAAGCCGCAGAGGCTGGGAATGTTAGAGTGGCAATAACAGGTGATGGGGTCAATCTATATGGTATGTCGACCAATCCATACAGTTGTTGGCCCGTGTTTGTTATTCCACTCAATCTCCCTCCAGGTGTCCTAATGCAACGCAACACCATGTTCTTGTCGCTGATTATTCCAGGGCTTGAATACCCAGGGAAGAATTTGGCAGTGTTTATGCAGCCGCCGGTGGATGATTTGCACCATTCTTGGTACTTCCCAAGGTTGACATACGACCGACATCTGCAGAAAATTTCTTGATGAAAGTTTGGTTGATGTATTGCATGCATGACTTTCCTGGCTATGCTCTATTCTGCGGATGGTGTACAAGTGGGAAGATGCCATGCCCAGTGTGCATGCAGGCTCTGCGTTTGATTTGGCTGCAGAAGGGTGGCAAGTATTTAGCCTTTGACCTGCATCGACAGTTCCTCCCTCCAGACGATCTAGACAGGGAAGACAAGAAGAACTTCACGAAAGGTCAGGTTGTCCATGAAGTAACCGAGATTCCAACATTTTCGGGGGCAGATGTTCTTGCTCAGCTAAAAGCTCTCAAGCCTAAAGTCAAAGGAAAAGGCAAAGGAAAACGCTTTGAGGGATATGGTGAGACGCACAACTGGACTCACATTACCCCCTTCTCGAAGCTTCCCTATTTCAAGGACCTCAAACTTCCTTACAACATTCATGGGATGCACACCGAAAAGAATGTCGCAGAGTCCCTTTTCCGCACGATCCTCAACATTCCTGATAAGACGAAGGATAACCTTAAAGCTAGAGACGATCAACAGAGAATTTGTGATA
Source organism: Hordeum marinum (assembly GCA_022496015.1). NCBI lineage: Eukaryota > Viridiplantae > Streptophyta > Magnoliopsida > Poales > Poaceae > Hordeum > Hordeum marinum. Next base: position 405,486,043 of record CM039676.1, on the reverse strand, counting down.
GACCACGTCTAAACATGAAGCCACCCCTAAATCAGTTACAACAGTGATGATTCGTACGGGTTCTAGCAGATGTACGTTTCATGTCTTTTTTTCCTATGGTTTAGGAATATGCCTTTTTATGCTTATTTTTAATGTGTTTATTAGTCCTTATTATTATTCTTTTTTCCTTCATTATTAATGTACTAATTTTTTATTATATTTTCAATGCAGGTTCGTGGAACATGGGCAAGGGGAAGGCCGACGGTGCGGGTTTCATACGCAAGGTCGTCGGCATTACTAGTCGGAGTGGTCGAGCACGTACTGTTACCCCCCGACTACTTGAGGATGACTCCTCATAGGAAGAGAGAGGGAGAGGTGCCCCTAGAGGAGGAGGTGGTGGGAGAGCCACTAGAGGGGGTTGCGGCCAGAAAGAGCGCACCCTCACCGACTTAGGGGTGTTGTCTTCGAGGCCCTCCTCTAGTGAGGTAACCTCTGCTGAGGAGGAGGACGACGAGGAGGAGGAGGTGGTTCGCGAGGAGGGGGTGATGAGGAGGAGGAGGACGAGGAGGTTGAGGAGGGGGACGAGGAGGAGGAGGAGGTGGGCGGGGATGATGGTGGTGGTGGGACGCTGGTGGTGGCAGGAATGGCAACAATAAGGGATGGCTGCATGGTAACGCAAAGGTCCCAAAGCATATTCCTACCAAGGAGCAGAAGTGGCTCATTGAGCCAAAGGGGATAGAGTAAGTTCCACTAAATAATAATTTAATTCTTTTACTTGTCACATCCTAATATTTTCATTCTTTAAATCTTTTGCCTGTCACATGCTAATATTTTCATTCTTTATATCTTTTGCAGTAACTGGGTACATCCTAAAGGGGCTGTGTTCCCAACGGCATCATCACCGTCTTGCTGAAGGAATACTGGTCGGGGCTATACTGTCCGGATCCAGTCAGGCACCCGGATCTTCGGGTTTTGGCTAAGACCTGGGAGCACTGGGAAGCGGTCCCCCACGCGGAGTATGTGACCCATGCTAAGGCCGTGATCACTAATTTTTGGGTGAGTTCTGTTCACAAGCACATGTCCATTCTGGTTTCATGAATGATTTAACTCATGGCTTCTTCCATTCTGGTTTCATGAATGATTTTAGAAATAGTATCAAGTTCTTCCGGAGCACAAGGCCACTGCCGACGAGATCGTGCTGCGCCAAGCGAAGAAGAAGGCCAGCCAGATGTAGTACGAGGTGCGGTTGGTGGCCATCACGCAATACTATCACGACTATCTTGGTATGAAGATGACCAAGGAAGGAGTGAAGGTGCGGCACATTACTTGGAGAGGGACGAGTACTTGTCGGTAAGTATTAACGATTTTTCATTCTTAAGTTTGTGGTAAATTTCATCGTTTTGCGTTACACATGCCATTATGCTTCCTATTATGTAGGTGTGTCCAAATTGTTGTTATGGAAAAGACGAGTCCTAGGCGGCATTGGTGGACCTGTGGTGTGGTCAGGATGAAGCCTGGGCGGCTACTAGCAGCAAAAACAAGGCTAACCGAGGGAAGGAGGGAGTACATGCTCAGGGAAACCAGAACCACTTTCTCCACAAGGCACTTCAGGTATGACTAACCTCATTAAACAATCTTCTTCTATTTACCGTCACTTTTTTATGTATGACTAACATTTGTTTGTTGGTGCAGGAGGAGAAACTCAAGCGGCCGCTCTCACACATGGAGGCGTGGGAGATCGCCCATACTCGGAAGAGGCCCAAGCCTGGAGAAGAAGAAGAACTACTCTGCAGCATATCTGAATCTACATCCTGACACACCTGACCCCATCAAGGCGCCTTTGGACGACAGGGCAGTGGTTGGCATGGGGCCGAAGGCTCATGGCTGGCAGCCGGTTCTGGATGTTGTGGTCATTCCTTCTATCTCCTACACATAGCTCCGAGCTACCGACCCAAGCCTGAGACAGCGCACGCCCACGACCACTGCGCAGTCACAGTCCCTCCTAGCCGAGCAGCACTCTGTAAGTATTTTTCCCTGTTATCTTCATTGCTCACTTTATTTTCCGCATTGAGATGTTTAATGAGTTCCATCACGTCATATTGTAGGCCTACATGGAGTACACACGACAGGAGACCATGGCGTGGAGCGCGAGAGTTGCAGCCGTCGAGGACCACAGCACTCACATGATGACGGTTAGTTTAGCCCCTTTCATTCATTTCCATATTGACACTTTCATTTCTTCTGACATTGGTGTTTGCTTTGTCAATTAACATGCATCTCGTGTTTGAGAGCATGAGGAATGACACGATTCCTGAAGTGGAACCAGCACCACCAGCTGCAGGACCACAACCAGTGCTGCTTAACTTTGAGGAATTTCTAGCACAATAACCGGAGACAACAGTGGTTAGTACATCCCCAAACTTTTCAACCACCGCTTACCATTTATTCAACACAATATCATTCACTCCACATGTCTTTTCAAACATCCAGGGAACCGGTAGATCATCCGTTGGTGGTGTTGTTGGTGTTCACATCACTCCCGAGTCACGGAGCCTAGCCACTCCAATCCACCGAGGCGGTAGCGCTGCCGCTAGCAGTGAAGACCTGGGCTTTGGCGGACTTGGCGTTGACGACCTTGGAGGTGGACGTACTGGCGCTCCTTAGATGACTAGTGCTCTTTAGATGACGTCTGTCTTTTTATGCTACTTCCGATGACTTCTGCCTTTAGATGACTTGTGCTCTTGATATGCTTATGTTTCTGATATACTTATGTTGTTCGTTGTGAGGATGTGATGGTGGTGGTGTTGGTTATGACGATGTGATGGTGCTGTTGGTTGTGCATTAAATTTCATTGTATATACCCTGTTATTTTGGAGCTGAAATGAATTTGTATGAAACAGGAAAAAGGAAAAAAACTGCGCAAAACTACGCCGACGGCATAGCCTTCGGCATAGAGGGCCTCCGAATTACCAGTGGCTGCCACGTGGCAAGCTATGCCGATGGGTATGCCGTCAGCATACAATTGTAGCCTGAGCCGTTGGTGTATGCACGCCCCATGGGATACTAGTGCCTGCCACGTGGCAAGCTATGCCAACGGCTACGCCGTCGGCGTATCTTTGTAGCCTAAGCCAACGGCCCGGGCCGTCGGCATAGGCTTGCCCAAGGAACCATCACAGGCCGCCACGTGGCTCTCTATGACGATGGGGGCCGTCGGCATAGGACGGACACATGGCCGTCCCTGGGTGGTGCACTCTTGATGGCAGTGCTGCCGGACACCGTTTGCCATGGAGCTATGCCGACGGCCTAAGCCGTCGGTACCTCTGTATGGACACCGTCGGCATAGCATATATGTCGATGGCTTTTCTGTGCCGACGGTGACTTGTGGTATGCCGACATATATGGTGCCGACGGGCCTATGCCGACGGGGGCCGTCGGCATAGACCTATGCCGACGGGAATCGGGGCTAAGCCGTCGGCGTAGAGCTTTATCCTGGTAGTGAGTCACCGGCGTCACTTCATCTCGGCCTGTAGCCGCGCCTGGTGCAGGTCTGCAGGAGGCTTGAATCAGATCAGCTACATGGTGTTGCCCCTCAAGATCGAGAAGTAGGGATAATTACCTATCCAAAAGCCATTTGAGATGATGAATGGCTGAGCACAAAAATTGATAGTACGATGCTGGAGAATCTGCCCAAATTAATCGTCAACACGTAGCAACAACATCGCCTGCACATATTTTATTGGGAGAGGATATGAGTATCTTTTTTGTTAGATGATATGAGGACATTGCAATTTAAAGGTAGCATACCTGACCATGCCACTCAATAAGATGTCACTGCTCGAGGAGGGTGTGCATAGACAGGCAGGGAGGGAAGCATTATATAGTATCAATGGGCACAGAAAAGTTTTGCGACTTTACAAGCCATGATTGCGAGCTTGAAGGAGGGCAGAGCAGTTTCCAATAGAAGAGGGCCATGATTGTGAGCTTGAAGGAAGGCCCAGCAGTTTCCAGTAGCGAAGGCAGCTGCCGTTACCTCGCCCTTACCTGCGCCTCCATGGAATCTAGCATGCCCTGGATTGGATCAGAACGACCTGGATCAGCTCCTCCAGTTGCTGAAACCACACTCGTCCGGTCGCTGGGCTCCACCCGATGGAGTCGAATCGATCCCTGGATGGGACCGGCCACATCAACGCTCCTCTATGCGGCTAGGCCGCCGCACCAACGCGTGCGTCTCTCCTTCCTCTGTGCGGCTCGTCCACACCAGTGTGTATGGCGCTCCCTCCTCTGTGTGGCCGCACTATCCACTCGAGTCCGATTGGATCGGGAGGATTAGCGAATAGATGGTCTCCAGCCGATCGGTTTTGCGAAGCCCGGCAGCGGGACTCCTTCGAATGAGCTGCTATAAGGCCCAATGCACCAGAGACCTTGGTTTTGGCTCCTTGAGCAGAAGCCCATAGGACAGACGGGGTAAATGGAATGGACTACGCGGATCGGCTTCAGGAAGAACGTAATCCAATGGCCAGAAACTCCTAATTAGCAAAATCCAACGGTCAAAAACGTCTAATTGCTGAGAGGGCGAGGATTAGGAGCAGTTTTACTATCCTTAATATGGTGGGTAAACAAATTACAGTTGGACAATTGATAGAACAACGGATAGTTATGCGATTTTCACGGAAATGATCATGTGTATATAGGCATCACATCCATAAGCAAATAGGCCGACTCTTGCTTGCACCTACTACTATTACTCCACCCATCAACCGCTATCCAACATGCATCTAGACTATTAAGTAAAACAGAGTAATGCTTGGAGAACAATGACATGATGTAGACAAAGTAAACTCAACAATATGAATAAACCCCATTGTTTTATCCTTAGTGGGAGCAACACAAAGATGCAAGTTGTCACTGGGATATAGAAACTCACCAGGTTGAACCCGCTACAACGCACCCCTTTCACTTAAGAAATGCCAAACTACTTGGCCAAAGAAATTCAATAGATAGAAGAGAATTACGAAGCTATGATGATCATGCAAATAAGAATCACAAAAATAAGAGAAGACTCAAATATTTTTTATCAATAATCTGAACATAAACCCACAATTCATCGGATCCCAACAAACACACCATACAAAAGAATTACATCGGATAGATCAAAGCAAAGATGCCATAATAATTGTATTAAGGATCAAGAGAGAAAGAGAGAGATTGCCATCTAGATACTAACTATGAACCCGTAGGTCTATGGTGAACTACTCACACATCAGCATGAGGGCACCGAGGTTGATGAAGAGGCCCTCCGTGATTGATCCCCCTCCAGCAGGATACTGGAATGGGGCTCCAGATGGGATCGCCGTGCAACAGAGACTTGGGGCGACGTAAGAAGTGTTTTTCGTATATATTAAAGGCTTCTGGATTATTTGTGAATTAATAGGCCAGAGAATGGAGCAGGAGGGGCCACAGGGGAGTGCCAAGGCATCAGGGCACGGCCACACCCTGTTGCCTTGTGGGCCCCACATGTGGCTTCAGGTCTCCTCCCAAAGCTTCCAACTCTTCTTATGGTCCAGAAAAAATCATAAAAAAGTTTTGTGGCAATTTGACTTTGTTTGGTACAAAAAACCTAAAAAACAAAAAACATGCAAAAAATAGCAACTGGCACTAGGCAATGGGTTAATAGGTTAGTTCTCAAAATTAATATAAATTGGTGAGTTATGACCCAAAAAGTGTCCTAGGATGATAATATAACAGCATGGAACAATCAAAAATTATAGATACGTTGGAGACGTATCAAGCATCCCCAATCTTAATTCATGCTCGTCCTCAAGTAGGTAAATGATAAAAATAGAATTTTTGATGTGACATGCTATCTAATATGTAATCTTTTGCATGTATGCTCATTAAGAAACGATGAGTCAATAAACTCAACATAGTGATAATTATAAGCAAAAGCAACAAAATCATCAATCTTTCAAAGTATATGATCCTAAAAGAATGTTTACCCCCATTAATCTTTCATATTAGCAAAGCATGGCTCCGTCTTCACCACATTAACACAAATGTTAAGCACCACGGTGTCCAAGTCAGGCAATTGGATCATACTTTTTCAAAATGAATCAACCTTTTATTCCTCATGCAATACATGAGCATAAGCCATGGACATAGCATAAGGTGGAATAGAATCTAGTGGTAGGTATCAAAAAGGTAAAGTGGAGAAGATAGTCTCACGTCAACTAGGCGTACCAACGGGCTATGGAGATGCCCATCGGTAGATGTCAATGCAAGGAGTAGAGATTTCCATGAAAATGATGCACTAGAGCTATAAGTGTATGAAATCTCAAATGAAGCTAAGTGGGGTGTGCATCCAACTTGCTTGCTCATTAAGACCTCGGACATTTGAGGAAGCCCATCATCCGAATATGCAAGCCAAGTTTATAATAATGATAATATGATTCCCACTAGCATATGAAAATGACATACCATGAGACTCTCTATGTGAGGAACATGGTGCGACTTTGAGGCACAAGTATGGTAAAGGATAGTAGCAAAGTCCCTTCTCTATTTTTTTCTCATTCATTATTTATGGTGGGCTCATTTGGCCTCCCCCAGTTTTTTTTTCCATCTAGAGTCTCTTCCCGACTTGTAGGGGAATCATAGTCTCCATCATTCTTTCCTCACTGGTACAATGCTATAATAATGATGATTGTCACACTTTTTTTACTTACAACTCATGAAAGCTCAATATGAAGAACTATGACTCAATATGAATGCCTCTGGCAGTGTACCAGGATGTGCAATGATCTAGCATGACACCTATCGGCAATATAATGAATGGTGGCTTCTCCACAAATGATATATATATATGATCATGCAAAGCAATATGATGATGAATGAAGTAATCATATGATGTAACGATGGAATTTGCATGGCAATATATCTTGGAATGGCTATGGAAATGCCATGATAGGTAGGTATGGTGGCTGTTTTGAGGAAGATAAAGTAAGGTTTATATGTGACAGAGCATATCATGCCACGGGTTTTGGTGGATGCACCGGCGAAGTTCGCACCGATTCCAGAGGTGAGAATGGGCAATGCACGGTATTGAAGAGACTAGCAAAATATGAGGAGGTGAGATTGTGTATGCCCATGGTTTCACATTAGTCATGCATATACTTATTGCAAAGTTTTATTAGTTTAATTATAAATCAAAGCACTATTCGCATGCCCCGAGGAAGAGGGTTGGGAGGAGTTAACCATCGCACGCTCTGACCAAAACAACACTAGGATTTCAAAGAGGAATAGAAATGCTCACACATCCCCGCCATGCCTTTTTAATATTCATATAAACAAGGAATTAACACCTATTAACACTGCTACTTCCATGAATCAACAATGATGCACTCACACCTTTTTCATATTACCACATCAATATCATTAACCCACAATTTATATTTATGTGCTACATGATGGTTTTGATTATCATTCATTGAATACCTATTATTTTTGGACTAGCTTTATGACCCATGCAAATTACCGCTACTGTTTATCAACTCTCATACAAATCTATAATACCTAAATAGTTCATCCCCACTATTCTATTTCTCTAGACATGCAGCCTATCCACATCAGCAGCACTGCCACATCAACGTTTAATTAGAGACTTACAAGTGGGGCTTAGCATAGTAGAAAACAGATGTGTTAGCTTCAGTTACTGCTATGTTGACTAATCCAGCCCAACCCATCGAGGCATTATCGGCATGTTGGGTCGGTTCATTTGCTCCATTATTCCCCCTTTTCGTCTTCATACAGTGATTCGATTCATATCCCCTCAACCAATAAAATCTCGGTCTCAACTATAACAAGCCGCCCACAAAGATGAGGGAACTGCCGCTCCATACCGCACTGCTGCCAGCAAAGCCTTCACAAGCCATCCCCGCCGGAGACCCGCATGATCCTGACCCGGAGCCCACTGATTGGCACCACCACATGGCCGAACTATGATGGAGGCCAGCTGAACTGTGCTAGATCACTCCCAAGTAGAGAACTGCACTACAACATCTGCATCGATCTAGTGGCTGTCAAAGCGAGCTGAGGTTGGGTTTTTCGCCGATCGGGCCGATGGCTGCATCGACGTGGATCATCTGACCTCGCTAGCGTCAAGGTGTAGGCTCCCTGGGCCTAAAACTCGCGCCCGTGTTCGACATCGAATCTGGCATCCATCAAGGAAAACTTGCCCTCGCTGACATCCTCCTCCACATCACCTCTGCCAGATGGGGGGCTCTCCTTCCTTTTTTTAATCTCCTTAGATCTGAACGAGTTTATGAGTTAGCTTGGCCGGAATCTCTAATTTATGTATTATTGGAAGCTTTGTTCGTCTCCAGCCGTCTCCTCTATTGCAGCAAGTCTGGTAGGCCTCTTTACCTCTCATATTTATTTAATACAAATATCATGTTCCATACTATCAGCTATGCCCAACTAACATCCTGCATATCTATCTATCTCGCTCATATTTGTTTAGTACATATATTATTATTATTTTAATCTATTTATCTGCTTATTTTGTATGATCAGTGCATATTCAAGTTCATTTTCAGGTATGTTGTTCACTGGTAGTAGTACACCCGAGTGATACAATTTTTGGATTGGCATTTGTGTTGTTCCCCTACTGCAGGGTTTTATTCATCTACTTGCATAAATGTAAGAAAATATGAAGTGACTCTTATGGACATACTTGAATTCTCTTTGGGATTGAAGATAATCGTACATGCTTGCCTTGAGTTACATTGATGTCCTATTGAAGTGGAGAATGTGGTTTCTCTAGCATACTTGTCCCCTGGATGTGTTTGTTCAGCTGAATGCTCTTCATGACAACACTCTAACAACACCTTGAGTTACTTGGTGTCCTATTCCAGTGCAGAATTTCTCCAGCATACTCCTCCCTAAGGTATAAGGGTGCTGATGTATTTCTGGTTTGTAAGTACATGCTATCATCTTTTATATGTATACTAGAATAGGAACTAATGTTCAATGTTTGAGCATGCACGTGTACTTACAGCAAAACAATCCTCTCTAAGTTAAGCACTTGGATGTTATCTGTTCAAATAAATCTTCATTTGATAAATGTAAGCATCTGATTAATAGTGGCTTGTCAAATGTTCAACCAAAATGTCAAATATTAGGAATGAATAGCCTTTTTTGTAGTTTGAATATCACTATTTATATTGTTTTAATGTAATTATGTAACACCCTGTTACGCCTGGGGGGATCTAGACTGGCCCCACAGACCAACACTAGTCTTTTCTGCGCACTTTGTGCTCACTTGTGCGCACCCGGGACCAACTTCCCGGTCGGTCACCCATCCTAGAATCGCTCCAATCCAAGCACGCTTAACTTTGGAGTTCTTTTCGAGTGGGCTTCCGGAAAAGAAGGAATTCCTTATTGATATGAGTAGTCTATCATTCCTATTAAGCTAGGCTCTCACATACATCCCCACTCAAAGGAACCGACGTCCTCGTCGGCCCATCAAGAACGTTCCCTTTTGGCACACATATGCGCGTCCAGTCCGGCTCATGTGCCATGATGTGTGCCACGACGGGCCACACAAGCCATGCGCCACATGCCCATGCACCTGACCCGTGCATGCCCGTGTAACCGCAAGGGTCGGCTCTGATACCAACGCTGTCGGGACCCCGATCCTAAGTCATATGAATCCAGACTGTAACATATCACATCACTTTGCGGCCTCACGCACGGTGAGCTCCACGGCTGCAGCCTTACCTTAGCCAGGACCGTTTGCGTCTTTTGGCTCACGTATGTGAACATGTCGCTGGTAATCAAACGACAGAGAACCCGGGCTGACATGACTAGTCATAGAACCCAAGTGGCACATCCATACGGAAACAGGCATACGTAACCCAACAATGCAGGTGTCGGCCTCAAGCGTGTGTAGACGAGTCATAGCAAGCTACAAGGACTCCATTACGCCATGATACATAAATGCCATCACTGCACGTAGACGAGTCGTAGCAGGCTACAGGGACTCCATTACACTACGAGACATTTCCCCGAAGGGACAGACACAGCAGCAAAGAAGGATACATGCCGGTCAATCAATGTGTCCGGAGCAGTAGCAAGCTACCATGGCTCGATGGAAGCACAAAGAGGCAGTTTCCCGTAAAGAGTATTACTAAAGGCACACGACTAGGTGTCGGATCCCATACATACCGTTGCACGTCACACGTACGCACGACATGCCCGATATGCATAGATACAACCATGGCATCACAACATAACCATAGAACACCTTTTATTTAAGGGCTTAGACGAGCCTTGCATAATATGTTCTTACAGATAGAGGTCACATGACCCGACACTCAAGTCATACAAACAAGTTCTTACAAACCAAGCGGAAGCATAAACTGTCTGAGTACAGACAGATGAAAGGGTAAAAAGGCACATGGCCTGACTATCTACAGCCTGCCAAAGGGCATAGGGTCGTAGCTGGGACACCAGCTATTCAGCATCGTCGACATCTAGAAAGAACCCACCTGATGGGTCCTGGGTCTCATCTGCAACATTTACTTAGCAAACATGAGTACAAACGTACTCAGCAAGTCTTTAAAGCATACCTAGTCTATTCATGCTCATGTATCAACAAAGGGGGGTGGAGTTTATGCAGCAATGCCAGCTTTGACTTATGGCTAACCTACACTACACAATTTTAACTCTTTGTTTAAATTTTAGATCTCGCACACGAGTCCACTAACTCCATGAGAATACACCACCATGGATTCACTTCCCTCTCCTGGAAGAGTGCCATCCATGGTACTCACACTTGTCTTGATATTTTTATGAGTATCCATTTGATTATCTATGAACAGCATAAGCTTTCCAAGTAGTCCATATCCGAGGACGCGGCTATTCGAATAGTTCCATACCCTGTAGGGGTGTACTTCTTCACACACGCTCTCACCACTTATCATTGTATGCTCATAAAACCATGCACCTCGGCAACCTTCAAGCGGAAGCCCAGCGAGGGAGTCGGCCACGACCGCCAATCACATAAGACCTCTAGTCTAGGCTATCGCCTATTTGATACTGAACCCGCACGGAAGTCTGGCCGAAGTTTCCGCTACGGCCCCAGACGATGTGCGCAGGGTTCCCAAGCCCACCATTCGGGTGACCCTTGGTACACCGTGCCACTGTCTACCGCGTCGTAACCCACCCTAGGGTCAGCACTACGCACGGCCTCCAGCATGCTATAAACACCAGAAACTACTTGCAACTCTTGGACTAAGGACTAAGCGACTGATAAGTCGAGAGGGTCAATTAAGTATCCCAACATGTGGTAGTATCTAGTCTTGGATCACAAACAAGGAACAAAGTTCCTAAGAATGGTCCCAATGACACAACCCGCTATGTACTCCTACATAGCCTCTCATCGCTACCTTTATCAAATCGAGTTCATCGTAAGCTTATCACAACAGAACAACATGGTTTCACTCCAGTTCATCACCCAGATGAAACAGACCTGACACAACTCTAGGCATAGCAAGCAGAGCAGGCAAAGTAAGCTAAGCACATCATGGCACAAGCATCTACCAGGTATGCTAGGTTGCAAGGTTTAGCTATTTACTGTGACAATGCAGGTCATGCAAAAGAATAGATTCATCTACCGTGTATGACAGACAAGTGAACGTTTGTCCTAATGCAATAAACAAGAGCAGGAGCGAGAGAGTGGGATATTATCGTAATAATCAAGGGGGTTGCTTGCCTTGCTGGGTAGCGGAAAGGTTCTCTCCTTCGTTGGAATACTCGAGGGTATCCTCAAAAGCAGGGCCTACCGTAATGCAGATAAATAGCAATAAATACACACAAGTGCAACAATATGATGCATGATCATGACATGGCAGCATGTATGGATGATTTGATGCAGCTAATGTCCAAGTTAATTTGAAGTGAGTTTGAATATCGGTTCAAAATCATTCTTCATTTCAAATTCCATATATTAACCTATTAGCAAATGTCAATGTTCTTCTACATAGGTTGCTCCAACATGCATGATAATAGCACCATTAGATTCATTGGATTTTTCTGATAAATTTTCATATATAAATTATTTTCATCTGAGTAACAGATTAATTTATATGAATTTTTGAAGTTTTAAACATTTTCTGGAAATTATTTTAAATCTAGAAATTCCTTTTATTTCATCAACCTGACGTCATCATGGCGTCAGTAGGTCAGCTGACCAGGCCAGGTCAAACCTGACAGGGTGGGGCCCTCATGTCAGTGACTCAATCACTTAATTAGAGAATTAAAACTAATCCTCATTAGTTAATCAACACTGGGCCCACTGGTCAGTGACTAATTAGGTTAATTATATTAATTAATTAAATTGCTAATCGGGATTTGACTAATAGGGCCCGGCCCCACTTGCCAGTGACCCAGGGGTCAAACCCCTAGTGGTCAAACTGGTTGACTCGCCGGTGTTGAGCCGCCGGCGACATCAGGGACGGCGGAGGGGGTCAAGATTCCTCCTCCGGCGACCAAACGGACGACGGAGGGCACCGATCTACTCTACTCGCTCGCGCGTGTCGAGCCCGACACCTCCCAGGGGCTGGGATGGCCCGAATCGGCGCTGACGATGAGCATGGCGGCTACCGGAGCTCGGACGGGCACGGGCTCGTCGAGCCGGAGCTCGAACGAGCCACCTGAGGATTCCTAGAGCTTCCTGGGATCATCCTAAGCACGACTACGTGCTCAGTTGCGACCTTGGGCCGCTGCAGCGATGGCCACGTCCTCGCCCGCGGCGAGGAGCTCTCGGACCCGAGAGGATCCGATGATGGAATGACCTATCGAGGGGGGGAAAGGGGGGAAAAGGACCACAGGCTCACGGCGGTTGCAGCGGCGTCGAGAGCGGGCTCGGGGAATGCCTGGAGCAACTGTGAGCTTCACTTCTTCGTCGGCGGCCGGAGGTTGAAGACAACGGTGATGCGTGGCTTGGCGAGAAGGAAGAGGGCGACGAGGCGGAGCTCTGGAGCTACCTAGCAAGGCGGGGGAGTGGCTGGAGCGATGGTGCTACGCGGCGGAGCTTCGGCGGCCATGGCGATAGAGGGGGAGAGGAAGAGAGGCGAGCGAGAGGGAGAGGGTGATGGGGACAGCTCTTTGAGCTTATCCCCGTCACGTTGGCGAGGGGGAGGCAGGCAGGCAGCTGTCGGCATGGAGGCACACCCGCGCGCGCGCTCCGGCCACACGCCCGTCCTCCTGGCCGCCAGGAGGACGACAACCTCCCTGGGCCAGGTGGGCCGGCCTGGCCTGGGCCTAGGTAGGTTTCCTTTCCCTTTTTTTCTTTTTTTACTTTCTGTTTTCTAATTCTGACATTTGTTTTGTTTTCTTTTCAGGTACAAATACTTTTTATAAAATATCCCAAATATTTGTAGTATCGAGTTTGAATATTTCAAACTCCAATAAAAAGTTTCAGGATATTTTGAAATATAAAATAATGATAATGCTTTATTTGGCATTTTCAGAGGCTTTATCATTTATTTTTATATTGCTATAGTTGTTAAAATATTTAAAATGGCCCCTGTTATAATCATGTCCATAATTATCAGACATAGGAAACATTTTGTAAGGGCATATTGAATTTGTTGAGTTTTCAAAACTTTGAATTAATTTGATTCAAATATGAGCTTGCGGTTTCTTTTAGCCCCCATTTCATGTTGATGCAAAATTGAAACATGATGCACACACATGCTATCCTATGACATCTAGTTAGGGATGTGACAACTCACCCCCACTCAAAAGAATCTCATCCCGAGATTTTGAAGTCGTCGGAAAGAGCGCGGGGTACTCTGGTCGAAGACGATCTTCTCTTTCCCATGTGGCCTCCTTTTCAGAATGGTGTGAACACTGAACCTTGAGAAACTTGATGTTTCTTCGCTGAGTGGTACGCTCAGCTTGATCAAGAATACGAACAGGGTATTATCGATATGTAAGGTTATCTTGGAGATCAAGTGCTTCGTGGTCTACCTCCCGGACAGGGTCTTAGAAGCAACGCCTGAGTTGCGAGACATGGAAGACATCATGAACCTTGGAAAGATGCAACGGAAGTTCCAATTGGTAGGCAACCTCTCCTTGTTTAGCAAGAATGTGAAAAGGTCCAATGTAACGAGGAGCCAACTTGCCCTTGATATCGATCGATGGGTACCCTTCAGAGGCGTAACCCGGAGGTAAGCCTTCTCGTCAACTTCATAGGTCACAGCCTTATGATGGCGATCATATTGGCTCTTTTGACGAGATTGGGCTGTTTTCAACTTTTCACGAATAATGCGAACTTGCTTCTCTGCATCCTGGATCATATCTGGGCCAAAGAGTTGCCTCTCTCCGGTTTCTGACCAGTTAAGAGGTGTTCGACACCTTCGTCCATAGAGAACTTCAAAAGGGCTTTGCCCAAGCTTGATTGATAACTATTGTTATAAGCAAATTTGGCAAATGGAAGACATTTCTCCCAGTTCATACCGAAAGATATAACACAAGCTCGGAGCATGTCTTCGAGGATTTGATTGACTCGCTCAACTTGACCACTTGATTGCGGGTGGAAAGCGATGCTAAAGGATAGATGAGTCCCCATAGCGGTTTGAAAACTTTCCCAGAATCGGGAAGTAAAGATACTTCCGCGGTCTGAGTTAATCTCCAATGGAACACCATGAAGAGAGACTATTCGAGAAACATATAACTCCGCTAGCTGGCTAGCGGTTATACTCTCCCGAACAGGAAGAAAATGAGCCACTTTGGAAAGGCGGTCAATGACCACAAAGATAGCATTATTCCCTCTCTTGGTCCTGGGAAATCCGGTAATGAAATCCATACCGACCTTATCCCATTTCCATTCGGGAATAGCTAAAGGTTGAAGGGTGCCAGCAGGCCTTTGATGTTCTGCTTTCATGCGACAACAAACGTTGCAATTAGCAACGAACTGGGCAATTTATCTCTTCATCCTAGTCCACCGAACCTCTGGCATAGGTCCTGATACATCTTGGTACTATCCAGACGAATTGAGAGAGGAGAATCATGAGCCTCCTTAAGGATCAGCTGTCTTAAGCGTGTGCTCTTGGGAACCACCAACCGGTTCTGGAAGAACACAACACCTTCATCGTCCTTGGAGAAATCTTTAGCGTTTCCGCTAGCAATATTCTCCTTGATCCGGGATATACCCTGATCATATTTCTGGACAGCTACTATTTGATCCTTAAGATTAGGTTTTGCCACCAGGTTGGATAGGAATCCTTGAGGAACAATGTGAAGGTTTAACTTCCGAAATTCCTCATGGAGAAGTGGTTGACCTTGTTGTAGCATCAGGTTGTTACAATAAGACTTACGACTTAGTGCATCAGCCATAACATTGGCTTTCCCCGGGGTGTAAGTTATCCTAAGTCGTAATCTGTAATCAACTCAACCCACCGTCTTTGCCTGAGATTCAAATCCGGCTGGGTGAAAATATATTTTAGACTTTGGTGATCAGTGTAAATTTCGCAACGATTACCCAGAAGGTAATGTCGCCAGGTTTTTGGTGCATGGACCACAGCTGCAAGCTCAAGATCATGTGTTGGATAATTATCCTCATGTGGATGCAACTGTCGAGATGCGTATGCAATCACATGATGATCTTGCATGAGAATGCAACCTAATCCTTGTCGTGACGTGTTGCAATAGATAACAAAGTCCTTAGAGAAATCTGGTGGCACCAGAACGGGAGCAGAGGTCAATCGTCTTTTCAACTCCTGAAAACTGTGCTCGCATTGTGGAGTCTACTCGAACCTTTTATCTTTCTTGAGGAGTTCAGTCAGAGGTTTCGCAACCTTGGAGAAATTCTCGACAAAGCGGCGACAATAGCTCGCTAAGCCAAGGAAACTCCAAACTTGCTTAACCGATTCAGGTTGAGTCCAATCAAGGACGGCCTGAACTCTCTCGGGATTGACAGCAATACTTTTACCACAGATCACGTGGCCTAGATAGGTCACTTCTGGCAACCAAAATTCACACTTGGAGAATTTGGCGTACAGACGGTGCTCTCAAAGTTTCATCAATACCAGCTTTAGATGCTCAGCATGTTCCTGTTCGTTCTTCGAGTAGATGAGTATGTCATCGAGGTAAACCACGACGAATTTATCCAAATACTCCATGAAGATTGAATTCATCAAGCGAGAGAAGGTGGCTGGGGTATTGGTTAAACCGAAGGACATAACGGTGTACTCGTATTGGCCATAACGAGTAACAAAAGCCGTTTTTGGAATGTCCCCGTTCCTAATTCTGATTTGATGGTATCCCAACCTCAAATCCATTTTGGAAAAGACAGAGGATCCAGCGAGTTGATCATACAAATCGTTGATCCTAGGGAGCGGATACTTGTTCTTTATGGTGACCAGATTCACTGCCCAAAATCCACAACCATCTGATCCGATCCATCCTTCTTCTTGACGAAGAGGACGGGACAAGCCCAAGGAGAAGAACTAGGATGGATGAAACCTTTGTTCAAAGCCTCATCGAGCTAGATCTTAAGTTCGGCTAGTTCTAAGGGTGCCATCTTATATGGTCTTCTGGCTATTGGGACAGTCCCTGGGACGAGCTCTATCACAAACTCAACATCTCTGACAGGAGGAATTCCTGGCAGTTGTTCTGGAAAGACATCCGGGAAGTCACGGACTACCAGGATATCTTCTAATTCTGGAAGAGGGCTAGCATTGAGGGAATAGAGTTGGCGCTTGGCTGTTCGAGTGGAGACATTAACTATCTCACTCGATGGATGTGTAAGTTGAACATTCCTAGTATGAGTATCAATCTTAGCATAGTGGGCTTTCATCCAATCCATGCCTAGAATGATATTGATGTCTGAAGACTTGAGGGCTACCAAAGATGCTAGGAAGACTAGCCTATCCACCAGAATCTCATTATCATGGCTCACTCTAGAAGTTTGCCACTTCGAACCAGGAGTCTGAACTACTAAAGGAGTAGGCATATCACAAAAAGACATGTTATGCAACTGTGCATAACTTTCTGAGATGAAAGAATGGGATGCCCCAGCATCAAATAGAACAGATGTTGGATGAATATTGACAAGGAGCGTACCTAGGATAACATCAGGATCCTCAATGGCTTCCTCAGCAGAGACATAATTCACTTGTCCACGAGCAGCAGCTGGCTTCACATGGAAGGCTTTTCCCGGCTTCCCACGTCCAGCGGGCTTAGCATTGCTCTGAGGACAATCACGAGAGTAGTGTCATGGTTCTCCACATTTGTAGCAGACCACGGTGGCATGGGGAGCAACATTGGCAGACGGACCTCCAAATGGCCTGGCTGGAGGATTGGGTTGAGCTAGGCGAGGAGCCTGGAAGGATGGCCTTGCGGTGTATCTTGCCAGCAGAGCTGCATTGGGCACCCAGACCCGGCGTTTGTTGGAGCCCGAGCCAGATGTGGGGCTGAAGTCACGGTTGTGCTTCCTCGTGGCCTCATAGTCAGTTTGTCCAGACTCGGGATTGATAGCCTTGCTGACGAGAGCCTCAAGGTTGTGCACTCATGGAGGTGCAGATCTCTACGGAGCTCAGGGTTAAGTCCCTTGCGTAACCTAGCCTGTTTCTTGGCATCGGTTGAAACTTCCTCTGGAGAATAGCAAGCAAGATTGCCGAACTCACGGCTATAGACATCCACGGACAGTCTGCCCTGGGTGAAACCACAAAATTCCTCTCTCTTGCGATCCATCAGCCCTTCCGAGATGTGATGGGTACGGAATGTCGCGTTGAATTCTGCCCAAGTTGGTGCGGGGCCTACGGGACGCATGGCTTCATAATTTTCCCACCACAGATTGGCGGGTCCTTCCAGAAAGTAAGTAGCAAAGGTCACCTTGTTGGTCTCGAACACATTGGCAGCTCAGATCTTACGGAACATGCTGGTCAGCCAATCATCCGCATCAAGTGGGTCGATCGAATGATGATACTTGGGTGGGCACATCTTGACGAAGTCACCGAAGGACACACCACCATTGTGATCATTGCGGGGAGCACGTGTTGTATTCTACTCAATTCGTTCCAACAGCCTGTTGGTCTCTCTCTTGTTCCTTTCAGCTTCAAGCATCACTTCTGCCAAAGAAGGCGCATGTGGCAGATCCTCTTGCCTTGGCTGGCTTCCCTCTCCCTGCTCGGGGCAGGCACGGGGTTATTCCTAGTTGCCACCATCCTGGGAAAACAAACCCATAGCTTAGCCATAGAGGACAACAACTCTAAGACATGAGATAAGGAATGTACTGGACAACATGGCATGCAGGGTAAACACCCAAACAACATGGTAATAACAACTGCCATATGAACACCATGATTCATACACACCATGACATAGTTCAGTACAAGCCCAAGCTGAAAACAAACTACAGAGAGATGACACAACTCATCGGAGGCATTACAAGCTTCCTATACATTATCTATCTACACCTCCGGAACTCAACTCTCAACCTCAATCATATCCCACAAGACACACAGGACTGTGGCGATACGACTATTAACATACTAGTACTAACATCCACGTACTCAAGCATCACCGTAGAATGCCTCATACAGGTTACCCCCGTGACCCGAGAGCTGAACCTGAGGATCTGGAAACACTCTAGCATGTGATCCCTGGAAA
Organism: Hordeum marinum; assembly: GCA_022496015.1. Taxonomy (NCBI): domain Eukaryota; kingdom Viridiplantae; phylum Streptophyta; class Magnoliopsida; order Poales; family Poaceae; genus Hordeum; species Hordeum marinum. The sequence continues at coordinate 405,467,392 of CM039676.1, read as the reverse complement.
CCGTAAGGACATGGATGTGGCCTTGGTCCCCTTGCTGGCGGCAACAGCGGTCCTCGAAGAGGGATGATGCCTCCAACATCGGGCCAGTCTACGTGTGCTGGCAGATGAGTCCGCGATGGGTTCAGCATCTCCAAATCTCCATAGCCTGTCTGCACGATAGGTGCCAACTGCGTCAGGGCTGTCCAAAGACATGCACGCGTAGCATAAAGCTCCATGCGAAGGGCACGTGCATCACAATCCCTGTTCTCCAACATCTGAGCGGTCACCTGCAGCCTAGGATCCTCATGGGAATAATCATAGTAGGTTGCGCTAAGATAACCATCCTCTCCTCCCATAGAAGCAGGAACATAACAGAACTCTGTGTTCTGAAACAGACCATGGTGAAACCTCATGATAGTCAGCATGGTGTAGGCGGCCTCCTGAACTGCCATATCTATGGTGACACCTAATCTGTAGGTCCAGTGAAGCGGCTCTACAGCTCCAGGATATGAAGGATATATCTTAACAGTACACAGATATTGGCTCTTGCTGAAATCTCGATATTGTTCCTCCACTGTGTACTCTGGGTACCAACGGTAACCAACCTCCATCATAACTCTAACCAACATGGCCGTGTGACCCGGTACATCGATGCACCTGGTCAGATGGACCACCTGACGGGAAGGACGAGGAGGCATCTGAAACAGAGAATGATGCAAAGACATTAGAGACTCTAGCAGAAATTGGACATCATAACGGCTGTAATTGCTCAAAAAGGATTTTGAGACAACTTCAAAAGATTGGAAAAGCATAACCACTCGACTTCCTAAACTCAAATCTCTTCTCCATCTGTTTGTCACACCAACAACACTTGAGTACCGACATTCTCTTGCAAACAAGCTAGCTAGTGGTCCATGGTTAGTAACTCGTCATCCTAAGCAATAGATGAGAAGCCTAGTTGTTATCCCCGTAGAAAAGATGAGAATGAATCAGAATAGAATAACTTGGGAAGAGGAGTAAAAAGAGCCTTATGTTCCCTTCCACAATCAATTCTCCTACTTTTCTATAGTGTTTCTAGACTCAACTTCGATCGGTTTGGCTTGGTAATCCTACAGTCAGTCAGGCTCTGATACCAATTGTAACACCCCGTTATGCCTGGCGGGATCTAGACTGGCCCCACAGACCAACACTAGTCTTTTCTACGCACTTTGTCCTCACTCGTGCGCACCCGGGACCAACTTTCCGGTCGGTCACCCATCCTAGAATCGCTCCAAGCCAAGCACGCTTAACTTGGGAGTTATTTTCGAGTGGGCTTTCGGAAAAGAATGAATTCCTTGTTGATATGAGTAGTCTATCATTCCTATTAAGCCAGGCTCTCACATACACCCCCACTCAAAGGAACCGACGTCCTCGTCGGTCCATCAGGAACATTCCCTTTTGGCACACGTATGCGCGTCCAGTCTGGCACATGTGCCATGATGTGTGCCACGACGGGCCACACAAGCCATGCTCCACATGCCCGTGCACCTGACTCGTGCATGCCCGCGTAACCGCAAGGGTCGGCTCTGATACCAATTGTAACACCCTGTTACGCCTGGCGGGATCTAGACTGGCCTCACAGACCAACACTAGTCTTTTCTACGTACTTTGTCCTCACTCGTTCGCACCCGGGACCAACTTCCCGGTTGGTCACCCATCCTAAAATCGCTCCAAGCCAAGCACGCTTAACTTTGGAGTTCTTTTCGAGTGGGCTTCCGAAAAAGAAGGAATTCCTTGTTGATATGAGTAGTCTATCATTCCTATTAAGCCAGGCTCTCACAAATTACAACCTGAGCCTATGTCCTTGCTGAGAGGACCAACCATAACCCATTCTGATTGTCCTTCTGTTTCATTGTTCTATGTTGGCTGGCAGCCTCTTAAACAAGATGCAATAAAAAGGGAGTTTATGTGTTGTCATAGTCAGAAGCAATGTCATTTCTCATACATTTGGTTATTCTTCTGGTAAAAAATGGATCAAACTGGGCAATGCAAGCTAACTAGTATTTGAACACATTAGCACCACAAAAGGATCTCAAATTAGTGTGAAGTATCTTTGTTTCTTGCTCAACTTATGTTATCTAAACTTATTAAGAGAAAATCTTATCATACTATGGTGGTACTAATTTTTCTTGAACTTTTAATGTCATTCCACCAAATGTTCAAACAAATATTTTTATTCATGATTTCATTATCTTTTGCTCCAGAAACTTATGCCTACAGAATGCAATAAATTACCGCAGCAACGTGTGGGGTGTTATCTAGTATAAGTAAAGAACGAGAGTTCAAATATTTCTATAAAATCTACACGCCATCGTGCTCAAATAGATATAAGTGAAGTACTAGAGAAACTTTTTAGCTCAAAAGATATAGTGAAGCACAAAGAGTATTCTAACAAATCATGATAAATGTGTGTGTCTCTCAGGTTGGTGTGTCCAGCAAAAGATGATTGTGGCAAACTAAAAATGAAAAGCAAACGATGCTCCAAGCAAAACTCATATCATGTGATGAATAAAAATGTAGCTTCAAGTGACATATCAATGGATTGAGACAAAAGAGGGGATGCCTTTCGGGGTATCCCCAAACTTAGACACTTGAGTCTTTCTAGAATATTACCTTGGGGTGCCTTGGGCATCCCCAATCTTATGCTCTTTCCGCTCCTTTATTACATTATCCATCGCAATAACACCCAAAACTTGAACACTTCAATCACACAAAACTCAATAAAACTTCCTGAGATCCGTTAGTATAAGCAACATATCAAATACTTAGGTACTGTTGTAAACTGATTCTTATTTCATTATTGCATAATAGGTATTGTATTCTAACTTCTGCATGGCGTATACCCCCGGATACAATCCATAGCATCATCAAAACAAGCAAACTATGCAAGCAAAAACAGAATCCGTCTAAAACAAAACGGTCTATAGTAATCTGTAATGAACCTATACTTACATAACTACCAAAATTCTGAAAAATAGGAAGACATGGGGAATTTGTGCAAAAATACATTATAAAACATTCAGCTTAAAAAGACATTCCAGTAAAATCAGAGAAATTCTGCACTGGACGTCAAAGTTTCTGTTTTTGCATCGTATCAATTATACTTATCATACAAGTCATCCCAAAGTCTTTACTTGGCACAAACACTAATTTAAACACAAAAATGAATTACAGAGGCAATAATCATGTTATCGCACCAAAACAAAAAGAAAAAAGGAAAAAAATTAAGATAACTATTGGGTTGCCTCCTAACAAGCGCTATTGTTTTATGCCCCTAGCTAGGCATAATGCATATGATCAAGTGTTGTCATCTTTGACATCAAGCTCCTTAATAACAATAGTGGAAATCATAGGAGGCTTGAAAATAGGATATTTTATCAAGTTTGCAAAGTTGGGATGCACACTAATCATTTTAAGATCTTCGCCCCTTTTTATAGGAGGAGTACTAATGTTAGCAACATACATAAATTTGGGACTTTTACTACGAGAAGTACTAGCATTAATTTTGGAGGGTGTGAAAGCGGAACCTACTTTATCAATAACCTCCTCCATTTTATCAATCATATTCATACTTTGTTCTACTCTCTCATTAATAATAGTATCCTTCTCCTACAAAGTTTTCAAAGTCATTCCTACCCGTGAACCAAATTGAGTAATATGATTATGAAGCTTTTTGTCTAACTCCTCAATTTGTTTATTAGTAGAAATTTTCTTTTCAATAGCGTCAAGCCTACGCATAACATCTTACAAGGTTAAAATATTTCCATTAACAATGGTGGGAGGTGATCCCACCAGATTTACAATAGAATTATAGGCATCCAAAGTGTGACACATTAAGAAATTACCACCAGTGATGGTGTCAAGGACAAACCTATACCAAGTTGTCACATCCGCATAAAAATTACGAAACAAGGTAGTAGTGGATTGCTTATGATTTGACCTATTTTGAGCATTGGAAATCCTATACCAAGAATCTTTCAAATTTTCTCCTCCCCTTTGTTTGAAATTGAACATCATTTTCCGAAGTGAGCAAGAGAGAGGAGGAACCAGCCATAGTAACAAGCAGGACAAGTAAACTAGAGAGCGAAGATGCAATCTAGTAACAAGCAAAGATAAATATGTTTGTAGTTGTGATTATTTTTTTGAAGCAAGCAAGATATAACAGGAAATAAAAATAAGAACACATGAATGATAATTTGTGTGAAGTTACTTGATAGTTGGTGATGATATTCCCCGGCAACAGCACCAGAAATCCTTCCTAATACTTGTGATCTATGTTGGGTTTTCCGTTAACAGGAACGGGATATCATAGCACAATGTGGGTAAGTATTTTCCTCGATTAAGAAACCAAGTTTTATCAAATCAATAGAAATATCAATCATCAACCGTCTTCAGTGGCTACACACAAAGGAACAAATAACTTGCACCCAACGCGGGCAAGAGGGTTGTCAATCCCCTCGATCTCATTATTTGCAAGCAAATAAGGTGTGTAGATAATTGTAGATAGTTGTGAATTGCAAAATAAAATAATAGACAAATAATAACTGCGAGGATATTATAAGTTTTTTGAATATATAAGTGAATAGACACGAGGCCATAGTGTTCTCTAGTGGCTTCTCTCATGAAAGCAACATATGGTGGGTAAACAAATTATTGTTGGGCAATTGATAGAACAACAGATAGTTATGCGATTTTCAGAGCAGTGGTCATCTATATATAGGCATCACATCCATAAGAAAATAGGCCGACTCCTACCTGCACCTACTACTCTTACTCCACCCATCAACCGCTATCCAGCATACATCTAGAGTACTAAGTAAAACAGAGTAATGCTTGGAGAACAATGACATGATGTAGACACAGTAAACTCAACAATACGGATAAACCCCATCGTTTTATCCTTAGTGGCAGCAACACAGAGATGCAACTTGTCCCCTTCTGTCACTGGGATATAGAAACTCACCAGGCTGAACCCACTACAATTCACCCCTTTCACTCAAGAAATACCAAACTACTTGGCCAAAGCAATTCAATAGATCGGAGAAAATTACGAATCTATGATGATCATGCAAATAAGAATCATAAAACTAAGAGAAGACTCAAATATTTTTCATCAGTAATATGAACATAAACCCATAATTCATCGGATCCATACAAAACAATTACATCGGATAGATCATAGCGAAGATGCGATGATCATTGTATTGAAGATCAAGAGAGGGAGATAGCCACCTATATACTAACTACGGGCTCGTAGGTCTGTGGTGAACTACTCACACATCATCATGAGGGCATCGAGGTTGATGAAGAGGCCGTCCGTGATCGATCCCCCTCCGGCAGGGTGCCAGGATGGAGCTCCAGATGGGATCGTCGTGGAACAAAGACTTGTGGTGGCGTAAAAAGTGTTTTGTGTATATAGGGTTTCTGGATTATTTGTGAATTTACAGGCGAAAGAACGGAGCAAGAGAGGCCATAGGGGAGCGCCAAGGCATCAGGGTGTGGCCATCTCCCTTGGTCACGCCATGTTGCCTTGTGGGACCCACGTGTGGCTTTAGATCTCCTCCCGAGGCTTCCAGGTCTTCTTTTGGTCCAAAAAATAAATAAATAAATCTGTGGCAATTGGACTTCATTTCGTACTGAAAACCTGAAAAAGAAAAAACACAGAAAACAGCAACTAGCATTGGGCACTGGGTTAATAGGTTAGTGCTAAAAAATAATATAAATTGTGAATTATGAACCAAAAGGTATCATAGGATGATAATATAACAACATGGAACAATAAAAAAATTATAGATTCGTTGGAGATGTATCAATATCTATATAAACGAGAGGGTTGTAGCCTGTAGGATAGATTAAGATCATTACTCCTAGGGTTTAGACCACAACATATGATCTCGAGGTAGATCAACTCTGTACTCGATACTTCATCATCAATATAACAAAGTAGGACGTACGGTATTACCTCCATCAAGAGGGCCCGAACCTAGGTAAAACATCCTCCTCCTTGTCCCCTTGTTACCCATCAATCCAAGATCCACAGTTCGGGACCCCCTACCCGAGATCCGTCGGTTTTGACACCGACATTGGCACTTTCATTGAGATTTCCACTATATGATCGCCATAAGGATCTATGGCTCGCCTAAACGCCAGTACTGAAATCTGTAGCATGGACGCTTTTGTCCCTGGACAGATCTTCGCGTTCGGCAGCGTCGTGCTGCATGTGGATCCGGCCGGATGCCTTGGCCAGGTCGGAAGCTTTGCCCCCGACCAGGGGATCAGGTTCGGGAACCTATAGTTCATCACCGACTCCCGAGGAGATCTTACTCTGACCAAGCTTCTAGATCCCCTTGAAGAGCTCGTGAGCCCCAATACCACAACTTCAGGAACGGAGGACCCCACTACAGAGGCGCCCCCACCCTAGGTCTGGCCCTAAAGCCCGATCTAGTTGACATGACTGGATTATATCTGGCTGACCAGCGCCCTCCCATGGCCCTAAAAGCCTCGAGAACAACGGCACTGCGGATCAACCCCGCGTACTCTAGGAGCATGGACCCACGGACCTCTCGTCTTTGAAGGAGTTCTCGGACAAATCTAGGCCATGGAGATAACCAACGACCAACCCTCAATCTACGACCAGACCAGGCTTAAACCCGATGACAGGGAAATTTATGTCCCGCCTATCATGCACCTGGTCGCCACCATCGAGAACTCGGTGAAAGGATCACTCTCTCAATTGTCGGAGCTGAGAACGGTTTATGTTCGGGTTTCCAACCATCAAGGTCACTCCTTTAGTTCGGAATTTGAACTCAACCTTGTAAATAGTTCAGGATCAGCCGTCGATCCGGCATCCGATCTTGAGTCAGAGTGTCAGAGTCTGACTGACAATCTGGACCCCAAACCTGGTGCGTTGAATACCACGATGGTACAAGGTACAACCATTGTGCCTCCGGACTCATGTCCTATTAGGATAAGAAAAAAATTCTACCCACCACTTACGTCGAGTACTCTCCAACTAATTCGGGGAAGCTCGACATATGGGACCTGCTATACGTTAAACAACAGCCAAGGGAAATAGTCCACCTTTACTGGGCTCGATTCCTCCTTACTAAAAACAGGATGGCGGATTGCAGCGATCGGGAGCTCATAGCAAACTTCCGGCATAACTGCCGAGATGAAAGATAGATCAAACACGGCAAAAAGATAGGTCAGGAAGCAATATGATAAAAGTAGACCCCGGGGCATAGGTTTCACTAGTGGCTTCTCCCATGAGTATAGCACACGGTGGGTGAACAAATTACTGTTGGGCAATTGATAGAAAATCGAATAGTCATGACGATATCCAAGGCAATGATCAATATATAGGCATCACGTCCAAGATTAGTAGACCAAAACGATTCTACATCTATTACTATTACTCCACACATCGAATGCTATCCAGCATGCATCTAGTGTATTACGTTCATGGAAAAACGGAGTAATGCAATAAGAATGGTGACATGATGTAGACAAGATCTATTCATGTAGGAATAGACCCCATCTTGTTGTCATTAATGGCAACGATACATGTGTGTCTTACTTCCCCTTCTTTCACTGAGAAAGAAAACCGCAAGATCGAACCCATCACAAAGCACCTCTTCCCATGGCAAGAAAAATCGATCTAGTTAGCCTAACTAACCCAAAGATTCAAAGAAGAAATACGAGGCTATCAGTAATCATGCATATAAGAGATCAAAAGAAGACTCAAATAATATTCATGGATAGAAACTGATCATGAACTCAAAGTTCATCGGATCCCAACAAACACATCACAAAAGTCATTACATCATATGGATCTCCAAGAGACCATTGTATCGAGAATCAAAAAGTGAGAAGAAACCATCTAGCTACTGCCTATGGACCCATAGGTCTATGGTGGACTACCTACACATCATCGGAGAGGCACCTATAATGAAGATAAACCCCTCCGTAATGGTGTCTAGATTGGATCTCGCGGTTTTGGAACTTGCGGCGGTTGGAATTGTGTTTCGCTGACTCTCCTAGGGTTTTCTTAATATTTTGGGATTTATAGAGCTGAGAGTCGGTGGAGGGGACTCTTGAGGTGGGCACGACCAACCAGGATGCACCAGGGACCTTTGGCACGCCCTGGTATCTCGTGCCCTCCTCGGCCTTCTTTTGTTGCACTTCTTTGGCCCACTGGATGTCTTGTGGCCCAAAAAAATCTCCAAAAAGTTTCACGGTGTTTGGACTTCGTTTGGTACTGATTTTCTGCAAAGTAAAAAACAAGCAAAAAAACAACTAGAACTTGGCACTATGTCAATAGGTTAGTCCCAAAAAATGATATAAAGTTGCTATAAAATGATTGTAAAATATCCAAGATTGATAACATAACAGCATGGAATAATCAAAAATTATAGATACGTTGGAGATGTAATAATGCATCTGGCCCAAGCTGGCTAGGACGCATACCCTATGGCCCATGTGGGCCCCCAGGGCAGGTGGACCCCCCGATGAACCCCATAACCCTTTTCGTTACCCCGGTACACTACCGGTAATGCCCAAAACTTTTTCGGCGACCAAACTAGGACTTCTCATATACAAATACTTACCTCCGGACCATTTTGGAACCCCTCGTGTCGTCCAGGATCTCATCCGGTACTCCTAACAACATTTGGTCACCAACGTACATATCCCAATAAAACTCCAGCATCACCGAACGTTAAGCGTGCAGACCCTACGGGTTCGAGAATCATGTAGACATGATCGAGACACCTCTCTGGCCAATAACCAATGGCTGGACCTGGATGTCCATAGTGGTTCCTACATATTCCACAAAAATCTTCATCTGTCGAACCACGATGTCAAGGATTCAGTTAATCCCGTATGCAGTTCCCTTTCTCCATCACTATGTTACTTGCCCGAGATTCGATCATCGGTATCTCCATACCTTGGTCAATCTTGTTATTGGCAAGTTTCTTTACTTGTTCTGTAATACAAGATCCCGTGACTAACTCCTTAGTCACATTGCTTGAAAGCTTCTTGTGATGTTGTATTACTGAGAGGGCCCAGAGATACATCTCTATCATACGGAGTGAAAAATCCGAGTCTCGATCCATCCCAACCCAACAGTCACCCTCGGAGATACCTGTAGAGAACCTTTATGATCACCTAGTTACACAGTGACGTTTGATGCACACAAGGCATTCCTCCGATGTCAGGGATTTGCATGATCTTATGGTCTTAGGAACAGATATTTGACATGAAGAAAGCAATAGCAATAAATTTATTATTGCCTATAGGGCATATTTCCAACAATTAGCCACCCTAGGGTTCCCCCAAGGGGTGAGGGCGACGCCCCTAGGGGCTGCCTTGGCCCCCAAGGCAAGGGATAGCAGCCACCCCTAGGGTTTCCCCAAGCCCTGGCTGCATGGGCCTTGGAAGGGGGTGGCACCCAGCCCATCAAGGGCCAGTGCGCCCTCTATCTCATCCCATGATGCCCTCCGGGGTAGGTGGACCTGCCTGGTGGACCCCCGGAACCCCTTCCAGCATTCCAGACCAAAACTGGTAAAATCCAGAACAATTCTGGAACCCGGATACCAACTTCCCATATATGAATCTTTAGCTCTGGATCATTTTAGATCTCCTCCTCAAGTTCAGGTTCTCATTCGGGACTCCGAAAAACATTCGATCACCAACATACATATCCCAATAATACTATATCGTCGTTGAACGTTAAGCATGTGAACCCTACTGGTTCGAGAATCATCTAGACATGACCTAGACACCTCTCTGGTTAATAACCAATAGCGGACCTAGATTCCCGTATTGGTTCCTACATATTCCACGAAGATCTTCATTGATCTAACCACGATGCCAAGGATTCAATCAATCCCGTATGAAGATCGTCGGTGTCTCCATACCTAGTTCAATCTCATTACCGGCAAGTCTCTTTACTCGTTCCTTAATATAACATCCCATGACTAAATCTTTAGTCACATTGCTTGCAAGCTTCTTGTGTTGTTGTATTATCGAAAGGGCCCATAGATACCTCTCCGTCATACGGAGTGACAAATCCCAATATCGATCCATGCCAACTCAACAGACACCCTCTGAGATACATGTGGAGTACCTTTATGATCACCTAGTTACGAAGTGACGTTTGATACACACAAGGAATTCCTACGATGTCAGGGAGTTGCATGATCTCATGGCCTTAGGAATAGGTACTCGACATGAAGAAATCAGTAGCAACAAACTAAGTGATACGAGCAAATGTTATGCTTATGGTTAGGTCTTGTCCATCACATCATTCTCCTAATGATGTGATCCAGTTATCATATGAAAACTCATGTATATGGTTAGGAAACCTTAACCATATTTGATCAACGAGCTAGTCTAGTAGAGGCTCACTAGGGACATGGCGTTGTTTATATATCCACACATGTATTTGAGTTTCCGGTCAATAGAATAAGAGCATGGATAATAAACGATTATCATGAACAACAGAATGTGATAATAACCGCTTTATTATTTCCTCTAGGGCATATTTCCAACACCTACGCTACTGGCTACCTCGACAATGGCACAAAGGGCTATCGTCTTGCTTGAGCAGCCTCGTTGGTTTCCACTCCAGCCATAACTTCTGCGATGCATTGAGCGTTACGAGTATGGGGGGATGACCGTCGGCTTACCTTCAGATTCGTCTCTAGTCTCACCATCTGTGTCGCTACTATTGTGACAGCGAGGGGATGTTGAGTATTATGCTTATTAGGAAGTATAGGGTAGACTAGGATTTGTTCCTGCCTTGACTTATACTCCAAGATGGTCATGTGCTCCTATATATATGCCCATGAGGTTCAAACAATATAATCAACTATTTCATCAATCTCTCTCCCTTCTAACAGCTTTGTTGCATGCATGGGCTTCAAGACTTGGTGCATCAACCAAACCATCAAAAACTAAAGCAGAAGCACCTAGATACTGCGCCATTTTTATCCCTACAAACCACCACTGCAGCGCCCACTGAGGACACCATCAACATTGAACTTGACAGCATCTCCATCTGGGGTGATCCATCTATTGCTCCTTAGGTGTCTAGCATGGACGGGCTATGAAGTTTTGCGCACAACAGCTACTTCCAAATCCTCCAAGTACCGATTCACAAAACATATTTTTGAAAGAGGGATCTGAAACTTGTCATCGTGGATCGCCCTTCTTCTCACCCACCATATAGCCTATATTGTGATGAGGGTCTTCGCAAGGTCCTGCTGATTTGAATTCTCAAAAAGCCAAATGAGCCATAAATGTGCATCATCTGACCTGCTAGATAATATGTGCTCAAGAACCTCTTCATCACCCAAAGGTTAGACACACCACTCTATGCGACACTTGAAGAGAGAATGGTGCTAGACACTTCGCAATTGGGTTGGATACTTGGATGTCTCGTTGGAAGCTTCTCCTGTGGCAACAAATTCGGGAGCTCCTATGGGGCGTTTTAAGCACCACGAAACAAAACTGACGCTAGCTCTAGCGGCAAGTGGGTCGGCCCATGAAGGCTAGCCACTAGGGCGAGTCATTACAAGTGACTCAATCCAGTGCTAACACTTTAAGAACTATTACATCCGCTCATACATGATATTCTTTTAGACAAAGATGAAACTTCATAGATTTTTAAAAGTTCATGAAAATGAAAAAAAAATGTTGCTCTATTCATAAAAAGTTCAATGATTTTGAAAAATAGTTCACAAAAAATTGAAAAAAAAACATCAAAAATTTCAGAAGTTCATCAATTTTTAAAAAGGTTCACAAAAACAGGAAAAAATCATCATTTTTAAAAAAATCATGTAATTTTAGAAAAAGTTCAAATTTGAGAAAGTTCATCCAAATTGAGAAACTTTCACTGATTTTGAAAGAAGTTTGGCAAATTTGAAAAGAGTTCATCGAATTGGAAAAAACACTTCATCGAATTGAAAAAAGTTCATCAAATTTGAAAAGGTCATCAATTTTTGAAAAGTTCACTAAATGAAAAAAAAGGTTCATCAATTTTGCAAATAAGGTTGATTGAATTTGAATTTTTATAAAATTTGAAAAAAATATCGTCCATTTGGAAAATGCTCATGCATTTAAGAAAAGAAAAAATAAACGAAAAACAAAAGAGAACAGAAAAACGCACAAAATATTGGGAACATTTCCTGTGCGTATAAAAAGAAGAAAGGAGGTTTGTATGAACTAGCGGCAGGTTGGTGTAGTGGTTAGTTCTCAAAATTTTCTGTGCGTCTCGCAAAAGAAGAAAAAAAATTCTTTCCAGGAGATACGGTTGTGCGGCTCACGAAATTAAATTTGTGTCTCTACAAGAAGTAAATATATGTCTCTCATAGTAGAAGAAAACGTGTTTTTCCCCTTTTGCAAGAGGCATGGTCGTGCCTCTCATGAAATGAAATCTGCCTTCACGAGAAGTAAATTCGTGTCTCTCGCAAAAAAAAACATGTTTTTCACGTTAAACATTTTTTTGAAATTTGTTTTTGTCCAGAACCAAGGAAAACCCGAAAAAATCATCTAAAAAGTGAAAACGCATGCAATAAAATAAAAATAAAAAATTCAATAAAAACGTCCAACGCACGACATGTGACGGTGACTGAGATCGCGTCAAGTAACGTGTTCTCAAGCCACCCTAAGTAACCATTGTGAGGGCTTTCAAAGGAGTACTCCTTCAAGTTGCTACCCCAAATAGCAAACGCAAACAAACTGGGCCATTCTGGGCTTTGAGTGCATAGTGTGAGGCCATGCCGCCACCCCGCGCCTCTGCCTCCGGAGACGCGCCGCCACCGGCTAGATCCGGGCCAGAGATGGCCGGATCCAGTCGCCCTCGACCAGATCCGCCCATTCCCCTCGTCGTCCGGACCTCCTGCTGCTCGTCGTCGCCGGAGCTCGCCGCGTCTCCTTGTCTCGTCGCCTCCCTGAGCTCGGGCAGGAGGATGGGGACGAGCCTCCGTTGACCTCCCCCGCTCGCCCTCGCGCTGGGCCACGCAAGGCCCAACTGCGTGCAAGGCCCAGCCGGCCTCCTTTGCTTCGGCCTGGGCTTGGCCCATGGTGAGCCAGCCGCCAACCCTTATATTGTACGCGTGGGCGTTATTTGCTATTTTGCACTCAGTTAGATTCGGCCCAACCTATGTTTTTTTCCGATCGGCGATTTTGTCAATTATCTAGTGATTAAATAAAACTACAGAAAAAACCTTGTTTTAAAATTGCTAATATCCCTGTCGAGGTCCTCGTGCCGAAATAAGGATAGGATCGCAGCTTGGGCGAGAGCAACTAGTTAGCGGAGCGCTCCCTCACAAGCGTTCCAGCGATCGCTCCCACGCGTCGTCACTTAGCGCGTTTTCAGTCATCGTCACGTGTCGCGCTCTAAGCGTTCCCTTCGGATTTTATTTTTTTATTTTTCCGCACACGTTTTCGCCTTTTTGAGTGGTTTTTCCCAGAATTATTTTGTGTTATGGTTTTTCACCGGTCTTTCGTGGCTTTTGGATGAAAAAAAAAGAAAAAGGTGTTTTCTTTTTTTTACGCAAAAAAACGTGCTTTTTTTGTGAGAGGCATAGTTTTGCTTCCGCGAAAGGCACGATTTTGTCTGGAAGAGGCACGGCTTTGCCTCTCAAAAGGAAAAAAACGTGCTTTCTGCTTTTTTTCTCGCGAGAGGCACGGTTTTGCTTTCGCGAGAGGCACGATTTTGCTTCCGCGAGAGGCACGTTTTTGTTATCGTGAGAGGCACGGCTCCCGAAAAGGAAAAACGCGTTTGCTGATTGTTTTGCTTCCGCTAGAGGCACGGGTTTGCTTCCGCGAGAGGCACGGGTTTGCTATCGCGAGAGGCACGGGTTTGTTTCCGCGAGAGGCACGGTTTTGCTATCGCGAGAGGCACGGCTCCCGAAAGGGAAAAACACGTTTTCTGCTTGTATTTTTTACCGCGAGAGGCACGGTTTTGCTTCTGCGAGAGGCACGGCTCCCGAAAGGGAAAATGCGTTTTCTACTCTTTTTTACCGTAAGATGCACGATTTTGCTTCCGCGAGAGGCACGGTTTTGCTTCCGCGAGAGGCACGGTTTTGCCTTCGCCGTGCCTCTCGAAAAATAAAAAACGTGTTTTCTTTTTTTCTATCGCGTGAGGGTTTTTTCGTAAAATAAAAAGTTCGTTAAAACCTATCAACATGCGATCTAGTTTTGTAGATCTCGACGTGAAAAAACCAACGGTGAAAACGGTTCGAGATTTGGACGTACGGTTTAGGAGATAAAATGTTTTGAAAATACGAATCTATGAAAAAAAGAAAACTCTTGGGGTCGCGACAAGTGGCACGCATGCAGTGTGCCGCTTGTCGCAAACTGAGGGATGGAAGCTGCCTTGGCTGCCCTTCCCACGCGCACAGGTCCATCTCCGTCGAAACCCACGCGAACGCGACGACATCCTAAAAAAAGGAACCCACGCCACGACGGCCGCCCTTCTCCTCGCCTGAGCAGCTCCCCTCCCCTCTCCGGCAATAACCGCCAACCACTAACCCTTATTTGGCGCCAACCACGGCGGCGCCACCGCCAAACCGATCGCAAATGTCCACCGCCTCCGCCGTGGGGTGCGCCTACCGTTACTGCCCCCCCCCCCACGGAGCAACTAGTTAGCGAGCGCTCCCTCACAAGCGTTCCAGCGATCGTTCCCACGTGCCGTCACTTGGCGCGTTTTCAGGCGTCGCCACGTGTCGCATTCTAAGCGTTCCCTTCGGATTTTTTTATTTTATTTTTCCACACACGTTTTCGCCTTTTTGGAGTGGTTTTTTCCGGAAAAAAAATTGTGTTATGGTTTTTCACCGGTCTTTCGTGGCTTTTGGATGAAAAAATCAAAAAAAAAGAAAAACGTGTTTTCTTTTTTTTACGCAAAAAAACGTGTTTTTTGTGAGAGGCACGGTTTTGCTTCCGCGAAAGGCACGGTTTGGCCTCGAAGAGGCACGGTTTTGCCTCTCAAAAGGAAAAAACGCGTTTTCTGTTTTTTTTCTCGCGAGAGGCACGGTTTTGCTTTCGCGAGAGGCACGGTTTTGTTCCTGCGAGAGGCACGGTTTTGTTATCGTGAGAGGCATGGCTCCCGAAAAGGAAAAACGCGTTTGCTGATTGTTTTGCTTCCGCGAGAGGCACGGGTTTGCTTCCGCGAGAGGCATGGTTTTGCTATCGCGAGAGACATGGCTTCTGAAAGGGAAAAACACGTTTTCTGCTTCTATTTTTTACCGCGAGAGGCACGGTTTTGCTTCCGCGAGAGGCACGGCTCCCGAAAGGGAAAAACACGTTTTCTACTCGTTTTTTTACCGTGAGATGCATGATTTTGCTTCCGCGAGAGGCACGGTTTTGCCTTCCCGAGAGGCACGGCCCGTGCCTCTCGGAAAGGAAAAAAAAGTGTTTTCTATTTTTTCTATCGCGTGAGGGTTTTTTCGTCCGGTTTTTTTCGTAAAATAAAAAGTTCGTCAAAACCCATCAACATGGGATCTAGTTTTGTAGGTCTTGACGTGAAAAAACCAACGGTGAAAACGGTTCAAGATTTGGACGTACGATTTAAGAGATAAAATATTTTGAAAATATGAATTGACGAAAAAAAAGAAAACTCTCAGGATCGCGACAAGTGGAACTGAGGGATGGAAGCTGCCTTGGCTGCCCTTCCCATGCGCGCAGGTCCATCTCCGTCGGAACCCACGCGAACGCGACGACATCCTAAAAAAAAGGAACCCACGCCACGACGGCCGCCCTTCTCCTCGCCTGAGCAGCTCCCCTTCCCTCTCCGGCAATAACCGCCAACCACTAACCCTTATTTGGCGGCAACCACCGCGGCGCCACCGCCAAACCGACCGCGAATGTCCACCGCCTCCGCCGTGGGGTGCGCCTACCGTTACTGCCCCCCCCCCCCCACGGAGCAACTAGTTAGCGAGCGCTCCCTCACAAGCGTTCCAGCGATCGTTCCCCACGCGCCGTCACTTGGCGTGTTTTCAGTCGTCGCCACGTGTCGCATTCTAAGCGTTCCCTTCGCATGTTGTTTTTTATTTTTCCGCACACGTTTTCGCCTTTTGGAGTGTTTTTTTCCGGATTTTTTTTTGTGTTATGGTTTTTCACCGGTCTTTCGTGGCTTTTGGATGAAAAAAAATCAAAAAAAAGAAAAACGTGTTTTCTTTTTTTACGCGAAAAAACGTGCTTTTTTGTGAGAGGCACGGTTTTGCTTCCGCGAAAGGCACGGTTTGGCCTCGAAGAGGCACGACTTTGCCTCTCAAAAGGAAAAAAACGCGTTTTTGCTTTTTTCTCGCGAGAGGCACGGTTTTGCTTTCGCGAGAGACACGGTTTTGATTCCGCGAGAGGCACGGTTTTGTTATCATGAGAGGCACGACTCCCGAAAAGGAAAAACGTGTTTGCTGATTGTTTTGTTTCCGCGAGAGGCACGGTTTTGCTATCGCGAGAGGCACGGCTCCCGAAAAGGAAAACACGTTTTCTGCTTGTATTTTTTACCGCGAGAGGCACGGCTCCCGAAAGGGAAAAACGTGTTTTCTACTCGTTTTTTACCGTGAGATGCACGATTTTGCTTCCGTGAGAGGCACGGTTTTGCCTTTGCGAGAGGCACGGTCCGTGCCTCTCGGGAAGGAAAAAAACGTGTTTTCTTTTTTCTATCGCGTGAGGGTTTTTTTGTCCGGTTTTTTCGTAAAATAAAAAGTTCGTTAAAACCTATCAACATGGGATCTAGTTTTGTAGATCTCGACGTGAAAAAACCAACGGTGAAAACGGTTCGAAATTTGGACGTACGGTTTAGGAGATAAAATGTTTTTTAAAATATGAATCTATGAAAAAAAGAAAACTCTCAGGGTCGCGACAAGTGGCACGCATGCAGTGTGCCGCTTGTCGCAAACTGAGGGATGGAAGCTGCCTTGGCTGCCCTTCCCACGCGCGCAGGTCCATCTCCGTCGAAACCCACGCGAACGCGACGACATCCTAAAAAAAAGGAACCCACGCCACGACGGCCGCCCTTCTCCTCGCCTGAGCAGGTCCCCTCCCCTCTCCGGCAATAACCGCCAACCACTAACCCTTATTTGGCAGCAACCACGGCGGCGCCACCGCCAAATCGATCACGAATGTCCACCGCCTCTGCTGTGGGGTGCGCCTACCGTTACTGCTCCCCCCACGGAGCAACTAGTTAGCGAGCGCTTCCTCATAAGTGTTCCAGCGATCGTTCCCACGTACCGTCACTTGGCGCGTTTTCAGTCGTCGCCACGTGTCGCATTCTAAGCGTTCCCTTCGGATTTTATTTTTTTATCTTTCCACACACGTTTTCACCTTTTTGGAGTGGTTTTTTCCCGATTTTTTTTTGTGTTATGATTTTTCACCGGTCTTTCGTGGCTTTTGGATGAAAAAAATCAAAAAAAAGAAAAACGTGTTTTCTTTTTTTAACGCAAAAAAACGTGATTTTTTTGTGAGAGGCACGGTTTTGCTTCCGCGAAAGGCACGGTTTGGCCTCGAAGAGGCACGGCTTTGCCTCTCAAAAGGAAAGAAACGCGTTTTTTGCTTTTTTTTTCTCGCGAGAGGCACGGTTTTGCTTTCGCGAGAGGCACGGTTTTGCTATCGCGAGAGGCACGGCTCCCGAAAGGGAAAAACACGTTTTCTGCTTCTATTTTTTACCGCGAGAGGCACGGTTTTGCTTCCGCGAGAGGCACGGCTCCCGAAAGGGAAAAACGCGTTTTCTACTCGTTTTTTTTCCGTGAGATGCACGATTTTGCTTCCACGAGAAGCACGGTTTTGCCTTCGCGAGAGGCACGGTCCGTGCCTCTCGGAAAGGAAAAAAAACGTGTTTTCTTTTTTTCTATCGCGTGAGGGTTTTTTCGTCCAGTTTTTTCGTAAAATAAAAAGTTCGTTAAAACTTATCAACATGGGATCTAGTTTTGTAGATCTCGACATGAAAAAACCAACGGTGAAAACGGTTCGAGATTTGGACGTACGCGTTTAGGAGGCTAAATGTTTTGAAAATACAAATCTACGAAAAAAAAGAAAACTCTCAGGGTCACGACAAGTGGCACGCATGCAGTGTGCCGCTTGTCGCAAACTGAGGGGTGGAAGCTGCCTTGGCTGCCCTTCCCATGCGCGCAGGTCCATCTCCGTCGGAACCCACGCGAACGCGACGACATCCTAAAAAAAAGGAACCCACGCCACGACGGCCGCCCTTCTCCTCGCCTGAGCAGCTCCCCTCCCCTCTCTGGCAATAACTGCCAACCACTAACCCTTATTTGGCGGCAACCACGGCGGCGCCACCGCCAAACCGATCGCGAATGTCCACCGCCTCCGCCGTGGGTGTGCCTATCGTTACTGCCCCCCCCCCCCCCACGGAGCAACTAGTTAGCGAGCGCTCCCTCACAAGCGTTCCAGCGATCGTTCTCACGCGTTGTCACTTGGCGTGTTTTCAGTCGTCGCCACGTGTCGCATTCTAAGCGTTCCCTTCGTATTGTTTTTTTATTTTTCCGCACACGTTTTCGCCTTTTTGGAGTGGTTTTTTCGGAATTTTTTGTTGTGTTATGGTTTTTCACCGGTCTTTCGTGGCTTTTGGATGAAAAAAATCAAAAAAAGAAAAACGTGTTTTCTATTTTTACGCGAAAAAAACGTGCTTTTTTGTGAGACGCATAGTTTTGCTTCCGCGAAAGGCACGGTTTGGCCTTGAAGAGGCACGGCTTTGCCTCTCAAAAGGAAAAAAACGCATTTTTTGCTTTTTTTTTATCGCGAGAGGCACGGTTTTGCTTCCGCGAGAGGCACGGTTTTGTTATCGTGAGAGGCACGGCTCCCGAAAAGGAAAAACGCGTTTGCTGATTGTTTTGCTTCCGCGAGAGGCACGGATTTGATTCAGCGAGAGGCACGGTTTTGCTATCGTGAGAGACATGGCTTCCGAAAGGGAAAAACACGTTTTCTGCTTCTATTTTTTACCGCGAGAGGCACGGTTTTGCTTCCGCGAGAGGCACGGCTCCCGAAAGGGGAAAACACGTTTTCTACTCGTTTTTTTACCGTGAGATGCACCATTTTGCTTCCGCAAGAGGCACGGTTTTGCCTTCGCGAGAGGCACGGCCCGTGCCTCTCGGAAAGGAAAAAAAAGTGTTTTCTTTTTTTTCTATCACGTGAGGGTTTTTTCGTCCGGTTTTTTTCGTAAAATAAAAAGTTCGTCAAAACCTATCAACATGGGATCTAGTTTTGTAGATCTTGACATGAAAACCAACGGTGAAAACGGTTCAAGATTTGGACGTACGATTTAAGAAATAAATGTTTTGAAAATATGAATTTACGAAAAAAAGAAAACCCTTAGGATCGCGACAAGTGGAACTGAGGGATGGAAGCTGCCTTGGCTGCCCTTCCCACGCGCGCAGGTCCATCTCCGTCGGAACCCACGCGAACGCGACGACATCCTAAAAAAAAGGAACCCACGCCACGACGGCCGCCCTTCTCCTCGCCTGAGCAGCTCCCCTCCCCTCTCCGGCAATAACCGCCAACCACTAACCCTTATTTGGCGGCAACCACGGCGGCGCCACCGCCAAACCGACCGCGAATGTCCACCACCTTCGCCGTGGGGTGCGCCTACCGTTACTGCCCCCCCCCCCCCCCCCCGGCAGCCTGCCGCACCTCTACCGTGGGCAGCTGCTTTCTTGAGCACGATCTCCGCCCCGACCTGCTCGCCGCTTCCAACATTATCTCCTCACACGCGCTCAGGAACGCACTGATCGACGCATACTCCAGGAACGGGGCTGGTTCTTGGACGCCTACATGGTGTTCGACGAAATGCCGAGACGGGACATCGTGTCCTGGAGCACGGCCAGGGCTGCGATGGTGCGAATTGGATGTTTGAAGAGATGCCAGAGCAACAAATGAAGCGAACTGGGTCTCAAAAGTCAGCAGGGTCGAATTGGATTGAACCTCATGAAGCATTCCATGAGTTCACAGCGGGGGACAGAAAATACTCAGACTCTGACCAGATATTCCAAGATGCTTGACAGGCTGACTTCGTGTTAAGGATGTTGGCTACATTCCAGCAGGTCATAACATCCTTGTGCAGTGAGTCCTTTGCCAACGGCATGCTCAATTTCTCATGTCGCAGTGACAAACATGTGGATTGTTCAATCTATGCACAGAAGCACTTGCTCCAGTGAATCCTGCAACCAGAAAAATGCCGTGACATGTTACAAGAAGACTCTGTCGTGTTACAGAATTACCCACGATGGCTTGAGAACCCACAGATCTGTTCCAGGATTTCTCAGCATCTGCTCTTCTGCCATCAGGTTTGCTCTGTCACGAACTGCAACTATGTTAAGAAGAAAGCTGGTGATGGAATGGAGTGATCAAACACTGCCAATATAGTGCTGGGTTTATCGAATGGTTCATGGGTTAGTACTTTTAATGCTTCACTTCATCTGGTTAATCAAAATCAAAACAAGCTATAAGGTTAGGGTCCTCTAAAAATAAGGAAGCGAGAAGACCTCAGAATAAAAAAGAAGTGATTTTGTAGTTACATTGTAGCCGCAAAGTGATTATGTTGGAAAAGTGGAATAGTTGAGTGTTTTATTTTTTGCATGTACCACTTCACAAGAATGTCTTAGAGACGAAGCAGAATACAGTCTTCGGTAAAATTCCGAGTCAGGTATCAAGCTTGTATCTAGTACAACAATATAAATCATCCATTTGTACTTCTTTTTTTGGTTGTCTTTCACGCTTTGTATATATGTTACTGGCATGCTATATTATCAGGTCTTTTCTTTTGTCTTCTGTTTCAAGTTTTAACACACTGCTAAGATATGAAGAAGCCTGATTTAGGTTGCTGTGATATTTATGATAACTATTCAACATGATGTTTTTTGTTTGGCATGCATCTGGGTCATACATTAGCATTTCCTTTAAAAAAGGAGATTGACAGGGCTATGAGTTTTGAGATGCACCTAACCAGAATATTTAAGTTACCAAGCAGAATGTCTATCAGGAACAAGAAAGAAATGGCTTGCGGGATGTTTAGAAGTTTAAAGATACAATTGTAAATTATTTTGTTCTGCAACATGCCTGCAAATGATGAGAATGATATAATTGTGTGCTAAATAAGTTTTTCACATAAACCGATACTCAAGAATTTATTTTAAAGAAATGTCACCCAATTTTATATGGAGGCAACATGTTAATAAAATCTCCCCATGATAATCAAGACAAAAAGTTGACTTGTCTTTTAGTACTTTTCTTCTCATAAAGGCATCCGAAAATCATGAAGTATCTTCTTTTAGAGATATCATGTTTTATGATATGCCCCACAAATGCACCCTGTTCATCAACATACATGTAGCAAGTCAAGTCACCTTGAACCATGTCTGAATTTCTAGCAAATTCACCAAAGTACACCAGCTAAAAATTGAATACAACTGGAATCACAGTAAACAAGACAAGACAGAATGCACACTAAATGGTTCAGATATAGCTTGTAGATGAACCTGCCTGCAATTTCTCATCTGTCATAGATTTTGGGTGTTTCTAATAAATTCTACAGGCTACAAACTCCACAACAGTCCCCTAAACACTAACTTGATGGCATGCACTTTCTGGTAAAAAGAAATATAGCAAAGACTTATAGAGAGAAAATAGTTATCCTCTTGAGTTATCCCAAGAAAAAATTAGTGCTTCAATCTATTTCTTGCTCTAAGTGCATCGGGATAAATCTACTCCCTCCGTCCCGGTGCATAGGGCGTTTAAGTGCCCACACAGCGACCACGAAAAATCGGGAATATATCAGACTAGATTAATGATTTCTGCTGGGCCCACAAGAAAAACCTGGAGTAGCCAACCAGCATGTCTGTTCTCCTGTCATTAATGACTAATTCCCTGCTAAAAATTCCTGCTTAATGCGCTATCGAATGGAAAGAGCAGCATGCATATGTAATTAAATGATGGGAGAAATGAGGGGAGTAGCGGCTTATGTACAAGGGATATCTATTTTCCGTTAGGCGCCCAATGCACTGGGACGGAGGGAGTAAAAAGTTAGCTTGGAAATAAAAATTTAAACTGAGTAATGGCTTGGTTATGCGAGCGTGTTGTTGACCTGTTAGCTGGCCCTGCAGGTGGGCAGCCACCCGTATTCAAACCTGGCACAAAGCAAGTGAGTGCACCGTGTCGCGTAGGGGGGACATGTGTCAGTCCAACCACCCGGGGAAGAAAATACCTTCTAAAAGAAGAAGCAATGGGTCAGTTACATGTAATTGAATGTGCTCAAAATCCAGCCCAAAATGACGAAATCTCTCATAAATGAATGCATTAATATAGGACTAGAAACAAAAGGCATTGAAAGGCCAAATGAGCTCATCAGTGTCCATGTCGAGTTGTCATTGAATCGTAATCAAATATTTATAATCACTCCTAATAAAGAACGTAACACCTCAAGGTTATCTACAAAAAGGGTAGACAGACATCTTTCACCGGTATCGTGGGCTTCTCCTGGTGATAAGGTGAGCTGAAAATTCTCTCGTGTTCTTGGGAGTTTAGCTCTCTAGTCTCTGCGCTGTTGTGCTTGATTTTGTTTGTGCGAAATCTACTCTTTCCCATCTATTTGTTTTTGCTATGCTCTTTTGGTATGCCCTGTGCAGAAAGGTGTGGGGGTACGGGGAGATCACCTCTATTCTTCCTCGCTTGTTGATCCTGCCTTGGCTCCTCTTGTTGTGCGTCTCCTATTTCTTGTAGTTTCTCGTCAACAGTTTGTTTGTGGCGGTGAAGGTTCGTGGAATTGCTTTGTAAAGTTCTGTTTTCTGCACATTTCATCTTTGGAATCCTTCTCCTGTCACATTTTGTTACAGATCTGGATCTTGTCTACCATTTTCCTCGCTTTGCATTTATTTTCATCTTCATTATCATGTGTGTGTCCTTATTTTCCATAAATGCCAAATTTGAGGTCTCTTCTTGCTGACGCAAGCTAATCGCTTTTGTCTGCTTCAGATAAGGAGGAATTGATTAAGCCGGCAGACATAATCCAGTTTCTTGTGAGCTAAGGACTCTTGGCTGGATAAAACTCCTTGTACACCATTGCTTCACACTCAAGAACTTTGTAAGTACGAGACATCCTTTCTTGTTTTCTATTGCTTGTTGATCAGAATTTTCCGAGTATCTGTCAAGTGATGCATCTTTGCTGTGGTGTGAAGTCATACTTGGTTGGGTTCCTAACGCCTTAATTTCCACTGTGTAGTATGAGTGTGCAAATCATACATGTTGAACCATTTTAATGCTCTGACTGAATATACTAAATCAGTCACAAAAGAAAAAGGATACCAAGTTCATGCATTTATTTTGTTCTAAATATTCTTCTCATTATATATATTTGATGATACTACAATAACCCATCATTTATCTGTGGATATTTATTAGGACCAGGAACAAAAGTGGAAGGCAAGACCTATCTTCCAGAATACTCGGTACTCGGCCACTTGCAGATTGTAGAGTAAACTTGAAAGGCAATTGGTGGTTATCATAAAACATGGAGAATAAACCAATTGAGCATCTTAGTAACAGCTTCACAATAACACCCACAAATGGATCTTCATATGCTGAATGGGAAATGCTAAAGCAGACAATACTTGCACATGAAGCTACATTCCGGAAACAGGTAGATTATGACGTTACTCATACTATGTGCTTTTAGTAGTCTAGAGATTGCTTACATATGCAAGTGATGTTTTTTTTCTTATATTTGTCCATAGGCGTAACTGTTTCTCATTTCTATACGGTTTTGACATCTTTATTTATAGGTCTATGAACTTCATCGTCTGTACAAGGTTCAGAAGGACCTAATGGCATTGCAATGTCGAGGAGGTGAATCAAATGGATATTCTCAAGCAATATCATATTCTTTACCATCTAGGGGTATAAGAAGAGTCCAGCAAATTGGGCCTCCAGCAGGACATGATATGAGGAAACCTTCTGGAAAATTCATGAAGGGAAAACATATAGAGCGTAGCTTGAACAGAGTGTCTATGAGGCATAGCAATAGCGGGTCCACAAAAGAAATGCTCCTTCAGGTTCCAGCTGATGCAGATGATAGTGATGATGATGTGGTGACAGTATGGGAGAACCCTGCAAAGAGTTTGCCAAGAAATAGTGGTTCAGTTGTTTGTACCACTCTGAAGCTTAGCATTGAACGCACCTCACCCATGGACAAGAATTGGGCCACTGGTTTACAGCCATCAGGTGTCTCAACAGTGAATGCTTTGAACAAAAAAGTGATAGGGTCATCTAGTACTATCAAGAAAACAAACTTCCCAAGTGTGGGTGCCTCCAGTTCTAAGAACCAGTCTTATTCATACGGCCATAAATTAGATGGTACGATTTTCTTAATTTATTTAGAAACTTGTGTATCTTTATGTTTAAACCAATTTCTAAGCATCAATGCACACTAATTGTATCTTATTTTCCTTTTCTAGATCGAAGCGCTGGCATGGAATGGCTCACACACAAGAAAACTGGTGTTGATTCCTCAACCGCGCATTACCAGTCCAGCTCTAGCATCGTCAATCCAGGAATATTTGCAGCATCCAGCTCCAATGCTGCACCCAGATCTCTATGGCAAAGCAGCGCCACAGATTACACGACTAGGAGGCATTATGCTGACGCTGAATTGCCCGGTGCTCAGAATGGCCGACTTCCAACATTTCAAAGATATCACCGCCTTCATTCATCAGAGATTCCTGGAGGGGCTCAGTATCAACATCCTTCCCCATTTTATGATTGTCCCAAGGATGTGAATCTGAAGAATGGTCCTCGAGATGCAACTGCCACTCTGGGACAAGCAAGTGAGAATGCATCAAAGGAAATCTTGTGGGACAGAAAGAAGCTGCAAAACTCGATGAAGAAAATCACCATGAAGAAATCACAAGTGTCACCGAGTCGTGAGTATGGGCATTCCGAGATTTCGCCTGGTTCCATGGGTTATTCAGGAGGTAGCACAAGAATTCTTGGTTTCACTATTAGTACAGCCACCGAGAAAGATCCTCAACGCTCATCCACTTCGTCCACTACACACGTGGGCGCAGACAGCACACCCTCGAGCAAGGGCGTAGTTGACATGGAAATGCAATTCCAGAACAAGAAGGATGGCACCAGTGTCAGAAACCTCATTGACCTGAATGTTGCACTGCCGGTCATGGATGTTACAGAGATGGATGCCTGCCAGTCAGAAGGCGACGCTGTTCCTCAAAAACCAGATGGTCCTTCCAATGAATCCCTTGTTATAAATGCTGCAGCAAAGAATCTCATGGTCATGCATACGGGTGAATTCCAAGCAGGACCACCTCAAGGTAATATTCTGCACTGGTTTGCTGGCCTTGCAACATCAGGGGAGAGCACAGTGGCCTATAGTAATGAAATGACCAATGTTGATACGACTCTGAAGCTTTGACACTGCAACTGTTCGAAACCAAAGACTGTTTCCGGTAAAGCCAATTCAAGCATAGCGACACCTCAAGAAGACATCCAAAAGGACATTATTTAGGTTCAGATTTAACTTTAGATTTCTTAGTTGATGGGAATCTACTACTCCCTCCGATCCTAATTGTCGTTGATTTAGTACTACTAAATCAATGACAATTAATATGGATCAGAGGGAGTAAGAAGTTTTAGAGAATTGAGGAACTAGTCCTATAGTTCACAACTCTATGGCAGGCTCTAGAAACGCAAACATCTTTCTTATTACCTTTGTTTTACAATAAACTCTGTTTCGAGATTTACTTTGCCAATGAATGTTTTATTTTAATATCACTGCCTTTGAGTGCTCTGGTAGTTCCATTTAGCTCCTGGCCATGCTGGCATGTTGACAGCATGATATGATGTTTTGACTTGCTGGAGAACAGATCTTAGCAAAATGTTATCTCAAGATGTCATCTGTGGTATACTTTTCATGCTCAACGGGTCGTAGGTTAACGTCTGCTAGAGGTGATTGAACTATACAACATATTGGAGCAAAGGCTTTCTATTTTTAATAGAAAATTCATGTATAGTATAGAGGCCGCGTCATTTAATTTGGATCGGAGGGAGTATCACTTAAGAAATTTTGAGATAGAAGAAGTATGTTACTCCCTCTGTTTCCTAAATATTTGTCTTTTTATAGATTTCACTATGAACTATATACGGATGTATGTAGACATAATTTAGGATGTAGATTCATTCATTTTGTTTTATATGTAGTTCATAGTTGAATCTCTACAAAGACAAATATTTAAGAACGGAGGAAGTATTAAGTAGAGATACAAATGCTATTTCGAGCAGGGGAAAATCAACAACACTCTGCTGGGTCCTTTTGACATCTGGCTGGGCCGGGGCTTGGGCTAGGCTTCTTCAACGAAATCACAACTTAAGTAGTACCCTTTTCAAAGGTCATTTTCATCTTTCTAGGTTGCGACAAGTGGTATACTGTATGTGTGCCAAGTTTTCCTTTTTCTGTAAATTGTTTTATTCGAAATGTAGTATCTCCTAAGTCATGCATCCAAATCTCGAACTATTTTTACTGTTGGATTCTTCGGATCAAGATCTTCAAAACTAGATCTCATATTGATAGGTTTCGACGAACTTCTTTTTCAGAAAAAAAAACAGAACCATGAGCACGTTTCGTTTCCTTTTTCGAAAAGGCATAATTATGCCTCTTACAAAAGCAAATTTGTGCCTCCATGAGAAACAAATGTGTACCTTTGGTGGAAAAAAAACTTTTCTGAATTGTGCCTCTCGCAGAAGCAAATTCGTGCATCCATGAAAAGTAAATATGTGCCTCTCGCGAAAAAAGGGAAAACGAGTTTTTTTTCTTTTTCGAAAGACACGATTGTGCCTCTCATGGAAACAAATTTGTGCCTCCAGGAGAAGTAAATATGTGACTTCCGCAAAAGAAAAACAAAGAAAACATATATTATTTTCCTTTTCCAAAGGCACGACTCTGCCTTTCGCGAAAGCAAATCCGTATCTCCTCGTGGAATGAAATTCTGTGCCTCTCGTAAGAAAAATACGCATTTTTTGCACAAAGCATTTTTTGTTTTTTTCCAAAAAGGAAAAGCAATGAAAAATCGAAAGTTGAAAAAAAATCAAATAAAAGCCAAAAACGTGTAAAAATAAAATAAAATAATCCAGCAGGAGCCCCCGACACGTTCCACCAAAAATGACCCTTGCGGGGTTCTCCAAGAAGTACTCCTTGATTTGTTTCTCTCCTTCTTCAGCCAAGCTTTTGCTAGGCCCATCTGGAAGCCTTGGGCGGTTGGGCCCGATATTCAAAAGTATTCGTGTGGAGTGGCGGAGCTAGGCCGGATGTTGGGGGGATGTAGCAAAAATGATTGTTTGGGGAGGGGACAAAAGCTAAAAAAAATCCTAATGTAAACAGCCCCTTTAAAAATTTCTGTAGAATTTGTAGTGAGGCTGGGGCCATGGCCCCTGTCGGCCCCAACTAAGCTTCGCCGTTATCTGTGTGGCTGACTCCCAGGAACAACTAGTTAGCGAGCATTTCCTCACAAGCGTTCCAGCGATCGTTCTCACACGTCGTCATTTGGCGTCTTTTCAGTTGTCGCCACATGTCGCGCTTTAAGTGTTTTCTTCGGATTTTTTATTATTTTTTCGCACGCGTTTTCGTCTTTTGGAGTGGGGTTTTTTCGAATTTTTTTGATGTTTCGGTTTTCCACCGATCTTTCTTAGCTTTTGAACGAAAAAAAATCAAATTATTTTTTCACGAAAAAACGCGTTTTCTGTTTTTTTACGCGGGAAAACGCGTTTTCTGTTTGTTTTTTGTGAGAGGCACGGTTTTGCCTTCGTGAGAGGCACGACTGTGCCTATCAAAAAGGGGAAAACACATTTTCTGTTTTTTTACGAGAGGCACGGTTTTGCTTCCGCGAAAGGCATGATTTTGCCTTCACGAGAGGCACGCCCGTGCTTCTCAGAAAGGAAAAAACGCGCTTTCTGTTCTTTTTTTTTCTTCGAGAGGCACGGTTTTGTTTTCACGAGAGGCACGGTTTTTCTATCACGAGACGCACGGGTGTGCCTCTCCCGAAAGGGAAAAAACGCGTTTTCTGCTCTCTTTTTTTCTGCAAGAGGCATGGTTTTGCTTCCGCGAGAGACACGATTTGCCTTCGCGAGAGGGTTTAGGGAAAAAACACGTTTTCAGTTTTTATTTCTATCGCGTGATCTAGTTTTCTCGTGAAAAAACAAGTTCGTCAAAACCTATCAACATGGGATCTAGTTTTGAAGATCTCGACGCGAGCAAGCCAACGATAAAAACGGTTCGAGATGTAGACACACAGTTTAGGAGATAAAACATTTTGAAAATACGGATCTACAAAAAAAAGGAAAACTCGTCGGTAGAGACAAGTGGCCCGCATGCAGTGCGTCATTTGTCGCAACCTGGGGAGGTGAAAGTAATCGTTGAAAGGTGTACTCGCTAACTAGTGATTTCGACGTATACCTCTATATTTATACCTACTAATAGGTATATATCTATATCTATTAATAAAAAAGGATTGCTTATGCCTGTAGGTCATGTTTTTGCAGAAAACCCTGAGCTTTCGGTTAATTGACCCACGGTTCTGCTCTAAGTGAGTCCAAATACTCTTTCACTTTTTTGCAAAAAAAAAAAACACTTGATATTTTGTTTAATAAACTCGTGGTCCATGGACAGATTAAATTGCTTTTTAAAAATATGCCTATCCTTTTAGACTAACTTCAATTTTGACATGTTATACATAAAAATTAATTAGACAAATCTGTAGAATCTGTATATGTTATTATTTTACCTGTTAAACATATCTAAAATGATATCTAGGTTGCAATCTTAATTAATAACTCGCGATCTGTCTTTCTTTCGTACTTGTGTAGATCCGGATCGGAAATCAAAACCTAACCAAAGCCTCATCGGAGACGAAAGAAACCATCTATAACCTTGGATGCACACATCTACAAAACCTCTCAAGGGGAAAAGGAAAGCAGTTTCTCATCTTATGCGGAGAGAGAGACACACACCTTAGGATTGACCACAATCAAACGCGTTGTGGTAGTGTGAGCATTGAGGCCACCGTCGTCGAGGTGGAAAGAAGGATAAGTTGCAACACAAATGTGATGCACATGAACCTATTGGGGTCTTGAGTTATGATTATTAGGTTAGGGGTGTGTGATATTTTTTCTTTCCTAGTGCAACGCACAGGCTCTTTTGCTAACTTCCTGTTGAAATAAAGGACGTGGATCTATTGGGGTATTGAGTCATGGTTTTTGTATTAGGGGTGTCTGGTATTTCTTTTTCTCCCGTTATAATGCACGTCGCACGAGCTCTTTTATAAGTACTAACAAAGGGATTAGAGCTTCTGCTCATGTGTCCCATACAAAAAAAAAACCCATCTTTTCTAGCAATTAGCCTGCTGTCCACCTTTAAGTGAAAGAGAACAAACCGTTTTTTACAGTTCTATAGAAAAAATCTCTCCTTTTTTCTGGTAAATAACCCGCACTCCATGACAGAAAGCAAATCGTTTTTTCGTGAAATGTTGATACATTAGAGAATATGCTTGTAGAGGTTTCCTCGGCAATCTCACTGCTCAATAACCATTAAATTCTGGACCTTGTAATGATCCTCAACTCTTAAAGGTAAGAAAGCTTATTGCGAAAGTCCATGATCTTGCACATCCTGTGTACGAGTTGTGTCTTCGATTGTTGCTACGGCTGTGCACTTATTATTCCTCATAGCATTGTCTCAAAGGCTTAAATCATGAGGTGAAACGAGGAACACATGAAGCTACAAAACGTACTAATGGAGCAGCAAAATGTATTCCCTCCGGTCTTTTTACTCCGCATATTGAAGTCAAACTTCGTAAAGTTTGACCAACTTTATAGAAAAACCTATCAACATCCATCATAGAAAATTAATATCATTAGATGCGTAATGAATTTAGTTTCATATTGTATTACTTTAGTATGGTAGATGTTGATATTGATGTCTTTGAGAAAATTAATACCATTAGATGCGTAATAAATATCATCAGATTGTTTTCTCAAACCAAGAGCAGAGAATACTAATAAAATATAATGAAAAGTTCAAACATTAAAATTACTACTCCCAAATGTTCAATTGATCGGTCACCAAAAAAAAGGAGATCAAAAGAATCTTTCTAATCAATAAGGAGTCACACTTCAGTACAACCTCGTCACTAAACGTATAGAAGATAATATGTACCTTTTGCATATCGCACCCACTTTTGTATTTATTCTTTTAGAAGAACACCGCACTTTATTTCATTCATTCAAGTTTAAAGGGACACAAAGGTGATCCAGAGGACCATTAAGCCACACATGCCGACCAATACATAGTGTAGTGGACGATCTAGCTAGTCTGGTGTGCGTCACCATTGCTTGTGCGATGCTCATGGGCAAACTCGCAACTCTGCAATCTCATCATTCTATCGTCGATCTCTTTAAGGATCATGCAGTACTCACCAAGGTGTCGGTTGCTCTTCAGGTCATTAATGACTCAGACAGTCAGATGCAATACATGCTTTAGAGATATACAAATCCTCCGCAAGAGCAAGCGCTTCTCTGCATGCGCACGCCTCCAAGGTAGTAGGCTCTGTCACAACTTGGAAAACAACTGCGGACGCTCCCAAGAAAATACCATGATCATCTCGACAGGCCACCCTAACGGCGCCAGTGATTGATGATTTAGCTACCGTCGCATCAACATTCATTCTCACCTCCCCCAAGCTTGGTGTCGTCGTTTCTCACGACAGATGCCATGGGTAGGCTTATTAAAGGTGGTTGGGACCGGAGGACGCCGATGGGCTCCGGGAGCGGGATTAGGTACAAGCGGTGACTGACACATGATGTACCCAGGTTTGGGGCCCTCCGTGGGAGGTAATATCCCTAGTCCTTCCTGATCTAGTTGATCGATGGGGAAAGGCTACAATGTTGCTCCTTGAGCCGTGTCTAGAGGTGAAAGAAGGAGCGGCTGACTCCCCTTCCCTTGCTACGAGGGTGGCTACGGAACGAGGTGTTCCTTTGTGTGTGTGTGTGTGTGTGTGTGTGTTCTGGTCTATCTGTTGCTTGCCTTTGCATGGGGGGACTCTGGGGGGTTTAAAGTCCAACCCCCCGGATTACAACATGGATGGAAAGCCGCGAGAGGGCCCCAGCTGGCAGCCTCTGTAACCGGACGTGGGCCCCCCGGCTACAGGGTCTCGTCGCTGGTAGGGCCCGCCAGCTGGGAGGTCCCGTCGAGAGCTGGAGGGGCCCGCATGGTAGGTCCCAGCAATGGTCACTTCACGGCACGAGTCATCCTTCGGGGCGTTGCTTTGTGGTAGCCGGCCGCGGTCAACGGTACGGCCGGCCGCACTGTAGCCATGCCGGGGCATGTAATGGAGTGGTTGGAGGCGTGCCGGCACTGTTGGAGGCCCGGTCACGGTCAGCAGAAGTAAGCGGCACTATTGCCTTCATTGTAGCCATACGGGCACTGACCCCGTCGGGATGGGGGGCACTGTTGCCGTGCATGCCTTGGTCGTGCGATCCAAGGCACGGCCGGCTAGGGGGGCAGGGGTCCTCGCCCCCAGCCGGCAAGCTTACCGGAGCCGGCCAGGCATAGCCGGTAGGACCCAGTCGGCATGGCGTAGCCGGCTGGGTGCAATCTGGACTGTAGGGGAGAGGCGGCGCCCTTCAGTCATTTCAAAAAGCTGGAGTTGTGGGTCATTTTAGGCTACCCCGGGGTTATCCCCCCGACAGTAGTCCCGAAGCAAGGGAGGCCCGCCGCCATGCCGCGGCGGACCTCGTCGGCTTAAACATTGCCTTAGTGTCGCAGCCCGCTTCGGGAGCCGGACGTCAAGGGGCGAACGGCCGCCGGCTACGCAGTCAGCCGACGCTTCGAGCGCCGCCCCGGGCGCCCCGTCGGGCGGTACATCTGCACCATGTGGGAGGCGTAACAGGCCGCGGCCCTGTCAGACCGCGCAGCGGACAAGACCAGACTGTGAGGCGGGGCCCGCCACGGCCGT
The DNA here is from genome assembly GCA_022496015.1 of Hordeum marinum. NCBI lineage: Eukaryota > Viridiplantae > Streptophyta > Magnoliopsida > Poales > Poaceae > Hordeum > Hordeum marinum. Next base: position 405,435,350 of record CM039676.1, on the reverse strand, counting down.
GGCCTCGGCTCGCGCACGGATCTTCTGCGACTTGGGCCGTCAGTTGGCGCTCGCGAGGGTAGTAACTGCCATCCCGCATGCTACGGGGATCGTGGGGGAGGTGCGCAATGAATCCGCCCCCCACGACCGTCCGCGCGAGGTTTAAATGGGGAGGGGAAAGGGAGTGAAACAACACATTCGTTCCCCTCGCCCCTATCGCTTCGCTCTCATCACCCTTCTCCTCTCGCTCTAACAGAACGAGAGAAAGAGGGAAAAGCCCATGCTTCTCGCCATGCCTCTGTCGTCGCTGCCGGAGTCCACTCTGTAGTCGAGCTCCAGCGCCTGCCGCCATGCCCGCAAGCCCCTCAATGAGCCATGGCAAGCTAGGTGGCATGGGCCGGCAGCATCGTCGACGAGCAGTTCATCGAGCACCTCCGCCACCGCCACAAGTTGTCGTCGGAGGAGCTCATCAAGGAGCGCATTGCTGGGCCGGAGAATTCCCCGGCCCCACGGGACGGCGAGGTGGTCGTCTTCGCCGAGCACTTCCTCCGCAGGCTTGGGCTGCCGGCGAGCATGTTCTTCCTACGATTCTTGACACAGTTTGGCCTGCAGCCGCACCACCTCGCCCCCAACGCCTTCCTACAGCTGGCGGCCTACGTAACCCTCTACGAGGGGTACCTGGGTGTGGAGCCAAGGCTTGACCTCTAGTTCCGCCTCTTCTTCCTCAAGTGGCAGACGGTGAAGGACCCGGCGACGCAGAAGGCAATCATGACCGCCTGCAGGGGCGCTCTGATCCACATTCGCCAGGGAGCCGGCTTACCGAAGCTCCCACTGCAGGAGTCGGTGAAGAACTAGAAGCGGTGGTTCTTCTTACATGAAGAACATGAAGCCGGAGGAGGACCGCATCAACCTCCCCGACTTCGTCAACTTGCCGCCGGTGGTGATGCTGAACTGGCGGACGGCTCCGCCTCAGGCCCTAGAGATAGTGGATTGTCTTTGTGAGCGGGTGCTGCATATGACCGAGTCGGAAGGCCTGAAGGCGTCCGATCTGCTGACAACGATGGTGGCGCGTCGGGTGCAGCTGCTGTAGAGCCGGTCGCACCTCATCTGCCAAATGGGGGGCCGGCATGACCCCTGCCGGCTCTCCACCAAGGAGCTGAAGCTGGTTCATGTGGCACGAAGGGTGAATGCCATCTCCTCGGCGAAGCTGAAGGAGGGGAGTTGGCACTGGGGGAAGACTCCGTATAGCCGGAGCCATCCAACGTCGTCGGTAAGTGGTTCAGCCGTCTCATCCTTCTTTTCTCCACCAGGGGTGCCCCCTTGATTTGATGGCAAAAAGAACCTCCCCACTCGCATGTTTTCCCCTTGCTGTAGGAGTACGGGGAGCCGGCCGCCGACGTGGCAGACTCGAACCCCGAGGAGGTGGAGGACGTCGACGACGTGGAGCCGGTGGACTCGGATCGAGCCGGCGCATCTGAAGCCGGGGAGACAGAGACGGAGATGGAGGCTACTGAGTCGACGGGAGAGTCCCCTCCCCAGCCAAATTTGCGGGATTGGACTGACGACGATCCTGAGTCGGAGGAGTCATGCAATGCAGAGGCTCTGGAGGACCTTGAGGCCTCGGAGGATGAAGCCTCGGCGCCGCCGAGGAGGCACCTTCGTCGTACCGGCGACGAGCCCGGCCGGGACGACGCGGCAGCCGGTGGTAAGGGGAAGCAGGTGGCCGGCTCCAGGCCGGCACCTAAACGGGCTGCCACCGAGCAGCCGGGCAGCAGTCGTGGAGGCGGCGGGAAGAAGAGGCGGGTCGTCCCGACGGGCCCCGCAAGCAGGGCGGTCCTTGTTGTCATCGGGTAAACCACACCCCCATAAATTTCGTTCCCTTGGTTCTTTCTTCTTCCCTCCCCTTCTTATTATGTTTTCTCAGGGAGGCACACGCCCTGTGGAGGACCCCGGCAAGCGACGCCGCGGGGACGATGCCGTCGAGTACCACCAAGGAGAGGGAGCGCGAGTCCTGGTGTGACCTGGAGGTGTCCCAGTAGGAGCTATGCACCGAGGGGCACCACCTGTGGGAGGAGGCAGTGAGGAAAAGGATGTCGTGGGGAGGAGCCGGCGGGGAGGTGGCCGACTAGTCGTGGGAGCTGTTCCCCGAGGGCCGGGAGAGGCGGTCCAAGGACCGCCACGATCCCACGCGGCAGGCGGAGGCGGACGCGAAGGCCGCGGAGGACACGCGCGCGGCGGTAGGTGTCGGCCCGGCCCGCGCCGATGGCAAGGAGGAGGAGGCGGATCGCGGCACAGATCTCGCAGGGGCAGACGACGTGTTGCCGGGGGTGAAGGGTCCCCGGATGTGGAAGCGGCGGCCCCGGGAGCACCTGCTCCGGACATGCCGGCTCCAGAGGTGCCGCCTCTAGAGACTCCGGTCCCAGAGGTGCCGACTCCCGACGATCTGGCTCCAGAAACGCCAGCGCCCGGGTCGAGCCAGGCGGGAGAAGCTGGAGGCGGAGGACCGAGGCGGGAGGTCGAGGCGCCTAAGGGGTCGAGCGGCATAGGCTCCTCGTCTGGGGCCCCTCGCACGATGGTGCCGGGAGGAGACGGCCCCCTGGTGACCTCAAGCAAGGGAGGGCCAGCAGACGGGGGCCAGCCGCAGCAAAGCTGGGCTACAGCTAGCCGCCTGGTCACCAGGGACCCGCCGAGTGCTCTTGGGGCGGCGGTGTCTGTTGCGATCGAGGCGTTCACCGCCTGCCATACCCAGACGACGCAAGACACCTAGGCAGCCAACGACCGGCTGGTGTAGCTAGAGTGAACCGTCGTGGTAACCTTCCATTTTTTCTTTCTTTTTCTTGTTCTCGGCGTTTTCTCCAATGGGGGCGGGCTATCACACCCACTGGGTGTAGCCCTCGATACTCGAGCCGGTTGTGGCGTAGGCGGGTCGAGTCTAATGTTGCGTCACGACTTTGTTTTTTGCAGGCGGCGCATGACCGTCGGGTGACCGCGTACAACACCTTGCTGAGCTTGTACCGGGAGAACGAGGGCCGGCTGGCCACCCTATCCCAAGACCTGCGAGGTGAGATCTTCACGACTTTTAGGGCGGGGGTGTAGCCCCCGGGATTCAAGCCGGACGCCGTGGAGGCAGGCCGAATCCCCTCCTTCTTCTCTTGTCTTCTAATTTAGGTTTCTCCGTCTTGGGCAGACACCAACGCCGAGACGTCGACCTCCGACGCCAGGTCATGGAGCTCGGTGATCAGCAGAGCTCCCTGATCGCGGAGTGCGGGCGGCTCCGCCAGGAGGTGGATCGGGTGCACGCGGAGGCGGCCAAACGCGAGGCGGCCCACTACCAGGAGCTGACGGACCACGAGATGGCCCTTCGCCACCAGGTGAAGGAGCGGGAGCGCGCCCATCATCAGGAGCTAGAGGCCAAGGACGCCGCGGTGGCGAAGGCGGCTGATGAGGCATACATGTCCCGGAGCAAGCACGAGCGCCGGCTCTAGGAGTGGTCCGCCAAGGAGTCGGAGCTGCGGGAGGAGGCGCATGGGATAGACCACATGCTGCATGGTAAGTCCATGTCGTCTCGTCCTTTCCATGTGCTTGTTTCTGGTTTTGGTTAGCCTCTTCGTTCATCCTTCTTTTTCTTTTTCTCTTCTCAAGGCTCTTCCCTGGTACACAGGAGGTCACTGAGGCGGCCGTGGCGGCCTACCATGAGGGCCAGCGGGAGCAGGGGCGCCGTTGGGCCGCATGCCCCCTGGACCCTGGACGAGGTGGGGATCGCCGCCAGGGCGAGACTAGAGGTGGTGGTTCGCGCCTTGAAGTAGCTCCAGTCGGCCGGCGAGGCGCTGGTTCGCACCCTCTGGTAGGGGGCGGCGGAGTCGGGTTCCATGAGCCGGCTATCAAAATGGCTGGAGTTTGGGACCGCATGGGTGAACGTCTGGAGGGCCTCCACGGCGAGCGCCGGCGCGGGCATGGTCCTTCGCATCGCGAGGTCATGGTACCCCGAGTTGGACCTGAGCCTGCTCATGGCCCAGCATGTCGGCACCGACGCGGATCTAGAGGCGGTGGCCGACGTGCTGGCTGTGCGCGTGAGTGACCTTGCGTCCTTCGCCACATGGGACGAATACATCCCCGAGCGTCGAGTAGATGGCACGGTGGTCTCGGAGGATCAGTATGCACTCGCGCTGGATGACCCAGAGGGAAGCGGCACGGAGACGAACGATGCAGACGCCGGCTCCAGCACCGACGGCTACGCCAACTTTGAGCCGGCTCGGGACCCAGAGATGGGAGCCACTGCGGGAGGTGACGGAGAAGACGGGGCGACCGCCACCTAGAGCCTTTTTATCCTGTTCTTTTGTTAGAAATTCAATTCCACCCACTAGGGGTGTAAATATAATGAACTTCTGGTCATGGGCCTTTTAAGTTTTAAGAAGTTTCTGGTTGCTGCAATGTTTGTTTTTTATGCGTGCTGACTTGTCATTCCCCTTGTTTACCCTTTTTGCTTCCGTCTGATCAAATTCTTTTCCTCCTTGGTTTCGGACCCGCCAGCCCGACAGGCGAGAGCCGGTCTATAGCTGGGACGGAGTGTCCACCTTAAGGGAGCAAGCTCTGAGTTTGGGAATCGTAAGGTTTTTTTTCAAGTAAGGTAAGCGACAGAGGCGAGAAAAGTGGTCCGACTAGACCTAGCTACCGGCCCCCTTGCGATCGGTTTTTCGTGTGTGCTAAGCTTCGCCACCCATGGACCCCGTTAGCCGGACAGCCGGGAGCCGGTCTTTAGCTAGGAGGGGTGGGAGGACTTACTCAACTCACACTACTTGATCTACTTCGAGGGAGGACGTTAGGACTAGCCGGCGAGCCCCCGGGACCGGGAGTCGGATCCAGGAGCCGGCGAATTGAGTCGAAAAACTTTGAAAGGAAGCGAAAAGGGGCGTGTCCCAAGAGCCGGCTTGGGGCACCCGTTGCATTCATAATCCCAAAAGGGAAGGATACATGCATACACTGGTTCTTAGCAATAAAACATGCAGAGGAGCACCGTGTTGCACGGACGCTCTGTCTCCTCGCCGGAGGCATCTCTCTTGCGCTTCTATGGCTTCTGGGTATCTATCAGGTTGTACGCGTTGTTGTGCAGTGCCTTGCTGACGATGAATGGGCCCTCCCATGGGGAGGACAACTTGTGCTGGCCGGCTGTTCGCTATCCACCTGAGAACCAAATCCCCTTCACGGAAGGAGAGTGGTCGGATCCTCTTGTTGTGTAGTGCCGGAGCTTCTGCTGGTAGATGGCCGTCCAGCTCAAGGCCAGCTCGCGTGCTTCTTTGAGTAGGTCGACACCGTCTTCTCTTGCCTCCCTCGCGTCCTTCTCCGTGTACAAGGCAACCCAAGGCGAGTCGAACTCGATGTCGGTGGGGATGATCGCCTCGGACACATACATGAGAAAGAAGGGAGTATAGCCGGTCGACCGGTTAGGCATGGTCTTGAGGCTCCAAAGGACAGCCAGAAGCTCCTCGATCTAGCAGCCGGCAGACCTGACCAGTGGCGTCATGAGCCGGGGCTTGATGCCAGCCAGGATCAGGCCGTTTGCCCTCTCAACCTAGCCGTTCGACTGTGGATGTGCAATGGACACCAAGTCGAGCTGAATGCCTTGCTTGGCGCAGAAACGTGCTAGCGCGCTCTTGGCAAAGTTTGTGCCGTTGTCGATGATGATGTTGTGGGGAACGCCATAGCGGACCATGATATCTTCGATGAACCAAACGGTCATGGGGCCGTCCAGCTTCTTGATCGGCCTAGCCTCGATCCATTTGGTGAACTTGTCGACGACCACCAGCAGATGCGTCATGCCGCCTTGTGCGGTATTCAAGGGTCCCACCATGTCCAGAGCCTAGACGGCAAAGGGCCACGAGAGGGGGATTGTCTGGAGGGTCGTGGACGGCAGGTGGCTCTGCGTGCTGAAGCATTGGCAGCCCTCCCACTCGTCGACCAGCCGCTTGGCCTCCTCCAAGGCGGTCGGCCAATAGAATCCATGGCAGAAAGCCTTGGCCACCAAGGTCCTGGAGGCGGCGTGATGCCCGCACTCGCCCTGGTGGATGTCGAGGAGGATCTCCTGACCCTTTTCCGACTCGACGCACCATTGGAAGACGCCAGTGGTGCTGCGATGAACGAGCTCGTGGTTGATGATGCTGTAGGCCGGAGCCCGGCACTGGATTTGCCTTGTCATGGCCTCGTCAGGAGGGAGCTCACCATGTAGAAGGAAAGCCAGGATGGGCTCAGCCCTTGAGGGAGCCGAGGCGGAGGCCAGCTCGGGAGCCCTCGGGCCTGGGCGATCAGCCCCCGGGACCAGCTCACTAGCCCCCGGACCGGCTTGCCAGTCCCCGGGGCGGATACGACAGGAGAGGCGTCGATCGTCATCATGACCGCCGTGGCATCGGAGATGGACACCTCGAATGCGGCCGGTTGGACAGTTGGAGCCGGTGACGCCGGTTGGGCAACGAGCACTAATGTGACCGACAGGACAGCCAGAGTTGATGGAGCCAGTGGCGAATATGTCGGCGGAGCAACCGGACTTGCTGATGGGCCGGCAGCGTTAGCTGGCATGAAGATGGATTCCGATTCGGGGGAGGTCTTGATCGACGGCTTGAGCAGCAGTTCGAGTGAGACGCCGGCTGGGATGGCCTGCCGGGTGGAACTGATCTTTGCCAACGTATCGGTTGTCTCGTTGTCCGCCCACGGGACGTGGTGGAACTCACAGCCCTCGAAGGAGACGGTGAGATGCTAGACAAGGAAGGGGTAGCTGGCCATGTTGGCGTCTCTGGCGTCCCATTCGCCAGAGACCTACTGCACCACGAGGTCGGAGTCGCCGAAACATAGGATGCGCCTGATGCCAATCTCCTTGGCGAGCCGGAGGACGTGGACGAGCGTCTCGTATTCAGCCATGTTGTTGGAAGCGGCAAAGTGAATCTGGAGTGCATACTTGAGTTGGTCACCCTTTGGAGAGGAGAGCATATGCCGGCACCCAGGCCGGTCCTCATCTTCGAGCCATCGAAATGCATGCGCCAATGCGTAGAGTCTGGGGGAGGCGGCACAAACTCGGTCTCCGCCCAGTCAACGAGGAAGTCGGCCATCGCATGTGACTTGATGGTGGTACGCGGCTCGTACCGGATTTCGTGGCTGGTGAGGGCGATGACCCATTTGGCGATCCGGCCAGTGGAGTCTCGGTCGTTCATGATCTCGCCGAGCAGGGTCGTGCTCACCACGGTGATGGTGTGCTCCTGGAAGTATTGCTTGACCTTCTTGGCGGTGAAGTAAATGTCCTAGCACATCTTCTAGTAGTGGGGGTAGTTTTGCTTGGAGGCAGAGAGGACCAAGCTAAGGTAGTAGACGGGGCGCTGGATAGGCAGCGCCTTGCCCTCCTCCAGCTGCTCGACCACCAGGACGATGCTAATTACATGCGTGGACGCCGCGATGTAGGCGAGCAAGGGTTCCTTCTCAGCCGGCGCAGCCAGGATAGGCGCGCTGGTGAGGGCCCGCTTGAAGCCGCGGAAGTCCTCGTCCGCCTCGTTGGGATAGTCGAACATGCCTGGCTTCTTCATGAGGATGTGGCCCGACTTGACTAGAGTCGTCTTGCGTAGGAGCCCGTTGAGGGGCAGAGCCTTCTCTACCAGCCGGCTGACGAACCGGCTGAGCGAGGCGAGGCAGCCGGTGAACTTCTGGATGTCGCGGAGCCGGATTAGCTTGGGCATGCGCTCGATCACCCAGATCTTCTCGGGGTTAGCCTCGATGCCGTGAGCGGACACAAAGAAACCCAGAAGTTGGCCGGCTGGAACGCCGAAGATGCACTTCTCCGAGTTAAGCTTGATCTTGTATTCGCGCAGGTTCGCGAACATTTCTCGGAGATCGTTGAGGAGGCTGAAATGCTTCTTGGTTTTGACGATGATGTCGTCAACGTAGACGTGGACATTCCTGCCTATTTGAGGCAGGAGACACTTCTGCATGCAGCACTGGAAGGTAGCACATGTATTCTTCAGGCCGAAGGACATGGTGATGTAGCACCAGGCCCCGAAGGGGGTGATGAAGGAGGTCTTGAGAAGGTCCTCCGGGTCCAGCTTGATCTGGTGGTAGCCGGAGTAGGCGTCCAAGAAGGACAGCAGATCGTAGCCAGCCGTGGAGTCGATGACTTGATCGATCTGCGGCAGGGCGAATGGGTCCTTGGGGGCACGCCTTGTTCAGGCTGGTGTAGTCGATGCACATGCGCCAGGTCTTGTTCTTCTTCAGCACCAGGACTGGGTTGGCCAGCCAGTCCGGGTGGAAAATTTCCATGATGAAGCCGGCTGCGAGCATCCGGGCAATCTCTTCTCCTATAGTGCACCACTTCTCCTCAGAGAAACGGCGCATGGGTTGCTTGACCGGTTTAGCGTCCGGCCAAACGTGAAGCTTGTGCTCGGCGAACTTCCTCAGAACACCCGACATGTCCTTGGGGGACCATGCAAAGATGTCCCGATTCTCACGGAGGAAGTCGGCGAGCTCGCCTTCCTATTTGCTATCGAGGTGGGAGCCGATGGTGATGCACGGCGTGGGGTTGGCCGGATCGAGCAGGACCTGCCTGGTGTCCTTGGACGGCTGGAATGTGTTAGTGCATCTAGTGCCCCTTAGTGATTTTGGTGTATTGAAGACTTATAGGTTAAGGAACTAATGTGTTTGTGAGTGTATACAGGCTCTATAAGTCGATGAGGAGTTTGATATATCCAGAGATTATCAACCCCTAAATATGTATGTCTTCAACTGAAGACTTTGGTGAAGAATTTGGTGAAGACTTTGTGAAGTCTTTGCTGAAGACTTTGGTATTCCCTGAAGACTTTGAAAATGAGGAAGTTGGTGTGACCTTGAAGATATGAACGAGGACTATGAAGCGTGAAGACTTTTATTTTCGTAGTTTCATTTCCTTTCTTTGAGTCATAGGAAACACCGTACTGTTAAAGGGGGCCGAGGTAATACTAAGGAAAATTTCCAACTGATTCTTAACTCCAAAAGCCTCAACCTATCCAACCCTTGGAGTGAAGCCTTTGGAAATCTCTTGCAGTTCAGTCAAGTTCTTCAGTGACAGAGATGACGTTCTTCTGGTCTTTGATGAAATTGGTCTAACTGAGGAGTTAGGATTTCGCCAATGCGAATTTCCTATAAGTGAGGAAGATGATAAGCCTGAGGACTTTCATAGTTCGAAATTCCGTCCGTTGTTGTGCTTAGCGCCAGCTGTCCCCAATCATAACATCCACATAACGATCATATCATTGGGGGGCATTTATGTCTTATCATGTCAGGTTTCACCCAGGCTATAAATAGCCACCCTCCACAACCACTAGTTGGTTGGCTGCTCCGAGAGAGAACTGACACTTGTCATTTGAGAGCAACCCATCCTCCGAGGACTTTGAGAGAAAATCATCAGTGAGGAAAAACCCACAACCAAACCACCAAACCTAAAGTGATTGAGCATCACTGAAGAAATTCCAGTGTGGAACCGACGCTTGTTACCTTTGAGGACTGTGCATCCTCCAGACGGTTAGGCGTCATGGTCTAGTGCATCCTGCAGTCAATTGGGGATCATGAAGTGACCTTGGTCTAGAACATCTAACAGTCAATTGTGGATCGCCGGGTGACCGGTTTGTGAGGGTTTTGGAAGTCTACCCTGAAGACTTACCACGAGTGTTGGACGAGGACTATGTGACCTTAGCTCAAGGAGAATACGGTAAGGACTATGTGTCCTGGGACTATGTGTCCTCTGGTTTAAATACCAGGCCGCTCCAAACCAGACATACGACTGTCACAGCAGTTGGAACTGGGTCATCAAACCATTGTATTCATCAAGCTACCTGGTTCTATTTCCTCAACCCCTCTATTCCTCGTATACTTGTTGATGAAATTGATCGTTACTGTTTGAAGAATTTGACTGAAGACTTTCACAATTTCCTCACCTCAAATTCTTCAAGTTACTTTGTTCCTCACCTGCTTATCCTGTATAACGCTACCTATAATTTGTGCATGTTCATTTCATCATCATAACTATGTTGTTGCTATATTCCTCATGCACTTGAGTACTTAATCTGTGCTAGTTATTCATCACATTTCAAATTCCTCAAGTGATGAATTTGTAAAAATCGCCTATTCACCCCCTCTAGTTGATATAACGCACTTTCAATTGGTATCAGAGCAAGGTACTCCCTTGTTCTGTGTGATTGTGGTTTAACCACCTGGAGTTCTAATTATGTCGACTGAAGGTATGATCAAGGTTTCTACAGGATGTCCTACCTTCGATGGGACAAACTATCCTTACTGGAAGAACAAGATGCGCATGCATCTTGAGGCAATTGACAACGATCTCTGGTATGTTGTGGAAAATGGTGTTCCCCGCATTTCTCCGACTATTACTGTTGTTGATACGAAGAGATTCAAGCAACTCGATTCTCAAGCGAAGAATATCATCTATGGCCATCTGAGAAAAGGTCAGTATGGCAGAGTGAGTGCTTTGGAGTCTGCTAAGCTTATCTGGGATAGGCTGTCCAAAGTCAATGAAGGTGTTTCCACTCAACGTGACTCTCGTGTTGATGTTCTTCGCAATCTCTTCAACCGCTTCAAGAGGCTCGACAATGAAAATGTTCAGCAAACTTTTGACCGTCTCACTGATATCTCCAATGAGCTTCAAGCACTGGGTGCCACCGATATCACTTACCATGAAGTGGTGAAGAAACTGCTAAGATCTCTTGACTCCTCATTCGATACTCTGCCTTTGATGATTCAAGAACGTGGAGACTACAAGTCACTTGATCCTGCTGATATTCCTGAGAGACTCAATACTCATGAATTCCAACAAGCTGAGAAGAGAGACATCTACGGGCCAAGCTATGGAATATCTCGTGCTTTGAAGGCAAAAGCAATTTCCTCATCCGAAGACGAAGATTCTAACAGTAGCCTTGGTGATCCTGAAGAACTAAGTCAGGAGCTAGCAATGCTCGTGAGGAAATTCCAGAAGTTCTCAAGGAGAGGTGGATTTGGAAAGTCATCAAAGAGTGGTTTGAGGAAATCAGATTCCTCAGATGACTACAAGAAAAGAACCTATCACCATTGCGAGAAACCTGGTCACTTCATCTCTGACTGTCCTCTCTGGGAAAAATATTCAAAGAATAAGAAGAAATACAAGGATGATAGTTCTAATGACTCGAAGAAAAAGAAAAAATCTTCAAAGTCGTCATCGGCAAAGTCCTCATCTTCAAAATCCTCAAAGCATAAGAAGAATGGTTCCAAAAAGTCTCAAGCATTCATTGGCAAGGAAATGGATTCTGAAAAAGAATCTGAAGAATATGAAGAAGAGGAAGAATCTGAGGTGGAATCAGAATATGGCGTTGCAAGCCTTGCTCTCGCCACTGCTTTCGTCAGCAAGTCCATCTTCAACGATGAAGAAAATGACTACTCCAATGACTCTGACGTCAGCAATGATGATTATGTTCCCACCTATTGCTTCATGGCAAAAGGCTCAAAGGTACACAAACATCATTCCTCATCTGAATCAAGTGAAGGTGAATCTGATGAATATGTGAAACCTAGCTATGCTAAACTTGTTAAACTTTCCACCAAGCAACAAAGTGCACTTGAAAAGCTTCAGAAAATGCTAGACAAAAGCGATGATCTGTTGAACGATGAAGTGGATCAGACTCAAACTCTGTTTGATGATCTCAAAAGTCTTCAGACAAAGTATGATAACCTTCAGAGTCATCATAATGCTCTCTTAGCCGATCATGAGAAGCTTTCTTATGAATTTCTTCAAAGAAAGCAATATCTTGAGAAACTAAGGGTGTCACATGAGGATCTTCAAAGGGAAAATGATTCCTTACTGGATCAACAGATCAGTACCGCTCAGCAAGAATTTGTTCCACCTTGTTTGAAATGCATCGAACATGAAACTGCTAATTCTTCACCTGAATATTCAAATACTTCTATTCCTGCAAATTCTTCAACTATTCCAGTGGTCTCAAATTCCTATCTGAGGATACCACAAGTATCACTAACAAAAATGCAGGGTTGAAGGAATTGTATGTGACAGACATGTACAAAAGTCTCAAAGGGCGTCAAACCCTTTGCGATGTCCTCAAAAAGCAGATTTTGAACAGGAACCCTAGGAAAGAGGGTATTGCCATTGTGAGGAAACTCAACGCTGATGGATCCTACTGGACACCTGAGCAGTACCCCAAAACCTCATGGGTTGTTACCAAAGGACCTCCTGTAGATCCATCCACTTTATCTAGCTTTACTTGTGAAACTTCATATTCCTCTGATGAGTCACTTGACTCCAACTAAAAATTCTTCAAAAATTAGAAAGGTGAAGTATTTGCTAGATTTGTTGGAACTAACTGCAGGAACGGTTCTCCTGTGAAGAAAATCTGGGTTCCCAAGAGCTACCTACAAAATCTTCAAGTGAATGTCCTCATGACACCACTCATGAAGAACAGGAACCCCACATCAGATTCCTCATATGGACCAAAGTCATCACTTGGACCAAATTCCTCAAATGGTCAAAAATATCATTCTCGTGCTAATGCATCTGTTTCGCAGGGAAAATCTAAGAGTTATGAATATGTGCATTATTCTTCAAATCATTATGTTCATAAGTCCTCGAAGAATTGCTCTACTTATTCATATGAGTACTCTAACCCTCGCCCTCTGAAATGAAGCGCACTTGCTTCAATGCCTCCCTTCTCATATGGTGCTCGCAGAATGATGAACTCTTTACCACCTCTCCAGATGTGGGTGGTGAAGAAATTGAACTAATCTCTTATGCAGGGTCAGGTCTCCAGATGAACTTGAACATCTGATGAATTTGCTGGAGACCTGAGGAAATGCATGAAAGGACGCAAGCTAACCTTGTAGAAATGAATTCCTCATTTCTCACGTCCTCACACTACTTGCTTACTATCTTGTGTGATGAAATTTTGTCTGATGAAATTGATGTCATATTCTTCAATCTGAAGCATATGAGTTCGTAAGTTATACTAATTGATCTATAGGATGAACCTCCAAAAGCTACTAAGTGGGTCCTCGACAGTGGATGCACAAACCACATGATTGGTGACAAGAGTCTTCTGATGAATTTACCACTTGCTCCATCTCATCTGAAGCATATCACCTATGCTGACAAAGGAAAAAATCAAGGTATTGGGTCTAGGTAAGGTTGCAATCTCAAAGGACCGAACCATGGATAAGGTGATGCTTGTGGAATCCCTTGGGCTCAACCTTATGTCTGTCTCAATGCTTTGTGATCTTGATATGGTTGTCATATTTGGAAAATATTGTTGTGTTGTCATCATGGAATCTGACAATTCCAAGGTCTTCGAAGGCTTTAGGAGAGGAGACTTGTATATTGTTGATTTCTCTACAGGTCCTTAGCCTGCCACATGCCTACTTGCAAAGTCCTCAGAAGGCTGGCTATGGCATCGACGACTTGGACATGCTGGTATGAGGAACTTGCACATGCTCATGAATAAAAAGCACTTCATTTGCATTGAAGGTGTCTAATTCCTCAAAGACCACCTCTGTGGTGCATGTGAGTCTAGGAAGATGGCCAGGTCTAAGCATCCCTCGAAGACAATCATGACCACGACTCGACCCTTTGAATTGCTTCACATGGATCTCTTTGGCCCCACTCATTACTCCACACTAACAAATTCTTCAAGTTTGTATGGCTTTGTCATTGTTGATGATTACTCTCGTTACACTTGGGTGCATATTATTCTGTACAAGTCTGAAGTGCAGGATGTCTTTAGACGATTTGCTTCAAGGGCCTCCACAAACTTCGGCGTCAAGATCAAGCATATCAGGAGTGATAATGGGACTGAGTTCAAGAACACCAATCTTGATGAATATCTTGATGAACTTCTATTACTCATGAGTTATCTGCCCCTTATACTCCTCAGCAGAACGTCGTCATGGAGCGCAAGAACGGGACTCTTGTTGAGATGGCCTGCACCATGCTTTATGAATACAAGACTCCTCGTCGCTTCTGGCCTGAGGCAATTGATACTGCATGCCACATCATCAACAGGGTATATCTTCACAAATTCTTCAAGAAGACTTCGTATGAACTTATGACTGGCAAGAAACCCAATGTAAGTTATCTCAAAGTCTTCGATGCAAAATGCTTGATTAGAGATCCTCATCATAGTTCTAAATTTGCACCGAAAGCACATGAAGGTTTTATGCTTGGTTACGGAAAGGACTCGCACACCTACAAAGTCTTCAACACCTACCACCACAAGGTTGTTGAAACTGTAGAAGTGCGGTTTGATGAAACTGATGGCTCGCAAAGAGAGCACCTGCCTTCTATGTTAGATGAACAGTCTCCTGAGGAAATCATTATGCTGAAGGCTATTGAATATGTCATACCACTGAGGAAGTCATTCCAACGAATGAATACATTCATGCTGATACACCAGAAGAAAGTGGTGATGAAGAAAATCCTCAGCCACGTCAACCTGCTCATCCAAGAGTTGCAAATGAAGTGCAGATTGACAAAATCATCGATGACATCAATGCACCAGGTCCTCTCACTCATTTAAAAGCTTCACATTTGACTAACTTTTGTGAGAAATTTGCCTTTGTCTCTATCATAGAGCCCACCAAAGTTGATGAAGCATTCAAGGAGCCTGAGTGGATTCAATCTATGCAAGAGGAATTGCATCAATTCAAGCTCAACAACGTGTGGGAACTTGTCAAGCGGCCTGATCCTCGCAAGCATAACATCATAGGTACCAAGTGGATCTACCACAACAAGCAAGATGAAAATGGCCTTGTGGTAAGGAATAAGGCTCGTCTTGTAGCTCAAGGCTACAGACAGGTTGAGGGAATTGACTTTGATGAAACTTTTGCACCTGTTGCTAGACTTGAAGCTATTCGCATAGTGCTTGCTTATGCTAACCATCATGATATCATCTTATATCAAATGTATGTGAAAAGTGCATTCCTCAATGTTAAGCTTGAGGAAGAAGTATATGTTGCTCAACCCCCAGGTTTTGAAGACCCTAAGCATCCTGACAAAGTCTCTAGACTCAACAAGGCCCTCTATGGCCTCAAGCAGGCCACTCAGGCGTGGTATGACACTCTGAAGGAATTCCTCATGAAGAAAGGCTTCAAACCCGGTTCACTCGACCCAACTCTTTTCACAAAATCCTATGACAATGAACTATTCATATGCCAAATATACGTAGACGATATTATCTTTGGTTGTACTGACAAACGTTACAGTGATGATTTGCCTATATTATGAGTGAAGAATATCAAATGTCTATGATGGGAGAGTTGAAATTCTTCTTGGGTCTTCAAATTCGTAAGTAAGACAACGGCATCTTCATCTCACAAGAGAAATACCTCAAGGATGTTCTGAGGAAGTTCGACATGCAAGATTGCAAAGGCATCAGAACTCCAATGCCTTCAAAAGGCCACCTCTGCACTAACAAAAATGGTAAAGATTTCGATCAGAAGGTATATCGCTCCATGATTGGCTCATTATTGTATCTTTGTGCATCTAGGCCTGATATTATGCTGAGTGTTTGCATGTGTGCCCGATTCCAAGCAACACCGAAGGAATCACACCATAAGGCTGTGAAACATATTCTTCAATACTTAGCTCACACACCAACGCTTGGATTATGGTATCCCAAGGGCTCAAATCTTCACCTGATCGGATACTCTGGTGCTGACTATGCTGGAGATCGTGTGGATTGCAAGTCAACCTTAGGCACATGTCATTTCCTTGGACGATCTTTAGTATATTGGTCCTCGAAGAAGCAGAATTGTGTGTCACTATCTACTGCTGAAGTTGAGTACATTGCTGTTGGTTCATGTTGCGCTCAGTTACTGTGGATGAAGCAAACCCTCAAGGACTACATCATCAAGTTGAAGAATGTGCCTCTCTACTGTGACAACGAGAGTGCCATCAAGATTGCTTACAACCCAGTTCAGCATTCCAAGACCAAGCACATCCAGATTCGTCATCATTTTCTTCGAGATCATGTACTCAAGGGCGACATCGCCATCGACCACATCCCTACTGAAGAACAACTGGCCGACATCTTCACAAAGCCCTTGGATGAAAAGAGATTTTGCAAGTTGCAGTCTGAGCTAAATATCTTAGAATCTTTGAATGTTCTTTGAAAAAGGACACACATCCTAACCCTTATGCAAAATTGATGACTTAGATGTGCAACACACGAAGTAACGTTTTTCTTCAATCAATGAAGAATAACCCTCTAAGTGTGAAGAAATTAATGAAGAATTTGATTCTTAGAACCCTACGACAAGTGTACACGGTGTCTAAAGTCATCATTCTTATACGGTGGGTCACGCCACTTGAAATTCTTCAAAGTTGAGTTTTTCGTCATTTTGCAAATTCTTCAAATTTTCAAATTCCTCAAGTTTGCAAATTCCTCAAATTTTCAAATTCATCAACTTGTAAATACTTCAAACTATCAAACTCATGTTCTTCATTGACTATATACTTATATATTTGAGTTTTCAATGTCCTCAACAGCATTCACTTATTGCTAATTCTTCAAGTTGATTTTCATCTAAGTGAATGTGATCGGACCCTTTCCCCTCTATGCTAAACTCAACCCAGTCTGTTCACAAATTCTTCATATGCGTTCTACTTTGAAACTCGTTCAAAGTCTTCACTGTGTCCTTGACAGCTGAAGAATTTGTGAATGGAAACTTTAAAATTTTCACTATCAAAATTTTCGGCGTTTCCTGCTCAAACTGTTCCAATTCCCACGACTGGATAACCCACGATCCCCCAGTATCGCCACTACTCAGAATGTGGGTGACACATGTCACGAGGAGAGCAAGGGTCAGGGGAAATCTGGTCCAAAATCTTTGGACAGATTGGTTTTCACCTCCACTATAAATACCCCCTCCCGTTTCACTGTGCTCGGTTACTCCTCACTCCTACTCTCTCCCGAGCTTCGACCTAGTGCCGCCGCTAAAATCATCGCCGCCGGTGTGGAAGATCTTCACTGCATCAACCTCGCCGTCGCCGTACTCGCATCGGCTGCGGAAGTCTTCACCCGACCGCCGCTGTAGCTGTCTCCCTCTACCAAGCTAGGGCGTGGGAGATCTGGACTGACGAACTTCCTCAATCTCATCTCTCAGTTCGTCATGTTCTTCGCCAGGGTAAATAAAATTTATTTTACTACCCTTGTTTGATCTTCAGTTATTCCTCAATTTTCTCAAAGGTGTTTATTCTTCAAGAATCTCATTCTAAAGCACCTTACTTGTATATACACTTGATGACTTTCCCTATGTTATGATTTTCTTCAAGATTCCTCAATTGTGTGAATCCTCAAATTTTGCACGACTCTAGAACATAAGACAAATAACACTTAGTGAAATTCCTCAAGACACCCATGGTCAAATTCATCTCACCTGATTTTATTGAAAAATTCCTGAGAATGCATATGACCTCTTCAAATTCCTCGCACCTATACTCTATTCACAGGTACAAAATGTCCGCTGATAAATCACTAGGTTCTCATCAACTTAACTCATTTGCAGCGTTTCTTGAGGAAAAACTGTGCACTTCTTCAGAATCTTCAAGAATTCAAAATCCTTAGCTAAAGAAAAAGGCTGATGGGAAGAAGCCACAGAAAGGTGGAAAGAAAGCTGAACAGAATACTGCTTTTGAGATACCTGAACATTTGTATGCTGGTTATTGTACACCAGATGAATCCATGCATGGCAAGGAGACAAAAGAACAGAGGAAAATCAGAATTCAGAGGATTGAATGGAGGTGGGTGAGGGAATGGAAAGAGTATCGCTATGTTACTCCCAAATATATGAAGAAATTCTCTCTCAAACCCCCTTGCAATAGGGTTCCTCCTGCTGATGATCAAGAAGTTGATCCCACAAGTGTCGCTCGCGGTGAAGACTTTCCCCAGAGCGGGCAAAGCGTCAACTCAAACTTCAGAGAGTTGCCGAAGCTGCAGTGAAGAGATTCAATGAAGACTATGCTGCTGCTGCCACTGTCGGAGCCTCTGCAAGTGCTCCGAAGAAGAAGATGAAGAAGAAATCGACACTGAAGCCAAATCCTTCATATTCAAAATCATCATAGCAGATTCCTCAAGCTCAACGGCCTCAGCCCTCAAAGGCCTCAGTCGCTGGTACAGTTTCTGCTCAGTCCTCAACTGTTGCTGCAAAGTCCTCAACGCCTGTGCATCTTGCATCATGCCAAAGGACTGAGGGTTTCTCAATTGCTTCAGGGGCATCAGCAAGTTCTTCATCCCAAGCACATTCCTCAAGTTGTCCTTCCCTGAGGAAAATGAAAGCAACTGCTGGATGAGGCATTCGACCAAGTCCTCAACCCAAGAAGGTGGCATTCACCATACCATCAGATTCCTCAGATGAAGCTGGTGATGAGGAGTTGGCTGCAATCATCAGAAACAAGCAAGAACGAGTAGCTCAAGCAAAGGGCACTCAAATTCCTCTTCTGCTTGATCCCAAATAGGTGCTTAACTTCATTGATATCTGGCACAAGGATCCCAAAACGCCCATTGATGACTTGAAACTGCCTCCTGGTCCCGATCATGTCCTCACAGCTTTCATCGCTGAAGAAAAATGGAAGTATGAGAAGGCCAGACAAACCAAGAAGGCTCAGTACAAGAAAGAGCATTACTTGAAGAAGAATGTTCTGAATCTGTCTCCTGAGGAACTTGTGAAGGCGCGGTCTGAAATCAAAGGCCTCAGTGAGGAATTTAATTCATACTATGTTGATTGGCAAGGCGCCAAGATTCGCTTTGTCAACATTGTTGATAAAGTCATCAATGATCACAACTCAAAGGTTGCCTCTCACTCATAGCCACAAATTCCTCAGGCTGAGGAAATTGCTCAGCCCACTAAAGAAACTGCCAGCGCTGCTGAAGAAAGTTAGACCGCTGAAGAACCTGCCAGGGCACCCTCCACTAGTGCGCCTGATGAAACTGAACCCACAAGGACGACTGCATCAGTCGCGCCTGAAGAAAATGTACCGCTTCACCTTCAGCTGACTCAGCCAAATCATCAAAGGTGAAGACAATCAACCTTCCTTTTGCATTAGAAGTGAATAAAACTAAGGCTGGTGAGAAGAAGACTCTAAAGAGAAAAGCTTCAACTTCAGATTCCTCAGCCATGAAGAAGTTGAAGACTCTGCCACAATCTTCAACTGAACCATTAGATGCCACTCCAAGCTCCTCGGCACCATCCTATGAGATAATTCCATTTGGTGTTGACTATGTCATCCTAGATGATGAAGATGAAGAAGATCATTCTGCTGCTTCAACAGAGCAGATTGATGAAGACATTGAAGTTGAAGCAAATGCTTCAACTCCACACGTATCCTCGCCCCAGCCCCAGTTCACTGCTGAAGAAGCCGGCGTTGAAGAAATTGTTGAGGATGTAGACATTGGCAATACAACTCCTGTCATTAATGACGAATATTGGGAAACTGCTCACCCCAATTCCCTAATGACTACTTCTCTGTCACTGATTCCTCAGTCCCCAGCCCAGACTGAAGAAATTCATGAAGGATCTGATGACTTGGCCGCCAATGTCACTGAAGAAATTCCAGCTACATCAGCTGATGACTTTGCTGCTTCAACTGCCACTGAGGAAACTACACCGCAAATTCCTCAGACTGAAGAAATTCCTGCTATGCCTAAAGAGATTAAGGGCCGCTTCAAGCCAAATCTTCAGCCGAAGCCAAGAATGCCATTCAAAGGCTCACAAAGCCCCAAATTCCTCAAGTCCAATTTCTTCAATGAGCACATTTTCTTCACTGGACCCAATCCATATGACTTAGCAAGGGCCGGTCGAACAAGATTCTGGACTCCAACTCAGATGAATTAATATGCATCAGTTTTGTTCGACAAGAAGAAAGTCTTCGAGAACCACCAAATTCCTCATGCTCATATGGAAACAATTCCATCCTTCACACCGGTGCTTTCAATTCTTCACGATGCAGGAATTCTTCCCTTCTGTGTGGATATGTGCGACTGGAATGAAGAGCTAATTCTTCAATTCTATGCCACACTACACATCACAGGTGATGCCTGTGACATCAACTCCTGGGTCTTGGACTGGATGACCGGATCTAGTCACCTCACAGCTCCAGCATCTGAATTGCTTCAGTCGGTCCCTGTCCCAATTCCCACAGAAGAAGCATGTCGCTTGTTTGATAAACCTGGACTACCCAATCAACTGATGCAAGTGATGATGAAGCCTTTGGCTCCTGGAAAACCTCAACGGAAAACCTTCCTAGTGAAGGATTTCCTCTGTGTGCCCAGGACCGTCTACTGCATTCTCACCAATACCCTATGTCCTTAGAAGGGCCACAACTCTGAAGAAGAAGAAGTGGAGGGAGACATGAATAATATGTTGTTTAACATCATTCGTGAGGACTTTGGTGAATGCTACTCTAGCCCCGTTTGAACTGAAGCCTTATGCTCCTTGGATCATGAAGTTCATCAGATCAGGATCTTCAGTTCCCTTCAAGGGGGACTTCTAGAATCACTTCAGCTTCTTGCCCCCGATTGAAGTCCTCAAGAGCACAATTGCCTCAGTTGAAGGAAAAGGCAAGGCTGTCATTGATGAAGGCACTCCTCCATTGGATGTTCAGTTTCGCAAAGCTGCATCCTTCTCCACCAATGATGACACTGCAACTCAGGATTCAGAAGCAAAGGCCTCAGCGCAAAAACCTCAAGAGTCTACCCCTCGTGTGATTACTGATCGTGAGGTACTCATAGGTCTTCATCAAAAGGTCGATCACAATCACAAGTGGGTAAAGCGTCAGTTGAGTTCCATTGTTCAGAACATGACAGTGACGCAGAACTCTGTGAAGAAAAATCACTACTATGTGCATGAAATCCTCAATCGCACTTGGGCCATTCTATCGCACCTCAATACTCCTAAAGAACTGAAGGACATGGATCTTGAGGAAAATCTTGACTGGGCTCGTCAACCACAGAAGAAATTCAAGAAAGTTCAAGTTCCTCTCATGGTCACCAGTTCATATTCTTCATCGCGTGAGACGGATGAGGCTGGGGACTTTGACGACACTATGGTGGGCCCTGCATCGACAAACGACCCTGACAACACTGACACTCCTTCCTCACCAACACGATGAAATTCTTCAAGGGGCGTTAGTCCTCACTTTTTCATCCCTTTTGGTCTTCGATGACAAAGGGGGAGAAATTTTGAGTTAGTCTTCAAGCGGGTCTCTATATATGGGTTGTTTTTGTTTAAGTTACAACTCTCGCTCTTCTGAAGCTTTTGTTGGTTGAGTTGTAAACTTAAGTTCGATGGTGGTCTGACTTTTTTGAACTGCTTTACGTGTGCTTATTTCCTCAAGTACTTTAGTGCATGCATGCTGAATTTCATCAGACACCATTTTCATCATGCATTTCAAATTTTTCATATCATATGTTCAAATGCGTGTATGAATTACAATATATAGGGGGAATCCTCCATGTTTTTAACCTGCCATGTGCATTTGCAGTCCAAAGCAAATTCCTCAAATATGCACATCTTCAGGGGGAGTTCTTCTATATCTTGCAATCAAATTCCTCAAACTCAGTATTTACACTTCATAGTATTATCCCCATTGAAAACTTAACCTATTTGTCATCAATCACCAAAAGGGGGAGATTGTTAGTGCATCTAGTGCCCCTTGTGATTTTGGTGTATTGAAGACTTATAGGTTAAGGAACTAATGTGTTTGTGAGTGTACACAGGCTCTATAAGTCGATGAGGAGTTTGATATATTCGGAGATTATCAACCCCTAAAAATGTATGTCTTCAACTGAAGACTTTGGTGAAGACTTTGGTGAAGACTTTGTGAAGTCTTTGCTGAAGACTTTGGTATTCCCTGAAGACTTTGAAAATGAAGAAGTTGGTGTGACCTTGAAGATATGAACGAGGACTATGAAGCGTGAAGACTTTTGTTTTTGTAGTTTCATTTCCTTTCTTTGAGTCATCGGAAACACCGTATTGTTAAAGGGGTCCGAGGTAATACTAAGGAGAATTTCCAACTCATGCTCAACTCCAAAAGCCTCAACCTATCCAACCCTTCGAGTGAAGCCTTTGGAAATCTCTTGCAGTTCAGTCAAGTTCTTCAGTGACAGAGACGATGTTCTTTTGGTCTCTGATGAAATTGGTCTAACTGAGGAGTTAGGATTTCGCCAGTGTGAATTTCCTACAAATGAGTAACATGATAAGCCTGAGGACTTTCATAGTTTGAAATTCCGACCATTTCTGTGCTTAGCGCCAACTGTCCCCAATCATAATATCCACATGACGATCATATCACTGGGGGAATTTATGTCTTATCATGTCAGATTTCACCCTGGCTATAAATAACCACCCCCCACAACCACTAATTGGTTGGCTGCTCCGAGAGAGAACTAACACTTGTCATTTGAGAGCAACCCATCCTCCGATGACTTTGAGAAAAAATCATCAGTGAGGAAAAACCCACAACCAAACCACCAAACCCAAAGTGATTGAGCATCACTGAAGAAATTCTTGTGTGGAACTGACACTTGTTACCTTTGAGGACTGTGCATCCTCCAGACGGTTAGACGGCATGGTCTAGTGCATCCTGTAGTCAATTGGGGATCACGAAGTGACCTTGGTCTAGAACATCCAGCAGTCAATTGTGGATCGCCGGGTGACCAGTTTGTGAGGGTTTTGGAAGCCTACCCTGAAGACTTACCACGAGTGTTGGGCGAGGACTGTGTGACCTTAGCTCAAGGAGAATACGGTAAGGACTGTGTGTCCTCTGGTTTAAATACCAGGCCGCTCCAAACCAGACGTACGACTATCACAACAGTTGGAACCGGGTCATCAAACCATTGTCTTCATCGAGCTACCTGGTTCTATTTCCTCAACCCCTCTATTCCTCGTATACTTGTTGATGAAATTGATCGTTACTGTTTGAAGAATTTGAATGAAGACTTTCACAATTTCCTCACCTCAAATTCTTCAAGTTACTTTGTTCCTCGCCTGCTTATCCTGTATCACGCTACCTGTAATTTGTGCATGTTCATTTCATCATCATGACTATGTTGTTGCTATGTTCCTCATGCACTTGAGTACTTAATCTGCTGCTAGTTATTCATCACATTTCAAATTCCTCAAGTGATGAATTTGTAAAAATTGCCTATTCACCCCCCCCCCTCTAGTTGATATAATAGAGCCACGAGTCGGTCGAGCTGCGTCTTCTCCTCGGCTATCTCCAAGGCCTTGGCCAGCCTCTTCCATCTCGAGCGCACTCAATCGACATCTTGTAGTCGCCGGCGATGGTGATGATACCCTTGGGACCCGGCATCTTGAGCTTGAGGTAGGCATAGTGGGGAACCGCCATGAACTTTACGAGAGCCGGTCGGCCCAGCAGCGCGTGGTAGGGACTATCGAGGTCCACTACCTCGAACCATACCGGCTCACGGCAGAAATGGCCGGGACCGCCGAAGAGGACGTCGAGCTTGATCTTGCCGATGGGGGAGCAAGACTTTCCCGACACGATGCCGTGGAAGACCGTCCGGCTCGCCTGCACATCTTCTACTTTCAGCCCCAGCTTGTGCATCATGTCGAGGTAGAGGATGTTGGTGCTGCTGCCACCATCGATCAGCACCCGCATGAAACGGCAAGTGTGCCTCTCGAAAGCGATGGTGGGGTCGAGGACCAGCGCCTAGCTACCGGGATTCGGCATCACGGCCGGGTGGTTAGACCGGCTCCAGGTGACCGGCTTCTCCAACCAGTGCATGAACTGGGGAGTTGCCGACATGGTGGCATTCACCTCACGGTCGATCCGGCGCTAAGCGTGCTTGTCCGTCTCTTCACTGATGAAGACAATGTAGCAACTGTCCTGGTTGGGGAACTGGTCGTGCAGCCGACCATCTTTTTGGGCCGGAGCCGGAGCAACGCCGAGGCGACAGCTGGGGACGGGGCCGGCGTGCGGGCAGGCGGCACAGGAGGAGCCGGAAGGCCGTCCCCCTAGGACAACTGCTGTGAGAAGCTGCACTGCCGGGGCGTGTGCGTAGAGGGCTTGGCCCTAGAGTGGTTCTTGCAGGGGAGGTCGAGCATCTGCTCGAATGTGAGCTTGGGCTGCTAGGCAGCCTTGCCGATACGCTAACGCTGATCGGAAGGCTGGGCAGCCGGCTCCTGCTCCTTGATGGTGGCGACCTCCCGGCTCCCATAGTGGGAGTTGGGCTGGTCGTTCTTGCGCTTGTTGTTCTGCGGCGGCCGGTTGTCAGCGGCTAGTCGTGATGTCGTCGGCATCAGTGTTGCATTGGCAGGCAGGGTTGTCTTGACCCGGATGGCGGAGTCGGCCATGGCTTACTTGTCCGCCTTGGTCATGAGCTCGGTCGGCGTGTCCGGCTCAGAACACAGGAGCTTGTGCTTGAGGTGGGTGTCGTCGCGACAGCCTTCGATGAAGTATTGTATGGCCTGCACCTCGTGCACCCCTTCACAGGAGTTGCGGAGCTCGGTCCATCGGGTGAGATAGTCGCGGAGGGCCTCATCCGGCCCCTGAACGCACATGGCTAGTTCGCAAGGTCGGTCGGGTCGCTTGTAGGTGCCGGTGAAGTTGCGGACGAACGCCTCTTCGAAGTCCGTCCAGGTGTTGATGCTGTCGGCCGCCATGTTGTTCAGCCAGGTGAGGGACGAGCCGATCAGCATGAGGGGAGTATAGCAGATGGCTACGTGCTTGTTCCCCCTGGCGATGCCGACTGCGGTGGTGTAGTTGGTCAGCTAGTCTTCGGTCTTGGAGGCCCCGTTGTGCTTCGAGGTGTCCCGTGGAAGCGTGAAGCCAGGTGGGAATGGCTCATTGCGGATCCGAGGACGGAAACATGCCGGGCCGATCGAGCCATCCTCCTCAAGGAGGGCCGACTACGCGAGCCGGTCGATGCGGAGACATGCGTCGTTTTCGCCGTGGGGGGGCCATGGTCCGAGTCGGGTCGCAAGATTAGAGCAGATGATCGGTGGGACAGACCGTGCCGGCTCGTGCCGTGGAGGCGGTGTGTGCCCGCGGCTGCGCTGACTACCGCCAGCCAACGCCTCGTCGCGGCGGTTGCTGCGAGCCGGATTGTTGTTGTTCCAGCTATTCACAGCCGGCTGCTCGTTTCCAGGCAGCTGGGAGCGCCAGGGGTTGCTCGCCTCGGGCCATCGACCGAAGGCACGAGGGGAGGAGGAGTCCCAGCGCCCTCGCCCTCGGGTTAGGAACCTTCGGAGGCGGCTCACGGTGGTGATCTGGTGTTGCTGTGCGTTGGCGGCATCGATGAGGTCCTTGATGTGACGCTCACAGGCGGCACACTCTTCACCCTCCAAGGTAGCCACATCCTCGTAGGCTACCTTGGTGGCCCGCGGGTTGGCCGCGGGGGTGTCGTAGACGGGCATGTTACCACCGAGGATTTCTGCGACCACGCGGCCGCAATCGCGCATAGCCCCACACCGGCTAGGCTCGGTGGCAGCCGGGGTGAGACCATAGGTGGAGGAGTACTCCCGCTGAGGGCCTCCATGCGGCGCTGCGCAACCACGAGGGCGCTGGCGTCCTCGAACAGCAGGCGGCGAGCCGCCTCCAGCTCGTCCGTGGCGACGTCGGGGTTCGCCGTCGGAGCGAGGGGGTGCTCAGGCCTCGGAGGGCCGCGCTGAGCGGGTCAGAGGTGCCTATGCGGGCAGCAGCCGCGTTGGCCTCGGCCTACGCGTGGCTAGAGGAGGTGGAGGATACGATGACCATCACTCCCACGCGGACATGGGAGCTGCTGGACTTGGTCGCAGCAAGTGTTCCCATCGACGTGGGCGGGCCGGTACAGTCGAGCACCTAGCTGGGGTACTCGTCGACGACTGGTGCTTCAGCAAGGCTCAGCTTGCTAAAGCGCTCAGTGAGCGCGTCGATGTCCAGCGCGAGGTCGACGATGCTGCCCGCAGGGCCTGCCGGAGCAACCCCCATGAGTCTACGGTTTCGCGTGAACGTGCGGCGGCTGCGGGAGGTGGTGAAGGGTTTCGCCCGGAGCATGACTCCGGCCGGCGCTGCGTATGGCCCCACGATGGGTGCCAACTGTCGTCGTTTTCTCATGACAAATGCCATGGATAGGCTTATCGAAGGTGATAGGGGCCGGAGGACGCCGACAGGCTCCGGGAGCGGGATTAGGCACAAGCGGTGACTGACACACGATATACCCAGGTTCGAGGCCCTCTGTGCACTAGTAGAAAATGGACCTTTTGTCCATAGCATTAGTCTCGGTTAGGTTTTGAACCGGCACTAATGAGACCATTAGTCCCGGTTCGGGGCGGGCAACATTAGTCCCGGTTC
The DNA here is from genome assembly GCA_022496015.1 of Hordeum marinum. NCBI lineage: Eukaryota > Viridiplantae > Streptophyta > Magnoliopsida > Poales > Poaceae > Hordeum > Hordeum marinum. The sequence continues at coordinate 405,409,024 of CM039676.1, read as the reverse complement.
GTTCCGGACCTTTAGTCCCGGTTCGTGTCACGAACCGGCACTAAAGGGGTTGAGGCTTTAGTCCCGGTTGGTGTCTCCAACTGGGACTAAAGGTTAGACCTTTAGTCCCGGTTGGAGACACCAACCCGGACTAAAGGGGTTCTAAAAGTTTCTGTTTTAAATTGCGTACATCTTTTAGAATATTTAATGTTTTTGAGTGATTCTTTTTGCATTAGACTCAAAATTTTGTCTAGTTTCTGTTTGTGCCATTAGTTTTCAAATTTGAATGGTTTCAATATGAATTTGTTCAAATTTGCTTCAAACCCTAGATTGTGAATAACTTGAGTTTAAAAATAGTTCGTCCGGTTTGAAGGAGATGGTCCAGTTTGTACTCAAAGTGCATCCAATTTTTCTAGTAACCCTATCAACTTTTTAGCACAAGCTATGTGGGTGAAATGATGATACCATGTCAAGTTTCAACCTTTTCAGAGTTTATTTGTAGTGCTTTTCAATTTCAGGGTCATTTAGCTCAAAAAAATAATTAAATGCATGAAAATTAGCAAATGAAGTTAGAAAGACTTGAACTGTGAGGATGTGGCTTTGATTGGTGCATATTGAATGCACAAAAAGTCTGGAGTTGAAAATAAGTTAAAAAAATGAAATGCCTTTGTAACGGATAGGTTTTCGTCCGAAACCTTGATACTTCGAAGGAGATGGTCCAGTTTGTACACGAAGTGCATCCAGTTTTTGCCGTAACCCTCTTAACTTTTTAGCACAAGCGATGTGGGTGAAATGATGATACCATGCCAAGTTTCAACCTTTTGAGAGTTCATTTATAGGGTTTTTCAATTTCAGGGTCATGTAGCTCAAAAAATCATTAAATGTATGAAAAATAGCAAATGAAGTTAGAAAGGATTGAACTTTGAGGATGTGGCTTTGAATGGTGCATATTGAATGCACAAAAAGTCTGGAGTTGAAATAAGTTAAAAAAATGAAATGCCTTTGTCACAGATGGGTTTTCGTCCGAAACCTTGATACTTCGAAGGAGATGGTCCAGTTTGTACATGAAGTGCATCCAGTTTTTGCCGTAACCCTCTTAACTTTTTAGCACAAGTTATGTGGGTGAAATGATGATACCATGCCAAGTTTCAACCTTTCCAGAGTTTATTTGTAGGGCTTTTCAATTTCAGGGTCATGTAGCTCAAAAAATCATTAAATGCATGAAAAATAGCAAATAAAGTTAGAAAGGCTTGAACTTTGAGGATGTGGCTTTGAATGGTTCATATTGAATGCACAAAAGTCTGGAGTTGAAATAAGTTTAAAAAATGAAATGCCTTTGTAACAGATGGGTTTTCGTTCAAAACCTTGATACTTTGAAGGAGATGGTCCAGTTTGTACACGAAGTGCATCCAGTTTTTGCCGTAACCCTCTTAACTTTTTAGCACAAGCTATGTGGGTGAAATGATGATATCATGCCAAGTTTCAACCTTTTCAGAGTTCATTTGTGGGGTTTTTCAATTTCAGGGTCATGTAGCTCCAAAAAATCATGAAATGCATGAAAAAAAGCAAATGAAGTTAGAAAGGGTTAACTCTAGCTTGGTTAACCTTAGTTGTGACTCTGGCTTGGATGGTGCTAGCAGATGTAGTCGATGGTATGATTGGATGGACACCAACCCGGACTAAAGGGGTTCTGAAATTTTCGAACTCTACCCCCCCCCCCCCGGTGGACCGCCTTTTTTAGTTTTGTAGAAAATAAACAAAAATGATAAAATCTTAAAAAATAAAATCATTTGAGGTGTACTCCCTCCGTTCCTAAATATAAGTCTTTTTAGATGTTTCATTAGGGAACTACATACAAATGTATATAGACATACTTTAGAATGTAGATACACTATTCTTCTCCGTATATGGTTTCCTAGTGAAATCTTTAAAAAGACTTATATTTATGAACGGAGGGAGTAGTTAGGTTTTAGTGTCTAGTTGGTATAGAAATTTAAAATATGAATTTTGACCGCTTTTGCAAAAAAATGTAAAACGGCCATAATTTTTGCATACGACGTCGAAAAAAAGTTTAATATATAAAAAGAACTAGAGAAAAATTGGGACTCAATTTCACCTGGTTTACCCGGTGAAGTTTTCTCAGATTCTCAAAATTCCAAAAGTAAAAAAAAGTTATTTCAAAAAGAAGATTTTTTCGGAAAAATAAAAAAATAAAAAATATTTTTATTTAAAAATAATTAAATGATGTCATATTTGGATTCCTCGCATTTTTCTGATAATGACAGATATATTATTTGTCAAATTTCGATTTACAGATTTAAAGATATTAATTATGACATATTAAATGAATAAATGACAAAAATGAATAAAATCGTGTTATTACTTATTTTATTTTCATTGAAATTCAATATTATTATTACTTTATTTTAATAATTATTTGGAATTCAAAAAATTAAATCATGTGACATCAAGACCTAAGGTTTAATAGGATTGATAGCTTACTATTGTCAGGAAAACAACAAGTGCAGATTTGGAAACCAGGGGCAATAGAACCTGAAAGTTAAGCGTGCTCGGGTTGGAGCAGTGAGAGGATGGGTGACTAAAGGGGGGGGGCTTTAGTCCCCACCCTTTAGTGCCGGTTGCAAAACTGGGACTAAAGGCCCTTACGAACCGGGACTAAAAACCCGTTCTCTACTAGTGGTGGGAGGTAATACCCCTACTCCTGTCTGATCTAGTTGATCGATGGGGAAAGGCTACAATGTTGCTCCTTGAGCAGCCGGCCGTGGGCCCCCCGGCTATAGGGTCTCGTCGCTGGTAGGTCCCGCCGAGAGCCGGAGGGGCCCGCACGGTAGGTCCCCGCAACGGTCACTTCACGGCACGGGTCGTCCTTCGGGGCGTCGCTTTGTGGTAGCTGGCCGCGGTCAGCGGTATGGCCGGCCGCAATGTAGCCACGCCGGGGCAGGTAATAGAGTGGTTGGAGGCGTGTCGGTCACTTCACGACACGGGTCGTCCTTCGGGGCGTCGCTTTGTGGTAGCCGGTCGCGGTCAGCGGTACGGCCGGCCGCACTATAGCCACGCCGAGGCAGGTAATAGAGTGGTTGGAGGCGTGCCGACACTGTTGAAGGTCCGGTCACGGGGCAGCCAAAGTCAACGACACTATTGCCTTCACTGTTCCACGCATGCCTTGGCCGTGGGATCCAAGGCACGGCCAGGGTGCCAGGTGTCCTCGCCCCCCGCCGACAAGCTTATCAGAGCCGACCAGACGTAGCCGGCAGAAACTGGCCAGCATGGCATAGCTGGCTGAGTGCAATCTGAATTGTAGGGGGAGGCGGCTCGCCCTCCAGTGTTTCAGAAAGCTAGAGTTATGGATCGTTTTAGACTATTTTGGGGTTATCCCCCCGACACTCGGCGGTAGCCATGCCGTGCCCGTGGTCTTGGTGCCACGCTTGTTGTGCGTCCGCCATGCAGATTGGGTAGTTCCTGCAGCTCCTGCAGGTATTGTTCAATGAATAGGTGTGTCGACAATGGACTTTGAAACTCATGTTCATAGATGGCCTTCCTTCTCGCCCATCAGATCGCCGATAATGTAACTAGGACCGACACAAAATTGTCCTTGCTCAGTGTGTTACACAGACTGAAAAGCCATAGCTCGGGGTCCAGCGTCTCGTCGCCATAGACCGGTAGCAGTGCATCGTCATCTCGAAGTGACCACACACTTTTGGCCATGTTACAATCGAGCAGTGCATGCCTGATGCCTCCTTGAGTCCAAGGCCGCCAAACAAATCGGGCAAGTAGTATCCTCAGTCATGTGCCTCCTCACTCGCTCTTGGCCCGTCGGTAGGGATGCGCGAGCCTAGTGTTCCCCCTCTTGCTGCACCGTGTCCGAGTTTTCAGTCCGTCCACTTAACCAAACTTCACGTCTGCGCTGCGCGTCGTCTGTACCACCATCCTGTAGCAAGACCGAACAGAAAAAAGGCCAGACTTCTCATACTGCCATGCATAGAAGTCTGGTTGTGATTTGTAGCTGATGGGAATTTGCCTCACAATCTCAGCGCACCCACTTTTGTATGTAAGGTATATACGACGTACGTTCGCAAAGGGCGGCTCACTGGGGCTGGCCCATTTACAGTGGCACGCGATGAAAAATAAGGGAAAAAATATCGCACTAGCTGGGAATCAAACGCGCGACCGCCAACAAAATAACGTGCATGCATAGCCACGGGGACTTCCTGCCTTTAGTGAACGATGTGAAGCCTGACACTTTAAGCAACAGATGGGCTGGGAATTTTAACAACATTTTATGAACACTTTGCGAACTTGTCTTTTTACCAAAAGAAAAACGTTTTTCCTTTTCCTGTTATGTATTTTTAAGCTTAGTTTTGTTTTTCAAAAAAAGGGTCTCGTTTTCAAAATTTTGTTATTTTTTCAAAAAATATTTTTATTTTTATATTTTGTTCATAAAATAAAAATACTCGCATTTTCAAAAATTGAAAGGCAATTTCAAAAAAATGTGTGTGTCTTTCAAAAATTGTTCATAATGTCAAAACACGAACATGTTTTTGATAAGCACGAACAAAATAATAGTTTGAAGTAACTATTTAAAATTATTTTTTGTTTCAAAAATTTATTAAATGCTTTTAAAAAGCATTTATTGTTTTCAGTTTTATCCTTTTTGTATTTATTAGTTATGTTAAAAACTTAAAATAACAGTTTTAAGTACATGTTAGTTTTTCCTTCAAACCTAGCATGGATGCCTACCCGGATACCCTACCTTGAAAATGGTGTTTTTGTGGATATTCTTGAAATTACTCCCAGCTTTTGCCAGCGGGTAGGCATGTCAATCGTCAACATTCATGCCGTCATTTTTTTTTCATGACCTTGTATGACCTAATGGCCAATTCAAGGTACCTTGTCAAGTTTGTTTTTTTAACAATTGCACCATGCCAAGTTGATTGGATTTTCGACAAGTTTTGTATTTTTTTGGAGTTTTCTCAATAAAAAAGACCGATAAATGACCGGACATGTCGCAAATTGCATACGATGTCGAAAGTCATTAAAACCTGACATGAATGTCCATCTCCAATGGTTATTTTTTGGTGCCGATATACTAATATGTGGAGGATGATTGCGAGACAGATGTACCATTAATGCGGTGGCAAGCATAGATCGGTGAAGTAGAGAAGTGGATGCAGTGGGTAAAAGAAGAATAAGTAATAATACATTGATAATAAAAAGTCGGTAATATGGCTATTCTACTCGTATGTGTTTGACACGATCGGTGTTAAACCCTTGTATAGATGACCCGTTGCAAGGGCAATTAATTCGTAAGGAATCAAGGGAGGTCCAGGATACCACGAACCGGTGCCATGGCTTGCAAAATTGAATAAATCTGTCGAAGCTAGGGTACTACTAGGCCTATCAGAATCGGAAGGGCAATCCATACTCGTACCGGAGGAGCAAGCCTCTTACAAAGAACGAACAGGGCACGTCAAAACAAACAAGCTCGTGCCTTGGCAGGGCCGTTTCATCACGGCCATCGGCCGCTCGGAGCTGGTAAAATCCGTCCTCATGGCTCAGGCTGCTACTGCCACGGTGGACGCCCTTAATAAGATCGAGAGGGCTTTTTTACGGACGGAATCTGATAAAGTCTTCGAAGGACAGTGTAAGGTCAGCTGGAAGCTGGTCTACCGACCAAAGGGCCTTGGTGGCTTGGGTGTTCTTGACCTGAATATGTATGCGCGGGCACTGCGGTTGAGGTGGCTCTGGTATGAATGGAATGAGCCTGATGGCGCATGGGTTGGCATGGGCAACCCATGTGATTCGACGGATAGAGAGCTTTTCTACGCGGCTTCAACTATCACTATGGGGGACAGTCGGACGGCGAAGTTTTGGCACTCCCCTTGGATGGCTGGGAGGAAGAAGCCCTTAGATATAGCTCCATCAATTTTTGCGATCTCTAAGAACAAAAACAAGTCAGTGCGGGAGCCTTTCTGGACCTCAACTGGATCCAATGGATCAATATGTCTGACGGGCTCACGATGCAACATATTGAGCAATTTTGCGCGTTATGGGAGAGGCTTCGGCAGGAGCAGCTGCACGATGACAGGGCTGATGGCATTGTTTGAAACCTAATAGCCAATGGAGTTTACTCTTCGGCATCGGCCTACAAAGCGCAATTCCAAGGTACCATGGCCTCCAACATGACGAGGGTCGTTTGGGGGAACTGGGGGCCTCCAAAGTGCAAATTCTTTGCGTGGCTTCTCATCATGGATCGGATTTGGACGGCCGGTCGGCTTAAGAGGAGAGGATGGCCAAACTGTGACTTATGTCAACTTTGCAAGAGGGAGCCTGAGACGGCGGTGCACCTTCTATTGCATTGTAGGTTCTTCAAACGCGTTTGGAATGCGATAAAGGGATGGCTTGACGTGCCGGAGTTGAATGTCGATGCCTGGACTGGGATTCCAACGGTTCGACAATGGTGGGAGATGACCGTCCTTGAGCAAGGGCACTAGAGGAAGGTTGTTTCCTCTCTTCTTCTGCTGGTATTCTGGGAGCTGTGGAATAAGAGGAATGCGAGGGTGTTCCAAAAAAAGGCCACGATGCTAACCATTGTGATGGATCGTATCAAGGCTAAATCAACAAACTGGGTTCTGACCGGGGCAAAACATTTGGAATCTTTGATGCCACGAGAGTAGGCTTTTTTCATTTTCATTTATTGAGGAGTAATGACCCTCTTGTGACCTTGTTATCCCTTCTCTTTATTAATGAGATGAGGCAAAGCTTTTACCTCCGTTTCAAAAATAAAAATAAAAAACAAGCTCTTGCCGTGTACACACCACAAGAAGGCTAAACTGCACGTCCGTCCCTTTGTGGGTGAGCATAAACTAATGCAGTGATGGACATAGGTTCTGTCATGCTGCCTATGCTGCCTATTACAGAGTGGTATCCTAAGGCAGAACAATCTTGTGAGCTTGAGCTAACCTATGCTCTCCTGAATCCATGAGCTAACGGCTTTCCTGATGCTTCCCAGCCCTAAGCTACAACCGATGATTCAGTAACAGTTCCACTTACTTCCCAAGATAGATCTAGGGATGCCCTTCTAAATGTCACCATTGTGTTTATGTGTTCTTCGAAGGAAACACAGTTGAAGTGTGGTTATATATAGAGAGCCACCAGCAAAGCCTCGGTCGGTAAAGAACTGAAGACACCATGTGAATTCCCAACTGCTCCAAAACATTTATAATCACCACACCTATGAACCAGTCCATTTATGGTACCACAATTCGCAAAAAAGTTAAAAGAAAAAAAATCTTCACTCCCCACAGCTCCCTCGACCTAATCTCAGGTTCCCCAGATACACTAATTTCGTCGCGGAAAACCCTTTGTTTCTTTCAGATTCCAGTGTGAGGAATTCTAGATGGTGCATGTACTCACAATATAAACAAGCCCAAAACAGGCATGCAGACAAGGCACCGCAACGATGCAAAACAAACAGAGGATGCACCAATCCATACTCAAAATATAGTATGTATATTACTAAGCTTACGAACAAATGCAGCTCTAATGCAGTAACAAGTCACAGCTTCCTGTGCATCAAGAAGAACAAGACAGACAAAAAAACAACAACTAACGTATGCAAATCGCGGGTGGGCTCCACCCCTCCGCAATGAATAGCTTCGCAACCGGGAAGCAGCAGACTCTTTCGATGTATAAAAAATGCAACCGAACAAATCCATGTATTGTATCCCAATCAGCAATTGACCTGCAGAGATAAATCAACACGCCAAATTCAATACCACAAAGTATCACAAGCAAATTGAAAACTGGATCAAGTCTAAGATGACAACTGGGTAAACAAAGGATTAATCACAAGGCTCTGACTAAGATGGACCAACAAATCAGTAGTTCAGAGTACGTATGGATACATTATTTGTACTGTAAATGCCCCAGTCTGACCAAGGAGGAGCCAAAAGAAAACAGAGGACGATCACATTCAGTGATTCACCTAGAAAGGTAGACGGCCCCAGCAACTAAGTTAACATATAAAGTTGCATTAACCTACAATAACAGTTCAATACAGATGATGCATAAACTTTTTTTTTAATGACGTCAGTAAGAGTAGACTTCAAAGACCTTCATCCTACAGTAAACTAAACCCCTAAGCACAGACAATCAGGAATCAGGAACTAAAAGATGGTAGTATTAGCTTATCATGTGCAGGCTATGCTAACCCTGTATGGCAGAAAGCAATCTTTTCCAAGCAAAGATCTATTTACCTTCATGATACGGTACAGTATTTCCATTAAATGCTACATAGTTATACCATAGCAAAAATTTATCTTCCAATATCTCACCTACCATCCTTTCTGAACTTGTAATTATCTACTACTTTCAGCATTTTGTTTACAGAATCAACTGGACCCATCAGCGCAGGAAACTGGATTACAGTAAATAGTCAACAGAGTCAAATTATATATGTGGTGTATGGCTCTAAGAGTTATTTATTACCTCTCTTTTTGAGAGAGATAAAGGGTATTTTCTTTTCAAAAGGCATCTTAAGAACCTATAAAACAAGGACAACTAAACCAAACGAAATTCATGCAACTGCAGATGTGTGTTGGAAGGACTACATGAATCCACAAATAACTGGCGTAGTACACTTGAGTAACAAAAGTTATCTTTGTCGCAGCATAGATAAACTCAGAACTGTATATTTGTCTTTGTTACAATTATACCCATGCAGCTTGCAATAATCATGACAAAAGCAAGACACATCTAACACGCTAAAGCCAATTCAGTGCATATGAAATAAAGTTCTTATGCAAATGAATATAACTGCGCTCACCTAAAAAAGAAAATTGGTGTAGGTAACAATGCCCCTGAATTTAATATGTGTGGAGCAACTGCATACTATATATGCTCCAGTGCCATATGCAGTTGCGGAGTTCTCCGCCTAAACAATGGCTCGAGGCGGAAGGATGGAGCACCACGCAGCCACCGTTTAATGTCATACATCTCATTCCAGGCTTGCACAATTTCATCAACGTTGAAGCCCAAACCTAAGAAGCAAACAGGGTATTCTTAGAAACAAGCGATGCAATGTAAGTTACACAATTACAGATTGGAACATACGATTGGGACAATTCAGCATAGTACAAAATGTTAATTACAAAATTACAGCTCGTGTTTCATAATATTAACAGCACCAAAGGCACATTATGATGAACTCAATGTTTCAATCAAAAACGACTAGTGGAAGACACGCGTAAGAGATGGTTTTCTGCACACAAATTTTCTTGGCAATTACCTTCAGTACTAGAAAAAATCTTCAAAATATAATATCAGTTCCAATGATACTAGGTGAACTTCCCTAATAATAAGTTCCAGTGGTCAATTTAAAGTAATCAAGAGGACTAGCTAACAAAAAAACACAGCATGTCTATAGAACGGATGGCAGCAAATCAGCACCACAGTTTTTAATGATGATTTTGTGTGCAATTTTAGTTTTCTCCAATAAAATCAATATCAGAGTTCCCCCGGCCTAGTGAGTCAGGAGATAAGAACATGGTGAACTAGATAATAAGCAAATATTGCTTTTCTTACCATCTTGGGCAGTTTCATTTGCACAGTGGTTCTTCACTAACACAGCAATGTTTGTAGCTGAAGCTCCACCAAGTTTAAACTTTTCAATTGCTGCCATCAGACAATCCTCCCACGCTGGCAGTCCTAATTTAAACTCCACAACTGAACGCTCATAAAGCAGCATACCCCACAGAATATTTATCTGGGACCTCATATTGGAAGCCCGTTCAGCAGCGTCATCAGTGGATACATCTTTGATATACTCCTCCATGCCCATCTTCTCCAGAACGGCATTTTCCTGGCTAGGTTTGGATCGATTCTTGAGGCGCTGTTCTTCCACTTCCTCCCACATTTCTGTACCCTTCTCCATGTTATCCTCAGCTCTATTGAAGAGCTCCAAGACTTCAGAGGAAGGCCATGTGTCCAGATTGGCATCAGTACCGATAGCATAATACCATGACAGCTTTGCTTGCTCAAACTGCTGGTGTGCAAGTGCAAGGAAACCTTCAAAAAAGTCCGGCTTGGCCCTTACAGCTTCTTCGTATGTCTTCCCGGCTTTCTTGTACTCTTCCTTTGCCCACTCATACGCTTCCTTCACTTTCTCAAGCACCAATTCCTTTGGAGAGTCTTCCGGCAAGAGCAGACTCTTCCTAGCCCGAGACATGTGAACATTACCCCAGTGGAAAAACGCAAGCGCTGCCATCTCCTGGAAGTTCCCCTCAGCAAGCTGAAACACCTCCTGAGCTTCGTCGGTGGTAATGGTGTCTTCAATGGCATCGGTATACAGCTTCATACTGACCTCGTGGAGGTCCAGATACTCATCGGAGCTGACCCCAACATGGTTCTTGAAAAGGCGAGCGAACTGCACAATCCAATCATCAATGTACGTCACGGTGCTCCTGTCCTCATCCTGCCTGTTGCTTCTGATACTTCCATTGTCCGATGCGTTGTGCGTATTTCTCTCCAGCGGGCCGCTACTGGCATCCTCAACATAAGGCTCATGCTCAGGGTCAGCTTCGGTGATATACAGCCGAAGCGAGCTCCCTGGCTCAGTCAAGTCCTCAGCCCATTTGAGCTCATCCTGGTTGGTGATGGTGACAAGGTCGCCCTCCCTGTCCTTGTACTTGACAAGAACAGCCTTGAGTCCCGGGAACTTGCCACGGACGGCCTCCCGCAGCTGTGCCATGCTGCAGCTGGCCGGCACCTGAGCCCACCGGATGTCCTCGCCAAACACAAGCTTGACCTGCCTGGGCGGCTCCTCGGCCTCCTTGACAGGCTCGGCCGCCTTCTCCTCCCCCTGCTCCTCCACGGCGGCCGCGGCAGCCTTGGCCGCCGCTTTCCTCCCCTTCTTCTTCCTGGGCTTCTGCTGGTGCTTGGGCGCCCCGGCGACCACCTCCTCGGGCGTGGGCATGACGGCCTCCCCGTCCACCACGAACCCCTTCTCCTCCATGGTCCTCCTGACCCTGTCGGCGACGTCGAGCGCGGTGAGGTTCCCGGGCTCGGCGGCGAGCACCCTGTCGACGTCGCGGGCGGCGAGGTCGAGGCGGCCGAGCGCCTCGAAGCAGCGGGCCCGCTTGAGGAGCGCCTTGGAGTACTTGGGCGCGGCGTCGAGGGCGAGGTTGCACTCGTTGATGGCGCGGTAGTGGTCGGGGGGGCTCATCTGCATGTAGCAGGCGGCGAGGTTGCTGTGGAGGTAGGCGGCGTCGAGCGCGGCGGAGGCGGGGAGCAGCTTGACGGCTTTCTCGTAGTTGAGCAGCGCGCGCTCGTAGTCCCGGCGCTGGAAGAGCTTGTTCCCCTCCTCCCTCAGCTCCTGCGCCATCTCCGCGAAGATGGTCTCGTCGCCGTCGAGCACCTTGGAGCCCGACCGCTCCAGCGCCCCCGGCTTGCCGCCCCCGTGGTGGTCGCCCCCGCCGGCCTTGCCTCCCCCGGCGCCGGAGGAGGCCCTCTTCTTCTTGAGCGACGGCTTCCCCATCCGGGACCCCGCAAATCCGAATCCGCCGCCGGGAACAGACGGGGAATCCTCTTGAAATCCTCCGCCGCGCCGCCTCGAACCCTCAGACGAGACGGAGCGGGACGGGACGGCACAGAAGGCGGCGATTCCCCAAATCCGGTGGACGGACGGGAGAGGCAGAGGAATTCTTCTTCCCCAATCCCAGGAAGGAAGGAAGGCAGGAGGACAGGCGGCGGCTTCAAGTTGAAGTCAAAGCAGGGTCGACCGACCGACGGCAGGGGAGAGGAAAGGAACGCACGAGGTGGAAGAAAAGCACGGGGCAGGTGGAGGGCGGAATATTTCTGGGGGGAGGGGATGCGTGGGGACAAATAAACGAACAACAGCTCGCCGCCCGCCGCCGCGTCTTCCCCTTTCTTCGCCCGGAGGGAACAATATTCTTCTTCTTCCTTCTTCTCCCGGCTCCTCAATCAAAAAGACGAGATTTTTGGCCGTGTTGTGGGGAGTTGGCTTGGTCCGGTGGGTTTGGTCTGGTGGGGTGGGGTGGGGTTGCGTGCGCGCGGTCACGGAGGGAGCGTGTGGTGGCGGCGACAGCGGGGAGGCCGCCAGCGAGAAAGGAAAGGAGCCAGTGCGGTGCGGTGCGGTGCGGTGGGTTGGCGCCGGTAATTACTTGCCCAAAACGGGTTTGGGTTTTGGGTTAGCGCTGACGCGCGTGCGCCGCCGCCCCCAACCAACCGAGGTCAGGGGAGGAGGAGGGTGCGGTGGTGGATTAGATTAGGGTTTGCGGCTTTGCGCTGCCTGCCTGCCTTGCTTGCGTCCGTCGCCGTCGCTGTCGATGGCCGGCGGGGCGGTGGGCCGACCGACGGGCGGCCTGGGACCGTGGTCGCTATCTCGTCCCGGACGGACAGCCTAGTCGCGCTGGGCCGTATGTGCCGCGTCCTTGTCCCTCACATTCGGCCTATATAAGCTCCTCTTATTAAAAAACCGTTGCCACAAACTGTCTCAACTGGCCGTATGCGCTCTCACCACAGCTCATATGGAAAACCAAGCTCTAAAAACATTGGTTTCCTGTTTTACAACTTGTGTGTAAATTGAGTTTCACACAAAAGAAGTTGGGGATAGGAGCTCCATGCCGTGACGGGGCCGTCGCCGGCGCATGCAAGGACAATGGTTATTCGGCGTGGATGTGTGATTTTTCTTTTTTTTTGTTAACTGCTTGCTTGGGACGATCAAAGGAGTATCAATTTCGATCAATATCTATATGGGTTAGAGTGTTTGATCTCCCACTTGATATGATGTGCAGAGAAGCGCGGGAGGCAATAGGGAATTTTACTGGTAAAACTTTGGAGGTGGATGTTGGCTCTAATGGTATGGCGGTGGGCAGATATCTTCGGGTCAAGACAAGGATTGATATTAGGGAGCCACTCATGAGAGGGTTTATGTGTGATGAGGAGGAAGAGGAGATGGAGGCAAGAAAGAATCTGAAAAATCAGGAAAAAGATGATGATGATGAGTTGTGGTGCCGATTTGAATATGAGTTTTTGCCAAACTTCTGCTATACATGTGGGCTGCTGGGCATATTGATAAGGATTGCAATATCAAGTTAGCAAAGGGGAGATACAACAGTTCGGTTTGTGGCTCCAAGCGTACATCCCGAGAAGAGGCGTGGAATCAAGTAGTAGAGGTAGCTGGGGAGAAGGCAAGGGCACGGGAGACGGGAGGAACAAAACCAGTTTTGGGTCATACAATACGGGCTCTAACAGAAGCAAATCAGGGACCGATAGCGAGAACTGGAGGAAACTGATCCATAGGGATCGAACCAGCTCAAGAGCAGGGATACTCACGATAAGGAGGTCACTAGTCCACTGAAAAAAAACATAATACAAATGGAATAGAAAAGACGGGCGATGGTGGCAGCAGACACTAGTAGAAAACAGGCCTTCCGTTTCAACCTTTAGTCCCGGTTTGGCTTTGGACCAGGACTAATGTGGCCATTAGTCCCGGTTCCAACAGCTAGGAGCGGTCGGGGGGTGCTACCTCTTCAGCTTGCGTTGGTTTTCCCTTGAACAGAAAAGGGTGATGCAGCAAAGTAGATAAGTATTTTCCTCAGTTGTTGAGAACCAAGGTATCAATCCAGTAGGAGGAACAAGCAAGTTACCAATGGATACACCTACACAAACAGTCAAACTCTTGCACCCAACGCTATAAAGGGGTTGTCAATCCCTTCACGGTTATATGCAAGGATTAGATATGATAGAGATAGATGTAAAAGATTGCGGAAAGTAAAAAAGGTAAATAAATTGCAGCAAGGTATTTTTGATATTTTTGGTTTACAGATCTGAAAATATATTATGGAAAGTAGACCCAGGGGTCCATAGGTTTCACTAGATGCTTCTCTCTTGAAGGAAAGTATCACGGTGGGTAAACAAATTACTGTCAAGCAATTGATAGAAAAGCGAATAATTATGAAGATATCCAAGGCAATGATTATGCATATAGGCATCATGTCCGTGTCAAGTAGACCGAAACGATTCTGCATCTACTACTATTACTCCACACATCGATCGACTCGTGCCTGCATTTAGAGTATTAAGTTCATAAACAATAGAGTAATGCATTAGGTAAGATGACATGATGTAGAGGGATAAACTCAAGCAATATGATGAAAAACCCACCTTGTTACCCTTGATGGCAAAAATACAATACGTGCCTCGCTACCCCTACTTTGTCATTGGGTGAGGACACCGCAAGATTGAACTCAAAACTAAGCACTTCTCCCATTGCAAGAATTACCAATCTAGTTGGCCAAACCAAACTAATAACTCGAATAGACTTGCAAAGATATGAAATCATGCATATAAGAATTCAGAAAAGACTCAAATAATATTCATGGATAATCTGAACATAAACCCAAAATTCATCGAATCTTGACAAACACACCGCAAAAGAGTATTACATCGGATAGATCTCCATAAAGATCATGAAGAACATGGTATTGAAGCACGAAGAGAGAGAAGAAGCCATCTAGCTACTAGCTATGGACCTGTAGGTCTGTGGTGGACTATTCACGCATCAACGGAGGGGCAATGGAGTTGATGTAGATGCCCTCCGTGATCGGATCCCCCTTCGGCAGATTACCAGAAAAGCCTCCAAGATTGGATCTCTTAGGAACGGAGGCTTCTGTCGACGGAAAAGTATTTTTGTGGCTCCCTTTGGTATTTGCAGAATATTTGGGTATTTATAGGATGAAGATTAGGGCTAGGAGACCTGCCAGGAGGTGGCAAGCCTCCCAGGCGCAGCCAGGGGGTGGTCGTGCCCCCTGGCTTGTGACCTCCTGGCAGATGCACTATCATGCACTCCAAGTCCGGTAGATCTCTTTCCTTCCAGAAAAATCATTACGAAGATTTTATTCCGTTTGGACTCCGTTTAATATTCCATATCTGCAATACTCACAAACAAGGAAAAAACAGAAATTGGCACTATGCTCTAGATTAATAGGTTAGTCCTAAAATAATATAAAGTAGCATATTAATGCATATAAAGCATCCAAAACAGATAATACAATAGCATGACATCATCAAAAATTATAGATACGTAGGAGACGTACCAGCATCCCCAAGCTTAATCTTTGTTTGTTCTCGAGTAAGTAAATGATAAAAACAGAATTTTTGATGTGGAATGCTACCTAGCATATTTATCCATGTAATATTCTTTATTGTGGCATGAATATTCAGATTCGTAAGATTCAAAACAAAAGTTTAATATTGACATAAAAATAATAATACTTCAAGCATACTAACAAGGCAATCGTGTCCTTTCGAAATAACATGGCCTAAGAAAGTTATCCCTACAAAATCATATGGTCTTGCTATGCTCCATCTTCTCCACACAAAGTATTTAAATCATGCACAACCCCGATGACAAGCCAAGCAATTGTTTCACACTTTTTCTGTTTGCAAACCTTTTCAACTCTCACGCAATACATGAGCATGACTGCGTGAGCCATGGATATAGCACTATAGGTGGAATAGAATATGGTGGAGGTTGTGAAGAAAAGGAGAAGATAGTCTCACATCAACTAGGCGTATCAACGGGTATGGAGATGCCCATCAATAGATATCAATGTGAGTGAGTAGGGATTGCCATGCAACGGGTGCACTAGAGTTATAAGTGTATGAGAGCTCAAAAAGAAACTAAGTGGGTGTGCACTACAAAAAATCCACTAGTTATATGAAAGTGATAAAAAAGGGGACTCTTTATCATGAAGACCAAGGTGCTACTTTGAAGCACAAGTGTGGAAAAAGATAGTAGCATCGTCCCTTATCTCTTTCTCTCATTTTTTTTCTCTTTTTTTATTTTGGTGGGCATCTAAGGCCTCTTTTTTTATTTGGGCTTCACTGGCCTCTTTTATTTTTAATAAAGTCTAGGGTCTCATCCCAACTTGTGAGGGAATCATAGCTTCCATCATCCTTTTCTCTCACGGGACAATGCTCTAATAATAATTATCATCACACTTTTATTTACTTACAACTCAAAAATTACAACTCGAAACCTAGAACAAAATATGGCTCTATATGAAAAAGCAATATGAAAATGATGGCGCGTGTCATAACAAACGGAACGGTGGAAGTTGCATGGGAATATATCTCGGAATGGCTATGGAAATGCCATAATAGGTAGGTATGGTGGCTGTTTTGAGGAAGGGAATATGGTGGTTGTTTTGAGGAAGGTGGGTTTAATGCACCGACGAAAGTTGTGCGGTACTAGAGAGGCTAGCAAAGGTGGAAGGATGAGAGTGCGTATAATCCATGGACTCACATTAGTCATAAAGAACTCACATACTTATTGCAAAATTCTATTAGTTATCGAAGCAAAGTATTAGATGCATGCTCCTAGGGGAGAGGTTGGAAGGAGTTAACCATCGTGCGCTCCCGCCCCTCACACAAAGGATGACAATCAATAGACAAATCATGCTCCGACTTTGTTACATAACGGTTCACCATACGCACATGCTACGAGGATCACAAACTTCAACACGAGTATTTCTACCATTCAACAATTACTCACTAGCATGAATATAATATCACCATGCTTATATCTCAAAACTATATGCAAGGAATCAAACTTCTCATAGTACTCAATGCACTTTATATGGAAGTTTTTATTATATTCCTCTTGGATGCCTATCATATTAGGACTAAATTTACAACCTAAGCCAATTTCCATGTTGTTTAAAGACTCTCAAAATTATATAAGTGAGGTATGAGAGTTCAATAATTTCTATAAAACCAAACACCGTCGTGCTCTAAAAAGATATAAGTGAAGCACTAGAGCAAAATCGCCTATCTCACAAGATATAAGTGAAGCACGTAGAGTATTCTAATAAATTTACGATTCAACGTGTCTCTCTCAAAATATGTGTGCATCAAGGATGATTGTGGCAAACTAAAAAGCAAAGACTCATATCATACAAGACGCTCCAAGCAAAACACATATCATGTGGTGAATAAAAATATAGCCTCGGGTAAATTTACCGATGGATTGAAGACGAAAGAGGGGATGCCTTCCAGGGCATCCCAAGCTTAGGAAATTTGGCATCCTTGAATATGACTTGGGGTGCATTGGGCATCCCCAAGCTTAGGCTCTTGCCACTCCTTATTCCATAGTCCATCAAATCTTTACCCAAAACTTGAAAACTTCACAACACAAAACTTAATAGAAAACGCGTGAGATCCGTTAGTATAAGAAAATAAATTACCATTTTAGGTACTGGTGTGAACTCATTCTTTATTTCTATTGGTGTAATACCTACTGTAATCTAACTTCTCCATGGTTCATACCACCCGATACAACCCATATATACATCAAAATAGGCAAACAACGCAAGGAAAACAAAATCTGTCAAAAAGAGATCACTCTGTAGAAATCTGGAAACTTCGTATGCTTCTGTAACTCAAAAACTTCTGAAACATTAGGAAAACCTAGGAAATTTGTATATCACTATTATGTAAAAATATTTAGACTCATTCGATGCTCTAAAAAAATTATAAAATTACTGGACTTAGCGCAAAAGTTTCTGTTTTTCAGCAAGATCAAATCAAAAACCATCATAGACCATCCCAAAGGTCTTACTTGGCCCAAACACCAATTAAAAACCCAAAACGCAAATACTACAGAAGTAATAATGTGGGAAACACTCAAAAACAGAAGCGAAAACAGAACATAAAAATAAAATTGGGTTGCCTCCCAACAAGTGCTATTAGTGGCGGAGCTAGCACCGGATCATTTGGGGGGGCAATGGAAAAATATGGACTAATGAAGAGGAAAAAATCACTATTTTTCCTAATCAATGCAACCATAAAAAAATTCTTCACAAAATATCACAAGCTGGGGGGGCATAGCCCCCCCCCCCCCAGCCATACACATAGCTCCGCTAGTGGCGCTATTGTTTAACGCCCCTAGCTAGGCAAAACGCAATAGATCTAGGTGTTGTCATCTTTGGTATACATCTCTTAAATTGCACAATTATAAGTCCTAGGAGGTACATTGTTCTTATCAATAATAATTCTCCTAGGCAAGAAGTCAATAGATTCAATTGTGGCAATTGGTTTCTTAACAATATTGAAAAAGTTCGGGTGAATACTTATCATAAGATCTTCATCTCCTTTACTAGAGGATTCACCCTTAGTTTTAGGAAAATAAACAAACTTGGAAGCTTTAGGGGGAGAAGGATTTGGAGTGGTTTGAACCAAGGCAAAAGCGGATCCCAAGTTGATAATAATGTCCTCTAGCTTGCCAATTCTAGAGGAATCTTGATCCAAATTTTCATTGACTATGGGTTCTTTTTCCCTTATATCTTTTAGAGTAAATCCTACCTTATATACATATTGAGTAATGTGATTATGAATTTTTTTATCCAAGTTTTCAATAAGCTCAACAGTAGCAACCTTTTTTCAATAACATTTGGCCTTCGCATCACATGTTCCAAAGTCAAGATTGTTCCATTAACCATGATTGGAGGTGAACCTAACAAATTTATCATAGTGCTATAAGAATCAAGGGTACAACTTCCCAAGAAATTTCCTCCCATGATGGTATCTAGAACATGCCTATTCCATGCAGAAATACCCACATAAAAATTGCGAAGGAGAACGATAGTACATTGCTTACAAATAGATCTATTTTGAGCATTGCAAATTCTATACCAAGCATCTTTTAAGTTTCTCCCTCCCTTTGCTTAAAATTAAGAACTTCATTCTCGGGAGTACTACACTCCAGGAATCAGCAACTTTGCCGTCTTCCATGGTTGACGGCAAAGGCATGCATGGCGGATGGCAAAGGTCTTTGCCGTCAGCCAGTAAACGACACCACATCCGGCTGAACAAGCTCTGGTAAAGGCCACTTTGCCGTCTGCTAGCCGATGGCAAAGACCTTTGCATCTTTGTCGTTTGCCAGCAGACGGCAAAGGGCATGGACGACACACGTGGCAACTTAGGTCCATTAAGGGGTTAACGGCGTGCTTTGCCATCTGCTGGCAGACCGCAAAGATGCAAAGTTCTTTGTCATCTGCTAGCAGACGACAAAGCAAGCACATAGTCTAGTCCAGTGCCACCCCAGGTTGCAGAGGTAGCTGCCATGTGGCAACTTTGCTGTCTGCTGGCTGACGGCAAAGAGCCTGTACAGCCCTTGGTTTTTTTGTTTTTTCTTAAATTCATTCAATTTCACAGAATTTCACACACACACACACACACACACACACACACACACACACACATATATATATATATATATACACACACATTTGAAAATACTTTCAACAAGCATAACAACACATATACATACCAAATCATATCCCTACCATATGGATATGATCATCCAACACATATATATATATACATACCAAATGAAAAGTCCATATGCAACATATATAGCTAGCCAACATATCCAACAACAAGCATACAATGGTTTCATCCATACATACATATATAGGTAACAAGTTTCACATTGTTCATCCTACAAAATCAAAACAAAAAGGAAGCACAAGAAGAAGAGTAGACTCCATCAACGCAAGCTTCCTCATCGAAAGCAAATCTGCAAATTGGGAAAGAAGAAAGTTAGAAGAAGAAGAAGAAGACTAGCCAAGTCTATGTCATTTTGGAGCTAAACCAAGGTTATCATGCCATTTTTTTCCTAAGTATGCTAGGTATGTCATAAATGAACTGAATAAGCTAAGTATAGGTCATTTTTGAGCTAACCTAGGTAGTTATGCCATTTTTGAGCTAACTAATCATATTTATTCATTTTGGAGGAAAAAATGGCAAGTGTAGGTCATTTTAGAGCTATCCTAGTTATAATCGGTCATTTTGGAGGTAGGTAAGGTTATTTTGTCGTTTTGGAGGAAAATAAGCTAAGTCTATGTCATTTTGGAGCTAAACCAAGGTTATCATGCCATTTTTTACCTAAGTATGCTTAGTATGTCATAAATGAACTAAAGAAGCTAAGTATAGGTCATTTTGGAGCTAAATATGTCATTTCTTAAGCTAAGTATGCATTTGTTAAGCAAAACACCTGGGAAAACTTACCATCACCACGGAGGTGAAGGACCGGTCGGGTTTGCACTAGGGTGAGACGGAGGAGGACCGGTCGGGGTTGCGGCAGACGCAGAAGGATCGGTCGATGCTTGTCGGGAGGCACGTTGCACCAACGATCATTTGCAATGTCTCGTTAGCATGATGCAACTCAAATGTGAATACTAGTTACTAATGACCATTCAAATTAAACTCACCGTGGGTGCTATACCAATCTGGGGCGTCGACGGAGGGGTCTGACCATAGTTTTGGCACACGGTCTGCACATTTTGTTTTCACGAGCCAGTCATATTAGTTAGTGATGAAACGAACATTACGTGCATGATTTGGCTAATATGCAGGAGAAACTTACCACGAGGAGCTCGTATAGGGCCCGGTGAGACGCGACATTCCGGTTCCTCTCGTCCTCCAATAGCCTAGCTGTCCTCTCCTCCATGTCCCTCTCCCTCTGTGTCACCTGCTTGTTTGCCTCCGCCAGAAGCTCCTAGGACCTAGCCTCGATGGAGAGCTCCATTGGCCGTGGACGAGGCCTTATCTCAGGTTCAGAGGTCGTCTGGCACTTCTTGATCTCCGGGAGAGTTCTAGGACAACGTATCAGTCCATCCCCAATGTCTATCGAGCCATGGAGCCTCCCGCCACTAGATATCATCACGAGTTCTGGATCAAAAGGACTCTGGCTCGGGTTGAAGTCCTCCCCTTTCCTTGCCTTCCCCTCATCTTTGTACCTCACGAGCTTGTTGTGGGAGGAGATGTTGCTGAAGCTCTCTGGATGATCGAGGTCATCCTCAGAGAATGCCTTGGCCTTCTTGTACGGGGCAGTATGGGCCATGGCATAGAGGTCGAACAGTGGTGGCACCTCCTTCTTGTTGTGTCGCGACTAAAAGATAGGAACAAAATATTAGTTAAGGGATGAAGCTAGCATGAAGAATGAAATTGCATGAATCATGAAGCAAACCACATACCTAGTGATCCCCGTACTCAAATAGGTTGGAGCTCCCTTGATGGTGTGGCACACCTTTCATTTGGGCACGCTTATCCTTGGCCTTGTCGTGGTCGGCTAGCCATTTGGGAGAGCACCACTCATCCACCAATGCCTACCAACAGTCCATCCTATCTGCACACCATCTCGGGGGCACCTAAGTTAGACAAGAGAAATTTCAGCGCTATGCCTACGAATCAAATCAAGGAAACTAAGTACAAGGCTTTAAGAATAGGCAATTACCTTCATGTACTTCTCCTTACTCAGAAATTTTTTGCGGGACTTCTTCTTGGCCCTCTTAATGTTAGTCAAGGCGTAGTAGTCTCGAATAGCCTGCACCCAAGCCTCGTGTCGTAAGTTCTGAAGTAGGCGCTTGCACTCGGCTACGAGAACAATAGTCACGTCCGCCTCGTGTTCCTCAAGACACCTGTAGAAGGTCTGCAATCAAACAAGACAACATTGATTAGTACAATCACTAGGTGCTGTTGATTTTTAATTCTGTAAAGGAGAAATTACCCAAAACCGCCGGATCACAATGTCGGCCACCGTCTTGCACAAGACACAGTCGACCCTCTCCTCCATCGGGGCCAGGGCAGCCACATACAGCTCCCAGGTTAGTGCTACCTGTGGAACCTCACCCTCACCGGGCAACTTGACCTTCCCTAGGAAGTGGTGCCGGATAAGCACACCAAGGATCTAGTTGGGCCTGCGGACACTAGGGTCGTGTTTCCAACCCCTGCAGTATGACAAGGCCAACACATTAGATATTAATTTGAAGAAACATGAAGGCAAAAGGTTAAAAAGAGTAAATGCGCTTACTTCTTCGCCTTAGGCACAATCAACCACCTCTGATCGCGGGTCGCCGGCACGGGCAGGAGATTTGTACCACCACGCTGGTAGACCTTCTTGCCCTCCTCAACCAGCTCGCCCTCACTATAGGTATCCTCAGAAAAGTTGTCCTCGCCCCCATTAGCATGGCCACTAGCCTCCGGAGTCACATGGGACAAAGACTCTGGGACCGGAGTCTCCTGGGACAAAGACTCTAGGACCGGAGTCTCCTGGGACGAAGGCTCGGCGACCCGAGGCTCGTCGGCTCGAGGCTCGGCGACCGGAGTCCGAGACGGGTGCAAGTCAGATGGGTCCACCTGAGACGGAGCACTCCTATGGTTGGGAGAATCAGCTAGGGGTGGCGGCAAGGAAGGCGCAGCAGCCTTCCTACCTCTAGCACCTCTCTTCATCTTCCCCCGACCTCTCCCGATCGAAGAAGAAGCGCTTGTCGGTGTCTGCATACTATGTACCAGAGCTCTCCGGAGTTGTTGGGGTGGAATAATAGCACCCCTCCCAGCCCGCGCCGAGGAAGGAGGCTCAGAGTGCTCTCGACCCGCGCCCACCATCTGTCAACACCTGCAATGACAAAGAGTGAACGAAATTAGTTCAACATAAAAAAATGAATACCTAATAACATGAACTATTTAATAATATATGTGTACATAATAATAATTGAATACCTGACATTACTAATATTAATCTTCATCGTCTATATATGCTCAGGGATCAATAAATGCATAATCATCATCACTATTAGTAATGACGTGCTCATTAGCATCATCAATAAATGCATCAACATGTGGAAGGCCTCCTTTATGTAATCAGTCAAGCATTAACAGGTCATCTATAGTAGTAACCTCTTCTTCTTCCGTCTCTTCTTGTTCTAGCTCAGGGGTGAAGTCAGATTCACTGTCGCTGTCTACCTCAATGTTTTGGGGTGAAGTAGAGCGGTTCTTGAAACGTTTTTTGGAAACACGTGTTTCTTGGAAAAAAATCTCCTTCACATGTGTCTGGGTTAATGTGAGGTTCATAATCATCTTCATTGAGGGGAGGTGGTCTAAAATGTGGCGGCACATCATAAACGACATCCCAACCATTCAGATTTGGATCAGTTTGGCAGGCCCACGGTAGATAGAAAACTTGGATCGCCTATTGAGCCATAATATAGAGATCGGGAACATCTAAATGGGTGCTTTGTTTGATTTCCACTAGCCCTATATGTTCATGAGTCCTTCTAGTCTCCTTCGGCTGGAACCAATAACATTTGAAGACTACGATGTTTGGTGGGTTTTCACCAAAGAATGTAAGTTCATAAATTGCTTCAACTCTTCCATAATACTCGACCCCTCCTTCGCCGACAGCGGAGACACAACAATTTGTAGACTTTCGGTCGGCCATAGATAGCTCTTTGCCAAAAGTATGAAAGTGGTACCCATTGATGTCGTATTTGTCAAATGAACGGACCTTATAGTCAAAACCATTAGCGCTTGTCTCAATTCGGAGTCCATAGACTCTGCATTAGCCTACAAGTTTAATACGAAAGGATTGTTGCATTAGCCGCAAACTAGACGAAGAAATGTAATCGCCTAATGGAAATTACTGTTTGCTTGAACCAAGAGATGAAACCAGGGTAGCCGCCTCCATGCTTTGCCAAAAGCTCATACTCTTCGATGGAATCCTTTTGGATCACCGCTCCATCCGAGAATTTGGTGACGTATCGACTATATCACATATCCGGGAATAAGAGCATTTCAAAGGAATTAGAAGTTGCGAAACAATGTACCGAGAACTTACTTGATGTACGGCTGCACTTCTGTTAGGTTGTTGAAGATATACAACAAAACGGTCCGCCATTCTTCGACATCCAACGCTATTGCTTTCGAAGCACCGGCTGGTGCGAGCTTCCCTTTGAATAGGCTGAGGTTGGATCAACCTTTTTCATGGTCGCCATCATTGTAATGAGGCTTCGGATTATGCAAATGATGATTATTCGCTTTGTAGTGTGTTGTCACGAAGTTTGCCGCCGCCTCAGTAATGAATGCCTTGGCCATCGATGCTTCAACTCTACGTTTATTTTTACATTTTGCTCGAAGCGTCTTCTGCATCCTCTCAGTTGCGAAGCACCACCGATTTTGCACGACCCCCCCCCAATCTTGCCTCGGTCGGGAGATGCAAAATCAAATGCTGCATTGGATTAAAGAATCCCAGTGGAAAGATCTTTTCTAACTTGCAGATCAACTCCGGCACCAACTCTGCCAGTTCGTCTAGCACGTCAGGCGATAGTTCTTTGGCACAAAGAGCACGGAAGAAATAGCTCAGCTCTGCCAGTACTAGCCATTCATCCTTAGGGATAAAGCCACGCAACATCACCGGCATTACCCGCTCAGGCCATATGTGCCAATCATGACTCTTCAGACCAAATATTTTCAATTTGTCAAGACTCGCTCCCCTCTTTAGATTCGCTGCATACCCATCGGGGAACATCAACTGCATTTTCACCCACAAGATCATTTCCCTCATAGCTGGCCTTCCAAGATTGAACCATGCCTTTGGCTTCCTCCAGTTCTTCTTTCCTTTCGGTTTGTCGAATGTTTTGTAACAGTCTATCACATAGAGCCTCCTGATCGACTCTAGCCTTAGGATTATCCTTTGACTTCCCCTCTATGCCAAACAATGTACCAAAAAGGGCCTCGAGGATATTCTTTTCAGTGTGCATCACGTCGATGTTGTGTGGGCAAAGCAGGTCTTTAAAGTAAGGCAGATCCCACAAACATATCTTGTGAGTCCAGGCGTGTTTCGTATTATACCCTTTGAAATACCCTGGACGATTTGGATCCGGCTCGAGAGCGTTTATCTAATCCAGGGTCTGTTGGCCTGTCAACGCAGGTGGTGCAGTGTTTTTGACAACTCTACCTTTGATGAAATTCTTCTTGTCTTTTCTAAATTTATGGCCAGGATCCAGGAACTGTTTATGCATGTCGAAGCAAGAAAACTTGCGACCCACCTACAGCCAATGGAACTCAAGAGCTGCCTTGCATGTGGGGCACGGGAACCTTCCATGCACACACCAGCCAACGAGTAGCGCATACACCGGCAAGTCATGCGATGAGTACATGTACCACACATGTATTTTGAAGTTCTTTTTGGTAGTGGCGTCGTATGTCTTGATCCCATTATCCCAGGATTCTTGCAATTCATCCTTAAGAGACTGCATGTACACATTCATATTCTTCCCCCGATATTTGGTCCCTAGAATTATCAACGTCAGGAAAATGTTCTTTCTTTTCATAATCTCTCTAGGGGAGATTGAGTGGAATGACAAATACAGGTCAACAACTATATTGTGTTGCCGTCATACCATACACATTGAACCCATCCGTGCTGATGGCAACTCAAGGATGCCTTGGATCTGCCGCTTTATCCTTATGTAATGCATCGAAGTGCTTCCACGCAAAAGCGTCTGAAAGTGTGTCCCAACATCGGATTCCCATCTGCATCTAGTTTTGTTCTTTTGCCCAATTTATGCCACGTCATCTGTCTGGCCGTCTCTTCGACCATGAAAAGACGTTGAAGTCTTGGTATGATTGGCAGATACCGAAGAACATTAATGGGGATTTTGGTCTGAATCTTCTCACCCATACCGTTGTCTACCACAACATACCTAGAAGACTTGCAAATAGGACAATAGTTGAAGCCCGCATACTCAAGCCTAAATAAGGCACATCCATTCTCACAGGCATCTATCTTCTCATAGGGCATCTTAAGCGCACATAGGATTTTGTCCGATTGGTACAGGTTGCTAGCAATACATGGCCTTTGGGTAGAAAGCGTCCAAATATTGTCATCATCGCGTCATAGCCTTCTCTGCCCAGGTTGAACTGAGCATTCAGAGCCATTACTTGTGCAATGATATCCAGCTGACAAAGCTCAGTGTGCTCGTGGAGAGGACGTTTTGAAGACTCCAACATTTCATAGAAGGCCTTTGCCGATTCCTCCATCTCATTGTCCGAATCCCAAGCATCATCAAAGTCTTGCACCATGTCATCGATCCCGGTACCATGCCTGTCAGTGTGATGACGAACCACCTCAGCTCTGGCACGTTGGGCAGACTCGCCATGAAATGTCCAGACCGTATAATTAGGCGTAAGGGGCGGCAGGGGCGGTGTGGTCGGGGGCGGCGGCCGGCGGGTGCGGTGAGCGGGCAGGGGCGGCGACCGGCGGGTGTGGGGGTCAGGGGTGGCAGGGGCGGCGGCGGGCGGCGGTGCAGCTGTAGGGGCGATGGGGGGCAGGGGCGGCGGCCGGCGGGTGCGGTGGGGGTCGAGGGAGGAGAGAGGCAGAGAGAGAAGAGAGAGAGGAGGTCACGACGTTAATTAGGTAGCGTTTTCTTTGCCGTCTGCTAGCAGACGGCAAAGAAGCTTTGCTGTCCGCTAGTAGACGGCAAAGAAAGTGTCATTAGCTGGTTTTCGTTAGTGGGCCCACCTCCCTCTTTGCCGTCCGCTAGCTGACGGCAAACCTCCTTTGCCGTGTGCTAGCGGACAACAAAGAAGTGGGTGATGGCAAAGAGCTTCTTTGCCGTCAGCTAGTTGTTTGTCATTTTTTTTTCTGGAAACGGATGGCAAAGAGCTTCTTTGCCGTCAGCTAGTTGTTTGCCGCCTGTTTTCTGGAAACGGATGGAAAAGAGCTTCTTTGTCGTCCGCCAGCTGACGGCAAAGAACCGATAGAGGGAAAAATTGCTTATTCCAGTAGTGTTGGCTATAGTGGTAAGGCTAGACATGAGTTCAAGTAATCCAACACATGAGCAAACAAAAGGCAAATGAAAAGGCGAACGAAAGAAGGGCGAATAAAAAGGCAAATATTTTTGGTATTTTTTGAAAATTGTTTGAGAAGTCGGGGGGAGGAAAACGAGAGGCAAATGGCAAATAATGTAAATGCAAGACATGAGTTTGTGATGGGTACTTGGTAGGCTTGATGTAGATCTCCCCGACAACGATACCAGAGATAGACAAGTTGACGGGAAAGTTCTTGTCTTGACTTGCTATGTATCCTCCCCGGCAACGGCGCTAGAAATCCTTCTTGCTACCTCTTGAGCTTGCGTTGGTTTTCCCTTGACGAGGAAAGGGTGATGCAGCAAAGTAGATAAGTATTTCCCTCAGTTGTTGAGAACCAAAGTATCAATCCAGTAGGAGGAACAAGCAAATTACCAATGGATGCACCTACACAAACAATCAAACTCTTGCACCCAACACTATAAAGGGGTTGTCAATCCCTTCACGGTTATTTGCAAGGATTAGATCTGATAGAGATAGATGTAAAAGATCATGGAAAGTAAAAAAGGTAAATAAATTGTAGCAAGGTATTTTTGGTATTTTTGGTTTATAGATCTGAAAATATATTATGGAAAGTAGATCCGGGGGGGCATAGGTTTCACTAGAGGCTTCTCCTTTGAAGGAAAGTATCACGGTGGGTAAAGATATTACTGTCAAGCAATTGATAGAAAAGCGGATAATTATGAAGATATCCAAGACAATTATTATGCATATAGGCATCACGTCCGTGTCAAGTAGACTGGAACGATTCTGCATCTACTACTATTACTCCACACATCGACCGACTCCTGCCTGCATCTAGAGTATTAAGTTCATAAAGAACAGAGTAATGCATTAGGTAAGATGACATGATGTAGAGGGATAAACTCAAGCAATATGATGAAAACCCCACCTTGTTACCCTTGATGGCAACAATACAATGCGACCCTCGCTACCCCTACTTTGTCACTGGGTGAGGACACCGCAAGATTGAACCCAAAACTAAGCACTTCTCCCATTGCAAGAATTACCAATCTAGTTAGCCAAACCAAACCAATAACTAGAAGAGACTTGCAAAGATATGAAATCATGCATATAAGAATTCAGAAAAGACTCAAATAATAGTCATGGATAATCTGAACATAAACCCCACAATTCACCGGATCTCGACAAACACTGTGCAAAAGAGTATTACATCGGATAGATCTCCATGAAGATCATGTAGAACATGGTATTGAAGCACAAAGAGAGAGAGAAGAAGCCATCTAGCTACTAGCCATGGACTCGTAGGTCTGTGGTGGACTACTCAAGCATCATCGGAGGGGTAATGGAGTTGAGGTAGATGCCCTCCGTGATCGGATCCCCCTCTGGCAGATTACCGGAAAAGGCTCCAAGATTGGATCTCTCGGGAACGGAGGCTTCTGTCGACGGAAAAGTATTTTTGTGGCTCCCTTTGGTATTGGGGCAATATTTGAGTATTTATAGGACGAAGATTAGGGCTAGGAGACATGCCAGGAGGTGGCAAGCCTCCTAGGCGCGGCCAGGGGGTGGTCGCGCCCCCTGGGTTGTGACCTCCTGGCAGATGCCCTATCGTGCACTCCAAGTCTGGTAGATCTCTTTCCTTCTAGAAAAAATCATTGCGAAGATTTTATTCCATTTGGACTCCGTTTAATATTCCATATCTGCAATACTCAAAAACAAGGAAAAACAGAAACTGGCACTAGGCTCTAGGTTAATAGGTTAGTCCCAAAAATAATATAAAATAGCATATTAATGCATATAAAACATCCAAAATAGATAATATAATAGCATGACATCATCAAAAATTATAGAATCGGGTTGGAGACGTATCAGGGGGTACGGACACCATTAGTCCCGGTTCATTTGAGACCTATAGTCCTGACTCATTTGTGATACAAACCGGGACTAAAGGGGGGGTGGCATGCTGGTGTCAACCTGGGGCCCCCATGAGCCCCTTTAGTCCCGGTTTGTATCACAAACCGGGACTATAGGTGGACCTTTAGTCCCAGTTTGTATAACCAACCGGGACTAAAGCTTTCCCTATATAAACCCTTCGTCCAGCCCGACTCCATTTCTTTGTTTTCTCCATTTGAATTCCCCTCTCTGTTCTTCACCTAGCTCGATCTCATCCCTCCATTTTTGCCAAGATTTGTCGAATTGATCTCCTTCTTTATATATAGATGGTGTAGATGCGGGATCAGCTCCTACCAAAGGACAACATACGAGCAATTCAAGAGGAAATTGCGGGATTTTTTGCTTGAGCAGGTCATATCTCCCGACGGAGAATACCATTACACCTAATGTCTGCATGTAATGATTTGCGAATTGTAGGAGAAATTGTACGCATCAAATTGTATATATGTATGTATGCATGGTCGTATGAAGAGTTCTATGTATATGATTGGTTCTACGAGAAATTCTATTATATATGCATAACATGTACAGTATGTGGTAGCATAAAATATGTTTGAAATGAAAAAGAATTAAACAGAATAAACAAAATTAAAAGGAAAATAAACAATAAAACCTAATTAAACCCATAAACCCCAAAGCCCCTAAATCTTTAGTCCCGGTTGGTGTTTAAAGGTCGCCATGCCTCCACGCGCGCTGCCGACCACATGGACGGGGTTTAGTCCCGGTACGTAGCCAACCGGGACTAAAGGCTTGGACCCTTTAGTCTCTATACATTAGTCCCGGTTGGGGAACCGAGACAAAAGGCCCTTCCCAACCGGGACTAATGGCCTGTTTACTACTAGTGAGATCAAGAAGGCTTTGACTTTTGGGGGGAAGGATCAAGCAAGCAAAGGTGTTAGTTCGGGAACCGGTATTGTTGTACACACCCAAAGTGAAGGTGGATCAGGTGGCGCAATGGTGACTGAGCAGTCAGATGGGAGGGAGGGAGCAGCAGCAGAAATGTTAGGCCTGGGGAAGAATGGAAATAGGGTGAAGGGAGGCAATGGGGGTGCAAAGGGAGGAGGCAAAGGGGGAGGGAGGTTCACCAGGAGGAATGGACCAAGCAGCAAAGGGGTGCAAACAACACTAGAGGTCCCGATGGGAACAAGAATAGATGGGGCACCAATGGAGATAGATGCGCGGGAGGGTGAAGCACCGAAGAAAGCAAAGTTGATGGGGAGAACGTAACTGAAGGTAAAGCGGGGTTGTCGGAACAGCCCTGGGGTAAGCAATGAAGATAATCTCTTGGAACTGTCGGGGGCTTGGGAACCATCCGGTAGTCCGGGGTCTCCTGGAGCTCCAGGGGCGTAAGAGCCTGATATTTTGTTTTTGTCAAAGATAAAAATATGAATGATCTAGATAGTTTGAGATGGCGGCTTGGGATCCCAAACATGGTGGCAAAGGACACAATTGGTCGGAGTGTGGGTCTTGCGTTGTTTTGGCGAAGGGGGGGTCAATGTTGATCTCAAGTGGAAGGATAAGTATTACATCGATGCAGAGGTGACGGAGGATGAAGGAAGGAGGTGAGTACCGACGGGGATGTATGGCGAGTCAAGACGGGGGGAACGAGAGTACATGGAGGGCTTTGAGGACACTACATGCCTAGTCAGATCTACCATGGATCTGCCTTGGGTATTTTAATGAGATCCTTTTCACAAATGAGAAGGAGGGAGGGCCGGCTTAGGCCCAAGGGTGCATGGACGCTTTTCGAGACACTTTGGAGACATGAGGTCTCTGTGACCTTGGTTTTGTTGGAGATCCGTACACATGGAGGAACAATTGGCATTCGGTTGAGGGCTATGCTTGTTGGGGATCGTAGTAGTAAATCAAAAAAATTCCTACGCATCAAAAAGATCAATCTATGGAGAAACCAGCAACGAGCAAAGGGGGAGTGCATCTTCATACCTTTGAAGATCGCAAACCAGAAGCGTTACAAGAATGCGGTTGGTGGAGTCGTACTCGTAGTGATTCAGATCGCGGTCAATTCCGATCTAAGCGCCGAACAATGGCGCCTCCGTGTTCAACACACGTGCAGCCCGATGATGTCTCCTACGCCTTGATCCAGCAAGGAGGAAGGAGAGGTTGAGGGAGAGCTCCGGCAGCACGACAGCGTGGTGGCGGTAGAGCTGCGTGGTACTCCGGCAGGGCTTCACCAAGCGCTATGGAGGACGAGGAGGAGGAGGGGTACGGCTGTGCCGAGAGAGAGAGAGAGATGCGTGTGTCGACAGCCCCCAAACCCTCCACTATTTATAGGAGGAGGAGGGGCACACCCCTAGGGTTCCCACCCTAGGGCGGCGGCCAGCCCTAGATGGCCCTTGTGGCCGGCGGCAAGAGGGAGAGAGGGGGGCGCACCCTAGGGTGGGCCTAGGGCCCAGTTGCGCCTAGGATTTGCCCCCTGTCCTCCTTGTTGAGCCTTGCGCTAAGGTGGGAGGCGCACCAGCGCACCTAGGCGCTGGTTCCGTCCCACTCTTGGCCCATGTAGCCTTCCGGGGCCGGTGGCCCCTCCCGGTGGACCCCCGGGACCCTTCCGGTGGTCCCGGTACATTACCGGTGATGCCCGAAACACTTTCGGTGACCAAATCCTCACTTCCTATATATGAATCTTTACCTCCGGACCATTCCGGAACTCCTCGTGACATCCGGGATCTCATACGGGACTCCGAACAACCTTCGGTAACTACGTACACAATTCCCCTATAACCCTAGCGTCATCGAACCTTAAGTGTGTAGACCCTACGGGTTCGGGAGGCATGTAGACATGACCGAGACACCTCTCCGGTCAATAACCAACGGCGGGATCTGGATACCCATGTTGGCTCCCACATGTTCCACGATGATCTCATCGGATGAACCACGATGTCGGGGATTCAATCAATCCCGTATATAATTCCCTTTGTCCATCGGTATGTTACTTGCCCGAGATTCGATCGTCGGTATCCCCATACCTTGTTCAATCTCGTTACCGACAAGTCTCTTTACTCGTTCCGTAACACATCATCCTGTGGCTAACTCCTTAGTCACATTGAGCTCATTATGATGATGTCTTACCGAGTGGGCCCAGAGATACCTCTCCGTCACACGGAGTGAAAATCCCAGTCTCGATTCGTGCCAACCCAACAGATACTTTCGGGAATACCCGTAGTGTACCTTTATAGCCACCCAGTTACGTTGTGACACTTGGCACACCCAAAGTATTCCTACGGTATCCGGGAGTTGCACAATCTCATGGTCTAAGGAAATGATACTTGACATTAGAAAAGCTTTAGCAGACGAACTACACGATCTTGTGCTATGCTTAGGATTGGGTTTTGTCCATCACATCATGCTCCTAATGATGTGATCCCATTACCAACGACATCCAATGTCCATGGTCATGAAACCGTGACCATATATTGATCAACGAGCTAGCCAACTAGAGGCTCACTAGGGACATGTTGTGGTCTATGTATTCACACATGTATTACGGTTTCCAGTTAATATAATTATATCATGAACAACAGACAATTATCATGAGCAAGGAAATATAATAATCACTTTATTATTGCCTCTAGGGCATATTTCCAACAGTCGCCCACTTGCACTAGAGTCAATAATCTAGTTACATTGTGATGTATCGAACACCCATAGAGTTCCGGTGTTGATCATGTTTTGCTCGTGACAGAGGTTTAGTCAACGGATATGCGACTTTCAGATCCGTATGTACTTTACAAATGTCTATATCTCCATCTTGGACATATCCACCAATGGAGTTGAAGCGGCGCTTGATGTGTCTTGTCTTCTTGTGAAACCTGGGCTCCTTGGCAAGGGCAATAGCTCCAGTGTTGTCACAAAGTAGAGTCATCGGGCCCAACGCATTGGGAATCACTCCTAGGTCGGTGATGAACTCCTTCATCCAGACCCCTTCATGTGCTGCTTCCGAAGCATCTATATACTCCGCTTCACATGTAGATGCCGCCACAACGCTTTGCTTGCTGCTGCACCAGCTGACTGCCCCTCCGTTCAAAATGTACACGTATCCGGCTTGTGACTTGGAGTCATCTGGATCTGTGTTGAAGCTAGCATCGACGTAACCCTTTATGACGAGCTCTTCAGCACCTCCATATACGAGAAACATGTCCTTGGTCCTTTTCAGGTACTTCAGGATATTCTTGACCGTTGTCCAGTGTTCCGCTCCGGGATCACTTTGGTACCTCCCTACCAAACTTATGGCAAGGTTCACATCAGGTCTGGTACACAACATGGCATACATAATAGAGCCTATGGCTGAAGCATAGGGGATGACACTCATCTTTTCTCTATCCTCTGCTGTGGTCGGGCATTGAGTCGTACTCAATCTCACATCCCGTAACACACGCAAGAACCCCTTCTTGGACTGATCCATATTGAACTTCTTTAGTATCTTGTCAAGATATGTGCTTTGTGAAAGACCCATGAGGCGTCTCGATCTATATCTATAGATCTTGATGTTGGAAATATGCCCTAGAGGCAATAAATAAAGTGTTTATTATTATATTTCCTTGTTCATAATAATCGTTTATCATCCATGCTATAATTGTATTGATTGGAAACACATTACATGTGTGGGTAAATAGACAACACTTTGTCCCTAGTATGCCTCTAGTGAACTAGCTTGTTGGTCAAAGACGGTCAAGGTTTCCTAGCCATTCACATGTGATGTCATTTGATAACGGGATCACATCACTAGGAGAATGATGTGATGGACAAGACCCAAACTACAAACGTAGCATATGATCATGTCAGTTTATTGCTACTGGTTTCCACATCTCAAATACATGTTTCTATGACCATGAGATCATGCAACTCACGGATACCGGAAGAGTGACTTGTGTGTATCAAATGTCGCAACATAACTGGGTGACTATAAAGGTGCTCTACAGGTATCTCCGAGGGTGTCTGTTGGGTTGGCATGGATCAAGACTGGGATTTGTTACTCCATGTGACGGAGAGGTATCTCAGGGCCCACTCGATAATACAACATCACAATAAGCCTTCCAAGCAATGTGACTAAGTGTTAGTCACGTGATCTTGTATTACGGAATGAGTAAAGAGACTTGCTAGTAACGAGGTTGAACTAGGTATGGAGATACCGACGATCGAATCTCGGGCAAGTAACATACCGAAGAACAAAGGGAACATCATACGGGATTAATTAACTGAATCCTTGACATGGAGGTTCGACCGATAAAGATCTTCATAGAATATGTAGGAACCAATATGGGCATCCAAGTCCCGCTATTGGTTATTGACCGTAGACGTGTCTCGGTCATGTCTACATAGTTCTCGAACCCGCAGGGTCTGCACACTTAAGGTTTGGTGACGTTTCGGTAGTATAGAGTTATGCATGGTGGTGACCGAAGTTTGTTCGGAGTCCCGGATGAGATCCCGGACATCACGAGGAGCTCCGGAATGGTCCGGAGGTAAAGATTGATATATAGGAAGTCCTATTGTGGTCACCGGAAAAGTTTCGGGCTCATCGGTAGTGTACCGGGAGTGCCGGTAGTGTACCGGGAGACCATCGGGAGGGGTATTTCGACCCAAGAGGCTACATGGGCTGTGGTAGAGTGAATACCAGCCCTTAGTGGGCTGGTGGAAGTCCCACACAAGGCCCATGCGGCTGGAAAGAAAATCCCAAAGAGAAAAAGGTGGGAAAAGGCAAAAAGGCCAAAATAAGGAGGAGTCCTAGTCCTACTAGGATTGGAGGAGGAATCCTCCTCTCCTCTTGGTTCAACCGAAGCCTAGATGGCTTGGCCCTTGGGCAAAGCCTCCTCCTCTCTTCCTCTTATATATACTACAGGTTTTAGGGTTTTTGCACTTGATTTTCAGCCACGTGCTACCCGTTCCTCTAGTGCATAGTTTCTCCTCTAGATTGGTTTTCTGAAGTGCTTAGGCGAAGCCCTGCCGAAATTGCTCCACCACCATCGCCGTGGAGCCGTCACACTGCCGGAGAACTCATCTACCTCTCCGCTCCCTCTTGCTGGATCAAGAAGGCGGAGATCGTCATCAAGTTGTACGTGTGTTGAACGCGGAGGTGTCGTCCGTTCGGTGCTTGATCGGGACAGATCATGATTGGATCGCGAGACGCTCGGCAATTTGGATCGCGAAGACGTTCGACTACACCAGCCGCGTTTCTTAATGCTTCCTGCTTAGCGATATGCAAGGGTATGTAGATCCACTCTCCCTCTCGTAGATGCTCATCACCATGGATAGGTCTTGCGTGAGCGTAGGAATTTTTTTGTTTCCCATGCGACGTTCCCCAACACTTGATGCCTAATATGTAAGCAGCTTCTCCAAGGTCCTTCATTGAAAAACACTTATTCAAGTAGGCCTTTATGCTTTCCAAAAGTTCTGTATCATTTCCCATCAACAATATGTCATCCACATATAATATGAGAAATGCCACAGAGCTCCCACTCACTTTCTTGTAAATAAAGGGTTCTCCTAAACCTATATGAATCCAAACGCTTTAATCACCTCATTAAAGCGAATGTTCCAACTCCGAGATGCTTGCACCAGCCCATTGATGGAGCGTTGAAGCTTGCATACTTTGTTAGCATCTTTAGGATCGACAAAACCTTCCGGCTGCATCATATATAGTTCTTCCTTAAGGAAGCCATTAAGCAATTCCATTTTGGCGTCCATTTGCCAGATCTCATAATCATAAAATGCGGCAATTGCTAAGATGATTCGGACGGACTTCGGCATCGCTACGGGTGAGAAAGTCTCATCATAGTCAACTCCTTGAACTTGTCGATAACCCTTAGCGACAAGCCGAGCCTTATAGACGGTCACATTACCATCCGCGTCAGTCTTCTTCTTAAAGATCCATTTATTTTCTATGGCTCGCTTATCATCGGGCAAGTCCACCAAAGTCCATACTTTGTTCTCATACATGGATCCTATCTCGGATTTCATGGCTTCAAGCCATTTGTTGGAATCCGGGCCCGCCATTGCTTCTTCATAGTTCGAAGGTTCACCGTTGTCCAACAACATGATCTCCAGGACAGGGTTGCCGCACCACTCTGGTGCAGAACGTGTCATTGTGGACCTTCGAGGTTCAATGGTAACTTGATCTGAAGTTTCATGATCATCATCATTAACTTCCTCTCTAGCCGGTGCAAGCTCCACAGAAACAACTTCCTGTGCTGTGCTACTCTCCGGTTCGAGTGGAGGTACAATTACCTCATCAAGTTCTATTTTCCTCCCACTTACTTCTTTCGAGAGAAACTCTTTCTCTAGAAAGGATCCATTCTTGGCAACAAAGACTTTGCCTTCGGATCTGAGGTAGAAGGTATACCCAACAGTTTCTTTGGGGTATCCTATGCAGACGCACTTTTCCGCTTTGGGTTCGAGCTTCTCAGGTTGAAGTTTCTTCACATAAGCATCGCATACCCAAACTTTCAGATACGACAGCTTAGGTTTCTTTCCAAACCATAATTCATACGGTGTCGTCTCAACGGACTTAGACGGTGCCCTATTTAAAGTGAATGTGGCAGTCCCTAATGCATATCCCCAAAATGATAGAGGTAAGTCGGTAAGAGACATCATAGATCGCACCATATCCAATAGAGTGCGATTACGATGTTCAGACACACCATTTTGCTGAGGTGTGCCAGGCGGCGTGAGTTGTGAAACGATTCCACATTTCCTTAGGTGCGTGCCAAACTCGTGACTCAAATATTCTCTGCCACGATCAGATCATAGGCACTTTATTTTCCTGTCACGTTGATTCTCTACATCACTCTGAAACTCCTTGAACTTTTCAAAGGTTTTAGACTTGTGTTTCATTAAGTAGACATACCCATATATGCTTAAGTCATCAGTGAGGGTGAGAACATAACAGTAGCCACCGCGAGCCTCAACGCTCATTGGGCCGCATACATCGGTATGTATTATCTCCAACAAGTTAGTCGCCCACTCCATTGTTCCGGAGAACGGAGTCTTGGTCATCTTGCCCATGAGGCATGGTTCACACGTGTCAAATGATTCAAAATCAAGAGACTCCAAAAGTCCATCAACATGGAGTTTCTTCATGCGTTTGACACCAATATGACCAAGGCGGCAGTGCCACATGTCAGTGGGACTATCGTTATAACCTTACATCTTTTGGTACTCACACTATGAACATGTGTAACATCATGTTCGAGATTCATCAAAAATAAACCATTGACCAGCGGGGCATGACCATAAAACATTTCTCTCATATAAATAGAACAACCATTATTCTCAGATTTAAATGAGTAGCCATCTCGCATCAAGCGAGATCCAGATATAATGTTCATGCTCAAAGCTGGTACTAAATAACAATTATTGAGGTTTAAAACTAATCCCGAAGGTAGATGTAGAGGTAGCATGCCGACGGTGATCACATCGACCTTGGAACCATTCCCGACGCATCGTCACCTCATCCTTTGCCAGTCTCCGCTTATTCCGCAGCTCCTGCTTGGCGTTACAAATGTGAGCAACTGCACCGGTATCAAATACCCAGGAGCTACTACGAGCGCTGGTAAGGTACACATCAATAAGAAGTATATCACATATACTTTTAACATTGCTGGCCTTCTTATCCGCTAAGTACTTGGGACAGTTCCGCTTCCAGTGACCAGTACCCTTGCAATAAAGCACTCAGTCTTAGGCTTGGGTCCATTTCTGTTCTTCTTCCTGGCAACTTGCTTACCGAGCGCGGCAACTGCTTTGCCGTCCTTCTTGAAGTTCTTCTTATCCTTGCCTTTCTTGAAACTAGTGGTCTTATTGACCATCAATAGTTGATGTTCCTTTTTTATCTCGACCTCCGCTGATTTCAGCATCGAGTACAACTCAGGAATGGACTTCTCCATACCCTGCAACTTGTAGTTCATCACAAAGCTCTTGTATCTAGGTGGGAGCGACTGGAGGATTCTGTCAATAACCGAGTCATCCGGAAGATTAACTCCCAGCTAAGACAAGCGGTTGTGCAACCCAGACATTTTGAGTATGTGCTCACTGATAGAAATATTTTCCTCCATCTTACAACTAAAGAACTTGTCGGAGACATCATATCTCTCGACCCAGGCATGAGCTTGGAAAACCATTCTTAGCTCTTGGAACATCTCATATGCTCCGTGTTGCTCAAAACGCTTTTGGAGCCCCGGTTCTAAGTTGTAAAGCATGCCGCACTGAACCAGGGAGTAGTCATCACAGCGTGACTGCTAGGCATTCATAACATCTTGAGTTGCTAGGAAAATGGGTGCATCACCTAGCGGTGCATCAAGGACATATAATTTCTTGGAAGCTATGAGGATGATCCTCAAGCTACGGACCCAGTCCATATAGTTGCTTCCATCATCTTTCAGCTTGGTTTTCTCTAGGAACGCGTTGAAATTGAGGGTGACATTAGCGTGGGCCATTGGATCCACAATATATATTGTAAAGACAATTTTAGACTAAGTTCATGATAATTAAGTTCACATAATCAAATTATTTAATGAACTCCCACTTAGATAGACATCTCTCTAGTCATCCAAGTGACACATGATCCACGTCAACTAGCCCGTGTCCGATCATCACGTGAGACGGACTAGTCATCAATGGTGAACATCTCTATGTTGATCGTATCTTCTATACGACTCATGTTCGACCTTTCGGTCTCCTGTGTTCCGAGGCCATGTCTGTACATGCTAGGCTCGTCAACTCAACCTAAGTGTACTGCGTGTGTAAATCTGGCTTACACCCGTTGTATGCGAACGTTAGAACCTATCACACCCAATCATCACGTGGTGCTTCGGAACAACGAACCTTAGCAACGGTGCATAGTTAGGGTGAACACATTTCTTGAAATTTTAGTGAGAGATCATCTTATTTAAGTTACCGTCGTTTTAAGCAAATAAGATGTAAAACATGATAAACATCACATGCAATCATATAGTGACATGATATGGCCAATATCATCTTAGTCCTTTGATCTCCATCTTCGGGGCACCATGATCATCATTATCACCGGCACGACACCATGATCTCCATCATCATGATCTCCATCATCGTGTCTTCATGAAGTTGTCTCGCCAACTATTACTTCTACTACTGTGGCTAATGGTTAGCAGTAAAGTAAAGTAATTACATGGCGTTTTTTGATTGACACGCAGGTCATACAATAAATTAAGACAACTCCTATGGCTCCTGCCGGTTTTCATACTCATCGATATGCAAGTCGTGAATCCTATTACAAGAACATGATCGATCTCATACATCACATATATCACATCACATCCTTTGGTCATATCACATCACACGTCATATGCTGCAAGAACAAGTTAGACGTCCTCTAATTATTGTTGCAAGTTTTACGTGGCTGCTATAGGTTTCTAGCAAGAACCTTTCTTACCTATGCCAAAACCACCACGTGATATGCCAATTTCTATTTACCCTTCATAAGGACCCTTTTCATCGAATCCGATCCGACTAGAGTGGGAGAGACAGACACCCGCTAGCCACCTTATGCAACAAGTGCATGTCAGGCGGTGGAACCAGTCTCACGTAAGCGTACGTGTAAAGTCGGTCCGGGCCGCTTCATCCCACAATACCGTCGAATCAAGATAAGACTAGTAACGGCAAGCAAATTGAAAAAATCGACGCCCACAACAACTTGTGTTCTACTCGTGCATAAATTCTACGCATAGACCTAGCACATGATGCCACTTTTGGGAGACGTAGTAGTAAATCAAAAAAATTCCTACGTGTCACCAAGATCAATCTATGAAGAAACCAGCTACGAGCAAAGGGGGAGTGCATCTTCATACCTTTGAAGATCGCAAAGCGGAAGCATTACTGGAACGCGATTGGTGGAGTCGTACTCGCAGCGATTCAGATTGTGGTGGATTCCGATCTAAGCGCCGAACAACGGCGCCTTCGCGTTCAACACATGTGCAGCCCGGTGACGTCTCCTACGCCTTGATCCATCAAGGAGGAAGGAGAGGTTGAGGGAGATCTCCGGCATATCGATGACGTGGTGAGGGTGGAGCTGTGTGGTACTCCGGCAGGGCTTCACCAAGCGCTACGGAGGACGACGAGGAGGAGGGGTAGGGCTGCGCCGAGAGAGAGAGAGGTGCGTGTATTGGCAACCCCCAAACCCCCACTATTTATAGGAGGAGGGGAGGAGGGTGCACACCCACTAGGGTTCCCACCCTAGGGGGTGCGGCAGCCCTAGATTGGCCAGGAGGGCCGGCGGCCAGGGTAGGGAGGAGGGGCGACGCCCTAGGGTGGGCCTTGGGCCCCTCCATGCCCAGGGTTTACCCCCCTCCACCCCTTGCTGTGCCTTGGCTGAGGTGGGGGCGCACCAGACCATCTAGGGGTTGTTTCCCTCCCACTCTTGGCCCATGTACCCTTCCGAGGCTGGTGGCCCCTCCCGGTGGACCCCCGGAACCCTTCCGATGGTCCCGGTACATTACCGGTGATGCCCGAAACACTTCCACTGACCAAATCCTCACTTCCTATATATGGATCTTTACCTCTAGACCATTCTGAAACTCCTCGTGACGTCCGGGATCTCATACGAGACTCCGAACAACCTTCGGTAACCATGTACACTATTCCCATATAACACTAGCGTCATCGAACCTTAAGTGTGTAGACCCTACGGGTTCGGGAGGCATGTAGACATGACCGAGACACCTCTCTGGCCATTAACCAACAGCGGGATCTGGATACCCATTTTGGCTCCCACATGATCCACGATGATCTCATCGGATGAACCACGATGTCGGGGATTCAATCAATCCCGTATACAATTCCCTTTGTCTATTGGTATGACACTTGCCCGAGATTCGATCATCGGTATCCCTATACCTTGTTCAATATCGTTACCAGCAAGTCTCTTTACTCGTTACACAACACATCATACCATGGCTAACTTCTTAGTCACATTGAGCTAATCATGATGGTGTCTTACCGAGTGGGCCCAGAGATACCTCTCCATCACACGGAGTGACAAATCCCAGTCTCGATTCGTGCCAACCCAACAGACACTTTAGGAGATACCCCTAGTGTACCTTTATAGCCACCCAGTTATGTTGTGATGTTTGGCACACCCAAAGTATTCCTACGGTATCCGGGAGTTGCACAATCTCATGGTCTAAGGAAATGATACTTGACATTAGAAAAGCTTTAGCAGACGAACTACACGATCTTGTGCTATGCTTAGGATTGGGTCTTGTCCATCACATCATTCTCCTAATGATGTGATCCCGTTATCAACGACATCCAATGTCCATGGTCATGAAACCGTGACCATCTATTGATCAACGAGCTAGTCAACTAGAGGCTCACTAGGGACATGTTGTGGTCTATGTATTCACACATGTATCACGGCTTCCGGTTAATACAATTATAGCATGAACAATAGACAATTATCATGAATAATAACAATTTTATTATTGCCTCTAGGGCATATTTCCAACACAGACACCCGCTAGCCACCTTATGCAACAAGTGCATGTCAGGCGATAGAACCAGTCTCACGTAAGCGTACATGTAAAGTCGGTCCGAGCCACTTCATCCCACAGTGTCGCCGAATCAAGATAAGGCTAGTAACGGCAAGCAAATTGACAAAATCGACGCCCACAACAACTTGTGTTCTACTCGTGCATAGATTCTACGCATAGACCTAGCTCATGATGCCACTGTTGGGGATCGTAGTAGTAAATCAAAAAAATTCCTACGCATCACAAAGATCAATCTATGGAGAAACCAACAACGAGCAAAGGGGGAGTGCATCTTCATACCTTTGAAGATCGCAAAGCGGAAGCGTTACAATACC
The DNA here is from genome assembly GCA_022496015.1 of Hordeum marinum. Lineage (NCBI taxonomy): Eukaryota > Viridiplantae > Streptophyta > Magnoliopsida > Poales > Poaceae > Hordeum > Hordeum marinum. Next base: position 405,367,533 of record CM039676.1, on the reverse strand, counting down.
GTGGTTGGTGGATTCGTACTCGTAGCGATTCAAATCGCGGTCGATTCCGATCTAAGTGCCAAACAATGGCGCCTCCGCATCCAACACACGTGTAGCTCGGTGAAGTCTCCTACGCCTTGATCCAGCAAGGAGGAAGGAGAGTTTGAGGGATATCTCCAGCAGCACGACGGCGTGGTGGCGGTGGAGCTGCATGGTACTCCGACAGGGCTTCGCCAAGCGCTATGGAGAACATGGAGGAGGAGGGGTAGGGCTGTGCCGAGAGAGAGAGAGATGCGTGTGTCGGCAGCCAACAAACCCTCCACTATTTATAGGAGGAGGATGAGGCGGGGGGGGGCGCACCCCCTAGGGTTACCACCCTAGGGCGGCAGCCAACCCTAAATGGCCCTTGTGGCCGGCGGCCAAGAGGGAGAGAGGGGGCGCGCCCTAGGGTGGGCCTAGGGCCCATCTGCGCCTAGGGTTTGCCCCCTCTCCTCCTTGCTGCGCCTTGGGCTAAGGTGGGAGGCACACCAGCCCACCTAGGGGCTGGTTCCCTCCCACTCTTGGCCCATGTAGCCTTCTGGGGCCGGTGGCCCCTTCCGGTGGACCCCCGGAACCCTTCCGATGGTCCCGGTACATTACTGGTGATGCCCGAAACACTTTCGGTGACCAAATCCTCACTTCCTGTATATGAATATTTACCTCCGGACCATTCCGGAACTCCTCATGACATCCAGGATCTCATCCGGGACTCCGAACAACCTTCGGTAACCACGTACACAATTCCCCTATAACCCTAGCATCATCGAACCTTAAGTGTGTAGACCCTACGGGTTCTGGAGGCATGTAGACATGACCGAGACACCTCTCCGGTCAATAACCAACAACGGGATCTGGATACCCATGTTGGCTCCCACATGTTCCACGATGATCTCATCGGATGAACCATGATGTCGGGGATTCAATCAATCCAGTATACAATTCCCTTTGTCCATCGGTATGTTACTTGCCCGAGATTCGATCGTCGGTATCCCCATACCTTGTTCAATCTCGTTACCAGCAAGTCTCTTTACTCGTTCCGTAACACATCATCCCGTGGCTAACTCCTTAGTCACATTGAGCTCATTATGATGATGTCTTACCGAGTGGGCCCAGAGATACCTCTCCGTCACACGGAGTGAAAATCCCAGTCTCGATTCGTGCCAACCCAACAGATACTTTCGGGAATACCCGTAGTGTACCTTTATAGCCACCCAGTTATGTTGTGACACTTGGCACACCCAAAGTATTCCTACGGTATCCGGGAGTTGCACAATCTCATGGTGTAAGGAAATGATACTTTACATTAGAAAAGCTTTAGCAGACGAACTACACGATCTTGTGCTATGCTTAGGATTGGGTTTTGTCCATCACATCATTCTACTAATGATGTGATCCCATTACCAACGACATCCAATGTCCATGGTCATGAAACCGTGACCATATATTGATCAACGAGCTAGCCAACTAGAGGCTCACTAGGGACATGTTGTGGTCTATGTATTCACACATGTATTACGGTTTCCGGTTAATACAATTATATCATGAACAACAGACAATTATCATGAGCAAGGAAATATAATAATCACTTTATTATTGCCTCTAGGGCATATTTCCAACAATACTCGGGAGAGACTGGACCGAGCAGTTGCAAATATGGAATGGCGGTGCCTCTACCCATTACATAAAGTAATAAATGGAGACCCGCGACACTCGGATCATCGTCCGATAATTGTGGAGTTGAATGGCAGATCAGATTTGCAGCAAGAGGTACATGGTCCAGGAGTGTTCTGTTTTGAGTCAAAGTTTCTGTTTTGTTTCAGCATCGTTTCTACTCATCTTGTGATTTATCCCCAAGGTATTGCTTGGCGCTAACACTAATTAAAACATAAAAACATAATCATTAAAGAGGCAACAATCATGTTATCACAAAATAACAGAAAGTGAAAACAAAATTTAAGATAAATATTGGGTTGCCTCCCAACAAGCATTATTGTTTTATGCCACTAGCTAGGCATAATGCATAGTTTCAAGTGTTGTTATCTTTTACATCCTCTCAGGAAGAAGGCTTTTCGAAGACCATATGGAACACATCATCAAGTAATAGCTTGGCATTTTTAATGGTTCTCTCCTTAAAGCCTTACAAGAATATTGTTTGTTAATGTTATTAAAAACTTGTTGGATAATATGGACAGGAGGAACTTCTTTAATTGTGTTTTCATCATAAGTATGATTATTATTGAACACATATCTCATCATATAGTCTTTGTTATATAAAATTTCATCTATCACGGGATGCTCACAGCTCATATTATAGTGCTCAAAGATCTCTCGAGATTCCCGTACCATATAGTCAAATTCTTGCATGAGTATAAGAGTGGCTATCTTATTAGCCCTAGGGTCTTTTATGACCGGGAACTCATAGAAAAGCCTTTGCAAGGTAGGATGAGTACGCATAAATCCTCTTTGAAGTTTTAGAACAAGAGCAGCGATAGCATCGTCGTAACTTTTAGTACTTTTAAGGATTGGTGTATCCTTCCAAGTTAAAGCACCCATACAATTAAAGAATTCTTGGATAATGCTTATCCCTATGATATCCCCCTTCCCCACAATGAAGACGTTTATGTCTCCGTGGGAGAGTTTCCTCATTGGGGAGTTTATACTCGTCATATTTTTCAATTATAAAGTCAGGCATGATAGCAATCTTCAAGCAAGCAAAACAAGCAAAGAGGTGAAGTAGTGACTAGCAAAGGTAATATTTTGTATTTTTGATTTTTATGTGACAAAGTAAATATAACAACAAAATAAAAAACAAGCGAATAAAAATTTGTGCAAAGTTACTTCATAGTTGATGATGGTATTCCCCGACAACGGCGCCATAAATTCTTCCTGATACTTGTGATTTGCGTTGGGTTTTCCCTGAAAAGGCACGGGTTATCGCTTCACGGTATGGGTAAGTATTTCCCTCAATTATGAAACCAAGGTTTATCGAACCAATAGTAATATCAATCCTCAACCGTCTTCAGCGGCTGCACACAAAAGAACAAAGAACTTGCACCCAACGCCGGCAAGAGGGTTGACAATCCCCTTGATCTCGTTATTTGCAAGCATGTTAGCTGTGTAGATAATTGTAGATTGCAAAATAAAATAAAAGATAAATAAGAACACAAGGTAATGATAGCGTTTGTAACTATATGCGTGAATATACCCGGGGCCGTAGTGTTCGCTAGTGGCATCTCTAATAGAAATAGTATATGGTGTGTAAACAAATTACTGTTGGGCAATTGATAGAAAAACAAATAGTTATATAATATTCATGATAATGATCATGTGTATATAGTCATCACATCCATAAGAAAATAGGTCGACTCCTGCCTACACCTATTACTATTACTCCACTCATCAACGACTATCCAGCATGCATCTAGAGTATCAAGTAAAACAAAGTAATGATTGGTGAATGATGACATGATGTAGACAAAATAGACTCAATCAATATGAATTAACCTCATTGTTTTATCCTTAGTAGAAGCAACACAAAGACGTATCTTGTCCCCTACTTTGTCATTGGGATATAGAAATTCGTCAGGTTGAACCTACCACAACACACCACTCCCACCGATGAAATATCAATCTAGCTGGCCAAACTATAGAAAATATTTATTATGAATAATCTGAACATAAATCCATAATTCATCGGATCCCAATAAACGCACCATACAAAGGGATTACATCGGATAGATCAAGACAAAGATGCGATGAACAATGTATTGAAGATCAAGAGAGAGTGAGTGAGTGAGTGAGAGAGAGAGATATTGCCATCTAGGTACTACCTGTGGACCCGTAGGTCTGTGATGAACTATTCAGACATCATCATGAGGACAGCAAGGTTGATGAAGAGGCCCTCCATGATCGATCATCACGAGGGCAGCAACATTGAGGATGATTAGGTCCACTTGTGAGCATCGATTTTGGTTGTCGGACACGTAATCAAAGTTTTTTTTCAAAAGAAACCACAATCATAGCTGGTTTGTACAGAATGAGCTAGTTTTCTATGAAGAAGGAATAATATGTATTAAGCTCGAGGAGGAATAAGGGTGCCCCAGCCTTTAGGCAAAATTAACTTACACAAAAAAAAATCACGGGGCATACATATAGCCATATAAGCACCCCTCCCTTCCGAGAAAAACGACAATCTGAAATAACATCCTCAACACACCCCTTGGACTTTGCTAGCTTTTTTTCACGCCATCGTTTTGATGGCACACATGGCCAGTCACCACACGCTCATCTCCTTCACCAACTAAAAAGCTAGTTGCTTGTTATCGTCCCATTAGTGAAGGTACTTTCTCTTGTGTTGCTCGTGTGTTAAAACATAAACGATCACAACATGACAGATGTTGGGTATTGCTACCTCGAGCGGGTTGAGGATGTGTGGTGAGACCGGTTTGCACAAATAGGACGCAACTATGATGCGTTGAGGTAATGTAAAAGGGCGATCATATCCACTTGTGAGCACCGGTTTTGGTTGTTGGACGCATAACCAAAGTTCTATTCAGGTTAATACGTAATCATAGCTGTTTTTTGCAGAATGAGCCAGTTTCAAGTTTCACCCTAAAAAGAATGAACTTGAATCATTCTCCTAAAAAACGAAGATATTTGAATTTGAATTATTTTTTCCTATTTGGTTTGTGCGCTAGAAGGCCCAACCTGACCTGGGGTGCTGCTAATAAATTGCGCAGACATGCCCGAATGATGGCCCGTACCAAGGAGATGGACTTTTTCCGTGCTGGGTGACGGGCCGGCCCACTTGTACCCGCAGCTATTACTCCACCACATCACGTCGTCAGTAACTCCCCGTGACGTGCCGCATCCAATCGGCGCACGCCACGTCACGGCCACCACCGTCACCGACGCGTGGGTCCGGCCACATCACTGCGAGGAACCCACCATCCGTCCGTCCTCTCCAAAGATCAGAGCAAAACAGGCAGCGAAAAAGTATAGACAGGAAAAAAAAGAGAGAGCTTTGCACGGGATTCGCCGGCGCCGCCGCGGAGCAGCAGAAGCACAGGCGGCAGCAGCAGCAGCAGCGACCCCCGGCGAGCGAGGATGCACTCCTTCGGGCACCGCGCGAACGCGGTGGCGACGTTCGCCCTGACGATACTGGCCGCCATGTGCTTCGCCGCCTCCTTCTCCGACAGCTTCAACTCCCCCACCCCCACCGCCTCCGTCAAGGTACCCGCCCCAGCCCCCGCCCCGTCTCCCCTCCGCCCCGCCCCGCCCCGCGCTCGGTCTTAGTTCGTCCGCCGTCCTGCCCGATTCGTCTGCCCCGCTCACGCGATCTGTGTTGCCTTGTTTCGAACCGCGCAGATCCTGAACATCAACTGGTTCCAGAAGGAGGCCAACGCCAACGACGAGGTGATCCCCTCGTACCCAGTCTCCCGCCTTGGACGCCAACGATTCCGTTCGGCGGAATGTTGTCAAATTCTGACGGTACTTTGTTGTACGATCTGTTCCTGTTTAGGTTAGCATGACGCTGAACATCTCCGCCGACCTTTCGTCGCTCTTCACGTGGAACACGAAACAGGTAATGTCCTCTGCTGGCACCCTACCCCCTTTTTCCCTAAATGTGCACTGTTTCATAGTACTCCAGTATTCTCCTGAAACCAAGTAGAGGTGGGATGCGATGCCTGTTGTAGAAAGTATGATATTTGGTTAAGGTAGGAGTTGTTTCTTATCCCCCCGGCAAGAACACGAGGGAAGGTAGTGGTAGAATTGTCAACGCTAACCACGGTGAAATTGGCTATACTGACATGGTGAAAAGGAAGGCAAGTCTCCAACTGCGTCTGTGTAATACCTCTGTATGTATGGCTACCTCGGGTTTGCGGAGATGGCAAGCAGAAAGATATTTCTTCTGTGTAGTATCTGGTTTAGTGTTATGATGCTACCAAGTACAGTACCAACCATGCATCTGAAGTTTGAACCTTTCATGCCTTCCAGTTTTGGCTAAGCTTGAGAATTGTTCTTGTGCTTATGATATGCTAAATCACTTAATGCTACTTCTCTTGGATGTCTGTTCAGGTGTTTGTTTTCGTGGCAGCTGAGTATGAGACTCCACAAAATGCCCTGAATCAAGTAAGTTTATTGATGTATTGGTGGTGTATTATTGCAAATATGTCCCGTGGTTTTATCCATTCTCTACAAAAAATGAATGGTGGTAACTATCTTAAACTTCACTTCTGTAAGGAGAGAAGATTGCATACAGTGTGTTGTATTGCACCTTTAATGCCTGGCACTTGTGTTTTTAGATTCTATACCTGAATTATAGTGCCTTTAGGAAAGTAGCCAGTCCTGCCAAAGAAAACCTACTGACCCACAATAAGACCAAGATGTTTTACTTCAATGCCACCACTGCTATGCTGTGTTGTTTGCACCGTTTTCTGATTTCCCACATGATTTTGTAGTGGTAAATCCTACTGATTGAAACATACCAACCCACAATAAAACTAAGCTATTTTACTTCAGTACCCACCAGTACTATGCTGTGTTTGCACTGTTTCCTCACATGATTCTGTTGGCCATTATGTGTGCTCACATTATTAATGCAAAAGCTGCAACAGCTGGGTAGTTATGGCACAAAGCTTCCGCTGGTCACAATTACATTCAGTCGACACATACTCATGGCTTGCAGTGATGGGAATAACTCCATTCCTTGTCCTGTCTTGAACGTGAGTGGGAGCATAAGATGCATATATATTTGATGATTTTAAAGCTAAATGTAACTTGCTGCAGTGTTACACTAGTTTTTTTAGTGCACTGGGAATGACGCAAACTATAGCTCTGTGTGAGGAGGGGGGATGGGAGTTCGATTTTGAGACTAGTTACCGCTAAGAATCCTGTAGCCAGCAATGGTAGTTGTGATTACGATTTACGGCCATTCACAACTCCAATGCTGGGGTTTGGTCCAAACTCTTTCAAAAGTAATCAGGTTCAGCCGGACCTTACCACCTTTTCTATCCATGTCTATCATCAATTGTGATCTATCCATGTCTATCATCAATTGTGATGTTTTGTTTTGATAGCTCCATTATGTAGTGCATAATGTGCTATGGCCTGAAACCCCTTAAACACCCCTAAATATAAGTAGAATGAACTAAGATCAACAGCTTTACATATACTGCTGGACTGCCTTTATTTTACCACTGATTTATTATTCCCTTCTTCAGCCTGAAACTTAATTCGATGAAACTAAAGTTGAAGTGGCCATATTTGTATTAACTGTAAACTGCATAGGTGCTGAAGTTGGCCAAATTAATTGAAAATGTGTGCAACCAAAGCTAGGTGAAATAACAAAGAAGCTTGCTTCAAAATCTTGATAAAGCTATTTTTTCAGATATCAGTGAACCAAAAATATAGTTCCGCATAAGGTCCCGTAGGCCAGTATTTGTGCTCATTTGATTAATGCAAAACTGCAATAATGGCACAAAGCTTCTGTTGCTCCACAGTTCCTCAATTCCAATCAATTGGCACATACTCATTGCATATATATTTGATGGTTATGGAAACCAAAATTAACTTGCCGTACGGTTACACTAAATGATATTTTTGTGCAAGTCCAATAGGAATTTCAATCCGAACCTAGTTATTGCTAGGCAGCTGGCAATAAGTTCTTAAGAATTCGGTTATATTACTATCATGACATGCTAAACTGTCTAAACTCAGCCTGGATTGGCTTTTGATTGCACCACTGATTTGACATTTGCTTCTGGAATTTGGAATTTCAATTAACTAAAATTGAAGCAACCATATTTTTATGAACTACAAAGAGGCTGAAGACTGAAGTTGAGCCAAATTAAGTGAAATGTGTGTTATAAAAGCCAGGTGTTGTAAGCTTGGATAAAATCAGATGATAAAAAGCAAGTATGTGGATTTGGCAAGATCTACGGAATGTTAGCTTGACCATATCATATATGCCCTACTGCTGTTGGTTTTCTGTACTTCCAGTGTGTTGGTCTATGCTATTTATTCTGTAGTTTTGATGACACATGATATGTTTGTACCACAGTGGAAGGTCAATTATTTGATGGCATTATAATACTCCTCTGTAAACTAATATAAGAGCGTTTAGATCACTAAAGTAGTGATCTAAACGCTCTTATATTACTTTACGGAGGGAGTATTAGTTATTGTCTTATCGATTTGTTTTCCTTGTATACATCAGTTATCTTGTGCAATTCAAGTTATCATCTTTTCTAATTATAACGGACATAATTTCTTTGGGTTTAATCATATGACAGGTCTCCCTTTGGGATGGAATCATACCGGCAAAGGAGCACGCCAAATTTTTGATCCATACCACAAACAAGTACAGATTCATTGACCAGGCAAGAACGCCGCCTTGATTACATGTTAATTTGATGCAAATCATCTGATATGGCCATGTGACTTTGGCTGTCCTTCTGCGTTATTCTTCGGAAACTGCAGCGCAAACTGTTGCTTTGATTGATTTGTGTTGTTTCATGCCATTTTTGCAGGGGAGCAACCTGAAGGGCAAGGACTTCAACCTGACGATGCACTGGCACATCATGCCCAAGACTGGCAAGATGTTCGCAGACAAGATTGTCATGACCGGGTACCAGCTGCCCGAGCAGTACAGATAGACCGCCACCGTCCCTAAAGGACAGCTGCTAGCCCTATATATGGTCCGCTCTGCTGTGCAAACGCTGGAAGGGTTTAGTGGCAGTGACGATGTAGCTGGCGCCGGGCCTTTTTTGCTCTAATCTTGGCGGGACAGGACATGTAAACTTGCTCATGAGCTTGTATGTTAGCCGAATATGCGCAAGGCGAATCCGTATTGTTAACTGTCTGAATGCGAAACTTTGATGTTAGCAACTGCCCTGCCCGTGCGCGCTTGCAAAGCTTTGTTGGATTTCTATATGCCAATCCAAGCGGCTCCAGAGTTAAGGTAGTCGTGTGTACGCTCTCCTTCCTCTCTTTTTCTTTTCTCTTTTGAAATTTCGGTTGAGTTTACTGAATGATATATCAATCCAAGCAGCATGCATGGCACTAAATTAGTATTAGTAGATCCATTTTAAATTGTACTTTCATGATATATCAATTTTATGACATATATGTTACTATTTTTTTCTATATTTTTTTTTGGCAAAAAAGAGGTTTAAACCCTCGGCCTTTGCATCAATTGATGCATACAGCCATATCTATATAGTTCATCAAAGTTTTAAAACTTTGATTTAGAACAAAAATTAGATATACATTTATCAATGGATGGAGGTAGTAGCTAGATAGGTCCTCGTTGAAGGAAAATTTGTCAGCATCACGAAAGGGAATGTCGCAGGTTCCAGGAAACGAAGGATCTCACACTCCCAGTTTCCCAGCCTGTGGATGCATCCGAACAGTTGTTCATATTTTGTTCCATGCATTTACATATCTTCTTAAATCCATGTAAATACATGCACGTCGATTATCCGATACTAAATGCCGTATGTAAAACAAATGTTGATACCAAACATAAGAATTGTTTACGTCAAATTTATTTGAAGTGCACATATGTTTATATCAAATTTATTTGAAGTGCATAATCAATCATCTGCTCTTTATTTTTCATTGTGAGTCATATATGGTCCGCCAGATCATTAAATAGTTGCGTTTGCACATGATGATCTTGGAGATTCTGATGCATCCATAGAAAGTTCACAACGCGACGTCCTACACCTCATAACGCGACGTCCTACATCCATAGAAAGTTCGGGCGGCAAGCCGGAGCGGCGCCACGCGATGTTCACAACGCGACGACGGACGAGGCGTCCGTCGGACCGTCGAATTTCCGGACGTGCCTGCGTGGGACACCATCGTTAGACCGACGTGGCGGACGTATCCGGTCGCCTCATATCCACCCCATGTTTGCGTTGATATGAAGGGTGCAGGTTAGCATGGCCGTTTAAGGTCCGTTTGAAGCGCCCATCAAAGTTAAAATTTCGTGACTGGTCAGTAATCGAACGGTCTTTCCGTACTTTTGAGACGGATATGAAGGATCCGGGTGTAATACTCTTACTCCTCGCATGAATGTATGCGCGCTTGAGATGGGAGTTCCACGCATGCATTCAGCAATTCGTGTGTATGTCATCCCATCCAGGGACGTTTCTATGTGTTGGCTGTGGGTCAGCTGACCCCGTAGCTTTTCAGGAAAAACAGCCTATAAACACTTTTTACTTGATGTACATTATGAAGGAAAAAAATCGAAAAAATGAAGAAGAGGAGGAGGGTTCCTGCAAGTTCATATTCTGAGTTTTCTTTTCTATTTTCCTTCATGGGTCCTGTAATAAAATAAGAGGATGATACAAATTTGGGCAGAGGCGGAGTACTCTCTCCTCTGCTATACCTTCCAGGATTAGGGTGGCTGTTAGCCGGAGGTGTTGGTTTTCGTTTCTAGCTGTTTGTCTAAGACTCTATTGCTTCATTCTGTAAAATGAGGCAGGGGAAACCCCTTTTCTTCACAAAAATTCAAAAAATTAGCAAGGACCCACTAATTATTTGGGCTGGCTTCGCCACTGACCCCATCCCCACCCCCTTCCACATGCAAGCATGTAACTCTTTTTGCTTTTATTTTCTTTCCACCGGTATGTATGGATGGATCGTGACTCCAGCCGTCAATCTATCCATGGGCAGCCTGGCCGGGTCGGCCCGGCCCGAAAAAGCCTAACCCGGCCCGGTCTGACCTTGTCCACGGGCCGGGTTCGGGCCTAGATTTTGAGTCGGACCGGGCTCAGGCCCGTTGAAATTTGGATTTAAGCCTACGTCGGGTCGGGCCTGTCGGACCGGGCCGGGCTTTTTCAAGCTCAGGCCGGGTCTGGACCCAAAAGTTAGGCCCGACGGCCGGGCCGGGTCAGGTTCAGGCCTGGATTTTTAGCATCGTTTTTTTTCCGGCCTGACCCGAGATAAGGCCAGGTATACGTCAATCTAACGGTATGTACGTATATGTGTCAATGTGTGGCATGCTCGTACGTGCTAAAACTGGGGATCAGAATTCAAGGTGCACTGACTGACGCAGTTTTCCTACGCGCCCGGAAAAGCATGAACTGTGAAAGGCGAGGCAAGCAGCACGTACGGTCAAAATTAAAGTTCGGGTGCCGATCGTCTATTAATATGTAGCAGAGGGGACCCAACGTCAGGACGCATCATGTTTACACGAAACTAAACACATGATCATCATCATCCCTTTTCGAAAAAAAAAACATGATCATCATCATCGATCATCTATTAGATAGTTTGGACTGCAGACTCGACCTAGACTGACTGAGCGGCGCCGGTCGTCTCTCGGCGTTAGCACAATTGGACCGTGGACAATGATCGATCGTCATCAATCAGTTCATTATCAATACTCATCATCAGCAGCATCAGCTGCCTGATCCGGCCGGCCTGTCGTACTTGAATTGGCAATTATCTCAAGCAGCGGTACAAAAACGAAGGTGAAGGGACCGTGCACCGATTACCGATCAACATCTAGGTGCTACTCCTGCTACTCGTCAAACATTCCTCCCAAAAGGGAAGGGCGCAGGTTCCCGGAAAGGAAGGGTGATGGACCGATCCCAAGCATCCATGCATGCAGGATCTAGCGCAAAACACATTCATCTGCATGCATGGAACTCTTTCTAGCTACCCCGTTCTCCACCAACCATGGCCGGCCCTCGTCGAGTCGACGGCGCGTGCTGAGATAGTTAAACCGTTTGGGTACGTAGTGTCCACCTACCTTTTGCATCGTTTTCGTTCAGGGTTGTCCGAGGAATTCCTTCCTTCCTTCCTTCCTTCCTTGGTTCAGGTGAGTGGAAAAGTTGATACGCTCGGCCGGTCTCGTCTGGTGTACGTTGGGTTGAACGCTTTCGCGACTTGGACGGTTGAAATCGTTAGAAACAACACAGAACGAGTGGATTATTATTGCCTTGCCGGTCGTCGTGCCTACGTACGCGCATCCATCGTGTTTCGTCTGTACTGTGTGTGGGCGCATCAGCGATGCACGGGGTGTTCTCTCCTTCAAAAAATCGAACGAAACCCGTGCTGCATTTGCATAAACTAGCATGCATATGGTTTATTTATATTCATTTGTGAGCGTGTTTTAATCCGGATGTCATGTTTTCCCCATGTGTTTCGTGCCTCCGGGTCGACACCGACACACGTGCCTGTCTCTAGGGTGCACATTGAGTTGAACGCTTGAAACCATGGACCAGAAACACAGGAGAGTTCTTGAATGGATGGCTTCCCTTGTCGCTAGGTACACCCTTGGCTTGTAGGCGCCGATCTTGCTGATGTTCGCATCTATTTTATGTACGTCCCGCCTCCCTGCAGCTGCACGCACGGGGCTGGCTTGTTTAGAAACGAACGGAAATGTGTCAGGTTTGCAAAAATGAGCATGTGTGCTGTGCTGTATTTATGTATTTGTGTGCATGTTGTATTACCAGTTTAGTCAGGATATATCTATTTTCATTTTTCTTTGTTGTGCATGTATTTTTCATACTGGAGAGGATGGTAAGCTGAGCCTGAGCGCCGGCCCCGGGCCGTACGTGATCCATGTGCACGGGAAACAAATACACGCGGTCATACGATCCAAGATGAGATACCACTTGTGTTTGTTTTCTTCCACAACATTGACAAATAACTAGATACACCTACGACTAAAGAGACGTCTTCAGGGGAGGAATGCCACGGGAACGTCAAAGCAATATAAACATGATATGATATCGCATGCACCTTTTTATTATTCATAAACAAAACAACCCGTGAGTACCTGCTTTGTCTTTTCTTCATTAGAAATTGGTTAGGAATTCGCCCCTCTTTTCTCGCTAAGTTCCTCATTTTGGAAGATTGATGAACCAAAATCATATTTCGCAGTATGACCCTGACTTGTTACAACTTACAGTCGAATGCATACTTTCTAGGATTGCTTTCGTTTCAACAAGAACCGGGAGTACGGAAGTAATCCACTCATGAGGGAGAAAACAAAATATGGCCTCCTCCGCGTTGGGTTGAAATCATTATAGAAGACAGGATCAATGTGCAATATCAAATACCCCCTCCATCCCAAAATAAGTGACTCAAAAATGACACAACTTTGTACTAACTTTAATACAAAGTTGGGTGATTTTTGAGTCACTTATTTTGGGACGGAGGGAGTATATATCAAACTTTTTATTTTACATTGTTTATTTCTATACTTTAGAATCCACACTACTAAAAAAATTGTCCTCCTCCACCGTGCCAACAATGAGAAGTGTCACAGTGTCTGGAGCACCATATACATGCCATTCTTCCGATAAGCACAATTATGCTTCTCGCGGAACTAAATCTGTGCCTCCACGAGAAGCAAATATGTGCTTCTCATGGAAGCACAACTTTTCTCCCTTTAAGATAAACATAGTTATGCTTCTCACGAAAGCAAATTTATGCCTCAAGAAGCAAACATGTGCTTCTCGTGGAAGCATATTTTTTTCCTTTCTGATAAGCATAGGTGTGCTTCTCACGGAAGCAAATATGCGCCTTTACGAGAAGCAAATTTGTGCTTCTAACAAAAGCACATTGTTTTCCTTTCTAAGAAGCATAGTTGTGTTTCTCGTGGAAGCACATTTTTTTTCTCTCGCGAAAGCAAATCAAGTCCTTCACGACAAGCAAATATTTGATTGTTATGCTTTTCACGGAAGCAAATATGTGTTTCTCGTGAAATCATACTTTTTTTCTTTCCGAAAAGCACAATTGTGCTCCTCATGGAAGCGCAATTTTTCCCACGTAAGAAAACCTGGAGAGCCAACGAAACATATAAAACACATACAGAAAGAAAATTCAGATTGAACGCCCATCACATGACAAGTGGCGACGGCTGGATATGCCACTTGGCGCTCAGAGAGCACGGGAAGTGATATTGGAGGTCTCCGCAAGGGGAAACCTCAAGCTAGTTGCTCTCTGATTGGCCAACTGCATACCTCTAGAATCTAATTGTTCATACAAAAATAGAAAGAGTATGCTATTTTAGACAAAATAAAAGAGTATGCACCTCCCATGAGACACCCGGAAAATACACTCCACGCCCGAACGAATCCAACCATCGCCCCCTGCCCATGAGAAATAGTAAATATCCCTTAATATCTGGTCCATATTTCAATAAAACACTAACCCAAAGCACATGATCCTGCCTGCCGTATGCAAGGGCATGCATGTGGCATATCCTACTTGGCGCTTCAGGCATCCTTACTGTGTATTTTGTAAATGGGCATCTAAAGCCCTTCAAGCTAGGCCGGCCCATTTAACTATTCATATTTTTCTGTTTTTCTTATTTTAATTTCGTGAACTTTTTACATAATCTGATGCACTTTTCCAAAATCGATGAATTTTACAGAAAATCCTACAAAATGAACAAACTTTTTGCAAATTTGATGATTTTTTAAGTTGATGAATTTTTCAAAATTTCGATGGGAATTATTTTTCCAAAAGTGATGAACTTTTTTTCCCAATATCAGTGATTTTTTTTTCAAATTGGATGAACTTTATTTCAAATGATGAACCTTTTTGAAAATTCAATTTTTCCCAGAATCCGTGAAATTTTGTGGATTAACGATTTTTTTTCTTTTTTGGACGAATTTATCTTTTTTCAATTTTTTTTCAAATGTGAACGTGTACATGGCCAGCTCATCAGCGCCGGCGCGTGGGCGCCAGGCAGCTTACCTGGTGCCTGAGTCGAATAGGAGCTCCCGTGCATGCATGCAAGTGAGACACGATTACATCCGGAATAAAAATTGCACGTGAGATACCAAATTGGTGGCTTATTACACGTACATTGACAACACGTATGGGATCGAGGTTTTTGTTTTTGTTTTTTAAAATTAATAGTAATAATGTGGGTCACAGACACGCCTTACAGGTAGTTAGTAATAGTACAGATGATACCTATCTATCATTAACACACGTACTAGTAACGCGGACACCTTCGTTACTACTACTAGTTAACTATAGCACCTAATAGTAACGCGGGGACCCGTATTATAACTAGCTGTTTAACTCACGTCAATCATATACTCATATTATGTAGAAATTTGTAAAGTTGCTGTTGTGAGATGCCCCTTCGCTCGCGTCGCCTCCATGGAGGCGACTCGGGTGCCCTAGCCGCCGCCGCCCTCGGCCTCCCTCCTCCCCTCTTTCCTCGCCGCCGCCAGAGGAGGCCGGCGAGCGAAGCTTGCCCGGCGAACGGCGAACGGCGGGTCTCCATCCCTTCCTCACGAGGGGACCCTCTGGCTGAGATGCGACGACGTCCCTGGGCGTACGGCATGGAGGCGGAGCTGGTGCGCTCGGGCGGCGGCCCGATGGGATCCCGGTGGCGCTGCGGGGGCTGACGACGGTGGATCTTGGGTTCCCCACCCCAGATCGGTTCGGTGGTCGGGCTCGGGCGTCGTCTGGCGGCGGCACGCGCGTTGACTGTCCTCCTTCATGGGGGCAGCAGGAGGCGTTGGCGTGCTGCTGGATCTGAACAAGGTGGGGGTGCCATCCCCTTCGTCAGGGATGACGACCAGGTGGTGGGTCCTTGTGGCGTCGCCGGTGGCGGTGGATCTTGGGATCCCGTTCCCGGGGATGTTGCAGGATGAGGTGGCCCGTGCAGGAGAGATGGGCTCTTCAAACATATCTGGGTGAAAGCTTGCCTTCGGCTACTGCCAAGGCCGGCGATGGCGGCGCTGTCTATGTCGTTCCCTTCCTGAAGGCGTCGCCGAGGAGAAGTTCAAGGCCACTCTCTGCTACCTTCAGGGGAAACCCTAGATCAGGAGATCGGATGACGGCGACGCTCTAGTGTCATTTCCTCCTTGGGGCGTCATTCATGAAGGTACACACGGGATCGAGGGATCAGTGGTCGACATCTACGGTGGAGCGGCGTTCCCGGTGACACATTGACGCCGTGGAGTCTTGGCGGCGAGACGCATCAAAGTCTCGGCGACGGATGCGTGATGATGAGCACGCGTAGGGAGGAGGCGCTGTCTGGCGCCGTGGGGGCGTCGACGGCAGGCCTTGCAAGGTCGATGCGTCAGTAACTGTTCTGAAGATGGAGTGATGGAAGGCGGTGGCGACGACCTATGAGGGTGCGTCGGTCGGGGCCTTCGGCTTTGGATGTTAGGCGAGATGAGAGGTTTGGATGTGTGGCTCACACTTTCTGTACCCTTCGTCATTGGATAGGAGTAGTAACAGATGTTGTCAAGAGGGCAGCTTTAGACATATTGATGTATTGCTTTGTAAGATCTCTGTGAATAATTTATAAAGTGGCTGCATGCATCTTCCAGATGCAGAGGCCGGGGTCATCCTCCTTTAAAAAAAAGCTGTTTAACTCGCGTTATTATTAGTTTTTTTTCTAATAGTGCACGCACTACTCCAGAATGTCGTGCCCAGCATGGCCCAGGATGCATGCATGTCTAGACGACGAAACACATCATGGTCACCGGCAATTTGGAATATACTGTACTAGGCTCGATCGAGAGAGTCTGGATCTACATCTGCATGCACCGGTCGTCGATCTCGCCTCTCTCCGTTAGCAGAAATGGAGGTGGACAATGACCAATCATCACCATTATCCGCTCCCGCGCACCGGTCGCCGTTGAATTCAATTACTAATTCGGGTAAAACACAGGTGGACGAACCGCGGATGTAGTGAGAGGGACGCAACGCAACGCAGGAGGGAGTACCATTCAGCAGCTAGGTCCTCCTCGTTCAATGAAAACTTGTCAACGCATCCAAAACAGCGCCGGCAGGTTCCCAGAAGGAACAATCTCCTCCTCTTCTCTCTCAGTTTTGATGATTGGGCAAAAAAGAGACCCGACCATGGAAGAGTGAAGAGACCCGACCGGCGCATTAGCTATCGAGTATCGAGCGAGCGACCGCACGTGTTCCTGCGTGCGCTTGACCAGCTGCTGAGCGGAGGGGACACGGCCGGTGAATCGCACCGCCACCACCAACGCATAGCTAGCCGTGGAAGCAAATGGCAGCGGGAACGTAGCCTCCTGGAACGCTGGCCCTATGGTTTGGTTAAAGTTAAACAAGACTTGGTTCAGGAGATTGAGACCTAGACACACCCTTTGTAAAGATCATCGGGACGGTGCAGGGGTAGTAGTGATTGTACATGCATCATCTAGTTAGTTACTTTGGCCAAGGCCCAGGATGCATGTTTGAACGGGGAAACACATGATTGTCATCGGCAGTTTGAACTCTAGACTCGATTGGAGACGGACTCTGCATGCGTGGACCTGGCGGCGCCGGTCGTTTGTTGCCGTTAGCACAATTAGACGTGGACATGCGTGATCATCATCTAATAATCGTTCCAGCCGGTCATCGTCGTTGAATCAATTGATCCATGTAAACCACAGGTGGGCGGACCGTGGAGGGACAGACTGACGTAAAACGTAGGTGCATCCACCAATCCCCAGCTAGCTAGGTCCTCCTCGTTGAAGGAAATGTTTGTCGACATCGACTCCAAAACGGAATGGCCCGCGGGTTCCTGGAAAGGAAGAATCTCGCACTCCCAGTTTAATACCCCGTCTGTGAAAACATGCAGGACCAACGCATTAGTTTCGACTCGATCGACCTCACATGTTCCTGCATGCGACTTGACCGGTGTAGCCGAGGAGACCCCAAAATACACACGCGCGCGCGGGGTCGGATTCCACCACAAACGGCGCCGCCAATGCATGCACTGAACCCTTTCTTTTTTCGGACGCTCTTAAAAATCAGTTGATTGAAAATTCATGAAGTCTTAATTAATACTATAATTCATTGATTTTGCATTGAGATTCGTGCAAATAAATTCCTTTTCAGTTTCCTTCTTTTTGGATATTATATTACTTCACTGAGATTTCGCGAAGTCTCAATGACTGAAACCTAGACACTCTCTTCTTTTTTAGCGTTTGCATCCGGGGCGTCCATATTTGCCGCATATTTAGACTGGATATGAGGGGAGCCGGTCAGCGTAGGCATTTGAGGCCCGTTTGAGGCGCTCGATTGAGTCAAAATTTCGTGACCGATCAATGACCGGGCGGCCTGTCCGGACGTTTGAGGGGGATTTGGGGCGTTTGACTATAGTATAAATTCATACAAACAATGCAAAATAAACCTACTTACTAAGACATGCTAGCTACAATTCGTGTCGGATATGTTCACGACGTTGGTGCTGTGCGCAGGGTGGACGTGCGTGGAGGAAGGTTGCGGCTCTTCCTCCTCTTCCTCATCCATATACGCGAGCATCTCGACAACTTTCACGGCGTGCTCCGCCTTCATCTTCTGCCGATGATGGCGTCTGGCCTCCACGTCCGAGTGGAAGGAATCGAGGATGTTATGCTGCTTCGCTTGCAGATCCGCGTCCCCAACATCCCCTACATCCTCCTCTGGCTCCTCCTCCTCATCCTCCTCAACCTCCTCCTCCTCATCATCTTCCTCAACCTCATCCTCAAGTCCTCCTCTGGATCCATAGCAGCCGAAGGTAGCCCTGCGGCGGTACGGGTTTCACGCCTTGCCCGGATCTGCTCAAGGAGCTCCATCCGGTGCTTTGGCGTTGGATATGCCCAGCGGCGCGGGGGCATGGTTAGTACGACTGGCGGATGCATGGAAAATGGTGGTGGCGATGGAAAGGAGGAGGAAATGTGGACTGCTAGGTTTCGGTGCCGGTGGTCGGCTTAAATATCCGGGTTGGGCACTACGCGACCCGCCGGAAAGGCGCCATGCAACGCCATTGGTTCAATGGAGGAGACGAGCTTTGGACCGTCGGGTTTCAAAGTGTTTTCCTCTGGGACACCAGCGCCAGTCCGATGTGGCAGACGTGCTCGTGCACGCCCGAGCGCCCTCATATCCGCCCCATATTTGGGCTAGATATGAGGGATGTCGGTTAGTCCGGAAGTTTGAGGCGCCCATCTAGGTTGTTTTTTTGTGACCGGGCCGTTCATCGTGGCGTTTGAGGTGGGTTTGGGGCGTCCGACATGAGATGCTCTCGGTTACCTAGAAAATTAGCTCACCAATCAATTTTGCGACGAGGCTGAAGAGGGAAGGAATGAAAATCAACAACATCGAGTGTCTACCCTGGCGAGGCTGAACCAGAACCTCACCAAAGACGGGACCGACTCTTCGAGCGACAACGAGGAAGCAGGTTGGCCGTTGCGGGTCGGGAGGGTGCAGAGGTCCTTGGAGCAGTTATACTAAGTCTCAGTCGACTAAGACTTCGGTATTATATTTCTTTGATCTTGTATGTATATTCGTATAAAAAATTCTTTTTAGTTTTATCCTTTTCTTTTCTTATATACTATATCTGGCCGAGACTTGGTTAGGACTTAGTCGATTGAGACCTAGACACACCCTTTGTAAAGATCATCGGGACGGTGCAGGGGGTATAGAAGGATGTCCGCGGTGGTGCAAACATGACGCTCGGAGTAGGTTGAGGGGACAACTGGACACTGAGGCGGTGCACGACATTGCCCACCGACAATTGGGTGAAGGCAAGCGACCAGGGCGGAGCAGATCGACGGTTTGATACAAATGCGTGATAGGTTTCATGAGAGAATAAAACGACTGAGAGGTTGAAAACAACTAAATGATGCCCCGAACATTGTTACGGAAATATTTTGTAACATATTTTAATGTGATTCGTCATATAAAACATGAATATTTAAAGTAATAACATAAAAGGCTAAAACTGAAAATACATATAATTTATTATGTTTGGTTACTATATACTCCCTTTGTTCCTAAATAATTGATGTGGGAAAGAGAGGGAGTAGTTGTTTATTAAGTATAAATAACATAATAGAATACAAATTCTCTTGCATGTTGAGATGACTTTTTTTCATGCATGTGTCATGATAAAGTGACATGCTTGAATGCTGAGAGACATATATGATAATAGACATGAGTCTTTTCTCATACATATTGTGTGATGGTGTGACATGTTTTAAAAGAAATAGTTAGTGAGGGCTAGCTATTTAAATATAGAAGATGTACATCTATTCACTTTGCATCCAGCAGCTGCGATATTCAAGTAACGCTGATTTTGTTTTTCCACGGATAGCTGATGTATAGGTGGTCCTTTTTTCTTCACTGTCTTCACCAAACCACGGCTGGCCGGCCCTCGTTGACGGCGCGTGGGAGCGACACAGTCAATACATGTGCATGGCCGCGCGATCGATCGATCCAGCGGTGAAATAAACCGTTTGGCTACCTACACAGTCAATAGTCGTCCGAGGAATTCATTCAGGTGACCGGAAAAGGTTAATATATTATGTCGGTCTCGTACACGTTGAGTTGAATGACTTGGACAGTTGAAACCATTGAAAAGCTAGCACATACTGAGCAAGAGTTTGACAGAACCAGTGGATTTGCCGTTAAGCACTACACATGCATCGTGTGTGTGTGTGTACGTGAGCGCCGCTGCTACTAGTACGTGTGTACGCGTGCCCGCACAGGGAGTTCTCGTTCAAAATCGAACGGAGTTGAACGCTTGAAACCATGCATGAATTAGAAACACAACACAGAGACTACGTTGGACAGGTTAATTTGGTGAGTGGCCTTGTCGCTAGCTGCTTCGTCGTTGGCTCGTGGGCACCGATCTTGTTGATCTTAGCAGCCATGTGCAGTGTGTGTGTCTAGCGACGCCGTTCTTTACACGTGCTTCATGCATGTACGCTCATCTCCTTGCACGGAGCGGTGCCCTCTAGCTTATACAGTATATTTATCAATGAGCGGAAATATACGAACCAATCTATGGCTAGAGAAATAGGAGGATATTGATATTCAAATCCTGCTTGTATTTTTTTAGAGCTGTTTTACGGTGATTGGGTTAGTACTCGGAGTACTAATCAGTACTTACACGTCTGATTTTTATCAGCCGTCCGATCTTGTGGGGAATTAAAATTGATTAAATTTATTGTGTTAATTACGATAAGGGCATAATGGTCCAGGGGGAAATATCTTTTCTTCAACCGATCACCTGAGGACCAGACACGTCTACTCGATCCAGTTCTCAATCCTCGTCCGATCTATTCGTCATCGTCGTGCTCCTGACCTTCTCCGTCCTCGACGTGCCCGGTGAGAGGAAAAAATTCATCGTCCTCGTCCTCCACCCAACCAACCCCAGCCCCCACCCCACGCCGTCACCGAAGAAGAAGAAGGCCGGATCTGCGCCGGCTAAATCGGCGGCGACGGCGGCGGGCGATCCCATGTCTTCCCGCGTACCATCCTTAAGGTATGAATCCGGCTTGGCGTTATGCTCGTTCTTTTGGCCCTTGCGTCCATCCACCGTGCATGCGGTGTCACCTCAACCCTACATGATCGTTGTAATTTACAGTATTTGCCATGCGAGATCTTTGTACCGACACGAACAACGAATGGAAAGCTTCATGGTGGCATAGTTTCTCTTGAGCTAATCGCATCATGTTTGTTTAACTAAGATGCTAAGGCCATTGCTTACTTCCTTTAGTACCGTAGAAAAAAGTGACTTATTTGACGTTTGAGATGAGATACTAAAGGAAGATGAGATCATGGTTCCATAGTTCACTTACTATAGTTCATTATAGTCATCATCACTTGAGGTTTCCATAGTGCATGCAATATAGTTTATTCGTGTCATCATTCATGCTAGGATAGTACTTCTTGGACGTTGATGATTGGTTTCCCTCACATGTGAAACGAGCAAAAGTCTTTTCCATGCACTTGTCTTTGCCTATGAGCTATTTTACACCTGCAACATTGATAAACACCAACTGTGTATTTCATATGTCATATGCAGGAAGACATGGCGGATGTAAGTGATGAGTGTATGTTCGAGTATCAAAATGTTGTCAGCAAGATGTTTGATAGTGAGGCTGAAGGCTATGAATTCTGCAACAAATATGCTCTTGAAAAAGGTTTTTGTGTGAGGAGAAGCTACGTTGAGTGGGATGGATCCAACAATTACGTAATTTTAAGGAAAATTGTGTGTAGTCGTCAAGGGTTTCGCGAAGAGAAGCACATGAAAAGAAAGATGGAAGATAGAAAGAGAAGGCCATGAAGTTTAACTCGTGTTGGGTGTAACGCTAAATTGGTCATTGCGAGACAGGAGGAAACGGGTCTGTGGTTTGTCAAGGATTTCATCGATGAGCACAACCATTCTCTAGCCCCACGGGATCTTTCTTGTCTGCTGCGTTCGCACAGACAAATTAGCGATGAGCAGAAAGCGGACATTACAGACATGGAAAAATCTGGGATCTGCAAATACCGTATTATGGATATTTTGTGCATTCAATAGGATGGATTTGATAAGGTTGGATGCATAAAGAGGGACATTTATAATTTCTGCCATGCTAATAAGCATGAGACAATCAGTGTCGGTGATGCTAAAACGGTGATCATGCACATGATGGTGAGGCATGAGCGAGATGCGGATTTTTTCTTCAGGTACTTGGTAGACGAGCTTGGTCATCTGAAGGGACTGTTCTGGGCTGATAGTCTATCGCGACTTGACTATGAGGCTTTCGGAGACGTCATTGTTTTTGATAGCACATACAGAACCAATAAGTACAATCTGCCACTCGTGCCGTTTGTTGGGTTGAATCACCATCGCAACACTGTTATTTTGGCTACGGTATAATTTCTCATGAAACAAGCCAGGCGTACGAGTGGATGTTGCGAACCTTTTCTGAATGCATGGCACAAAAGCATCCGATATCTATGATCATAGACGGGTACCTTGCAATGCAGCGAGCAATCAGGGTGGTCTGGCCTGGCTCAAACCATAGACTATGCATATGGCACATTCAGCAGAACATTGTACGCCATCTGCATGATGACGACGTAAAGGAGGAATTCAGATCTTTCATATATGATATTTCTTTCATTGAAGAGCATGAGATAAAATGGATACAATTCTTACAACGGAATAAAGTAACCAGTGAGGAGTCTTGGCTGCATCAAATGTATCAGATGAGAAAGTTGTGGTGTGCTCCATATCTTGCGGGGCGTTGTTTCCTAGGATTAAGCAGCAATCAGAGGAGTGAGAGCTTGAACTCTGTGCTATATACGCATCTTGAGGGTAAGATGTCATTGTTTGAAATGCTAGAGCACTATGAGCGTTGCCTTGCTTCGCGACGGATTAACGAAGCTCTCCATGACGTCGAAGCCTTGCAGTCCCTTCCATTTACAGAGGAAAATGCTTCGCCGCTTGAGAAACACGCCGCAACAGTTTTCACTCCTACTGTCTTTAAGGTGGTCTTATGGAGCATAGATGTTGTCAGCAAATGTCAGGTCAGAGAGATATTAGATGGATCAGAAGTTTCCACCTATGTTGTGTCCAAGCAGCAAAGAATGGATAAAAAGTTTGGAATGCGCATTGAGGAGCAAGGAGGTATTTTGGACAGGGTCAGTTGTTCTTGTCGTAAGCTCGAATGCGTAGGCACACCATGTTCCCACATTTTTTACATATTGGGGATTTTAAACCAAACAATTCTGCCCAGTTATTGTGTTCCCACTAGGTGGACTATGAATGCAAAATGTGCATACACACCGAACAGAAAAAACCAGATGTACGACTATTCGGCAAGCCTGCAGAGGTACCACGAGTTGCGGAATTGTAGTCACGCCGCAAGTTTCAAGGCATGTCACTCTGATGAGGACTATCAGCGTCTAAAGATGCTTTTGGAAGCAGCACATCATGGCAAGCAATCAAGTATTGAACAAGCTGACAACAAGGAGTCAACTAATGCTCAACATAACAACATTAGGTTTGGCCCTTTGATGCCGCACTCGGATAAAGTTGATAAGGTTCTGGATCCCGTGCATGTGCCAGGACGAGGTGCACCAAAGAAAAGGCTGCATGCAAAGACAAAGAAGTCTAGATCACATAATAACTGTGACTATTGCAAGAATCCGGGTCACAATCGACATAAAGGCGCTAAATTGTTAGAGGTACGAAAAGAAAAGCCAGGTCACAATTGATTTATTTTTTTCATGGGTTTTACTCATTATTGATGTCCATGTGATTTATTCTATTCTTCTTTGTAGGATCTCGAAGCTGAACTCTGATGGCTACATAGAGTATGAATCGACGATGAGCCAGACAAAGTCGTGTGCCATTCAGCTTTGTGTGACGTGGTCGGTACATTCTATTTCATCATGACAGTTGTTTAGGGAAGTGTGGTTGTACTGCCATGTCACCGTATTAGTTCTGATAACTTGAGCAACACACTTAGCTGTTTAAACCAACACTTCAGTATAGATAACTTAGATGCTTCAACCAACACACTTAACACAAAATACTTAAGTCCTGATAACTTGTAGATAACTTATATGCTGAAATCTATAACTCATCAGCATACCTAACTGCTAACTTCTCCATTTCTTCAGTCTTGCTAACTACATCTTCAGATTTGTTGAATCTTTAGTTCTTCAAGCGCTTGAGACGCTCTGAGCGGCGCACCGGCCCTGTAACAGGCTTCTCCACTGCTTTCTTCCTCTTCTGCTTGTCATCCACCACAGGATGCTCCTCCTGAACCTCCATCTTGATGATGTCGGGCACATCTGGCAGTGCCTCCACATCAATTGGGAGCTTTGGGCCTCCCTCCTGCTCGACGACGGGCGAAAACATCATCACCTCCTGCTCGTCATCGGAGATGACAACAACCTCATGCTCCTCCTGCTCCTCTTGGTCAGAGGACTCACCCTCGTCAGAGGATTCACCCTTGTCAGAAGAGGATGAGTGAACATCAGAGTTGTCATTGTGGTAGAGCATCTCCGGCTGGAATCTATCCCAATAGGCAGTGTTGATGGGCGGAGGGACGACAAGGACGACTTCCTAGACGCGCTCCGCCCTAGATTGAACGTGGTTCGTGTCCGGCTGCAGTGGAGCGGCCGAACGATACATCCACCAATGGGCCCGCTGGTTGGGATCGTCGGACTGCGTCTCCTGCATTGCGAACCGCATGATGAGCGCTGGAGGCAGGCCACAGCCATCGGGGAATGCGCGTGCCTTCTCGTCGTCGGTCATCACCTTCACCAGACCGCGCGCATGGTTCCGCATCATCTGGACACTTGGGAACCATCGCGCGATCTCCTTCAGTTCGGCACGGGAGACGTGGTCGTCTCCAGCCAGATCTTCAACAGCCCTCTGCTATCCGAGGCTATTATCCATGGCGTCAGTGACGGAGTTGAGCTCGACGCGGGTTTTCCGCATAGTAGTGGGCGGTGGGAGAGAGGAGTGGGAAGCGAGGAGGCCGAGGCGTCGTGACTGCGGTTGTAATGATGATAGTGCTGGTGGAGCGTTGGGTGCTGTTTTAAAGCGGTCATGACTATAAGGGCAGATTTATGTTCTAGCAATCAATAATTATATTTTAGCTTTTTTCTAAGCAGAAGCACTAGAACTATCACACTGGCATTGCACTCACTGTTGTTCCCAACTTATTTAGATGCAAGGCCATCTCACAAACAACTCAAACAACTCAGAAACAACTCTATGGTTGATCATAAAACAAATGCATAATTCTCGCTACATTGTTGTTCAAAGAAATGTCTCATTAATAAATTGTACCATAATTGCGAACATAGTGTGAAACATAAAATATCTTCGTTTGAAACAAAATAATCCTGGTTTGAAGCTTAAACTGGTTGAAAAACCATTGAGCCTACTATATATGGTCTTCTCCGCTGCCAAAATCCAGTGACCTCTTGCGTTTGGACGTTGGAGATTGCGTCGGTCTTGGCGACGACCCATGTTCTTCAATCTTTTTCTCCTTAACATCAATGTAACCATACAACTGATGTTGTTCTTGTTCTTTCTCCGCCAACTCTCTAGCAAGGCCCTCCAATTTTTGGATTCTCACTTCCTGTAAAAAAACCCATAGGAATGGTATTAGTAACAACTCAAAAATGATGTATCCATAAACTACATGCATGTAACATGTACAATTTGAACCTCTGGATCCATATTATCCTCGGGATAACGACCTATAGTTCTATTGTACACAATGTACAAGTGACATGTCTTGCTGCCATTCAGATCAGAAAGCATTTTTGCTACATCATCTGGTCCTGCAATCAAGATCATTCCTTCTGGCAGCTTCCACGCAGACCCGGGGAAGAAGTAGTACAGTTCTGCTCCCATTTTGCAACCAAAAGAAGTTCTCATTTCACTCATAATGAGATCGTAGGTCACTTTGCCGGGTTCATTAAGTCTGGCTTCTACTGGTCTACCCTCAAAGTATGATCTCGGGACATGTGACATCTCATTATCCCTATGAACTAAAAATTCCATGACCATCACCTATTATCTCATATCAAAGTTAATACATTCAATGAGTAAAGGGGCAAACAAAATTTTTTATGTGCATAGAAACATTGCGGCGTTGTTACCTCCTTTTGTGGAATGTATCCTTCATGTGGAGTGACTGGGGATTGTGCCATCTCAGACCTTGTCACCTTGTTATGCGGAATGTATCCTTCATGTGGAGTGACTGGGGACTGTGCCATCTCAGGTTTCTTATCCTGCGTATGAAACATTGACAGTGGGTTTACACACAAGTTTTAAAAGGTCATACCATATTTGGGTATGTCATCGTTGCGAGGTACTTACAAGGGGAGAATTGAAGATATGTTGTTGGGGTGGAGTGATGTGGCATTGAACGGGTGACTCTATCGCATGGTCTCGAGTGAATGGGGATTGTGTTGTCTCATGAAGCTTAGCCTACATATAATCGCCGACATAAGGTTAGCCACAAATTGAAGATGTTTGTATCATAAAATATCTAGGTCCTTAATATGTACAATCGGTGCGAGATACTTACAGGGGGAGAATAATTGAAGACATGTTGTCGGGGTGGATTACTGTGGCATTGAAGTTGTGGCCGTAAGATCACACGGTCTTCTAACAACTGTTCTTCCAAGCGGACCTTCTCCAGCATGGCCTTATAATCCATGTCCGACTGCTCCTGTAGCATCTTATTGTCCATATCCGCACATGCCTGCAACAAATTGGCATCCATCCTCACTCGCTCTGTCTGTATAATACTGTCCACAAGCTTCCGGTCTTTTTGCAACGCTTGATGCATTTCCTTGTAGCCAAGAAAAAACTTCTTTTCCATGTCCTCACGGTCCCGCTTACACTTTTCTTCAATCTCATCACGCATCTTCGCCATCTTACAGGATAACTCCTCACGCTCCTCCTTTATCATCCTGTCCGCGTATGAATGTTCTTGTTTGAGTTTATTATCTACCTCAGCGCGATCCTTTTGCACCTTCAAGTCGATCTCCCGGCGCGCTTCATGCAAAGACTTGTCGTACTCCACACGGTTGTTATGCGCCTCTGAGACCATGGTCCCTACAACAATAGATATACCCATAGTATGAAATGTGAGACAAACTCACTGCTGATTTTCATACAAACTTCATATGTCAACAAACTCATCTGTGCAATTCACATCTAAGTGACTAAATCAAATTTTGAAGGGAAAAAAACTAAAAGAAAATTCTTAAGTAATGTCCACGTAAAATCAATGACATAGGACTTACACATGTGCATTACCAAAACTGTATCCACAACCTCATCCAATTAATTCCTAACAATAACACCGACAAAATATATTCATAATCAGTTTGTTCGATCAACTACTACAAACTATCAATCAAAAAAGCTCTTGCATGAAACCAGAACTACTCAACTCTGGAAAAGGCTGGATTTTCTAATCTCTTAGAAAATGACTTCTTGGTCTAATCAATGGAAACAATAATCAACACTGCAAGAGAAGATGGGAGGAGCCATGGAGGAGACCTTTTTAATCCGGCATCGGCGTGGTCGACTGAGAAGCGATGGCCCGATCCCGGCGATGGCTACATGAGGACAAACAAAGTAGATGGGGACAGTTAAGATAGGGTAGATATGCGGTAGAATGGGAAGGTATATATCCGTGATTGTAGGGTTAATTAGTTATTTCAAAGTAATGCGCTTCGATGCACGATCTTTTGGGGGCTTCCAAAACATGTCCACTGACCGCGGGACCAACCACATATCACTGTTGGAAATATGCCCTAGAGGCAAGAATAAAATGGTTATTATTGTATTTCCTTGTTCATGATAATTTTCTATTGTTCATGCTATAATTGTGTTAACTGGAAACCATAATGTATGTGTGAATACATAGACCACAATGTGTCCCTAGTGAGCCTCTAGTTGGCTAGCTCGTTGATCAATAGATGGTCACGATTTCATGACCATGGAAATTGGATGTCGTTGATAACGGGATCACATCATTAGGAGAATGATGTGATGGACAAGACCCAATCCTAAGCATAGCACAAGATCGTGTAGTTCGTCTGCTAAAGCATTTCCAATGTCAAGTATCAATTCCTTAGACCATGAGATTGTGCAACTCCCGGATACCGTAGGAATGCTTTGGGTGTGCCAAACGTCACAACGTAACTGGGTCGCTATAAAGGTGCACTACGGGTATCTCCGAAAGTGTCTGTTGGGTTGGCACGAATCGAGACTGGGATTTGTCACTCTGTATGACGGAGAGGTATCTCTGGGCCCACTCGGTAAGACATCATCATAATGAGATCAATGTGACTAAGGATTTAGCCCTGGGATGATGTGTTACGGAATGAGTAAAGAGACTTACCTGTAAATAGATTGAACAAGGTATAGGGATACCGACGATCGAATCTCGGGCAAGTATCATACCGGTAGACAAAGGGAATTGTATACATTATTGATTGAATCCCCGACATCGTGGTTCATTCGATGAGATCATCGTGGAGCATGTGGGAACCAACATGGGTATCCAGATCCCGCTGTTCGTTATTGACCGGAGAGGTGTCTCGGTCATGTCTACGTGTCTCCCGAACCCGTAGGGTCTACACACTTAAGGTTCAATGACGCTAGGGTTATAGGGAAATAGTATACGTGATTACCAAAGGTTGTTCAGAGTCCCGGATGAGATTCCGGACATCACGAGGAGCTCCGGAATGGTCCGGAGGTAAATATTGATATATAGGAAGTCCTGTTTTGGTCACCGGAAAGTTTTCGGGCTCATCGGTAGTGTACGGGGAGTGCCGGGAGGGTGCCGGAGGACCCCCGGGAGGGGTGTGACGACCAAAGGACTTCATGGGCTGTTAGAGGAGGTGTATCAGCCCTTATTGGGCTGGCCAAGTCCTTCCGGAAAGGCCCATGCGGCTAGGGATAAAGAGATAAGGCTAAAGGAGATTCAAAAGGAAGAAATCCACCTCCCTTGTGGGAGGAGGACTCCTCCCTAGCTTCGGCCGAACCTCTCCTCCTTGGAGGAGGGGCCAAGGCATCCCTCCCTCTCCCTCCTCCTATATATACTTGAGGTTTTGGCTGTTTTGAGACAAGATTTGATCTCCTTCCACGGCGAAGCCCTACCTCTCTTCTTCCTCCTCCGCAGTGCTTAGGCGAAGCCCTGCCGGAATACCTTGCTGCTCCACCACCACCACGCCGTCGTGCTGCTATTGGAGATCTTCCCCAAACTCACCCTCCTCCTTGATGGATCAAGGCATGGGAGACGTCACCGGGCTTCACGTGTGTTGAACGCGGAGGCGCTGTTGTTCGGCGCTGAGATCGGAGTCCACCGCGATCTGAATCGCTACGAGTACGACTCCACCAACCGCGTTCTTGTAACGCTTCCGCTTAGCGATCTTCAAAGGTATGAAGATGCAATCTCTCCCCACTCGTTGTTGATTTATCCATAGATAGATCTTGGTGATCGTAGGAAAATTTTGATTTACTACTACGTCTCCCAACAATCACAGCAGTCGGAGCCAACTTAACGTGCGCTTGTTGCCCCGTTTATCATGGAAAAGATCATTACGAGATATGTTCGGCGCAATTACTGGCTATTTGTTTTTTTAGGAATAGTGGCTACTTGGTTTGATGCATGCCAAACGTTACGTTCAGATTGGTTGCATACCATTGTTAGTTGTTACACGCCAAGTTTGAACCATGTTCAACAATTGTTAGTTGTTACATGCATGCCAAACCCTAAGCCCTAAACCCTAAACCCCTAAACCCCTAAACCCCTAAAGCCTAATAACCCTAAACCCTAAACCCTAAACCATCTTTAGGGTGACAAGTGTAGGCCATGTTAGGGCTACTTGCCAAGTTTGAACCATCTTCAACAAATTTTGTAAGTTTTGTCACATGCAACATTTGTATGGTCATTAGTACATGTATACGCCAACTTTGAACCATTTCAACATTTTTTGCAAGTTTTGTCACGTATGGCCTTTTTCTGGCATATGTGAGGATCTCTGATACGCGCATTTCTCACCTAGTCTGCCAACATCCCAAAAGCACTAGCTGGGTTGCTCACCTGTACGAAACCAACCCAACATCCATCCGGCCCACTAGATAGATGCATGCTCTATGTGGCACGAAGTTTGTCAGCCGAGCCAGTGGACGGACCGGATCGATGCTACCGAAGGGAATCTATTGTAGACCAACGCTCCACCGAGGTCAGGTCTGTGTGCTAGGTTCACTGTAAGACAAACATAGTTCCGTAAACTCTAAACCTAAACCCTAAACCCCTAAACCCTAAACCCTAAACCCCTAAACCCTGATAACCCTAAACCCCTAAACCCTAAACTCCTAAACCCTAAACCCTTAACCATCTTCAGGGTGACAAGTGTAGGCCATGTTAGGGCTACTTGCCAAGTTTGAACCATCTTCAACAAATTTTGTAAGTTTCGTCACATGCAGCATTTGTATGGTCATTAGTACATGTATACGCCAACTTTGAACCATTTTCAACATTTTTTGCAAGTTTTGTCACGTATGGCCTTTTTTCTGGCATATGTGAGGATCTCTGACATGCGCATTTCCGGGCTAGTCTGCCAACACCCCGAAAGCACATAGCTAGGTTGCTCACCTGTATGAAACCAACCCAAAATCGATCCGGTCAAGTGGATGGATGCATGCTCTATGTGGCACGAGGTTTGTCTGTTCAAGCCAGTGGATGGACCGGATCGCTGCTACTAGAGGGAATCCATTGTAGACCAACGCTCCACCGATGTCTCGTGTGTGTGCTAGGTTCACTATAAGATAAACATAGTTTCGTAAACTCTAAACCCTAAACCCTTAAACCCTAATAACCCTAAACCCATAACCCCTAACCCCTAACCCCTAAACCCCTAAACCCTAAACCCCTAAACCCTAATAACCCTAAACCCCATGTTTGAACCATCTTCAACAAATTTTGTAAGTTTCGTCACATGCAACATTTGTATGGTCATTAGTACATGTATACGCCAACTTTGGACCATTTTCAACATTTTTTGCAAGTTTTTGTCACGTATGGCCTTTTTCTGGCATATGTGACACGAAGAACCATTTTTAATAGCTAAAAAACGAGGACAAGATTTTCTTATTTTTTTATCATTGTAATATTATCCAAATCTCACATAACTCACGCGGCCTACCCCTCCCTAAATCCCGCGATTACAACTCCTCATTCTAACCACCCGGGCCGTCCGCACCTCCCATGACCGCTGCAAGATCAGATCGGAGCCGTTGGGGCACACGGAATACAAAAGTCCGCGGCCACCAATCACTGCCCACCGCCAACGTGATCTGAGGGGTCGGACATCAGTGTTCTTCTCACCACCTCCTCCTCGCATGAACGCACCATTTTTCCGTGCCAACGTCGACCGCGCTATACCGACACTTATAGTTTGCAACGCACTATCCGCCGCCATCAACTCGGCGCCACCGTCTGCGAGAGAAGGTATTACATGTTTGAACCTCTTTTTAATTGTTGTCGGCCGCTCCTTCAGTAGTTGAACCCTTATAAGTTTTGCACAACTTCACGTGGTTAAGCAATTGGATAGCCTTGTTAAACTGTGCTTATTTTATGCACGACCAAATAGGTTCTGTGCTTAAACTCATAAGTGGATCATATGTTAAATGACCCAGTTAATTTTGTGAAAATTAATTCAATGCTATTTTTTTTATACATTTCCAATATTTTGTTCAAATTAATTGACCCGGTTTATATCATTGCATACGAGCCAACAATGTCAGTTTCAGATACAAGTCTTCATAATGGAGAAAAGCCCATCTCCAAAATTACCGATGCGATAAGTAATTGACTGTTTGTGTACAATCTTTTCGTACACATACTTCATGTATACTCACTAAAATTTAATGGCATATAACAGGAACTCGTCGAAAAGCATGGTCATATGAAGTTAGCATGCTCACAGACAAGGTTCGGAAAAACCATGAAACTGTTGTAACCAGAGCACAAAAAGTACATCATATCAGGAACCAGTCTTGGCGGTCTAACCGAGATGCATGAAGTGAATCTACGACGCATAATGTTGGTAAGACTAGCCAAGAGCATCGATATGGACACGCTATCCATTACCATCGGTAAAACGCCAATTCCTATAACAAAAGAGGACGTGCAGTGTATATTTGGCATTTCGATAGAAGGGGAGGATATAGAGCCACATCTACAAATGGAAACCGACCCACAAATGTTTACCGCCTACGCAAACAATGGGCAAATTTTGATTTCTGACCTTGAAACGGCGATCCGAGCTTCCAAAGCCCCAGACGGCGATTTTCTCATACGGTTCATTCTGTATGCAATTGGTACTGTTCTAGCACCAACAGGACAACATTATGTGGACTCAAAATTTCTCAACCTTGTTAATGATCTTGAAAACCTTCGATATTTTAACTAGGGATGTTTCACACTTAATCACTTCTTCAAGTCCATTCACAAGTTTAGAAATCTAGACCACGTGAATCTACAAGGAAATCTTATTCTGCTCCAGGTTAGTGCTAGATCACTACTTAATGTCCTATAATTATTGTTCTGTTGCATATCTATATGGCGATGAACTAATTTATTGTGTAGTCTTGGTACTGGGAGCACGTGCGTAGTGACCGATTGATGTATCTTTGTAGACCCCCTCCATTGATCGCACGATGGGACGAAAGCATGGCTAGTTTAAGAAGCGATACTTACGAGAAAGGAGGTCTTCATAACGGGCTGGTACCTATCTGCAATTGAACTTTCTATATCCGAATTTTAGTTGATACTAATGATTCATTCTATTTTATAAAAAAGGTTGTCATGGAAATTTGTGCTCCTCAACGACCGTCCGAGAATTCAAATAATCCTGCAAGAAAAAATGATGAACATGTGCATGAACATGATTCGTATCGAGCACCATCACAAGGACAACAATTTAGTAGCCAGCAAGCATGTACCCCAAAGATGATTTGTTTTTGCAATATCACAAATAGGTGTCATCGAAGCTCATTCATTTATCTAATGTTATCAATGGGCTTTTATTTTGTTTACACAGATTGACATGATAGTTGAAGCCATGCATGCACGCTTTGCTGATCATGAAAAGAAGGTAGGCAGGAAGTTAATGGAAATTGAGCACAAATTTAATGCCAAATACCAAACGCTGAGCAAAGACTTGATTGACATGAAGACTAAAACTGGGAGTAATCCTAGGTTGTTGAAGGCCGATGACTAAATTAAAGACTTAAGGAGGGAAGTCCATGTATGTCATACTGTGCATTTTATATTTTGTATGAATATGTTACTTCATGTTCATTATTGTTTGCATTGTTACATGATTTACAAGCAGCCGACAATCAGTGTCACAGAAAGTACGCGTGCAGGTGATCATTATGGCCCAACACGTTAATATCGAAAAGTAACAAACTAATGATGAATGATCATTATGGCCCTGTTGAAATAGCTATAGTCAGAGACATTACTCTCACAGCAGATAAACTGAAGAGAAATTTGAACAACGAATACATTTATGATGATGTAAGCCCCTTATACTCCAGTCTACATCATTACTGCAACTACTTTCTTATTATTGTATGATTGAAAATTTGGCAGGTTATTATGGCATATGCTAGCATTAGCCAAATTGAGAATGACACTATCTCAATTATATCCCCTCAAGAAACTGAAAAGATGTTAAGAATGAAGGGGGTGGTTCCTGTTGGACATGCAGCCTCATGGGTTGCTCGTGTAGCAGAAAAATTTGTAGGGCGCTCAAAGGTACACGTTTTCATCATTTTCATAGTTTCTGTAGGCACTGTACATGAAAAATTTCGGTTCTCACCCCAACCCAAATTTTACTGCAGGTGCATGTCCCACTGAATGTACACTCAAACGACTGAATGCTAATGATGTTTAATTTTGACAAAGAAGAGATCCAGACTCTGAACTCCTTGAATTATCATTGTGACAAGACCAAGGAAGAGTCTCTTGTAAGTGTTCTCTTGCTGCCTCTTTTGATCCGCATGGCACATGAGCTCCCAAAGTACCGTAACCCTATGTATAACTCGTCGTACAGTAGGTGGAGTCGATTTAGTTGTGCATCGACGAAGCTGTGAAGAATGGGTTGATATCACCAGCTAAGAACATCAATTTTGCCGAATGGACCAAACAACGCTATGAGAACATACCACAACAGACCGATGAGTACGCATGGCCTCCTAAATTATTATTTGCCTACATGAATAAGATTACTGATCTTCAACTAAACATCGCATGACTTCTTGTGCAGTTTGGACACTGCAGTACATGTTGTCATGAAACGGGGATGAAATGATTGATATTTTGAACAAGGTAATTGAATGCCTAAATTAAATTTGTACTTTGTTTGGCCTGAAAGCTATGCTGACAGAAGTGTCGTTTATCGAATATAGGCAAGGATAGATATTTTCAGGTGGAAAATATGTACAGCCTTACTGCATTCAAATTGCAACGCACTTCGCCTCGAATCATATAACTTCCCCATAACGGTTAGCGCTAATCAAGAATATTACATTTTTTCTTAAGTCTCATGATTTGAACTAACTCACCACTCTCTCTTCTACAGAAGGAGGTTTACGATGCCCAGCAAGCAGCAGTTCAACCTAATGGTTCAGAAAACGATGTACAAATAGTCAACAATCCTGATGGTTCCAACGAACCCGACACATCCAACTCCCATAAGGATAACGCTACACCCAACTCCCCAAAAGGAAGAGATCACGTGGACACCCGAGAAAGAATGTTGATACCGAGGAAGCATCAAAAACAATTAGTCTTAAAAAACTGAAACGTAAATTTGGCAGCGAGACCATAGCCAAGCAAGTGTCTTCGTTATCATCACGGTCACGCAGAGAACCTAAACCAGCACCAGTCATGTTGAATCCATTCAAACACAATTAGGTAGCATCAATTCATACATGTTCATACTCATGCTCTACTTTTAGCATCATTTAATACATGTTCAGTTCTTATCAGAAAGTGGAAACAGGTACTTTTGGCAATCATGAGCATCATCTACTTATGGCAATAACTAATGCATCCTCAGTACAAAGCTTTAATTGGCAATCATCTGCATGCTTTAATTTTGGCAAAAAATAATGCATAGTTCAATTGTAATTGGTCATAAATATGGCAGGAACATCCTCAGTTATGCACTGAACAGATTCATGCCAAGCTATAACTACCATAGTCATAGTAGTACAGTTCCTAGCATGTACCACCGTACGATAGTAAAAATAGGCACCGTTACCACCCTAAGCATCTAGCATTCTACAAGGCTTAACATGCATCAGCAAAATAGTAGTAACAACTTAGAACACTAAACCAGAGTAGCAGCAAACACTTAAGATAAACGGCAGATTAACCACCGCACAACATAAGTTCACACACACCATAGGACATAAATTTTAGAGTCAAACAACTTATAAACATACATAACATAAAAGGACACAACGGTCTTGGGGCAGCAGCAACACTCTAGCAGCACATCAGTTCTTTCCCTTCTTCACCGGCGGGATGTAGTAGGGCTCATTGACTTTGATAATCTGGAGGAAGCATCCATAGGCCGCATGTTTAGCTAGAGTACTAGCTTGACGCTACCTACCATTTCCATTGCCAGTGTTGACGGCATGCTGGATCATGCCATCTATGTTGCCACTGATCACCTTGGAACAGAAAGGACACCCAATCTTGTCAAAGAAATGATACTTGATCTTGCCAGCAATCAGATGCCTCAGGGTGTAGCGGCTCTTGCTGTGCGTGATGTCCTTGTCGTCGCCCACGTCATCGTCATCCTCCTATGAATTAGTACACACAGATGAACTCAGCTAATATATTCTGCTACATTGCTCTTAATTACAATGTTTGAAAAGTACACATGTGTAACATGACAACTATCTATTTGCTTGAAATAAGGCATATATGCGCATACATATTTGAGCCAAAGAAATTGACATGCATAAATATGGACGGTGGAATAGTTCCATTGATAGATTAGTATGCAAGTAGTACATAATTAACAGATGAAAGAATTCATGATGTGGCTTGGTTTCATGATACTTGATACTTGTTACAGGTGTAATTCTTTTGGAGTGCCAAATCTGGAGGCATTTGGACAGGTTTTGCATGCACTTCCCTTGGAATGCCAAATCTGGTCCAGAAACTGAATCTTGATATTGTGCTCAAATGAATCAATGAAACTTAGATAATATACTCGGGAAATTTGGCTAGATGAAATGTTTTGATTTTTTGGTAACCAATGGTTATGTATCATGGTTAACAATCCTAAAAAGTTTAAGCCAAAAAAAATTAAGCGAGCAAGCACTTCCTTTGCAAACTGGAAATCTGTACAAAATTTGCAAATGGGTCATCTATGAACATGTGTGCAAATTGATCATCTATGAACATGTGTGCAAATTCAATCGGTAGAAAAAGCCATGAGAATCCTGCCATATATTCCTTGTTTACCCCACTTCTTTCATTAATGTATGAACATGTTTGCTTGGTGAATCAATAAAGCATGCCGTAATGGAATCGGATAATGAATCTCTGTTTTAGCAATACTAGGTGGTTTTTGTTCTACATTCAACAAGAAAATCTATAATACATCCCTACAATCTTGTGTACGTAGAACTAGCATGGCCATATGAAAGTGATGCTCATATAATTAACAAGAAAAACCCCAATGCCATGAAAAAAACATAGCAAAAATAGAGTACTACCTCAGATAGCTCGTCGATGGCATCCTCGTCGAAGTCGCTGCCCTTCCTGAAATCTTCGTCAAACTCCTTGATTGCGTTCTCCTCGTAGTAGTACTCCTTGATGTGGTCATGCATCTCCCGCTTAAGCCTTGCCTTCTCCGTCTCCAGATCTTCCCTGTCCTTGCCCTGCATAGGCTCGCCAACGGGTAGCTCGATGCCTGCGATGGCAGCGGGAGCAGGCACAACAGTTGTTGCACCGCCAGCCGTTGCCGCTATGGTGGACTCAGCCGCTCCAACCGTGGCGGCAGCCACGATAGAAGACTGCTCTGCTCTGATGGTTGCCTCCAGCTCGTCCGCCGCATCTTCACGCCCGCGCTTCATCGTCTGGCGACGACAGGAGGGAGGTGTAGGAAGGGAGGATGGTGGTGAGGAAGGGAGGAGGGTTCGGGAAAGGACGAGGTGGTGTGGACGGAGCGGGAGAGGATGAGGGTTTTCTACCTATTTGGGAAAGAAATGCATTGCTCCTGCCGGCTGGAGTTACTGAGGGGACGTGGTTGCCGATTTGTCCTCCCGAGGGGCCGCGGTTGCTGATTTGTCTTGTCTCACCCACCCGGTCGTTCCCATTCAATACTAGGGACATGGCGGTCGTGCACCTGCGGTCTGCCGCGCGCCGCCCTTCCTAACTGCTGACACGTGGACAGTAATGATAGTTGGGTCCCACCACTCAGAGAGGTAAATAAAATTTCTTAAACTAGTTGGCGTAATTTATGTACAAAATGCAGCATCAGCCCAGCGGTTACACCCTCCCGATCACATATTGATGCCACGGGTTGATTAATCACAATTTTTTTGCCTATTGGGTTTTAACATGTGGACCACACATGTCGTTCTCACACACATAGCACATACAAACAAACTTGCCGGACATCATGTAAATGGACCCAATATTTTTCTACATCTTTGTATCAACATGAGAATCAAGCATGACTAGTTTGCTAAGGTTGTCGGCATTTGTATGGATTTTCTAAGGTTTTTGCAACGATAAAATGTTAAAAATACTTCTCGGAGGTGACATAGCATACTTTTACATGGTTTTATTCATTTTCTAGGGTTTTCACAACGATAAAACCCTAAAATATTTCCCACCAGCGCCACCCTTCCCTCTAATCAGTGTGACCAGCATCTACTTAACTTAGCATCAAGGCCACGAAAACAGGAATCAAAACCTCATTTGATTTTCATCCCATACACACAAGCACACACAACAGATAACACAAATCAGAGACTGCAGGACATACAATTATTTGATTCAACTTCTAATGCATAACAACTTCTAATCTTCAAATACATCACATGAAATACGGACACAACTAGAAATGCAAAACAACTTCTGATGTTGAAGTTGAGCAAGGGACTTTTATTGTGAGGCCCAGCATCTTCAGCAACCTATCCATGCTTCCAACTGTAGCATATAACTAATTGAAAATTTCAGATTAAATACATTTGGTATTGGAAAAATGACAGTATAGTAATTTCAACATGACAAGGAAATCTGTCACAAAAACTGTAGGATACCAATTTGAATACAAAGTTCATAGAAGTCAATGTTGAATTAATAAGAGCTTTGCAAGATGCAAAATCACTGCTGTGATCAGAGTAAACAGAATGTAGGCCATAGCACATGCAAGAAGCACTTACTGAAAGTTAAGCAACAGGCTGTACTGAAATATTTCAGTCTCTTCATGTCTCTACTGAAAGCGCACTACTGAAATATTTCAGTGGCTACGTGTGTGTACTGAAACTGCACTACTTCAATATTTCAGTGCCTACGTGCGTGTACT
This sequence comes from Hordeum marinum, assembly GCA_022496015.1. NCBI lineage: Eukaryota > Viridiplantae > Streptophyta > Magnoliopsida > Poales > Poaceae > Hordeum > Hordeum marinum. The sequence goes on along the minus strand of CM039676.1, from coordinate 405,328,629 downwards.
GAAACTGCACTACTAAAATATTTCAGTGGCTACGTGTACTGAAACTGCACTACTGAAATATTTCAGAATCTACAATTGTGTGCTGAACTTGCAATACTGAAATTTTTCAGTTTCAAATTTTCCAATGTGTACCCAGAGTGTACCACTTACTACTAAACTCGCAACACTCAAACATAATTTATTCTTTCCAACTAATTATGTTGTCATCTAGAGACTATGGATTGGAGTACAAGTGCAGGTTAGCATAAAATTCTACCACTACAACCATACAAATTTAGCCTAAGGTTCATATACATCACTATCTAGCCCCCAAAAGCCTGTACTCAAATCTTCATATAATTTATTGAGAATAAAATGACATCTAGCATTCCCTCACCGACTATTATCATCACTACCAACACGACTGTAAGCACGAGCAGTAGGAAGATTAGGAGTGGGGAAGCTTACTCTAAACAATTGTACCGCCGCCGTTCAGACGAGGAGAGCGGCGAGGGAAGCATGGAGAATGACGGGGAAGCGAGGTTGCGACCATTGTCCTCCTCTTCTTGCGCTTTGGAGTCTCCGATGACTCGGTTGGAAGCTCCACAATCTGCAACGGCACCTCGTGCACGGTGGCTTCTTGATCCAGTGGATGCTCTACCCTCGATCTGAATGCCCACCACCTCCGCCTGACCCACGCGTAGGGCGAATCCGCCTGCTCCATCGCCCACAGGAGGATCTGGATCTTGTGCTTCGGTTGTGCAGGTGGGAGGAAAAGTTTTATCCTCTCCTTCTTCGTCATTTCCTTGAGAGTGGCCATTGCCGTCCAGTTCATCTGCCTTGTGTTGTCAAACCAAGAACGGATCTCCATCAACCTGGCCATCTTGACATATTCTCACCGCCGGCGATCTGCTCAATCTGCTGCTCCATCGAGGTTCTTGCTTCCATGAAAAAGGGGGTGGATGTGGAAGAGGAGAAGAGCAAAGTTGCGGCGGCGAGAAGGAGGAGATGGCTGCGGTGGATTTGGAATGCAGGAGGGGGGAGATGGCCGTGGTTGTGTAATGGTAATGGAAGAGGGGAGGACAATGCCGGCGGTTTTGCATTGAACGAGAGGGGCGACGGTTTTGCATTGGACGAGAGGGGCGGCGGGTGGAAAAAATTCCTAGGACTAAAATGCCCCTAGATTAAAATGCGTCCCCACATTGTCATTAGTACTGACCCCACAAGTTTTAGTACTTTCGAATACTTTCATCTGAGTACTAACCAGTACTAGGTATTTGTCTGCCGTTAGATTGAGATCAACGAACGGTTCCAAAAAAGCCCAACCACTGTAAAACTTGTAATTTTTTAAATTTATTTCAGGCATGTGGACTTTCGGTGATGTCTTTTTACTGGAAGAAGACGTTTCCGTCGACTACAAAAACATCAATGACGAATTCATCAATGTTAATACGATGTGTTAGCTCGATCTTTCAAAAGCGCTCATATGGATAGGATGTGTGTGCGTACATAAAAGTGGTTATATGCATATGTATGTGCATGTGCCTCCCTGTTAAGGAAAAACCAATGAACATAGAAATATACATGCCGGACTGAAGAAATGAGCAATATATCCATTGTATTTTTCTTTGTTGTATCTATAGTAGCTCAAGCGAGGAAGGTGCGCGGGAAACAAATGCACACGGTTGTACGTTCGAAGATACGATATACCTGCCCAGTACTTTTCTTCCTCAAAATTGACGCGTAACTAAAGAAACCTATATATCATGCGATGAGAACTTCTTCCGATGAATGCCACGGGAACTTCAAAGCAATATAAACGTGATACGATATTGTATGCGCCTCTTTTATATTCATATAAACAAAACAAAACCGTGAGTGCTGGTTTTGTCTTTTCTTCATCAGAAATTTGTTGGGAATACGTCCTCTTTGCCCGCTGACTTCCTCGTTGTATAAAGATCATATTTGAATTGCAATTTCGCAGTATGATCCTGACTTGTTATAACTTAGACTATCCACAACGAGGAATAACATATACTACTAGTCTAACTTACTACTTTCACATTTGATAGTAATATATTGATGGTAATATTGAGTCTTTTATTTATTAACTTATAGACTCATCTTGCTTTGTATGCGTTATGTTACTCACAGTAACTAGTGAAGTTACTTAATTTTTCTCTCTTCTTATTAATTAGTTGTCACATCATATTTTTTACTTAGATGACATCTATAGTATTATTTATGTTATTTTCATTGTGGATAGTTAACTTAGAACTGAATACTAGTACACTTTCCAGGATTATTCAGGATTACTGCCATTTCAAACCAATGACGAGATATCGGTAACTTGTGCCATGATTTATCTCGTGCATCCCCGCCGCCTCGCGCAACGTTCTTGATTTTACACATGCTTGGTCGAATGGATGAGCTCTTGGCAGTTGGGACCGGACATGCGCATGCACTGACCGAAAGCTCGAAGCACATCTTAGCCTGGCCATGTAAGAGCTACAGCCGGACTTAGTAAATTCGGACCCTCAAATGATAGTGGATGCATCCGGACGTGTCTGCGGACACTGAACGAACACCCTTCAAATTAGGCATTCCATATCCAGACATCTCAATTAGCAAAAATCATACAAACTCATGCAACTACGTCGACGTATACGGATCGTCCGGCTACTCCATCACATTACACTAAACATGTCATCGGACTAACAAAATTTGGCATGTTTGGCTATGGTGGACTTCATCCACGGCTGCCCTTGCCCTTCCCTTTACGTCCTTGCTGGCCTTCTCGCGGAAGTACCGCTCGAAGACGCAATACGGATCCAGCCGGATCTGCTCGACGTCAGAGTTGTCCTCGTCGTTGCTGTCCTTCTCCTTCGGTGACAGTCCGACCATGGCCCGGACCGCCTGACTCTGCTCTCGGGCGAGGGCACGTGTGTTCCTCCACTGCCGTTTCTTCACAATGCGGGCGCAGATGGCTTCCTCCTCTGCGGCTGCCCACGCCGCAGCTGCCTCCGCCTCCGCCATATCCGTCGCGAGACGGGCCTCGATGGCCCTTGCCCTCTCCTTCTCACGGCATGTCGCCCGGACCTGGTACGACTCATAGTGTGCCGGCCCGGTGATGGGGATGGAGTGGTGTTTCGGCTGTCGGCCCGCGAGGATCCAGCCCTGCTGGACCTGAGCGCCCGGTGAGCCAACGCTAGGGCCTCACGGCGGACGGATGCGTCCCTCGGTCGGCTGCTCTCCTCCTGGGACCGGCGGAGTGCAATGCGAACTGACATTGCCTCCTCCAACCCACACGGAGTCACACCCCAGTCGACGGATCGGGAAAAGTCGGACTCCGATCCGCTGTCTGACATGGCGGAGGTGGCCGGAATCCATCGGAGGAGAGCTCCGGTGGCGAAGGGGAGTGGAGGGGAGGGGGTGAAGTGTCTAGGATTTGGTCCGGCGAGCGGATGGGGACGAATATAAGTAGGGTAGGGTGGGCCAGCATGGGCCGGCTCCGACGTGGCAGGCGTGCTCGGGCGTGCTCGGGCGCGTCCGGGCGCCCCAATACCCGCCTCATATTTGGGCTAGATACGGGGGGTATCGGTCAGCCCGAGCATTTGAGGGGTCCATCTGAGTCAAAAAAAAGTGATCGGGCAGTGACCGGATGGCCTGCCGGGGCGTTTGAGAGGTCCGGCTGTAGATGCTCCAATGCACCAACTTCCACAAAAGATCGGTTGTGCCCATTTAGTGCAATCATCGTATTTCATTGAGGTATATACTAAGTAGCATTCCAGCAACCCACGTCATGTTTTCAGTAAAGTATTTGGGCCTTCAGCTTTCGATGAGGCAACTTTGGAAAGTTGACTTTCAATATCATGAAGACAAGGCGATCGGAAAATTGATAACTTGGAAAGGACAAACCATCACAACCATCGGGCGCATCACCCTTGTCAGACCGGTCATCTCCTCTCAAGCGGTCTTCTCCATCACGCCTCTTATTGTGCCGCGGGGCACTCTGCAAAACCTCAACAAGCTGGAGAGGGTCTTCATTTGGTCTGGCTCGAACAAGACAACGATGTAGGATGCAAGGTCAACTGGGACATGGTTTGCAGACCTATGATCTATGGACGCCTCGGTGTCCTCAACACCGACATGTTCGCTCGGGATTTACGTCTAAGGTGGTTTGGTAAGAGTGGAAGGAACCTAACAAACTATGGGTTGGGTTGGGCAACCATTGCGCCGAGAAAGACCTGAATTTCTTCTATGCCTCAACCACTATCATCGTTGAGAATGGTGCAAGAACACCTTTTTGGGACTCCCCGTGGTTGTTGGCCGCAATCCCAAGGATGTTGCCTCGCTAATTTTTCAGGCCTAAAAAAGGAAGGGCCGGAAGCTTCGAGAAGCCATGCGAGGGAACGCTAATTTTTCAGGCCTAAAACAGTAAATGCATGAAAAATATCAAATGAAGTCAGAAAGGGTTGAAAATTGATGATGTGGCTTTGAATGGTGCATTTTGAACACACAAAAAGCCTGGAGTTCAAATAAGTTCAAGAAAATGAAATGCCTTTTGTAACCGATGAGTTTCCGTCCGAAATCCCGATACTTCGAAAGTGTCTGTCCGTTTTGTACGTGAAGTGCATCATGCTTTTGCCGTAACCCTCTCAACTTTTTAGCACATGCTATGTGGGTCAAATGATGATACCATGCCAACTTTCAACCTTTTCAGACTTCATTTGAAGTGTTTTTCAATTTCAGGGTCATTTATTTAAAAAAACAGTAAATGCATGAAAAATATCAAATTAAGACAGAAAGGGTTGAAAATTGATGATGTGACTTTGAATGGTGCATTTTGAACACACAAAAAGCCTGGAGTTCAAATAAGTTCAAGAAAATGAAATGTCTTTTTCTAACCGATGAGTTTCCGTTCGAACCCCAATAGTTCGAAAGAGACTGTCTGTTTTGTACGCGAAGTGCATCCTGCTTTTGCCGTAACCTTCTCAACTTTTTAGCACATGCTATGTGGGTGAAATGATGATACCATGCCAACTTTCAACCTTTTCAGACTTCATTTGATGTGCTTTTCAATTTCAGGGTCACTTAGCTCAAAAAAATCAGTAAATGCATGAAATATATCAAATGAAGTGAGAAAGGGTTAAAAATTGATGATGTGGCTTTGAATGGTGCATTTTGAACACACAAAAAGCCCGGGGTTCAAATAAGTTCAAGAAAATAAAATGCCTTTTACAACCAATGAGTTTCCGTCCGAAACCCCGATACTTCGAAAGAGACTGTCTGTTTTGTACGCGAAGTGCATCCTGCTTTTGCCGTAACCCTCTCAACTTTTTAGCACATGCTATGTGGGTGAAATGTTGATACCATGCCAACTTTCAACCTTTTCAGAGTTCATTTGTAGTGCTTTTTAATTTCAGGGTCATTTAGCTCAAAAAAATCATTAAATGCATGAAAAATGCCAAATAAAGTTAGAAAGGGTTGAAAAATTGATAATGTGGCTTAGAATGGTACATTTTGAACACATGAAAAGCTGAAGTTCAAATAAGTTCAAGAAAATAAAATGTGTTTTGTCATCGATGAGTTTTCGTCCGAAACCCCGATACTTCGAAAGAGACTGTCCGTTTTGTACACGATACTTCGAAAGAAACTTGATATTATATACAATTCATGCAACTAAAATTATCACAATTATTTTTGTTAAAAAATTAATAGCAAAAAATATTCATAAAGTATTTTTTGTTAACAACTTTTAATATGTAAAGAAATAACATAAAAAATAGAAAAAGTGAAAATAGATGCGCTTACACTGAAATTTAACCTAAATTCAAAGTGCTTGTTAGGTGCCTAACTACCATTTTGAATTTAGGCCGAATTTCAGTATAAATGCATCTATTATCACTATTAGAGGAGCTCAATATAACAGCCGCGGCGGGGATTATAAGCAGGTTCGGGCAACCTTCGCTTGACGAGGTGGGACTAAACTCCCACCACACCGCTGTGCAAGGCCATTGGTCCCGGTTGGTGGCCCCAACCGGGACCAATTCCACCCTTTCGTCCCGGTTTGTGCCACCAACCGGGACCAAAGGTCCCTGTTTCCCGCCCTTTGGGCGGCGGAAAATAGGGCTTTGGTCCCGGTTGGTGCAACAAACCGGGACTAAAGGGGAGCATTTGTCCCGGTTGGGGCCACCAACCGGGACCAATGCTCCTTCTATATGACAAGCACTTAGCAAAATTCGCAGTTTTCATTCCACTTCGCCCTTGTCGCCGCCCCGAGCCCGCCGTCGCAGTTCCTGTCCTCGTCGCCGCCCCGTCGCCTCCCCCGCCCCCCCGTCGCCTCCCCCGCCGCCCCGTCGCCTCCCTCGCCGCCTCCCTGCCTCCCCCGCCGCCCCGTCGCCTCCCCCACCGCCCCCGTCGCCTTCCCTGCCTCCTCGTCGCCTCCCTCGCCGCCCCCGTCGCCTCCCCTGCCTCCCTCGTCGCCTTCCCCGTTGCCGCCCCGCTCCCATCGTCGCCCCTCCTCCGTCGCCACCCTCGCCGCCCCTCCTCCGTCACCGCCCGGCCCCGTCGCCGCCTCGTCGCCGTCGCCGCCCCGTCCCCGTCGCCGCCCCGCTGTGAGCCGCCGCCGCCGCGGCTCGTTGCAATTTTTTTTAAATATATGTTGATTTTTATGCTTTTTTAGTATGTGTATGCATGTTAGATTAGTATGTTTATGTTAGCTAGATTAGTATGTGTATGTTAGATTAGTATGTTTATACTTTTTTAGTATGTTTATGTTAGCTAGATTAGTATGTGTATGTTAGATTAGTATGTTTATGTTTTTTTAAAGTAGATTACTATGTTTACGTTAGATTAGTATGTGTATGTTGATTTTAGGTTTTATGAAAAATTAGTCGACGATGCCCGGTCCGTATCCTCGTCGTCGAGTAGTCCGCGAGAGCCTGCTTGATAGGCGCCATGTTCGGGACTGGGCTCCGCCGGGCTGGCACTGGGAGGTGCTACCTTCCCGGACTCGGAGGTTGGTGAGGAATGCAGGTATCGTCGTCGACCCGCCCTTCTGTGGTGGCAGTCACACGGGTCACTTTCGGTGCGGAGGGAGCCCGCACCCGCGGAGGTGGCACGTCTCCGTGTCAGGGAGGAGGACGAGCACGTCCGTCGCTACATGGCGGCATTGGACGCCCGATTTGATACTACCTGGTAGATCCTTTAGGGATCTCACTTGAGTTATGATCCCGTGATGGTTCCTTATCTTTGGGTGTCCACCGCCGGCGACTCAAAGACCGCTAGTGAACTGAGTTCACCGCTCTCCATTTTGGATTCTAGGATATTCGATCAGTATTAGTTAATATTTGAGGATGCATTAACTGGATTATTCGGGATGATGTATTAGTGATATTATATTCGATGTCATTATAAATATTAATGTATTACTGATATTTTATCGGTATAATGCGTGTGTGACTTTCGGTCTGCCATTGCTCCTTGTGTGACTTTCATGTGTGTTCTTGATGGAGGAATCCCGACTGTTGTCGTGGGGGGCGTCTCATCTTTCTTCTCTTCTTTGCGATATATTCGTTGGTATAATGCGCAAGAAGAGAAGAGGTGGGGCGTCCATCACCGCCGGTCGAACTATTACTGTGAGAGAGTGTCCACCAACATATATACATCATCGTATCAATGTGAGAGAGTGCGCACCAACACACCATGAGATATGAGAGTTATTTAAGAAAAGCCTCGACGGACCGAAAGTCACACACGCATTAATTAAGATCCAAAGCGTGTCGTAATTCTTGAACTGGATTATTCGGTATGATGTATTAGTGATATTATATTCGAGATCATTATAAATATTAATGTATTAGTGATATTTTATCGGTATAATGCATGTGTGACTTTCGGTCTTCGTTGCTCCTTTTGTGACTTTCATGTGTGTTCTTGATGGAGGAATCCCGACTGTTGTCGTGGGGGCGCTTCCTCTTTCTTCTTTTCTTTGCGATATACTCGTCGCTATATTGCGCAAGAAGAGAAGAGGGGAGGCGTCCATCACCGGTGGTCGAACTATTATTGTAATGGAGTGTCCACCAACATATATACACCACCGTATCAATATGAGAGAGTGCGCACCAACACACCATGAGATATGAGAGTTATTTAAGAAAAGCCTCGACGGACCAAAAGTCACACACACGCATTAATTAAGATCCAAAGCGTGCCGTAATTCTTGAACTGGATTATTCGGGGTGATGTATTAGTGATATTATATTCGAGTTCATTATAAATGTATTTATGATTTGCAAGTCATTCCGGCAAAACATAGGGAATTTTTTCTATGTCATTGCTCGATATATGGAATGGGTTGACTTTAGATCTGTTTCGGCTACTTGTGTGTCTTTCATCGAGGGAGAGTGTCCATCATATATAAATATGAAAGAGGAAGAATCTCGACTGTTGTCGTGGGGTCGCTTCTCCTTCGTTCCCATGTGTTAGACATTTTGGTGTAATGCATTTGGGAACGAATGGAGGGAGCTGTTGGGAGACGTAGTAGTAAATCAAAATTTTCCTACGTTCACCAAGATCTATCTATGGAGAAACCAGCAACGAGAGGGGAGAGATTGCATCTTCATACCTTTGAAGATCGCTAAGCAGAAGCGTTACAAGAACGCGGTTGATGGAGTCGTACTCGCAGCGATTCAGATCGCGATAGATCCGATCAAGTGCCGAACGGACGGCACCTCCGCGTTCAACACACGTGCAGCCCGGTGACGTCTCCAACACCTTGATCCAGCAAGGAGGAAGGAGAGGTTGGGGAAGGGCTCCAACAGCAGCACGACGGCGTGGTGGTGGTGGAGTAGCAAGGTATTCCGACAGGGCTTCGCCTAAGCGCTGCGGAGGAGGAAGAAGAGAGGTAGGGCTTCGCCGTGAGAGAGAGAGATCAAATCCTGTCTCAAAACATCCAAAACCTCAAGTATATATAGGAGGAGGGACGTGGAGGGCTGGCTTGGCCTCTACTCCAAAGAGGAGATGGCCGGCCGAATTAAAGGGAGAGTCCACCTCCCACAAGGGAGGTGGATCTCCTCCTTTTAAATCCTTTTTGCCTTATCTCCTTATCTCCAGCCACATGGGCCTTTAGCAAAAGTCTTGCCCAGCCCAATAAGGGCTGGCACACTTTATCTAACAGCCCATGTGGTCCTTTGGTCGTCACACCCCTCCCGGGGGTCATCCGGCACCCTCCCGGCACTCCCGGTACACTACCGATGAGCCCGAAAACTTTCCGGTGACCAAAACTGGACTTCCTATATATCAATCTTTACCTCCGGACCATTCCGGAGCTCCTCGTGACGTCCGGGATCTCATCCGGGACTCCGAACAACCTTCGGTAATCACGTATACCTTTTCCCTATAACCCTAGCGTCATCGAACCTTAAGTGTGTAGACCCTACGGGTTCGGGAGACACGTAGACATGACCGAGACACCTCTCCGGCCAATAACCAACAGCGGGATCTGGATACCCATGTTGGCTCCCACGTACTCCATGATGATCTCATCGGATGAACCACGATGTCAGGAATTCAATCAATCCCGTATACAATTCCCTTTGTCTATCGGTATGGTACTTGCCCGAGATTCGATCGTCGGTATCCCCATACCTTGTTCAATCTCGTTACCGGCAAGTCTCTTTACTCGTTCCGTAATACATCATCCCGTGACTAACTCCTTAGTCACATTGAGCTCATAATGATGATGTCTTACCGAGTGGGCCCAGAGATACCTCTCCGTCACACGGAGTGACAAATCCCAGTCTCGATTCGTGTCAACCCAACAGACACTTTCGGAGATACCCGTAGCGTACCTTTATAGCCACCCAGTTACGTTGTGACGTTTGGCACACCCAAAGCATTCCTACGGTATCCGGGAGTTACACAATCTCATGGTCTAAGGAAATGATACTTGACATTGAAAAGCTTTAGCAAACGAACTACACGATCTTTGTGCTATGCTTAGGATTGGGTCTTGTCCATCACATCATTCTCCTAATGATGTGATCCCGTTATCAACGACATCCAATGTCCATGGCCATGAAACCGTGACCATCTATTGATCAACGAGCTAGTCAACTAGAGGCTCACTAGGGACATGTTGTGGTCTATGTATTCACACATGTATTATGGTTTCCGGTTAACACAATTATAGCATGAACAATAGACAATTATCATGAACAAGGAAATACAATAATAACCATTTTATTATTGCCTCTAGGGCATATTTCCAACAGTCTCCCACTTGCACTAGAGTCAATAATCTAGTTCACATCACCATGTGATTAACACTTACATCACCATGTGATCATATCATCATGTGATTAACACCCAATAAGTTCTGGGGTTTGTTCATGTTCTGCTCGTAAAAGAGGTTTTTAGTCAGCGGGTCTGCGACATTCAGATCCGTGTGTACCTTTGCAAACTTTCCATTTCATATTTGTAGATACTGCTCCCACGCTCCACTTGGAGCTATTCCAAATGGCTGCTCCACTATACGTAGCTGGATTTCTACTAAGAGTCATCCGTATTGGTTTTAAAGCTTGCATCATCGTAACACTTTACGATGAACTCTTTATCACCTCCATAATCGAGAAATATTTCCTTAGTTCTCAAGTTACTAAGGCTAACTTTGACCGCTGTCTAGTGATCCACTCTTGGATTACTCTTGTACCCCTTGACAGACTCATGGCAAGGCACACACAGGTGCGGTACACAGCATGGCATACTATATAGAGCCTATGGCTAAAGCATAGGAGATGACACTCATCTCTTCTTTATCTTCTGCCGTGGTCGGGTATTGAGTCTTACTCAATTTCACACCTTACAATACAGTCAAGAACTCCTTCTTTGACCCATCTATTTTGAACTCCTTCAAAAACTTGTCAAGGTATGTCTTCATCGAAAAAACTTATCAAGCGAATAGATCTATCCCTATAGATCTTGATGCTTAATAAAATAGTAGCTTTATCTGGGTCTTCCTTTAAAAAAAAACTTTTCAAACAACCCTTCATGCTCTTCCAGAAATTCTACATCATTTCCGATCAATAATATGTCAACTACATATTCTTATAAGAAATTCCATAGTGCTCCCACTCACTTTCTTGCAAATACAAGTTTCTCATAAACATTGTATAAACTTAAACACTTTGATCACCTCATCAAAGCATATATTCCAACTCCGAGATGCTTGCTCCAGTCCATAGAAGGATCGCTGGAGTTTGCATATTATTAGCATCCTTAGGATTGACAAAACCTTCTGGTTGTATCACATACAACTCTTCCTCACAGAAACCATTACGGAAACCTTGTTTTGTCATCCATCTGCCAGATTTCATAATCGAAAAATGCAGCAACTGCTAACAAAATTTAAATAGACTTTTAGCATCGCTACAGATGAGACAATCTCATTGCAGTCAACTCCTTGAACTTGGCGGAAACTTCTTTGCGACAAGTCGAGCTTTATAAACGGTGACATTTCACCATTAGCGTCTATGTTTATCTCAAAGGTCCATTTGTACTCAATGACCCGCCATTCAACAGGCAAGTCTACCAAAGTCCATACTTGGTTTTCATACATGGATCCTTTCTAGGATTTCATGGCTCCTAGCCATTTGTTGGAATCCGGGCCCACCATCGCTTCTCCATAGTTCGTAGGTTCATCGCTGTCCAACAACATGATTTCCAAGACAGGGTTGTCGTACTACTCAGGAGCAGTACGCGTCCTTGTCGACCTACGAGGTTCGATAGTGACTTGATCCGAAGCTTCATGATCATCATCATTAACTTCCTTTTCAACTGAGTAGGCTCTACAGAAACATCTTTCTGTGTTGCGCTATTCTCTGGATGAAACAAAGGTTCAACAACCTTATCAAGTTCTATCTTCCTCCCACTCAATTCTTTCGAGAGAAACTCTTTCTCAAGAAAGGACCCGTTCTTAGCTACAAATACCTTTTGCGCTTGGATCTGAGATAGAAGGTATACCCAATGTCTCATTAGGGTATTCTATGAAGATGCATTTGTCTGCTTTGGGTTCGAGCTCGCTAGGTGAAAAACCCATTTTCACATAAGCGTCGCAGCCCCAAACATTAAGAAATGACAGCTTAGGCTTCTATCAAACCATAATTCTCACGGTGTCATCTCAACAGACTTAGATGGTGCCCTGTTAAAGTGAATGGATTTGTCTTTAATGCATAACCCCATAACGATAGTGGTAAAACGATAAGAGACATCATAGTACTCACTATATCCAATAGAGCACGACTACGACGTTCGAACACACCATCACACTATGGTGTTCCAGGAGGCGTGAGCTGTGAAACAATTTCCACATTGTCTAAAATTGCATACCAAACTCGTAACTTAGATATTCACCTCCATGATCATATCATAGACATTTATCTTCTTGTCACGATGATCTTTAACTTCACTCTGAAACTCCTTGAACCTTTCAAACATTTCAGATTCGTGTTTCATTAAGTAAATATCCCCATATTTACTCAAATCATCAGTGAAGGTAAAGAAAAACAACGATATCCACTGTGTGTTTCAACACTCATTGGACCACATACATCAACATGTATTAATTCCAATAAGCCACTTGCCCGCTCCATCATATTGGATGACGGGGTCTCAGTCATCTTGCCCAAGAGGCATGGCTCGCATGTCTCAACCGATTCGAAATCGAGTGAGTCAAAAAACATCCATCATCATGGAGTTTCTTCATGCGATTTATACCAATATGACATTACGTGGCAGTGCCACAAGCATGTGGTACTATCATTATTAACTTTGTATCTTTTGGTACCAATGTTATGAATATGTGTACTACTACGATCATGATTCGATAAACCATTTCGAGTGGGTGCATGACCATTGAAGGCATTATCCATGTAAACAGAATAACCATTATTCTCTAACTTATATGAATAACCGTATCGCACTAATCATGATCTAATCACGTTTATGCTCAACGCAAACACCAAATAACATTTATTTAGGTTTATCACAAATCCTGAAGGTAGAGAGAGCGTGCGATGGTGATCACATCAATCTTGGAAATACTTCCAACACACATCGTCACCTTTCACCTAGCTAGTCTCCATTTACTCCGTAGCTTTTATTTCGAGTTGCTAACACTTAGCAACCGAACCGGTATCTAATACCCAGGTGCTACTAGGAGTACCAGCAAGGTACACATCACTAACACGTATATCAAATATACTTCCATTGACATTACCAGCCTTCTTATCTACCAATCATCTAGGGTTTTTCCGCTTCAGCGAACATTCTCCTCATAACAGAAGCACTTAGTCTCGGGTTCGGGCTCAACCTTGGGTTTCTTCACTAGAGCAACAACTGGCTTGCCATTCCTGAAGTTTTTCCCTTCTTGCCCTTGCCCCTTTTGAAACTAGTGGTTTTCACTTAACCATCAACACTTGATGCTCCTTATTGATTTCTACCTTCGTGGTGTCAAACATCACGAACAACTCAGGGATCATCTTATCCATCCCTGGCATGTTATAGTTCATCACGAAGCTCTAGTAGCTTGGTGGCAGTGACTTGGAGAACTGCATTAATCACTATCTCATCTGGAAGATTAACTCCCACTTGATTCAAGTGATTGTAGCACCCAGACAATCTGAGAACACGCTCACCGATTAAGCTATTCTCCTTTATCTTGCAGGCAAAGAATCTTGTTGGAGGTCTCATACCTCTCAACATAGGCACGAGCTTGAGATCACAATCTCAGCTCCTAGAACATCTCATATGTTCTATGACGTTCAAAACATTTTGAAGCCTCAATTCTAAGCCGTAATGCATGACGCACTGAACTATCACGTAGTCATCAAAAAGTGCCTGTCATATGTTCACAACATCTACAGACAACGCTTGAGGGAGTGATGCAGTTAGCGGTACATCAAAAACATAAGCTTTCTGTGCAGCAATGAGGACAATCCTCAGATCACGGACCCAGTCCGCATTATTGCTACCATCAACTTTCAACTTACTTTTCTCTAGGATTGTATCAATAAAACTGGGGAGCTACAGCGCGAGCTATCTACGACATAATTTGCAAGGACATTTTTAGACTAAGTTCATGATAATTAAGTTCATTTAATCAAATTATTAATGAACTCCCACTTAGATAGACATCTCTCTAGTCTTCCAAGTGATACATGATCCATGTCAACTAGCCCGTGTCCGATCATCACGTGAGACGGACTAGTCATCCATGGTGAACATCTCTATGTTGATCGTATCTTCTATACGACTCATGTTCGACCTTTCGGTCTTCCGTGTTCCGAGGCCATGTCTGTACATGATAGGCTCGTCAAGTCAACCTAAGTGTTTCGCATGTGTAAATCTGGCTTACACCCGTTGTATGCGAACGTTAGAACCTATCACACCCGATCATCACGTGGTGCTTCGGAACGACGATCCTTAGCAACGGTGCACAGTTAGGGTGAACACCTTTCTTGAAATTTTATTGAGAGATCATCTTATTTACTACCGTCGTTCTATGCAAATAAGATGTAAACATGATAAACATCACATGCAATCAATATAGTGACATGATATGGCCAATATCATCTTGCTCCTTTGATCTCCATCTTCGGGGCACCATGATCATCACTGTCACCGGCACGACACCATGATCTCCATCATCATGATCTCCATCATTGTGTCTTCATGAAGTTGTCTCGCCAAATATTACTTCTACTACTACAGCTAACGTTTAGCAATAAAGTAAAGTAATTACATGGCATTTATGATTGACACGCAGGTCATACAATAAATAAGACAACTCCTATGGCTCCTGCCGGTTGTCATAATCATCGACATGCAAGTCGTGAATCCTTTTACAAGAACATGATCAATTCATACATCACAATGCATCACATCACATCCTTTGGCCATATCACATCACAAGGCACATGCTGCAAAAACAAGTTAGACGTCCTCTAATTTGTAGTTGCAAGTTTTTACGTGGCTGCTATAGGTTACTAGCAAGAACGTTTCTTACCTACATCAACACCACAACGTGATTTGCCAATTGCTATTTACCCTTCATAAGGACCCTTTTCATCGAATCCGATCCGACTAAGGTAGGAGAGACAGACACCCGCTAGCCACCTTATGCATCTAGTGCATGTCAGGCGGTGGAACCGGTCTCACGTAAGCGTACGTGTAAGGTTGGTCCGGGCCGCTTCATCCCACAATACCGTCGAATCAAGATAAGACTAGTAACGGCAAGCATATTAACAAAATCGACGCCCACAACTACTTTGTGTTCTACTCGTGCATAGATTCTACGCATAGACCTAGCTCATGATGCCACTGTTGGGAGACGTAGTAGTAAATCAAAATTTTCCTACGTTCACCAAGATCTATCTATGGAGAAACCAGCAACGAGAGGGGAGAGATTGCATCTTCATACCTTTGAAGATCGCTAAGCAGAAGCGTTACAAGAACGCGGTTGATGGAGTCGTACTCGCAGCGATTCAGATCGCGGTAGATCCGATCAAGTGCCGAACGGACGGCACCTCCGCGTTCAACACACGTGCAGCCCGGTGACGTCTCCAACACCTTGATCCAGCAAGGAGGAAGGATAGGTTGGGGAAGGGCTCCAACAGCAGCACGACGGCGTGGTGGTGGTGGAGTAGCAAGGTATTCCGACAGGGCTTCGCCTAAGCGCTGCGGAGGAGGAAGAAGAGAGGTAGGGCTTCGCCGTGAGAGAGAGAGATCAAATCCTGTCTCAAAACATCCAAAACCTCAAGTATATATAGGAGGAGGGACGTGGAGGGCTGGCTTGGCCTCTACTCCAAAGAGGAGATGGCCGGCCGAATTAAAGGGAGAGTCCACCTCCCACAAGGGAGGTGGATCTCCTCCTTTTAAATCCTTTTTGCCTTATCTCCTTATCTCCAGCCACATGGGCCTTTAGCAAAAGTCTTGCCCAGCCCAATAAGGGCTGGCACACTTTATCTAACAGCCCATGTGGTCCTTTGGTCGTCACACCCCTCCCGGGGGTCATCCGGCACCCTCCCGGCACTCCCGGTACACTACCGATGAGCCCGAAAACTTTCCGGTGACCAAAACTGGACTTCCTATATATCAATCTTTACCTCCGGACCATTCCGGAGCTCCTCGTGACGTCCGGGATCTCATCCGGGACTCCGAACAACCTTCGGTAATCACGTATACCTTTTCCCTATAACCCTAGCGTCATCGAACCTTAAGTGTGTAGACCCTACGGGTTCGGGAGACACGTAGACATGACCGAGACACCTCTCCAGCCAATAACCAACAGCGGGATCTGGATACCCATGTTGGCTCCCACGTACTCCACGATGATCTCATCGGATGAACCACGATGTCAGGAATTCAATCAATCCCGTATACAATTCCCTTTGTCTATCGGTATGGTACTTGCCCGAGATTCGATCGTCGGTATCCCCATACCTTGTTCAATCTCGTTACCGGCAAGTCTCTTTACTCGTTCCGTAATACATCATCCCGTGACTAACTCCTTAGTCACATTGAGCTCATAATGATGATGTCTTACCGAGTGGGCCCAGAGATACCTCTCCGTCACACGGAGTGACAAATCCCAGTCTCGATTCGTGTCAACCCAACAGACACTTTCGGAGATACCCGTAGCGTACCTTTATAGCCACCCAGTTACGTTGTGACGTTTGGCACACCCAAAGCATTCCTACGGTATCCGGGAGTTACACAATCTCATGGTCTAAGGAAATGATACTTGACATTGAAAAGCTTTAGCAAACGAACTACACGATCTTTGTGCTATGCTTAGGATTGGGTCTTGTCCATCACATCATTCTCCTAATGATGTGATCCCGTTATCAACGACATCCAATGTCCATGGCCATGAAACCGTGACCATCTATTGATCAACGAGCTAGTCAACTAGAGGCTCACTAGGGACATGTTGTGGTCTATGTATTCACACATGTATTATGGTTTCCGGTTAACACAATTATAGCATGAACAATAGACAATTATCATGAACAAGGAAATACAATAATAACCATTTTATTATTGCCTCTAGGGCATATTTCCAACAGGAGCCACCATCACCGACTGTCGCAATATCAGAAGGAGTGCCCACCATATACGTGAGATGAGAGTTTAGGAGGAAAGACTCGACAGACCTAAAGTCAACCTGTTGCATATTGAGTAATAGTGATCTATGTGTTGATCAGTTTTCTTGTAGTTTTCTTCGATCGATTTTAAATGTTTCAACTATGAACATAGGAAATGTTTGACAACGAAAGTAATTCGGTATGTGCGAATACTATGAAGACGAGCGCGGCCTGTGTGACAAGACTTTCCTAGTTGATGGTAGGCGATTCAACATCATGTTGGATGAGAACTTCGAAGTGGATACAGTAAGTCACAATGACAAGTATTTTTTCATGATTAAGCATGACTTCTGCCTCTTTTGCTTCAACTTATAATTAATTTTAATTTTTTACTGTTCTACTAGCGTATCCCCTGCCATGCAAGAATTGCTATCTTGGATAAGATTGGTTTCAATACTAAAAAAGATATGAAGGTAAATATAGTTCACTTGAGGACCAGGCATGGTTTTACTTTTGCGGTAAAATTGTATCATGCAGACACCTATTGCTATTTTGAATGCAAAAATCGACAAGCACTATGGCTTATGCCTTTGACCCTAATATGCTTATCACCTTTGATATTCGTCCGGAAGATGAAATAGAAGGTAATATCGACATCTGGGTCGATGTGCAGACGCCTCCAGTTCTATCATTATATGAGTTTCTCAACCATATTTATTAAGTAGTTTATATTGTTTATTTAAAAATATTTGACAACTTATTTGCATTGACAACTTATTTTCATTCTTTAAAAAAATTACGGAAGATGGTAGACAGAACCTACTACTACAATGATGAAGCAGAATTAACTTATAAGAAGAAAGATCATCTTACCGCATTTCTTAGTCATCTTGAGAATTACAATAGTTATTATTAAACTCCTGCACATTATAATCAATACGTGCCACTAGTGCACATGGTGAACTACGATAACATCCATAACATCCATGGAGATTGCATGGTAAGGTTTTAATTCTACTATTACGACATCCGTGCATCTTTTGCATAAATTCTTCTAAAACTAAACTACATTGCTAACTACAAAATTATTACTATGTTTTTCAACAGAAAATCCCGGAGGATTGTGTGTCTCATCTGATGTTTCCGAGAGGTCACGTTGTTGTTACGAGCTTAGGGCCACCACGGCCAGGTCAGCCTACGCATCACTTCTGTCCATACCAGATTTCTAAAACCGATGGAGTCATAACAATCAAAGATTGGAAAAAATGTATGCTCAATTATAGAGAGCTACTTAGAAGCAACATTGTACGTAGGCCAATACTGGAAGACATGATGATCTCCGTTCTCCATAATGGAGAGTCAGGGGCTATCTTGTTTTATGATATTGCACCTAAGAGAGGGTAGAATAGGTCCTACGAGATATGAGTATGTAAGTCCTAGGTACAATGTGTTATTATGTGCTACAATGTGTTAGAGTTGATGATGATGATGAGGAGGAGGAGGAGTTGTGATTATGACCAGTGACCAACTTGTGATATGATGTCTCATTGACGAAAATGATGATTAAATTGTGTCATATGTTCTATCTATAAGTATAGTACGTAGCATCGTGACCAAGGACGGAGATAAGAGAGATCACTTCTCTCTATTAGCTATCTAACAAAATATATGAAACCCTTAAATTAACCTTCCAAAACCCTCGAAACCCCTCTCTTTAAAAAAAAACAGCCCCTCAGATGCTGACACGTGGACGCTCTTTGGTCCCGGTTGGTGTTACCAATCGGGACCAAAGGCCCTCCTGCCTGGGCTCGGCAAAGCGGCCACGTGTAGCCCCATCTGTTCCGGTTCGTAAGCGAACCGGGACTAAAGGTCGTGGGCTTTAGTCCCGACCCTTTAGTCCCGGTTTCAGAACCGGGATAAATGGGCCTTACGAACCGGGACAAATGGTTTTTTTTCCACTAGTGAGGGACAAGAAAAAAGTAAAAGTGTGAGGTCCCATGCAAGATGCAACATCACATGCTCCTAGGTAAAGAGATTAAAAAAAAGCGAAAAAAGTCCAGACTTCATAGCCAACCTTATAATCAAACGCTATCGTGTGAGTAATTATAATACTAATGCAAAAAGAGATGATTAATCACAATAGGATGATACTATATTATATCGATTGATGTAATAGTATGTGACATGCATATCAATAAACGAGACAACAATCTATTCCTATTATGCATTGTGAAGATAGCAGCATCGTACAATATCATATGATAAAGGGGGTCTTTGGTTCCTGCATTAGGTTCAATCAGCCACGCGTGAAAAGAAACTAAATTGTTTAGTTACCTATGTACACTATTAGACCTGTATCGCGCGAAGTTTAAGACACTTTCGAGTCAGGCCCATGAGCTACGCTCGAATCGGCAGTTTCTTTATAGCCAGGCCCGGGCGATGCACATCGAACGCACATGGGTGGCCCCTTGCACGAGAGAAGGCTGGAGGGATGCGATCTTTGTATATGCTTCTTCATCTACCTCCACTAAGCTCCTTCCTAATCTCCTAATCTCCTTTCTTCCTTTTTCCTTCTAATGTACACAACGATGCTTCGATTCAATATAAACTCTGCACGAAAAAGATGCGCATCAATGTTATGGTTCCATTTTTACGATCGGTTCATGGTTTCGTTGATGTAAATGCTCAATTTTATGTTCATGTTCGGGGCTATTTTGGACAATTTCTGTCAAATTCTCAATTGTTTGAAATTTCCTTTGAATGGCAGCTTCACCATGCAGTTCCATACGACATGCACATGGTATCGGACGCGACGCCCCGGCCACCGTCCACGACAGTCGGCATGGTCCAACACACACTGCATTTCTCCTCCCATGTCCTCTGCCTCAACGCTCCTTCGCACTGACTTTCTCTGCAACGGCAACACTAGCAACTAATTCGCCGCGGCGTCAGCAGGAACGATCACCCGAGACTCCATGCTCGTCATGTCGAATGCGGCGCCACCACCACCGTCCACCTTCCGACGCAGTCGCCATGGTATGACATGCACTGCATTTCTGCTTCTTCGTCCTCCGCTTCAGTGCTCCTCCGCATGGGCTTTTTTTTGGAGGCGACACTAGCAACTAGTTCATAGCGGTGTCGGCAAAAACGCTTGCTTGAGACTCTGCGCTCATCGATTCGGACGCGACGCTGTTGTCACCGTCCATCACAGTCATGAGGCACAATATGTGCTAAATATAAGTGTTAGCTCTTAATTATATCACGTATACAACAATCAAACATCGTGTAACCGCGTGAGCCGAGCAAATATAAACAACAAAATGCTACGTCAAAATTGCTCACCTAATACGGAAAAACTAGATGAAAACAATAAAAACAATGTGTAGATGTTGGTTTAGAGACTGCATTTGGTTAACGAGCGTTCGACGAACCACATTTGAGCTAGCAAGGCCCGGCTAAAATGGCTGCCAAACACGCCCCTAGTATACGATAATTTCCACGGCGAGCAGCCTAAGTAAATTACCACACACAATCAGTTCAACACACGTCACTGTGTAAGCTTGAACTTTGTTATGGCGCGCGTGGTAATTACCAGGAATATTCAAAGAGAGAGCTAGCGAGATACCCATTTCTCCCGCCCACACACTTATAAAAAAGCATGTAGCCTCTCCGCTCCACACAGATCACACACCCACCATTCTTCCTCCTGCCCAGCTTTCATCTCTCCTTGTCTGCTCAGGTACAGACCAGATTAGATCTGATCAGATCAGACCACCCATTGATCCTTCACACGTGACGAATCAATCAACTTCTGATCGGTCGCCATGGATAGCTTGCCCAAGCGCGACGCCAACCACGTGCCGCTGAGCCCGGTCACCTTCTTGCCGCGCGCCGCCGCCGTGTACGCGGACCGCACCTCCATCGTCTGCGGCGCCACCGCCTTCACCTGGCGCCAGACGCACGACCGCTGCGTCCGCCTGTCCGCCGCGCTGCAGGCGCTCGGCGTCGCCCGGAACGACATCGTCTCCGTGCTCGCGCCCAACACCCCCGCGCTCTACGAGATGCACTTCGCGGTGCCCATGGCCGGGGGCGTCATCAACGCCATCAACACCCGCCTCGACGCCGCCGGCGTCGCCACCATCCTCCGCCACGCAGCGCCCAAACTCCTCTTCATCGACTACCAGTACATCCGCGTCGCCACTGACGCGCTCAAGAGCATGATGGACACGGCCTTGCCGCTGCTGGTAGTTATTGACGACATCGAAGCGCCGACGGGGGCGCGGGTGGGCGAGCTGGAGTACGAGGGCCTAGTGGCGCGCGGCGACCCGGCCAGGCACCCGCCGCGCGAGGTGGTGGACGAGTGGGATGCCGTCGCGCTCAACTACACCTCCGGCACCACGTCCGCGCCCAAGGGCGTCGTGTACAGCCATCGGGGCGCTTACCTCAGCACGGTGGGACTGCTGCTCCAGTGGGGCGTCGGCCACGAGCCGGTCTACCTATGGTCGCTCCCCATGTTCCACTGTAACGGCTGGACCTTCACGTGGGGCATTGCGGCGCGCGGCGGCGCCAACGTCTGCGTCCGCGCGCCGACGGCCGACGCCATGTACTCCGCCATCACCGACCACGGCGTCACACACATGTGCGTCGCGCCCGTACTCTTCAACGTCCTGCTGGACGCCCATCGCGAACCGCTGCCCCGCGCCGTCGAGGTGCTCACGGGTGGCGCCCCGCCGCCGGCCGCGCTGCTCGAGCGCGTGGAGCGGCTGGGCTTCC
The DNA here is from genome assembly GCA_022496015.1 of Hordeum marinum. Classification (NCBI taxonomy): domain Eukaryota; kingdom Viridiplantae; phylum Streptophyta; class Magnoliopsida; order Poales; family Poaceae; genus Hordeum; species Hordeum marinum. The sequence continues at coordinate 405,306,730 of CM039676.1, read as the reverse complement.
ACGTCACGCACGCCTACGGCATGACCGAGGCGACCGGTCCGGCCATGGTCTGCGAGTGGCGGGAGCAGTGGGACGCGCTGCCTGCACCGGAGCGCGCCGCCCTCAAGGCGCGGCAGGGCGTAAGTGCGATCTCCCTCGCCGGGGCTGACGTCAAGGACCTCAAGACCATGGCCAGCGTGCCCCGTGACGGCACCACCCTCGGCGAGATCGTGCTGCGAGGGAGTAGCGTGATGAAGGGGTACTACAAGAACCCGGAGGCCACGGCCGCGGCGTTCCGCGGCGGGTGGTTCTTGACCGGCGACGTGGGCGTGGTCCACCCGGATGGGTACGTGGAGATCAAGGACCGGTCGAAGGACGTGATCATCTCCGGTGGCGAGAACATCAGCAGCGTGGAGGTGGAGGCGGCGCTGTACGGACACCCGGCAGTGCAGGAGGTGGCGGTGGTCGCCATGCCGCACCCGCACTGGGGCGAGACGCCGTGCGCCTTCGTCGCGCTGAAGAAGGAGTTCGACTCCGGTGCCGGTGAGGTGAGCGAAGAGGAGCTGGTGGTCTTCTGCCGGGGCAAGATGGCGCACTTCATGGTGCCCAGGAAGGTGGTGTTCGTCGACGAGCTGCCCAAGAACGCCACGGGCAAGGTGCAGAAGCTCGCGCTGCGCGAGAAGGCACGCGGGCTCAGGCCCAGAGGCTCCGACAAGAAGAAGCCCGACCCGACCCAGCCTGCCTCGTTGACCGCACTGTCCAGGCTTTGACTTCTTGGCTGCTGACTTGGCCTGGAGTAACAGCGCTCGGCCTCCCCGTAAATCAGTAAACGGATGATGAAGATGATAAGTTGGTTTTTTATTCATTTTGGATAAAACATGTTGGTTATTTATTTATTTTGCGGAATATATATATGTTGGTTATTTGGGGTTGGTTTAAGAACAAAATGCCTCAAAATGCATTGGATAATTAATTTTTTTAACATAATACATACGCAAATGCTTATATATACGTGCATACACTTATCTCTACGAATACGAATGAATTGTAAAAAAACATCAATATTGAAGGCTAGGATTGCAGAAACCACAGTTCTACGGGTTTATGCCAAAAATCGCTAATTTTATTCTTAATTTTTTATAAAAAACATTAGTTATTGGTTTTGGTCAATTTAATGACAATTATGACAAGTGAAGCCCATAAAAGCTGACGTGGCATAACGAAACTGCAAAAACGGCGTATCTACATTTACATAGACACCCTTCGCGCGGAAATAAAAACTCAATCGGGTCCTCCCCAAGCAAAAACTGCAACACACCATGACAGCGTTCACGGGGACTCGACGCCGGCGAGGTACGGGAAGGGGCCGCGTCGGCCGATGTTGGGCGCTCACAGGAGCAAGCAACAGCCGCCGTGCTAACCGCGCGTGGGCACGAGGAGCAGCCGCCGCACCGGCGCCGACCGCGAGCAGCGGCGCCCGGCTGCGCATGGGAACGAGGAGCAGCAGCCGCGTCGGCCGCGCGTTGGTCCGAGCAGTGGCGCCCCGGACGCGTGTGTGCACGAGCAGCCGCGCCGGCTGCGAGGAGCAGCAACCGCGCCGGCCACGTAGATCTAACCGGAAAGTACATGCACACCTATGTGAAGCGGATGCACGGTCATGGCATGGCATTGCACTGACTTAACAGTGTGTCCACTAAGTGCGGCGGCGGTAGACCTTGGAGGAGGGTGATGGATTAAGCCATGCTTGTGGTTTTGGCAAAGCCTTCGAAGCATTACATAATGTTTCTTTGTCGGGTTTTTGCTTCTTGTTTTTAAACGCATCATAATATTTCCCCGATAAAAGGAAGACTTCATTCCCCGAGTTTTTCAAGTTTCTCTTTGTCCCATAGTGTATCTTACTGATTTATTTTATATTAGCCAGCTAGGCAGTGCAACTAAACAAACCTGGTGGGTAGTGTTGCATCGTGGCCCAATATCGCATGCATGGTAAGCTAAAGACGTCCTACCTACTCCTTCCGTCCTTAACTATAAGTATTTTTTAAAATTTCATTACGACTACATATGAATGTATATAGATATATTTTAAAGTGTAGATTCACTCATTTCACTTTGTATTTAGTCTGTAATAGAATTTTTAAAAAAACTTATATTTAAAAACAGAGGGAATACATGATTTAAGCATGGGTTATCTGGCAGACACTCTGCCGGGGAAATTTCTCTCCCGAAGGGGAAGATCGAATCCATCGTCATTATCAACGCTTCCTCCTTCATGGGAGGATCAATCTTCATCAACACCTTCACCATCACCATCTCATCTCAAACCCTAGTTGTCGTCGTTTTCCTCATGACAAATGCCATAGGGTGGCTTATCGGTGGTGTTGGGGTCATAGGACGCCGATGGGCTCCGGGTGCGAGATTGGATACAAGAGGGTAGAGAGACACGATGTATCCAGGTTCGGGGCCCTCCGTGGGAGGTAATGCCCCTAGTCCTGCTTGGATTCGTTGGATGGATGGATAAGTATACAGAGGTGCTCCTAGAGCTGTGTTCGGAGGAGGAAGAAAGGAGCAGCCGGCTCGTCTCCCTCTGCTACTGGGAAGGGTATGAGAGCTCCCTATGTGTGTGTTCTTGATCGGGGTTCCGTCCCTGTTGCATGGGGGGGGGGGCTCGGGGGTTTTATAGGCCAACCCCCGGCTCTTACAATATGATTTAGGTACGAGGGTGGAGGGACCCGGCTGACAGCCTCTCCGCATGGCCAGGGTGTCCCGCGGCTTGTATTGTCTCGTCGTGGGCGGGGTCCGCCGGCCGAGCGGTTCCATCCCTGTTGGGACCCACCGACTGGCGCCGCGATTGGCCCTCCCCCACCTGCCCCGGCACGGGCCGCCCGAGGAGGCGTCGCTTAGCGCCAGCCGGTCGAGGTCGTCGGTACGGCCGGCGGCACTGTAGCCACGCCGGGGCAGGCACTTGAGTGGCGGAGGCGTGCTGGAACTGTTCCCCGTCTGGTCACGCTCACTAAGGTCAGCGGGCCGGACGGATGGACTGTAGCCATGCGGGACGGCGTGTCAGCGACCATTGTGGCCACAGGGTTGCTCGCCCCGCCAGTCACGTTGCACTGCCGTACCCGCGGACAGGGAGACGGGACAGGGCATGTCCATCCCCTAGTCAATGGGCTGCCCGGCTCGTGGGCAACCGGTTGCTTGGCCAACCGGAGCCGGGCGAAACGCCAGCCGGAGACGGCTTGTGTGGCGTGTTCCCAGCCGGCCTCGTCCAGCCGACCGATTGGTTTTTCTTCGAAGCGGAGTGGGGAGGACCCCGTTGCCTTGTCCTACCCCGGGATATAAACCCCGTCAGTAGCCCCCGAAGCCGGCGAGGGCCCACGTCCAGCGGACGGTGGGGTGCCGGCGGCTTCCCCCCAGCCTAGCCCGTCTCCGGGCCGAAGGCGAAGGGGCAGCCTGGCCAGCTACAAGACCCGACGCCTCGGGTTCTGGCGCGTCGCTCCGGGGCACGCGCCGACACGCCACTTGCCACGTGGTGCGTAATGATGCGCTTGGCCCCACGCATGCGAGGAGACGAGACGTCGCCCAGGCCTAGTCCAGTAGGGCCCAGGCGTAGCCCGGTAGGCCTCGGGGCCGGGGCCGGATCCTCTGCGCCCCGAGACGGTCGTTACGGCCCGAAGCGACCCACTCGTGCGGGATTTCCGGAGAACGTGGGCGCAGACGATCCCACGTCCCCGGTCGTGTCCTCCCCTATAAAAGGGGAGGGAAGGGCAGGGGGCGGAGGTACCCGCGCCCCACTTGCCCCCTTGCAGCCCTTCTCGCCATTGCTCCTCGCTTCTTGACCTCGCCTCCCCTCGTGCTGCCGCGCTCGAGCCCGCACACGCGCCCGCACGCCGCCCCACCGCTGAGATGGCTGACAGACGCGACGAGAGCTGGGGAGGATCCTTCGTCACTGATGCCGATATCGAGGAGCTGCGCAAGGCGCGGATGCTGCCACCGCCCGAGCGGGTGGCCGTCCGTGCGCCGGGGGGCGAGCTGGTGACGGCGCCGCAGCCAGGGGAACGAGTAGTGTTCCTCTGGCACTTCTCTCGGAGCTTCGCGCTCCCGGTGAGCAACTTCTTCCGCCTCTTCCTTGAAACCCTCGACCTTCAACCCCACAATCTTGGTCCCAATGCCATCTTGTATCTCTCTGCCTTCGTGGCGTTGTGTGAGGGGTATCTGGGAGTTCTTCCTTTTCTTGGCCTCTTCAACGTGCTTTTCTATCTCAAGCCGTTGATCAACAACACGTGCGGGGGCACCGTAGTGTGCTGCTGCAGTGTTGCCCGCTTCCCTCCCCTTTCTTTGATTGACTCCGTCAAGGGGTGGCACCGCACATTCTTTTACGTGCGGAATGTCGACCCGGCGACAGACTACATCGGGCTGTCGCCGTTCGAGGACCGCCAGTCGTCCCAGCAGAACTGGCCGGCATCAGCCCCGCGCGGCGTCGCTCTAGAGGAGCTGGGCCGGCTCGGGGAGCTGAAGAGCTCTGAGGGGTTGGTTGCCTCCGACATGGTGGTGGCCTTCATATCGCACCGGGTGTCGCCTCTTCAGATGAGGCCGCACTGGATCTGTGACATGTCAGGCCGACACGACCCCAGCCGGTAGTCCACCGTAGAGCTGACGTCAGCTCAGGTGGCGAAGCGGGTGAACGCCCTCATGACGTTCAAGCTGAAGCCCGCTTCGTGGTCGTTCGGCATGGAGCCGTATGACCGCATCAACCGCCCCCCTAGTAAGTCTTCTTGTAGGGGTTTGTCTTTTGCTTGATATCCCCAGCCGACAGCCAGCGGAAGAACTTATGATGGGGTGCTGACCGCAGCGGCTGGTGCGATAGAACACCCTAGAGGGCCCGCATCCGCAAATCTTCGAGGCGGAGCGGGCGGACTCCGACTCTCGGGACTTCCTGACGGGGGGTCCCACGGAAGAGGGTGTGGACTCCTCCGAGGAGGCCAACGAGCCGGCAGGGCCGCGAGGCGGCGCTCCCGGCGGAGCCGGAGGGTCCGGAGCGGCCGGAGCAGCCGGGGACCCGGTGGAGTGGGTGAGTTCCCTCTTGGCCCCACCATCCGCAATTGGACGGATGATGACGACGATGATGATGATGAGCTGATGATCCTCGATGGACCTCCTCCCGCAGCGCCCCCGGATCGGAGGAGCGAGGAGCGCCCACCTTGAGGCCCGGCCGCCGAGCCGGCCGGCAGGGAAAAAAGGCCGGCCCAAGAGGGGTCGGTGGCTCCACCGCCCGACCCGAAGTGGGTCAAGGTGGCTGCGCGGAAGCCGCCGCCTCGCGCCAAGCAAACCCTGCCCCTCGTCGTCGCGTAAGTCCTCTGCGCTTCTTCCCTTGTTTTTTTTTTCTGTTTTCGTCTTTCAAGCCGGTCGATGACCGGGACTTGGATGCCGCAGTGACCCCATCAAGCTCCAAGAGGAGGGGGCGCCCGATGAGCAGGCGGACGCCGCTAGCCGGCTGGCTCGCGAGCATGCGACCACCCTGAGGGAGGAGAAGAGGAGGCTCGCAGAGCTGCGAGCCTCCCGGTCTGGCACACGGGAAGGGGCCGCATGCTCCGAAACTTCAAGCGGCCGCTCATGATAGCGCCAGACGACCGAGGTCATCGGTACGGCCGCGGCACTGTAGCCACGTCGGGGCAGACACTCGAGTGGCGCAGGCGTGCTGGAACTGTTCCCTGTCCGGTCACGCTCACTGAGGTCAGCGGGCCGGATGGATGGACTGTAGCCATGCGGGACGGCGCATCAGCGACCACTGTGGCCACAGGGTCGCTCGCCCCGCCAGTCACGTTGTGCTGCCCTACCCGCAGACAGGGAGACAGGACAGGGCGTGTCCGTCCCCAAGTCAATGGGCTGCCCGGCTCGTGGGCAGCCGGCTCCGCGCGAAACGCCAGCCGGAGACGGCTCGTGTAGCGTGTCCCCAGCCGGCCTCGTCCAGCTGGCCGATTGGTTTTTCTTCAAAGCGGAGTGGGGAGGACCCCGTTGCCTTGGCCTACCTCGGGATATAAACCCTGTCACTAGTTCATCTCTTGTATTCAATCTTTGTCCCAAAACCTCAGATTGGTACCCGGTGGTGGCTAGTAGTGTTGATTACATTTTGTAGTTGATGCTTGTTGGTTTACTTGGTGGAAGATATTCTGGTCAGATCTTTGATCATCATTATTATACCTTTGATCTTGAACATGTTGATGAGGTGTGGGTAGTTAATATTATTCCTGAGGACGTGGGAGAAGTCTTATTATAAGTAATCATGTGAAGTTGTTATTTGCTCGATATTTTGATGATATGTATGTTGTTGCTTCTCTTAGTGGTGTCGTGTGGACATCGACTACACGACACTTCACCATGTTATGGGCCTAAGGAAAGACAATGTGGAGTAACAAGTAGATGATGGGTTGCAAAAGTGACAGAAACTTAAACCCCAGTTTATGTGTTGCTTCATAATGGACTGATTTGGATTCACATGTTTCATGCTATGGTTAGATTTATCTTAATTCTTCTTTTATAGTTGCGGATGCTTGCGAGAGGGGATAATCCTAAGTGGGTTGCTTGTTCAAGTAAGAACAACACCTTAGCACCAATCCACCCACATACCAAATTATCAAAGTAGCGAAGGCGAATCAACTCAACATGATGAACATAAATAGACAATAATTCACGTGTGTCCTCGGGAGCTTTTGCTTTATATAAGAATACTTTCCGGTCTATAAAAAGGATTGTGCTACCTTGCTGCACACTTTCTACTAGTGTTACTTGTCACTTGTTACGAATTATATTGCTACAAAACTATCAATTAATGTTACTTACAACGCTTGCAGAGAATACCTTGTTGAAAACCGTTTGTCATTCCTTCTGCTTCTCGTTCGGTTCGACACTGTTACTTATTAAAACGACTATGATTGATCCCCTATACTTGTGGGTCATCATTCACCACACACATAAGCTAAGAGTCTGCATGGAGTGCCTTCCGTAAGAGCGTTGCGAGCAGCCATTGGTGACGGGTTACCAATGAAAGAGACAGACGGGCCGCTATCCTTGGGCGAAGTTTGGATGACAACATTTCCTAGTTCATCGTTCTTGATCCAATTCTTCACGCTCTCGATTATTGAAGGCACCATGGCTTGGGCATGTGCTTGGCTTTGAATGTTGATGTGTTCTTTGATGTTGGTGACAGTGTGCTGGACTAGGGGGTACTCACCACGTCCTCTCCCGACCAGTGGGTCGGGTCGAGGACCCCATGATAATTCACTAATGGGCCACTTCGGGCAGCCCATGACGCATACAATAGAGATTCCACAAGACTTGACGCACAAGACAAAGACTCCTCTAAACCCTAGGCCTATGGTATTATATAGACCGGGGCCAAGCTAGTCAATAGACAATCTCATATTCATTACATCTCATGGTAGATACTTGTACTATGTACTATCCCCCATATGAATACAATCAAAAGCCGGACGTAGGGTATTATCTCCGTGAGAGAGCCCGAACCTAGGTAAAATCCTGTATCCATGTTATCACCGCTCCAAGACGCCTAGCTTAGGACCCCTACTACAAGATATGCCGGATTTGACACCGATAGTTGGTTGTGGCTGCGGCAGTGTCTGTAGCAGTGGTTTCCAGTATTTGTTGTTTAATGGCCCGCTTGTTGGCTCTCCTTCTCTACCGTTGCAGATCGTGGTCTTCAGAATAATGATAGTCCCATTTGGCACCGCATCCAACGCCGCTCACACGGGCACCCGCCTGCGGTGCTAACGGGTAATGTTGATTGACTGGTTAAGAGGAGTGTTCCACCTGGCCGACAACCCTTGCGAGCTCTGAGGTTTTACATGCTTCCTTGCCAGTTTTTCTTTTAGTTTCCTTGTTTTGCGATCCTTGGTAAATTCCCCTATCACATGATCATAATGGTACCACCCTCCGACATAGTTATATTCGAGGGTGTCCTTGAATTGCATGAAGTGGTTTGGGATGCCCTTTTTGTTGCAAGTGTAGCGTCCTTCTTGTCCCATACGAGCTTCTTCCCAACAAAACCACGACTGCCGAGGGTGTGGTTAGTTATGTACTTGATTGCATTTCCTTCCCCCATGACGACTAGGTCATCACTGAGATCTCCTGATTTTGCATCTTGAAAATGTTCCAATAATCTCCATTGATGGTAGGCCAGTTCTGCTGGATCTCAGAGATATCTATGTCAGGTTTTGTTACAATTTCTTTTCCTGCTGCAGTTTTCCAAGAACTCAAATTCTTCGAGAACTTATGGATACATGGTTGTTTACTTGATTCTTTGGGTCCGGTAAGTTGTCAGACTCATCAGGAAACTTGAATCTTGCGTGCACACTTCTTATAAGGAGTTCTCGCAATTAGCTTTGTCCATGTCCCTTAAATTTATCTCATGGATGGAGAAAACTTCTCGAAGGATGACACCCAGGGCATTTGCCGTAGTGAGCAGCGGCTTTTCGTGGACTAACATGCTCACCAGTGTGGTTAACTCGTGTGAATCTTTTCCTTTTCCCCTTTTCCTTTTTCCCTTTTCCTTTTTCTTTTTCTCTTTTATTTTGCTTTCCTTTCTTTTCTTCAAGGTTAAAATGGTGCTAGGCGTAGTTGAGGCGGTTTACTATGGCCTAGCACCCTAAGAGCAGCCTAGGCGGTCATACAATTTTGATGACAAGCGATATATTTTCTGTATTATATGCATATTTACATTAATTGATGAGAATGTGAGAATAGAAATTATTAGTTAGTGTGCACTGGAATATTTCCATATAGCCGGCCAGTGCAATATGACCGGTTTTCTCGCTGGAGCAAGGAATTTCTTGTTTCCATGCCTAGAATCGTGCTTATGCCATATGTGGAGGTGTTTGTCCGTTACCTAGCGCTTAAGCATGTCTAAATGCCACTTATGCATGACCTTTTTCAACATATCTTTTATTAAGAAAAAAAATCTCACTTTTTCATTTTTTCTGTTTAATCAAAAAACGCTTAAAAACTTTGCAAAAGTTGTAATAAATCGAATGTCCATATTTTTTTTAATAAAACGTTCTTAATTTTCCACATATGTTTTTTGAAAGAATGCCAGTTTTTAAAACTAAAATAAGTATGTTGCACCAAACGAAAAACTGAGTAAAAATTACTCTAGCAATCTAGAAAAGGCCAAATAAACCACGACTTTCTTTTGCTTTTGCACTTTATAGTGTTTTGTACCCATGGCCTAGGAACTTGTGCTTATACCCATGGGCTGCGTCGTTATCTCTGGGCCACAGCCCAAAAAGGCGGCCCTGTGCGTGTTCTCGGCTGCATCCTCCTGAGGCTGCCGCGTCCTTCTCCTCCACACACTGTCCCTCCCCTCTCCTCCCCTCTCCTCTGCTCGAGCTTACCTCCTCCTCCATCTCCCGCGCGCTCCTCCCACCGCAGCCGAGCCGCCGCCCCACATGCTCCTCCCGGTGCGCCGCCCGCACGCGGCCCCGTCCCGCCCGGCCTCCCCGCGGCACGTCTCCTCCTCCCTCGGGCTCCGATCCAGACAGGTCGACCGGGTCCTCCGGAGCTCCACGGTGGCGCGGGCCAGCCCGGCGGCGAAGGACGCCTCTGCCGCCGTCGGTCTCGGCCGCCGAGCGATCGTGGGGATGGCGCTCGCCGTGTCCCTCTCCGCGCCCGCCTACTGCAGGGCGCCGCCCCCATGTAATTAATCCAGCGCTTCAGACTTCGGTTCAGACTGACCCGCTCTTCGATTCTAAGTAGCTGACTCGTGTCTTCCCTCTGCCATGGTTTTGGCCCCGAGCAGCGTCCGCGCTCACGGAGGAGAACCTGCTGTTCCTGGAGGCGTGGCGCGCGGTCGACCGCGCCTACTACGACAAGTCCTTCAACGGGCAGAGCTGGTTCAGGTACCGCGAGCGCGCCCTCCGCGACGACCCCATGAACACGCGGCAGGAGACATGTATGCCTCTTAACTGTGCAAAGTCTACTTGCTATCCACTTAGAACACTGTCTCCCTAGGGAAAATAAGTTTATCCGGCCTGCACTTATGCAAGTCATCACGTGTCACTTACTAACATTTTTAAGAAGTACTAGAACCAAATTCGATAATTTGATCAGATGCGCCTATTTTATGCTACCTCCCCGCTACTGAATCTGAACTTCGTTTGTAAACACAATGAACCACTTAAAGAGACCATTGGTTTGTACAGATATGAGAGATGCTGTGTGATTGAATGCTTACCCCTGACTGTATTTCAGATGCTGCGATTAAGAAGATGCTTGCAACCTTGGATGATCCGTTCACTCGGTTATTGGAACCCGAGAAATTCAAGAGTTTGCGGGTATGATGCTCACACAAGCTTCGGCTACTGCCCACCTAAAATTGTATAAACTGCTTTCTGATGCATGTCATTGCCTTTCCTGAAGTAAGTCTGGCACGCAAGGTGCCCTCACGGGTGTAGGTTTATCCATCGGCTACCCACTGGCGCGCAATGGATCACCTACAGGGCTCTCTGTAATGTCAGCTGCCCCAGGGGGTCCTGCAGAAAAGGCGGGCATCGTGTCTGGAGACCTTATTTTGGCAATTGACGATACAAGCGCGCAAGACATGGACATATATGACGCAGCAGATCGCTTACAGTAAGATCTGGCTATTACGAATACTTTATATGATCAAAATGCAGTGTTAGCGAATGTTGCGTACCTAATATTTTAGTGGCTGATAATCTTGTTGATTCCCGCTAGGGGTCCTGAAGGAAGCTCAATAGATTTGACTATTCTCAGTGGAGCTGATACCAGACATGTTGTTTTGAAGTAAACTCCTGCACACCATTATTTTGTAGTTCCTTCAGAAGAAAAGTTTCAGTACTTTTACTCAACACTAAAGAGTGGTTGTTCCTCATTCATCTTAACTTAATGTATGCCAGGAGAGAAAGATATACTTTAAACCCGGTGAGGTCAAGGATGTGTGAGATTCCAGGTTCAGAGGACAGCTCAAAGATTGGTTACATCAAACTAACAACATTTAACCAAAATGCTGCAGGTTTTAGCTGTCTCTATCTCAATATTATATTCTCTTTCTGAAGCATTTATCATTTAAAGACGTCAAGCTCTGCTGACCACACTGCTTAACTACCCTATTCCAGGATCCGTTAAGGAAGCCATTAAGAAATTAAGGGAGAACAATGTAAAGGCCTTTGTGTTGGATCTGCGGAATAACAGGTTTTTACCTGCAGAACTTGTGGCGCCTTATCACCTACTTCTACTGAAATCTTGACATGGTTGTGTTTGATGCAGCGGTGGCCTTTTTCCTGAAGGGATTGAGATTGCGAAGATTTGGTAGGCTGTTACACCATCATATTTCAGCACATGAGTTTTGGTCTATTTCTGCATATGTGTTGATGATGTACTTAAGTATTTTGTTAATTCTACTTTAAACTGGAATATGTTAACTAAATAACTGACTGATAGAAATATGAAAAAAAAAATCCTTGGTGAATTCTAACTGTACACCTCGATAATTTTTACTCTGGGCTTATACTTTAAACTGGGACTTTTTTATTGATCTTTATGCCGAAGCTCTTCTCATAATATGTAGTCACACTGTGCTGAAAACTACTATATTGATTCTGTTTTTCCATATTAAATCATTCGCTAAATTGAGTGAAGTTTTAACACTACTCTTGTTTTCTCAGGATGGACAAGGGCGTCATTGTGTATATATGTGATAGCCGTGGTGTCCGTGACATTTATGAGGCAGATGGAGCTAGCACGATTGCTGCATCAGAACCTTTAGTTGTCCTGGTATAGCTGCCTTTGCTTAAAATGCCGCAATTAGAGATTTTCTTGATCAATGATATGACACTGTGCATTACAAGAAGCGACCGATGACCACTAGAACTCGTTACCAGGTAAACAAAGGAACTGCAAGTGCAAGTGAGATCCTGGCAGGAGCACTGAAAGACAACAAGAGGGCAGTGGTGTATGGGGAACCAACATATGGAAAAGGGTACTGCCCTACCGTCCCTCCTATCATGTGGTTTACTCTGATTTGGCATCCTTAGCTGCTCACACCACTTACCTTCCAACTTTCAGCAAGATCCAGTCGGTGTTTGCACTATCCGATGGCTCAGGGTTGGCCGTGACGGTGGCACGCTACGAAACCCCTGCGCACACTGACATTGATAAGGTGACATTGCTTTGCTTTGTTGCACCATGGCATTGATACCAGATGGCCTGACTTTGAAATGTTTCCTGTTGTTAAAAAGGTCGGTGTGACTCCGGACCGTCCATTGCCGGCATCGTTCCCGACCGACGAAGATGGCTTCTGCAGCTGCCTAAAGGACCCAGCTTCTTGCAACCTTAACGCCGCCCGGCTGTTTGTGAGATCGTGATATGGTCCCAAGTATGTTGCGGCAAGCGGCTGCCTCTGCACATTTTGGGCTTTTTGGCCAGTTGGTTGGGCTTCTGTTGATATGGTAGTTTCTCTTACCTGGGGTGCGTGGCTGATCCTATTCATTTTGTTAAAATCTGGATATCTCGAAGGAGAAATCTCTTCACATCTGTACAAAGTTCCAAAAAGAAAACTGTCTATACTTGTCGCTGTAAATTGTCCAATGTACAGTTTCGACTATTACTTTTCATGAGAGAGAAAGCAAATCAAGTGACTAAATCTGTACTCCCTCCGTAAACTAATATAAGAGAACGCTCTTATATTAGTTGACAGGGGGAGTAGTAAACATGGAGGGAGTGTATAGGCATAAATCAGGTTTTGCTGACCGTAGAGGAACACTGGTCAATAACAGAGCCAAAGCTTGAACAGAAAAAAGGGCCTGAGCTACGTCATCCAAGGAGCATAACTGTATCATGTGTGCAGAACAGAGTGTACACATCTGGGCCAAGGGAGCCCTGATGGGCAATATTCATCGGCCAGACAGTGGATGGTGGGGACATTTCCATCTTCTGGACAAGACACATGCATCATGGAGCATGCAAAGGATTACAACAACATGCATCATGGACATTTCGAAATTCAACCATGCCTGTACCAGCTGGGTTGCCCCTGTGAATACAAATAGAGGTTCGCAAATTTAAGGGCGTCAAAAGAAGAAGAATGAGACAGGTCGGTGGTTCATATATACGTACTTCATACACCATTTGGAAACTACACAATCTACTAGCGGCTGCTCCCAAAACAAAATGTAAACCTGAATTTAGAGCCAAGAGCTGACTTCAACAGTAATTGTGGCAGTGAGGTAATCTTAAGTTTCCGTTTTTCACGTACGTTTAGATCACTTCTAGGGTCCTATGACTACACGAATGGGAACCAAAGACCAAATGTTCAGATTTCACAGAGTTGAATGAAGTTCATGCATTGAGAACAATTCTTTACACATGAGCCGGTGGGTCCCACACATGGATTTATACATTTAGACTACTTGGGGATCTTAATTATCATCTTTCAAGATATCCAGCTACAAGATGGATTGTTGCTTCATTTCCTCACCAAATGCTCAACTTATTTCTTACCGCTACTTTAATGGTCTAAACGCTCTTATATTTCTTTTATGGAGGAAGTATTTCATAACGAGAGATAGCAGGTTCAGTTCTCCTTGCATGTCTATTTGAAAGCCAGTTTGTTTCAAGAGTTAAGACTTAAGACTTAAAGACCGACAGCACTGTCTTACTGCCAACATATGTGCATGCATGTGAGTATGGCCATCTCACCACTGACCTACCTGCAACACCTTACCTTACTTCTCCAGAGACGGTTCCACTGTCTTGAGCGACTGGAGCAGCTAGCTCCATCTCCTCCTTGTTCGCCACGTAGTCGTGCCGTGCAAGAACTCCGCGAGGTCGGCCCTCTGCTGCAGGAACCGCTTCACCGCCTCCCTGTCTCCAGGCTCCAGCTCCTGCGCCTTGATCGAGGTCAGTCGCCCGCACTCAGCAACCAAAATTCTGAACAAAAAAGTAGACGGTCACCGTGGCGAGGTCGTCGAGACATGAGGAACAGGTGAATCCGAGGACGCGGCCCGCCCGGGAGACCGCGGCGATGAGGAGGCGGCGCCGCCGAACAGAGAGCGCAGCCTCGTGACGGAGGTGGAGGAGGAGAAGGATTCCCCGAGAAAAATGGGGCTGGCCGGCCGTGGTGCCGCGAAGGCCGCAGCTGTTGAGGAGCGAGCGCCATGTGCTCAATGCTTTTGGCCTTTTGGCTGGAGGCGGAGGGTTCGACGCCCTTTAGTAGAAAACCTTCCGGGCCAAAAATTCTACGCCTACGAACTCTACGTATAAATCACTTACGAAAGCATGTTTCTTGTCCTAACCTGCACTAATCTCAAATAACAGGGTGTGGGGCCTGTGCAAGCCAATCAAAAAAGCTCACATCAGCACCTACGTAAACTTTCGTAGCAAACTCTACGTAAGTCTAGCAAAGCTCGAAAAGAGCCCTAAAGCCAAAGAGTCCTGTAACAAGTTGTCTAACAATGTTCAGAAAGAAAAATTGTCTAACAAGTGACTGGCGTGAATGCTAAATATTCTTGTCGAATTGAGTAAGAATACAATAGCACACACGTACTATAGCTTTCACATGAAAAAAAACTTATGGATAAGAATTCTTCAAAATATTGCTTACTAGCAAAAGCGTAAAACAAAGTTAGTCCACATATAAGCTTGCCGGGATTGTCATATCACAAGTTCACAAGCACAAGATGTTTCAAACAAAAAAAGTTCACAATCACAAGCGTGCACTGCGTAAAGCACGTATGGGCACCGTAAACGAAAAAAAGAAAAAAAAAGAAGAACCAATATTTGGAGAAAGAAAAAGAGCTAACCTATAGGTGCAGCATCATATGGGCACGCTGAATAAATACACATTTTTATGAGCAACATGCATCACTCTATGTAGAGACAGGCCGGCCAGATACCGGGAGAGCCCTCCTGGCTTAGAATCTTAGCTATGTCGGTGGGTAGTTGTCGCGTGACTCCCCACGTCTTGCGGCGACGAGAGACTCCATGGCCAGGACGGCCACTGCTACGGCAACAACGACCAGCGCCCACACCATGGCAGCGCAAGGACGCGTCGCTCGGGTGAACGCAGCAACGCTAATGTGTACCATGTTTCTGCCGACGGAGAAGCCGACGGCGAACAGCGCGGCGGCTTCCACGCCGGGCGGGAGGATGACGACGAGGTAGTCGTTCTGCGAGTGTTGTGCCAGAGGCTTGATGGTAACTGCGATCCATACAGAACGGCCGAAGGCGATGCCAGCCAGAGTTACTGCGAAGTACACGTGCACATCGGCCATGTGGCAATTATATTTGACTGCCGGAGGAGACGCTCTGAAAGGCGGGATCTATTATATAGGAGGACGCATGAGTGGGCCGGTCGACGTTCGACGAGCGGCCGGCGTGGTTTTGAGGTGTGAGGTTGCGATCTCCGATCCGGGCCCTCGGGGCTATCACTAGAAGTCATGTATAAACGGGACGCATACCATTATTTTTCTTCAAATGGTTAAATATCCTCTGTCGAACATCAATATATAAGTAGTTTTTTTTTTGCGGGTATCAATATATAAGTAGTTAGTCTCCCAATAGTAGATTTCCTTACACATGTGTGATTTCATATCACCTCAATAATTGATAGCCATTTGCTAAAATATTATGCGTCACTAGAAGCCATTATGTACTCATTTTTTCGAGAAGGATGTACTCGTAAGTTTTTTTTACATTAACTTACCAATGCAAACCATGTCACGTAATCAAGTCATGCAAGTTTTTTTCTCTAGTGGAATCAAGTCATGCATGTCAGTCACAACTCACAAGTTGTTGTTTTTTTTCCGTTAATTTTTTGGTGGTCATGGATGGTATATGTGGTGGACTCGCGGAGCAGGAAATATATGTAGTTTGGGTTTGGCATTGCATTAATTCAATTAAAAGTTTTCTCTTTTCATACATCGCTTTCTCGCATATTCCGTATGTTCGGTTGTTTAAGAAATGCAAACTAAGGACACTCTTATGTTTATTACTAGTTTTAGTTGATTCAAGCACCTCTTTATGCATTTTTAAAATGATTTTTTATGGCAACACGTGGGGCATCATCTCGTATAACTAAACAACTACCATATGTCACGACATGGTTGCCACTAAGCGCACCCAAACTTGAGTTTAGTACTTCCTCCATGTCAAAAAGGAACACATATTAACTGTAAATACAAATGAGCATAAAATCATCTAAGAGGGGTTGATTAGGCTCATCAAGATGTTGATCATAAATGATCCTACATTCATTGGCTCGTTGCACCCAATTTTCTAATATGCGATGCAATAAGAAAGAAAAACTACCATACGCCCCTTTTTGGCAAGGAGAGAGTACATCCACCTATTCCCAACATTTTTTTGTTCTCCTCATTACTTTGCTTGTATCACTCGTTGTATATCATGACATTATTTACCAATTTCATATATTTCCACTGGCTTCAAAAATTGTGGTGCCAAAACATGCTCTTTGTTAATCCTTGCCATTATAAACATCAAATACTTACTACATGATCATTTTGCATGCCCACCTCAAAAACACGTCTAAAGTAGTTATCAAACTCATAAACTGTATCAATACCATCCCTAACCTTACTAAAGTGGCCCACAAATGGTCCTGGTCCCGCAGCTAGCAATGATCTGGCGATTTCCGCAGTAAGGTTATCCCCTAGCCACGAGAATTATTCCACCGATTGAGAGTTGAAGTAGACAACCCCTTTACGGTATCCAGGTGTATCGAAGTATTGGTCCGACAACACTTCATCGTCCAGGATTAAGACACTGACACAACTAGAGGAAGGAGATGACGCTAGAGGCGCATTGGTCAAACCGAGAGAGAGAGAGAGAGGAGGGAGGGAGAGAGGTAGAGAGAGAGAGAGCTTGCGTAGGGGGGTGCATGGACCCGTGCATCCTTTGGGAGGCCCCTCCCCATTATATATAGGTGGCCAAGGGGGCAACCGATTTGGAGGAAGGGTTTCATCCCCTTGGTGTGCACCAAAACCGAGGAGGAGTCATCTTAAGACTCGTCTTAGGGTGGTGCCCCCCAGGTACCCAATGGTACGGTGCACCCTACTATTGGGCTCCTAGGGACCATATGGGTGTTGCCCCTTGGGCCGACCGCAGGTGCAGCCCACCAGGACCATCCGAAACGTTTCAGAAGTTTATAGAATATTCTAGTACTATCTGGTGGCTTCCAGAAAAAACGGGACGCTCCTGTGTACTTTTGGAACACTTTCGGACACTCACGTGACGTTGTCGATTTCATCTGTAACCACCGCGAACACTTTCGGTGCACTTCTCTCATTCTCTCGGGATCTCCTAGTTCTCGTATAAACAATAGTCGTTAAGCATGTGACCCTGCAGATTCGACAACACGCACACATGACCTAGGACACCTTTAGTTCAATAGTTAATATCGGAATATAGACATCCATGTTAACTCCTATATACACGAAGAAACATTTAAGGCAAACCTTTTCTTTCCGCGTACACTTCCTTTTGCTCCGTGATACTTCTACAAACCCGAGGCGAGAGATTGTTACCATGATCAACACTTGACTATACTTATTATCCATGGTTTTGTTCTTTTTTTATCGGTTCTGTATTTTGGTATCCATGTAATCGATATCACAGTTGTTTTTGGACAAACGATGATGGATATCGTGATACCGAGTGGCCCAAGAGTATATCTCCATCGTCGGAGGAGAAAATCCTAGTCTTGAATCGTCGAGAACCTTGACATACTTTTCTTGTGTACTAGTAAGCTAGCTTTATAATCTTTAGTTATGAAAAACGTTTGGCAACCCCAAAATAACCATCCGTATGAAGGCCTACAATATTCTCATGGTCTAAGAATGTAAGTAAATATTAAGTCTTTCTCTGATAATACTGACAGTTGAAGTGACGATATGATCTCATAGTATATCATAAGTATCGGGTCTATCCAACAAACCAATACCATTGTTCTACCAACAATGTGTTCTCATTATTTCCGACATCCTTGTTGCTTTAACAATGTCCATGACAAAGAAAACATGATCATCATCAATACATGAGCTGGTCTTAGAGGCAATTCTAGAGATGTATTTGCTGGTTATGTTTCCACACATAAACCAGAGTTTTTCTCTGAATCTCTCAGCCAAGAATCATTGCAATTATAGCATAGAAATGTAAACTTAATTATGAACATGAAAATAGCATTATAACATTTATTATTGTCTCTAGAGAATATTTCCAACATGTAGAATTCTTGTGCAAATTGCAAGGTTTTTCAAAGTATTTTAGATTTATTGGGTCAATTATATGAGTGCAACTAAAGCCTTGAACTATCAAAAGAAAGAAAAACTAAGACTTCGTGGAATTTATGGGTTAGTCCAATACGCAAAACAATCTGAAATTTAATTTGTAAATAATTTGCACGTTGTGTTCATCCCATAAAAAGTGGAAAAAATGCACAAATAATTAATATGATAACCATCAAATCAACCTTGGTCGGTTTTATGCATGAGATGGGGGTTTGGAACTCGGGCAGCATATGCCCTACATTTCGACTACACATTTTGTAAACTAAAGCCTTGAACTATCAAAAGAAAGAAAAACTAAGCCTTAGTGGCATTTATGGGTTAGTCCAATACACAAACAATGTGAAATTTAATTTGTAAATAATTTGCACGTTGTGCTCGTCCCATAAAAAGTGGAAAGAAATGCACAGATAATTAATATGATAACCATCAAATCAACCTTAGTCGGTTTTATGCATGAGATGGGGGTTTGGAACTCGGGCAGCATATGCCCTACATTTCGACTACACATTTTGTAAACTAAAGCCTTGAACTATCAAAAGAAAGAAAAACTAAGACTTAGTGGAATTTATGGGTTAGTCCAATACGCAAAACAATGTGAAATTTAATTTGTAAATAATTTGCACGTTGTGCTCGTCCCATAAAAAAGTGGCAAAAATGTACAGATAATTAATATGATAACCATCAAATCAACCTTGGTCGGTTTTATGCATGAGATGGGGTTTTTGGAACTCGGGCAGCATATGCCCTACATTTCGACTACACATTTTGTAAACTAAAGCCTTGAACTATCAAAAGAAAGAAAAACTAAGCCTTAGTGGCATTTATGGGTTAGTCCAATACGCAAAACAATGTGAAATTTAATTTGTAAATAATTTGCACGTTGTGCTCGTCCGATAAAAAGTGGCAAAAATGTACAGATAATTAATATGATAACCATCAAATCAACCTTGGTCGGTTTTATGCATGAGATGGGGTTTTTGGAACTCGGGCAGCATACGCCCTACATTTCGACTACACATTTTGATTTGGAGATTGCATCTGTTGATGTTGTTGGATACTATATTTATTTGTTGCAAAAATAGTCTATATTTATCAAACCAATCCTCAATCGGCCATTAATTACTAAGTTTTTCTTTGAATATATTGTGATATTTACGAAAGGAACCTCATATATCTAAGTTTCATATATGGAACCATGTACAATAAATAGAGATGGTAGGCTGCGGGTTAAGTTTCATAACAATGTGGTTTCTTATTGCATGTACGGCAAAGCCAAACGGCCAAACACAATCCAAAAGTTCTAACTTTGTTGAAAAAATAGATCGGATTGTTTGAGGATAAAGCCTAGGCTGTCAAGTACAGAACTTCTATAATGGTAGGGAGCCATAATCATTTATTTTCTTTTGGTTTCAGTTACTTGTTTGTTTTATTTATACAAGGCAATTTGTATGTAGGTATAACTTTGACCATCAATTTAACCAACAGAACATATGTTATATTACAAATGTACAATTAGTACCGCTTATTTCATCCATACAATGCTGCCTCGTAACCCGAGTCCAACTTAATTTGACCAACAAATGTACATTATATGCCATAGAAAGTACCAATGGGTTCATATTTAAAGAAGTTTCCAATGTTTTTTATGACATGTACTAACAAATATTGGGTTGGTCAAATCAATAACTAATGTAAGATCCAAATTACGAAGTGGCCTTCTATATTGGCTGGAAAAGGGGAGTAATACTATGCTACATGGCGTTCTAAGTTTTTCTGCGACATATATCATATTACTCATATAGTATTTGATTAGTCAAATAAATGATCAAAGGTGGACCCAAATTACAAAGTGAACGTAGCTACCGCTTCCGCTTGATCCTTCGTATGTAACAATGCTGGCTTGGTTGGAAGCTCCACGACGAGGCGTACGTCGTCTTGTCTCCGATTTCGACGATGTCTTCTGAGATACTACCTATGGATAGTGGTAATCGATATGACCGAGCATAAAATTAATATCCCTTTTCTGCTTCAGAATGTCATGACAAGCTGGAAGTTCTTTTACAGTAGTATTAACAGCTTCAGAATGTCATGACAAGCTGGAAGTTCTTTTACAGTAGTATTAACAGCTTCAGAATGTCATGACAAGCTGGAAGTTAATTCCAAGGATGGCTGCTGACGTGATATAACAAGTAAAGTACTGAAAAAAAGTACTATCACTTTACTGCTTTTCCAAAAGAAAATGTATACGTACCCATCCACATTTTTTTTTGAGTCATACCCATCCACACTTAGAATCCAAACACTCTTGGACCATCCACATTTTCTCTCTCTAGTATCCACGCCACCCTAACAACGGACGGGCTAACGAATGGCTTACTCAGTGGGCCTTATGTTATTATTGGGCCAAACAGTACCGTTCCTAAAACGGCATTCGGATGTCCAACACGCTCCACCATGAGCATCATGATGACGGCGGCCACAACGACAAGAACGAGAACGACTACCTTCCACTCAATTAAATCCAGAAATAAGGAAGCGCATGGCCAGTAAATCTGAAAAAGGTTTCATACTTGAACCATACTTAAACCATAACCGTATATGTATCTTTTAAAACCATACTTAAACCATACCAGTTTAATATCATATTCAGCCCAACCAAAACTGAACCCATTATTTTTTTCATCCAAACCAATTTAAACCCAATACATAACCGTGGGTTTAAACCGAATACATAACTATGGATTTGCTTCAATGTACATGTAATTGCAATAATTGACATGTTAAGAAGTAAATGAGATAAAGAAAGGCATACGTGCGTCTACAACAGTTTGAGAACAAAGTTATCTTTGAGATACAGTCAGCACACATCAAGAGTCAAAAAGATAGTGTGCACGACTGAAAAGCTCACTGACAAGTGTATGAAAGTCAATTGCTTAGCCAAACCATTGGTAAACATTTCCGATTTGTATGGGGTGTTTCTCCATAATATAGTTTTATATAGTGCATCACAACATGCACGCCGATCAAAAATACTCGTTGTCGGTGTGTCATTGGTTATTGCACATAACCAGTGTCCAAAACAGGTTCGGACCCATAGTTTATACTAATTGCTAATAATCAAATCGTTTAAACCCATAACCAACTATACCCAAACTGGTTTCTCCACATATCCAAACCAAAACCAAACTAAAAAAGGCTCAACCCAATAAAACCTAAACCAATCAAACCCGAAATAAAAACCGGACCGTTTCACCCGATTTTTTAATAACCATTCTCAGGTTGGCCACTTTGACGACAATCTCTGCCATGGTCGTCTTCCCTAGAACGACAAGTGCGACGCCCTCCATTGCGCAGCAAGCGTCCTCGATCGTGGAGTCTGGGCAAGGTTTGGCCGCTGCAGCTACCGTGAGCAATCAATGCGGAGAGCTGGTGACGAGACCCTCTCGCCCAATACCCTAAGGCCATGTACAACGCAGGTGCTTCGATGGGTGCTTAAAAAAAAACGGTTTTTCTGTCAGGCTGCTTAGCACAGGTGCTTAAAGAAGAGGCAGAGAAGCAAACTTTGGCTCCTGGTGCTAGCCGGTGCTTGCTTGGCCTTCTGCACATTCATCAAAGCAATTTAGGCATCCATATGAAGAACCCAGCTTTGCAAGCGATAAAAATTCTGAGTCGCAGGTTTGGTCGCACCGGCCATTGTACAAGGCCTCAATGGTTAGCCCCGCCGCCGTCGTCCACCCTCCGTGGCTTCGAATGCATGCGCGCACAGGGCCGCCACATACGTGCGAAGAAACTCGACTACAAGTAGCATGGCATTCCAATTAGCAACCCGGCGATGTGGACTTGTCGGGGGCATGTTCTCCCGTAGACGAGGCTCCGTATATATAGAGAAGTTCTGGCTAGCTAGTCAGCGTCTGAGCAATGTGGCGAGGTGGATGTGCAATTCACAATGAGAGGGAAAGCGACAGTACGTCGTGCCAAACACTACGCTACATATACTAGTTCCCTAGATCGTTTCCTTTACCTTTACTCCCTTTGTAAACTAATATAACAATGTATTTTAGTGATCTAAATGCTCTTATATTAGTTTACAGAAAGATTATCTTTTTTATCTTTGAGGGTGACCTTTACCTTTATCTTACCTTAATAGTAGTATTACTGAATATGTATATGAGTATTAACTAATGAATGGAAATCCAGCGCAATTCCTGGCCGGTCGATCGATCCAGCGACAGCGAATTCCACTGATTAATCCTGTGCGTCGCCCCGATCAGACGGCCTGTGGCCCGTCGCGCGGAGAGATGATGGAGCACCGTACGAGCTGTAGATATCCCTCCCGTTAACTAATGTATAATCCGTAGGAATAATAAACAAGTAAAATAGCGCACTACAAAGTTCTTCGAGTAAAACGTACGTACAAATAGGCGGAGCGCACAAGAGCCACATCTTTTGTGCTCATACGTATGTGTTTCCTTCGTCGGCATTGGTTTTACCCCTGCAGGTCACTCCATCACGCCGGTCGGCCATATATCTTACTATATAAACCGTGTATAATTAATTAACTCGCATCGATAGCGCCGATGCAAAACGTCACCGCGCACCTATGCACACGGGCCTACGCACTCTCACAAATCTCACAAGTCACGACGGAGCATTGTGAGGCTGCTTACAATGAAAAGGTACTAAGATGTGATGCTAAGAGCATTAAATAGCTTAGCAACTTAATTTATTAATGCATAGGTGCTTAACTTGTTGTTGCTAAGCTCATCCTATTTAATGATTTAGCACCTAAACTCTCTCATGCATTGGTCATCTTCTTTCATTTAATTTGTTTGCCTAGGTTCACATGTATGCCATTGGTTCTTTCTGGGGTCATCAAAGAGTTCTCTTTCCTCCTTGATTGCTATGCCATGTCATTTTTTTGCTTATGTGGCATGTTTAGCACCTGTCCACCATGGAGCACTAGGAAGGGCCCGAGGAAAGCTCACTTGTGAAGTCATTTTTAACCGACTCTTTAAAAATAGCGAGATATTTTTTTTCCAGAAAAACTTTCAATCTATTCATCTTCAATCATGATAGTACAACAAAAACTAAAAATAATAGAAATTATATCCAGATCCAAAGACCACCTAGCGACGACTACAAGCACTGAAGCGAGCTGAAAGAGCGCCGACATCATCGCCCCTCCCTCACTGGAGCCGGGCAAATTTTGTTGTAGTAGACAATCGGGAAGTCGTCGTGCTAAGGTCCCATAGGATCAGCACACCAGAACAACAACCGCCGTCGATGAAGAGTAACGTAGATCGAAAGTATCCAACCTGAAAACACATGAACGTAGACGAACGACGAACAGATCCGAACGAATCCACCAAAGACAGATCTGCCAGAGACACACCTCCACACGCCCACCGACGATGCAAGATGCACCACCGAAACGGGGGCTGGGCGGGAAGAACCTTATTCCATCTTCAAGAAACCGTCGTCGTCTCGTCTTCTTGAACAGCACATAAACCCTAACAAAACTCGATGAAAGATCTAAAAACGGAACCCTCCCATCGGCAAGGGACGAGATCCACTCCTCCTTCATGGCCCTAGGGCCACCGGAGACGGGGCAAACCAACGACGATGCCAGTGGGAGGCGGTGGAGCCCTAGCTTTTTTGGGGCGGCAGCTAGGGTTAGCTAGGTGGAGGCAGTTTGTACACAATCTCACCAGTTCAAATATGTTTGTGAGTAGAAAGATAACAAGCGGCCTCAAATCAAGGAGTTGGTTAAATAAGAAATTAATGGAAGAGAGACCCTATATGTTGGCCTAATAGTGAGGTATTCGGTGAAGTAAACTCTTAGTGAAATATATTTAGTTCATTAAGTTTTGATCGGATCTAGTCGATCTCCTATATTTGATGGAGTAATTTTTTTCATTTGCAACCACATACCCTATCATCACATCCGTGTTGGGCCAGCAGGACACGGAATAACATTTTGTACTTAAGATTTTTCACATTCGGATAGGACCGACGGGTTTCAGATGTTTTTTGTTTCACCTCACTGCCGTCGGAGCTAATTGACCGGCTTAAATAGTCAGATCGTCCATAAGACATCAGCTCCGATCATCATTGTACCCTTTGTGAAGCATATGGACTGTGACTAGGGATCTTGATTCGTAGTCACGGTCTATCTCCTTCACAAATGAAATATTGATGTTTGCATATCTCCTTTTGAAACACAAAATATGTTTACACTGTTTTTTAATCACGAAATAGAAATCTCTTTCATTGTAGTAAAGCATCAATACGCATGAGATGAACTTACACTCGATGAACATGACCTTATGCTCATGATCTTGGCATGACCCTCCGCTCTATCACGGTTGATGTGTATGCGGTCAAACTGTGATCCTCTCTTAGGCAATTCATCAAACACTTGATGTTCGGTGGTGGTGCACTAGCCGGTCGGTGTCATTTAGACCAAACAGGCGGGCGGCGACGCGAGCGAATGACCTACGGCGGTGTGCAAGCAAGGTGAGATGTGGCGGCTCACGAAAAAAAAGAAGCTACGAAGCAATCCGACGAATCAACAATGGCGTCGACGGTTGCGTTTCACCTTGATTTCGACGACGGCGACGGAGGCCGAACTGGCTCGACGTTGGGCACAAGGACGACGGGGGACAAGAGAGGCAATGAGGTAGCGGCGGGGCTGGCGGGCGGTCACCAGGAGGCGCGTCAGCGAAGATGCAGGGTCGGGGGACGATACGAGGGAGAAGCGCAACTTTTCACTCAGCTGTCGAGCGATGGAGTATATTTAGGAAGAACTTTGGGGCCGGAGTATATTTTTGACTCCCTTACGACCGATTGGAAATTGGTTAGCTGCGCGTTAGAGGAGTAAAACAGGACTGGTTAGAAATGTCCTAATAGGTGTATCACAACTAGTGCTCTCTTCGTATCAGTGCATTAGACACATAACGAAATCCAGATATATTTATAAAGCTCTAAGGTGCAACGCATTAATTACACGTCTCGCTCCCCTTCCAGGCTCGTTCATCAGGGACCGAATTTTTTGGCTGAACCACGCGCGAGGAGGAAAATAAATGCGGGAGAGCAAGAGTGACCTATCACCTATGCATGCAGAGAAGGAACACATTGATCAGGTGAGGGATTAAACCCGGTTTGCATGCTCAAACGTAGGGATTAAACCCGGTTTGCATGCTCAAACGTAGTTGGGCCTGCCAGAATGGACAAAAATAATCCAAAGACAAAGCAAATTCACATAATAGACTGTCGGCAAAACTATTTCACAAGTCTAACCCTTTCGAGTAGCGTTCAACACTTAGGCGGTATGTAACATGGTGTAGCGCCCGACTGGCAGGCACTACAGTCCCTACCAACATGGTTTCCCGTAGCCATGGCTAGTCCCACGTGCATTTAAGTAGTGCCCATGACTTAGGTGTTATAGCACCTAAGGCAAATTCGCTATGCTCTTGCTAGGGGTTAGGTTGTGGCGGCCGACCCAGCCTGACCAATTCCCCATTCCTGTAAATTTCCTCAAGAATAGAGAAGAGAGTGGTGACTAGGGTTCATCTCCCCTCTCAAATCGGTCAAATATGAAGCTTTTGTCCATGGATTTCTACTACCCCAAGTTCATAGAGGTACTTCCCTCATTTCCCTTGGTTTTGACCCATTAAAATCTTGTAATTTGGTGGGATAAGTCAAAATCTTGGAAACCCTACAAATCTAATTCACCCAATATGCATGGTTGATTCTTGGTGCATTGGCAATTGATGGCTTCTATGATGGATATGAAGCATTTTTTATAGGGTTAGGGTTCTTAGTATGTTAGGGTTAGGGTTAGGGTTCTTGTTATGTTGGGGTTAGTGTTCTTGTTTGATTTCTTTGTTAGGGCTAGGGTTTGGTTATGTGATTAGGCTTTTATGTTAGTCTTCGCATGAGTACTTGTGGAATATATATTCCGTTGTGTTGTTTTAATTATGTTAGGGATGTCGAGAACATGTGTTTATGTTCATCATGTGGACAATGACTCCTTTATGAAAGGCAATATCGAGCCGGACCCGGATGAGCTTGAGATGGTGTTCGAGAGTATTCCTAACTATGTCGAGGTCTTGGAACAAGTGATGAATGATTTTAATTAGCTAGACCCAAGTGATATTGTTGAGTTGGAAGGAAGGCATAATGTGCGGTTTGGAATGCACATCCGTTGAAAGACAATGTGTATAAACCCCGAGCAACGTTGGGTTGCATACAAGGAGACCGTGGCCGAATCTCTAGACAAGGCTCTTGAGTTATTTGCCACAAAAAGGTTGATGCTAGTTTGCACTTGGAGTTGAACCGGCTTGCCTCCCCGTTTGTTGCTAGGAGTCCTCCATCCATGAACCAAGATGAAATGAGTGAGCCTCTTTTGACCCAACAAGTGATGCCAACATTGAGCCTGATTTCAAGGAGCCAAGATGAAGCATTGGAAGAGGAGAATGATGAGTACCAGGATGATGAGAATGATGTTGATCTCCATGACAACAATGCTGGTGATTTGGAGAAATATTATGTGTAAGAGATCATGGACCATTCCATCTCGATGCAGAGATCATGGACCATTCCATCTCGATGCTATGCATCGGAGTTGAACGATGATGTTCCCGTTGAAGAAGTTGACGCAGGGTTCATGACGAAGGAGGCCGAAGCTTTCGAAAAGGTATTACCTGCGGGGGGGGGGGGGGGGGGTCATCGGATACCATTATTCCAAGATCTTAGTCTCGCGGATGAAGCCATGGTTGACGGTAGCAAAGGAATATTTCTTGGAGTTAGACCAACTTCTCATCAGGATATGAAACACGAGAAGAACAAGAATTTTCTCAGGTCAAAGTTAAAAAGATTCTTGGAATTGAAAATGTGGCTCGACGACTTCTTGGTTACGCATTACGAAAGTTTTTTGGGGAGACCAGGCCACCCACCTTGGGCAGTAGGTCGCAGTTTTATCCCGGACAGGTTGACAGTGTGGTCGACAATGCTATCTGCCATCTGCACCAGTCGGAACAGGCTCCAGGTCAACATTAACCTGTTGCTCTGACCCGTAAACAACAATTAATCTAATGGATATCTGGGTATCCGAAAGGAGAAAACTGTTGTGTACAGAGTTCCCAATCTCACTGTGTCAGTAAAACCGTCCTTAATTGTTGTTGTAGTGTTTCCAATGCAAGAATTCGACTCTTTTTTTGTGCACGAGAAAATAAATCAATAACAACTTTTCCATATTCAATATAGCCTCCACTAAAACTTTCAACTTTTACAAGCCTAAGAACACCAGAACATCAGAATCCCACATAAAATCCTAAATAACATTCAACAGGCATTACTGTATTACACGCTCAAAGCCCACTCAAAGTTCTACCAATGAGCAAGGTTAATGTGCTAAATCCAGTTGCAGCGATCATGCCCGGATGACCCAGAGCCGTTGATCGAACATGTCGTACACCACCAAAACCTGTAAAGTGAACAAGGAGACTATTATGTGTACACCCACAAACTTCCAGTGACAGTACAAGTAGGCGGAAAAAATGGAATGGTATAGGAACGACAAACATTTGAAAGCATGATACAGTGGATAGAGGGGTAGACAAGTGAAACATTTACTGGATTCCTGAACTTTTCAATGATCAACAGTGAGGTAGACAATAATCAATGGCTTCATCAGTGTGCACTGTGTGGAACAGAGTCCACATTAGGCCATGGCCATACCAAAGTTGTAAATACATTGCAGTCAATTGCACTAGAAATATGGCTAGTACTCCCTCGTTCGTAAATACGTCACTTATTTATTAACGGAAGTAATAGCTGTTTCCACTAGGAAATAAGGGCACATAATTTAGTACATAATTGAAACAGTCCGAGGCCTGAGGCTCGAAGGAGAAACAACTCTGTAGCCAACCAAATTACCTTCCTATCTCGCAAATTAAACAAGATCTACTCCACTTTTGCAACTTTTCTTTGCTCGATTTGGCCAGTCAATTCACATTGCATCTCAGTCCAACTGGTTGGGACCAACATACCACCTAAAGAAAAACAAGGGTACCAGCATTAGCACAATCTGCCTGAATCATAAAATATGAGGTACAACTTCAACTCTTGCCTACACTCATTTCACGATGCATCCTTGCATCCGCAATTTGATAATGAGTAATTTGGTACAGCAGTAACAGAAAGCTTACCAGCTATACTTTGGGCAGAAACAACTCCAAGTTCATTCTTGGCAGTCGAAAGGTAATATGCCCTTGCATCTCCAAGAGAGAGCTTCGGCATGATGTAAGGTTTGCAATCTGGTCAAAAGTATTGACTACTCTAGCAAGATTAGAAGTTCATTGCTAAATAACCAAATGAACAAATGTAAGGAATAAAGCGATCGGACACGATATTGTCCCCTCAAGGATACAACCAGAGCTCTAACAATGTCGCCAGGTCGATACGACTGATACATATCCACTTTATCAATCTCAGTTGCACGAACATCTTGCTGCCTACAAACAGGAGAACATGGCATGAACAAATTTTCTGCAATAGACTGTTCTACAAGGAAAATGATGAAAGCATTTGATAAACAAAACAAAACAGCAACAAAAACCAAATGGCAGCATAACACAAATGAAAATTTATGACGAAGGGGCTGATACCTTATCATGCCAGTGAACTTTTCCTTGACAGCTTTTGAGTCAACACACATTATATCTGCAGAAGCCATTCTAGCCATAACCTTTGTGACCTGCAACAGGAACAACTCTCAGCAATTAGCACCCCTAAAAAAAACTTTCAGCAATTAGCGCTTTCACATTGGAAACAAGTAGACACGCAGATCTGTCTCAACTAAACACCTGAGACACCACATAGAGCAGAATATCTGCACATACCAAGAAAATGATTTTGAGAAGAAAATAAATAAGAGATACCAGTCCTAGCTCAAAGAGAGACAGAGAGATGTAAGATCTCTCCCTCGGGCAAGAGCCCCATTTCCATTTTGAACTGAAAAATACAAGACCAAATTAACTCCCCTTGTTTATTTTGTGAAGTTATCTCCAGAGGTCAAAGAAGGAGATGGTACAATCACAAACTTCATAAATACTACGAGATGTCTCTTAAAGAGCAAGAAGCCATTCAATATTGTCTACTGCTAGTTTCAAACACTTTGGGTCAAAGAAGGGGAGCCTTGGCGCAGTGGTAAAGCTGCTGCCTTGTGACCATGAGGTCACGGGTTCAAGTCCTGGAAACAGCCTCTTGTAGAAATGCAGGGAAAGGCTGCGTACCATAGACCCAAAGTGGTCGGACCCTTCCCCGGACCCTGCGCAAGCGGGAGCTACATGCACCGGGCTGCCCTTTTTTTTTTTAGTTTCAAACACATCTGAACCATGGACTGCATCTTTACAAACTTGTCAAAAAAATTGCCAAAATTTCAAGTTAATGTGGCTTTACAGGCCAATGAGGCATAAACACTAAGGCTAATGTGATCCATGCACATGCATCAGCGCCCAAGTCCCAACATTAACAGGTTAATATGTGTGTTTCTATGGTCCACCGCATGCAATTCTGCTGGCTTGTAGAGTTTATAGAAAAGTTAAATACGAACTACCTACGCCGCAGGCCTGGTAATGTCTAAAGTTAACTGCAAACCACATACGCGGAGAAAACAGCAGCCATGTCCACATGAAGCATGATTACAGACGGCAACAGTACCCAGCCCCCAAATTCAGTCATGGTACAACATTCGGTGAAACGAAACGCGGCCCCGGACATCAACCTGCCCCAATCAACGGTGTCCTTGGAACAGAGAGAGAGAGAGAGAGAGAGAGAGAGAGAGAGAGAGAGAGAGAGAGAGATCTTACACGGGCAATGACGATGCTCCCCGGCTGCGGCACGGCTCCATGCGCCTTGTGCCCGATCACCTCCACCGTGGACCTCTGCAGTCAAACCAAAACGAGCCAACCAATCAATCAGAAGCAGCAGCGCGAGGAGCGAAGGGACGGAAAGCTCCGGAAACCCTAGGTAAACCCCACCTGGTCGGAGGAGCCGGGGGCGGGGGGCACGAAGCGGCGGCGGCCGGTGACCGACGCGCGCACGGAGCGCCCTTCGGCGTAGGCGCCTCGCCCGGCCGCAAGGGACGAGGAGGGCCCGAGGAGCTCTCCCGGAGTGACCACCACCTCGGCGCCGCCGTCGTGCTCCATCGCCGTGGCCGCCATTGGTTGGGAGTTTGGGTTCGGGGAATGCGAGGGGAGGGTTTCGCTCTGCCTGTTCCGCTTCGGGTGACTTTTGTGGGCTGAACGAACACTCCCGTTGTTTGAGGCCGTAAGGCCCAAGGAGCTGTTCTACAATGGGCCCAACTTATATAAGCTAAAAAAGGGCCCAGGTTTTCGGAGGTTGTCATTTTATTTATTCCTACAATTTCTGCATCTATTGTACTCCCTCGTGAGAGAAATGAATATATTTTCGGACAGATAGAGTATATGGGAGTGGCTAAGTAATCACAGAGGCGCACGGCCTTGCTAGACATGCTCTGGGTTTAGCCCTAGGTTGGCATCTTTGGCTTGTGGGGCCTCCTCATTTAAGTTGTATTTGAATGATCATTTCGTCAAATGAATATAGTTGAGCATGTTTAAACTTAAAAACCCTAATTAGGCTGGTTGTAATGAGGAGTATCATATACTACTATTATGTATATGATATACGATACTATTGTATGATATTATATCCGAAATGCATAGTATCATGTGTTAGTATGATAGGATAGCTCATTTATTGTCACGCATGACACATAATATCACAACATTTATGATACTCAATCCTCTCTTCCTTCATTTAATTCTACGCCACCTCATCAAAATTGCCTAATTGACATGCATGATACTACCTATGATACTCACATTACGACCAGCCTTAGACTACCACAAGACAAAATAAAAAAGCGAGTACTTTTATTTCGTCAAATGACCATTAGTACTTTTATTTACCTTACGTTCCTATGGCAATCTATTCATTTTCAATGCAAAACAAAACAAAAAGGTACTAATCAATTCCGCCAATGGTGTGCATGCTGTCACAGGCGATCTACCTTTGTCGAGTTCTCCACGTCAAAAATCCATCACACTGCATCAAATTCTCGCCGCACGGACTTTGCCCATCTCCATGGTCTCTAGTGGTGCCTCCTCAGGTGAAAGAGATGCAGGCAGTACTGCGATGCACTACCAGAATCAGGGTCGTTGCCGACGGTCTAGACTATACCAACGGCTCCGTCGGCATACGTCACCCTACGCCGATCACTAAAGCCTCATCGTCGGTGTACAAAAAACCGTCGGCATAGATGAACCAATGCTGACGGCCCCCGTCAGCGTACAAAAGCCGTCGGCGTAGGTGAACCTATGCCTACGGTGGCCGTCGGCGTAGACACCCCGTCGGCGTATCAGCGGGCCCGGCCGCTCGATGAGTAACTCCTGTTTGACACAGTCAAAGATATGCCGACAGCCCTGACGGAAATCGTCGGCATAGCTTCGATGTGCCACGCCATCGATCCGTGGTAGGTGCCACGTCATCGATCCGAGGAGGTGCGGATCCGGGGGCGTATCTATGCTGACGTTTATGTCGTCAGCATACCTTTCGGGCTACACCGACGGTTACACCGTCGGCGTAGGTGCAATTTTATTTTTTATTGCACCTACGCCGACGGTTACACCGTCGGCATAGGTTCGATGTGCCACGTCATCGATCCGCGGCAGGTGCCACAAACCTTGATCCAAAGTAAACCTATGGGCTGGCCTATCACAGCCAGGTGAAAATGACCCTCGGTCAAACCCCGTCCGGTGGAAGTCAAAAGGGTAGATCCGTTCGATCAACAATGTCAGGGTTAGATGGGACGGGGGACCTAGGGGTGGCAATGCCGCCAGGTTTTGCCCTGGGCCCTCTTACGTTGGGAAAACGTGGCATCGGGTCGATACAGAGGGAATCTTGCGGTGGGTTGGGCACGAACCTTGATCCAAATTAAACCTATGGGCTGGCCTATCACAGCCAGGTGAAAATGACCCTCGGTCAAACCCTTGTTGGAAATATGCCCTAGAGGCAATAATAAATTAGTTATTATCATATTTCCTTGTTCATGATAATCGTTTATTATCCATGCTATAATTGTATTGATCGGAGACTTAAATGCATGTGTGGATACATAGACAAAACCATGTCCCTAGTATGCCTCTAATGGACTAGCTCGTTGATCAAAGGATGGTTAAGGTTTCCTAGCCATGGACATGAGATGTCATTTGATAACGGGATCACATCATTAGGAGAATGATGTGATGGATAAGACCCAAACTACAAACATAGCATATGATCGTGTCAGTTTATTGCTACTGTTTTCTGCATGTCAAGTATATGTTCCTATGACCATGAGATCATGCAAATCACGGATATCGGAGGAGTGCCTTGTGTGTATCAAACGTCGCAACGTAACTGGGTGACTATAAAGGTGCTCTACAGGTATCTCCGATGGTGTCTTGAGTTGGCATGGATCGAGACTGGGATTTGTTACTCCGTGTAACGGAGAGGTATCTCGGGGCCCACTCGGTAATGCAACATCACAATAAGCCTTGCAAGCAATGTGACTAATTGTTAGTTGCGGGATCTTGTATTACGGAACGAGTAAAGAGACTTGCCGGTAACGAGGTTGAACTAGGTATGGAGATACCGACGATCGAATCTCGGGCAAGTAACATACCGAAGAACAAAGGGAACGATATACGGGATTAACTGAATCCTTGACACAGAGGTTCGACCGATAAAGATCTTCGTAGAATATGTAGGAACCAATGTGGATGTCCAGGTCCCGCCATTGGTTATTGACCGTAGAGGTGTCTCGGTCATGTCTACATAGTTCTCGAACCCGCAGGGTCTGCACACTTAAGGTTCGGTGACGTTTCGGTAGTGTAGAGTTATGTATGGTGGTGACCGAAGGTTGTTCGGAGTCCCGGATGAGATCCCGGATGTCACGAGGAGCTCCGGAATGGTACGGAGGTAAAGATTCATATATAGGAAGTCCCAGTTTGGTTTCCGGAAAAGTTTCGGGCTCATCGGTAGTGTACCGGGAGTATCGGTATTGTACCGGGAGTGCCGATAGTGTACCGGAGGACCTACGGGAGGGGTATTTCGACCCCAAGAGGTCCATGGGCTGTGGGATAATAATAACCAGCCCTTAGTGGGCTGGGAAAACAGCCACAAAGTCCCATGGCGCAGGAGAGAAAGTCCTAAAGCAAAAAGTGGAAAATCAGCCAATAGGAGGCAATCCTACTCCAACTAGGATTGGAGGTGAAGTAGGATTGCTCCCACCTCCTATTTCGGCCGACCCAAAGGCCTTGGCTGCCTCTCCTCTCCTCTCCTCCTATATATACTAGTGGATTGGGTGGTTTTTGGACAGAATTTCTAGCCACGTGCTACCCGTTTCACCGGTGCACAGTTTCTCCTCTAGATCGGTTTTCCGCAGCGCTTAGGCGAAGCCCTGCCGGAATCACTCCACCACCATCACCGGAGCGCCGTCACGCTGCCGGTGAACTCTCTCTCCTCTCCACCTCCTCTCGCTGGATCGAGACGGTGGAGATCGTCATCAAGCTGCACGTGTGCTGAACGCGGAGGTGCCGTCCGTTCAGCGCTAGATCGGAAGGACCGTGATCGAGATCGCGAGACAGTTCGTGATGAGATCGCGGAACGGATCGTGATGAGTTCGCGGGACAGATCGTGATCAAGATCGTGAGACGGATCGTGATGAGATCGTGGGACGGATCGTGATGAGTTCACGGGACGGATCGTGATTGGATCGCGGGACGGATCGTGATGAGATCGCGGGACGCTCGGCGATTTGGATCGCGAAGATGTTCGACTACACCAACCGCGTTTCTTAACGCTTCCCGCTTAGCGATCTACAAGGGTACGTAGATCCTCTCTCCCTCTCGTAGATGCTCATCACCATGGATAGGTTTGCGTGTGCGTAGGAAAATTTTTGTTTCCCATGCGACGTTCCCCAACAGTGGCATCATGAGCTAGGTTGATGGTTCGATGAGATCTCGAGTAGAACACAAAAGGTTTGTGGGCGTTGATGCTTAGATTGCTTCCTCCCTTGGTCATATTTTGGTTCAGCGGGATTGTGAGATGAAGCGGCCCGGACCAACATTACTCGTACGCTTACGAGAGACCGGTTCCCTCGACGCAACTTGTTGCCTAGATGGCTTGCGGGTGACAGTTTCTCTCACTTTAGTTGGATCGGATTCGACAAAGACGGTCCTTGAGAAGGTTGAAAAGCAAACTAGTGTATCACCGTTGTGGTTTATGCGTAGGTGAGAATAGTTCTTGCTAGATACCCATAGCAGCCACGTAAAATATGCAACAACAATTAGAGGACGTCTAACTTGTTTTTGCAGGGTATGTTGTGATGTGATATGGCCAATTACATGATGAGATATATGTGATGTATGAGATGATCATGTGATGTATAGATTATCACGACTTGCATGTCGATGAGTACAGCAACCGGCAGGAGCCATAGGGTTCTCTTTAATTATTGTATGACCTGCGTGTCAATCATTAAGCGCTATGTAATGCTTTACTTTATCGCTACGGTAGCAATAGTAGTAGAAGCATGCAGGGCGTGACAACCCCAATGGCAACACATTGATGGATATCAAGATGATGGAGATCATGGTGTTGTGCCGGTGACGATGGAGATCATGCCGGTGTTTCGAAGATGGAGATCTTAAACACAAGTTCATGGCCATATCATGTCACTTATGAATTGCATGAGATGTTAATCCTTTTATGCACCTTGTTTTGCTTAGTACGGCGGGAGCATTATAAGGTGATCTCTCACTTGAATTTCAAGATGAACTGTGTTCTCCCCGAGTGTGCACCGTTGCGAAAGTTCGTCGTGTTGAGACACCACGTGATGATCGGGTGTGATAGACTCTACGTTCACATACAACGGGTGCAAGCCAGATTTGCACGCGCAAAACACTCGGGTTAAACTTGACGAGCCTAGCATGTACAGACATGGCCTCGGAACACGAGAGACCGAAAGGTCGAACATGAGTCATATAGTAGATATGATCAACATAATGATGTTCACCATTGCAGCCACCTCAACTCACGTGATGATCGGACTTGAGTTGGTGAATTTGGATCATGTATCACTCGAATGATCGGAGGGATGTCAATTTGAGTGGGAGTTCTTAAGTAATATGATTAATTGAACTCATTATCATGAACATAGTCAAAGTGTGTTTGCAAATTATGTTGTAGATTACTAGCTCGCGCTGTAGCTCCCTTGTATTTTTATATGTTCCTAGAGAAATAGAATTGAAAGATGTTGGTAGCAAAATTGCGGACTGGGTCCGTGATCTGAGGATTGTCCTCATTGCTGCACAGAAGGCTTATGTCCTTAATGCACCGCTTGGTGCGCCACCCCCTCTAGCGTCGTCTATAGATGTTGTGAACATCTAACAGGCACGTTTCGATGACTACTTGATAGTTTAGTGCGTCATGCATTACGGCTTAGAATTGAGGCTCCAAAACGTTTTGAACGTCACGGAACATATGAGATGTTCTAGGAGCAGAGATTGTGATCTCAGGCTCGTGCCTTTGTTGCGAGATATGAGATCTCCAACAAGATTCTTTGCTTGTAAGATGAAGGAGAATAGCTCAATCGTTGAGCATGTACTCAGATTGTCTGGGTACTACAATCGCTTGAATCAAGTGGGAGTTGATCTTCCAGATAAGATAGTGATTGATATAGTTCTCCAAGTCACTATCACTAAAGCTACTAGAACTTAGTGATGAACTATAATACACCAGGGATAGAAGTATTGATCCCTGAGTTGTTCGCGATGTTTGACACCGCGAAGGTAGAAATCAAGAAGGAGCGTCAAGTGTTGATGGTTAATCAAACGACTAGTTTCGAAAAGGGCAAGAGCAAGGAGGGAAACTTCATGGATAGCAAGTCAGTTGCTGCTCCAGTGAAGCAACCCAAAGTTGAACTCAAACCCGAGACTAAGTGCTTCTATTATGAGGTGAGAGGTCGCTGAAGCGGAACAACCCTAGATACTTGGTAGATAAGAAGGCTGGCAACATCGACAGAAGTATATTTGATATACGAGTTATTGATGTGTACCTTGCTAGTACTCCTAGTAGCACCTGGGTATTGGATACCGGTTCGGTTGCTAAATGTTAGTAACTCGAAATAAAAGCTACGGAATAAACGGAGAACTAGCTAAGGGTGAGGTGACGATGTGTGTTGGAAATGTTTCCAAGGTTGATGTGATCAACATCACACGCTCTCTCTACCTTCAGGATTAGTGATGAACCTAAATAAATGTTATTTGGTGTTTTGCGTTGAGCATGAACATGATTAGATCATGTTTGTTGCAATACGGTTATTCATTTAAGTCAGAGAATAATAGTTATTCTGGTTACATGAATAATACCTTCAATGGCCATGCACCCAGTGAGAATGGTTTGTTGAAATCTTGATCGTAGTAGTACACATGTTCATAACATTGATGTCAAAAGATACAAAGTTAATAATGATAGTACCACATACTTGTGGCACTGCCGCTAAATGTCATATTGGTATAAAGCGCATGTAGAAACTCCATGCTGATGGATATTTGGACTCATCGATTTCGAATCGGTTGAGACATGCGAACCATGCCTCTTGGGCAAGATGACTAAAGGACCCCGTTGGATGGAGCGGGCAAGTGATTCATTGGAAATGATACATGTTGATGTATGCAATCTAGTGAGTCTTGTAGCGTGCAGTGGATATCGTTATTTTCTTACCTTCACTGATGATTTGAGTAGATATAGTGTATATTTACTTAATGAAACACAAGTCTGAATCGTTTGAAAGGTTCAAGCAAATTCAGAGTGAAGTTTAAAGATCATCGTGACAAGAAGATAAAAATGACCGCGATATGATCGTGGAGGTGAATATCTGAGTTACGAGTTTGGCATACAACTTAAGACAACGTGAAATTTGCTTCACAACTAACGCCACCTGGAACACCATGGTGTGATGGTGTGTCCGAACATCATAGTCATGCTCTATTGATATAGTTCATACTGTGATGTCTCTTATCGTTTTACTACTATAATTTTTGGGGTTATGCATTAGAGACAACTACATTCACTTTAAATAGGGCATCATCTAAATCCGTTGAGATGACACCGTGTGAATTATGGTTTGATAGAAACCTAAGCTGTCATTTCTTAATGTTTGGGGCTGCGATGCTTGTGTGGAAAATGTTTTCACATAATAAGCTAGAACCCAAAGCGGACAAATGTATCTTCATAGAATACCCTAAGAACAGATGGGTATGCCTTCTATCTCAGATCCGAGTGCAAAGTGTTTGTTGCTAGAACTGGGTCCTTTCTCGAGAAAAAGTTTCTCTCGAAAGAATTGAGTGGGAGGAAGATAGAACTTGATGAGGTTGTTAAACCTTTGTTCAACCAGAGAGTAGCGCAGCGCAGAAAGATGTTACTGTGATGCCTACGTTAGTTGAAGAGGAAGTTAATGATGATGATCATGAAGCTTCAGGATCAAGTTACTATCAAACTTCGTAGGTCGACAAGGATGTGTACTGCTCCTAAGTGGTACGACAACTCGGTCTTGGAGGTCATGTTGTTGGACAACGATGAACCTACGAGCTATGGAGAAGCGATGATGGGCCCGGATTCCGACAAATGGTTGGAGGCCATGAAATCCGAGATAGGATCCATGTATTAAAACCAAGTGTAGACTTTGGTAGACTTGCTCGTTGGACGGCAGGTCGTTGAGTACAAATGGATCTTTAAAATGAAGATAGACATTGATGGTGAATGTCACTATTTGTAAAGCTCGACTTGTTGCAAAGATGTTTGTGACAAGTTCAAGGAGTTGACTACGATGAGACTTTCTCACTCGTAGCGATGCTAAAAGTCTGTTGGAATTATGTTAGCAGTTGCTGTGTTTTCAATTATGAAATCTGGCACATGGATGTCAAAACATTGTTTCCTTAATGGTTTACTTGAGGAAAGGTTGTATGTGATACAACCAGAAGGTTTTGTCAGGCCTAAGGATGCTAAAAGGTGTGCAAGCTTCGGTGATCCTTCCATGGACTGAAGCAAGCATCTCGGAGTTGGAATATATGCTTTGATGAGGTGATCAAAGTTTTGATGTTTATACAAAGTTTATGAGAAACTTGTATTTGCAATAAAGTGAGTGGGAGCACTATAGAATTTCTGATAAGTATATGTGGATGACATATTGTTGTTCAGAAATAATGTAGAGTTTCTGGAAAGCATAAAACGGTTATTTGGAAAGTGATTTTCAAAGGAAGACCTGGATAAAGCTACCTAATTGTTGAGCATCAAAATCTATAGAGATAGATCAAGATGCTTGATGAGACTTTCAATGAGTGCATACCTTCACAAGATTCTGAAAG
Organism: Hordeum marinum; assembly: GCA_022496015.1. Taxonomy (NCBI): domain Eukaryota; kingdom Viridiplantae; phylum Streptophyta; class Magnoliopsida; order Poales; family Poaceae; genus Hordeum; species Hordeum marinum. The sequence goes on along the minus strand of CM039676.1, from coordinate 405,267,921 downwards.
AGTTCAAAATGGATCAGGCAGAGAAATAGTTCTCGTCTGATTTGTAAGGTGTGAAGTTGAGTGAGACTCAAAGCTCGACAATGTCAGAAGAAAGAGAAAGGACGAACGTCGTCCCCTATGCCTTAGCCATAGGCTCTATATTATGCCATGCTGTGTACCGCACCTATGTGTGCCTTGCCATGAGTCTGTCAAGGGGTACAAGAGTGGTCCAGGAGTGGATCACTGGACAGCGGTCAGAATTATCCTTAGTAACCAGAGGACTAAGGAAATGTTTCTTGATTATGGAGGTGATAAAGAGTTCGATGTAAAGAGTTACGTCGATGCAAGCTTTAACACCTATCCGGATGACTAGTAGTAGCAATCTGGATACGTATAGTGGAGCAGTCATTTGGAAATAGTACCAAGTGGAGTGTGGTAGCAGTGTTTACGGTTTGACATAGAGATATGCAAAGTACACACGGATCTGAATATCGCAGACCCGTTGACTATAAGACCTCTCTCACATGCAAAGCATGATCGAGCCCCAGAACTCATTGGGTGTTAGATTCATAACAATGCGAATCACATGGTGATGTGAACTAAATTATTGACTCTAGTGCAAGTGGGAGACTGTTGGAAATATGCCCTAGAGGCAATAATAAATTAGTTATTATCATATTTCCTTGTTCATGATAATCTTTTATTATCCATGCTATAATTGTATTGATCGGAGACTTAAATGCATGTGTGGATACATAGACAAAACCATGTCCCTAGTATGCCTCTAATGGACTAGCTCGTTGATCAAAGGATGGTTAAGGTTTCCTAGCCATGGACATGAGATGTCATTTGATAACGGGATCACATCATTAGGAGAATGATGTGATGGATAAGACCCAAACTACAAACATAGCATATGATCGTGTCAGTTTATTGCTATTGTTTTCTGCATGTCAAGTATATGTTCCTATGACCATGAGATCATGCAAATCACGGATATCGGAGGAGTGCCTTGTGTGTATCAAACGTCGCAACGTAACTGGGTGACTATAAAGGTGCTCTACAGGTATCTCCGATGGTGTCTTGAGTTGGCATGGATCGAGACTGGGATTTGTTACTCCGTGTAACGGAGAGGTATCTCGGGGCCCACTCGGTAATGCAACATCACAATAAGCCTTGCAAGCAATGTGACTAATTGTTAGTTGCGGGATCTTGTATTACGGAACGAGTAAAGAGACTTGCCAGTAACGAGGTTGAACTAGGTATGGAGATACCGACGATCGAATCTCGGGCAAGTAACATACCGAAGAACAAAGGGAACGATATACGGGATTAACTGAATCCTTGACATAGAGGTTCGACCGCTAAAGATCTTCGTAGAATATGTAGGAACCAATGTGGATGTCCAGGTCCCGCCATTGGTTATTGACCGTAGAGGTGTCTCGGTCATGTCTACATAGTTCTCGAACCCGCAGGGTCTGCACACTTAAGGTTCGGTGACGTTTCGATAGTGTAGAGTTATGTATGGTGGTGACCGAAGGTTGTTCGGAGTCCCGGATGAGATCCCGGATGTCACGAGGAGCTCCGGAATGGTACGGAGGTAAAGATTCATATATAGGAAGTCCCAGTTTGGTTTCCGGAAAAGTTTCGGGCTCATCGGTAGTGTACCGGGAGTATCGGTATTGTACCGGGAGTGCCGGTAGTGTACCGGAGGACCTACGGGAGGGGTATTTCGACCCCAAGAGGTCCATGGGCTGTGGGATAATAATAACCAGCCCTTAGTGGGCTGGGAAAACAGCCACAAAGGCCCATGGCGCAGGAGAGAAAGTCCTAAAGCAAAAAGTGGAAAATCAGCCAATAGGAGGCAATCCTACTCCAACTAGGATTGGAGGTGAAGTAGGATTGCTCCCACCTCCTATTTCTGCCAACCCAAAGGCCTTGGCTGCCTCTCATCTCCTCTCCTCCTATATATACTAGTGGATTGGGTGGTTTTTGGACAGAATTTCCGGCCACGTGCTACCCGTTTCACCGGTGCACAGTTTCTCCTCTAGATCGGTTTTCCGCAGCGCTTAGGCGAAGCCCTGCCGGAATCACTCCACCACCATCACCGGAGCGCCGTCACGCTGCCGGTGAACTCTCTCTCCTCTCCACCTCCTCTCGCTGGATCGAGACGGTGGAGATCGTCATCAAGCTGCACGTGTGCTGAACGCGGAGGTGCCGTCCGTTCGGCGCTAGATCGGAAGGACCGTGATCGAGATCGCGAGACAGTTCGTGATGAGATCGCGGAACGGATCGTGATGAGTTCGCAGGATAGATCGTGATCAAGATCGTGAGATGGATCATGATGAGATCGCGGGACGGATCGTGATGAGTTCACGGGACGGATCGTGATTGGATCGCGGGACGGATCGTGATGAGATCGTGGGACGCTCGGCGATTTGGATCACGAAGATGTTCGACTACACCAACCGCGTTTCTTAACGCTTCCCGCTTAGCGATCTACAAGGGTACGTAGATCCTCTCTCCCTCTCGTAGATGCTCATCACCATGGATAGGTTTGCGTGTGCGTAGGAAATTTTTTGTTTCCCATGCGACGTTCCCCAACAACCCCGTCCGGTGGAAGTCAAAGGGGTAGATCCGTCCGGTCAAGAGTGTCAGCGTTAGACGGGACGGGGGACCTGGAGGGGGCTATGCTGTCAGGTCTTGCCCTGGCCCTCTTACGTTCGGAAAATGTGGCATCGGGTCGATACCGAGGGAATCTTGCGGTGGGTTGGGCCCGGACCTTGTGCTAAGATGTTGCTATGGGCTGGCCTATCACAGCCAGGTGGAAATGACCCTCGGTCAAACCCCGTTCGGTGGAAGTCAAAGGGGTAGATTCGTACGGTCAACAGTGTCAGGGTTAGATAGGATGGGGGACCTGGAGGGGGGATATGCCGTCAGGTCTTGCCCTGGGCCCTCTTACGCTCGGAAAACATGGCATCGGGTTGACACCGAGGGAATCATGCACTGGGTTGGGCCCGGAACTTGTGCTAAGATGTTGCTATGGGCTGGCCTATCACAACCAGGTGAAAATGTCCCTCGATCAAACCCCGTCCGGTGAAAGTCAAAGGGGTAGATCTGTTCGGTGAACAGTGTCAGGGTTAGACAGGACGGGGGACCTGGAGGGGGGCTATGCTGCCAGGTCTTGCCCTGGGCCCTCTTACGTTCGGAAAACGTGGCATCGGGTCGACACCGAGGGAATCTTGCGCTGGGTTGGGCCCGGACCTTGTGCTAAGATGTTGCTATGGGCTGGCCTATCACAGCCAGGTGGAAATGACCCTCGGTCAAACCCCGTCCGGTGGAAGTCAAAGGGGTAGATCCGTACGGTCAACAGTGTTAGGGTTAGACAGGACGGGGGACCTGGAGGGGGGCTATGCTGCCAGGTCTTGCCCTGGGCCCTCTTACGTTCGGAAAACGTGGCATCGGGTCGACACCGAGGGAATCTTGCGCTGGGTTGGGCCCGTAACTTGTGCTAAGATGTTGCTATGGGCTAGCCTATCACAGCCAGGTGAAAATGTCCCTCGGTCAAACCCCGTCCGGTGAAAGTCAAAGGGGTAGATCCGCTCGGTGAACAGTGTCAGGGTTAGACGGGACGAGGGACCTGGGGGTGGCAATGCCGCCAGGTCTTGCGCTGGGCCCTCTTACGGTGTGAAACTATGACATCAGGTCAATACCGAGGGAATCTTGCGGTGGGTTGGGCCCGGACTTTGATCCGAAGTGTACCTATGGGCTGGCCTTTCAAAGCAAGGTGGAAATGTCCCTCAGTCAAACCCCATCCGATGAAAGTCAAAGGGGTAGATCCGTCCGGTCCACTATGCTAGGGTTTTACGGGACGAGGGGCTTCGGGGGTAGCTATGCCACCAAAACACAGCACGGTCCCCCCTACATGTGTGAAAGTATTGTGTCTAGCGTAGACGCCCTTATTGGGGCTCCGGTCGAGTGTGCCCCCATCCACGGACGGCACTGCCGTCGTCACATGTGGAGGGGGGAAACGTGCGCATCGGGTCGAGACGGAGCGAATCTAATGGGGGGTGGGTCTGAGACCATGTTCGGGGATGTTCCTACGGGCTGTCCTATCTCAACGAGGTGGAAGAGTCCACTGGTCAACGGACGTCCAGCGAAAGTCAAATGCCCAGATCACCGGGTCAACGGGGCTAAGGTTTAGTCCGGTCGAAGGGTAGCTATGCCGTCAGGTATTTCGCTGGGCCCTCCTACACGTCCGGAAGTGCGGTGGCGGGTGCAAGCACCCAACACGGGGCTCCATGGTGTGGCCCCTTCACCGATGTCGCCACCTTCGTCTCATGAAGGGGGGCGACGGCCACGTCGGGCAGTAACGGAGGGAATCATGCGCTGGGTTGTGCCCGGACCATGGTACGAAGTGTACCTAGGGGCTTGGCTATCACATCCAGATGAAAATGTCCATCGTTTGAACCCCGTCTGCCAAAAGTCAAAGGGTTAGATCTCGTGGTCAACCACTCCAGGGTTAGGCGGGACGGTGGCCCTGGGGGTGTAGCAATGCCACCGGAGCGTCACACTGGGCCCTCATACATGCCTTAAGGTGTGGTGGCATGTTTGAAGAGGCGGCACACGTCTCCGGGGTGTGGCCCCCCACATGGACGGCGCCGCCACCGGCACCTGGCGGGGGGAAATGGCTTCGACGGGTCTATACGGAGGTGACCTTGCTATGGGTTTGGCCCAGACATTGCTCCCAAGTGTTCCTATGGGTTGACCTACCACAACCGGGTGGAGATATGCACTGGTCAAAGCTCGTCTGGGGAAAGTCAAAGGGTTATATCTCGTGGTTAACCGCGCCAGGGTTAGACGGGACAGGTGTAGTTTGGGGTGGGGGTAGCTATGCCGCCAGGTCTTTAGCTGGGCCCTCCTACATGTCCAGAAGTGCGGTGGTGGGTGCAAGCACCCGACACGAGGCTCCGTGGTGTGACTGTTGGGAGACGTAGTAGTAAATCAAAAATTTCCTACGCGTTCACCAAGATCCATCTATGGAGAAACCAGCAACGAGCAAGGGGAGAGTGGATCTTCATACCTTTGAAGATCGCTAAGCGGAAGCGTTACAAGAACGCGGTTGATGGAGTCGTACTCGCAGCGATTCAGATCGCGGTAGATCCGATCAAGTGCCGAACGGACGGCACCTCCGCGTTCAACACACGTGCAGCCCGGTGACGTCTCCAACACCTTGATCCAGCAAGGAGGAAGGAGAGGTTGGGGAAGGGCTCCAACAGCAGCACGACGGTGTGGTGGTGGTGGAGTAGCAAGGTATTCCGACAGGGCTTCGCCTAAGCGCTGCGGAGGAGGAAGAAGAGAGGTAGGGCTTCGCCGTGAGAGAGAGAGATCAAATCTTGTCTCAAAACATCCAAAACCTCAAGTATATATAGGAGGAGGGACGTGGAGGGCTGGCTTGGCCTCTACTCCAAAGAGGAGATGGCCGGCCGAATTAAAGGGAGAGTCCACCTCCCACAAGGGAGGTGGATCTCCTCCTTTTAAATCCTTTTTGCCTTATCTCCTTATCTCCAGCCGCATGGGCCTTTAGCAAAAGTCTTTACCAGCCCAATAAGGGCTGGCACACTTTATCTAACAGCCCATGTGGTCCTTTGGTCGTCACACCCCTCCCGGCGGTCCTCCGGCACCCTCCCGGTACTCCCGGTACACTACCGATGAGCCCGAAAACTTTCCGGTGACCAAAACTGGACTTCCTATATATCAATCTTTACCTCCGGACCATTCCGGAGCTCCTCGTGACGTCCGGGATCTCATCCGGGACTCCGAACAACCTTCGGTAATCACGTATACCATTTCCCTATAACCCTAGCGTCATCGAACCTTAAGTGTGTAGACCCTACGGGTTCGGGAGACACGTAGACATGACCGAGACACCTCTCCGGTCAATAACCAACAGCGGGATCTGGATACCCATGTTGGCTCCCACGTACTCCACGATGATCTCATCGGATGAACCACGATGTCGGGGATTCAATCAATCCCGTATACAATTCCCTTTGTCTATCGGTATGGTACTTGCCCGAGATTCGATCGTCGGTATCCCCATACCTTGTTCAATCTCGTTACTGGCAAGTCTCTTTACTCGTTCCGTAATACATCATCCCGTGGCTAACTCCTTAGTCACATTGAGCTCATTATGATGATGTCTTACCGAGTGGGCCCAGAGATACCTCTCCGTCACACGGAGTGACAAATCCCAGTCTCGATTCGTGCCAACCCAACAGATACTTTCGGAGATACCCGTAGCGTACCTTTATAGCCACCCAGTTACGTTGTGACGTTTGGCACACCCAAAGCATTCCTACGGTATCCGGGAGTTGCACAATCTCATGGTCTAAGGAAACGATACTTGACATTGAAAAGCTTTAGCAAACGAACTACACGATCTTGTGCTATGCTTAGGATTGGGTCTTGTCCATCACATCATTCTCCTAATGATGTGATCCCGTTATCAACGACATCCAATGTCCATGGCCATGAAACTGTGACCATCTATTGATCAACGAGCTAGCCAACTAGAGGCTTACTAGGGACATGTTGTGGTCTATGTATTCACACATGTATTACGGTTTCCGGTTAACACAATTATAGCATGAACAATAGACAATTATCATGAACAAGGAAATACAATAATAACCATTTTATTATTGCCTCTAGGGCATATTTCCAACAGTCTCCCACTTGCACTAGAGTCAATAATCTAGTTCACATCACCATGTGATTAACACTTACATCACCATGTGATCATATCATCATGTGATTAACACCCAATAAGTTCTGGGGTTTGTTCATGTTCTGCTCGTGAAAGAGGTTTTAGTCAACGGGTCTGCGACATTCAGATCCGTGTGTACCTTACAAACTTTCCATGTCATATTTGTAGATACTGCTCCCACGCTCCACTTGGAGCTATTCCAAATGGCTGCTCCACTATACGTAGCTGGATTTCTACTAAGAGTCATCCGGATTGGTTTTAAAGCTTGCATCATCGTAACACTTTACGATGAACTCTTTATCACCTCCATAATCGAGAAATATTTCCTTAGTTCTCAAGTTACTAAGGCTAACTTTGACCGCTGTCTAGTGATCCACTCTTGGATTACTCTTGTACCCCTTGACAGACTCATGGCAAGGCACACACAAGTGCGGTACACAGCATGGCATACTATATAGAGCCTATGGCTAAAGCATAGGAGATGACACTCATCTCTTCTTTATCTTCTGCCGTGGTCGGGTATTGAGTCTTACTCAATTTCACACCTTACAATACAGTCAAGAACTCCTTCTTTGACCCATCTATTTTGAACTCCTTCAAAAACTTGTCAAGGTATGTCTTCGTCGAAAAAACTTATCAAGCGAATAGATCTATCCCTATAGATCTTGATGCTCAATAAAATAGTAGCTTTATCTGGGTCTTCCTTTGAAAAACAAAACTTTTCAAACAACCCTTCATGCTCTTCCAGAAATTCTACATCATTTCCGATCAATAATATGTCAACTACATATTCTTATAAGAAATTCTATAGTGCTCCCACTCACTTTCTTGCAAATACAAGTTTCTCATAAACTTTGTATAAACTTAAACACTTTGATCACCTCATCAAAGCATATATTCCAACTCCGAGATGCTTGCTCCAGTCCATAGAAGGATCGCTGGAGTTTGCATATTATTAGCATCCTTAGGATTGACAAAACCTTCTGGTTGTATCACATACAACTCTTCCTCACAGAAACCATTACGGAAACCTTGTTTTGTCATCCATCTGCCAGATTTCATAATCGAAAAATGCAGCAACTGCTAACAAAATTTTAATAGACTTTTAGCATCACTACAGATGAGACAATCTCATCACAGTCAACTCCTTGAACTTGGCGGAAACTTCTTTGCGACAAGTCGAGCTTTATAAACGGTGATATTTCACCATTAGCGTCTATGATTATCTCAAAGGTCCATTTGTACTCAATGACCCGCCATTCAACAGGCAAGTCTACCAAAGTCCATACTTGGTTTTCATACATGGATCCTTTCTCGGATTTCATGGCTCCTAGCCATTTGTTGGAATCCGGGCCCACCATCGCTTCTCCATAGTTCGTAGGTTCATCATTGTCCAACAACATGATTTCCAAGACAGGGTTGTCGTACTACTCAGGAGCAGTACGCGTCCTTGTCGACCTACGAGGTTCGATAGTGACTTGATCCGAAGCTTCATGATCATCATCATTAACTTCCTTTTCAACTGAGTAGGCTCTACAGAAACATCTTTCTGTGTTGCGCTATTCTCTGGTTGAAACAAAGGTTCAACAATGTTATCAAGTTCTATCTTCCTCCCACTCAATTCTTTCGAGAGAAACTCTTTCTCAAGAAAGGACCCATTCTTAGCAACAAACACATTTTGCGCTTGGATCTGAAATAGAAGGTATACCCAATGTCTCATTAAGGTATTCTATGAAGATGCATTTGTCTGCTTTGGGTTCGAGCTCACTATGTGAAAAACCCATTTTCACATAAGCGTCGCAGCCCCAAATACTAAGAAATGACAGCTTAGGCTTCTATCAAACAATAATTCACATGGTGTCATCTCAACAGACTTAGATGGTGCCCTATTAAAGTGAATGGATTTGTCTTTAATGCATAACCCCATAATGATAGTGGTAAAACGATAAGAGACATCATAGTACTCACTATATCCAATAGAGCACGACTATGACGTTCGAACACACCATCACACTATGGTGTTCCAGGAGGCGTGAGCTGTGAAACAATTTCCACATTGTCTAAAATTGCATACCAAACTCGTAACTTAGATATCACCTCCATGATCATATCATAGACATTTATCTTCTTGTCACGATGATCTTTAACTTCACTTTGAAACTCCTTGAACCTTTCAAACATTTCAGATTCGTGTTTCATTAAGTAAATATCCCCATATTTACTCAAATCATCAGTGAAGGTAAAGAAAAACAACGATATCCACTGTGTGTTTTAACACTCATTGGACCACATACATCAACATGTATTAATTCCAATAAGCCACTTGCCCGCTCCATCATATTGGATGACGGGGTCTCAGTCATCTTGCCCAAGAGGCATGGCTCGCATGTCTCAACCGATTCGAAATCGAGTGAGTCAAAAAATCCATCATCATGGAGTTTCTTCATGCGATTTATACCAATATGACATTACGTGGCAGTGCCACAAGCATGTGGTACTATCATTATTAACTTTGTATCTTTTGGTACCAATGTTATGAATATGTGTACTACTACGATCATGATTTGATAAACCATTTCGAGTGGGTGCATGACCATTGAAGGCATTATCCATGTAAACAGAATAACCATTATTCTCTAACTTATATGAATAACCGTATCGCACTAATCATGATCTAATCACGTTCATGCTCAACGCAAACACCAAATAACATTTATTTAGGTTTATCACAAATCCTGAAGGTAGAGAGAGCGTGCGATGGTGATCACATCAATCTTGGAAATACTTCCAACACACATCGTCACCTTTCACCTAGCTAGTCTCCATTTACTCCGTAGCTTTTATTTCAAGTTGCTAACACTTAGTAACCGAACCGGTATCCAATACCCAGGTGCTACTAGGAGTACCAGCAAGGTACACATCACTAACACGTATATCAAATATACTTCCATTGACATTACCAGCCTTCTTATCTACCAAGCATCTAGGGGTTTTCCGCTTCAGCGAACATTCTCCTCATAACAGAAGCACTTAGTCTCGGGTTCGGGCTCAACCTTGGGTTTCTTCACTAGAGCAACAACTGGCTTGCCATTCCTGAAGTTTTCCGTTCTTGCCCTTGCCCCTTTTGAAACTAGTGGTTTCACTTAACCATCAACACTTGATGCTCCTTCTTGATTTCTACCTTCGTGGTGTCAAACATCACGAACAACTCAGGGATCATCTTATCCATCCCTGGCATGTTATAGTTCATCACGAAGCTCTAGTAGCTTGGTGGCAGTGACTTGGAGAACTGCATTAATCACTATCTCATCTGGAAGATTAACTCCCACTTGATTCAAGTGATTGTAGCACCCAGACAATCTGAGCACACGCTCAGCGATTGAGCTATTCTCCTTTATCTTGCAGACAAAGAATCTTGTTGGAGGTCTCATACCTCTCAACATAGGCACGAGCCTGAGATCACAATCTCAGCTCCTAGAGCATCTCATATGTTCCGTGACGTTCAAAACGTTTTGGAGCCTCAATTCTAAGCCGTAATGCATGACGCACTGAACTATCACGTAGTCATCAAAAAGTGCCTGTCATATGTTCACAACATCTACAGACAACGCTTGAGGGAGTGATGCAGTTAGCGGTACATCAAAAACATAAGCTTTCTGTGCAGCAATGAGGACAATCCTCAGATCACGGACCCAATCCGCATTATTGCTACCATCAACTTTCAACTTACTTTTCTCTAGGATTGTATCAATAAAACTGGGGAGCTACAGCGCGAGCTATCTACGACATAATTTGCAAGGACATTTTTAGACTAAGTTCATGATAATTAAGTTCATTTAATCAAATTATTAATGAACTCCCACTTAGATAGACATCTCTCTAGTCTTCCAAGTGATACATGATCCATGTCAACTAGCCCGTGTCCGATCATCACGTGAGACGGACTAGTCATCCATGGTGAACATCTCTATGTTGATCGTATCTTCTATACGACTCATGTTCGACCTTTCGGTCTTCCGTGTTCCGAGGCCATGTCTGTACATGCTAGGCTCGTCAAGTCAACCTAAGTGTTTCGCATGTGTAAATCTGGCTTACACCCGTTGTATGCGAACGTTAGAACCTATCACACCCGATCATCACGTGGTGCTTCGGAACGACGATCCTTAGCAACGGTGCACAGTTAGGGTGAACACCTTTCTTGAAATTTTATTGAGAGATCATCTTATTTACTACCGTCGTTCTATGCAAATAAGATGTAAACATGATAAACATCACATGCAATCAATATAGTGACATGATATGGCCAATATCATCTTGCTCCTTTGATCTCCATCTTCGGGGCACCATGATCATCACTGTCACCGGCACGACACCATGATCTCCATCATCATGATCTCCATCATTGTGTCTTCATGAAGTTGTCTCGCCAACTATTACTTCTACTACTACAGCTAACGTTTCGCAATAAAGTAAAGTAATTACATGGCGTTTATGATTGACACGCAGGTCATACAATAATATAAGACAACTCCTATGGCTCCTGCCGGTTGTCATAGTCATCGACATGCAAGTCGTGAACCCTATTACAAGAACATGATCAATCTCATACATCACAATGCATCACATCACATCCTTTTGGCCATATCACATCACACGGCATATGCTGCAAAAACAAGTTAGACGTCCTCTAATTTGTAGTTGCAAGTTTTTACGTGGTTGCTATAGGTTTCTAGCAAGAACGTTTCTTACCTACGTCAACACCACAACGTGATTTGACAATTGCTATTTACCCTTCATAAGGACCCTTTTCATCGAATCCGATCCGACTAAGGTAGGAGAGACAGACACCCGCTAGCCACCTTATGCATCTAGTGCATGTCAGGCGGTGGAACCGGTCTCACGTAAGCGTACGTGTAAAGTTGGTCCGGGCCGCTTCATCCCACAATACCGCCGAATCAAGATAAGACTAGTAGTGGCAAGCAAATTAACAAACTCGACGCCCACAACTGCTTTGTGTTCTACTCGTGCATAGATTCTACGCATAGACCTAGCTCTGATACCACTGTTGGGAGACGTAGTAGTAAATCAAAAATTTCCTACGCGTTCACCAAGATCCATCTATGGAGAAACCAGCAACGAGCAAGGGGAGAGTGGATCTTCATACCTTTGAAGATCGCTAAGCGGAAGCGTTACAAGAACGCGGTTGATGGAGTCGTACTCGCAGCGATTCAGATCGCGGTAGATCCGATCAAGTGCCGAACGGACGGCACCTCCGCGTTCAACACACGTGCAGCCCGGTGACGTCTCCAACACCTTGATCCAGCAAGGAGGAAGGAGAGGTTGGGGAAGGGCTCCAACAGCAGCACGACGGTGTGGTGGTGGTGGAGTAGCAAGGTATTCCGACAGGGCTTCGCCTAAGCGCTGCGGAGGAGGAAGAAGAGAGGTAGGGCTTCGCCGTGAGAGAGAGAGATCAAATCTTGTCTCAAAACATCCAAAACCTCAAGTATATATAGGAGGAGGGACGTGGAGGGCTGGCTTGGCCTCTACTCCAAAGAGGAGATGGCCGGCCGAATTAAAGGGAGAGTCCACCTCCCACAAGGGAGGTGGATCTCCTCCTTTTAAATCCTTTTTGCCTTATCTCCTTATCTCCAGCCGCATGGGCCTTTAGCAAAAGTCTTTACCAGCCCAATAAGGGCTGGCACACTTTATCTAACAGCCCATGTGGTCCTTTGGTCGTCACACCCCTCCCGGGGGTCCTCCGGCACCCTCCCGGTACTCCCGGTACACTACCGATGAGCCCGAAAACTTTCCGGTGACCAAAACTGGACTTCCTATATATCAATATTTACCTCCGGACCATTCCGGAGCTCCTCGTGACGTCCGGGATCTCATCCGGGACTCCGAACAACCTTCGGTAATCACGTATACCATTTCCCTATAACCCTAGCGTCATCGAACCTTAAGTGTGTAGACCCTACGGGTTCGGGAGACACGTAGACATGACCGAGACACCTCTCCGGTCAATAACCAACAGCGGGATCTGGATACCCATGTTGGCTCCCACGTACTCCACGATGATCTCATCGGATGAACCACGATGTCGGGGATTCAATCAATCCCGTATACAATTCCCTTTGTCTATCGGTATGGTACTTGCCCGAGATTCGATCGTCGGTATCCCCATACCTTGTTCAATCTCGTTACTGGCAAGTCTCTTTACTCGTTCCGTAATACATCATCCCGTGGCTAACTCCTTAGTCACATTGAGCTCATTATGATGATGTCTTACCGAGTGGGCCCAGAGATACCTCTCCGTCACACAGAGTGACAAATCCCAGTCTCGATTCGTGCCAACCCAACAGATACTTTCGGAGATACCCGTAGCGTACCTTTATAGCCACCCAGTTACGTTGTGACGTTTGGCACACCCAAAGCATTCCTACGGTATCCGGGAGTTGCACAATCTCATGGTCTAAGGAAACGATACTTGACATTGAAAAGCTTTAGCAAACGAACTACACGATCTTGTGCTATGCTTAGGATTGGGTCTTGTCCATCACATCATTCTCCTAATGATGTGATCCCGTTATCAACGACATCCAATGTCCATGGCCATGAAACTGTGACCATCTATTGATCAACGAGCTAGCCAACTAGAGGCTTACTAGGGACATGTTGTGGTCTATGTATTCACACATGTATTACGGTTTCCGGTTAACACAATTATAGCATGAACAATAGACAATTATCATGAACAAGGAAATACAATAATAACCATTTTATTATTGCCTCTAGGGCATATTTCCAACAGTGACCCCCTCACCGACGTCGTCGCTGCCGTCGCATGGAGAGGGGGAACAACCACGTCTAGCAGACTGGGCCGAACAGACACGCGTGGTGTGTCTATGTATGTTTATATTTAGATAAGACACATTTAAATTAATCAAATTTCTATTTAGGAAAAAAATAAAAAAATATAAGAAATAAAAAAATTGAAAAAAGCTAGGTCGATGGCAAAGCCGTCGGCATAGCTCCTTTTTCCATTTTTCCTTTTATTTTATTCATTTTATCCCCTCGCATCTCTTCCTGTCCACTCAATCTCTCCACCCGCACCCACGCCGCCGCCTCCCCCACCCGCCCCGGCCACCCCGCCGGCCCCACCGTCACCCCGGCCTCTTCCCGACCCCGCCGCCGCCTCCCCCACCTGCCCCGGCCACCCCGCCAGCCGCACCGCCGCCTCAGCCTCCTCTCGACCCCACCGCCGCCTCCTTCACCACACCCGACCACCCCGCCAGCCGCACCACCGCCCCGGCCTCCTCCTGACCCCACCGCCGCCTAGGCCTCCCCCCGACGCTGCGCGCCGGCCGCCCCAACCACGGCTAGTCGCGACTCTGCCCGGCCCGCGCCCCGGCCCGACCGGCCATGCTGCTAGGGGCGCCGTCCGCCCCGACCATGGCTGGCCGCGGCTCTGCACGGCCCCACCCCGGCCCTCTCGGACCCGGCCTCTGCCTCACCAGCCCTCCACCAGCCTTCCACCGCCGGCCCTTGCCACCCCCTCGTAGTGAGCTAGCATTCCTCTTTTTTCATTTTTTGCATTATTTTGCTACTTTTGGATGGATGAACGGATGCATGGATGGATGTTGGATGTTGTTAGGTTGATAGATGGATGTTGTTAGGTTGATAGATGGATGTTGTTAGGTTGTTGTTCATAGTTATGTATTAGATGGATGGATGCATTATGTATGATGATAGTTAGATGATAGATGAATTGATGATAGTTAGAAATGCAAGAAATGCAAAAATTTAACAAAATGCAAGAAATGCAAATGATAGATGATGATGTTGATGATGATAGACGATGATGTTGATGATGATGATTTTTTTATGCTCCGATGATTGTTAGGTGATGATAGATGATGATGATGATGAAGATATTATGATGTTCTTAATTTTGGTCACGGTACAATTTGCAGATTGTGTGGTGTTCCATCTCGGTGGAGTGGTCGTCGTAGGAGCTCTTGGTCCCCGATCATCCCTCCGCTGTTGGATTACTTCCTCTACAGCCGAGGGTGATCTACGAATCATGCCAGTAGAATTTATTTTCATGTCAAGTCGCGTAACCTAGGTGTCTCCCGTTCGAAAGGATTGTATCGATAAATATGCATTCAATTGCATATTTATCACCGCAGCTCTTTCGGGTTGTCCGGCGTTTTCCACGAACAACCTGAGGATGCGTAGATTGGGTACGTTGTCCATGCTCTACCCCGTTCCAAGACAGGATTTCGGCGGTGCCTCCCCTTTGTTCTCCGAAGCACATTCTCTCGGCTATTTGCCGAGACGTGTATCTGGAGAACAGCGGGGAGGTGCTGCCGAAATTTTGTCTTGGAACTGGGTAGAGCATGAAGAACGTACTCAATCTACACATCCTCGGGTGGGATTAGGACCCTCTTTACCTATTAGAAATGTAGGTGGATTCAGTGCCGTCAACGTGGTAGAAAATAAATATTTGATGTGATTATTTCAAATCAAATCTTAATTTTGTTGTGTGGCTCCCAATAAAGCAGAGGATGGCAGATAATCAGTGGATGTATAGTGGTTTTACCCGTGGCCCCCATGGGAATCGAGTAACACTTGAGTGGATTGCCAAAACCGTGATGTGTTTTTGAGGGAGACATTCCGTGGTCCAATGAGAATGATCCCACATTTCCCATGTGCGAGATGTGGCAGATGTCACTCTAAAGGCAAGGATGAAATGACCTAGCACCTTCACACGCACGGATATACGAAAAACATTGACATGCCAATAAACTTTGCCGAGCGGGACCGTAGTAGAGAGGAGGTGATGCATCAATGCATAGGTGGTTATGTGGATGACGGGGTCAGAGACATGCTAGATGATGTCATTGCTACAGAGGCTACACATGCGACACCTTCAAACAATGAACTAGAGGAGCCAGAGGAGGCGGGGCAGCCGGAGGCAACCGCAAAGTCCTTCTTGGAGATCTTGGCTTCGTCAAAGAAGCCTCTTTATGCGGGTGCCAAACTCTCAAAGCTAGATGCCATCTCGCAACTAATGGCAGTTAAGGCTGAGTACGGCTGTAGCCAAGCTTGCATCAAAGCTTTCCTGGGAGTAGGGGCTAACAGTCTTCCCGATGGTCATGAACTGCCGGAAAGCATGTACGCCACGAAGAAAATCATGAAGACACTCTCTATGGATTATGAGAAAATACATGTCTGTCCGAAGAATTGCTTCTTATTTAGGCACGAGTATGCAGATGACAAGTATTGTAGGAAGTGTGGTTCCTCTCGGTACCTTGAGGTGGTTAGTAAGGATGGTCAAAAGAGGCAGCTTCGCATCCCCGCAATGGTTCTTCGATATCTTCATTTCATAAAAATACTGCAGTGCCTTTTCATCACGGAGGAGTCTGCCAAAATGATGAAGTGGCACAAGCAAGGGAAAAGGTACCATCCAAACAAAATCGTACATCCATCGGGAGGTGAAGCATGGAAGTCATTCGATAAAGAATACCCCGAGGAAGCAGCCGAGGATGGGAATGTCAGAGTTGCAATAGCAGGTGATGGGGTCAATCCATATGGTATGTTGTCCAATTCATACAGTTGCTGGCCCATGTTTGTTATTCCGCTCAATCTCCCTCCCGGTGTCCTTATGCAACGCGATGCCATGTTCTTGTCGTTGATCATTCCAGGGCCCGAATACCCGGAGAAGAATTTGGGAGTGTTAATGCAGCCGCTGGTGTATGATTTGCACCATTCTTGGTACTTCCCAAGGTTGACATACGACCGAAATCTGCAGAAAATTTCTTGATGAAAGTTTGGTTGATGTGTTGCATGCATGACTTTCCCGGCTACGCCCTATTCTGCGAGTGGTGTACAAGTGGTAAGCCCATGCCCAGTGTGCATGCATGCTCTACGTTTTATTTGGCTGCAGAAGGGTCACAAGTATGTAGCCTTTGACCAACACAGCCAGTTCCTCCCTCCAGACCATCTAGACAGGGAAGACAAGAAGAACTTCACGAAAGGTCGGGTTGCCCATGAAGTAAACGAGATTCCAACATTTTTGAGGGCAGATGTTCTTGCTCAGCTAAAAGCTCTCAAGCCTGCAGTCAAAGGGAAAGGAAAAGGCAAACGCTTCGAGGTATATGGTGATACACACAACTGGACTCACATTAGACCCTTCATGAAGCTTCCCTATTTCAAGGACCTCAAACTTCCTTATAACATCGATGTGATGCACACCGAAAAGAATGTCGCAGAGTCCCTTTTTCGCATGATCCTCAACATTCCTGATAAGACAAAGGATAACGTTCAAGCTAGAGTCGATCAACAAATTTTTTTGATAGACCATGTCTAAACATGCAACCTCCCACAAGCGGTCAAAGAAACTGGTTCAAGCCAGAGGCTGACTTCGTCCATAAACCGCTAGAAAAGAAGGAGGTACTTATGTGGCTCAAACACATTATGAAGTTCACTGATGGTTATGCTGTTGTGGAACGTAGCATGGGAAACAAAAAATTTCCTACGCACACGCAGATCTATCCATGGTGATGAGCATCTACGAGAGGGAGAGTACATCTACATACCCTTGTAGATCGCTAAGCAGGAAGCGTTAAGAAACGCGGTTGGTGTAGTCGAATGTCTTCGCGATCCAGATCGTCGTGCGTCCCGCGATCCAATAACGATCCGTCCCACGATCCAATCACAATCCGTCTCGCGGTCTGATCACGATCCATCGCACGAACTTGATCACGATCCGTCCCACGAACTTGATCATGATCCTTCCGATCTAGCACCGAACTGACGACACCTCCGCGTTCAGCACTCGTACAACTTGATGACGATCTCCACAGTATTGATCCAGGAAGAAGGAGTGGATAGGAAGAAGAGTTCTCCGGCAGCCTGACGGCGCTCCGGCGATGGTGGTGGAGCAATTCCGGCAGGGCTTCGCCTAAGCACTGTAGAAAACCGATCTAGAGGAGAAACTATGCACTGGAGGAATGGGTAGCACGTGGCTGAAAATCTCAGGCAAAAACCCTAAAACCTCCATTATATATAAGAGGATAGGAGGAGAGGAGGCAGCCTTGTCTTCCAAGGCTAGCTGGTTCGGCCGAACCTACTAGGAGAGGAGGATTCCTCCTCCAATCCTAGTAGGACTAGGATTGCTCCTTTTTGCCTTTTTTCCACCTTTTCCTATTGGGTTTTCTTCCTCCAACCACATGGGCCTCTTGTGGTTGTTCCAACAGCCCACTAAGGGCTGGTTTCCACTCTCCCACAGACCATGTAGCCTCTTGGGTCGAAATACCCCTCCCGGAGGTCTCCCGGTACACTCCCGGCACTCCCGGTACACTACCGATGAGCCCGAAACTTTTCCGGCGACCAAAACAGGACTTCCTATATATGAATCTTTAACTCCGGACCATTCCGGAGCTCCTCGTGACGTACGGGATATCATCCGAGACTCCTAACAAACTTCGGTCACCACCATACATAACTCTATACTACCGAAACGTCACCAAACCTTAAGTGTGCAGACCCTGTGGGTTCGAGAACTATGTAGACATGACCGAGACACCTCTACGGTCAATAACCAATGGAGGGACCTAGATGTCCACATTGGTTCCTACATATTCTACGAATATCTTTATTGGTCGAACCTCTATGTCAAGGATTCAGTTAAACCCGTATGATGTTCCCTTTGTTCTTCGGTATGCTACTTGCCCGAGATTCGATCGTCGGTATCTCCATACCTAGTTCAACCTCGTTACTGGCAAGTCTCTTTACTCGTTCCGTAATACAAGATCTCGCAACTAACACTTAGTCACATTGCTTGCAAGGCTTATTGTGATGTTGTATTACCGAGTGGGCCCTGAGATACCTCTCCGTCACACGGAGTAACAAATCCCAGTCTTGATCCATGCCAACTCAACAGACACCCTCGGAGACACCTGTAGAGCACCTTTATAGTCACCCAGTTACGTTGCAACCTTTGATACACACAAGGTACTCCTCCGATATCTGTGAGTTGCATGATCTCATGGTCATAGGAACATATACTTGACAAGCAGAAAACAGTAGCAATAAACTGACACGATCATAAGCTACGTTTGTAGTTTGGGTCTTGTCCATCACATTATTCTCCTAATGATGTGATCCCGTTATCAAATGACATCTCATGTCCATGGCTAGGAAACCTTAACCATCTTTCGTTCAACGAGCTAGTTCACTAGAGGCATACTAGGGACATTGTGTTTGTCTATGTACCACACATGTATCCATGTTTCCGTTTAATACAATTATAGCATGGATAATAAACGATTATCATGAACGAGGAAATACAATAATAAACAGTTTATTTATTGCCTCTAGGGCATATTTCCAACAGTCTCCCACTTGGACTAGAGTCAATAATCTAGTTCACATCACTATGTGATTTACATTGTAATGAATCGAACACCCATGCAGTTCTTGTGTTGATCATGTTTAGCCCTTGGAAGAGGTTTGGTCAACGGGTCTGCAACATTCAGATTTGTGTGCACTTTGCAAATATTTATGTCTTTCTCCACGATGTAATCGCGGATGGATTTGAAGCGTCGCTTTATGTGTCTGGTCCTCTTGTGAAACCTTGGTTCCTTGGCCAGAGCAATGGCACTAGTGTTGTCACAGAACAGGATCATTGGATTCAGTGCACTGGGCACTACTCCAAGATCTGTCATGAACTGCTTCAGCCAAACACCTTCCTTCGCCGCCTCCGAGGCTGCGATGTATTCCGCTGCGCACGTAGAATCAACTACCACGCTTTGCTTGGAACTGCACCAGCTTACCGCTCCCCCGTTAAGAATAACTACGTATCCGGTTTGCGACTTGGAGTCGTCCAGATCAGTGTCAAAGCTTGCATCGCCGTAACCCTTTACGACGAGCTCTTCATCACCCACATAAACGAGAAACATTTCCTTAGTCCTTTTCAGGTACTTAAGGATATTCTCGACCGCTTGCCAGTGCTCCATTCCAGGATCACTTTGAAACCTTCCGGCCATACTTATGGCAAGGCTGACATCGGGTCTTGTGCACAACATTGCATACATGATAGAGCCTATGGCTGAAGCATAGGGGATGACACTCATCTTTTCTCTATCTTCTGCAGTTACTGGATATTGAGTCTTACTCAACTTTACACCTTGTAACACAGGCAAGAACCCCTTCTTGGACTGTTCCATTTTGAACTTCTTCAAAACTTTATCAAGGTATGTGCTCTGTGAAAGTGCTATTAAGCCTCTCGATCTATCTCTATAGATCTTAATGCCTAATATGAAAGCAGCTTCTCCTAGGTCCTTCATTGAAAAACTCTTGTTCAAATATTCTTTCACGCTTTCCAGCATTTCTATATTGTTTCCAATCAGCAATATGTCATCCACATATAATACTAGAAACGCTATAGAGCTCCCACTCACTTTCTTGTAAATACAAGCTTCTCCGTAAACTTGTATAAACTCAAACACTTTGATCACCTCATCAAAGCACTTATTCCAACTCCGAGATGCTTGCACCAGTCCATAAATGGATCGCTGGAGTTTGCAAACTTTGTCAGCATTCTCTGGATCGACAAAACCTTCGGGTTGCATCATATACAACTCTTCCTCAAGGAAACCGTTGTGGAACGCTGTTTTGACATCCATCTCCCAAATTTCAATATTCGAAATAAGCAGCTATTGCTAAAATGATTCTGACAGACTTAAGCATCGCTACGAGTGAGAAAGTCTCATCGTAGTCAACTCCTTGAACTTGTGAAAAACCCTTTGCCACAAGTCGAGCTTTATAGACGGTGACATTACCGTCCGCGTGTGTCTTCTTCTTAAAGATCCATTTGTTCTGAATGGCCTTTCGCCCTTCAGGTAATACTTCCAAAGTCCATACTTTGTTTTCATACATGGATCCCATCTCGGATTTCATGGCCTCTAACCATTTCTCGGAATCCGGGCCCATCACTGCTCCTCCATAGCTCGTAGGTTCATTGTTGTCCAATAACATGACCTCCAAGACAGGGTTGCCGTACCACTCAGGGGTAGTACGCGGCCTTGTCGACCTACGAGGTTCAATAGCAGCTTGATCCGAAGCTTCATGATCATCATCATTAACTTCCTCTTCTACCGTCGTAGGTTCCACAAAAACAGCTTTCTGTGCTGCGCTACTTTCTGGTTGAAGTAAAGGTTCAATAACCTCATCAAGCTCTATTTTCCTCCCACTCAATTCTTTCGAGAGAAACTCTTTCTCAAGAAATGTTCCGTTCTTAGCGACAAACACTTTGCCTTTGGACCTGAGATAGAAGGTATACCCGACTGTCTCTTTCGGGTATCCTATGAAGATGCATTTCTCCACTTTGGGTTCCAGCTTTTCAGGCTGAAGATTTTTGACATAAGCATCACATCCCCAAACTTTAAGAAACGACAACTTTGGCTTCTTGCCAAACCATAGTTCATATGGCGTCGTCTCAACGGATTTTTATGGTGCCCTATTTAAAGTGAATGCAACTGTCTCTAATGCATAACCCCAAAACGATAGTGGTAAAACAGCAAGAGACATCATAGAACGCACCATATCTAATAAGGTTCAATTACGATGTTTGGACACACTATTACGCTGTGGTGTTCCGGGCGGTGTCAACTGTGAAACAATTCCACACTGTCTTAAGTGACTGCCAAACTCATAACTCAGACATTCACCTTCTCGATCAGATCGTAGGAACTTAATCTTCTTGTTACGATGATTCTCAACTTCACTCTGAAATTGCTTGAACTTTTCAAACGTCTTAGACTTGTGTTTCATTAAGTAAATATACCCATATCTACTTAAGTCATCAGTGAAGGTGAGAAAATAACAATATCCACCACGCGTTGTAACATTCATCGGACCGCACACATCAGTATGTATGATTTCCAATAAGTCACTCGCCCGTTCCATTGTTCCAGAGAACGGCGTTTTAGTCATCTTGCCCGTGAGGCATGGTTCACATGTGTCAAGTGATTCAAAATCAAGTGACTCCAAAAGTCCATCAGCATGGAGCTTCCTCATGCGTTTAACACCAATATGACCTAAACGGTAGTGCCACAAGAAAGTGGTACTATCATTATCAACTCTACATCTTTTCGCATCAATGTTATGAACATGTGTGTCATCACTATCAAGATTCAATATGAATAAAACCCTAACATTGGGTGCATGACCATAAAAGATATTACTCATATAAATAGAACAACCTTTATTCTCTGATTTAAATGAGTAACCGTCTCGCAATAAACAAGATCCAGATATAATGTTCATGCTTAACGCAGGCACTAAATAACAATTATTCAGGTTCATCACTAATCCCGATGGTAATCGAAGAGAGAGCGTGCTGACGGAGATCACATCAACCTTGGAACCATTTCCCACGCGCATCGTCACTTCGTCCTTTGCTAGCCTTCGTTTATTCCGTAGTTCCTGTTCTGAGTTGCAAATGTGAGCAACCGAACCGGTATCAAATACCCAGGCACTACTACGAGAGCTAGTAAGGTACACATCAATAACATGTATATCATATATACCTTGTTTGTCGTTGGCCGCCTTCTTGTCAGCCAGGTACTTGGGGCAGTTCCGCTTGCAGTGACCAGTTCCCTTGCAATGAAAGCACTTAGTTTCTGGCTTGGGTCCATGCTTGGGCTTCTTTGCAGGAGTATCAACTGCTTTGACATCCTTCTTGGTTTTACCCTTCTTGCCCTTGCCCTTGACTTTGCCATTTTTCTTGAAACTAGTGGTTTTATTGACCATCAACACTTGATGTTCTTTCTAGATTTCAGACTCATCGACTTTTAGCATCGCAAACAGCTCGGCGACTGACTTGTTCATCCCGTGCATGTTATAGTTCATCACAAAGCTCTTGTAACTAGGTGGCAGTGATTGAAGAACTCTGTCAGTGATCGCCTCTGGCGGAAGGGCAATTCCCAACTCCACTAGACGAGTTGAATACCCAGACATTCCGAGTATATGTTCTCTGATAGACCCGTTCTCCTCCATCTTGCAAGCATAGAACTTATCGGAGGTTTCATACCTCTCGATCCGGGCGTTCTTTTGAAAGATAAACTTCAACTCCTGGAACATCTCATATGCTCCATGACGTTCAAAACGTCTTTGAAGTCCCGGTTCTAAGACATACAATATTGCACACTAAACTATTGAGTAATCTCCAGTATGTGCCTCCCAAGCGTTCTTAACGTCTTCGGAGGTCATGTCTTCTGGTTGGTCACGAAGCGGTGCATCAAGGACATATGATTTCTGGGAAGCTGTGAGGATAATCCTTAGATTACGGGCCCAGTCAACAAAGTTACTTCCATCATCTTTCAGTTTAGCTTTCTCTAGGAACGCATTAAAATTCAGGGGTGCTACTGCGCGAGCCATTGATCTACAACATAAATATGCAAAGTTCACTTAGACTATTGTTCAAGATAATGCGTTTACTTAATCAAATTACTAAAGCTCCCACTCAAATTGACATCCCTCAGGTCATCTGAGTGTCACATGATCCAAATCCACCAACTCAAGTCCGATAATCATGTGAGTTGAGGTGGATTCAATGGTGAACATCATTATGTTGATCATATCTACTATATGACTCATGTTCGATCCTTCGGTCTCTTGTGTTCTGAGGCCATGTCTGTACATGCTAGGCTCGTCAAGTTTAACTCGAGTGTTCTGCGCGTGCAACACTGGCTTGCACCCGTTGTATGTGAACGTAGAGTCTATCACACCCGATCATCACGTGGTGTCTCAACACGACGAACTTTCGCAACGGTGCACACTCGGGGAGAACACAATTTTATCTTGAAATTTAAGTGAGGGATCACCTTATGATGCTACCGTAGTACTAAGCAAAACAAGGTGCATAAAAGGATTAACATCACATGCAATTCATAAGTGACATGATATGTCCATGAACTTGTGCTTTAGATCTCCATCTTGAAAGCACCGGCATGATCTTCATTATCACCGGCACGACACCATGATCTCCATCATCTTGATCTCCATCAACGTGTCGCCATCGAGGTTGTCACGCCCTGCATGCTTCTACTACTATTGCTACCGTTTAGCGATAAAGTAAAGCATTACATAGCACTTAATGATTGACACGTAGGTCATACAATAATTAAATACAACCCTATGGCTCCTGCCGGTTGCCGTACTCATCGACATGCAAGTCGTGAAATTCTATACATCACATGATCATCTCATACATCACATATATCACATCATGTAATTGGCCATATCACATCACAACATACCCTGCAAAAACAAGTAACACGTCCTCTAATTGTTGTTGCATGTTTTACGTGGCTGCTACGGGTTTCTAGCAAGAACGATTCTCACCTACGCATAAACCATAACGGTGATACATAATTTGCTTTTCAACCTTCTCAAGGACCGCCTTTGTCGAATCCAATCCAACTAAAGTGAGAGAAACTGCCACCCGCAAGCCATCTAGGCAACAAGTTGCGTCGAGGGAACCGGTCTCTCATAAGCGTACAAGTAATGTTGGTCTGGGCCGCTTCATCTCACAATACCGCTGAACCAAAATCCGACCAAGGGAGGAAGCAATCTAAGCATCAACGCCCACAAACCTTTTGTGTTCTACTCGAGATCTCATCAACACATATACCTATCTCATGATGCCACTTTTGGGGAACGTAGCATGGGAAACAAAAAACTTCCTACGCACACGAAGATCTATCCATGGTGATGAGCATCTACGAGAGGGAGAGTGGATCTACATACCCTTGTAGATCGCTAAGCGGGAAGCGTTAAGAAACGCGATTGGTGTAGTCGAACATCTTCGCGATCCAAATCGCCGTGCGTCCCGCGGTCCAATCACGATCCATCCCGCGATCCAATCACGATCCGTCTTGCGATCCGATCACAATCCGTCCCACGAACTTGATCACGATCCGTCCCACGAACTTGATCACGATCCTTTCGATCTACCACCGAACGGACGGCACCTCCGCGTTCAGCACACGTACATCTTGATGACGATCTCCACCGTCTTGATCTAGAAAGAAGGAGTGGAGAGGAAGAAGAGTTCTTCGGCAGCCTGACGGTGCTCCGGCAATGGTGGTGGAGCAATTCCGGCAGGGCTTCGCCTAAGCACTGCAGAAAACCGATCTAGAGGAGAAACTATGCACTGGAGGAACGGGTAGCACGTGGCTGAAAATCTCGTGCAAAAACCCTAAAACCTCCAGTATATATAAGAGGATAGGAGGATAGGAGGCAGCCTTGGCCTCCAAGGCTAGCTGGTTCGGCCGAACCTACTAGGAGAGGAGGATTCCTCCTCCAATCCTAGTAGGACTAGGATTGCTCCTTTTTGCCTTTTTTCCACCTTTTCCTATTGGGTTTTCTTGCTCCAGCCGCATGGGCCTCTTGTGGTTGTTCCACCAGCCCACTAAGGGCTGGTTTCCACTCTCCCACAGCCCATGTAGCCTCTTGGGTCGAAATACCCCTCCCGGAGGTCTCCCGGTACACTACCGACACTCCCGGTACACTATCGATGAGCCCGAAACTTTTCCGGCGACCAAAACAGGACTTCCTATATATGAATCTTTACCTACGGACGATTCCGGAGATCCTCGTGACGTCCAGGATCTCATCTAGGACTCCGAACAAACTTCGATCACCACCATACATAACTCTATACTATCGAAACGTCACCAAACCTTAAGTGTGCAGACCCTGCGAGTTCGAGAACTATGTAGACATGACCGAGACACCTCTACGGTCAATAACCAATGGTGGGGACTGGATGTCCACATTGGTTCCTACATATTCTACGAAGATCTTTATCGGTCGAACCTCTATGTCAAGGATTCAGTTAAACCCGTATGATGTTCCCTTTGTTCTTCGGTATGTTACTTGCCCGAGATTCGATCGTTGGTATCTCCATACCTAGTTCAACCTCGTTACCGGCAAGTCTCTTTACTCGTTCCGTAATACAATATCTCGCAACTAACACTTAGTCACATTGCTTGCAAAGCTTATTATGATGTTGTATTACCGAGTGGGCCCTGAGATACCTCTCCGTCACACGGAGTAACAAATCCCAGTCTTGATCCATGCCAACTCAACAGACACCCTCGGAGACACCGGTAGAGCACCTTTATAGTCACCCAGTTACGTTGTGATGTTTGATACACACAAGGTACTCCTCCGATATCTGTGAGTTGCATGATCTCATGGTCATAGGAACATATACTTGACAAGCAGAAAACAGTAGCAATAAACTGACACGATCATAAGCTACGTTTGTAGTTTGGGTCTTGTCCATCTCATTTCATTTCCATGGCTAGGAAACCTTAACCATCTTTCAATCAATGAGCTAGTTCACTAGAGGCATACTAGGGACATTGTGTTTGTCTATGTATCCACACATGTATCCATGTTTCCAATGAATACAATTATAGCATGGATAATAAACAATTATCATGAATAAGGAAATACAATAATAAACACTTTATTTATTGCCTCTAGGGCATATTTCCAACATATGCATCGAATATAAGTAATGGAGTCAATCTTTCAACGGGCAAAGTCAACGGGCTCAAGAGTCATGACTATCATGTATGGATTGAGCGGTTAATGTCGATGATGGTTCGAGGCTATGTCCCCGAGCGTATTTGGCAAGTGCTTGTGGAGCTAAGCCATTTCTTTCGCACGCTCTGTGCTAAAGAAGTATGTCCCGAGATGATTGGACAATTGCATGAGAAGGCACCACAGTTGATATGCAAGCTAGAGAAGACCTTTCCGCTAGGCTTCTTTACTCCGATGACACATCTCATTTTACACCTCGCGAAAGAGGTATTGTAGGGGGCCCTGTGTAGAATCGTTGGCAGTACGGCCCTGAGATACAGAACAAGCATCTCCGAAAGAAATGTGGAAACAAAGGTAAGATTGAAGTTTCCATAGCTAAGGCAGTTATGCTTGAGGAGGTGTCAAACCTCAAGACATCGTACTATCCAGACCATGTTCCCAGCCTGCATAATAAGGTGCCTCGATACAATACGGAAGAGACCAAGTATAAACCCAACCTCAATCTATTCAGCGCACAAGGTGGCAGGGCTAGGTGCTCAAAATCTTATAACATGCCAGAACAAGAGTGGGAGGACATCATGTTCTATGTCTTGCACAACATCGAGGAAGTTGACGAGTGGATGAGGTAATACCACCACACCATTCCTTTATGTCTTACACAACATCATGTTCTATGTTCTCTTAGTCTAGGCCTAAACACCGCTTTTCTTCTTTCACCCAATTCATTTATGGGGAGTGGAAGGGAATGATTGATCCTACTCAGGCGGAGGCACTTACTCTTCTTCGACATGGAAACCCTGGAAGGCAAAATTTTGTTGCTTGGTTCATGGCTAAAGTAATTTTTCACATTCCCCTATTAAATACCTAGTTGAACATTTTATTAGTTAACCAAACAATTTCAATTAAACTTGTAGGGAAAAGATCGGAACATATCTATGGATGAAGAATTGAGATGGGTTTCCATGGGTTTTAACCCTTCGGTCATGACATGTGAAAAGTATGATGTGAATGGGTATCAATTCCATACAGAGGAGCACCAGATCAACCGGCCTGATCCCAAAACTATAAATACTGGAGTGTACACCCCAGGTCAAAATGGAGTTCAGTATTACGGAAGGGTAGGAAAAATATACAAGCTTTCCTTCAGTCGTGGCCGCGAAACCCTAAGTCTCCCTGTGTTCAAATGCCGATGGTTCGACCCAGTAAAGGGGCTGAGACATATGCCTTCGTATGGTTTGGTCGAAGTTAAACCATCAACCATCTATGCTGGAGCCGATCTCTTTATTGCGGCTACCTAAGCCACACAAGTTTATTATCTGCCTTACCCATGCCAGAAAGAATACCTAAAGGGTTGGTAAGTTGTGTTCAAGGTGTCGCCACATAGTAAGTTACCAGACCCAAACGATGACGATTATTACAACATTAACCCCATGACGTACGAGGGAGTGTTCTTTCAAGAGCAACCCGATGATGATGATGATGATGATGTGGTCAGAAGCGATTATGATGACTCCTTGGGTGATGATGATGTGGATCCAAACGATGACTTTGCACGGAATGATGGTGAGACCATTGTTAATGAAAAAGACATACTTATGCTAGAAAAGTTTTTAAATGAAGACGATGACGATGAGGAAGAGCCTCCACCTCCGTCCGACAATGAAGATGATATGTGTGATAGTGATACTGGCAGTGATGATTCGTATGGGTCCTAGCAGATGTACGTTTCATGTCTTTTTACTATGGTTTATTAATATGCTTATTTATCAATGTCTTTCTTATACGGTTTTTTATTTCTTATTTTTATACTAATTTTTTATTCTCTTCTCAATGCAGGTTTGCTAAGCATGGGCAAGGCCAAGGCCGATGGCATGGGTTTACTAAGCAAACTCAAATCAATTACTAGTCGGAGTGGTCGAGCCCGTAATATTCGGTCTCAACTACTTGAGGATGACTCCTCATACGAAGGTCAAGGGAGAGGTGCCTCTAGAGGTGGAGGGGATGCGGGGAGAGCCCCTAGAGGTGGAGGGGGTGCAGGGAGAGCCCCTAGAGGTGGAGGGGGTGGTCAGGGCCAGAAACAACGCTCCCTCACCGACTTAGGGGTGCCTTTTACAAGGCCCTCTTGTAGTGAGGTACCCTCCTCTAGTGAGGTACCCTCTACCAAGGAGGAGGAGTTTTGCGAGGAGGTTGAGGAGGAGGAGGAGTTTGGGGAGGGGGAGGAGGTTGGTGGTGGCAGGGAGGAGGAGGAGGTTGGTGGTGGTAGGAAGGAGGAGGAGATTGGTGGTGGCAGGGAGGGGGAGGAGGAGGTTGGTGGTGGAAGGGAGGGGGAGGGTTTGGCAACAACAAGGGGTGGTTGCGTGGTCGAGCAAGACCCCCCCTGAACCTGATACGGAGGAGCAGAAGTGGATCATTACGCCAAAGGGGAAAGAGTAAGTGCCTCTTAATCATATTTTAATTCTTTTGCTTGTAAACATGCTCATATTTTCTATCTTTTGTAGGGGCTGGGATGTTCTTCCAAAAGCCCGTGTTCCCAATGGTGTCATCACTATCTTGCTGAAGGAATATTGGCTGGGGTTGTTCGTTCCGGACCCAGTCAAGCACCTGGAGCACCGGGTTTTGGCTATGACCTGGAACCACTACAAATTGGCTACCCATGCAGACTATCCGTCACATGCTAAGGCCGTGGAAACAGATTTTTGGGTAAGTTCTCTTCAGAAGCATGAGTCTTGAGTTTTGTCCATAGTTTTCCATCGAATGGTTTGACTCATGGCTTCTTCCATTCTGTTTTCATGAATAACTGTAGAAATACTATCGAGCTCTTAAGGAGAACAAGCCCATTGCCGAGAAGCTCTTTCAGAGAGCTGCAAAGAAACATGCCCGCCAGATCCAGTACGAGGTGCGCTAGGTGGCCATCTCGCAATATTATTACAACTATCGTGACATGAAGATGCCCAAGGACTTCGCGCGGGAGGAGAAGCTAACCTTGACTAAGGAGAAATACATGTTGGTAAGTATAACAGACTTTTCATTCTGATGTTTGTGTTAAATGTCATTGTTTCGTGTCAACATGCCACTATGCTTTCATTATGTAGGCGTGTCCTGGTTGGTGTTATGGAAAAAGGGAATCATGGGAGGCATTGGTTGATACATGGCTTAGTGATGATGAAAAGTGGGCTGCTAAAAGCATCCAAAACTGGGCTAATCGAGGAAATGACGGCACACATAGTCAGGGAAATCGGAACCATTGGGGCCACAAAAAAGTTCAGGTATATCTATGTACATGAAACATTTTTTTCTTCTATGCATGACTAACCTCTGTTTGGTGCTGCTTGGTGGTGCAGGAGGAGAAACTGAAGCGGCCACTCTTAGACATGGAGGCGTGGGAGCTAGCCCATGTGCAGACTAAGCCCAAGGAAGGCAAGGGCAAGTACTACGGCAACTCCGGCGAGCACCTTGAGACCTACGAGAAGGTGTATAATCTCTACAATCCTGACACACCTGACCCCATAAAAGAGGCTACGGACGACAGGGCGGTGGTCGGCATAGGGACGAAGAGTCATGGTCGATAGCGAGTTCTGGATGCCGTGGTCACTCCTTCTATCTCCTACACACAGCTCCGAGTTACCAACCCGAGCCTGAGCCCGCAGCCGAGGGCGACAAGTGCACACTCAATGTCCCTCCTATCCCATCAACACTCTGTAAGAATTTTCCCTCTTATCTTCCTTTTTCTCATTTTATTTTCCACACCAAGATGTTCTTATGAGTTTCATCATGTTATATTGAAGGCCTACATGGAGTACCAACGTCAGGAGACCATGGCGTGGAACGCGAGACTTGCAGCAGTCTCGGACCACGCCAGTCGCATGATGAAGGTTAGTTTAGCCCCTTTCATTTGACTTTCACATTTGCATTCTCATTTCTTCTAACCTTCGTGTGTGCTTCGTCAACTAACATGCAGCTTGTTATTGAGTCCATGGCGGCTGGAACGGTTCCTGTAATGGAACCACCACCACCACCTGCTGGAGAACAACCAATTCTGCTTACGTTTGAAGACTTTGTGGCACAACACTGTCCGACTCCGGTTAGCACATCCCCAAACTATCCAACTACTTATCGTGCATTCAACACTATCATATATCTCTATAACATCTCTTTTCAAACATGCAGGGAACTAATCGATCCTCCGTTGGTGGTGGTGCCAATTCTAGCATCACTCCCGAGTCACGGAGCCCGGTCACTCCAATCCACCGAGGAGGTAGCGGTCACGGTCTTGCCGGTAGCACTGTTGGTAGTAGTGACAACCTTGGCTTTGGCGGTCTTGGCGGTACCGAACTTGGTGGTGGACCTCTTGACGCTTAAGCCTCTTGGTGGTGGTGGTCATGACTTATGTTTCATGCATTCATATTATGTTGTCCGGACATATATTGTGTTGTTTCGACGTATGTTTTATTGATTTCACGTATGTTGTGATGGTAATACTTATATTGTGCTGATAATGATGTGGATGTGTGATATATATATATATGCCGTGTACTAGTTGTGATATGTGTGCTGTATATTGCCGAAAAATAAAACAAAAACAGGAAAAACATCACCTATGCCGACGGTGTAACCGTCGGCGTAGCCCCGGCGCACCAGAATCTCACACGTGGCAGGCTACGCCGACGGTTACACCGTCGGCATAGGTGCTGGCCTATGCCGATGGTGTAACCGTCGGCATAGCCTGGCTTTGGGTGCGCCAGAAGCTGCCACATGGCAGGGCTACGCCGACGGTTACGGCGTAATCTAGTTTCAGGTGCGCCAGAGGCTGCCACGTGGCGGGTCTACGCCGACGGTTACACCGTCGGCGTAGGTGCTGGCCTATGCCGACGGTGTAACCGCCGGCGTAGCCCTTGCCACGTGGCAGCTTCCGGTTGGAGCACGAACTCCGCCGTCGCCATCAGCCGCCGTCACGTGAGAATGGACGCCGACGGCCCATCTACGCCGACGGTCGTACTGCCGGAGGTCGGCATAGGGGACTTACGCCGACGGTTTCCCTATGCCGACGAAAATGTCCGGGTACGCCGACGTTCGCGATCCCAACGGACCTACGCCGACGGGGCCCGTCGACATAGGCCTACGCCGACGATGCCAGGCCGTCGGCGTAGGGTCCGATTCCGGTAGTGACGCACACGCTCATAGTCATCGGAGCTTATGGTGTGTTTCATGTGCATGGTGCGCATACACATGTACTAGGAGCTAGTATATATAGCCGGCGCTAGATATATATTATAGCTAGGCGACCAAATTTGCACTATAACTTTCTGTCCGGATAGAGTTGGAATTCAAGTCCATGTTGGAATACACCCTGTATAGGTTATTGGGCCTCCTTGTATTTAAGGTTGAAATCTGACCATAAATTTAATAAAATGGAAATAACGATGTCACAAAAATTATAGTCTTATTTTAGATATGAATACAACTATATATGCTTTTGACATATAGATCATATTTTGTTAGTTATATAGATGGCCAAACCTTGACTCAAAATACGAGGGGACACGAAAAGCTTGAACGGAGCAAGGACCCCTCAGCAACTAGACAAGGATGTATACTTCCAGGGTTATTATGTGTGCTAGCACAACCCAAGCCCGGTTCTTCCTTACAGAGCAAACACCCTGTTGATATCTCTGAGCAATTAAAATAACATGCATCACAAGCTTAAGACATCACGATATGTTATGCTACTGTTTGTTTTTTTAGTTGGGGCACATGAAATTTTTGGATGCATCCAAGAACCATAGAAGCCAAGCTACAATCGGGCAACATAGTACGAATAAGAGCATAATTGATTTTGCAAACAACGGATACGAAGTGAGAGTTCATGTAAAAGATATAATAATTGTTGATTCGCTCAACGAATTACTATGTATAACAGTTTATCAATCATGCTTTCCTTGTAAAACTCCACGATCTCCATGCTTCCATCCTCACCCCTCTTCATTTCCATGATGAATTGAGTCGTTCGGATGTGACTCAAATCTGCTTGCCGGGCGACATATAGTGTTCGACACTTCGACTACAGCAGGTGGAACTTGGATCGAAGTGGCAGCACCAGGCGGAGGCGAAGCCATCTGATGTCATGGGTGGACATGGCACAAGAGGAAGCTCACTGCTGTTCTGCAGGAGGATGACACAACTGCCGCTGCACCCAATTAAGGTGAGGAGGAGGCCAGCCAGGCATTAAGGCCGGCGGCAGAGCTTGCCGAGGAGCAATGGGAGGTTGGGGAAGGGGTCGTTGCTTCCATTAGCTCTTAGTTTTTGTTGTTAGTTTTTGCCATTTTTGCAACAAGGTCGTGCACTCCTCCACCTCCAACACTGCCACTCGGAAAGTATTAATCCGTTACGGCGGCACCGAATCAATCTGTTATCGATATGGGTGGTTGCCGACATTTGGGAAATCAACGACACAGGTATTCAGTTTTTTCTGTCTCACTGTCCTTGCCAATTTTTTTTTACTTCAGGTCTTTGGATTTTGGGCACACTATGGGATCATCATCAGTTCTGTTGTTTAGTGTTTCTCTTGCAGTGTTGCTTCATAGCTTTATTTCTTGATATGCTATTTTTTCTTTTTGCTGAAATTGTATACTCAGTCTACGTGCAGATAGTCAAGGGCAAAAAAATTAAATAAATACAGTAGTTTTTCTTTTCTTTTCTTTGTCATATGCATGTCAACATAGGGTATTAGCGTCAGATTATGTTAGATATGTTTGTGTTTACCTGTTTGATTAGGAGTAGTTGTATTGTCACATTAATATTTTGTGTTTTGTGAGATCCTTACTAGGATGCAGAGTTTTGTTATTCATGGATGCATGTCATCTATGATGGGATGTAGCCGCACTCCTTGGCACGCACGCACGCACGCACGCACGCATGCGCACACACACGCACGCGCGCGCACACACACACACACACACTAATTTAGAGAAGCTAGTGCGGTGTGGATCAACCTAACTTTGGTTTGTTTGTCTATTTTTGCAGAGACAAACTTAATTCGAACATGCGGGTATAACTTTCATTTCATCTGACCTATGAATGATTTCTAAACTGCCGCTCCCGAGTTTAGATTCATATCAATGTAGTTTTAATTCTTTAGCATACAAACATTGTGACCATGTTCTTATTTATTGTTCTTGAAATGCCATGTACGTCAGAAATTAGCTAATCATGTATATCCTGAAGGTGCAACTCTCTTTTTCCCTTCGAGCTTTTCACCGTTGATGGTTAAACATTGAGATGTTTGTATCGCGAGTTATAATTATACAAGGATTTTCTGTACTTGGTTGGTTTTTGGAACACTAAGCCTATTTAATTGGCTTGAACATGTACGCTCAACTTTAAAGCCTCCTAATTACTAGATTATAAGAAAAGTTAGAATTGATTTTTGCGAGAATGATGTCGACCAATCTAATAGGAATCACAACACTCACAAGCGCTATAGTGCACCTTGGTTTTCCAAAAACCAGATGATCTATGTGTGTGTGTGTGTACACATTAACTTTTTGGTGGCAATTTCTGCTACGACAAGATAAAAGTAAGTATCGACAACAATCAAATGGAAAGTAATCTGAATCATTCAGCATGTGAAAATGTTCTTCCCCATTCACCAACTCATTCATCAAGGGAGACTCGAAAGATATACATGGAGGCTATTGCAAAGATGAAGAATACTGCAAAACCATCAATATGTATTATGTCCAGATAAATCATTGCACGTGAAAACACAAAATTGTGTGAGGATCATCCATTTAGATGCAACAAGTACATATTCGAGTACAATAAGAAAGGAACCCAACATGTCCAAATGGTTCTCAACGAAGAATACTCCAACCCTCACAACTACGAAAAAATGCGAGCACACATCATGCTCTACTTATGCTCAGTAAAGAATTATGTCTATAAACATCTATTTCGTATTTCAATTAACATAGTATTGAACCATTCGTCTACTATACAACCAAATATCATCCAAATGTATTTGCAACCAATTCCCGCCGTAATGCGTGGGTATCATCTAGTTGATTAAGAAAACGGACACAAATTTTGAGCAGGTTGTGTGATTGCAACTCGAGTGCGTTTCAGAAGGCAAACTGACATCTCCGGACCGCAAGTTAGGTTCAAACTGGGCGACGGGAATGTTGCTGACATGCATGTTAAACCCACTCAAATCCGACCGAACGGTGCACACGCTCTCATTTCTCTCCTCCTATCTCGGGTTCCTGCGCGCCTGTATTACCATCGGAGACCATCCAACATTTTGGTTCAATAATGTGAGCTCGGCTCCCTAAAGAAATGAATGGTGTATTCTAACATAACTAATGAATGGTTTGTTTCTCAAATGAAAATGCTTAATCATGAAACTAAGTGCAAGGAATTGGTTTGTGAAGTTTAAAAGATTCAAAACCGGAACAGAACTGCTAGTGCTAGTACAAAATCTACAGTTGGCTAGCTAATTGGTTTGATGTGAAACTGAAACGTAGCAAGCTACTGCGTAGAGAACTGCTTCAACATCCACGGTTGACCATAACCAGCTAGGTACTACAGTTCTAGTGCATATATAGCGCCCGCCGCCGTCCGGCAAGGTTCATAGCACCGCTGTTTAGACTCAACAACAATCAAGTTCGAAAAGTACACATCTAGCCTGCTGGAAGGCCAAGCTGCTGTCGCAAGCGGGTAGGCTCGTGCTCCTCAACTTCATCCTCTCTGCTTTCACGGTGTACTGGGCTGCGGTCTACGCCCTACCGGCCTGGGTGCGCAAGGAGATAAACCGCCTACGTCGGGCCTGGCTATGGCAGGGCGAGGAGGTCTGCCACGACGGCCACTGCAAGATCGCGTGGGGGCGTGTCTGCTGGCCGCGGGAGCTCGGTGGCCTTGGTATTGTCGACCTGGAACGGTTCGGCTCGGCGCTGCGGGTTGAGGTGGCTCTAGGCAGAAAGAACCGCGCTTGTGCCATGGCAAGGGCTCCTAGTTTCGGTGAACGCGACTGAGAGGCACATGTTCACGGCGGCCTGCGCGGTCACCATTGGAGATGGAACGTGCACCAGTTTCTGCTACGACAACTAGCTTCCCGAGGGCGCGCCTTTCAAGTTCGCCCCCAAGCTGTTCGCAGTCGAATGGTGCAGCAGGCACTTGCGGGCGACAAATGAATCTAGGACTTAGAGCAGGGCGACCTAATTTGTCCGTCGCCGTCTGTTTGGGTCGGCGCGAACACAAAAGCGGCCCAACGCGTCAACCCAAACGGACGCACGTCCGTTTTTCGTCCGCATGACGACCCATTTCCGTTCCATTTTTGAGCCGGATTTGCGTTGGCGCGGACACAAGACGGACGTACGCGCGCCTACTCCTCTCTCGGCCCACCGGTCGATGGTAGCCACCATCATTTTTTCCCATTTCTCCCAAAAAACCTCCCATCCGCGTGCCCCACACCTGCCATGGACGACGACCTCGACCTCGATGCCGCCGTCGGCCTCGCCTTCCTCGCCTCGGCCGGTCAGACGACCCGCCCCTCCGGCAAAGGCAGGCCTCGTGCCCCGCGCAAGACCGCCGCCGTGCCCAAGCCAAAGAAGGCGCTGACGCCCGAACAGCGGACAAGGGAGTCGGCCAAGAGGAAGAGCCGGAGGCACGCCACGGACGCGAGGGAAGAAGCCGTCACGGCTGCCGTCGTCGCCGCCGCCGCGCAGTAGGAGGTCACCAATGCCCGCGGCGCGGCGGCAACGAGGGAGGCGCTCTACATGCTAGGGTTAAACCCTAGCTAGCACAACCTCCTCAACGCCGCCGTCGCCGTGGCCAGCACCGGCTCATCGGCGTTCCCTCAGATGGTGCTACCCGACTCACCCCGTGCGTCGGCTTGCAACCCGATGCCCGGCTTCCACGTGTACCCGCAGGCCTCCCGCCTGTCCGGGGGGTGCTCGCCCGACGTGAGCGTGGTCGTGCCTTCCACGCGCGCGCCCGCGCCCATCGACCTCAACGCCACCCCGATGGCCGGTGGCTCGTCATCTGGAGGCGCG
Organism: Hordeum marinum; assembly: GCA_022496015.1. NCBI lineage: Eukaryota > Viridiplantae > Streptophyta > Magnoliopsida > Poales > Poaceae > Hordeum > Hordeum marinum. The sequence continues at coordinate 405,231,504 of CM039676.1, read as the reverse complement.
AGGAAACGCGCGTGGCAGACACCGGCCAGCGTGCTCCCGGACGCCCGCAACCTGTTCGAGGGAATGTCGTTCACCGTCGACGAGGACTACATGCAGAACCACATCTTTGAGGGCGGTATGCAGGCCGCTGGCTACGATCCCGACGAGACACAAAGCCAGGACGGCCGCGGGGCGTTCATGCCGGCTGCTAGCTATGATCCTGATCAGGCGGCCTTCATGCATGATCAGGTCGGCATGGACCTGGACGGCTTCGCACTCGACCACGAGTTCCCGGACGACTATGGGCAAGAGGAAGAGGACGAGTGCGACATCGAAGCACGGCCTTTGTTCGAGGACGAGCTCGCCAACCAAGCCGCCGGTCCTAAGCCCAAGAGCAAGACCAAGCGCACGAAGGCATACACGGCTGCCGATGACAAGCTTCTTTGCGAGTGTTGGCGAGACATTGGACAAGACCCCACGGGCGCCGAACAAAAGCATTCAACCTTTTGGATTCGTGTCCATCGAGAGTTTCATGAGCGCAAGAAGTTTCTGCCTTACCAAATTGTGAGCACGCGCGGGTGGGTGTCCATTTCCAAGCGATGGAGGGTGATCCAACAAGAGTGCAATAAGTTTTGTGCCACTCTTGAGAGCGTCAAGGCCCGCCCCGTGAGCGGCATCGGCATGCAAGACATGGTATGCTAGCAAGCTGCCCTCTTTTGTGTCATCAAGTTCATGCTTGCGTGTTCATTTGCATATCATTGGCCCATATGCTTGCATGGAAATATTTTGTAGGCGTTTCAAGCTTTGGAGGCATTCAAAGTTCAACACAATGGAAAGTGCTTCAAAACCTCTCCCATTGCTTTCGGTTCATCAAGGACGAGGAGAAGTTCAAGGCGCAATATGCCGTCCTCAAGTCGCGTGGGGGGAAGCAAGCCGTGGAGGGGGTTGGGAAGGGCGAGCCGGCACGGCCGTGGGGGAAGACCAACTCCAAGAAGGAGGACAAGCGGGATGCGGCATCCAAAGCCTTGATCACAAGCGTGGAGGGCATGATGAACAAGAAGGACTCAAGGGAGGAGGAGTGCCGGCGTTTCAAGGAAGAGCAAATGAACGCCTTCATGGAGATCCAAAGGAGAAGGCTTGAGATGGATGCGGAGAAGCAAGCCAAGATGCTCGAGCTGGAGGCGGAGAAGCAACCCAAGATGCTAGAGATCGAGGCAACCAACGCCAAGACCAAGGCAAAAGAAGTGGCTCTCGCGAGCATGATGACCGGGGTGGAGATCATGAAGGTGGATCTCAACACCATGTCGCCAAGGAAGAGGACGTGGTTCGAGAAGATGCATGCCTACATGCTCAAGCTCACCGACGAGTGATCTCGTGGCCGCGAGCGCCTTCCTTTTTTGTATGCCGGCTCTTGTGCTGGCATGACCACGAGGCCACGATGGCGTGATCGAACTCAAGTCCCACCCTTTTTTGTGTGCTGACATGTGTGCCGGCCGCTGACGAGTACGCCAGCATGAACTGCGATGACATTTTTTGAAGCCGGCAATGTATGCCGGCGCTGACATGGTGCCGGCATGATCTATGGCCGCTGGCATGATCTCTGAGCCGCGTGCCTTTTTTTAAAATTGAGTGCGGACATGAAATGGGTCGGCGCGTTGGGCGCACTGCCGACCCAAATGCAAAACTGGACGGACGCCGGGCGGGTGGACGACCCAAACGGACAAAAAACGGACAAATGCGCCGTTCGTTTGGGTTGACCCGTTGGAGTTTTTTTTAGAGCAAGGTTAATAATACAGTCAACAATCGGTTATAAGAAGTTGTCATGACATCTAGAGCCAACCTAATAGCCAACATGTACAATAGTAAGTTTTAGATGTGTACTATTTTATTAGTAGTTGACTGATATTACAACCTCGTAAAGTGTCTTGGGTCTCATGCTACAGCTGGCTAATCATCAAGAGCCCGTTTTTCTTCTTGTGCTACAGCTGGCTACAATAGTAAATATAAATTCTAGGGCCTCATTTGCATTTCGCACCGGTGCCCAGAATTCCTGGATATGGCCCTGACTCCACACAGCCTTTGACCGCGGGCACACGGGATGTTTTCCGATGGAGGCTGGCCGACAATGGAGTTTACTCCACAGCCTCAGCTTACAGGATGTTCTTCATTGGATCCACCACCTATTCGTTGCGTCAGGAGATTTGGGCAGCGTGGGCACCTGCTAAATGTTGCATCTTCGCATGGCTTCTCTCGCAATGCCGGTTTCTGGCAAGGGAATAGCCCAACTCATATTTTTGCCCGCTATGCGTTCGGAACCTCGAGACGGCCACGCACCTCGTCGTAGAGTGTCCTTGGGCAAGGGAGCTGTGGGTTATGGTGGCAAGCAGGTTCGCTGCTCACGACATCAACCCCGCGGCTTGGGCTGAGCCTGTCTCCCTCGAGGTCTGGTTCAGCGGTATGAGCCGCGTCGTGAGCACGAGGAAGCTGGCGCATTCGGTCGTCCTCCTTACCATCCGCTGGTGGATTTGTAAGGAGCGTAACGCGCGCATTTTCAAAAATGACGCAGATCCCTCGGCGAGGCAAGTTCTGCACCTCATGATAGCGGAGGCAAACGAATGGACGCTGGTGGGCGGCTGGCATTTGTTTTTGCGAAAATAGTCTGTTAGTCTCGGGCCTAGGACTCTTTTGTTTTTTGTTGTTGTTTTATTTTTGTTCTTACTTCGCAGGCTAATGCGTTAGCCTGCACCTGTACTCGGCATTCTTTGCCCTCCTCCTAATCAACGAAATACGCAGCTCTCCTGCGTTTATTTAAAAAATAGAATATGCATAAGACATGGACATCTGTGCCTGTGGCAATGTAATCGATTTCCAATGAAAAACTAACAAACAAACAAGTAAGATCATAGTCAGCTTGTACAAACAGTATGCAGTGTGCGTGCTGCCTCGGGATTTTTTTAGACGAAAGGGCGGAGCTCCTCGGCTCCCATCCTATATACCTAAGAAGTTCATCCCCACTAATCTATTTATCTTGACATGCAACCTATCCATCTCATCACATATGTCATCCAAGCACATGCAGCCACATCATCATATATAGGATTTCTTATTTTCGAGGTAACTACATAGGCTTACTAAAATACATGCGCATGTAATAAAGTCAGCAAAACGAATACTAGTGGATTGATTCCGCATCAGGCTGGCCATAATGGGGTAACATATGTGGTATCACATATTTGGGAATAGCAAATATGCTAATGTGGCAAAAAATTAAAGAAGAGAGAGATGGTTAGAATAACATAGGTAGATACCGTAAATGTTATGCTACTTTGTGTCATGCATGACAATAAATATCATCATACATGATATTATTCTATGATACTATGTACTATGAAGGTAGTATCATACACTAGTATTATATGTATGATATTAGTATATGATACTTCCTACTATGAGTAGCCTCAATAGTTCAATTTCCAACCATAGGAGCCAAGCAGTCTCTCTCCCGTCCCCATTAATTCTTCCGTTTCCAACCATAGGAGCCGAGCAGCCTCTCTCCTATCCTAAAAGCCTTCCTCTTTCCGAACAAACAGCCCTCAATCTCCATCTCCCACGTAAAAAAAAGGGTCAGGTTTTCCCTTGCGTACACACAACTGACGGCCGTCAATGGCCCTCTCTCTCTCGATCAAAACGAAGGAGAGGCCGGTAGGCGATCTCCGCATGAAGTCTACTACTCTCGCACGTCCAACTCCTCTCTGCGCATGTTGGGCCACGGTTTTTGTTGCTGGTCACTGGGATCATAAGAAAGGCACAGCCGAATCGACGTGTGTGCACGCCGATCTTCTCCTTCTAACCTCCTGCAGCACGCCTGACGGTCTTCCGCGCCTCCATCTCTTGGGGTGTTGGGACACGGGATGGACCGTCGGTCGGTCGCCAGCCACCTAGAATCCGAGGTCGTTGATGAATGCATAACCGATGAGACCGTTGTGCACCATGGCTCTGCACCATGACTGTCGGCGATGGTGATTGTCGTTCACTGTGGTATATCTGACAGCTTTAGTTTTCAGCTACCCTTGATTTCTACTATCCCCGAGCTAATGGCTTTGAATTTTTCAGATCGCACCCCAACTCGGGAGGTGCTCAAAGTTTTTCCTCCAAGGGTAACTATGGCTTCGTTGATTCTTAGGACTCTTGCTACTCGGGAAACAAACTCTCATCACTTGATTTTCTTACTTATAGTGGATGAGCTGAGCACATGGTTGATGGTTCTGCTAATATTCCATTTTGTTACTTATACTGTTCGCATGAAACTCCCATCTCTGAATTTAATTAGTTAGTTGTATGAGCCTGCCCTTTTATTTCTTTTTATGTGTAGATAGAAATAATAACTTGCTCCCATAGATTGTCCCATGTAATGTATTTGTTTGAACAGGTTGGTTACAACGCATTCTTCCTCTAAGCAATTTCCATCTGATTTGTAAAGATGGACAACACTGGCATTTCTTGGAGCCATCCTATTGGTCTGCTGTTTCCATTTATTTCAGAGTCATGTTTAGTTTCTCACAGCTAGCTTGACTATGCAAGTTTAACCTTTGCAATAATATTATTTTTTGCCACATGCAAGACATCATCAACCGTGCATGCAAGGTTCTCAGAAACTACTCTTGCTTCTTCCTAGAATCTCGTATACTATTGCTTAAATGAATAATTGGTGCTCATTGGGTTGATCAACTTTTCTGGAATAGGTTTGATCAACTTTGGTTGTTTGCTTTCTTAGTGGAACTTCAATTGCTGTCCAGAAGAACACTGACCGTGTGCAAGTATCTGCGTGAATGTAAACTCATCTATCTTGGACAGTTCATATTTGCTTCTTTACCATGCAATATCACTAATGAAAGACTGATTATCTTATCGGTAGGGTGACAATTTTGATTTATATTCATTGCACTAATGACATACCCTACAACTTCAACCCAAAATAACTCTCATTTGGTTTTGTTTGCTTCCATACCATGTTGAGAACTTCTTTATGTTCTGAGTGGTACTACCCTTTATATCAAGATTCGTTACACTAATTGCAGGAATAAAATGCCATCATGATTTCTCTGCTCCCACTCCATTGATCAACCTATTAAGCGATAGACGATTCCCGTAGCAACGCGCGGGTATCATCTAGTTTTATAAAAAAAATAGAAGCTAAACCCAAGTACCACATCAGCCTAAAGCGGCAGTTCAAACGCACACAACATAAAGAAAAATAAAGGTCTAACTGATTACATCTTCTCCCCAGGGAAGATCAAAGATCTAAGTTTGACAGCACGAGAACACAGCGAAGAGATCATCTCAGCCATCCTGATTTTCATTCCCTTGACCATGCGTTGACGGGGGACTGTAGGTTTCCGAAGTCCAGAGTGGAGGTCGGGCTTGGTGCCGGCTGGCGCCCTGCTTCTGTGATCTGCCCATTCATCTTGGCAGGGGTAGGCTCCCTAGTCATCTCCATGCGAGTGTGACGGGACTTCTGATCATCTTCATCAGCTGGCCTTCGAAGTTTTCCAAATGAGACTTCATGTGTCCTTGAAGAGGCAAACAAGCAGCTAGCAGCTCCCTCGTGTCGCCCCCGTGGGCGACCCGGGGGTAAACCCTAGCCGCCGTCACTCGAACCCCCCCTCCTCTCCCCCTCCTCGTCGCCGTCCGCAACGTCGCCAGGCAAAGCCTGGCCGGCAGGGCGACGCGCGGGGCATCTCCACCCTTCGAGCATCACAGCCGGCATGGGACGGCCAGGTCGCGAGGAGACGCCGGGCTACCATGGGGTACGGTGGCGCGACAGGCGATGAGTGCGACGTGGCGGCGGCGACTTCGATGTGTGCTCGGCGGCCGATCCAATCCATGCGGCGCGGCGGCGATGGCTATGGCGGCGTGGTGACCGGCCCTGTCTCGGGCGGCGGCGACTGCGGTCGATGCGCCATCGGGCGTCGGATTGGCGGCGACGGCATGGAGGCCATGGTGGACTGGTCGGCGGCGACGACATGGAGGCCATGGTGGGCTGGTAGGCGGCGCCTCCGGTCAGATCTGATCTAGCCTGGGCAGCCGGCGGTGGTGGTCATCTCCTCCATCGGAGGTGGTCAGCCTGACGCTGAATGGTCAGATCCCGAGATCCGACATCTAGTTGTGGTTGCGAGTCGGGAAGACATAGTTGCCGATGAAAACCGAGCCGACGGCAGACGATGGCGGCATTTTGCGTCATTACCTTGATGAAGGCATCGTTGTGTGACTTATGTCGACCCACTCGTACTGCTCTGGGGAAAACCCTAGGATCTGGTTTTCCAGATCGGACGATGACGGCACTTTGGTGGCGTTTCTCTCTTGGGAGCATCGTTTGTGGAGCAGTGCTGGTGGTCGGAGGCAGGAGGTGAAGCGGCTTCGTCTTGCACGGAGCTTTGGTGGAGATGTCAAGTCATGCCTGGCCGACAGGTGCTACGCTTTGTCATGCCTGGTCGGCAGGTGCTACGCACGACAGATCTTCCAGAGACTTCAAGCTGTGTTGGCTGGTGGTACTTGGCGGCATGGTGCTGAGGTGTATCGGTGGCGGCCGCGACGTGCTCAGTTGTTCGCGCGCAGGGAGGTGGTGCTATTGGGCGTCGTGATGGCGTCGACGGCAGCTAGACCGGGCAAGGTTGATGCGTCAGTACAGCTCTGAAGGTGGAGTGGTGGTAGTTAGCGGCGGCGGCCTCTGAGAGCGCGCCGGACCGGTGTGTGCCCCAGACCCGGCAAGTGGCTTGGTTGGGGGCCCAGGTCGTCCTAGAAGTTTCTACGAAGATGGTTGTGTGATAACCGCTATTAAAATATTTTTAGTGTATATTATTTAGAAGGTTTTACCATCATATTCTATATTAAAAGATACATGAACACACACACAGTGCAAAATTATAGTTTACGCAATATTAGAAAATTAATTTAAAGGGTTTTTAACAAAAACAATTTGGTACATCATACAATTTAAATTTTGCGGAATAAATTTTTTGAGTGATATATATATATATATATGTAAATATATATATATATATATTTACATATATATATGTATATATATATGTAAATATATATATATGTAAATAAATATATATATATGTATATATATATATGTGTGTGTGTGTGTGTGTGTGTGTGTGTGTAAATATATATGTATGTATTACAACTATATTGTAAGAGCATATTTCTTCATGGGTGGTTTTGGTTAATTGATGACAGTCCCTATGGACTAATGGTTGCCTTGAGTTATATTCTAAGGATTTGTCCGTGGGTATTTCTTGAAGTCCATCTGTTGGTTTCAAGGAGTTTATATGGTGACCATTGTGGTATTCAAGGTTTATCCAAAGATTGGTCATGTGAGAGTTGAGCTTATTGCAAGCATGTCTTGAAGAAAAAGATTGTGTAAGCATTCATGTTTACCTTCAAGACATCATCTTTATGAAGAGAGAAGCTAAGATACAAGGTTGATCAAGACTAATTCAAAAAGTGAATCAAGTTGATCAACACACAAAGCGTACAAGATGTATCGAGAGGGATCAAGTGATCACATGGTGTGGTAAGCATTGTCCTTTACGCTTTGTGTACTAACCCATGGTCTACATGAGAGTTCTTTGTGGGGTTGGGTATATTTCCATGGGCTTGCATCAAGAGGCAGATCCCATACATTCCATGGAAGATGACATCAAGTGGAGATCGTCATCAAGGTTGCGATGTGCAAGCTCAAGTGAAGCATCACAGAGAGATCATGCTTGAGGCTCGCCGTTCATTGTGGTGAAAATGGACTTGTGAAGATGTGCCGAAGAGTGACTCACCCATAGTGGAGTATGGGGGAGCAATCATCTAGCCTTCATCAAGCCAACGCAATCAAGAAAGGTGGTCCATCTTGAGGAAGTCAAGATCGTCATCATCTAGCTCAAGTGGACTATGCGCAAGGCTAAGGTTTGACCTTCAGAGGGTTTTTTATTTTCAGTCTCATGGTGGTAGTTGAGAGACCAGGTTATAGGATCGATTGTCGTACTATCAAGGGGGGCTCTCAAGTGAGTAGCTTGATCGTATCGTTCGTTGAGAGCTCAAACCATTGCATTCTTGGCATCATAATATTTCTTGGTTCTTGGTTGGCTTTTCTCTATGTGGGTTCTTGAGCTTGTGTTTATGTTCCTGACAAGCTCTAGTACATCAAAAAAGGATTTCATATGCTTTGTCTATTGCGTTTTCGGTGTTGGAGGTTTTATCGGTCTTATTCGAGGAAGGGTTCTCACCATTTTCTTATGGACCTTTTCTTATTTGCTTCGTTGATATTTCAAGCAAGATTTTGTTAGCCCATGTCGTTATCTTTCCAACAAACTTTGTTTCGTTTAATTCGGAGTCCGTTTGCAAAAGTTGTGGCAGTTTTGGTGTTCTTAAAAGGCTCAACGGTACTACCGTGGCTAGAGCGGATGTAATTTTTTACTATCGCTCCGGACCAAAATCTCATGTTTTGTCCACCGGTGGTAGACACGGATGTACTTTTTTAGTACCGCTCGCAAGCAGTAGTATCGCTACCCTTTGCAGTAGTACCGCTCCTTGGAGTGGTAGTACCGCTCTGTGCGGGCTGTGAGCATAACGGTAGGATTTTTTCCCACCTATAAAAGGGGGTCTTCTTCCCCATTGAACCTTATCTCTTGAGCTCGTGTTATTCCCCCATTGTTGACCTTCTTCGAGCTTGCTAACTCTCAGTCCCTCCAATGATTATTGCTAGTTCTTGAGGGAAAAGAGAGAGTAGATCTAGATCCACATTTCCACCAATCACTTTCTCCTCTAAGTGAGAGGAACCCCCTGGATCTAGATCTTGGAGTTCTTCGTGTTCTTCTTCGTTCTTCCTCTAATTTTCTTCCATAGCATTAGTTGTTGTGGAGGGATTTGGGAGAGAAGGACTTGGGCACTCCATGTGCCCTTGGCATTGCATTTGGTGCATAGGTTTGACTTCTCCACGGTGATACGTGGAAGTGAAGTTTGAGAAGCTTATTACTCTTGGGTGTTTCTGCACCCTAGAACTTGTTCCTCTTGGGTGCCTTGGCGCCCTAGACGGCTTGTGTTGTCTCGGAGCTCAATCATTGTGGTGCAAAGCTCCGGGCAAGTGTCGGTATCTCCAATTAGGTTGTGGAGATTGCCCCGAGCATTTGAGGTCACCTTGGAGCCACAGTCCATTGTGGTGAAGCTTTGTGGTGTCGTTGGGATCCTCCAATTAAGTTGTGGAGATTGCCCCAACCTAGTTTGTATGGGTTCGATGACCGCCCTCAAGGGTCCCTTAGTGGGATCATGACATATTGCATTGTGCGAGGGCGTGAGGAGGTTACGGTGGCCTTAGTGGCATCTTGGGGAGCATTGTGCCTCCACACCGCTCCGAATGGAGATTAGCATCCGCAAGGGTGTAAACTTCGGGATACATCATCGTCTCCGCGTGCCTCGGTTATCTCTTACCCAAGCCCCTTTACTTATGCACTTTACTTTGTGATAGCCACATTGTTTAATGATTTATATCTTGCTATCACTTAGTTGTTTATCTTGCGTAGCATAAGTTGTTGGTGCACATAGGTGAGCCTAGTTGTTTTAGGTTGTGTGTTTGACATATTAAACGTTAGTTTTGTTGGGTAATGTTGCATGGGAAACAAAAAATTTCCTACGCACACGCAAGATCTATCCATGGTGATGAGCATCTACGAGAGGGAGAGTGGATTACGTACCCTTGTAGATCGCTAAGCGGGAAGCGTTAAGAAATGTGGTTGGTGTAGTCGAACGTCTTCGCGATCCAAATCACCGAGAGTCCCGCTATCCAATGACGATCCATCCCGATCAAGCATCGAACGGACGACACCTCCGCGTTCAGCACACGTACAGCTTGATGACGATCTCCGCCTTCTTGATCCAGCAAGAGGGAGCTGAGAGGTAGACGAGTTCTCCGGCAGCGTGACAGCACCGCGGCGATGATGGTGGAGCAATTCCGGCAGGGCTTCGCCTAAGCACTGCAGAAAACCGATCTAGAGGAGAAACTATGCACTAGAGGAACGGGTAGCACTTGGTTGAAAATCAAGTGCCAAAAACTCTAAAACCTCTAGTATATATAAGAAGAAGAGAGGAGGAGGCTTGTCCCAAGGGCCAAGCCATCTAGGCATTGGCCAAACCAAGGAGGAGAGGAGGATTCCTCCTCCAATCCTAGTAGGACTAGGACTCCTCCTTATTTTGGTCTTTTTGCCTTTTTCCACCTTTTTTCTCTTTGGGCTTTTCTTCCCAGTCGCATGGGACTTATGTGGGACTTCCAGTAGACCACTAAGGGCTGTTATTCACTCTCCCACAGCCATGTAGCCTCTTGGGTCGAAATACCCCTCCCGATGGTCTCCCGGTACACTCCCGGCACTCCCGGTGAGCCCAAAACTTTTCCGGCGACCAAAATAGGACTTCCTATATATCAACCTTTACCTACGGACCATTCCGGAGCTCCTCGTGATGTCTGGGATCTCATCTGGGACTCCGAACAACCTTCAGTCACCACCATGCATAACTATATACTACCGAAACGTCACCAAACCTTAAGTGTGCAGACCCTGCGGGTTCGAGAACTATGTAGACATGACCGAGACACCTGTACAACAAATAACCAATAGCGGCACCTAGATGCCCATATTGGTTCCTACATATTCTACGAAGATCTTTATCGGTCGAACCTCTATGTCAAGGATTCAGTTAATCCCGTATGATGTTCCCTTTGTTCTTCGGTATGTTACTTGCCCGAGATTTGATCGTCGGTATCTCCATACCTAGTTCAACCTCGTTACCGGCAAGTCTCTTTACTCGTTCTGTAATACAAGATCCCGTGACTAACACGTAGTCACATTTCTTGCAAGACTTATTGTGACGTTGTATTACCGAGTGGGCCCTGAGATACCTCTTTGTCACACGGAGTAACAAATCCCACTCTTGATCCATGCCAACTCAACAAACACCCTCGGAGATACCTGTAGTGCACCTTTATAGTCACCCAGTTATGTTGCGATGTTTGATACACACAAGGCACTCTTCCGGTGTCCGTGAGTTACATGATCTCATGGTCATAGGAACATATACTTGACATGCAGAAAACAGTAGCAATAAACTAACACGATCATATGCTACGTTTGTAGTTTGGGTATTGTCCATCACATCATTCTCCTAATGATGTGATCCCATTATTAAATGACATCACATGTCAATGGCTAGGAAATCTTGAGCATCTTTGATCAATGAGCTAGTTCACTAGAGGTATACTAGGGACAAAGTGTTGTCGATTTACCCACACATGTAATGTGTTTCTAATCAATACAATTATAGCATGGACAATAAACGATTATCATGAACAAGGAAATATAATAATAAACACTTTATTTATTGCCTCTAGGGCATATTTCCAATAGTCTCCCACTTGCACTAGAGTCAATAATCTAGTTCACATCACTATGTGATTTAGATTGTAATGAATCGAACATCCGTGCAGTTCTGGTGTTGATCATGTTTAGCCCTTGGAAGAGGTTTAGTCAATGGGTCTGCAACATTCAGATCTGTGTGCACTTTGCAAATATTTATGTCCTTCTCCTCGATGTAATCGCAGATGGAGTTGAAGTGTCGCTTTATGTGTTTGGTCCTCTTGTGAAACCATGGTTCCTTAGCCAGAGCAATGGCACCAGTGTTGTCACAGAACAGGTTCATTGTATTAAGTGCACTGGGCACTACTCCAAGATCTGTCATGAACTGCTTCATCCAGACACCTTCCTTCGCCGTCTCTGAGGCTGCGATGTACTACGCTTCGCACGTAGAATCGGCTACCACGCTTTGCTTGAAACTGCACCAGCTTACCACTCCCCCGTTAAGAATAAATGCATATCCACTTTGTGACTTAGAGTCATTCGGATCAGTGTCAAAGCTTGCATCGATGTAACCCTTTACGACGAGCTCTTCATCACCTCCATAAACGAGAAAAATATCTCCTTAGTTCTTTTCAGGTACTTAAGGATATTCTAGACCGCTGCCCAGTGCTCCATTCCAGGTTCACTTTGAAACCTTCTGGCCATAATTATGGCAAGGCTGACATCAAGGTATGTGCTTTGTGAAAGTGCTATTAAGTGCCTCGATCTATCTCTGTAGATCTTAATGCCTAATATGAAAGCAGCTTCTCATAGGTCCTTCATTGAAAAACTCTTGTTCAAATATTCCTTCACGCTTTCCAGCATTTCTATATTGTTTCCAATCAGCAATATGTCATCCACATATAATATTAGAAATCCTATAGAGCTCCCACTCACTTTGTTGTAAATACAAGCTTCTCCATAAACTTGTATAAACTCAAACGCTTTGATCACCTCATCAAAGCGCTTATTCCAACTCCGAGATGCTTGCACCAGCCCATAAATGGATCGCTGGAGTTTGCAAAGTTTGTCAGCATTCTCTGGATCAACAAAACCTTATGGTTGCATCATATACAACTCTTCCTCAAGGAAACCGTTGAGGAACGTTGTTTTCACATCCATCTGCCAAATTTCATAGTCGAAATAAGCAGCTATTGCCAACATGATTCTGACAGACTTAAGCATCGCTATGGGTGAGAGGGTCTCATCGTTGTCAACTCCTTGAACTTGTGAAAAAACCTTTGCCACAAGTCGAGCTTTATAGACGGTGACATTACCGTCTGCGTTCGTCTTCTTCTTAAAGATCCATTTGTTCTAAATGACCTTTCGCCCTTCAGGTAATACTTCCAAAGTCCATACTTTGTTTTCATAGATGGATCCCATCTCGGATTTCATGCCCTCTAACCATTTCTTGGAACCCTGGCCCATCACCGCTCCTCCATAGCTCGTAGGTTCATTGTTGTCGAACAACATGACCTCCAAGACAGGGTTGCCATACCACTCAGGAGTTGTATGCGCCCTTGTCGACCTATGAGGTTCAATAGTAGCTTGATCCGAAGCTTCATGATCATCATCATTAACTTCCTCTTCAACCGTCGTAGGTTCCATAGAAACATCTTTCTGCGTTGCGCTACTTTCTGGTTGAAGTAAAGGTTCAATAACCTCATCAAGCTCTATTTTCCTCCCACTCAATTCTTTCGAGAGAAACTCTTTCTCAAGAAATGTTTCGTTCTTAGCGACAAACACTTTGCCTTTGGATCTGAGATAGAAGGTATACCCGACTGTCTCTTTCGGGTATCCTATCAAGACGCATTTCTCCGCTTTGGGTTCCAGCTTTCCAGGCTGAAGCTTTTTGACATAAGCATCACATCCCCAAACTTTAAGAAACGACAACTTTGGCCTCTTGCCAAACCATAGTTCTTATGGCGTCATCTCAACGGATTTTGATGGTGCCCTATTTAAAGTGAATGCAGCTGTCTCTAATGCATGACCCCAAAACGATAGTGGCAAATCAGCAAGAGACATCATAGAATGCACTATATCTAATAAGGCTCGATTACGACGTTCGGACACACTATTACGTTGTGGTGTTCCGGGCGGTGTCAACTGTGAAACAGTTCCGCACTGTCTTAAGTGACTGCCAAACTCATAACTCAGATATTCACCTCCTCGATCAGATTGCTGGAATTTAATCTTCTTGTTACGATGATTCCCAACTTCACTCTGAAATTGCTTGAACTTTTCAAACGTTTCAGACTTGTGTTTCATTAAGTAAATATACCCATATCCACTTAAGTCATCAGTGAAGGTGAGAAAATAACGATATCCACCACACGCTGTAACATTCATTGGACCGCACACATCAGTATGTATGATTTTCCAATAAGTCACTTTCCCGTTCCATTGTTCCAGGGAACAACATTTTAGTCATCTTGCCCATGAGGCATGGTTCACATGTGTCAAGTGATTCAAAATCAAGTGTCTCCAAAAGTCCATCAACATGGACCTTCCTCATGCGTTTTACACCAATATGACCTAAACGGCAGTGCCACAAGAAAGTGGTACTATCATTATCAACTCTACATCTTTTGGCATCAATGTTATGAACATGTGTGTCATCACTATCAAGATTTAATATGAATAAACCCCTAACATTGGGTGCATGACCATAAAAGATATTACTCATATAAATAGAACAACCATTATTCTCTGATTTAAATGTGTAACCGTCTCGGAATAAACAAGATCCAGATATAATGTTCATGCTTAACGCAGGCACTAAATAACAATTATTCAGGTTCATCACTAATCTCGATGGTAATCGAAGAGACAGCGTGCCGACGGCGATCACATCATCCTTGGAACCATTTCCCACGTGCATCGTCACTTCATCCTTTGCCAGCCTTTGTCTATTCCGTAGTTCCTGTTTTGAGTTGCAAATGTGAGCAACCGAACTGGTATCAGATACCCAGGCACTACAACGAGAGCTAGTAAGGTACACATCAATAACATGTATATCATATATGTTGGGGAACATTGCATGGGAAACAAAAAATTTCCTACGCACACGCAGATCTATCCATGGTGATGAGCATCTACGAGAGGGAGAGTGGATCTACATACCCTTGTAGATCACTAAGCGGGAAGCTTTAAGTAACGCGGTTGGTGTAGTCGAACGTCTTTGCGATCCAATCGCCGTGCGTCCCGCGATCCAATCACGATCCGTCCCACGATCCGTCCCGCGATCTTGATCACGATCCATCCCACGAACTTGATCACGACTCTTCCGATCTAACGCCGAACGGACGGCACCTCCGCGTTCAGCACACGTACAGATTGATGACAATCTCCACCGTCTTGATCCAGCAAGAAGCAGCGGAGAGGAAGAAGAGTTCTCCGACAGCGTGACGGTGCTCCGGCGATCGTGGTGGAACAATTCCGGCAGGGCTTCACCTAAGCACTGCAGAAATACGGTCTAGAGGGGAAACTATGCACCGGAGGAACGGGTAGCACGTGGCTGGAAAAAGTAGTGCAAAACCCTAAAATCCACCAGTATATATAGGACGAGAGGAGGAGATCCTTGGCGCAAGGGCCAAGGCTCCTATGGTTCGGCTGAACCTACTAGGAGAGGAGGACTCCTCCTCCAATCCTAGTAGGACTAGGATTGCTCCTTTTTTTCCTTTTTCCACCTTTTTGTATTGGGTTTTCTTGTCCAGTCACATGGTCCTTGTGTGGGAGTTTCCACCAGCCCACTAAGGGATGATATTCACTTTCCCATAGCCCATGAAGCCTCTTGAGTCGAAATACCCCTCCCGATACACTACCGGCACTCCCGATACACTACCGATGAGCCCGAAACTTTTCCGGCGACCAAAACAGGACTTCCTATATATGAATCTTTACCTCCGGACCATTCTGGAGCTCCTCGTGATGTCCAGGATCTCATCCGGGACTCCGAACAACCTTCGGTCACCATCATACATAACTCTATACTACTGAAACGTCACCAAACCTTAAGTGTGCAGACCCTGCGGGTTAAACTATGTAGACATGACCGAGACACCTCTACGGTCAATAACCAATAGTGGTTCCTAGATGCCCATATTGGTTCCTAAATATTCTATGAAGATCTTTATCGGTCGAACCTCTATGTCAAGGATTCAGTTAATCCTGTATGATGTTCCCTTTGTTCTTCGGTATGTTACTTGCCCGAGATTCGATCGTCGGTATCTCCATACCTAGTTCAACCTCGTTACCGGCAAGTCTCTTTACTCGTTCCGTAATACAAGATCCCATGGCTAACACTTTGTCACATTGCTTGCAAGGCTTATTATGATGTTGTATTACCGAGTGGGCCCTAAGATATCTCTCCGTCACACGGAGTAACAAATCCAAGTCTTGATCCATGCCAACTCAACAGACACCCTCGGAGATACCTGTAGAGCACCTTTATAGTCACCCAGTTATGTTGTGATGTTTGATACACACAAGGTACTCCTCCGGTGTCCGTGAGTTACATGATCTCATGGTCATAGGAACATATACTTGACATGCAGAAAACAGTAGCAATAAACTGACACAATCATATGCTACATTTCTAGTTTGGGTCTTGTCCATCACATCATTGTTCTAATGATGTGATCCCGTCATCAAATGACATCACATGTCAATGGCAAGTAAACCTTAACCATCTTTGATTAACGAGCTAGTTCACTAGAGGCATACTAGGGACAATGTGTTGTCTATTTACCCACACATGTAATGTGTTTCCAATCAATACAATTATAGCATGGATAATAAACGATTATCATGAACAAGGAAATATAATAATAAACACTTTATTTATTGCCTCTTGGGCATATTTCCAACAATATATACCTTGTTTGTCGTTGGTCGCCTTCTTATCAGCCAGATACTTGGGGCAGTTCCGCTTCCAGTGACCAGTTCCCTTGCGATGAAAGCACTTAGTTTCTGGCTTGGGTCCATGCTTGGGCTTCTTTACAGGAGTAGCAACTGCTTTGCCATCCTTCTTGGTTTTACCCTTCTTGCCCTTGCCCTTGCCATTCTTCCTTAAACTAGTGGTTTTATTGACCATCAACACTTGATGTTCTTTCTGGATTTCGAACTCAGCGACTTTTAGCATCACAAACAGCTCAGCGACTGACTTGTTCATCCCGTGCATGTTATACTTCATCACAAAGCTCTTGTAACTAGGTGGCAGTGATTGAAGAACTCTGCCAGTGATCGCCTCTGGCGGAAGGGCAATTCCCAACTCCGCTAGACGAGTCGAATACCCAGACATTCTGAATATATCTTCACTGATGACCCGTTCTCCTCCATTTTGCAAGCATAGAACTTATCGGAGGTCTCATACCTCTCGATTCGGGCATTCTTCTGAAAGATAAACTTCAAATCCTGGAACATCTCATATGCTCCATGACGTTCAAAATGTCTTTGAAGTCCCAGTTCTAAGTCATACAATATTGCACACTGAACTATTGAGTAATCTCCAGAACGTATCTCCCAAGCGTTCTTAACGTCTTCGGATGACATGTCTTCTGGTTGGTCACCAAGCGGTGCATCAAGGACATATGATTTCTGGGAAGCCATGAGGATAATCCTCAGATTACGGGCCCAGTCAACAAAGTTACTTCCATCACCTTTCAACTTAGCTTTCTCTAGGAACGCATTAAAATCCAGGGGTGCTACTGCGCGAGACATTGATCTACAACATAAATATGCAAAGGTTACTTAGACTATTGTTCAAGATAACGAGTTTAGTTAATCAAATTACTAAAGCTCCCACTCAAATTGACATTCCTCGAGTCATCTGAGTGTCACATGATCCAAATTCACCAACTCAAGTCTGATCATCACGTGAGTTGAGGTGGTTTCAATGGTGAACATCATCATGTTGATCATATCTACTATACGACTCATGTTCGAACTTTCGGTCTCTTGTGTTCCGAGGCCATGTCTGTACATGCTAGGCTCGTCAAGTTTAACCCGAGTGTTCTGCATGTGCAACATTTGATTGCACCCGTTGTATGTGAACGTAGAGTCTATCACACCCAATCATCACGTGGTGTCTCGACATGACGAACTTTCGCAACGGTGCACACTTGGGGAGAACACAATTCATCTTGAAATTTAAGTGAGGGATCACCTTATAATGCTACCGTCGTCCTAAGAAAAACAAGGTGCATAAAAGGATTAACATCACATGCAAATCATAAGTGACATGATATGGCCATGAACTTGTGCTTTTGATCTCCATCTTCAAAGCACCGGCATGATCTCCATCGTCACCGGCACAACACCATGATCTCCATCATCTTGATCTCCAGCAACGTGTTGCCATCGGGGTTGTCGTGCCCATCATGCTTCTACTACTATTGCTACCGTTTAGCGATAAAGTAAAGCATTACATAGCGCTTAATGATTGACACGTAGGTCATACAATAATTAAAGACAACCCTATGGCTCCTACCGGTTGCCGTACTCATCGACATGCAAGTCGTGATATTCTATACAACACATGATCAGCTCATACATCACATATATCACATCATGTAATTGGCCATATCACATCACATCATACCCTGCAAAAACAAGTTAGACGTCCTCTAATTGTTGTTGCTTGTTTTATGTGGCTACTACAAGTATCTAGCAAGAACAATTCTCACCTCCGTATAAACCACAACGGTGATACATTAGTTGTTTTTCAACCTTCTCAAGGACCGCCTTTGTCGAATCCGATCCAACTAAAGTAGGAGAAACTGACACCCGCCAGTCATCTTTTGCAACAAGTTGTAGTTAAGGGAACAAGTCTCTCGTAAGCGTACGAGTTATGTTGGTCCGGGACGCTTCATCCCACAATACCGCTGAACCAAAACACGACCAAGGGAGGAAGCAATCTAAGCATCAACGTCCACAAACTCTTTGTGTTCTACTCGAGATCTCATCTACACATAGACCTAGCTCATGATGCCACTGTTGGGTAACATTGCATGGGAAACAAAAAATTTCCTACGCACACGCAAGATCTATCCATGGTAATGAGCATCTACGAGAGGGAGAGTGGATCTACGTACCCTTGTAGATCACTAAGCGGGATGCGTTAAGAAACGCGGTTGGTGTAGTCGAACGTCTTCGTGATCCAAATCGCCGAGCGTCCCACGATCCAGTCACGATCCGTCCCGATCAAGCACCGAACAGACGACACCTCCGCGTTCAGCACACGTACAACTTGACACTACTGGAATCAAACAATTTGCCGTCTGCCAGCTCTTTGCCGTCCGCTAGCGGACGACAAAGAGGCTCTTTGACGTCTGTCTTTCCAAAGCAGACGGCAAAGAACTAGATGATGGCAAAGAGGGTCTTTGCCATCTGCACTTCTTTGCCGTCCACGGGGCACAACACTGGCTAGGCCAAGCTCTTTGCCATCTACCACTTCTTTGCCGTCTGCTGGCAGACGGCAAAGAACTCTTTGTCGTCTGCCAGCAGATGGCAAAGAAGGGGGGCCCACAATGTCACGGCGGGGGGCGGACTAACGGTCACCCCCCCCCCCCCCCGCGCCTCTCACACACACACACATCTCTCTCTCCCTCTCTCTCTCAGCGCCGCCGCCCCGCCCTCCCACCGCCACCCCCTCCCTGCAGCCCTCCTCCACCACCGCCCCCTCCCTGCAGCCCTTCTCCACCACCGCCGGAGCCAGGCTGCGGCGCTGCCCGCCCCCTCCCCGCGGCCCTCTCCCACCACCTCGGCCCCGTCGCCCCCGCCGCCCCCTGCCCTGCCGCTCCGCCGCGTCGGGTCGCCGGTGAGCAGGCACCCCCGACGACCCAGCTTCGCCCCTCCCCCTCCGCCGCCCCGCGCCACCGGCTTGACCCCCCCTCCGGTGAGCTCCACCCTCCCCCTTTTTATGTTTTTTTCTGTTTTTATTAGTTCATATTAGTTAGTTTATATTAGTTAGTTATTATTTCATATTAGTTAGTATATATTAGGTAGAAAAAACTTAGATAGAAAAGAAGAAAAGAAAAAAAGAAGAAAGAAAAAACATAGAAAGAAAAAAAAAGAAAAAAGGGAAAAATAAAAAAGGAAAGAACAAAAAAGAAGAAAGAAGAAGAAACAAAGAAAGAGGAGGAGAAGAAAAAAGAAGAAGAAAACAAGAAAAGAGGGAGAGCCAGGAAGAGAGGAAAGACCCATCTTTTGGCTTAGGATATCCTTAAGAGGTGAGGAGAGAGCTTCAGAAAAAGAAGAAAAAAAGTGAGGGAAGACATAAGAAAGGGAAGGAAGATAAAAGAAGAATAGAAGAAAAAAGAAAAAAAATAAGAAAAAAGAAGACCCCGAGAAGAAAGCACAGAAAACCTGACCCGACCCCGACCCGAACCCGCCACCGACCCCGCCCCGACCCCCCCCCGACCCCGACCCCGACCCGACATCCCGACCCCGACACGACACCCCGACACCCTGACACCCTGACACGACACCCCCGACCCCCGACACCTCTTCGGCCTCCTGTTGACCGAAAGGGTGCTCTTCGGCCTTCCAGAGGCCGACGGGGTCATATATGTGTGAATTATGAGTTAGGTCATATAATTTCCGATTTTGTTATATATCTTAAACAACCTATATCGTTGTATATCTTCAACAACCTAACAAAAGTGCGGTCGAAGAGGTGTATCATATCCATTTCGTTGTATATCTTCAACAACCTAACAGAAGTGCGGCCGTACATCGAGTAAGTTCTCGGTACATTCTTTTGCAACTTCTAATTCCTTTGAAATGCTCTTATTCCCGGATATGTGATACAGTCAATACGTCGCCAAATTCTCGGATGGAGCGGTGATCCAAAAGGATTCCATCGAAGAGTATGAGCTTCTGGCAAAGCATGGAGGCGGCTATCCCGGTTTCATCTCTTGGTTCAAGCAAACGGTAATTTCCATTAATTAGACGATTTCATTTCTTCGCCTAGTTTGTGATTAATGCAACAATCCTTTGGTATTAAACTTGTAGGCTAATGCAGAGTCTATGGACTCCGAATTGAGACAAGTCGCTAATGGTTTTGACTTTAAGGTCCGTTCATTTGACAAATACGACATCAACGGGTATCGCTTTCGTACTTTTGGCAAAGAGCTATCTATGGCTGACCGAAAGTCTAAAAATTTTTGTGTCTCCGCTGTCGGCGAAGGAGGGGTCGAGTATTATGGAAGAGTTGAAGCAATTTATGAACTTACATTCTCTAGTGAAAACCCACCAAACGTCGTAGTCTTCAAATGTTATTGGTTCCAGCCGAAGGAGACTAGAAGGACTCATGAACATATAGGGCTAGTCAAAATCAAACAGAGCACCCATTTAGATGTTCCCGATGTCTATATTACGGCTGAACAGGCAACCCAAGTTTTCTATCTACTGTGGGCCTGCCAAACGGATTCAAATTTGAAAGGTCGGGATGTCGTTTATGATGTGCCACCACATTTTAGACCACCTCCCCTCAATGAAGATGATTATGAACCTCACATTATCCCAGACACATATGAAGGTGAATTCTTCCAAGAAACATGTGTTTCCAAAAAATGCTTCAAGAACCGCTCTACTTCACCCCAAAACATTGAGGTCGACAGCGACAGTGAACCCGACTTCACCCCTGAGCAGGAACAAGAAGAGACGGAAGAAGAAGAGGTTACTGTTGCGGATGACCTGACAATGCTTGACCGATTACATAGAGGCCTTCCACATGTTGATGCATTTATTGATGATGCTGATGAGCACGTCATTACTGATAGTGATGATGATTATGCATTTATTGATCCCGGAGCATATATAGACGATGAAGATTAATATTAGTAATGTGAGGTATTCAATTATTATTATGTACATATATATTATTAATTAGTTCATGTTATTAGGTATTCAATTTTTTTAGTTGAACTAATTTCGTTCACTCTTTGTCATTGCAGGTGTTGACAGATGGTGGGCGGGGGTCGAGAGCGCTCTGAGCCTCCTTCCTCGGCGCGTGCTGGGAGGGGTGCTATTATTCCACCCCAACAACTCCAGAGAGCGCTGGTACACAGCATGCAGACACCGGCGGGCGCTTCTTCTTCGACCGGGAGAGGTCGGGGGAAGACAAAGAGAGGTGCTAGAGGTAGGAAGGCTACTGCGCCTTCCTCGCTGCCACCCCCAGTTGATTCTCCCGACCATAGGAGTGCTCCGTCTCAGGCGGACCCGTCTAACTTGGACCCGTCTCGGACTCCGGTCCATGAGCCTCAGGTCGACGAGCCTCGGGTCCACGAGCCTTGGGTCGACGAGCCTCGGGTCACCGAGCCTTTGTCCCAGGTGACTCCGGTCCCAAAGTCTTCGTCCCAGCAGACTCGGGTCCCAGAGTCATCGTCCCACGTGACTCCGGAGGCTAGTGGCCATGCTGATGGTGGCGAGGACAATTACTTGTCTAAGGACACCTATAGCAAGGGCGAGCTGGTTGAGGAGGGCAAGAAGGTCTACCAGCGTGGTTGTACAAAGCTGCCTCCCGTGCCGACGACCCACGAGCAGAGGTGGTTGATTGCGCCTAATGCGGAGAAGTAAGTGCATTTACTCTTTTTTAACCTTTTGCCTTCATGTTTCTTCAAATTAATATCTAATGTGTTGGCCTTGTCATACTGCAGGGGTTGGAAATACAAGCGTGGTGTCCGCAGGCCCAACTAGGTCCTTGGTGTGCTTCTCCGGTACCACTTCCCGGGGAAGGTCCAGTTGCCCGGTGAGGGTGAGGCTCGACAGGTACCACTGACCTGGGAGCTGTACAAGGCTGCCCCGGCCCCGCCGGAGGAGATGGTCGACGGTGTCTTGTGCGAGACGGTGGATGACATTGTTATCCATCGCTTTTGGGTAATTTCTCCTTCACAGAATTAAAAATCGACGACACCTAGTGATTGTACTAACCAGTGTATAATGTGTTGTCTTGTTTGATTGCAGACCTTCTACAGGTGTCTTGAGGAAGACGAGGCGAGAGCGGCTATTGTTCTCGAAGCCGAGTGCAAGCGCCTACTTCAGAACTTACGGCACGAGGCTCGGGTGCAGGCTATTCGAGACTACTACGCCTCGAGTAACATTAAGAGGACCAAGAAGAAGTGCTGCAAAAATTATCTGAGTAAGAAGTATATGAAGGTAATTATCTATTCTTAAGGCCTTGTACTTAGTTTGTTTGATTTGATTCATAGGCGTAGCGCTGAAATTTCTCTTGTCTAACTTAGGTGCCCCCGAGATGGTGTGCGGATTGGATGGACTATTGGGAGGCATTGGTGGATGAGTGGTGATCTCCCGAATGGCTAGCCGAACACAACAAGGCCAAGGAGAAGCGTGCCCAAATGAGAGGTGTGCCACACCATCAAGGGAGGTCCAACCTGTTTGAGTACGGGGATAACTGGGTATGTGGTTTGCTTCATGATTCATGCAATTCCATTCTTCATGCTAGCTTGAGCCCTTAACTAATATTTTGTTCACCTCTTTTAGGCGCGAGAAAACAAGTAGGAGGTGCCACCTCTGTTCGACCTCTATGCCATGGCCCATACTGCCTCGTACAAGAAGGCCAAGGCATTCTCTGAGGATGACCTCGATCATCCCAAGAGCTTCAGCAACATCTCCTCCCACAACAAGCTCGTGAGGTACAGAGATGAGGGGAAGGCGGGGAAAGGGGATGACTTCATCCCGAGCCAGAGTCCTTTTGATCCAGAGCTCGTGATGATATTTGGTGGTGGGAGGCCCCATGGCTCGATAGCCATTGGGGATGGACTGATACGTTCACCTAGAACTCTCCCAGAGATCAAGAAGCGCCAGATGAGCTCTGATCTTGAGATAAGGCCTCGCCCATGGCCAATGGAGGTCGCCATTGAGGCTAGGGCCTAGGAGCTTTTGGTGGAGGCAAATAGGCAGGCGGTGCAGAGGGAGAGGAACATGGAGGAGAGGACGGCTAGGCTGTTGGAGGAGGAGAGGAACCAGAACGACGCGTCTCACCGGGCCCTATACGAGCTCCTCGTGGTAAGTTTCTCCTGCATATTAGCCAAATCATGCACGTAATGTTTGTTTCATCACTAACTAATACGAATGACTCGTGAAAACAAAATGTGCAGACCGTGTGCCAGAACAATGGTCAGACCCCTCCGTCGATGCCCCATATTGGTATAGCACCCACGATGAGTTTCATTTAAATGGTCATTAGTTACTAGTATTCACATTTAAGTTGCATCATGCTAAGGAGACATTGCGAATGATCTTTGGTGCAGCGTGCCTCCTGACAAGCATCGACCGATCCTTCTGCGTCCCTTAGGTAATATGCTCACTTAGGTAATTAGCTTAGCTAGTTCATTTATGACATAATATGCTCACTTAGGTAAAAATGGCATAATAACCTTGGTTTAGCTCCAAAATGACCTATACTTAGCTTATTTTCCTCAAAAATACATAATAACCTTACTTACCTCCAAAATGATATATTCTACCTAGGATAGCTATAAAATGACCTATACTTAGCATTTTTTTGCCCCAAAATGACTTGATATGCTTAGTTAGATACAAAATGGCATTACTACCTTGGAGAAGAGGAGATGAGAGGAGAAAAAGAAAGAGAAGATAAATTCTTCTTCTTCTTTTTCTTCTAGCTAGTCTTCTTCTTCTTCTAACTATCATCTTTCCTACTTTGCAGATTTGCTATAGATGAGGAAGAGTGCATTGATGGACTGTACTATTCTACTTCTGCTTCCTTTGTGTTTATGGAAACTTGTTTTGGATACGTATGTACGGATATGTTGTTGGAAAACATTGTGTGTTGTTGGAAACTTGTATATATGTTGGAACTTATTGTTGGTATATGATTGTTTCAACTTATTGTTGGTATGCTTGTATTGTTTGATATATATATGTTATATTGTTGGATATATATGTTTCAAATTGAATGATTTTAAGAAAAAAACAGGGGCTATATAGCCACTTTGCCGTCTGCGAGCTTTGCCGCCCGCTGGCAGGCGGCAAAGTGGACACGTGGCAGCTACCTGTGCAACCTGGGGCTGGCCTAGGTTGGTTCTTTGCCGTCTGCTAGCGGACGGCAAAGAACCAAACTACGCTGGCAAAAAAAGGTGCGTTGCCATCCGCTGGCAGACGACAAAGCACGCCGTTAAGCCCCTAACGGAGCTAAGTTGCCACGTGTACCGTCCAGGCCCTTTGTCGTCCGCTGGCGGACGACAAGGATTCAAAGGTCTTTGTCGTTCGCCAGCAGACGGCAAAGCGCCCTTTACCATGGCTTATTCAGCCGGACGGTTCGCCGTCTGCTCGCGGACGGCAAAGGCTTTGCCGTCCGGGATGCATGCCTTTGCCGTCAGGGATGGCTGACGGCAAACTGCCTGATTCCTGTAGTGTGATGACGATCTCCGCCTTCTCGATCCAGCAAGAGGGAGCGGAGAGGTAGCGAGTTCTCCTGCAGCGTGACGGTGCCGCGGCGATGACGGTGGAGCAATTCCGGCAGGGCTTCGCCTAAGCACTGTAGAAAACCGATCTAGACGAGAAACTATGCACTAGAGGAACAGGTAGTACGTGGCTGAAAATCAAGTGCCAAAAACCCTAAAACCTCTAGTATATATATGAGGAAGAGAGGAGGAGGCTAGGCCCAAGGACCCTACGGGTTCGAGAACTATGTAGACATGACCGAAACAGTAGCAATAAACTGACACGATCATATGCTACGTTTGTAGTTTGGGTCTTGTCCATCACATCATTCTCCTAATGATGTGATCTCGTTATCAAATGACATCACATGTAAATGTCTAGGAAACCTTGAGCATCTTTGATCAATGAGCTTGTTTACTAGAGGTATACTAGGGACAAAGTGTTGTCTATTTACCCACACATGTAATGTGTTTCCAATCAATACAATTATAGCATGGACAATAGACGATTATCATGAACAAGGAAATATAATAATAAACACTTTATTTATTGCCTCTAGGGCATATTTCCAACAGTCTCCCACTTGCACTAGAGTCAATAATCTAGTTCACATCACTATGTGATTTACATTGTAATGAATCGAACACCCATGCAGTTCTGGTCTTGATCATGTTTAGCCCTTGGAAGTAGTCAACGGGTCTGCAACATTCAGATCCGTGTGCACTTTGCAAATATTTATGTCCTTCTCCTCGATGTATTCGCGGATGGAGTTGAAGCGTCTATTTATGTGTTTGGTCCTCTTGTGAAACCTTGGTTCCTTGGCCAGAGCAATGGCACCAGTGCTGTCACATAACAAGTTCATTGGATTCAGTGCACTAGGAACTACTCCAAGATCTGTCATGAACTGCTTCATCCAGACACCTTCCTTCGCCGCCTCCGAGGCTGCGATGTACTCCGCTTCGCACGTAGAATCGGCTACCACGCTTTGCTTGGAACTGCACTAGCTTACCGCTCCCCCCATTAAGAATAAATACGTATCCGGTTTGCGACTTAAAGTCATTCAGATCAGTGTCAAAGCTTGCATCGACGTAACCCTTTACGACGAGCTCTTCATCACCCTCATAAACGAGAAATATATCCTTAGTCCTTTTCAGGTACTTAAGGATATTCTTGACCGCTGCCCAGTGCTCCATTCCAGGATCACTTTGAAACCTTCCGGCCATACTTATGGCAAGGCTAACATCGGGTCTTGTGCACAACATTGCATACATGATAGAGCCTATGGCTGAAGCATAGGGGATGACACTCATCTTTTCTCTATCTTCTGCAGTCAGTGGGCATTGAGTCTTACTCAACTTCACACCTTGTAACACAGGCAAGAACCCCTTCTTGGACTGATCCATTTTGAACTTCTTCAAAACTTTATCAAGGTATGTGCTTTGTGAAAGTGCTATTAAGCGCCTCGATCTATCTCTATAGATCTTAATGCCTAATATGAAAGCAGCTTCTCCAAGGTCCTTCATTGAAAAACTCTTGTTCAAATATTCCTTCACGCTTTCTAGCATTTCTATATTGATTCCAATCAGCAATATGTCATCCACATATAATATTAGAAATGCTATAGAGCTCCCACTCACTTTCTTGTAAATACAAGCTTCTCCATAAACTTGTATAAACTCAAACGCTTTGATCACCTCATGAAAGCTCTTATTCCAACTCCGAGATGCTTGCACCAGCCCATAAATGGATCGCTGGAGTTTGCAAACTTTGTCAGCATTCGCTGGATCGACAAAACCTTCTGGTTGCATCATATACAACTCTTCCTCAAGGAAACCATTGAGGAACGCTGTTTTGACATCCATCTGCCAAATTTCATAGTCGAAATAAGCAGCTATTGCCAACATGATTCTGACAGACTTAAGCATCGCTACGGGTGTGAAGGTCTCATCGTAGTCAACTCCATGAACTTGTGAAAAACCCTTTGCCACAAGTCGAGCTATATAGACGGTGACATTACCGTCAACGTTCATCTTCTTCTTAAAGATCCATTTGTTCTGAATGGCCTTTCGCCCTTCAGGTAATACTTCCAAAGTCCATACTTTGTTTTCATACATGGATCCCATCTCGGATTTCATGGCCTCTAACCATTTCTCGGAACCCTGGCCCATCACCGCTCCTCCATAGCTCGTAGGTTCATTGTTGTCCAACAACATGACCTCCAAGACAGGGTTGTCGTACCACTCAGAAGCAGTACGCGCCCTTGTCGACCTACGAGGTTCAATAGTAG
Source organism: Hordeum marinum (assembly GCA_022496015.1). Taxonomy (NCBI): domain Eukaryota; kingdom Viridiplantae; phylum Streptophyta; class Magnoliopsida; order Poales; family Poaceae; genus Hordeum; species Hordeum marinum. The sequence continues at coordinate 405,204,366 of CM039676.1, read as the reverse complement.
CTCGATCTGAAGCTTCATGATCATCATCATTAACTTCCTCTTCAACCATCGTAGGTTCCATAGAAACATCTTTCTGCGCTGCGCTACTTTCTGGTTGCAGTAAAGGTTCAATAACCTTATCAAGCTCTATTTTCCTCCCACTCAATTCTTTCGAGAGAAACTCTTTCTCAAGAAATGTTTCGTTCTTAGCGACAAACACTTTGCCTTCGGATCTGAGATAGAAGGTATACCCGACTGTCTCTTTTGGGTATCCTGTGAAGACACATTTCTCTGCTTTGGGTTCCAGCTTTCCAGGCTGAAGCTTTTTGACATAAGCATCACATCCCCAAACTTTAAGAAACGACAACTTTGGCCTCTTGCCAAACCATAGTTCATATGGCGTCATCTCAACGGATTTCGATGGTGCCCTATTTAAAGTGAATGCAGCTGTCTCTAATGCATAACCCCAAAACGATAGTGGCAAATCAGCAAGAGACATCATAGAACGCACCATATCTAATAAGGTTCGATTACGACGTTCGGACACACCATTACGCTGTGGTGTTCCGGGCGGTGTCAACTGTGAAACAGTTCCACACTGTCTTAAGTGACTACCAAACTCATAACTCACATATTCACCTCCTCGATCTGATCGCAGGAATTTAATCTTCTTGTTATGATGATTCTTAACTTCACTCTGAAATTGCTTGACCTTTTCAAACGTTTCAGACTTGTGTTTCATTAAGGAAATATACCCATATCTACTTAAGTCATCTGTGAAGGTGAGAAAATAACGATATCCACCACACGATGTAACATTCATTGGACCGCACACATCAGTATGTATGATTTCCAATAAGTCACTTGCCCGTTCGATTGTTCCAGAGAACGGCATTTTAGTCATCTTGCCCATGAGGCATGGTTCACATGTGTCAAGTGATTCAAAATCAAGTGAATCCAAAAGTCCATCAGCATGGACCTTCCTCATGCGTTTTACACCAATATGACCAAAACGGCAGTGCCACAAGAAAGTGGTACTATCATTATCAACTCTACATCTTTTGGCATCAATGTTATGAACATGTGTGTCATCACTATCAAGATTTAATATGAATAAACCCCTCACATTGGGTGCATGACCATAAAAGATATTACTCATATAAATAGAACAACCATTATTCTCTGATTTAAATGAGTAACCGTCTCGCAATAAACAAGATCCAAATATAATGTTCATGCGTAACGCAGGCACTAAATAACAATTATTCAGGTTCATCACTAATCCCGATGGTAATTGAAGAGAGAGCATGCCGACGGCGATCACATCAACCTTGGAACCATTTCCCACGCGCATCGTCACTTCATCCTTCGCCAGCCTTCGTCTATTTCGTAGTTCCTGTTTTGAGTTGCAAATGTGAGCAACCTAACCAGTATCAAATACCCAGGCACTACAACAAGAGCTAGTAAGGTACACATCAATAACATGTATATCATATATACCTTGTTTGTCGTCGGACGCCTTCTTATCAGCCAGGTACTTGGGGCAGTTCCGCTTCCAGTGACCAGTTCCCTTGCAATGAAAGCACTCAGTTTCTAGCTTGGGTCCATGCTTGGCCTTCTTTACAGGAGTAGCAACTACTTTGCCATCCTTCTTGGTTTTACCCTTCTTGCCCTTGACCTTGCCATTCTTCTTGAAACTAGTGGTTTTATTGACCGTCAACACTTGATGTTCTTTCTGGATTTCGGACTCAGCGACTTTTAGCATCGCAAACAGCTCGACGACTGACTTGTTCATCCCCTGCATGTTATAGTTCATCACAAAGCTCTTGTAACTAGGTGGCAGTGATTGAAGAACTCTGTCAGTGATCGCCTCTGGCGGAAGAGCAATTCCCAACTCTGCTAGACGAGTCGAATACGCAAACATTTTGAGTATATGTTCATTGATAGACCTGTTCTCCTCCATTTTGCAAGCACAGAACTTATCGCAGGTCTCATACCTCTAGATCTGGGCATTCTTCTGAAAGATAAACTTCAAATCCTGGAACATCTCAGATGCTCCATGACGTTCAAAATGTCTTTGAAGTCCCGGTTCTAAGCCATACAATGTTGCACACTAAACTATTGAGTAATCTCCAGAACGTGCCTCCCAAGCATTCTTAACTTCTTCGGATGACATGTCTTCTGGTTGGTCACCAAGCAGTGCATCAAGGACATATGATTTCTGGGAAGCCGTGAGGATAATCCTCAGATTACGGGCCCAGTCAACAAAGTTACTTCCATCATCTTTCAACTTATATTTCTCTAGGAACGCATTAAAATGCAGGGGTGCTACTGCGCGAGCCATTCATCTACAACATAAATATGAAAAGGTTACTTAGACTATTGTTCAAGATAATGACTTTAGTTAATCAAATTACTAAAGCTCCCACTCAAATTGACATCCCTCGGGTCATCTGAGTGTCACATGATCCAAATTCACCAACTCAAGTCCGATCATCACGTGAGTTGAGGTGGTTTCAATGGTGAACATCATCATGTTGATCATATCTACTATATGACTCATGTTCGACCTTTCGGTCTCTTGTGTTTCGAGGCCATGTTTGTACATGCTAGGCTCGTGAAGTTTAACCCGAGTGTTCTGCATGTGCAACACTCGCTTGCACCCGTTGTATGTGAACGTAGAGTCTATCACACCTGATCATCATGTGGTGTCTCGACATGACAAACTTTCGCAACGGTGCACACTCGGGGAGAACACAATTCATCTTGAAATTTAAGTGAGGGATCACCTTATAATGCTACCGTCGTCCTAAGAAAAACAAGGTGCATAAAAGGATTAACATCACATGCAAATCATAAGTGACATGATATGGCCATGAACTTGTGCTTTTGATCTCCATCTTGAAAGCACCGGCATGATCTCCATCGTCACCGGCACAACACCATGATCTCCATCATCTTGATATCCATCAACATGTTGCCATCGGGGTTGTCGCGCCCATCATGCTTCTACTACTATTGCTACCGTTTAGCGATAAAGTAAAGCATTACATAGCGCTTAATGATTGACACGCAGGTCATACAACAATTAAAGACAACCCTATGGCTCCTGCCGGTTGCCGTACTCATCGACATGCAAGTCATGATATTCTATACAAGACATGATCATCTCATACATCACATATATCACATCATGTAATTGGCCATATCACATCACAGCATACCCTGCAAAAACAAGTTAGACGTCCTCTAATTGTTGTTGCATGTATTACGTGGCTGCTATGGGTATCTAGCAAGAATAATTCTCACCTATGCATAAACCACAACGGTGATACATTAGTGACTTTTCAACCTTCTCAAGGACCGCCTTTGTTGAATCCGATCCAACTAAAGTAGGAGAAACTGGCACCCGCCAGCCATCTTTTGCAACAAGTTGTAGTTGAGGGAACAGGTCTCTCGTAAGCGTACGAGTAATGTTGGTCCGGGCCGCTTCATCCCACAATACGCTGAGCCAAAACAAGACCAAGGGAGGAAGCAATCTAAGAATCAATGTCCACAAACTCTTTGTGTTCTACTCGAGATCTCATCTACACATAGACCTAGCTAATGATGCCACTGTTTGGTAACGTTGCATGGGAAACAAAAAATTTCCTACGCACACGCAAGATCTATCCATGGTGATGAGCATCTACGAGAGGGAGAGTGGATCTACGTACCCTTGTAGATCACTAAGAGGGAAGCATTAAGAAATGCGGTTGGTGTAGTCAAACGTCTTCGCGATCCAAACCACCGAGTGTCCCGCGATCCAATCACAATCCGCCCGATCAAGCACCGAACGGACGACACCTCCGCGTTCAGCACACGTACAACTTGATGATGATCTCTGCCTTCTTGATCCGGCAAGAGGGAGCAGAGAGGTAGACGAGTTCTCCGACAGCGTGACAGCGCCGCAGCGATGATGGTGGAGCAATTCCGGCAGGGCTTCGCCTAAGCACTGCAGAAAACGGATCTAGAGGAGAAACTATGCACTAGACGAACGGGTAGATGTGGCTGAAAATCAAGTGCCAAAAACCCTAAAACCTCTAGTATGTATAAGAGGAAGAGAGGAGGAGGCTTGGCCCAAGGGCCAAGCCATCTAGGCTTTAGCCAAACCAAGGAGGAGAGGAGGATTCCTCCTCCAATCCTAGTAGGACTAGGACTCCTCCTTATTTTGGTCTTTTTGCCTTTTTCCACCTTTTTTCTCTTTGCGCTTTTCTTCCCAGCCGCATGGGCCTTATGTGGGACTTCCACCAGCCCACTAAGGGCTGGTATTCACTCTCCCACAGCCCATGTAGCCTCTTGGGTCGAATTACCCCTCCCGATGGTTTCCCGGTACACTACCGGCACTCTCGGTACACTACCAATGAGCCCAAAACTTTTCCGGCGACCAAAATAGGACTTCCTATATATCAATCTTTACCTCCGGACCATTCCAGAGCTCCTTGTGACATTCGGCATCTCATCCAGGACTCCGAACAACCTTCGGTCACCACCATGCATAACTTAATACTACTGAAACGTCACCAAACCTTAAGTGTGCAGACCCTGCGGGTTCGAGAACTATGTAGACATGACCGAGACACCTCTACAGTAAATAACCAATAGTGTTACCTAGATGCCCATATTGGTTCCTACATATTCTACGAAGATCTTTATCGGTCGAACCTCTATGTCAAGGATTCAGTTAATCCCGTATGATGTTCCCTTTGTTCTTCGGTATGTTACTTGCCCGATATTCGATCGTCAGTATCTCCATACCTAGTTCAACCTTGTTACCGGCAAGTCTCTTTACTCATTCTGTAATACAAGATCCCGTGACTAACACTTAGTCACATTGCTTGCAAGGCTTATTGTGACGTTGTCTTACCGAGTGGGCCCTGAGATACCCCTCTCCGTCACACGGAGTAACAAATCCCAGTCTTGAGCCATGCCAACTCAACAGACACCCTCGGAGATACCTGTAGAGTACCTTTATAGTCACCCAGTTACGTTGCGACGTTTGATACACACAAGGCACTCTTCCGGTGTCCGTGAGTTACATGATCTGATGGTCATAGGAACATATACTTGACATGCAGAAAACAGTAGCAATAAACTGACACGATCATATGCTACATTTGTAGTTTGGGTCTTGTCCATCACATCATTCTCCTAATGATGTGATCCCGTTATCAAATGACATCACATTTCAATGGCTAGGAAACCTTGACCATTTGATCAACGAGCTAGTTCACTAGAGGTATACTAGGGACAAAGTGTTCTCTATTTACCCACACATGTAATGTGTTTCCAATCAATACAATTATAGCATGGACAATAAATGATTATCATGAACAAGGAAATATAATAATAAACACTTTATTTATTGCCTCTAGGGCATATTTCCAACAAGTTTTATTCCGCATTTGTTCAAGCCTAAACCGTGATTATTTTAAAGCGCCTATTCACCCCCCTCTAGGAAACATCCACGTCCTTTAAATTGGTATCAGAGCTAGGTCTATCATTATTAGGTTTAACAACCTAGAGTGTAAGGATGTCGACTAGGGGACTAGGATTCTGTGACACTCTTAGTTTCAATGGCACAAATTTTGATGTTTGGGTTTTCACATGCTTAATCTCTTTAGGGTCATGGACCCAAATTTAGAGAGAATTGTAGATATGGGTTTTTCTCCTCCAAAGGATTCTCATCACATAACTTTAGAGGATGAGAAAAACTCTTATCTCAATGCCCAAGCTTATAATGTGCTATTTGATGCTTTGAGCAATGTTGTTATATTTCAACTCATGCCATTCTGGGATGCTCATGAGTTGTGGACAAAGCTTCAAGATAAATATGGTGTGTCCAATATTTCTAGGGATGATTGTTCTCCCTCCACCTCCGGTCGTGTTGTCTTCTCAACTTCATCTACTTCACCTACATGTGGATTGCCACAACGTAATTATATGGTGAGTAGTGATGATCATTGTAATGATGATAGTGGGTGATACGTCCATTTTGCATCATGATTTTATAATGATATTTATTGCATTATGGACTGTTATTACACATTTTGGTACAACACTTATGCCTTTTCTCTCTTATTTTACAAGGTTTACATGAAGAGGGAGAATGCCGACAGCTGGAGTTCTGGACTAGGAAAGGAGCAAATCTGATATACCTATTCTACACAACTCCAAAAGACTTGAAAATCTATGAAGAATTATTTTGGAATATATAAAAAATATTGGGTGAAATAAATACATCAGGGGCCCCACCAGGCAGCCACAAGCCTGCAGGGCCTGCCCTACCCCCCTAGGCGCGCCCATGGGGCTTGTGGCCCACCTGGCAGCCCTCCGATGCCCATCTTCTGCTATATTTAGGATTTCGTCCTGGAAAAAATCAGAACAGAGCTTTCGGGACAAAGTGCTGCTGTCTCGAGGCGGAACTTGGGTAGAACCAATCCAGAGCTCTCCGGCAGGACGATCCTGCCAGGGAAACTTCCCTCCCGGAGGGGGAAATCGAAGCCATCATCTTCACCAATGATCCTCTCATCGAGAGGGTGTCAATCTCTCCATCAACATCTTCATCAACACCATCTCCTCTCCAAACCCTAGTTCATCTCTTGTATCCGATCTTTGTCTCAAAACCTCAGATTGGTACCTGTGGGTTGCTAGTAGTGTTGATTACTCCTTGTAGTTGATGCTAGTTAGTTTACTTGGTGGAAGATCATATGTTCATATCCTTGATCATCATTAATACTCCTCTGATTATGAACATGAATATGCTTTGTGAGTAGTTATGTTTTTTCCCGAGGACATGGGATAAGTCTTGTTATAAGTAATCATGTGAATTTGGTATTCGTTCGATATTTTGATGAGATGTATGTTGTCTCTCCTCTAGTGGTGTTATGTGAATGTTGACTACATAACACTTCACCATTGTTTGGGCCTATAGGAAGGCATTGGGAATTAATAAGTAGATGATGGGTTGATAGAGTGACAGAAGCTTAAACCCTAGTTTATGCGTTGCTTCGTAAGGGGCTGATTTGGGTCCACATGTTTCATGTTATGGTTAGATTTATCTTAATTCTTCTTTTGTAGTTCTCGATGCTTGCAGGAGGGGATAATCATAAGTGGGAGGCTTCTCCAAGTAAGGGCAGCACCCAAGCACCGATCCACCCACATATCAAATTATCAAAGTAGCGAACGCGAATCATATATGCATGATGAAAACTAGCTTGACATAAATTCCCATGTGTCCTCGGGAGCGCTTTGCTTTATATAAGAGTTTGTCCAGGATTGTCCTTTGCTATAAGAAGGATTGGGCCACCTTGCTGCACCTTTGTTACAATTGTTACTTGCTACCCGTTACGAATTATCTTATCACAAAACTATCTGTTATCGATAATTTCAGTGCTTGCAGAGAATACCTTATTGAGAACCGCTTGTCATTTCCTTCTGCTCCTCGTTGGGTTCAACACTCTTACTTATTTAAAGGACTATGATAGATCCTCTATACTTGTGGGTCATCAAGACTCTTTTCTGGCGCCGTTGCCGGGGAGTGAAGTGCCTTTAGTGAGTGGAACTTGGTAAGAAAAATTTTATATAGTGTGTTGAAATTTACTATCACTTGTTACTATGGAAAGTAATCCTTTGAGGGGTTTGTTCAGGGTATCTTCACCTCTACCGGAAACACAAAGAGTTGTCCCTCAACCTACTGAGCCTACTAAAAATAGTTATTATGAAATTCCTTCGGGTATGATAGAGAAACTGCTAGCTAATCCTTATGCAGGAGATGGAACACTACATCCGAATTTGCATCTAATCTATGTGGATGAAGTTTGTGGATTATTTAAGCTTGCAGGTTTGCCCAAGGATGTTGTCAAGAAGAAGGTCTTTCCAGTATCTTTGAAGTAATATGCATTGGCATGGTACATGCTATGTGATGATATTGGATTGTGGAACTACAACCGGCTGAAAATGGAATTTCATCAAAAGTTCTATCATATGCATCTGGTTCATCGTGCTCAGAATTATATTTACAATTTTTGGCCTCGTGAAGGAGAAAGAATCTCTCAAGATTGGGGGAGGCATAAGTCAATGTTATATTCATGCCCCAATCATGAGCTCTCGAGAGAAATTATTATTCGGAATTTTTATGCTCGGCTTTCCCGTAATGATCAATCCATGCTCAATACTTCTTGTGCTGGTTCTTTTATGAAGAAAGATATTGAATTCAAATGGAATTTATTGGAAAGAATTAAACGCAACTCTGAAGACTGGGAACTCGACGAAGGTAAGGAATCAGGTATGAACCTTAAGTTTGATTGTGTTAAATCCTTCGTAGACACCGATGCTTTTCGTGAGTTTAGCACCAAATATGGACTTGAGTCTGAGATAGTAGCTTCTTTCTGTGAATCTTTTGCTACCCATGTTGATCTCCCTAAGGAGAAGTGGTTTAAATACCACCCTCCCATTGAAGTGATAGTAGTTGAACCTATTAAGGTTGAAGAGGAAATTATTACTTATAATGTTGATCCTATTATCCCTACTGCTTACATTGAGAAACCACCCTTCCCTATTAGGATAAAGGAACATGCTAAAGCTTCGACTGTGGTACGTAAGAGTTGTATTAGAACACCTACACCCCCTGAACAAATTAAAGTTGGACCTAGTATTGCTATGGTTAAAGATCTCTTGGTTGATAATATTGACGGGCATGTTATTCATTTCTGCAATGAAGCGGCTAGAATAGCTAGACCTGATACTAAGCATAAACATAGACCAGTTGTTGGTGTGCCTGTTGTTTCTGTTAAAATAGGGGATCATTGTTATCATGGCTTGTGTGATATGGGTGCTAGCGTAAGTGCAATCCCCTATTCCTTATACAAAGAAATCATGCATGATATTGCACCAATTGAACTAGAGGAAATTGATGTTACTATTAAGCTTGCTAATAGAGACACTATTGCACCGATGGGGATTGTTAGAGATGTTGAAGTCTTGTGTGGGAAAATAAAATATCCTATTGATTTTCTTGTTCTTGGTTCCCCACTAGATAATTTTTGTCCCGTTATATTTGGCAGACCCTTCTTGAATACTGTTAATGCTAGGATTGATTGTGAGAAAGAAATAGTTACTGTGAGTTTTGGGGATATGTCTCGTGAGTTTAATTTCTCTAAATTTCGTAGACAACCCCATGAAAAAGAATTGCCTAGTAAATATGAAATTATTGGTCTTGCTTCTATTGTTGTGCCTCCTACTGATCCTTTAGAACAATATTAGCTAGACCATGAAAATGATATGCATATGAATGAGAGGAACGAAATAGATGAAATTTTCTTTGATCAGCAGCCTATTTTGAAACACAACTTACCTGTTGAAATATTTGGGAATCCTCCTCCACCCAAGGGTGATCCCGTGTTTGAGCTCAAGCAGTTACCTGATACGTTGAAATATGCTTATCTTGATGAAAAGGAGATATATCCTGTTATTATTAGTGCTAACCTTTCAGAGCATGTAGAAAAGAGATTATTGAAAACTCTGAGGAAGCACCGTGCTGCTATTGGTTATACTCTTGATGATATTAAGGGCATTAGTCCCTCTCTATGTCAGCATAAAATTAATATGGAGCCTGATGCCAAACTAGTTATTGATCACCAACTACGATTGAACCCTAAGATGAAAGAAGTGGTAAGAAAAGAAATACTAAAGCTTCTGGAGGCAGGTATAATTTATCCTGTTGCTGATAGTAGATGGGTTAGTCCCGTCCATTGTGTCCCTAAGAAGGGAGGTATTACCGTTGTTCCTAATGATAAAAATGAATTGATCCCGCAAAGAATTGTTACAGGTTATAGAATGGTAATTGACTTTAGGAAATTAAATAAAGCTACTAAGAAAGATCACTACCCTATACCTTTTATTGATCAAATGCTAGAAATATTATCCAAACATACTCATTTTTGCTTTCTAGATGATTACTCTGGTTTCTCTCAAATACCTGTATCAAGCCAGGATCAAGAAAAAACTACTTTTACTTGCCCTTTCGGTACCTTTGCTTATAGACGTATGCCTTTTTGGTTTATGCAATTCACCTGATACCTTTCAAACATGTATGATGGCTATATTCTCTGACTTTTGTGAAAAGATTCTTGAGGTTTTCATGAATGAATTTTTCCATTTACGGAACTTCATTTGATGATTGTTTGAGCAACCTTGATCGAGTTTTGCAGAGATGTGAAGAAACTAATCTTGTCTTGAACTGAGAAAAGTGTCACTTTATGGTTAATGAAGGTATTGTCTTGGAGCACAAGGTCTCTGAAAGAGGTATTGAAGTTGATAAGGCTAAAGTTGATGCTATTGAAAAAATGCCGTGCCCTACGGATATCAAAGGTATAAGAAGTTTCCTTGGTCATGCTAGTTTCTATAGGAGGTTTATCAAAGATTTCTCTAAGATTTCTAGGCTCTCACAAATATTTTGCAAAAAGATGTCCCGTTTGTTTTTTATGATGATTGCGTAGAAGCATTTGAAATTCTTAAGAATGCCCTGATTACCACACCTGTTGTTCAACCACCCGACTGGATCCTACCCTTTGAAATTATGTGTGATGCTGGTGATTATGCTATTGGTGCTATTGTAGGACAAATAGTCAATAAGAAATTAAATGTTATCCATTATGCTAGTAAACTCTAGACAATGCTCAAAGAAACTATGCTAGTACTGAAAAATAATTTTTAGCAGTCGTGTTTGCTTGTGATAAGTTTAGACCTTATATTGTTGATTCCAAAGTAACTATTCACACCGATCATGCTGCTATTAAGTACCTTATGGAGAAGAAATATGCTAAACCTAGACTTATTAGGTGGGTCCTTCTGCTATAAGAATTTGATTTACATATCATTGATAGAAAGGGTATTGATAATCCTGTGGCAGTTAACTTGTCTAGGTTAGAAAATGTTCTTCATGACCCATTACCTATTGATGATAGCTTTCATGATGAAAAATTAGCTGTCGTAAATGCTTCACACAATGCTCCTTGGTATGCTGATTATGCCAACTATATTGTTGCTAAATTTTTACTGCCTACTTTCACATACCAACAAAAGAAAAAGTTATTCTATGATTTAAGGCATTACTTTTGGGATGATCCACACCTTTATAAAGAAGGAGTAGATGGTATTATTAGACGTTGTGTACCTGAGCATGAACAGGAACAGATCTTACGCAAGTGTCACTCTGAAGCCTACGGAGGCCACCACGTTGGAGATAAAAATGCACATAAGGTACTACAATCTGGGTTTTATTGGCCCACTCTCTTCAAGGATGCTCGTAAGTTTTTCTTATCTTGTGATGAATGTCAAAGAATTGGTAACATTAGTAGACATCAGGAAATGCCTATGAATTACTCTCTTGTTATTGAACCATTTGATGTTTGGGGTTTTGATTATATGGGTCCTTTTCCGCAATCTAACGGGTATACTCATATTCTAGTTGCTGTTGATTATGTTACTAAGTGGGTAGAAGCTATTCCAACTAGTAGCGTTGATCATAACACTTCTATGAAAATGCTTAAAGAAGTTATTTTCCCTAGATTCGAAGTCCCTAGATATTTGATGACTGATGGTGGTTCACACTTTACTCATGGTGCTTTCCATAAATTGCTCGCTAAATATGATGTTAATCATAGAATTGCATCTCCTTATCATCCTCAGTCTAGTGGTCAAGTAGAATTGAGTAATGGAGAAATTAAATTGATTTTGCATAAGTCTGTTAGTAGATCTAGGAAGAATTGGTCTAATAGACTTGACGATGCATTGTGGGCTTATAGAACTGCTTACGAAAATCCTATGGGTATGTCTCCATATAAGATGGTTTATGGTAAAGCATGCCACTTACCTCTAGAACTAGAACATAAAGCTTATTGGGCAATCAAAAAGCTCAATTATGATTTCAAACTTGTTGGTGAGAAGAGGTTATTTGACATTAGCTCACTTGACGAATGGAGAACTCAAGCCTATGAGAATGCCAAGTTGTTTAAGGAAAAGGTTAAGAGATGGCATGATAGAAAGATACAAAATCGTGAATTTAATGTAGGTGATCATGTATTGCTATACAATTCTCGTTTGAGATTTTTTGCAGGAAAACTTCTCTCTAAATGGGAAGGTCCTTACGTTATCGAGGAGGTATACCGTTCTGGTGCCATCAAGATTAACAACGCCGAAGGCACAAACCCGAAGGTGGTGAATGGTCAAAGAATCAAACATTATATCTCAGGTACTCCCATAAATGTTGAAACCAATGTCATCAACACCATAACTCTGGAGGAGTACATTAGGGAGACTCACCAGGACGTTTCAGACTCCGAAAAGGAATAGGTATGTTGTTACGGTAAGTAAAAAGACTCTAAAACTTTTTCAATGGCAATTTTTATCTGTTTTGGAATATTTAAAAAATTAGAAAAAAATTATAGTAGTCCGAATAGTGCACGAGGAGGCGACAAGCCTGCAGGGTGCACCCTTGGGGCTTGTGGCCACCTCGTGCACCTTCCGGACTACAGTTTCTTGCAGCATACTCCTTCGGGTCGGCAAAAATTCATTATATAATCTCCCTAAGGTTTTGACTCTCGTATCATGACAATACATCATGTTTTCTCTTTGAGCTATTTTTGCAGTAGATTTAGAGCAAGATGTCTTCGCAAGTGTGGTCAGGGAGAACTACTTCGGGTAGGCTACAGAGGAAGAGATGGAGCCCGACTTGAAAAGGATAGATTCCATGGAGGAAAACCAAGAAGTTACCTCTCATCCACAACCGGGAGCCATGCTGGGAGAACTTTAGAACTCAGCAATTCCGAATTCGGTTATCCCTTCCAATGCTAAATTTCTTACTTCTGAAAATATGAAACGGAATGTTGCTTCTCCCCCTATAGCGATGGAACATCCATGGGTTAAGGGTGTCTAACCATCACTGAGAAACTTCACAAGGAAATAATGGAACTCAAACAGCAAAATAACAAGCTTGAGGAGGAGAATCGCATTCTGAAGGGCCTCAACGCCAAGTATATAGCATCGCCACCTCTGAAGCAAGACAACTAAAGACATGGGTATGGGCACTCACCTTGGCTTGTGCCAAGCTTGGGGGAGGTGCCCCAGTATCGTATCACCATCACATCTTTTATTTTCACTTTTATTTTTATTTTTATTTTATCATCTTTCCTTAGTTCGATACTTTTGGTTAATTCTTGATCTAGTAGAATAAAGTTTTGGTGTGATCTAGTTTCGAGTCTTTCCTTTATGATTCCTCCTATGTAAGCAAGTCCGTGAGTTATATAATGAAAACTGCTTTTGAGTTGAGGGCTTTTGCTTGTTTGGCATGATCTTGACCTTGAGAAAGATGAAGTAGAAAGAAGTATAGAATAAAAGAAAAGAGTACATATGACAATCTTATGGGGAGTGATGACTTCACATACAAGAAGTATGTCGATTGAAACCTGTTGGGAGTTGACAAACATAGCTGTTGGTCATTGGGGCAATTAAAAGGAAGTAATAAAGAAAGAGAGGTTCACACATAAATATATTATCTTGGACATCTTCTATGATTGTGAGAACTCATTAAAATATTATATGTTAAGAAGTTAATGTTGGACAAGGAAGAAAACATAATGGTTTATGTTTGCTTATTTCGGAATAGAAGTTTATTATGGATCCCTCAACACGTGTAGCTTGCTTCCACCTAATATTAGCCAAAACCTCCGCACCAAGTAGAGATACTACTTGTGCATCCAAACACCCTTAACCCAGATTTCTCATGAGAGTCCACCATACCTACCTAAGGATAGAATAAGATCCTTCAAGTAAGTTGTCATCGGTGCAAGCAATAAAAATTTCTCTCTAAATATGTGATATATTAATGTGAGGAAAATAAGCTTTATACGAACTTGTGATAGGGAAGAAATAAAAGCAACGGATTGCATAATAAATTTCTCTATCACAAGGGGCAATATAAAGTGACGTTCTTTTGCATTAAGAGATTGTGCATCCAACTATAAAAGCGCATGAAAACCTCTGCTTCCCTTTGCGAAGGGCCTATCTGTTACTTTTATTTTCTAGTTCTTACCTTTATCCAAGAGTCACGGTGATCTCCATCACTTTCTCTATATTTGCCTTTATTTTCTGGCAAGTGTCACGTGTTGGGGAATGATCTAGGCACATATATCCACTTGGAAGTGGACAAGCATGAGTTATTACTGTTGACATTACCCTTGAGGTAAATAGTTGGGAGGCAACACTACAAGCCCCTATCTTTCTCTGTGTCCAATTGAAACTTTGAACTCATAGGTACCTAGTGAGTGTTAGCAATTGTGAAAGACTAAAGATGATTGAGTATGTGGATTTGCTTTACAAGCTCTTATATTGACTCTTTCCTACGTTATGATAAATTGGAATTGCTTCAATGACTGAGATCATAGTTTGTCGGTTCTCAATAAAGTTCTTGATTCCTACTTTGCCATTGTGAATGAATTATTACTTCAGCAAAATAAATTATATGTCAACATATGTTGATGTTCTAAATATGATCATGATGCCTTCATGTCCGTATTTTATTTTATCGACACCTCTATCTCTTAACATGTGGGCATATTTATCGATTTCGGCTTTCGCTTGAGGACAACCGAGGTCTAAGCTTGGGGGAGTTGATACGTCCATTTTGCATCATGATTTTATAATGATATTTATTGCGTTATGGACTGTTATTACACATTTTGGTACAACACTTATGCCTTTTCTCTCTTATTTTACAAGGTTTACATGAACAGGGAGAATGCCGGCAACTGGAGTTCTGGACTGGGAAAGGAGCAAATCTGATATACTATTCTGCACAACTCCAAAGTCCTGAAAATCTACGAAGAATTATTTGGAATATATAAAAAATATTGGGCGAAAGAAATACATCAGGGGGCCCACCAGGAAGCCACAAGCTTGTAGGGCGCGCCCTACCCCCTCGGCGCACCCTCGGGGCTTGTGGCCCACCTGGCAGCCCTTCGATGCCAATCTTCTGCTATATTGAGGTTTAAGACCTGGAAAAAATCAGAACAGAGTTTTCGGGATGAAGCGCTGCCGTCTCAAGGCGGAACTTGGGCAGAACCAATCTAGAGCTCCGGCGGGGCGATCCCGCCGGGGAAACTTCCCACTCGGAGGGGGAAATCAAAGCCATCGTCGTCACCGACGATCCTCTCATCGAGAGGGGGTCAATATCCATCAACATGTTCATAAGCACCATCTCCTCTCCAAACCCTAATTCATCTCTTGTATCCAATCTTTGTCTCAAAACCTCAGATTGGTACCTGCGGGTTGCTAGTAGTGTTGGTTACTCCTTGTAGTTGATGCTAGTTGGTTTACTTGGTGCAAGATCATATGTTCAGATCCTTGATCATCATTAATACTCCTATGATTATGAACATGAATATCCTTTGTGAGTAGTTACGTTTGTTCCCGAGGACATGGGATAAGTCTTGTCATAAGTAATCATGTGAATTTGGTATTCGTTTGATATTTTGATGAGATGTATGTTGTCTCTCCTCTAGTGGTGTTATGTGAATGTTGACTACATAACACTTCACCATTGTTTGGGCCTATAGGAAGGCATTGGGAAGTAATAAGTAGATGATGGGTTGTTAGAGTGACAGAAGCGTAAACCATAGTTTATGCGTTGCTTCGTAAGGGGCTGATTTGGATCCACATGTTTCATGCTATGGTTAGATTTATCTTAATTCTTCTTTCATAGTTGCGGATGCTTGCGGGAGGGGTTAATCATAAGTGGGAGGCTTGTCCAAGTAAGGGCAGCACCCAAGCACCGGTCCACCCACATATCAAATTATCAAAGTAGCGAACGTGAATCATATATGCATGATGAAAACTAGCTTGACATAAATTCCCATGTGTCCTTGGGGGCGCTTTGATTTATATAAGAGTTTGTCCAGGCTTGTCCTTTGATATAAAAAGGATTGGGCCACCTTGTTGCACCTTTGTTACAATTGTTACTTGTTACCCGTTACGAATTATCTTATCACAAAACTATCTGTTACCGATAATTTCAGTGCTTGCAGAGAATACCTTATTGAGAACAGCTTGTCATTTCCTTCTGCTCCTCATTGGGTTCGACACTCTTACTTATCGAAAGGACTACGATAGATCCCCTATACTTGTGGGTCATCAGTGGGTTTATTGTTGATAATTCTTGTTCACTATCTTATGGCTATGATTCATCTTTGGACTTTAACACCTCGAGCACTTTAAATGTTTCACATGCTTATGTTGATAGTCCTTGCATATCATGTACAAATTGCTTGACTAAATCTCATGATGATATGCTTGATATATCTTGTTGCCATGATAAAATGTTTCTATTTCCTCGAGTTGTTGTGCTAACGATGTAGAGGAAACCCAACACTCCATGGAACAAGATGTGGTCTTGAATGGTTCTTCAAGGGATCCTACATCATCATCTATTGTTTCTCACTTTTGCCTTATGGCTAAGGCTTCAAAGGCATCTCCTACTTTGAATCCCAATATATCTCATGATGATGATGTTGATGATAATGAGGATAGTCATGAAGAGTGTGATAATGTTGCTTCCTTAAAAATTAAGGGAGAAATGATTTTTAAAGCTCTTCATAAGAATAAAATTGCTCTTTCCAACTTCATGGAAATCATGTCTATTGCCATCGAGGGCAAGAAATGTATTAAGGAGTTGGAATCTCATCTCGAGGAGCATGAGGCCACCATTGAGAAAATGGAAGGTCATGAGTGTGATCACGCTAATGAGCTCGCGGAGCTATCTCAAGCTCTTGAAAATGAACAAACCACCAAGGAATCTCTTAAGGAGACCTTTGCTCTAGAATTATCTAGATTAAAGGAATCCCATAAAAGAGATCTCATGGTGGCTAATGATTTTAGAACTAAAAATGATAATCTTGAAGTTGTGCATGCTAAACTCCTTGAGGACTTTGAGCACCTCGAAAATGGCTCAAGGACCATTAAGAGTTCGCTCATTGAACTCACTGAGTCTCATGCTCAACTTGAAGCTTCATATGCTAAAGAGCTTGCCATTTTGGCTTCTACTTGTGTTGTTAATAATGACGCTTGTGCTACTAACTCTATTTCTTGTGAAGCATCCATATTAAAGGAGAATGTTGAGCTAAGGTATCAACTTGAGTTGCTATCTAACAATTATGGGAAATTGGAAGAAAGCCATGAAAAGCTTTCTAGCTCTCATGGTGATCTTCTAGTATCGCATAATGTGCTAAAGATAGCTCATGAGGCTAGTACTACTAAGGTAACATCTAGTGAGCCTCGTGTGGACATCATCACTACATCTAGTCGAAATGCTTTATTGCCATTGTTGGAAATATGCCCTAGAGGCAATAATAAAATGGTTATTATTGTATTTCCTTGTTCATGATAATTGTCTATTGTTCATGCTATACTTGTGTTAACCAGAAACCATAATGCATGTGTGAATACATAGACCACAACGTGTCCCTGGTGAGCCTCTAGTTGGCTAGCTCTTTGATCAATAGATGGTCACGGTTTCATGACCATGGACATTGGATGTCGTTGATAACGGGATCACATCATTAGGAGAATGATGTGATGGACAAGACCCAATCCTAAGCATAGCACAAGATCATGTAGTTCGTCTGCTAAAGCTTTTCCTATGTCAAGTATTATTTCCTTAGACCACGAGATTGTGCAACTCTCGGATACGGTAGGAATGCTTTGGGTGTGCCAAACATCACAACGTAACTGGGTGGCTATAAAGGTACACTACGGGTATCTCCGAAAGTGTCTGTTGGGTTGGCACGAATCGAGACTGGGATTTGTCACTCCGTGTGACGGAGAGGTATCTCTGGGCCCACTCGGTAAGACATCATCATAATAAGCTCAAAGTGACTAAGGAGTTAGCCATGGGATGATGTGTTACAGAACGAGTAAAGAGACTTGCCGGTAACGATATTGAACAAGGTATAGGGATACCGACGATCGAATCTCGGGCAAGTATCATACCGGTAGACAAAGGGAATTGTATACAGGATTGATTGAATCCCCGACATCGTGGTTCATCCGATGAGATCATCGTGGAGCATGTGGGAGCCAACATGGGTATCCAGATCCCGCTGTTGGTTATTTACCGGAGAGGTGTCTCGGTCATGTCTACGTGCCTCCCGAACCCGTAGGGTCTACACACTTAAGGTTCTATGACACTAGTGTACATGGTTACCGATTGTTGTTTGGAGTCCCGGATGAGATCCCGGATGTCACGAGGACTTCCAGAATGGTCCAGAGGTAAAGATTCATATATAGGAAGTGAGGTTTTGGTCACCGAAAGTGTTTCGGGGATTACCGGTAACGTACCAGGACCACCGGAAGGGTTCCGGGGGTCCACCAAGTGGGGCCACCAGCCCAGAGGGCTACATGGGCCGCAAGTGGGAGGGAACCAGCCCCTAGGTGGGATGGTGTGCCCCCCCCACAAGGGCCCAAGGCGCAGCAAGGGAGGAGAGGGGGCAAACCCTAGGCTCAGATGGGCCTAAGGCCCACCTAGGGCGCCGGCCTCCCCTCTCTCCCTCTGGCCGACGCACCAGATGGGATCTGGGGCTGCCGCCGGCCCCTAGGGTGGGAACCCAAGGGCGCAGCCCTCCCTCCTCCTCTTCCTATATATAGTGGAGGGTTTTGGGGCTGCCACACATACAAGTTCTCTCTCTCTCGGCGCAGCCCTACCCTTCCTCTTCCTCGTTCTCCGTAGCGCTTGGCGAAGCCCTGCCGGAGTCCACGTAGCTCCACCGTCACCACTCCGTCGTGCTGCCGGAGCTATCCCTCAATCTCTCCTTCCTCCTTGCTGGATCAAGGCGTAGGAGACGTCACCGGGCTACACGTGTGTTGAACGCGGAGGCGCCGTTGTTCGGCGCTAAGATCGAAATCCGCCGCAATATGAATCGCTGCGAGTATGACTCGACCAACCGCGTTCTTGTAATTCTTCCGCTTTGCGATCTTCAAAGGTATGAAGATTCACTATCCCCTTACTCGTTTTTGGTTTCTCCATAGATAGATCTTGGTGAACATGTAGGAAAATTTTGATTTACTACTACGTCTCCCAACTGTGGTATCAGAGCTAGGTCTATGCGTGGAATCTATGCACGACTAGAACACAAAGTTGTTGTGGGCGTCGATCTTCTTAGTTTGCTTACCACTACTAGTCTTATCTTGATTCGGCGGTATTGTGGGATGAAGCGGCCTGGACCAACTTTACACATACGCTTACGTGAGACTGGTTCCACCGCCTAACATGCACTTGTTGCATAAGGTGGCTAGCGGGTGTCTGTCTCTCTCACCGTAGTCGGATTGGATTCGATGAAAAGGGTCCTTATGAAGGGTAAATAGCAATTGGCATATCACGTTCTGGTTTTGGCATAGGTAAGAAACGTTCTTGCTAGAAACCTATAGCAGCCACGTAAAAACTTGCAACTACAAACTAGAGGACGTCTAACTTGTTTTTGTAGCATATGCCTTGTGATGTGATATGGCCAAAGGATGTGATGTGATGTATGAGATTGATCATGTTCTTGTAATAGGATTCACGACTTGCATGTCGATGAGTATGATAACCGGCAGAAGCCATAGGAGTTGTCTTATTTTATTGTATGACCTGCGTGTCAATCATAAATGCCATGTAATTACTTTACTTTATTGCTAAACGTTAGCCATAGTAGTAGAAGTAATAATTGGCGAGACAACTTCATGAAGACACGATGATGGAGATCATGATGATGGAGATCATGGTGTCCTACCGGTGACAGTGATGATCATGTGACCCGAAGATGGAGATCAAAGGAGCAAGATGATATTGGCCATATCATGTCACTATATTGATTGCATGTGATGTTTACCATGTTTACATCTTATTTGCTTAGAACGACGGTAGTAGATGAGATGATCTCTCAATAAAATTTCAAGAAATGTGTTCACCCTAACTGTGCATCGTTGCTAAGGATCGTTGTTCCGAAGCACAACGTGATGATCGAGTGTGATAGGTTCTAACGTTTGCATACAACGGGTGTAAGCCAGATTTACACATGCAAAACACTTAGGTTGACTTGACAAGCCTAGCATGTACAGACATGGCCTCGGAACACGGAAGACCGAAATGTCGAACATGAGTCATATAGAAGATACGATCAACATGGAGATGTTCACCATGGATGACTAGTCCATCTCATGTGATGATCGGACACGGGCTAGTTGACATGGATCATGTGTCACTTGGATGACTGGGGAGATGTCTATCTAAGTGGGAGTTCATTAAATAATTTGATTATGTGAACTTAATTATCATGAACTTAGTCTAAAATTGTCTTTACAATCTACATTGTAGATCCAATGGCCAATGCTAATGTCACCCTCAACTTCAACGTGTTCCTAGAGAAAACCAAGCTGAAAGATGATGGAAGCAACTATGCGTACTAGGTCCGTGGCTTGAGGATCATCCTCATAGCTTCCAAAAGATTGTATGTCCTTGATGCACCGCTAGGTGACGCACCCATTTTCCCAGCAGATCAAGACGTTATGAACGCTCTGCAATCGCGCTGTGATGATTACTCCCTTGTTCAGTGCGGCATGCTTTACAATTTAGAACCGGGGCTCCAAAAGCGTTTTGAGCAACATGGAGCATATGAGATGTTCCAGGAGCTGAAAGTGGTTTTCCATGCTCATGCCCGGGTCGAGAGATATGACGTCTCCGACAAGTTCTTCAGCTGTAAGATGGAGGAGAATAGTTTTGTCAGTGAGCAAATACTCAAAATGTCTAGGTTGCACAACCGCTTGACTCAGCTGGGAGTTAATCTCCCGGATGACTCGGTTATTGATAGAATCCTCGAGTCACTCATACCTAGCTACAAGAGCTTTGTGATGAACTACAACATGAAGGGTATGGAGAAGTCCATTCCTGAGTTGTACTCGATGCTGAAATCAGCGGAGGTCGAGATCAAAAAGGAGCATCAAGTGTTGATGGTGAATAAGACCACTAGTTTCAAGAAAGGCAAGGGTAAGAAGAACTTCAAGAAGTACGGCAAATCTGTTGTCGCGCCCGGTAAGCAAGTTGCCGGGAAGAAGAAGAATAAGAATGGACGCAAGCCTGAGACTGAGTGCTTTTATTGCAAGGGTACCGGTCACTGGAAGCGGAACTGCCCCCAAGTACTTAGCGGATAAGAAGGCCGGCAACGTTAAAGGTATATGTGATATACTTGTTATTGGTGTGTACCTAACCAGCACTCGTAGTAGCTCCTAGGTATTTGATACCGGTGCAGTTGCTCACATTTGTAACTCCAAGCAGGAGCTGCAGAATAAGCAGAGGCTGGCAAAGGACGAGGTGACGATGCGCGTCGGGAATGGTTCCAAGGTCGATGTGATCGCCGTCGGCACACTACCTCTACATCTACCTTCGGGATTTGTGTTAAACCTTAATAATTGTTATTTAGTACCAGCTTTGAGCATGAACATTGTATCTGGATCTCGCTTGATGCGAGATGGCTACTCATTTAAATCTAAGAATAATGGTTGTTCTATTTATATGAGAGAAATGTTTTATGGTCATGCCCCGCTGGTCAATGGTTTATTTTTGATGAATCTCGAACGTGATGTTACACATGTCCATAGTGTGAGTACCAAAAAGTGTAAGGTTGATAACGATATTCCCACTTACTTGTGGCACTGCCGCCTTGGTCATATTGGTGTCAAACGCATGAAAAAGCTCCATACTGATGGACTTTTGGAGTCTCTTGATTTCGAATCATTTGACACGTGCGAACCATGCCTCATGGGCAAGATGACTAAGACTCCGTTCTCCGGAACAATGGAGCGAGCAACTGACTTGTTGGAAATAATACATACCGATGTATGCGGTCCAATGAGTGTCGAGGCTCGTGGTGGCTACCGTTATGTTCTCACCCTCACTGATGACTTGAGTAGATATGGGTATGTCTACTTAATAAAACATAAGTCTGAAACTTTTGAAAGGTTCAAAAAATTTCAGAGTGAGGTAGAGAATCAACGTGACGGGAAAATAAAGTGCCTACGATCTGATCGTGGCGGAGAATATTTAAGTCACGAGTTTGGCACACACCTTAGGAAATGTGGAATTGTTTCACAACTCACGCCGCCTAGAACACCTCAGCGAAATGGTGTGTCTGAACGTCGTAATCGCACTCTATTAGATATGGTACGATCTATGATGTCTCTTACCGACTTACCGCTATCATTTTGGGGATATGCATTAGAGACTGCCGCATTCACTTTAAATAGGGCACCGTCAAAGTCTGTTGAGATGACACCGTATAAATTATGGTTTGGAACAAACCTAAGCTGTCATTTCTAAAAGTTTGGGGATGCGATGCTTATGTGAAGAAACTGTTGGGGAACATCGCATGGGAAACAAAAAATTTCCTACGCACACGCAAACCTATCCATGGTGATGAGCATCTACGAGAGGGAGAGTGGATCTACGTACCCTTGTAGATCGCTAAGCGGGAAGCGTTAAGAAATGCGGTTGGTGTAGTCGAACATCTTCGCGATCCAAATCGCCGAGCGTCCCGCGATCCAATCACGAACCGTCCCGCGAACACATCATGATCCGTCCCGCGAACTCATCACGATCCGTCTCACGATCTTGATCACGATCTGTCTCGCGAACTCATTACGATCTGTTCCGTGATCACATCACGAACCGTCTCACGATCTCGATCACGGTCCTTCCGATCTAGCGCCGAACGGACGGCACCTCCACGTTCAGCACACGTGCAGCTTGATGACGATCTCCACTGTCTCAATCCAGCGAGAGGAGGTGGAGAGGAGAGAGAGTTCACCGGCAGTGTGACATCGCTCTGGTGATGGTGGTGGAGCAATTCCGGCAGGGCTTCACCTAAGCGCTACAGAAAACCGATCTAGAGGAGAAACTATGCACCCGTGTAACGGGTAGCACGTGGCCGGAAATTCTGTCCAAAAACCACCCAATCCACTAGTATATATAGGAGGAGAGGAGAGGAGAGGCAGCCAAGGCCTTTGGGTCGGCCGAAATAGGAGGTGGGAAGCAATCCTACTTCACCTCCAATCCTAGTTGGAGTAGGATTGCCTCCTATTGGCTGATTTTCCACTTTTTGCTTTAGAACTTTCTCTCCTGCGCCATGGGCCTTTGTGGCTGTTTTCCCTGCCCACTAAGGGCTGGCTATTATTCTCCCACATCCCATGGACCTCTTGGGGTCGAAATACCCCTCCCGGAGGCCTCCCGGTACACTACCGGCACTCCCGGTACACTACCGGCACTCCCGGTACACTACCGATGAGCCCGAAACTTTTCCGGAAACCAAACTGGGACTTCCTATATATGAATCTTTACCTCCGGACCATTACAGAGCTCCTCGTGACGTACGGGATCTCATCCGGGACTCTGAACAAACTTCAGTCACCACCATACATATCTCTACACTACCGAAACGTCATTGAACCTTAAGTGTGCAGACCCTGCGGGTTCGAGAACTATGTAGACATGACCGAGACACCTC
Organism: Hordeum marinum; assembly: GCA_022496015.1. Taxonomy (NCBI): domain Eukaryota; kingdom Viridiplantae; phylum Streptophyta; class Magnoliopsida; order Poales; family Poaceae; genus Hordeum; species Hordeum marinum. Next base: position 405,180,763 of record CM039676.1, on the reverse strand, counting down.
TACGGTCAATAACCAATGGCGGGACCTGGACTTCCACATTGGTTCCTACATATTCTACGAATATCTTTATCGGTCGAACCTCTATGTCAAGGATTCAGTTAATCCCGTATAACGTTCCCTTTGTTCTTCGGTATGTTACTTGCCCGAGATTCGATCGTCGGTATCTCCATACCTAGTTCAACCTCGTTACCGGAAAGTCTCTTTACATGTTCCATAATACAAGATCCCACAACTAACAATTAGTCACATTGCTTGCAAGGCTTATTGTGATGTTGCATTACCGAGTGGGCCCCGAGATACCTCTCCGTCACACGGAGTAACAAATCCCAGTCTTGATCCATGCCAACTCAACAGACACCATCGGAGATACCTGTAGAGAACCTTTATAGTCACCCAGTTGCGTTGTGACGTTTGATACACACAAGGCACTCCTCCGATATCTGTGAGTTGCATGATCTCATGGTCATAGGAACACATACTTGACATGCGGAAAACAGTAGCAATAAACTGACATGATCATATGCTACGTTTGCAGTTTGGGTCTTGTCCATCACATCATTCTCCTAATGATGTGACCCCGTTATCAAATGACATCTCATGTACATGGCTAGGAAACCTTAACCATCTTTTGATCAACGAGCCAGTCTATTAGAGGCATACTAGGGACATGGTTTTGTCTATGTATCCACACATGCATCTAAGTCTCCGATCAATACAATTATAGCATGGATAATAAACGATTATCATGAACAAGGAAATATGATAATAACTAATTCATTATTGCCTCTAGGGCATATTTCCAATAGTCTCCCACTTGCACTAGAGTCAATAATCTAGTTCACATCACCATGTGATTCGCATTGTTATGAATCTAGCACCCAATGAGTTCTGGGGATCGATCATGCTTTGCATGTGAGAGAGGTCTTATAGTCAACGGGTATGCGATATTCAGATCCGTGTGTACTTTGCAAATCTCTATGTCAAACCGTAAACACTGCTACCACACTCTGCTTGGTACTATTTCCAAATGGCTGCTCCACTATATGTATCCAAATTGCTACTACTAGTCATCCGGATAGGTGTTAAAGCTTGCATCGACGTAACTCTTTACGACGAACTCTTTATCACCTCCATAATCAAGAAACATTTCCTTAGTCCTCTGGTTACTAAGGATAATTCCGACCGCTGTCCAGTGATCCACTCCTGGACCACTCTTGTACCCCTTGACAGACTCATGGCAAGGCACACACGGGTGCGGTACACAGCATGGCATAATATAGAGCCTATGGCTAAGGCATAGGGGACGACGTTCGTCCTTTCTCTTTCTTCTACCGTTGTCGAGCTTTGAGTCTCACTCAACTTCACACCTTACAAATCAGACGAGAACTATTTCTCTGGCTGATCCATTTTGAACTCTTTCAAAATCTTGTCAAGGTATGCACTCATTGAAAGTCTCATCAAGCATCTTGATCTATCTCTATAGATTTTGATGCTCAACAATTAGGTAGCTTTATCCAGGTCTTCCTTTGAAAAACACTTTTCAAACAACCTTTTATGCCTTCCAGAAATTCTACATTATTTCCGATCAACAATATGTCAACCACATATACTTATCAGAAACTCTATAGTGCTCCCACTCACTTTATTGCAAATACAAGTTTCTTGTAAACTTTGTATAAACTACAAAAACTTTGATCACCTCATCAAAGTGTATATTCCAACTCCGAGATGCTTGCTTCAGTCCATAGAAGGATCACTGAAGCTTGCTCATCTTTTAGCATCCTTAGGACTGACAAAACCTTCTAGTTGTATCACATACAACCTTTCCTTAAGTAAACCGTTAAGGAAACGATGTTTTGACATCCATCTGCCAGATTTCATAACTGAAAATGCAGCAACTGCTAACATAATTCCAACAGACTTTTAGCATTGCTACGAGTGAGAAAGCTTCATCGCAGTCAACTCCTTGAACTTGTCACAAACAACTTTGCAACAAGTCGAGCTTTACAAATGGTGACATTCACCATCAGTGTCTGTCTTTATTCTAAAGGTCCATTTGTACTCAACGACCTGCCGTCTAACGAGCAAGTCTACCAAAGTCTATACTTGGTTTTCATACACGGATCCTATCTCGGATTTCATGGCCTCTAACCATTTGTCGGAATCCGGGATCATCATCGCTTCTCCATAGCTCGTAGGTTCATCGTTGTCCAACAACATGATCTCCAAGACAGAGTTGTCGTACCACTTAGGAGCAGTACACATCCTTGTCGACCTACGAAGTTCGATAGTAACTTGATCCTGAAGCTTCATGATCATCATCATTAACTTCCTCTTCAACTAACGTAGGCTTCACAGAAACATCTTTCTGCGCTGTGCTACTCTTTGGTTGAACAAAGGTTTAACAACCTCATCAAGTTCTATCTTCCTCCCACTCAATTCTTTCAAGAGAAACATTTCCTCGAGAAAGGATCTGTTTAAGCAACAAACACTTTGCACTAGGATCTGAGATTGACGGTTCACCCAACTGTTCTTAGGGTATTCTATGAAGATGCATTTGTCCGCCTTGGGTTCGACCTCATTAGGTGAAAACATTTTCCACACAAGTGTCATAGCCCCAAATATTAAGAAATGACAGCTTAGGTTTCTATCAAACCATAATTCACACGGTGTCATCTCAACGGATTAAGATGATGCCCTATTTAAAGTGAATGTAGTTGTCTCTAATGCATAACCCCAAAAATTATAGTAGTAAAACGATAAGAGACATCACAGTATGCACTATATCAATAGAGCATGACTATGATGTTCGGACACACCACCACACCATGGTGTTCCAGGTGGCGTTGGTTGTGAAACAAATTTCACATGTCTTAAGTTGTATGCCAAACTCTTAACTCAGATATTCACCTCCACGATCATATCGCGGTCACTTTTATCTTCTTGTCACTATGATCTTTAAACTTCACTCTGAATTTGCTTGAACCTTTCAAACGATTCAGACTTGTGTTTCATTAAATAAATATACACTATATCTACTCAAATCATCAGTGAAGGTAAGAAAATAACGATATCCACTGCACGCTACAAGACTCACTAGATTGCATACATCAACATGTATCATTTCCAATGAATCACTTGCCCGCTCCATCCAATGGGGTCCTTTAGTCTTCTTGCCCAAGAGGCATGGTTCACACGTCTCAACCGATTCGAAATCGAATGAGTCCAAATATCCATCAGCATGGAGTTTCTTCATGCGCTTTATACCAATATGACATTTAGCGGCAGTGCCACAAGTATGTGGTACTATCATTATTAACTTTGTATCATTTGACATCAATGTTATGAACATGTGTACTACTACGATCAAGATTTCAACAAACCATTCTCACAGGGTGCATGACCATTGAAGGTATTATTCATGTAAACAGAATAACCATTATTCTCTAACTTAAATGAATAATCGTATTGCAATAAACATGATCTAATCATGTTCATGCTCAGCGCAAAACACCAAATAACATTTATTTAGGTTCGTCACTAATCCTGAAGGTAGAGAGAGCGTGCGATGTTGATCACATCAACCTTGGAAACACTTCCAACACATATCGTCACCTCACCCTTAGCTAGTTCTCCGTTTATTTCGTAGCTTTTATTTCGAGTTACTAACATTTAGCAACCGAACCGGTATCCAATACCTAGGTGCTACTAAGAGTACTAGCAAGGTACACATTAATAACTCGTATATCAAATATACTTATATCAATGTTGCCAGCCTTCTTATCTACCAAGTATCTAGGGTTGTTCCGCTTTAGCGACCGCTCACCTCATAACAGAAGCACTGAGTCTCGGGTTTGAGTTCAACTTTGGGTTGCTTCACTGGAGCAGCAACTGAGTTGCTATCCATGAAGTTTCCCTCCTTGCTCTTGCCCTTCTCAAAACTAGTGGTTTGATTAACCATCAACACTTGATGCTCCTTCTTGATTTCTACCTCCACGGTGTCAAACATCGCGAACAGCTCAGGAATCATTATTTCTATCCCTGGCAACTTATAGTTCATCACCAAGTTCTAGTAGCTTAGTGATAGTGACTTGGAGAACAACATCAATCACTATCTTATCTGGAAGATCAACTCCCACTCGATTCAAGCGATTGTAGCACCCAGACAATCTGAGCACATGCTCAACGATTGAGCTATTCTCTTTCATCTTGCAGGCAAAGAGTCTCGTTGGAGATCTTATATCTGCAACTCGAGCACGAGCCTGAGATCACAATCTCAGCTTTTAGAACATCTCATATGTTCCGTGACGTTCAAAACGTTTCGGAGCCTCAATTCTAAGCTGTAATGCATGACGCACTAAACTATCAAGTAGTCATCGAAACGTGCTTGTCAGATGCTCACAACATCTACAGACGATGATAGATGGGGTGGCGCACCGAGCGGTGCATTAAGGACATAAGCCTTCTGTGAAGCAATGAGGACAATCCTCAGATCACGGACCCAGTCCGCAATTTTGCTACCAACATCTTTCAATTCTATTTCTCTAGGAACATATAAAAATACAAGGGAGCTACAGCGCGAGCTAGTAATCTACAACATAATTTGCAAAGACACTTTGACTATGTTCATGATAATGAGTTCAATTAATCATATTACTTAAGAACTCCCACTCAAATTGACATCCCTCGGGTCATTCGAGTGATACATGATCCAAATTCACCAACTCAAGTCCGATCATCACGTGAGTTAAGGTGGCTTCAATGGTGAACATCATTATGTTGATCATATCCACTATATGACTCATGCTCGACCTTTTGGTCTCTTGTGTTCCGAGGCCATGTCTGTACATGCTAGGCTCGTCAAGTTTAACCCGAGTGTTCTACGCGTGCAAATCTGGCTTGCACCCATTGTATGTGAACGTAGAGTCTATCGCACCCGATCATCACGTGGTGTCTCAACACGACGAACTTTCGCAACGGTGCACACTCGGGGAGAACACAGTTCATCTTGAAATTCAAGTGAGGGATCACCTTATAATGCTACCGCCGTACTAAGCAAAACAAGGTGCATAAAAGGATTAACATCACATGCAATTCTTAAGTGACATGATATGGCCATGAACTTGTGTTTAAGATCTCCATCTTCGAAACACCGGCATGATCTCCATCGTCACCGGCACAACACCATGATCTCCATCATCTTGATCTCCGTCAATGTGTTGCCATTGGGGTTGTGACGCGAGCCTTGCTTCTACTTCTATTGCTACCGCTTAGCGATAAAGTAAAGCATTACATAGCGCTTAATGATTGACACGCAGGTCATACAATAATTAAAGACAACCCTATGGCTCCTGCCGGTTGCCGTACTCAACGACATGCAAGTCGTGAAATTCTATACATCACATGATCATCTCATACATCACATATATCTCATCATATAATTGGCCATATCACTTCACAACACACCCTGCAAAAACAAGTTAGACGTCCTCTAATTGTTGTTGCATGTTTTAGGTGGCTGCTATGGGTATCTAGCAAGAACGATTCTCACCTACGCATAAACCACAACGGTGATACATAGATTGTTTTTCAACCTTCTCAAGGACCACCTTTGTCGGATCCAATCCAACTAAAGTGAGAGAAACTGTCACCCGCAAGCCATCTAAGCAACAAGTTGCGTCGAGGGAACCAGTCTCTCATAAGCGTACGAGTAATGTTGGTCCGGGCCGCTTCATCTCACAATCCCGCTGAACCAAAATCCGACCAAGGGAGGAAGCAATCTAAGCATCAACGCCCACAAACCTTTTGTGTTCTACTCGAGATCTCATCGAACCATCAACCTAGCTCTGATACCACTGTTGGGGAACGTGGCATGGGAAACAAAAAATTTCCTACGCACACGCAAACCTATCCATGGTGATGAGCATCTATGAGAGGGAGAGTGGATCTACGTACCCTTGTAGATCGCTAAGCGGGAAGCGTTAAGAAACGCGGTTGGTGTAGTCGAACATCTTCGCGATCCAAATCGCCGAGTGTCCCGCGATCCAATCACAAACCGTCCCGCGAACACATCATGATCCGTCCCACGAACTCATAATGATCCGTCTCACGATCTTGATCACGATCTGTCCTGCGAACTCATCACGATCCGTTCCGTGATCACATCACGAACCGTCTCGCGATCTCGATCACGGTCCTTCCGATCTAGCGCCGAACGGACGACACCTCCGCGTTCAGCACACATGCAGCTTGATGACGATCTCCACCGTCTCGATCCAGCGAGAGGGGTGGAGAGGAGAGAGAGTTCACCGGCAGCGTGACGGCGCTCCGTTGATGGTGGTGGAGCAATTCCGGCAGGGCTTCGCCTAAGCGCTGCAGAAAACCGATCTAGAGGAGAAAGTATGCACCGGTGTAACGGGTAGCACGTGGCCGGAAATTCTGTCCAAAAACCACCCAATCCACTAGTATATATAGGAGGAGAGGAGAGGAGAGGCATCCAAGTCCTTTGGGTCGGCCGAAATAGGATGTGGGAAGCAATCCTACTTCATCTCCAATCCTAGTTGGAGTAGGATTGCCTCCTATTGGCTGATTTTCCACTTTTTGCTTTAGGACTTTCTCTCCTGCACCATGGGCCTTTGTGGCTGTTTTCCCAGCCCACTAAGGGCTGGTTATTATTCTCCCACAGCCCATGGACCTCTTGGGGTCGAAATACCCCTCCCGGAGGCCTCCCGGTACACTACCGGCACTCCCGGTACACTACCGATGAGCCCAAAACTTTTCCGGAAACCAAACTGGGACTTCCTATATATGAATCTTTACCTCCGGACCATTCCGGAGCTCCTCGTGAAGTCCGGGATCTCATCTGGGACTCCGAACAAACTTCGGTCACAACCATACATAACTCTACACTACCGAAACGTCACCGAACCTTAAGTGTGCAGACCCTGCGGGTTCTAGAACTATGTAGACATGACCGAGACACCTCTACGGTCAATAACCAGTGGTGGGACCTGGACGTCCACATTGGTTCCTACATATTCTACGAAGATCTTTATCGGTCGAACCTCTATGTCAAGGATTCAGTTAATCCCGTATAACGTTCCCTTTGTTCTTCGGTATGTTACTTGCCCGAGATTCGATCGTCGGTATCTCCATACCTAGTTCAACCTCGTTACCAGCAAGTCTCTTTACTCGTTTCGTAATACAAGATCCCGCAACTAACAATTAATCACATTGCCTGCAAGGCTTATTGTGATGTTGCATTACCGAGTGGGCCCCGAGATACCTCTCCGTCACACAGAGTAACAAATCCCAGTCTCGATCCATGCCAACTCAACAGACACCATCGGAGATACCTGTAGAGCACCTTTATAGTCACCCAGTTACGTTGCGACATTTGATACACACAAGGGACTCCTCCGATATCTGTGAGTTGCATGATCTCATGGTCATAGGAACACATACTTGACATGCGGAAAACAGTAGCAATAAACTGACACGATCATATGCTACGTTTGCAGTTTGGGTCTTTTCCATCACATAATTCTCCTAATGATGTGACCTCGTTATCAAATGACATCTCATGTCCATGGCTAGGAAACCTTAACCATCTTTTGATCAACGAGCTAGTCTATTAGAGGCATACTAGGGACATGGTTTTTGTCTATGTATCCACACATGCATCTAAGTCTCCGATCAATACAATTATAGCATGCATAATAAACGATTATCATGAACAAGGAAATATGATAATAACTAATTTATTATTGCCTCTAGGGCATATTTCCAACAGAAACTTCTACCTGAGAAACTCGAACCCAAAGCGGAAAAGTGCGCCTTCATTGGATATCACAAAGAGACTATTGGGTATACCTTCTACCTTAGATCCGAAGGCAAAGTCTTTGTTGCCAAGAATGGATCCTTTCTCGAGAAAGAGTTTGTCTCGAAAGAAGTAAGTGGGAGGAAAATAGAACTTAATGAGGTAATTGTACCTCCACTCGAACCGGAGAGTAGCACAGCGCAGGAAGTTGTTTCTGTGGAGCCTACACCGGCTGGAGAGGAAGTTAATGATGATGATCATGAAACTTTAGATCAAGTTACTATTGAACATCGAAGGTCCACTAGGACACGTTCTGCACCAGAGTGGTACGGCAACCCTGTCCTGGAGATCATGTTGTTGGACAACGGTGAACCTTCGAACTATGAAGAAGCGATGGCAGGCCCAGATTCCAACAAATGGCTTGAAGCCATGAAATCCGAGATAGGATCCATGTATGAGAACAAAGTATGGACTTTGGTGGACTTGCACGAGCCATTGAAAATAAATGGATCTTTAAGAAGAAGACTGACGCGGATGGTAATGTGACCGTCTATAAGGCTCGGCTTGTCGCTAACGGTTATCGACAAGTTTAAGGAGTTGACTACGATGAGAGTTTCTCACCCATAGCGATGCTAAAGTCTGTCCGAATCATGTTAGCAATTTCCACATTTTATGATTATGAGATCTGGCAAATGGACGTCAAAACGACATTCCTTGATGGCTTCCTTAAGGAAGAACTGTATATGATGCAGCCGGAAGGTTTTGTCAATCCTAAAGATGCTAACAAAGTATGCAAGCTCCAGCGCTCCATCTATGGGCAGGTGCAAGCATCTCGGAGTTGGAACATTCGCTTTAATGAGGAGATTAAAGCGTTTGGGTTTGTACAGGTTTATGGAGAACCCTGTATTTACAAGAAAGTGAGTGGGAGCTCTGTAGCATTTCTCATATTATATGTGGATGACATACTGATAATGGGAAATCATATAGAACTTTTGGAAAGTGTAAAGGCCTACTTGAATAAATGTTTTTCAATGAAGGACCTTGGAGAAGCTGCTTACATATTAGGCATCAAGATCTATAGAGATAGATCGAGACGCCTCATAGGTCTTTCAGAAAGCACATACCTTGACAAGATATTGAAGAAGTTCAGTATGGATCAGCCCAAGAAGGGTTCTTGCCTGTGTTACAGGGTGTGAGATTGGGTACGACTCAGTGCCCGACCATGGCAAAGGATAGAGAAGAGATGAGTGGCATCCCCTATGCTTCAGCCATAGGCTCTATTATGTATGTCATGTTGTGTACCAGAACTGATGTGAACCTTGCCATAAATTTGGTAGGGAGGTACCAAAGTGATCCCGGAGCGAAACACTGGACAGCGGTCAAGAATATCCTGAAGTACCTAAAAAGGACAAAGGACATGTTTCTCGTATATGGAGGTGCTGAAGAGTTCATAGTAAAGGGTTACGTCGATGCTAGCTTCGACACAGATCCGGACGACTCCAAGTCGCAAACCGGATACATGTATATTTTGAACGGAGGGGCAGTCAGCTGGTGCAGCAGCAAGCAAAGCATCGTGGCGGTATCTACATGTGAAGCGGAGTACATAGCTGCTTTGGAAGCAGCAAAGGAAGGAGTCTAGATGAAGGAGTTCATCACCGACCTAGGAGTAATTCCCAATGCGTTGGGCCCGATGACTCTATTCTGTGACAACACTAGAGCTATTGCCCTTGCCAACGAGCCTAGGTTTCACAAGAAGACAAGACACATCAAGCGCCGCTTCAACTCCATCCGTGATTACATTAAGGAGGGAGATATAGATATTTGTAACGTACATACGGATCTGAATGTCGCAGATCCGTTGACTAAACCTCTCTCACGATCAAAACATGATCAACACCAGAATGCTATGGGTGTTCGATTCATCACAATGTAACTAGATTATTGACTCTAGTGCAAGTGGGAGACTATTGGAAATATGCCCTAGAGGCAATAATAAAATGGTTATTATTGTATTTCCTTGTTCATGATAATTGTCTATTGTTCATGCTATAACTGTGTTAACCGGAAACCATAATGCATGTGTGAATACATAGACCACAACGTGTCCCTAGTGAGCCTCTGGTTGGCTAGCTCGTTGATCAATAGATGGTCACGATTTCATGACCATGGACATTGTATGTCATTGATAACGGGATCACATTATTAGGAGAATGATGTGATGGACAAGACCCAATCCTAAGCATAGCACAAGATCGTGTAGTTCGTCTGCTAAAGCTTTTCCTATGTCAAGTATCATTTCCTTAGACCATGAGATTGTGCAACTCTCGGATACCGTAGGAATGCTTTGGGTGTGCCAAACATCACAACGTAATTGGGTGGCTATAAAGGTACACTACGGGTATCTCCGAAAGTGTCTGTTGGGTTGGCACGAATCGAGCCTGGGATTTGTCACTCCGTGTGACGGAGAGGTATCTCTGGGCCCACTCGGTAAGACATCATCATAATGAGCTCAAAGTGATTAAGGAGTTATCCACGGGATGATGTGTTACGGAACGAGTAAAGAGACTTGCCGATAACGAGATTGAACAAGGTATAGGGATACCGACGATCGAATCTCGGGCAAGTATCATACCGGTAGACAAAGGGAATTCTATACGGGATTGATTGAATTCCCGACATCGTGGTTCATCCGATGAGATCATCTTGGAGCATGTGGGAGCCAACATGGGTATCCAGATCCCGCTATTGGTTATTGACCGGAGAGGTGTCCTGGTCATGTCTACGTGCCTCCCGAACCCGTAGGGTCTACACACTTAAGGTTCGATGACGCTAGGGTTATAGGGAAATAGTGTATGTGGTTACTGAAGGTTGTTCGTCATCCCGGATGAGATCCCAGACGTCACGAGGAGTTCCGGAATTGTCCGGAGGTAAATATTCATATATAGGAAGTGAGGTTTTGGTCACCGGAAGTGTTTCGAGGATTACCGGTAACGTATCAGGACCACCGGAAGGGTTTCGGAGGTCCACCAAGTAGGGCCACCAGCTCCAGAGGGCTGCATGGGCCGCAAGTGGGAGGGAACCAGCCTCTAGGTGGGCTGGTGCACCCTCCACAAGGGCCCAAGGCACAGCAAGGGAGGAGAGGGGGCAAACCCTAGGGTCAGATGGGTCTAAGGCCCACCTAGGGCGCCGGCCTCCCCTCTCTCCCTCTGGTCGCCGCACCAGATGGGATCTGGGGCTGCCACCGGCCCCTACGGTGGGAACCCTAGGGATCAGCCCTCCCTCCTCCTCCTCCTATATATAGTGGAGGGTTTTGGGGCTGCCAGACACACGAGTTCTCTCTCTCTCTCAGCGCAGCCCTACCCTTCCTCTTCCTCGTTCTTCGTAGTGCTTGGCGAAGCCCTGTCGGAGTCCACGTAGCTCCACCATCACCACATCGTCGTGCTTCCGGAGCTCTCCCTCAACCTCTCCTTCCTCCTTGCTGGATCAAGGCGTAGGAGACGTCACTTGGCTGCACGTGTGTTGAACGCGGAGGCGCCGTTGTTCGGTGCTAAGATCGGAATCCACCGCGATCTGAATCGCTGCGAGTACGACTCCACCAACCACGTTCTGGTAATGCTTCCGCTTTGCGATCTTCAAAGGTATGAAGATGCACTCTCCCCTTACTCGTTGCTGGTTTCTCCATAGATAGATCTTGGTGAACACGTAGGAAAATTTTGATTTACTACTACGTCACCCAACAGCCATGTGTTAGTCCTCATAGTTCATCTCCTCACAATGTTGGTACATCTTGTGATGAATTGCTATCCTTGCCTTGTTGCTCTAACGATGAAACGTATACTTCCTCTAGCACTTGTGTTGATTCTAACCATGTAGAGGAAAACAATGAGCTCAAGGCCCAAGTCACTTCTTTGAAGAAAGACTTGGAAAAGAGTCATGAAGGGAAGTCCACACTCAACAATATCTTGAGTGTGCAAAAAATCACAAATGACAAAGGTGGACTTGGATTCAACTCCAAGAAGAAGATGTCCACGAAGTACAAGAAGAAGGGCCAAGAATAAGTCAAGAATTCAGCCAAGATTATTTGCTTCAAGTGCAAAATAGAAGGGCACCGTGTAAGATCTTTCCCATTAAAGAAGAAGCCTCAAAGTATCAAGCAATAAGGGTAGCGGCCACAAGTTCAATCGCATGCTCAACCACAAGTTGAATAAAGGCCTCTTCCCAAGAAGACCCAAGTCATCTCTCCTCAAGTTGAGAAATCAATTGAGAAGAAAGTAAAGGGTAGATGTTGCTACCTATGTCGTGAGAAGGGTCACTTTGCTTCTTCTTGCACGAAAGGTAACTTATCCAACACAATCATTATTGATGATATCTATTCTCTTGGGAAGGATAAGGTTGGCAATGTGTTTGCCAAGTTTGTTGGTACTCGAAGTGGTGTCCAGAAAAGAACCATTTGGGTAGCCAAGCCTATTGTGACTAACCTCTTAGGACCCAACTTGGTTGGGGACCAACAAGCTCAAACTTGATCAATAGGTATTGTTGGAGGGCATTGGTGACGTGGCTACATTATGAAGAATTGAGGGTTCTTCATCATTCATATTGTCTCAATCCAAGTCATGTGGATCATCAAGTGTCTATCATATACAAATGTTCCTCCTTGAGGTAACTTGTACTTAAATTGAATACATTGTTAGTTACTTTCCCCTTTGCATGTTGTGGTTTTGTACCTTGCATGTGTTTGTATATGTTGTGCTTCCTATTTGTTTATCTTGAGAAATCAAGTATGTATGATGGGTTGCACATCATATATGTGTGAGTCTTGTGTAGAGCCTTTTTGCATCATGTTTTTATCTTAGTTGGCTCTTTGTGAGAGATTAATGGATTATCCCATTTTGGGGGAGTGATGTGCTTTATGCACTCCATGACCCTAAAAATGTGTGTTCGTGAGGAATACCACTTAGTATTGATATTACAAGATTATCTAGCTTCTATTTGGTATGTCTTCTCATGAGAAATTCAAATTCTAAACGGTCCATTAATTATCTCTTGTTGGATTTCATTTTCCACTTGTTATTAACGTTGGGTTACCACATTATGGGGGAGTAATATGCTATGTGCATATTACAAGCCCAGAGAATATGTACATTTGAGATATTGCCACTTAGATTTGATATTACAATTTATCTTGTTCCTAGGTGGCATGCTACCTCTAGAAGTGTCATTTTCTTATGATTGAGGAGTAAAGATGATGTTGGATCTATTTCCAATCTACCAATGGGAATTATTTCCAAATACTTCTTGTCCTTGACAATTGGTATTCCTTTTAAGTGGTAGAGATTGCTAATCATCTTTACATAGGATTTTATTTATCGTTTGTCTTCCTTGCCTCTTGTGGATCTTTTTGCGCATGCCTAGTGTTTCTATAGATATAGGGAAAGTGATGATCCCATCGTGTGCATTTTGTATTCAAATGCAAATTCTATATAATGCACATCTCTTGGGGAGCTATCCTATTTTCTGTAGAAGACTCTCTTTATGTGTTCATCATAAAATCTTTTCATCTTCATCAAGTGTGTGTTGGTGGGAGGCAAGCCTTCTCTCTATGGTGCTTTGTGCCATCATGAAAATTTGCGGAGGGCTTGGTTTGTTTGGAACCTAGCTCTATTTTGGGAACTTGATACCGCTTGTTTTCCTTCAATTGGTATATTGTTTCCTTCTATTTGGGATGTGTCAGTGGATATCTCATTCCTTGATGTATCATTTAGTTGGTATCCGTGAAGTGATAATTTTTCGTTTGGTATCTTATTTTCACTTGATACCCTGTATTTTGGTATCTTAGCACCTATGTGTTGATTTGATTCTTGAAAGCCTTGAGCATGCATATTTTCTACATGTACTTTCATTGGCATGTTCTCTTTCCTTGACCCAATATATAGGGTAGACTCCACTATGACATAAATTGGCTAAAGTGTGCATGAAATTCAATTTCATATCTATATGCACATATTATGTGGAGTTTTGTCCTATGTATTGTTGGTCCACTAACTTTGTGGTCCCAATGAGTTTCGGTACCACTCTGTTTGTGGTGTTGTTCTAGGAACAACTGGAGATACATTGGACACTCGGCTCACTTACAAACAAGGTGTTGACACCATGTGCTTATTGGAGCCATACTAGGATGATCGATGAACCATTGTCTACTACATCATCCAATGCTATCTCGGTAAAAAGTATCTACTTAATGCATACATTTCTTGCATTCAATCTTTTGTAGGTTGCATCATGGCATGAAGTTCTTTATTCATTCTTATGATACTTGTTTCCTTTATCAAAGCATCCCAACAATGATCTCTTGTTGCTAGTTGTGATGTATTTGATGTTCGTATGCTGGGAGTTCATTTATGTACAATAAGAAAATACTAGGCCATGTACTATGCTTTCAAGAAAAGATCTTATTGGTATATTTATGACTTCCTTTTGGATATCTTGTCCATTCCTTCTTGTAACTATTTCGCGTGTACATCATTCTTTGTGGATATATCATCATGGTTGTCCTCTACCTAGAATATTATACACATGAGACAAGTTACATCTCTAGTTGATATCCTCTTTTCTTTCATGTCTACCGTTGCATTCCCTTTTTTATTTCCTTGGTGGTTTTGTGAAAGAATTTGTGTTGAGTGTGGATCTTATATCCTTGCATCTTGATGCACTCTTTGGTGGTAAAGATTATTATCCTCATGCTTGTCTTCACGAGGGTTTTGCCATCTCGATTGGTATCCCTCCTCTTGACAAGGCTATTATTTCATATCTTCACCAGGGGTTGTCACAAGCTTTGGTTTTTAATTTTCTTCTTAGTAAGCTTGTGAACCCAGTAGCCAGTGGTTTGTGTGTGGGGGAAGGATATGTCTTCCACTTTATGTCTCATTTCATAAAGACTATGTTGATGCTTAATGCTCATCCTTATATTAGTCCTCTCAAGTGCTTTGCCATGACTCACACACATCATTTTGGTTGAGCCTATTGTTTAACCTCTTCTACCTCTTGCTCAACCATATGTTTTGTGCAAGTACTATGCTTATTGGCTTATGTACTTGCTTGCACTTTGTTGTGTCTTTATATTGATTTTTGGGGGAGTCATGATCCTATTTTGTGCACTTACATTCAAATAAAAAAATTCTTAATTGTGCACAAATCATGGGGAGCTCCTCTAGTTTCTTTATAAACACTCTTTTGACCATATCATAATATCTTTTATTCATGTGGCTCGTAGGTCCATGTGATTGATTTTTCCAATTAGTATCTTTTGATTGCTCGCTTCACTCTGGTGTATGTCTTTGTGCCATACGATCCTTTTGCAATCTTTGGGTTCTCAATATAGTTTGTCTTTCTCCAACTACTTATCACTAGATTTGTGTATTTCTTTGAACACGTATTTTGAGAAATACAAACCTTTTGGAGGAACACCTATTATATTGGATTTTTAAGCTTTTTGCCCATTTTAGCAATCAATGCCAATGGGGGAGAAGTTTAGAGAGTTTAGTTTGGAAAGCTTAGAGAGTTTTGCTTTTATTGCTTAAGCATTTGCATCTCACATCCATGCATTGCTTTGCATTTGTGCGTGCTTGGTTGTGCTTATTTCCTTCTATAAACTCTCTTGAAAGTGGTTGTCATCAATTACCAAAATGGGGGAGATTGTAAGAGCATATTTCTCCATGTGTGGTTTTGGGTAATTGATGACAATCCCTATGGACTAATGGTTGCCTTGAGTTATAATCTAAGGATTTCTCCGTGGGTACTTCTTGAAGTCCATCTGTTGGTTTCAAGGAGTTTATATGGTGACCAATGTGGTATTCAAGGTTTATCCAAAGATTGGTCATGTGATACTTGAGCTTATTGCAAGAATGTCTTGAAGAAGAAGATTGTGTAAGCATTCATGTTTACCTTCAAGACATCATCTTTATTAAGAGAGAAACTAAGATACAAGGTTGATAAAGACTAAGTCAAAAAGTGAATCAAGTTGATTAACACACAAAGCGTACAAGATGTACCGAGAGGGATCAAGTGATCCCATGGTGTGGTAAGCATTGTCCTTTATGCTTTGTGTACTAACCCATGGTCTACGTGAGAGTTCTTTGTGGGGTTAGGTATATTTCCATGGGCTTGCATCAAGAGGCAGATCCCATACATCCCATGGAAGATGACATCAAGTGGAGATCGTCATCAAGGTTGCGATGTGCAAGCTCAAGTGAAGCATCACGTAGAGATCATGCTTGAGGCTCGCCGTTCATTTTGGTGACGATGGACTTGTGAAGATGTGCCGAAGAGTGGCTCACCCATCGTGGAGTATGGGGGATATATCATCTAGCCTTCATCAAGCCAACGCAATCAAGAAAGGTGGTGCATCTTGAGGAAGTCAAGATCGTCATCATGTTGCTCAAGTGGACTATGCGCAAGGCTAAGGTTTGACCTTTATAGGGTTTTCGATTTTACCGGTCTCATGGGGGTAGTTGAGAGATCGGGTTATAGGATCGATTGTCGTACTATCAAGGGGGGCTCTCAAGTGAGTAGCTTGATCGTATCGTTCGTTGAGAGCTCAAACCATTGCATTCTTGGCATCATCATATTTCTTAGTTCTTGGTTGGCTTTTCTCTATGTGGGTTCTTGAGATTGTGGTTATCTTCGTGAAAAGCTCTAGTACATCGAAAACGGATTTCATATGCTTCGTCTATTGCGTTTTTGGTGTTGGAGGTTTTACCGGTCTTATTCGAGGAAGGGTTCTCACCATTTTCTTATGGGCCTTTTCTCATTTGCTTATTATTGATATTTCAATCAAGATTGTGTTATCCCATGTCTTTATCTTTCCAACAAACTTTGTTTTGTTGAATTTGGAGTCCGTTTGCAAAAGTTGTGGCAGTTTTGGTGTTCTTAAGACGCTGCAGCGGTACTACCGCGGCTAGAGCGGATGTAATTTTTTACTACCGCTCTGGAGCAGTACTACAGTGGCTCCAAGAGCGGTACTATCGCTTCGGACCAAAATCTCGTGTTTTGTCCACCTTTGGTAGGCACGGATGTATTTTTTAGTATCGCCCGCAAGCAGTAGTACCGCTACCCTTTGCGGTAGTACTGCTCCTTGGAGCGGTAGTACCGCTCTGTGTGGGCTGTGAGCATAACGGTTGGATTTTCCCCCACCTATAAAAGGGGGTCTTCTTCCCCATTGAACCTTATCTCTTGAGCTCGTGTTCTTCCCCCATTGTTGACCTTCTTCGAGCTTTCTAACTCTCAATCCCTCCAATGATTCTTGCTAGTTCTTGAGGGAAAAGAGAGAGGAGATCTAGATCCACATTTCCACCAATCACTTTCTCCTCTAAGTGAGGGGAACTCCTTGGATCTAGATCTTGGAGTTCTTCGTGTTCTTCTTCCTTCTTCCTCTCATTTTCTTCCATAGCATTAGTTGTTGTGGAGGGATTTGGGAGAGTAGGACTTGGGCACTCCGTGTGCCCTTGCCATTGCATTTGGTGCATTGGTTTGAGTTATCCACGGTGATATGTGGAAGTGAAGTTTGAGAAGCTTATTACTCTTGGGTGTTTGTGCACCCTAGAGCTTGTTCCTCTTGGGTGCCTTGGCGCCCTAGACGTCTTCTGTTGTCTCGGAGCTCAATCATTGTGGTGCAAAGCTCCGGGCAAGCGTCGAGGTCTCCAATTAGGTTCTGGAGATTGCCCCAAGCATTTGAGGGCACGTTGGAGCCATAGTCCATTGTGGTGAAGCTTTTTGGTGTCATTGGGAGCCTCCAATTAAGTTGTGGAGATTGCCCCAACCTAGTTTGTATGGGTTTGGTGACCTCCCTCAAGGGTCCCTTAGTGGAATCATGACATCTTGCACTATGCGAGGGCGTGAGGAGATTACGGTGGCCTTAGTGGCATCTTGGGGAGCATTATGCCTCCACACCGCTCCGAATGGAGATTAGTAGCCGCAAGGGTGTGAACTTTGGGATACATCATCGTCTCCGCGTGCCTCAGTTATCTCTTACCCGAGCCCCTTTACTTATGCACTTTACTTTGTGATAGCCATATTGTTTAATGCTTTATGTCTTTCTATCTCTTAGTTGTTTATCTTGCGTAGCATAAGTTGTTGGTGCACATAGGTGAGACTAGTTGTTTTAGGTTTTGTGCTTGACATATTAAACATTAGTTTTATTCCGCATTTGTTCAAGCCTAAACCGTGATCATTTTAAAGCGCCTATTCACCCCCCCCCCTCAGGCGACATCCACGTCCTTTCAATAACAATAAATAATATAATTATTATTTCGAAAATTGTTATGTGGCTAAATTGTAAAAAATATATTAATTAAAACTCTAATATGGTTCACTTAATTTAAAATAAGTAAAAAAGTTCAGTATGAAAAGTTGTTTGTTTAACCTCGCTCGCACCCAAAAATGGTTTGGACCCGCTCAAACTTATGCCACATTAACATCGCCATCCACGCCGACCACCTCGCCTCCCACGCCACCGTCGAGGTCGCCACCCTCGCAGCCGTCCAGGCCGTACTCATCGCCGGTCACGTCATCCTGCAAGAGCTTCAACGTGTTCGCCTCCTTGAGAATGCTAGCCTCAAGGGAGGGCATACGATGAACTGCACGAAATCGAACATCTCAACATCCGTGTTCTCTAGAAAGGCGGACTCTCACCTTATGGGGCTTGGTGACCTTGTGATAGGTCTCGGCTAGCAGACAAACCGAGTGATCGGGAAGAGGTAGCCATGTCACCGCCGCCGACGTGCTCTTCCTCGTCGCTCTTATCGCCATCTTGGTATTGGAGCCGAATCCTATCCCCTGTCGATCTCGTTCTCTTCTCTCCCTCCCTCTTCTGCCTCTCTCTTCTTCCTCTCTCTTCTTTCTTATCTCTCATCTCTCCTCGCTCCCTCTCTCCTTTGGTGGTGTGTGGGATGTTGGCTTTGGCAGACGTTGGGGCTGGGAGGGACATAAAGGCGTACGACTCTCGACACTCGGGTCGTCTTCCAAATCACGTAGATTTGAGGTCGTCCCCCGAGACATGGTCCCAAAGTTATACCAGGCCTCAATAGCTAGGCATTATGACATGTAGGTCCTCCCACACTGCGGTCCCGCCTTCTAGGGTAGTTCACAACACATGGTAAGCAGGTGATGCCCCTACTGACTGGTACTCATCGATCGGTTTGTTTTCTTCTTTGTGTGTTTATTAGTATTAGTAGTACTTCCATGGTTTAGCTTGATGGTCAAGTCACAAAATATACCATCCTTCCCTACAAAAGGCACCCTCCCATTTAAGCCAGCTTGGGCATTTTGAAACCCAAGCTACGTTTGTTTCTATAATAACATGATTAAAATATTACTAGTTGTTATTAGATTGGGAGTTTTCACACAAACAATTAGATGCCACGGTTGTTCTTTATTTCAACACCATGGGTTTAGGGGTTGATGCAAATTGACCATATCTTTCACACACACACAAATTTCAATTATAGTGACCAAAATTTTCAAAACTCACCATATATATGAGCAAGATGTTTGTTGAATAATTTCGTGGTCATCTCTCTTTCGCTCACTTATCTCCTCGACGTTCCACTTGATGTCCTAGAAAGAATCCTTCTCCACTACGCCATATTGGCTGCCATTGAGTATCTTATCAAACTTCAACAACTTTGCAACAAAGGACACATGATGTTATATGCAACACATTTTGTGCAATATGACCATGGCTCTGAGCCACCAATAAACACTTTATAGCCCCCCTTTCGTTATTATCGTGTATTAACATTCCAATAATATTCCATGGTGACTTGGCAGGAAGCTATGTTGTTGACACGCCCGCTCTACATCTTCCCCACATGGTACGTCATATACGGGATGCCAAGAGGGATATATATTTTGACAACACGAATATATTAATATCCCGGAGATACCAAATACACCCAATCACTTTAACAATGCAATGTTGTAAACACATTACAGACGCACACAACTAGAAGACAAACAGAAGAAGAAGAAGAAGAACCCGCTACAATGATCAATTCCTTGTAGCCACACCACGAATCACTAGCTAAACAACATATGAAGTCCAAACTCTTCAAAACTGATGCCTCCAAAAAGTAAACAGTGCACGAGCACTGTTATCGCTCGATCCTAGATCTTAGTTTTCACCCTAGAGAAGATTCACGCTCTCAAAACAATGCCTTCAACAAGGTCACTCCCAGGCATAACCAATTAAGGCCAGACCTTAGGTTTCACCCTGAAAGCTAAGACTATGTACTCCGCTTGTGTTGCCGCCCCCACTTGTCGATGTCGTTGATGCGAGTCACGGATCACCAAGCAAAGTCATCATCGCCACAAAGACTCGATCTGCCATTACAAGGCCTCAGACCTCCGACACTATGATGTTCTCCACCATTGTCTTCACCATGGAAATCAAAATACCGACATGTCCCATAATGTCAATAGATACCGAAGCTTCACGTCACACCCTCCTGAAGCCACTCGGGTTGAAATAGGGTGCACACGACCGATTGTCATCTGATCCAGCAATCTACATGCTTCAAGCACCCAATAAATATCTATGATGAGCATTCCAGAACTCGTCAACTTCCAAATCCATGAGGGGGGGCAACCGGCAAAACACCATTTTAGAGCAAAAAGAACCCGAGGACTGACGTCCACATGGAAACCACTGCAACATGCCGGACTGGAGGTCCCATCGGATGCCCATCAATATCCTGCCACGACACATACAATCTCCAACGTCGAAGCACATACCGCAACCATACTGGCGTTGGACCTAGATGGTACATGCCAGAGAACGCTCCTCCGTCTGTCCTAGGCTGGCAAAATTTGGTGTTTTGACCCTTTTGAGATAGTTTAGCCGGATCTGACCCTAGTTTGGAAAAAAATCAGGATCTAACCCTTCCACCTACCATCACCGCTTCGACGCTAATCCAGCATACCCTACCGCCACGACCTCCGACGATAGGCTGATGACAGGCAGCTGACGGCCATTAGCTGCCGCTAACATGGAGAAGGGCCCTATCGTCGAAGGCACCAGCGATAGGATGCCTACACCCATCGCTAAGGTCCCCAGGGGTAGGGTCATATAGGGGATAAGGTGTTGGGTTGAATCGGTGGGCCCCCCAGCCCCCCATTCACCCCCATTCTTCTTCCCCGAGCTCAGCCCCTCCACCCCCATCCAAACACCCACTAAATCCGTCGTAGCTACCGTTGTAGGATAGGTTTAGGGACGGGTCTTTTTTTGTTCTAGATGTTCGAAATGTAATGAAATCCTTCGTGTTTGTATGAAATCCATCATGTTTGCATGAAATCCGACCGTGTTCGCCCGATTTTTTATTGGTTGATTCGAGTTGTTGTCAAAATGTACACCCTCCGTTCCTTTATATAAGGTATATTTGTTTTCTTTCAAAAATCAAACGAGGTCATGTTTGACCGAGTTTAGATAAATATATCAATATCCACAATCCAAAATTCATATCATTTGATCCATCATGAAAAGTAGTTTCACATTTTATCTATTTGGTATTGCGGATGTTGTTAGTTTATTCTATAATATTGGTCAAACAGTCAATTGGTTGACTTGAATGAAAAACAATACACCTTATATTCTGAAACGGAGGGAGTATACGGCTAGTGTTGAATGTTGTCCTTTTGCATCCGTGTCTACGGACTAATTTCCCATGTCCATAAATGGATGCACAAGATTTTTTTTACTGATTGCCAATTTTTTCTAATTGATTACCAAGCTAGTCGCTTATTGGATGCACAAGAAGATTTGTGGGTTGGGATTCATGTTTCGTTCCCCTATTCTATCTACTCCCATGAGAGGCGAAGAGGGAAGCGACCAAGTTCCCGTCATCCTCCTCTTGGGAAATGTTGCATGGGAAACAAAAAATTTCCTACGTTCACGCAAGACCTATCCATGGTGATGAGCATCTACGAGAGGGAGAGTGGATCTACATACCCTTGTAGATCGCTAAGCGGGAAGCGTTAAGAAACGTAGTTAGTGTAGTCCAACGTCTTCGCGATCCAAATCGTCGAGCATCCCGCGATCCAATCATGATCCGTCCCGCGATCCAATCATGATCCATCCCGCAAACTTGATCACGATCCATCCCGCGAACTTGATCATGGTCCTTCTGATCTAGCGCCGAACGGACGGCACCTCCGCGTCAGCACACGTGTAGCTTGATGATGATCTCCACCGTCTTGATCCAGCAAGAGGGAGCGGAGAGGAAGAAGAGTTCTCTGGCAGCGTGATGGCGCTCCGGCGATGGTGGTGGAGCTATTCTGGCAGGGCTTCGCCTAAGCACTGCAGAAATCCGATCTAGAGGAGAAACTATGCACTGGAGGAACGGGTAGCACGTGGCTAAAAATTCTGTGCCAAAACCCTAAAATCCTCTAGTATATATAGAAGGAAGGGAGGAGAGGCTTGGCGCAAGGGCCAAGCCTCCTTTGGTTCGACCGAAGTGGGGAGGAGAGGATGACTCCTCCTCCAATCCTAGTAGGACTAGGATTCCTCCTTTTTTGGCCTTTTTCCACCTTTTTCCCTTTGGGCTTTTTCTCCCAGCCGCATGGGCCTTGTGTGGGACTTCCACCAGCCCACAAAGGGCTGGTATTTACTCTCCCACAGCCCATGAAGCCTCTTGGGTCGAAATACCCCTCCTGGTGGTCTCCCGGTACACTACCGGCACTCCCGGTACATTACCGATTAGCCCGAAACTTTTCTGGCGACCAAAATGGGACTTCCTATATATCAATCTTTACCTTCGGACCATTCCGGAGCTCCTCGTGACATCTATGATCTCATCTGGGACTCCGAACAACCTTCGGTCACCACCATACATAACTCTATACTACCGAAACGTCACCAAACCTTAAGTGTGCAGACCGTGCGGGTTCGAGAACTATGTAGACTGTTGGAAATATGTTGGAAATATGCCCTAGAGGCAATATATAAAGTGTTTATTATTATATTTCCTTGTTCATGATAATCGTTTATTACCCTTGCTATAATTGCATTGATTGGAAACACATTGCATGTGTGGGTAAATAGACAACACTGTGTCCCTAGTATGCCTCTAGTGAACTAGCTCGTTGATCAAAGATGGTCAGGGTTTCCTAGCCATTGACATGTGATGTCATTTGATAACGAGATCACATCATTAGGAGAATGATGTGATGGACAAGACCCAAACTGCAAACGTAGCATATGATCGTGTCAGTTTATTGCTACTGTTTTCTGCATGTCAATGTATATGTTCCTATGACCATGGGATCATGCAACTCACGGATATCGGAGGAGTGCCTTGTGTGTATCGAATGTCGCAACGTAACTGGGTGACTATAAAGGTGCTCTACAGGTATTTCCGATGATGTCTGTTGAGTTGGCATGGATCGAGACTGGGATTTGTTACTCCGTGTGACGCAGAGGTATCTCGGGGCCCACTCGGTAATGCAACATCACAATAAGCCTTGCAAGCAATGTGACTAATTGTTAGTTGCGGGATCTTGTATTACGGAACGAGTAAAGAGACTTGCCGGTAACGATATTGAACTAGGTATGGAGATACCGACGATCGAATCTCGGGCAAGTAACATACCGAAGAACAAAGGGAACGTTATACGGGATTAACTGAATCCTTGACATAGAGGTTCGACTGATAGATCTTCGTAGAATATGTAGGAACCAATGTGGACGTCCAGGTCCCGCCATTGGTTATTGGCCGTAGAGGTGTCTCGGTCATGCCTACATAGTTCTCGAACCCGCAGGGTCTGCACACTTAAGGTTTGGTGACGTTTCGGTAGTGTTGAGTTATGTATGGTGGTGACCGAAGGATGTTCGGAGTCTCGGATATGATCCCGGACATGACGAGGATCTCCGGAAGAGTCTGGAGATAAAGATTGATATATGTGATAATAATGTTTTGATCTCTGGAAGAGTTTCGGAATTAACCGGAAGGGGTTCCGGATGTTTACCGAAGTGTTCGGGTACAGCAACACTTTATATGGACCACTGGGGTAAAACCCACGAGGTATTGGAAAGGGCAAAAGGAAGTTTTGCTGTTGCCTTAAGCAGTAAGGCGGTACTACCGCTTGTGAAGCAGTACTACCGCTCAAGCGGTACTACCGCTCGTGAAGCGGTACTACCGCTCAAGCGGTACTACCGCTCGTGAAGCGGTACTACTGCTTGTGCGCGGGACTGCAGGGATCCGAGTTGGACTCTTTTCTTGCGGTCCAAACCGACCTTGTGCGGACCTGCTAGATCGGAAGGACCGTGATCGAGATCGCGAACAGTTCGTGATGAGATCGCGGAACAGATCGTGATGAGTTCGCGGGACAGATCGTGATCAAGATCGTGAGACGGATCGTGATGAGATCGCGGGATGCTCGGCGATTTGGATCGCGAAGATGTTCGACTACACCAACCGCGTTTCTTAATGCTTCCCGCTTAGCGATCTACAAGGGTATGTAGATCCACTCTCCCTCTCATAGATGCTCATCACCATGGATAGGTTTGCGTGTGCGTAGGAAATTTTTTGTTTCCCATGCGACGTTCCCCAACAGTGGTATCAGAGCTAGGTTGATGGTTTGATGAGATCTCGAGTAGAACACAAAAGGTTTGTGGGCGTTGATGCTTAGATTGCTTCCTACCTTGGTCGTATTTTGCTTCCTAACATTGTAGCCACCTCAACTCACGTGATGATCGGACTTGAGTTGGTGAATTTGGATCATGTATCACTCGAATGATCGGAGGGATGTCAACTTGAGTGGGAGTTCTTAAGTAATATGATTAATTGAACTCATTATCATGAACATAGTCAATAGTGTCTTTGCAAATTATGTTGTAGATTACTAGCTCGCGCTGTAGCTCCCTTGAATTTTTATATGTTCCTAGA
Organism: Hordeum marinum; assembly: GCA_022496015.1. Taxonomy (NCBI): domain Eukaryota; kingdom Viridiplantae; phylum Streptophyta; class Magnoliopsida; order Poales; family Poaceae; genus Hordeum; species Hordeum marinum. Next base: position 405,156,010 of record CM039676.1, on the reverse strand, counting down.
GAAATAGAGTTGAAAGATGATGGTAGCAATATTGCGGACTGGGTCCATGATCTGAGGATTGTCCTCATTGCTGCGTAGAAGGCTTATGTCCTTAATGCCCCGCTCGGTGTGCCAACCCCTCTAGTGTCATCTGTAGATGTTGTGAACATCTGACAGGCATGTTCTGATGACTACTTGATAGTTTGGTGCATCATGCATTACGGCTTAGAATTGAGGCTCCAAAACGTTTTGAACGTCACAGAACATATGAGATGTTTCTAAGAGCTGAAATTAGGATCTCAGGCTCGTGCCCGTGTTGCGAGATATGAGATCTACAACAAGATTCTTTGCCTGCAAGATGAAGGAGAAAAGCTCAACAGTTGAGCATGTGCTCAGATTGTCTGGGTGCTACAATCGCTTGAATCGAGTGGGAGTTGATCTTCCAGATAAGATAGTGATTGATATAGTTCTCCAAGTCACTGTCACTAAGCTACTAAGAACTTGGTGATGAACTATATAACGCCAGGGATAGAAATATTGATCCCTGAGCTGTTCGCGATGTTTGACATCGCGAAGGTAGAAATCAAGAAGGAGCGTCAAGTGTTGATGGTTAATCAAACCACTGGTTTCGATAAGGGCAAGAGCAAGGAGGGAAACTTCATGGATAGCAAGTCAGTTGCTGCTCTAGTGAAGCAACCCAAAGTTGAACTCAAACCCGAGACTAAGTGCTTCTGTTATGAGGAGAGCGGTCGCTGAAGCGGAACAACCCTAGATACTTGGTAGATAAGAAGGCTGGCAACATTGACAGAAGTATATTTGATATACGAGTTATTGATGTGTACCTTGCTAGTACTCCTAGTAGCATCTGGGTATTGGATACCGGTTCGGTTGCTAAATGTTAGTAACTCGAAATAAAAGCTACAGAATAAACGGAGAACTAGCTAAGGGTGAGGTGACGATATGTGTTGGAAATGTTTCCAAAGTTGATGTGATCAAACATCGCACGCTCTCTCTACTTTCAGGATTAAGTGACGAACCTAAATAAATATTATTTGGTGTTTTGCGTTGAGCATGAAAATGATTAGGTCATGGTTATTGCAATACGGTTATTCATTTAAGTTAGAGAATAATGGTTATTCTGTTTACATGAATGATACCTTCAATGGTCATACACCCAGTGAGAATGGTTCTTTGAAATCTTGATCGTAGTAATACACATGTTCGTAACACTGATGTCAAAAGATACAAAGTTAATAATGATAGTACCACATACTTGTGGCACTGCCGCTAAATGTCATATTGGTATAAAGTGCATGAAGAAACTCCACGCTGATGGATCTTTGGACTCATTCGATTTCGAATCAGTTGAGACATGCGAACCATGCCTCTTGGGCAAGATGACTAAAGGACCCCGTTGGATGGAGCGGGCAAGTGATTCATTGGAAATAATACATGTTGATGTATGCAATCCAATGAGTCTTGTAGCATGCAGTGGATATCGTTATTTTCTTACCTTCACTGATGATTTAAGTAGATATAGTGTATATTTACTTCATGAAACACAAGTCTGAATCGTTTGAAAGGTTCGAGCAAATTCAGAGTGAAGTTTAAGATCATCGTGACAAGAAGTAAAAATGACTGCGATATGATCGTGGAGGTGAATATCTGAGTTATGAGTTTGGCATGCAACTTAAGACAATGTGAAATTTGTTTCACGACTAACGCCTCGTGGAACACCATAGTGTGATGGTGTGTCTGATCATCATAGTCATGCTCTATTGGATATGGTGCGTGCTATGATGTCTCTTATCGTTTTACTACTATAATTTTTGGGTTATGCATTAGAGACAACTACATTCACTTTAAATAGGGCGCCATCTAAATCCGCTGAGATGACACCGTGTGAATTGTGGTTTGATAGAAACCTAAGCTGTCATTTCTTAATGTTTGGGGCTGCGACACTTGTGTGGAAAATGCTTTCACCTAATGAGGTCGAACCCAAGGCGGACAAATGCATCTTCATAGAATACCCTAAGATCAGTCGGGTGAACCTTCTATCTCAGATCCAAGTGCAAAGTGTTTGTTGCTTAAATAGATCCTTTCTCGAGGAAATGTTTCTCTCGAAAGAATTGAGTGGGAGGAAGATAGAACTTGATGAGGTTGTTAAACCTTTGTTCAACCAGAGAGTAGTGGAGCGCAGAAAGATGTTTCTGTGAAGCCTATGTTAGTTGAAGAGGAGGTTAATGATGACGATCATGAAGCTTCAGGATCAAGTTACTATCGAACTTGGTGGGTCGACAAGGATGTGTACTACTCCTGAGCGGTACGACAACCCTGTCTTGGAGATCATGTTGTTGGACAACAATGAACCTACGAGCTATGGAGAAGCGATGATGGGCCCGGATTCCGACAAATGGTTGGAGGCCATGAAATCCGAGATAGGATCCATGTATGAAAACCAAGTATAGACTTTGGTAGACTTGCTCGTTGGACGGCAGGTCGTTGAGTACAAATGGATCTTTAAAATGAAGACAGACGCTGATGGTAATTGTCACCATTTGTAAAGCTCGACTTGTTGCAAAGATGTTTGTGACAAGTTCAAGGAGTTGACTGCGATGAGACTTTCTCACTCGTAGCGATGCTAAAGTCTATTGGAATTATGTTAGCAGTTGCTGCATTTTCAGTTATGAAATCTGGCAGATGGATGTCAAAACATCGTTTCCTTAACTGTTTACTTGAGGAAAGGTTGTATGTGATACAACCGGATGGTTTTGTTAGTCCTAAGGATGCTAAAAGGTGTGCAAGCTTTAGTGATCCTTCTATGGACTGAAGCAAGCATCTCGGAGTTGGAATATACACTTTGATGAGGTGATCAAAGTTCTAATGTTTATACAAGGTTTACGAGAAACTTGTATTTACAACAAAGTGCGTGGGAGCACTATAGAATTTCTGATAGGTATATGTGGATGACATATTGTTGATCGGAAATAATGTAGGATTTCTGGGAAGCATAAAATGGTTGTTTGAAAGTGATTTTCAAAGGAAGACCTGGATAAAGCTACCTGATTGTTGAGCGTCAACATCTATAGAGATAGATCAAGATGCTTGATGAGACTTTCAATGAGTACATACCTTGACGAGATTTTGAAAGAGTTCAAAATGGATCAGTCAGAGAAATAGTTCTCGTCTGATTTGTAAGGTGTGAAGTTGAGTGAGACTCAAAGCTCGACAACGTCAGAAGAAAGAGAAAGGACGAACATTGTCCCCTATGCCTTAGCCAGAGGCTCTATATAGTATGCCATGCTGTGTACCGCACTTATGTGTGCCTTGCCATGAGTCCGTCAAGGGGTACAAGAGTGATCCAGGAGTGGATCACTGGACAGCGGTCAACATTATCCTTAGTGACTAAAAGACTAAAGGAATTGTTTCTCGATTATGGAGGTGATAAAGGGTTCGTCGTAAGGAGTTACGTCGATGCAAGCTTTAACACTAATTCGGATGACTCGTCATAGCAATCTGGATACGTATAGTGGAGCAGCCATTTGGTAGCAGTGTTTACAGTTTGACATAGAGATTTGCAAAGTACATACGGATCTGATTGTCACAGACCCGTTGACTATAAGACCTCTCTCACATGCAAAGCATGATCGAGCCCCAGAACTCATTGGGTGTTAGATTCATAACAATGCGAATCACATGGTGATGTGAACTAGATTATTGACTCTAGTGCAAGTGGGAGACTGTTGGAAATATGTTGGAAATATGCCCTAGAGGCAATATATAAAGTGTTTATTATTATATTTCCTTGTTCATGATAATCGTTTATTATCCATGCTATAATTGTATTGATTGGAAACACATTGCATGTGTGGGTAAATAGACAACACTGTGTCCCTAGTATGTCTCTAGTGAACTAGCTCGTTGATCAAAGATGGTCAGGGTTTCCTAGCCATTGACATGTGATGTCATTTGATAACGGGATCACATCATTAGGAGAATGATGTGATGGACAAGACCCAAACTACAAACGTAGCATATGATCGTGTTAGTTTATTGCTACTGTTTTCTGCATGTCAATGTATATGTTCCTATGACCATGAGATCATGCAACTCACGGATATCGGAGGAGTGCCTTGTGTGTATCAAACGTCGCAACGTAACTGGGTGACTATAAAGGTGCTCTATAGGTATTTCCGATGATGTCTGTTGAGTTGGCATGGATCGAGACTGGGATTTGTTACTCCGTGTGACGGAGAGGTATCTCGGGGCCCACTCGGTAATGCAACATCACAATAAGCCTTGCAAGCAATGTGACTAATTGTTAGTTGCGGGATCTTGTGTTACGGAACAATTAAAGAGACTTGCCGGTAACGAGATTGAACTAGGTATGGAGATACCGACGATCGAATCTCGGGCAAGTAACATACTGAAGAACAAAGGGAACATTATACGGGATTAACTGAATCCTTGACATAGAGGTTCGACCGATAGATCTTCGTAGAATATGTAGGAACCAATGTGGACGTCCAGGTCCCGCAATTGGTTATTGGCCGTAGAGGTGTCTCGGTCATGTCTACATAGTTCTCGAACCCGCAGGGTCTACACACTTAAGGTTTGGTGACGTTTCGGTAGTGTAGAGTTATGTATGGTGGTGACCGAAGGATGTTCGAAGTCTCGGATACGATCCCGGACATGACGAGGATCTCTGGAAGAGTCTGGAGATAAAGATTGATATATGTGATAATAGTGTTTTGATCTCTGGAAGAGTTCCGGAATTAATCGGAAGGGGTTCCGGATGTTTACCGAAGTGTTCGGGTACAACAACACTTTATATGGACCAATGGGGTAAAACCCACGAGGTATTGGAAAGGGCAAAAGGAAGTTTTGTTGTTGCCTTAAGCAGTAAGGCAGTACTACCGCTTGTGAAGCGGTACTACCGCTCAAGCGGTACTACCGCTTGTGCGCGGGACTGCAGGGATCCGAGTTGGACTCTTTTCTTGCAGGCCAAACCGACCTTGTGCGGGCAAAATCGACCTTGTAGAGGTTTTTGCTCCAAGTTTAGACCCCAGGGCTCCACATATAAATAGAGGGGCAGGACTAGCACACGGGACAGATTTTACGGCCACGTGCTACCCGTTTCACCGGTGCTCCTCTAGATTGGTTTTCTGCAGTGCTTAGGCGAAGCCCTGCCGGAATTGTTCCACCACCATCACCAGAGCGCCGTCACGCTGCCGATGAACTCTCTCTCCTCTCCACCTCCTCTTGCTGGATCAAGATGGTGGAGATCGTCATCAAGCTGCACGTGTGCTGAACGCGGAGGTGCCGTCCATTCGGCACTAGATCGGAAGGACCGTGATCGAGATCGCGAGACAGTTCGTGATGAGATCGCGGAACAGATCGTGATGAGTTCGCGGGACAGATCATGATCAAGATCGTGAGACGGATCGTGATGAGATCGCGGGACGCTCGGCGATTTGGATCGCGAAGATGTTCGACTACACCAATCGCGTTTCTTAACGCTTCCCGCTTAGCGATCTACAAGGGTATGTAGATCCACTCTCCCTCACGTAGATGCTCATCACCATGGATAGGTTTGCGTGTGCATAGGAAATTTTTTGGTGACTACCGAAACGTCACCAAAACTTAAGTGTGCAGACCCTGCGGGTTCGAGAACTATGTAGACATGACCGAGACACCTCTACGGTCAATAACCAATAGTGGTACCTAGATGCCCATATTGGTTCCTACATATTCTACGAAGATCTTTATCGGTCGAACCTCTATGTCAAGGATTCAATTAATCCCGTATGATGTTCCCTTTGTTCTTCGGTATGTTACTTGCCCGAGATTCGATTGTCGGTATCTCCATACCTAGTTCAACCTTGTTACCGGCAAGTCTCTTTACTCATTCCATAATACAAGATCTCGTGACTAAAATTTAGACACATTGCTTGCAAGGCTTATTGTGATGTTGTATTACCGAGTGGGCCCTGAGATACCTCTCCGTCACACAGAGTAACAAATCCCAGTCTTGATCCATGCCAACTCAACAGACACCCTCGGAGATACCTGTAGAGCACCTTTATAGTCACCCAGTTACGTTGCGACGTTTGATACACACAAGGCACTCCTCCGGTGTCCGTGAGTTACATGATCTCATGGTCATAGGAACATATACTTGACATGCAGAAAACAGTAGCAATAAACTGACACGATCATATGCTACGTTTGTAGTTTGGATCTTGTCCATCACATCATTCTCCTAATGATGTGATCCCATTATCAAATGACATCACATGTCAATGGCTAGGAAACCTTGACCATCTTTGATTAACGAGCTAGTTCACTAGAGGCATACTATGGACAAAGTGTTGTCTATTTACCCACACATGTAATGTGTTTCCAATCAATACAATTATAGCATGGACAATAAACGATTATCATGAACAAGGAAATATAATAATAAACACTTTATTTATTGCCTCTAGGGCATATTTCCAACAGTCTCCCACTTGCACTAGAGTCAATAATCTAGTGCACATCACTATGTGATTTACATTGTAATGAATTGAACACCCATACAATTCTGGTGTTGATCATGTTTAGCCCTTGGAAGAGGTTTAGTCAACGGGTCTACAACATTCAGATCCGTGTGCACTTTGCAAATATTTATGTCCTTCTCCTCGATGTAACCGTGGATGGAGTTGAAGTGTCGCTTTATGTGTCTGGTACTCTTTTGAAACCTTGGTTCCTTGGCCAGAGCAATGGTACCAGAGTTATCACAGAACAGGTTCATTGGATTCAGTGCACTAGGCACTACTCCAAGATCTGTCATGAACTGCTTCATCCAGACACCTTCCTTCGCCGCCTTCGAGACTGTGATGTACTCCGCTTCGCATGTAGGATCGGCTACCACGCTTTGCTTGGAACTGCACCAGCTTACCGCTCCCCCATTGAGAATAAATACGTATCCGGTTTGTGACTTCGAGTCATCTGGATCAGTGTCAAAGCTTGCATCGACGTAACCCTTTATGACGAGCTCTTCATCACCTCCATAAACAAGAAACATTTCCTTAGTCCTGTTTAGGTACTTAAGGATATTCTTGACCGCTGCCCAATGCTCCATTCCAGGATCACTTTGAAACCTTCCGTCCATACTTATGGCAAGGTTGACATCAGGTCTTGTGCACAGCATTGCATACATGATAGAGCCTATGGCTGAAGCATAGGGGATGACACTCATCTTTTCTCTATCTTCTGCAGTCACTGGGCATTGAGTCTTACTCAACTTCACACCTTGTAAAACAGGTAAGAACCCCTTCTTGGACTGATCCATTTTGAACTTCTTCAAAACTTTATCAAGGTACGTGCTCTGTGAAAGTGCTATTAAGCGTCTCGATCTATCTCTATAGATCTTAATGCCTAATATCAAAGCAGCTTCTCCTAGGTCCTTCATTGAAAAACCCTTGTTCAAATATTTCTTCACGCTTTCCAGCATTTCTATATTGTTTCCAATTAGCAATATGGCATCCACATATAATACTAGAAACGTTATAGAGCTCCCACTCACTTTCTTGTAAATACAAGCTTCTCCATAAACTTGTATAAACTCAAACGCTTTGATCACCTCATCAAAGCGCTTATTCCAACTCCGAGATGCTTACACCAGCCCATAAATGGATCGCTGGAGTTTGCAAAGTTTGTCAGCATTCTCTGGATCAACAAAACCTTCTGGTTGCATCATATACAACTCTTCCTCAAGGAAACCATTGAGGAACGCTGTTTTGACATCCATCTACCAAATTTCATAGTCGAAATAAGCAGCTATTGCCAATATGATTCTGACAGACTTAAGCATCGCTATGGGTGAGAAGGTCTCATCGTTGTCAACTCCTTGAACTTGTGAAAAACCTTTGGCACAAGTCGAGCTTTATAGACGGTGACATTACCTTCTGCGTTCGTCTTCTTCTTAAAGATCCATTTGTTCTGAATGACCTTTCGCCCTTCAGGTAATACTTCCAAAGTCCATACTTTGTTTTCATACATGGATCCCATCTCGGATTTCATGGCCTCTAACCATTTCTTGGAACCCTAGCCCATCACCACTCCTCCATAGCTCGTAGGTTCATTGTTGTCCAACAACATGACCTCCAAGACAGGGTTGCCATACCACTCAGGAGTTGTATGCGCCCTTGTCGACCTACGAGGTTCAATAGTAGCTTGATCCGAAGCTTCATGATCATCATCATTAACTTCCTCTTCAACCGTCGTAGGTTCCATAGAAACATCTTTCTGCGCTGCGCTACTTTCTGGTTGAAGTAAAGGTTCAATAACCTCATCAAGCTCTATTTTCCTCCCACTCAATTCTTTCGAGAGAAACTCTTTCTCAAGAAATGTTTCGTTCTTAGCGACAAACACTTTGCCTTTGGATCTGAGATAGAAGGTATACCCGACTGTCTCTTTCGGGTATCCTATGAAGACGCATTTCTTCGCTTTGGATTCCAGCTTTCCAGGCTGAAGCTTTTTGACATAAGCATCACATCCCCAAACTTTAAGAAACGACAACTTTGGCCTCTTGCCAAACCATAGTTCATATGGCGTCGTCTCAACGGATTTTGATGGTGCCCTATTTAAAGTGAATGCAGCTGTCTCTAATGCATGACGCCAAAACGATAGTGGCAAATCAGCAAGAGACATCATAGAATGCACTATATCTAATAAGGTTCGATTACGACGTTCGGACACACTATTACGTTGTGGTGTTCCGGGTGGTGTCAATTGTGAAACAGTTCCACACTGTCTTAAGTGACTGCCAAACTCATAACTCAGATATTCACCTCCTCGATCAGATTGCAGGAATTTAATCTTCTTGTTACGATGATTCCCAACTTCACTCTGAAATTGCTTGAACTTTTCAAACGTTTCAGACTTGTTTTTCATTAAGTAAATATACCCATATCTACTTAAGTCATCTGTGAAGGTGAGAAAATAACGATATCCACCACGCGCTGTAACATTCATTGGACCGCACACATCAGTATGTATGATTTCCAATAAGTCACTTGCCCGTTCCATTGTTCCAGAGAACGGTGTTTTAGTCATCTTGCCCATGAGGCATGGTTCACATGTGTCAAGTGATTCAAAATCAAGTGACTCCAAAAGTCCATCAGCATGGAGCTTCCTCATGCGTTTTACACCAATATGACCCAAATGGCAGTGCCACAAGAAAGTGGTACTATCATTATCAACTCTACAGCTTTTGGCATCAATGTTATGAACATGTGTGTCATCACTATCAAGATTCAATATGAATAACCCCTCACATTGGGTGCATGACCATAAAATATATTACTCATATAAATAGAACAACCTTTATTCTCTAATTTAAATAAGTAACTATCTCACAATAAACAAGATCCAGATATAATGTTCATGCTTAACGCAGGAACTAAATAAAAATTATTCAGGTTCATCACTAATCCCGATGGTAATTGAAGATAGAGCGTGCCGACGGCGATCATATCAACCTTGGAACCATTTCCCACGCCCATCATCACTTCATCCTTTGCCAGCCTTCGTCTATTCTGTAGGTCCTGCTTTAAGTTGCAAATGTGAGCAACCGAACCGGTATCAAATACCCATGCACTACAACGAGAGCTAGTAAGGTACACAACAATAACATGTATATCATATATATCTTGTTTCTCGTTGGCCGCCTTCTTGTCAGCCAGGTACTTGGGGCAGATCCGCTTCCAGTGACCAGTTCCCTTGCAATGAAAGCACTCAGTTTCTGGCTTAGGTCCATGCTTGGCTTCTTTACAGGAGTAGCAACTGCTTTGCCATCCTTCTTGGTTTTACCCTTCTTGCCCTTGCCCTTGCCATTCTTCTTGAAACTAGTGGTTTTATTGACCATCAACACTTGATGTTCTTTCTGGATTTCAGACTCAGCGGCTTTCAGCATTGCAAATAGCTCGGCGACTGACTTGTTCATCCCATGCATGTTATACTTCATCACAAAGCTCTTGTAACTAGGTGGCAGTGATTGAAGAACTCTGCAAGTGATCGCCTCTGGCGGAAGGGCAATTCCCAACTCCGCTAGATGAGTCGCATACCCAGACATTCTGAGTATCTGTTCACTGATAGACCCGTTCTCCTCCATCTTGTAAGCATAGAACTTATCAGAGGTCTCATACCTCTCGATCCAGGCATTCTTCTGAAAGATAAACTTCAACTCCTGGAACATCTCATATGCTCCATGACATTCAAAACGTCTTTGAAGTCCCGGTTCTAAGCCATACAGTATTGCACACTGAACTAATGAGTAATCTCCAGAACGTGCCTCCCAAGCGTTCTTAACGTCTTTGGAGGTCATGTCTTCTGGTTGGTCATCAAGCGGTGCATCAAGGACATATGATTTCTAGGAAGTCGTGAGGATAATCCTCAGATTACGAGCCTAGTCAACAAACTTACTTCCATCATCTTTCAACTTAGCTTTCTCTAGGAACGCATTAAAATTCAGGGGTGCTACTCCGCGAGCCATTGATCTACAACATAAATATGCAAAGGTTGCTTAGACTATTGTTCAAGGTAATGAGTTTAGTTAATCAAATTACTAAAGCTCCCACTCAAATTGGCATTCCTCAGGTTATCTGAGTGTCACATGATCCAAATTCACCAACTCAAGTCCGATCATCACATGAGTTGAGGTGGTTTCAATGGTGAACATTATCATGTTGATCATATCTACTATATGACTCATGTTCGACCTTTCGGTCTCTTGTGTTCCGAGGCCATGTCTATACATGCTAGGCTCGTCAAGTTTAACCCGAGTGTTCTGCATGTGCAACACTAGCTTGCACCCGTTGTATGTGAACGTAGAGTCTATCACAGCCGATCATCACGTGGTGTCTCAACACGACGAACTTTCGCAATGGTGCACACTCGGGGAGAACACAATTCATCTTGAAATTTAAGTGAGGGATCACCTTATAATGCTACCGTCGTCCTAAGCAAAACAAGGTGCATAAAAGGATTAACATCACATGCAAATCATAAGTGACATGATATGGCCATGAACTTGTGCTTTTGATCTCCATCTTGAAAGCACCGGCATGATCTCCATCGTCACCGGCACGACACCATGATCTACATCATATTGATCTCCATCAACGTGTCGCCATCGGGGTTGTCGCGCCCAACATGCTTCTACTACTATTGCTACCGTTTAGCGATAAAGTAAAGCATTACATAGTGCTTAATGATTGACACGCAGGTCATACAATAATTAAAGACAACCCTATGGCTCCTGTCGGTTGCCATACTCAGCGACATGCAAGTCGTGATAATCTATACATCACATGATCATCTCATACATCACATATATCACATCATGTAATTGTCCATATCACATCACAACATACCCTGCAAAAACAAGTTAGACGTCCTCTAATTGTTGTTGCATGTTTTATGTGGCTGCTACGGGTATCTAGCAAGAACAATTCTCATCTACGCAAAAACCACAATGGTGATACACTAGTTGCTTTTCAACCTTCTCAAGGACCGCCTTTGTTGAATCCGATCCAACTAAAGTGAGAGAAACTGGCACCCGCAAGCCATCTATGCAACAAGTTGCATTTGAGGGAACCGGTCTCTCATAAGCGTACGAGTAATGTTGGTCTGGGCCGCTTCATCTCACAATACCGCTGAATCAAAACACAACCAAGGGAGGAAACAATCTAAGCATCAACGCCCACAAACTCTTTGTGTTCTACTCGAGATCTCATCTACACATAGACCTAGCTCATGATGCCACTATTGGGGAACATTGCATGGGAAAGAAAAAAATTCCTACGTTCACGCAAGACCTATCCATGGTGATGAGCATCTACGAGAGGGAGAGTGGATCTACATACCCTTGTAGATCGCTAAGCGGGAAGCGTTAAGAAACACGGTTGGTGTAGTCAAACGTCTTCGCGATCCAAATCGCTGAGCGTCCTGCGATCCAATCACGACCCGTCCCGCGATCCAATCACGATCCGTCCCACGAACTTGATCATGATCCGTCCCGCGAACTTGATCACGGTCCTTCCGATCTAGAACCGAAGGGACGGCACCTCCGCGTTCAGCACACGTGCAGCTTGATGACGATCTCCGCCGTCTTGATCCAGCAAGAGGGAGCGGTGAGGAAGAAGAGTTCTTCGGCAGCGTGACGGCGCTCTGGCGATGGTGGTGGAGCTATTTCGGCAGGGCTTCGCCTAAGCACTGCAGAAATCCGATCTAGAGGAGAAACTATGCATTGGAGGAACGGGTAGCACGTGGCTAAACATTATGTGCCAAAACCCTAAAATCCTCTAGTATATATAGGAGGAAGGGAGGAGAGACTTGGATCAAGGGCCAAGACTCCTTTGGTTTGACCGAAGTGGGGAGGAGAGGAGGACTCCTCCTCCAATCCTAGTAGGACTAGGATTCCTCCTTTTTTGGCCTTTTTCCACCTTTTTCCCTTTGGGCTTTTTCTCCCAGCCGCATGGGCCTTGTGTGGGACTTACACCAGCCCACAAAGGGCTGGTATTTACTCTCCCACAGCCCATGAAGCCTCTTGGGTCGAAATACCCCTCCCGGTGGTCTCCCGGTACATTACCGATTAGCCCAAAACTTTTCCGGCGGCCAAAATGGGACTTCCTATATATCAATCTTTACCTCCGGACCATTCCGGAGCTCCTCGTGACATCTGGGATCTGATCTAGCACTCCGAAAAACCTTCGGTCACCACCATACATAACTCTATACTATCGAAACGTCACCAAACCTTAAGTGTGCAGACACTGCGGGTTCGAGAACTATGTAGACATGACCAAGACACCTCTACGGTCAATAACCAATAGTGGTACCTAGATGCTCATATTGGTTTCTACATATTTTACGAAGATCTTTATCGGTCGAACCTCTATGTCAAGGATTCAGTTAATCCCGTATGATGTTCCCTTTGTTCTTCGGTATGTTACTTGCCCGAGATTCGATCGTCGATATCTCCATACCTAGTTCAACCTCATTACCGGCAAGTCTCTTTACTCGTTCTGTAATACAAGATCCCATGACTAACATTTAGTCACATTGCTTGCAAGGCTTATTGTGATGTTGTATTACCGAGTGGGCCCTGAGATACCTCTCCGTCACACGGAGTAACAAATCTCAGTCTTGATCCATGCCAACTCAACAGACACCCTCGGAGATACCTATAGAGCACCTTTATAGTCACCCAGTTACGTTGGAACGTTTGATACACACAAGGCACTCCTCCGGTGTCCGTGATTTACATGATCTCATGGTCATAGGAACATATACTTGACATGCAGAAAACAGTAGCAATAAACTGACACGATCAGATGCTACGTTTGTAGTTTGGGTCTTGTACATCACATCATTCTCCTAATGATGTGATCCCATTATCAAATGACATCACATGTCAATGGCTAGGAAACCTTGACCATCTTTGATTAACGAGCTAGTTCACTAGAGGCATACTAGGGACAAAGTGTTGTCTATTTACCCACACATGTAATGTGTTTCCAATCAATACAATTATAGCATGGACAATAAACGATTATCATGAACAAGGAAATATAATAATAAACACTTTATTTATTGCCTCTATGGCATATTTCCAACACCTCCAGCCGTCCGGCCCGTGAATCCCTCTCTCCTCCGTCTGTTGCTCCAGCAGCGGCGGTTGGAGTGAGTGGTTCTAGTGCTTCGTACTTGGCTGGTATGTTGTCTAGGGCCAGTTTTCTTCTGGACAGTGGCGTCTTGATGGTGGTGGCGTTACTGCTGCGTAGAATAAGGTGTTACCCGCTTTGGCCCCGTTGCAATGGTTCTTCTCTGGGAAGCATTGAGGAGTGTGGAAAGCGTCATGTATAGGTTTGTGCCATTGACTGCTGATTCGTGTGGTGGTGACAGTTTCCAGAAATTGCTTGTTTTGGCACTGGTTTGGGGGATGTGATACGTCTCCAACGTATCTACTTTTCCTAAAACTTTTGCTCTTGTTTTAGACTCTAATTTGCATGATTTGAATGAAACTAACCTGGACTGGCGTTGTTTTCAGCAGAACTACCATGGTGTTGTTTTTTATGCGGAAATAAAAATTCTCGGAATGGAACAAAAAAAATTGGAGAATTATTTTGGAATATATGAGGAATATTGGAGCCAGGAGTCACCAGAGAGGGGACCCAGGGTGGCCACCCTCCACCAGGGCGCAACAGACCCCCCTAGCGTAGCCTAGTGGAGTGTGCCAACCTCATGGGCCCTCTGACCCTAATTCTAGCGCTATAAATTCCTAAGTTTTGAGAAAAAATCAGAGAGAAAGTTTCATCGTGTTTCATGATACAGAGCCGCCGCCACCTCCTGTTCTTCATCGAGAGGCAGGTCTGGAGTCCGTTTAGGGCTCCAGAGAGGGGAATCTTTGGTCTTCGTCATCACCAACCCTTCTCCATCGCCAATTCCATGATGCTCCCCATCGGGAGTGGGTAATTGCTTCGCAGGCTTGCTGGTCGATGAGGAGTTTGATGAGATTCATGATGTAATCGAGTTAGTTGTGTTAGAGCTTGATCCCTAATATCCACTATGTTCTAAGATTGACGTTGCTATGACTTTGCCATGCTTAATGCTTGTCACTAGGGCCCGAGTGCCATGATTTCAGATATAGACCATTTATGTTATCATCATTATATCTATGTTCTTGATCTTATCTTGCCTAGTCATATGCACCTACTAGATGTTATGATCCATCAACCTCGGGGTGACAGAAATCGGGATACTTCACGGTGATGACCGTAGTTTGAGGAGTTCATGTATTCACTAAGTGTTAATGCTTTGTTCCAGTTCTCTATTACAAGGAGGCCTTAATATCCCTTAGTTTCCTTATGGACCCCGCTGCCATGGGAGGGTCGGACAAAAGATGTCATGCAAGTACTCTTCCATAAGCACGTATGACTATATACGGAATACATGCCTACATTACATTGACAAACTGGAGCTAGTTCTATGTCGCCCTAGGTTATGACTGTTATATGATGAATATCATCCAACGAATACACTGATCTAGTGTCTACGAGTTTTCCACTTATTGTTCTTGCTAAGTTACTACGGTTGCTGCTACTATTACACTTGCTACAAAATCACTGCTGCTATTGTTACCGTTGATGTTCCTGTTACTACTGCTATCAAACTATCATATTATTGTGCTACTCATCACTTTGCTGCAGATATTTATCTCCAGGTGTGGTTGAATTGACAACTCAACTCTAATACTCTGAAATATTCTTTGGCTCCCCTTGTGTCGAATCTATAAATTTGGGTTGAATACTCTACCCTCGAAAACTGTTGCGACCCCCTATGCTTGTGGGTTATCAAGACCTTTTTCTGGCGTCGTTGCCGGGGAGCATATCTATATTTGTTGAGTCACTTGGTATTTATATCAATTGATCACTATGAAGTACTAAAACCAAAAATTTTCTCTCTACTACGAGGGCAGGTAAGGAACTGTCATCTAGCTTTGCACTTGATTCACCTTCTGTTATGAGTAAGTTTGCAACACCACCACATGCTATTAATCCTAATGTTGATGATGCTACTTCTACTATGAATGATTCTTATGATAATGCTAGTACCATGCTTGATGATAGTGTGCCATTAGGTGAGTTTCTTGAGGAACAAATTGCAAGAGCTAAAGAGAATGAAATTATTGAAACTGATGAAACTACTGAAACTAATGATTATGAAACACCTAATAGGCCTAGCTATCCTAGATTTGAAATGTCTAAGATACCTGAAGGTTATGCTTTAGATGGAGAAATAGCTAGAGAAATTCTTGCTTGTAAGGATAGGAATGATCTCAAGAAACTACTATGCAAGTATAAAGAAAATACTTTGAATGCTAAAATAAAATGTGATCCTAAGTTTGCTACTTCACCTATCTTTGTTACCGATAAGGATTATGAATTCTCTGTCGACCCAGAGTTGATTACTTTGGTTGAATCTGATCCTTTTCATGGCTATGAAACTGAAACTATGGTAGCACATCTTACTAAGCTGAATGATATAGCCACCCTATTTGTTCATGATGAGAAGATTCACTACTATTATATTCTCAAATTATTTCCGTTCTCATTAAAGGGTGATGCTAAGATATGGTACAATACTCTTACTCCTGGTTGTGTGTCTAGCCCCCAGGATATGATTTACTACTTCTCTGAAAAATATTTTCCTGCTCATAAGAAACAAGCTTCCTTATAGGAAATATTTAACTTTGTGCAAATTGAAGAATAGGGTCTCCCACAAGCTTGGGGGAGGCTTCTCCAATTGCTTAATGCTCTGCCTGATCGTCCACTTAAGAAAAATGAAATACTTGATATCTTCTATAATGGACTAACCGATGCTTCTAGGGACTTCCTAGATAGTTGTGTCGGTTGTGTTTTCAGGGAAAGAACTATTGAAGAAGCCGAGGAACTATTGAATAATATATTGAAGAATTATGATGATTGGACTCTCCCTGAAACACCAATTGAACCCACTCCAAAGAAGAGGGGTATCTTATTTCTCAGTCCTGAAAATATGCAAGAGGCAAAGAAATGTCTGAAGGAAAAAGGTATTAAAGCTGAGGATGCTAAGAATTTACCACCTATTGAAGAAATTCATGGACTCAACACACCACCACCTCTAGAGGTGGTAGAGGTAAATTCTTTATTAATGTTTGATGAAGGTGATATCCCTTACAATAAACATCCTAGTCAATGCTTTTATGAGTTTGATAACTACATTATGAAACAAGAGCACTTCCATAAAATGTCCTGAAACACTTGAAATATAATTCTGATATGATTGCTCGCTTGAGTGACTTGCTATTTAGAATCAGTAATGATGTTAGAGGTGTAGGAAAGCAAGCCTCTATGGTTCAAACTCAGTTAGAACAAGTTGCTAAATCTCAAAGAGAATTGCTTGATGAAATGAATAATAACATGAATGATCATGCTATTAGAGTAGTGACTAGAGGAGGTAGAATGACCCAAGAACCTCTTTATCTTGAAAGTCATCCTAAAAGAATTGAAAAAGACTCTCAAGGAAATAATGCTGATACACCTATTCCTTCTAAGAAGAAAAAGAAACAGAAAAATGATAGGACTATGCATGCTTCTAGTGAACCTAAGATAAAAAAAACCTTCTGATGATAATAATGATGTCTCTATTTGTGATGCTGAAACTCAACCTGGTAATGAACATCCACCTAGTGATAATGATAATGATAGTGATGTTCATGAGGATACTCAACCTAGTAATGATAAAGAACCAGATAATGATGTAGAAATAGAACCTGCTTTTGATCTTGATAACCCACAACCTAAAAATAAACGATATGATATAAAAAGGACTTTGTGGCTAGAAAACATGGTAAGAAAGAGAAGCATGGGTTCATAAACCCATGCCTTTTCCACCTAAACCATCTAAGAAAAAGGATGATGAAGAATTTGAACGCTTTGCTGAAATGATTAGGCCAGTCTTTTTGCGTACCCGTTTAACGGATATTTTAAAGATGCCTCCTTATGCTAAGTACATGAAAGGCATCATCACTAATAAAAGGAAGATACCTAAAGTTGAAATCTCCACCATGATTGTTAATTATTATTTTAAGGATGGAGTACCTAAAAAACTTGGAGATCCTAGAATACCAACTATACCTTGCTCCATTAAAAGAAATTATGTCAAACTTGCTTTGTGTGATTTGGGAGCTGGTGTTAGTGTTATGACTTTCTCTTTAAGTAAAAGACTTGATTTGAATAAACTCACACCTACTGAAACATCATTGCAAATGGCTGACAAATCAACTGCCATACCTATCGGTAGTTGTGAGGATGTGCCCGTAGTTGTTGCAAATGTTACTATCTTAACGAACTTTGTTATTCTTAAGATGCCCGAGGACGACAATATGTCGATTATCCTTGGTATAACATTTTTGAATATTGCAGGGGCTGTTAGTGATTGCAATAAAAGCATGGTCACTTTTCATATCAATGGTAATGAGCATATGGTGCATTTTTCAAAGAAAAAATTCCAAGTGAATGGTGTGAATGTTATTGAAAATTCTCCGACACTCATTATTGGAAGATTTAAATTACCTCTACCTACTATCAAAAATAAATATGATGTTATTATGGTTGGGGATATTCCTATCCCCATTGAGTTAACCTAGTGTTTTACGAAAGTTCTTCGGTTTCATGCTAATTGAAAGTGGTTGTTAATAAGACTTGATCAACCTTACTAATGAATCATTTTTGAGAAGTATGAAATTGATGAATTTAGTAGACACAACTCTTTGTACCCACATTTTGTTTTCTGTTTTTCTTAGTTAAATAAAATAAAATGCCATGTTTATCATGTTTTCTCATTTTCCGATGCAAAAAAGAATGACCCAAAAATAAAAGTTCTCAGAATGTCCTGAAAATTTAACATGAACTTTTTCTTATTATTTATGAATTTTTGGAACAAATAACACCAGAGGGGGTGCACCTGGTGGCCACCCTCCACTAGGGTGCGCCAGACCCCCCTGGCATAGCCTGGTAGAGGGTGGGCCCCAGGTGGGTCCACCCACTTATCCCTTTAGCCCATGTCACCTCCTACCTCCAGAAAAAATTCACCATTGCTCTCTCCCTCGTGTTCTTTCTCAAGAACCCGTGGATTTCGATCTCTTTGATCGAAGCTCTATTTCTGAAATTGTTTAGGGGATTGCTTCTTGGTATGTAACTCCCCCATTGCTCCAATTAGTTTTTGATTTAGTGGTTTATTTTCAGAATAATTAGCTACTCTTGGTGCTATTGTAGATGAGCTTGCATTTTGAATTCTTAGAATTCTAAGTAGTTTGAATGCTTGATATGGCCTCTATGCATCCCTAGGAGTAGTTGCTATCAATCTTATTTAGTTTTGTTAACAATTTTTTGTGGACTAAATTTTTTCAAAATTTTATTTGTAGAAAATAAGATGAATTTTCTTAGGAAGTACTTCTCCAAGAAGAATGCTAAGGGAGTTATTGGGGAGTCGTCTGATAGCGACCTCTACATTCCGAGGAAGGAAGAAGTGTGGCCGTGCGAATGGCCACATACTCCGTTTATGGAGGAAGCCGATTTCTATCAAGAATTTGCTCAATTTATTGACAATGCTGGTCTGACCAACTTCCTCGTGGATAAGTGTGACCAGTACCACATCCTCACAAATTCCTTTGTGCAAAGTTTTAATTTCCTAAGTAGGAATAACCCTCCTGAGGTGTAGTTTAATATATATGCTGAAAACTACAAGATACCACTCACTGACTTTTGTGACATATGTCTGATTCCTTCTGACGGGGAATTAAGAGAGCCTAGACCAGCAGAGTTTGAGGACCTTGTCCTCACTTTAACAGTGGGTGCCGAAAGAGGCGTGTCAAAAGCCACTATAACCAGTTTGTAGTTTCCTTTTGTGCACTACTTTGCTATATTCATCGCTAAGTGTTTAACGACTAAGTAAAAGGTCGGTGCACTCAGTGCCCCCAAACCTCACCATTTTACGACATGCATTATATAATGATCATACTTTTAGCTTAGGAGCTATTGTTGCATGATGCCTACATCTTAACAAGAGTATGGGAAAGATACATGGTGGCATTTACGCTACTCGCTTAGCGAGTCGTTTTGAAGTTCAGATACGCCCACATGATTATCTTTTGCCCATGGTTTATCTAGATCACAGGTCGTTGCGGGACCACCACTTTATTGATGAAGCTGATCTCTTTCATAATATTTCGTTACAATTTAGTATTTAGTGTTATAACCCGTGATGTTATCTCGTTGCCTGCACCTGCCTTGTTTGATTCTGTTGCCAGGAACAGATATAGAATTATGCCAGATGACATTATCGTCTTCCGGAACAACCTAGCAGCAGTTGAGGAGGAACCCTAGGAGTGGGATGCCCAGGTGCCACCACCACCTAGTATCGACTCAGACTATTATTCGGGCCACGGATGGTAATTACCAAGCTAGGCCAAAAGCCTAAGCTTGGGGGAGTACGTATTTCCACCGACATTACATTCATGTTCACACATTTTATTCCAGTTGTCGATGTCCACACTTTTTCATTGTATTATCCATGCTAGATTTATTCTTCTCGATTTCTTCTTGAGTGTTTGAAAAACTTTGAGAAAATCCAAAAATACTTCTTGCTTCTTTGCGGTTTTTCTTTTCAGTTTAATTAGTTGTAGTATTAAAAGAAACCCAAAAAGATTTCTTATTTCTTCTTTTGCTTGTTGGGAGTTCTCCCGTGTAATTAGTTTTTCTCGTTTTTGTTTTTCCTTCTCTTATTTGCTTTCTTCACGAAAAAACTAAAAACTTTAAAAACATTTCAGTGTGTTTCTGTGAAATTCCTTTTCTTTTATCGAGTCATACCAAGGAGGAGACGGCGATGAAAATGTTGAGTGGCTCTCATATGCTTTACTGTTGATCTAACAAAGAGCCCATATTACTTTGTCTTCTCCCGTTGAATAAAATGTTTGCAGATTCCAACTTAGTCCATGGCACTCTTGCAATATTACTATTTCCATGTCATTCGATTGTGCAAGTGAAAGGCAATAATGACGATATTTGATGAATTGGCTCTGGTAGAGAAAAGCGGGTATGAACTCAACTTGTTCTTGTTTTCGTAAATATCTCTAACCTAGTATCCATGATTCAACATATTATGATTGAACATGTTTGCAATGACAATTAGAGATTATAGTTGCTCATGCCATGCTCAAGTAGCTAGGAGTGGATAATGATTTATCTTAGATGTCAACATGCATTAAAATGATTGTGATGTAGTATGATGATATGCTTTCCTCCTCTGAATGTTTCAAGTGGCTTGACTTGGCACATGTTCACACATGTAGTTGAATCAAAATCAACATAGCCTTAATGATATTTATGTTCATGATTTCCATACCTACTCATGATAGCATTCAATGTTTATTATTCGTAATGCATGTTTATGACCATATTCTCTCTCTAGCTGATCGCTTCTCAATCTATTTGCTAGCCTTCACCTGTACTAAGTGGGAATTCTGCTTGTGCTTCAAAGTCCTTAAACCAAAGTTATTCCAGATGAGTCCATCGTATCTACCTATATGCGGTATTACCCTACCGTTCCAAGTAAATTTGCATGTGCCACCTCTAAAATTTCAAATGAACATCTAGTTTGTGTGCCTGGACCACTCATGGAGCGATAGGGGGTGGTCAGTATCTTCCATGTTAAGTGGGTTACTCTCATGATGAGTGTTTAGTCACTCGTCCTTGCATGAGAAGGGTGGTAATAGGGATTCCCATACCCGAAACCAAAATAAATGCAAATAATTAAACAAAACTCCCCCAGGAATGTTGTTGGTTTGGACGGTATCCATGGATTCGTCTCGTCGTGGAGTGTGTTTGTTGGTGGAGGGGGAGTAAACCTTTACTTTTACCGCTTGGGAACCGTCACTATTTTGTTTAACATGGAAGATATTGATAGCTCTTGGTCGTAACGTTGATAGGAAGGGTGTGTCTCTTAAAATTATACTTATCTCTTAATTAATCCTTGAGGTCTGGCACCTCTACAAATCCTTGCTTCCCTCTGCGAAGGGACTATCTATTTACTTTACTGTTGAGTCATCACCTTCTAAAATAAGCGCCATATCTGAGAGCACTATTGTCATCCTCATGCATTGTGTATAGTGAATGTTGGATGCATCATGACTGGATCTTTTCTACCATGAATTGCAATGGTTAGTCGCTGCTTGAACTTTGGAGGTGCTCTGCATTTATGTTTTGCGGTTTCAGAAAGGGCTAGCGAGATACCACTGTTGTCATATTATATCATGATTTTTTGACAAATGTTTGCACTTGAGAGATCTTATTATTGCTCGCTAGTTGCTTGTGTCATTGATATGAGTTAATATAATCTTTAAGGGTTATAATTGACGTGGTTAGTCATAATCTTTGCTGAAAACCTGGGTGCTACTTAAGCATATGTATGTAAACAAGAACAAAAGAGTTCGTAAAAGTTTTTCTTTCTCACTTTCAGTTTTTCAACTAAATTGCTTGAGGACAAGCAAGGGTTTAAACTTGGGGGAGTTGATACGTCTCCAACATATCTACTTTTCGTAACACTTTTGCTCTTGTTTTGGACTCTAATTTGCATGATTTGAATGAAACTAACCGGACTAACGCTGTTTTCAGCATAACTACCATGGTGTTGTTTTTTGTGCAGAAATAAAAGTTCTCGAAATGGAACGAATTTTTTTGGAGAATTTTTTTGGAATATATGAGGAATATTAGAGCTAAGAGCCACCAAAGAGGGGCCCCAGGGTGGCCACCCTCCACCAAGGCACGCTAGACCCCCCTAGCGTGACCTAGTGGAGCGTGCCCACCTCATGGGCCCTCTGACCCTAGTTCCAGCGCTATAAATATCCTAAATTCCGAGAAAAAAAATCAAAGAGAATGTTTCATCATGTTTCACGATACGGAGCCGCCGCCACCTCCTGTTCTTCATCGGGAGGCCAGTTCTAGAGTCCGTTTGGGGCTCCGGAGAGGGGAATCTTTGGTCTTCGTCATCACCAACCCTTCTCCACCGCCAATTCCATGATGCTTCCCACCGGCAGTGAGTAATTCCTTCATAGGCTTGCTGGTCGGTGAGGACTTGAATGAGATTGATCATGTAATCGAGTTAGTTTTGTTAGGGCTTGATCCCTAGTATCCACTACGTTCTAAGATTGATATTGCTATCACTTTGTCATGCTTAATGCTTGTCACTAGGGTCCGAGTGCCATGATTTCAGATCTGAACCATTTATGTTATCATCATTATATCTATGTTCTTGATACGATCTTGCCTAGTCATATGCACCTATTACGTGCTATGATCGTCAACCCCGGGGTGACAGCAATCAGGATACTTCATCGTGATGACCGTAGTTTGAGGAGTTCATGTATTCACTAAGTGTTAATGCTTTGTTTCGGTTCTCTATTAAAAGGAGGCCTTAATATCCCTTAGTTTCCTTATGGACCCTGCTGCCACGAGAGGGTAGGACAAAAGATGACATGCAAATTTTTTTCCATAAGCACGTATGACTATATACGGAATACATGCATACATTACATTGACGAACTGGAGCTAGTTCCGTGTCGCCCTAGGTTATGACTGTTATATGATGAATATCATCCAATGAATACATCAATCCAGTGCCTATGAGTTTTCCACTTATTGTTCTGGCTAAGTTACTACTGTTGCTGCTACTGTTAGTTGTTACACTTGCTACAAAATCATTGCTGCTATTGTTACCGCTATTGTTATTGTTACTACTACTATCAAACTATCATATTACTATGCTACTGATCACTTTGCTGCAGATATTTACCTCCAGGTGTGGTTGAATTGACAACTCAACTGCTAATACTCTAAAATATTCTTTGGCTCCCCTTGTGTCGAATCTATAAATTTGGGTTGAATACTCTACCCTCGAAAATGGTTGCGACCCCCTATACTTGTGGGTCATCAGGATGCAGGCAGGCAAATCCGGTATTCTTCGTCGATTTCATTGGTTGAAGATATCGAATTTGAGGCCCAAGGTGCACGAGATTGAACCCCGACCGACGCTTCACAATGATATGTGCTCTGTCGTTTGCGCGGTGCTTTCTTCGGCTTACCAATGCGATGGTGCTCCGATGGCTATTCAGCACGTGGTGTTTGTCTTCTATTCCTTCGGCGATGGTGTTGCTCGTGGATGGTGACAGGCAAAGATTTGGTTATGCAATCAACCCCTCCAAAGATCTATTTGCAAATTTCTTTTACGTGGGGTGTTTTTTGCTTATGTGCCAGGACGGTTGTCCTCTCTGGAATTGTCTAATATGGACTATGTGTGTTGTAATTTCCAACATTGTATTGTAAACATGTAGTTTCCTTAAAAAATTGTAGATTACCATTGAAGATGCGCTAAATGCATGGCCAATGCATAGCCTCAGGGTGATGCCTCGTATGCCATGTAGGATCGTATGGCATGAAAAGTAGGTTCGAATGAGAAAGCGGGATCCTTTGCAGGAGGCGGGTGCTTAGAGAGAAAAAGTGTTGTCCGGTTTAAAAACTGAAAAGTTAGAGTTAAAAATAGAGATGCATGTGTACTAGAGTCTTTATTTTTCATTCTTTGATGTGGCTCACTAGTGATAACTTACATTGGAGAAAAAATAGATATAGAAGCCTCAAGCTACCTTTTATCATGGGGCATCTGTATCCATATGTCATCATTATACATGCCCTAACGGCACCATCTCGAGGACTCCGGCAGGGAGACCCTCTATTACCCTATTTGTTTCTATTCTGTGTTGAGGGATTTTTCGCGCTGTTAAAGAAGGCTCAAAATGACAAAATAATCAAGGGTGTGTCATTTAAGAGCACTAGCCCCAATGTAACACATTTACTTTTTGCGGATGATAGTATTGTTTTTCTGGAGGGCACGTCTGATAACATGCTAGTGTTAAAACATATTCTAGAACAGTATGAGGGGGCTTCGGTTCAAAGAGTTAACTTACAGAAATCCTCTATTTTCTTTGGAAAAGGATCTTTGGAAGAGAACAAGGCTGAACTAAAAAATGCCCTAGGGGTTAACTCTGAGGCCCTAAGCGAGAGATACTTGGGACTCCCAACACTGGTTGGAAGGTCCAAAGATGGAACTTTCAAATATGTTACAGAAATATCTAGAGGTAAAGTGAGTGGATGGAAGGGTCAAGGGCTCTCTAAAGCGGCACATGAAGTTCTTATAAAATCTGGTCTTCAAGCTGTGCCTACTTTCACCTTGAGTTGTTTTCATCTCACAAATAAAATGTGTCGGAACCTGACTTTGATCGCTTCGAAATTCTAGGGGTGTGCAATGAATGGTGAAAGGAAGGTGCACTGGATTTCCTGGGAGAAAATGTGTGCAATGAAGAGAAGTGGCGGTCTTGGCTTTCGTGACCCTAAAGCTTTCAACCAAGCTCTCCTCGCGAAGCAAGCTTGGTGTATCTTGCAGGTACCTACATATCTTTGTGCAAGAGTGCTTAAGGCACAATATTTCCAGTAAAACTCAATCATGACAGCCATGTGTCCATCAACGAGATCATACACGTTCCGAAGTATCTTACATGGCAGAGATCTACTGAGAGAAGGGGCGATATGGCGAGTTGGGGATGGCTCCAGCATTAATATACATCATGATCAATGGATCCTCATTCTGGAAGTCTCAGGCCCCTAGGACAAGAGTACATGCATGGAGTAACTAGACTGGCAGTTTTGTTGGACTCTGAAGGTACGAGTTGGGACACTCAAAAAGTGGACGCCATGTTCACTTGTTCGGATGCTGCAGACATTAAGCGAATTGCTGTTGGTGGCCCGGTCTTGATGATTTTCTAGCATGGAATTTCATCAAGAGTGGTGAGTTTACAGTCAGGTCAACGTACCATTTGAGAATGGTGCTGAACAAAGTGAGGACCGGACAGCCGGCCTCCTCAAGTTTAGTAAATTTGCACAAGGGCTATATGGGTCTTTGGGACACTAATGCACTAGCGAAAGCAAAGATACATATGTGGAGGGCAATAAGAAATGAACTGGCAGTGGGTGCAGAGCTTCATCGACGTCGGATAAAACCCGATATTTTTTGTGTTGCATGCGGTAGAGAGGAGACGGTCTATCACAGATTCTGGGCATGTCAGCATTCATCTCAATTCTGGCAATTGTTGCAGCCAGAAAAGGGAATCTCGGTGGCGACCCCACCGTGTCCGATTGATTTCCATAGTGCATTTGCTTGCTGGCTGTTGGGATGGTTTGTCGGTGCTACCGACGAAGAAAAGGAGGCGATGGTGCAAGCAGCCTACGGACTCTGGCTAGCACGCAATGAGGCGAGGGATGGAAAGAGGATTGCTAGCCCACATGATATAATGGTATCGGTTTACACTCATATGCAGGAATGGAGGAGTATCCATGAGCCCAAGGTGCAATCACAGGAGGCCAAGATCAAACCAAGGTGGGAGCCACCAGAGGAAAGATGGCTGAAAGTGAATTCGGACGGTGCCATATCCAAGTATGGTGAAAAGGCTGGAGGGGGTGCTTTCATCAGAGATCATAATGGTGCATTTATGGCTGGCATGTGCCATTTTCCACCGCATATAGTTGATCCAGAGGCACCTGAGGTGATGGCCGACAAGCGATTGATAATGGTGCAAACAAAATCCATATGGAGTTGGACAACCAGTGTGTGGTGAATATGATCAACAAGCCGGTGAAAAATCTATCTTGAACGGGGCCATGGAGTCAGGAGATTAAGGGTATGCTTAACCCCGCGGAGGCCTTTAGAGTTACGTGGATTGGACGTTCTGCTAATATTGCCGCACATAAACTAGCGAAAGTAGGCGTAGGTGAGGAGAGATCTCAGATTTGGCTTGGGGTTCCCCTAGATTTTATTTTAGATATATTTTCGGATGACATTCTAATCTTTTTTAGTTAAATAAAGCTGCAAGATTACCATTAAAAAAAAACGGCACAGATGCCACGGAGGCGACGCGGCAGGGCCGCGCCCAACCAAGTCTAACTTTGCTAATTCTACACATCAAATTGGTTTGTCAGAGATTTTCTTAAAGAAAACAATTCGGATGCAAAATCAATTCCTTCATTGCAAAGGAAGCGAACCCTCCTTCCCCTTCCTATCGTGCACTCCTCTTCCTCCTCCTTCCCCTTTTCCCCCAAATAATACACAGAGAAGGCAGGAGGACCAAACCCTAGCCGCCGCCTACAATCCGATGGCGCCGTCCCCGTCCCCGCCGCCGCCGGCGAGCGGAGCGCAGTACGCGCACCAGTTCCTCAACACCGCCCTCTCGCAGCGCGGGCCCTCGGCGCTCCCCTACGCGGAGGACGTCAAGTGGCTCATCCGCAACCACCTCGTCGCCCTCGCCGACGCCTTCCCCTCGCTCCACCCCAAGGCGGCCCTCTTCACCCACAACGACGGCCGCGCCGCGCACCTGCTCCAGGCCGACGGCACCGTCCCCATCCACCACGCCGGGGCCACCTACAACCTGCCCGCCGTCATCTGGCTGCCCGAGACCTACCCGCGCTCCCCGCCCCTCGTCTTCCTCTCCCCCACCCGCGACATGCTCATCAAGCCCCACCACCCGCTCGTCGACCGCTCCGGCCTCGTCGCCAACGCGCCCTACCTCCGCTCCTGGGTCTTCCCCTCCTCCAACCTCCTCGACCTCGTCAGATCCCTCTCTCACCTCTTCGGCCTCGACCCGCCGCTCTTCACCAGATCCGTCGCAGCCCCTTCTCCCACTCCTCCTCCTGCTCATCCTACCCCTCCTCCCGCCGCCGCCTCCTCCGCCATGCGCCCCGAGGCCGTCTACGCCCCTGTCCCTCGCCCATACAGGTTCCCGGCGTCGCCCCAGCTCGCCGCGCGCCAGCCGCCGACCGAGGACCCAGCCGAGGTCTTCAAGCGCAACGCCATCTCAAAGCTCGTTGACACCGCATATGCTGACGCCGCTGCCCTGCGCACAGCCCGTGAGGCCGAGGTCGATGCCCTCTTCGCCGTGCAGGCCGAGCTGCGTGGCCGGGGGGAGGTGGTGAACGATGGGGTGTGCAGGATCACAGAAGAGAAGGAAACGCTCGAGCGCCGGCTTCAGGACGTGGTGATGGCCACTGACGTCATTGAGGCCTGGGTCGCCGAGAACCGCAAGGGGTCTGGCGATGACACTGCCGAGGCGGAGGGGGCCATCCAGCCGGCCGACATGCTGTCCAGGCAGATGCTTGACTGCACAGCTACTGATTTGGCGCTCGAGGACAGCATCTACGCGCTCGACAAGGCTGTCCAGGAAGGATCCGTGCCGTTTGACGGCTACCTCAGGAGCGTGCGAGCACTTGCACGGGAGCAGTTCTTCCAGCGCGTCCTCTGCACCAAGGTTAACAATGCGCAGCAGCAGGCACAGGTTGCTAGGATGGCAGCACGGGCTCCACAGTACGCCTCCTAGCCAAGATGATGGATAGGTCAGTATACTTGCTTTATGATTGATTGATTCCATCCATTGTAAGAAAGAGTGGCTCAGTGTAAAGTTGGTTCTCATCGTCATCAATGTGTGCGCTTAACTGAATAAGAACTTTATTAGCTGGGGTGGTGCAAGTTCATGGTGATGTTTGTGTAAGGTTGTTGAAATCACAGTATATATCTCAATTTTGAAATTTACTCATTTCATTGATGTCTCTGTCTTGGTAAATCACTGTGAGCCTTCTGTTTGTTTGTTTAGATACATACACAAAAAAAAACATTCAGAGCCTGGGTGTGTTCCTGTGCTATGTACTGTTGTACACTCCTAAATCCGAATTGCAGTCTGGAGATTGAAATTCAGATATGAGAAGTATATGGAGTCTTCAATACTTTGACAATGTTCATATATTGATGTTTTTTTCTTCTGTCATGCACTGCTGTGAACTTATTCCACTCTTGATACTTGGAGATGGAATAGTTTCCTAGCCATTGTTTTTAAGGCGTCCTGCCTTACACTCTTAGGTGCCCTGGCAGTGCCTTACAAATATGCCTGCTAGAGCGTTTGGTGCTCGCCTTACCGCCTTATAAACAATGTTCCTAGCTGTGATATCTGGCTTGCACATATGTTATGATAATGTAAAAGCACAACCATTTTTTGTCTCTGTTGTGCTGTCATTGAAGTTTGGTGGATGCTTTGACTTGAGGTTGGTATCTTGAGGCTGTGTGTGATCTTAAGCCAACTGTTTCATTGCAATTTGTCTAGGCTTGTTTTTTTTTCAGTTTATATTTCCGTCTTGCAAATATGGTTTTCTGAAACAATGTTTTTTGAATTGCGGACTCTAAATTTGCTGAAGTAGATCGTGTAAGGTACTGGGTGTATTCAAAAGCTCTTTAAAAGCGTATTTAAAAGCCTTATCGGGTGTTTTATTTTACTATAAACAGTAGGGTAACCTTTTGGGGTGTTATTTGGAAAAGCTATTTAAAAGCCTATTCCGATCTTACCACCCCAAAATTAGCCTTGTTTACGAAATCCCATGCCATGAGGACTAAATAAATAGCCATCCAACGTTCAAATCAAATTATAACATATAGAGAATCGTATCTCCATAGATGTGATCCCAACATTACAGGGTTCCAACTTCCAAACACACCAATTCCTTAAGCTGCACTAATGTACAAAGCATGTGCATAAGTTGTCCTATCAATCTGACTATCCTACAATATAGATAGACCAAAGTGGCTTGAGAACTGAAGCACCTTAGAATATACTATTAGCAGACTTAGTGTGACGGCACATCGCATATCTGTGTGTACTCTTGCTCTTGCTGTCGACGCCAATATCAACCCAACACCAGATTCAAGAATCTATGGTTTTAGGTACCACACTGTACCTTCACTCTGAATTGCACTGGCAACAAAATTAGTTGTCATCACCACGAGAATCTCTCACCACCCATAAATCGGAGAAAGAAGAGGAGTGCTCATCTTTCAGATGTTAATTTATTTACTGTCTGGCCTGCTGTGTGGATTTTATGCCTAGGAGATTCATACTCCCTCCGTCCCAAAATTCTTGTCTTAGATTTGTATAGATATGGATGTATCTAGTCATGTTTTAGTATCTATATACATCTATATTTGGAAAAATCTAAGACAAGAATTTTGGGACGGAGGGAGTATTAATTAAGAGTACCACATATTATTAAGGAGTACCACAGTGGGCTTTGCAACACAAGAGTACTTTGGTATTTGCAACACAAGAGTACTGCAGCAGGTGTACACTCTTATTATTGAAATTTTAATATACATGGAGGTATAGTTCTATAGGACGGCAGTTCGACCCGCAATGTTGTATGACGTTGAGTGTTGGCCGACTAAAAGACGACATGTGCAACAGTTAGGTGTGGTAGAGATGCGCATGTTGAGATGGATGTGTGGCCACACAAGGAAGGACCGCATCCGGAATGATGATATTCGAGATAAAGTTGGGGTAGCGCCAATTGAAGAGAAGCTTGTCCAACATCGTCTGAGATGGTTTGGGCATATTCAGCGCAGGCCTCCAGAAGCCCCAGTGCACAGCGGACGGCTTAAGCATGTTGATAATGTCAAAAGAGGCCGGGGTAGACCGAACTTGACATGGGAAGAGTCCGTAAAGAGAGATCTGAAGGACTGGAGCATCACCAAAGAACTAGCCATGGACAGGGGTGCGTGGAAGCTTGCTATCCATGTGACAGAACCATGAGTTGGTCGCGAGATCTTATGGGTTTCACCTCTAGCCTACCCCAACTTGTTTGGGACTAAAGGCTTTGTTGTTGTTGTTGTTGTTGTTGTTGTTGTTGTTGTTGTTGTTGTTGTTGTTGTTGTTGTATAGTGTTCTTTTAACTTTGTTGATGCGCCTGTTCTTCCCACTCATTTTCAACAAGAGCTTTCTTAGAAGCAATTGGAAAATTGGATATGATTACATAGCAACACGAAGGACATGCGCAATGGTACGCTGCACGGTCAAGATAGGGCTTGGTGGCGTGTTCGTCAATACTCCCAACTGCTGTGGCATCAACCGTTCCTGATATAATTCAGACTGTTGTGTCCAGGCGATCCAGGATGCTTTCCTTTGAGAAAAATTCATCTGTGCCATCTCATATGAGCGATTTTGCCCCACAGTGATCTGGATATACAGGTGAACATCATTCCTTCTTTTTATTCCTTTAGTCATCTCACATGTGCAGTGCATCTTTCTGAATTTTTATACACGTGTTTTTTGTCATTGACTTTTAGTTTGGAGAAAATTAGGTATAACTAATACTGGAAGATGCTCAACCTTTTTGTCTTTGGTTAGATGATACAGAGTATGTTCTTTCTTTTGCCAAAATGTATTAGGACGAACAGAAACTGAAACAGCCCACTTGGATATCAGTGTAGAATTGGTTGTGTAGATCAAAACTGCATGCAGGGATAAGCAATGCTGTGCATCATCATAAATCAGTATGATGGTATGCTGCACTTTACGACTGTAGCATGTGACATCTCTAGTTGTTTCCATCTGATTGATTTTCAATTTTTTGTGCAATATATCAAACAAATGTGCATTTACAGCCCTCTTAAACTGTCGGTAGAATATTGGTATTTATAGGGCAGATGGCAGAATTGCACCCTGCTCCATTTGAACTCTGACCAACTTTAATCTGAACTTTGAAGCTCCATGCAGATACAAAACCTATAGTTAGCTAAAGGTTTGATAGACTATGGGTCTGGGTCACCGAATTTCAGTTGTCACAAGTTGAACTCTGTCATTAAGATATTTGAAAACAAGATTTAATATAATTATTTCCAAGCTTGATTAAGATATGAACTGTTCTTACGAGACTTCAGAAATACCCCCTCCGTCCCAAAATAAGTGTCGCTGATTTAGTACAAAGGGACGGAGGTAGTACAAAGGGAGTAGTAAATAAGACACTAAGACACGCACCGCCAATCTATGTCATATTGTCATGGCATGGGGTCATGGGTGCATGCTGATGTTTCACTCTCGGACACAGAGTGCAAGCACAGTGTACATCACAAGATTCTACATGATTGAATTTCTAAAAGAGCACTGTTCAGTTTTGAGTTGGATGTGATGTTGGAATCTGTTAATGTGGCGATCAAGCTTGTTGATGAGCTGATAGAACAATTCAGTCAAACCAGCATGCATTGGGTGTGTATCGGAGTAGTTATTTTATTGTATGGCTTTTGAGTGCTCTCCTATGGTTGAGAAGAACAGTGTGTCTTTAAACTCTGTGCTTTTTTGAGCTTTGAACTTCAGGTGCATGGAACAATTATAGGGTGACCATGGCCTTGATGCCATGGATGCCCTGATATGTCATTTGAATATGTGGATTTAGAAACTCATGAAGATTTTATCAGATCATCAGGTACTCTTGTGGCTCTGCAGACCACGCCAATAAAGTGATGAGACCCTGGACAACATTCATGGAACCTATATTGGGAGTTCAGCCCTGAGTTCACGGTGTTCAAGATGCAGGTGTGGTAAAGCCGAAGAGCTGAGTCCCCACGGCTGGTCTTGCCAGTGTTCTAGACGTTTTTTATACTTGTATAAAGAGTGGTATTATTGGTGCGTTCACTGGGGTTTACAAGAAGTCCCACTCAGCCAGGCTTGGACCTTTGCTTTTCCAGACGTTTTACCAGAAAAATGTATTCCTTGGTGCAGTTGTACTTGATCTCAGGCCAGTTCTCTGCATCTGTCTAAATCTTGATAATAGGCAGCTTCATTCAAACATTGCCCTGATGATATCAGGAGACACAATTAACCAGCAGGACCCTGCATCCTGTTCAGCTGACTTTGTTAGAACATGAGCTGCCTCGTTACAAGGAGTTTGGAGCCCTACTCTGAATATCAAAGACTATCTCACCTATGTGATATCTGCCCTTCACCCCACTCTTCACCTTACTGATCAAACCGGCACAATTGGAAGCCAGTTTCTTCATAAAAGTTTAAAGCATGGCGCACTGCAATAGCTTCACCGAACTCTGGATTATCTGCATGATCAAATCTTGTGCTTGCAGCTAACACCAGACCAAGGTGGCTGCCGATGACAACACCAATGCCCATGTGTTTGGTCTGCGTGAAAATCGCAGCATCAACATTTACCAGACCTGATTCAGCCGGCGGCGGAGACAAGGCCTAATGGAGACAGCCAACCCGAAGCTCTACAATAAGATGAAATCAACATAAGCTTTGATCTTGCCCACCACACGTGAAGGTTGAGGCATCTTTTCACCATTTCTCATGACAACATAAACCAACCTACTCCTTTCGTCCCATAATATAAGAACGTTCCTAACACTAATGTAATGTAAAAAACGCTCTTATATCATGGTACGAAAGGAATATATTTGAATTAGCAGCATCTCATTGAGTAAGGCAAAAAGGTCTCACGCACAAGCACCGATGCTGCTAATTCAGGGTAGAGTGGACAAGCAACTCTAACGCATTTTCTCCCCGTTTGTGTCAAAATGTAAAGAAATAGCGGCCCAACGTGCTAACGCAAATCGGGACCCATTTCCAACCCAAATTAGGGATGGGTTTGCTCCAGCGGCGGCGCGCATGACACCCATCCTTGTGCTCTCCCTGACCGTCAATCTGTGGCACATCCAGCCCATCCCCCCCCCTCTCAAAAACTCTCCCGCCATTCGCCATGACCGACACACCAAACCTCGCCGCCTTCGGTGCCCGCGCCGCCACGGTTGATGGCGAGGCCATCCACCCCATTTGCAAGAAGCAGCCCAAGAAGAAGTTGATGCCGGAGTAGAAGGCCATCGAGTCGGCAAAGAGAGTTGGCCGGAGGAAGGCCGAGAAAAAAGAGAATGCCGCCGCGGCTTCCCTGGCCACCGCTACTCAACAGGAGGACGACATGAAGGAGAATGAGGTCCTCGTCGCCAAGGCCAAGTAGCGGGCCCTCGCCTTGCTCCAGTACCCTCGTGCCAAGCAAGGCATTCTTGCCGTCGTTACGATGGCCATGTTGAGCATCGGCTCATCGGCTGCTCGTCCACCACTGCTTGAGTCGCCTCACATGTCCACCACGCCGCAGACGCATGGCTTCCTTCCCATGAGGCCGCCATGTCCTCCTTCTCCACCTTGCCCGGGGGCAGAAGAATGGAGGGTCGACGGTTGTCGAAGAGCTTGGTGAAGGAGAGAAGCGGCCGAGGGGGAAGACCAACTCCAAGTTGGATGAGAAATGTGATGCCCCGACATTCGCCTTGCAAGAAACTTTGTAGCGCAAGATGACCTAAAAGGAAGCAAGGGACGGAGTGGAGGAAGTGCCGGGAGAAAGAGGAGCAAATGAAGTCCTGCATCGAGATACAAAAGAAGCTTGAGATCGAGGAGAGCGTCCATGGAGAAGCTAGAGATTGAGGCGATCAATGTCAAGAGAAAAGCAAAAGAGGTGGCACCCTCTTTAATGGCGAAGGAGGTGGGGATCATGATGGTGGACTTAGGAAAAGTGTCGCCGATGAGAAGGGTTTGGTTTGAGAAGAAGCAAAAGGTGATGCTCGAGCTAGATGATTGATCTATGACCGAGAGCGTCATCACTTTTGTATGCCGGCATGGCTGAGATGCATGAACTATTGTCCTTTTTGCCGGCATGACCTATGGCCACTATCATGAATCATGGCGCATCCTTGGCCCTCATTTTAAGTTAATTCGGTTGCTAAAAGTTTGGACGCGCGGACAAAATGTGTCGGCAGGTTGGCTTCACCGACCAAGCTTGGACGGATACGAGCGAAAAACGTTCTTTCAACCAATCCAAACAGACAAAAAATGGACGAAAATTGTGTTCGTTTGTTGTGCTGTTGCAGCACGTTGGAGTTGCACTAACATAAACACTGCACTCGCATCATTATTTCGTTCTTGACCAGTCTAGCTTGAATCTGTGTTGTACTACATCACGGCTATATACAAGGCTCTGCTATTTGTGTAGTGTTACTGTTACATTGAAGGATTAGAGCTAATTAACTAACGCCTAACGGCCTTCATGTCATTATGTCGTTTCCTTATATATCTTGCTTCTGTAAGGGCATGTATAATGGTTGATAAAATAGTCTTATCTTAAGACTTGCATGTTATTTAGAGATGATAAAAAAAAAGGTCTATAATGGGTCATCTCTTAGCCTTATCTTCAATAACTAGTTATTCTTAAAAACGTGATGAGGCATATTGTGCTAAGGGATCATCTCTTGTCTTCTCTTAAATAAAAAAAACAAATCTTTTATTATGAGTTTTCTTTTTTTTAACTCATCATTTATCCCACGTGACACTCCTAAGATAACATCATTGTACATGCCCTAAGGTGCCGTTGGTTGTAATCTTTCTAGCCGGTTGTTGGTTAATTTAAAATCAGGCCAGGCTCGAGCCTTTTCTTAGGTTCAGCCCGAGCCTTTTGTCTTAAAAGAAAAGGTAAGAGAAGACCTAGATCCAAGATTGCATTGAACCAAAATAGTGATCCCCGGTTGGAAGGACTTCTTGACAGTTGGAGTCATTTCAGAGTTTCCAGGTTGAAGGTTCTAGAAGTGAATGGAGCTCGTTCTTTGTGTGCAAGGCTCTCGAATAATAAGGCTTTCTTTGTGTTCTCCTCTACTATCAGTTGCACTAATTTTTAACCTCACAACCAAAGATACAGTTTACTACTCTTTTCGTTCCCAAATATAAGTCTTTATAGAGATTTTAAGATGAACTACATATGAATGTATATAGACATATTTTATTTTATTCCGCATGTAGTCTATAAAAAAATCTCTAAATAGACATATTTAATAACGGAGGAATAAAACTCGAGATCTTGGTGAGCTCATGCTGGTACGAATATTATTCTTGATGTACCAAACGATGCCACCTGTATTTAATATATTTGTAAACTGGCATGTTGATTTCCAAGGATGGAAATGTTTCTGGCTAACCAAATCTGACAACTATGCTGACAGGAGGAACATTTCATATACAATCAACCGAATCAATCACTTGCCATTTTCAGTAGAGTGGACTAAATGATGTAGGCCCGCAGATAGACACCCAACACAACTAACCAAGATGACCATCCACAATGAATACATCTTATGTTTTATTTCACTCTACTATGCATTATTTTATAACAAGCACATCATTTATCTTCAACAATTTGTACATTGCAAAAATGCACTCGCAAAGTCTAGCTTAAATATGTAATGTACATCCTCATCAGCCCAGTAGAAGCGTCCAGTGCCAACATTCACATGTAACTATGCCGTGTGCCACGACGAGTCACATGCATCATGTACATGTTGACGCCACTGACCCATGCACACCTGTGTAACCGTGAGGGCCGACTATGATACCATTTGTAACACCCCGGCTACTGGTTCCTGACCGTTACACCCGACGAGATCTAGACTAACCTCACAGACTAACACTAATCTTTTCTCGACACTTTGTCCTCACTCTTGCGTATCTAGGATCAACTTTTCAGTCGTCGGCTCATACTCAAATCGCTCCAAACCAAGCATAGTTAACTTTGAGGTTCCTTGCGAACAAGCTCACGGAAAAGAGAAATTCCTTATTGATATGGTATTCTAACCGGACAAAAAAAATTGGGACATGGTTCTACATGCACTCGCTATGAACACTAAATTAAAGAAAAACTAGAATCTTTTTTCAAATAATGTGAATCTTTTTTGTAGCATACATGGGCGACCATTCTACTTGCATACGAAGTTTCACAAAGAAATAAGAATCATGACATTCTGGGGGAAAATGACAAAATATGTGCTATACTCGAAGACGCTGTTTGAAGGAATGGTAATATCGGATTGTATTTTCTTCATTGTGGAATACCCCGGTGTCATTTCTTCACCAAATTTCGTACATGAGTAGAATGGTCAACCAAGTTTGATATCCCAAAATTGCAGATTTTGTTTTGTTTTTTCTAGTATTTTTGAATTTAGTATTCATTTGGGTGTGCGTGGAACCATGTTCTAACCTTCCTATTAAGCCATGATGCCACACCAGTATTTTCTAAATTTGCTAATTTTGAGGTTTGCTGGTATAGTTTATTGTCATATAACATGTTGGTCAATATTACTTAGGGAAGTGCATGGAAAAACCCAAGTATATATGAACCCACTTTGAACATACATTTCTAAATTCTAAAAAATTTCTCATGTTGCTTATTATCTATTGCCTTACAAGTAAGCAGACAATAGTGTAAAAGTAATATAGTGTATAAGCAAGAAGACACTAGACACAATATAAATCATTATTTGACCATTTTTTTGCTGGAAGGCATAAATTGTGGAATTGTCCACTTGGTTGATCTAGAGTGGCCACACTCACTGGAGAAGCCACTTGCCCAGTTGTGAGACATGTTATATATATACTCTCTCCGTCGCGGTTGTGGGACATGTTATATATATTTTCTCTGACTGAAATTACTTGCCGCCGAAATGGATAAAAATATATGTATCTAAAACTAAAATACACCTAGATGCATCCATTTCTTCGACAAGTAATTCCGGACGGATGAAGTTTTTAATTTATCACATAGAAATGCATATATTATAGTTGTATAAGAAATATATATTAGTGTAACAAGAATATTATTGCTTATTCCTGGAAAATAGATATTCGACATATTAGCAAAATGTGTATCAAAAAATAAATCCAACATGAATTTATTGACATGATGATTAGTCGTGACATAATAAAAATATTTAGTATAAATAAGTGATGACCTTTGTGATAATCCAAGATTTATTAAGAACAAACACCAACACGACTTGTCTCGCTATCGCCTCGCAGTATTGCAGAATCCATCCAGTATGAGATAGTCAACTGTCGAGGGTGTGGCCATGCGCCTCAGAGGATGTACTAGCTCCACCGCGCTAGCCTCGGTCGTGGTTGCATCCATCGCCCTTGGGGAGGAACGGAAGTCATTCTGATCTCGACTTATCTTTTTTCTTCTCTCTTTATTTTTCTCTTCTTCCTTTTGTTTGTTGGGTTGCTGGTTGTGGCAGGAGAGGGTCTTGAATGAAATACGCCAACTCTAATCTCAAACTCAGCGCAAACTTTATGCCTCCATTTCTTGATAGGTGGACGAAAAAACACAACATGTCATACTAATCTTGGATTATTATATTCTCAAACAAATAAAGGGTGATAATCTTAGTTAAATGAGGGATTTCTATAGCTGCCATAACATGTGAGCCCAATTAGTTTACGGTCCAATCTGTGATTTCTTGATATTTAATTTTGGATCGGAGCTAAGTAACATTACTGACCTAAAAAACATTATTCTACATGTTCGAAACTCTGTGTGGGGAAAGTAAGAGGAGACCTAGATCCATGATTTCATCAAAACAAAATGTGGTCCGCAATTGTGAGGACTCCTAAAATCTTGGAGTTATTTCGAAAGCTTCAAGGTTGAAAGGTTCTAGAAGTTTGTAAGGGTTCAGGGGTCACTTTAAGACCTACCTATGAAAACTAGCATTTCTTGTCCTTGCATCTTACGAAAAAACGGAGTAAAAAAGAACAAGAGCATGAGTTGGGTCTCTGATTCCTGTTCGAGAAGCGGTTCCAACATCTGCCTTCAGGGTCTTGGTTAGCCGGAATTAGAAATGTCGGGACTATGGGGAAGGGTCCCTCGGGCGAGATGGCTAAGCATGTACGATGAATTCTGTCTATCTGAAGATCTGAGGAAGGCGCTGATTACAACTCTATCCTTGGATCGACCATAGGCCTGATGGTAGGAGAGTGTAGTTCGATGAATGGAGCTCATTTTGTGTGTGTAGATGCTTTTAAGGCTAGACAGTAGACACAATGTTGTTGAGGGTATCTTTGTGTTTCCCTCTCCTCTCACCACACAACCAAAATACAGTTTCCTATTTAGCACTTGATGGTTCGGGAAGTACAACTCAGGATCTTGGTGAGCTCATGCTGCTATGATATGAATATTTGATTCCTGTAGCACCAAACGATGCCATCTGTACTTTTATATTTCTATATAAACCGGCATGTTGACTTCAAGGATGGAAATCTTTCTGGCTAACCAAATCTGTCAGCTATGCTGAGACCTGAGAGGAGCAGCATGTCATATACAATCAAATGAATGAATCAGTCACTTGCCATTTTCGGTAGAGGCGGATTAAATTACTACTCCTTCCTTCCGTCCGGAAATATTTTTAGTTCTAGATACATTCATTTTTATTTATTTATGCAACAAGTAATTCCGGACGGAGTGAGCATTAATCATTGCATGATGGATGTAGGCCTGCAAATAGATACCCGACCCAACCCAGATGATCTTGCAAAATGGGTACATCTCCGTTTCATTTCACTCTGCTCTGCCATTTTCTAACTAAGTCTTTAGTGATCGAAACGTTCTTATATTTTTTTACCGGGAAAGTACATAATTTATCCTTCAACACTCTGTACACTGCAAAAACGTACTCACAAGGTCTAGCTTAAATCTGTACTGTACATCACTGCTATGTGCTACAGTAGTACAAGGCTCTGCTCTGCGTGTGTCACTGTTACTGTGTTACACTAGAGGACCAGAGCTAACTAAAATTAACGGTGCCTCTGAGAAGGAGGGGGCATGAGTGATCTGACGTAAGCTTTGGGCAGCGCCGCCAGCTTCTTGGCCTTGGGAACGTAGGCCCTCTTGCTGAAGTTGTCGTAGCCGTTGGCCTCGATCTCGTCCAGGATCTGCCGGTACAGCAGCAGAGACGCCCACACCTGCTTGCAAAATTGTATTACTGCTACATGTTAATCTGAAACTTACTTAGACTACTACCGAATTCAACATTTTTGGCCGGGAATTTTGAATTTTTTTATGGAGCTTTTGTCGCGCGACTCACCGGCCATCGGCTCTCCTGGTTGAGCTCGGCGGCGCCTTGCTCGGCCTGCTGGAAGTAGGCCCTGGCCCGCGCGATCTGGCCCTTCATGAAGCTCCTCCACTCGTCGGTGACTCGGCCGGCGAAGATGTCCGCCTCGGAGATGCCGGCCATGGCCAGCTCGTCCTGCGGCAGGTAGATCCTGCCCCTCCTCGCACTGTCAACAGCGCCGGCGTCAGAGATGAGCTGAGCAGCCATCGGCAAGAGCCAAGAGCATGTGAATTCAGAAGCGACATGTATATATAAGTATAACTGACGCTTACTCCTCGCCTACGTCGCGGAGGATGTTGGTGAGCTGGTTGGCGACGCCGAGGGCGAGCGCGCCGGCGTACACCGTCTCGACGCCCGCCTGGGAGCCCGGGGAGACGCCCATGACGGGGACGGTCATGAGCCCCACGGTGCCGGCCACGCGGTAGCAGTAGAGATAGAGCTCGTCGAAGGTGGCGTAGCGGGACTTGGCGAGGTCCATGCGCATCCCCTGGACCATGTCCCGGAACGGCCGCTCGTCGACGGCCGGGAAGGCGGCCACGGCGTCGGCCAGCGCCGCGTCGAGCATGTCGTAGGGCCGGCCGGCGAAGACGCCGTCGAGGCGTGACTCCCACCGGTCCAGCGCCAGCGCCGACGTGTGCGCCGCGTTCGGGCCGTCCACCAGCTCGTCCGTCCTCCGGCACCACACTGCTCGATTACATCCAAGAAGTATATTAACCACGTCAATGGTCTCCTCCCGTCGCCGGCAATGCATCGGTGTCACGTGGCGACGTGGCTTACCGTATATCGCCCAGATCGCCCGCCTCCGCTCCGGCGTCATCAGCTGCGTGGCCAGGTAGAACGTCTTGGCGTACTCCTTGCAGACTGCGCCGCAGCGGTCGAAGGCCGCGTCCAGCACGCCGGCGTCGCGCCCGGTGAGCCGCGCCTTCCTCGGCGCGGTCGAGGCCGCGAGCGCCGCCTGCTTGAGCACGAGCTGGCGCACGCTCTCCTCGTACGACACGGTCGCCGGCGCCGCGACATGGTCCATGCTCCACGGCGCGACCGCCTCGAGGCAGACAGCGGTGTGGGACGAGCCGGCGGCGCGCGCTGCCACACAGCGCGGCCCCAGCGCACGCACGCCGCCACCGGGCCCTGCAGCAGCAGCAGCTCGCCTCCCGACCAGCATGCGCCTCGGCGCGCCCGCGAACCGGCACCGGCCGTGCTGCTGGGCGGCGCCTGCGGGCGAGCTCACCGCGCGGGCCGTGGAGAGCATGGCAGAAAAGGCAGAGTCGACGATCGATGTGAGTGCCCGTGTTGTGTGTGCGCGTTTCGGTCGGTTGCCACTCCGTCTCCTTGGGTGCCCTTTTGTAACGTTGAGCCGTGTGGCCGAGTGGCACGTGTCGTATCAGCACTTTTCTTCCGGTACTCCAGTCCAGTGCGCGCGCGAACTTACTCTGACAGAAGCGCAGACGAGAAGGGACAGCACACGTAGCGGCTGTTGGATTGGACGCGGCGGCACTAGCTGCACTCTGGTCGGACTGACTGACGGGCGGACGGACGGATGCTGTGTCGCCAACAAGCAAGCTTGAGGCAGGCAGGGACGGACAAGCACGATCGATCTATGTAGGAATGTCTGCTCTGAATTTACCGACCAGATGATCGACCGGTAGAATAATAATCTTCCATGGATCCAGCAGGTTGTTCCACGGATTACAGATCCACAGAGGCTGACAGGCATACGCACCCATGTGACTGTCAGTTAACAACGGTTAGTGGAGTAACCACCATATCAGCAGCATCACACCGGCCAGCCCATTGACCGTGACCAGCACCGAACGAGCGGATCTCCGACCGATCCGGCGGTGACCACCAGTCCACCACCACCGGCACCGACCAGAGCCGTGGACGCGGATCATGGATGGATGCATGCATCTCCCCGGCCAGTCGCCCCATGTTGCCGTCCCACGTCCAGCGCGGACGGACGCCACATGCGCGCATCGAGCCCGGCCGACACGTGGACGTGGGAACAAGGCGGCAAGGAGCATCTGGCGGGCCGGTCCAAGTCGCTGTCGCGCAGATGCATGATTGAGCACATCTGTCTGCTCTCTCCTGCTGCAGTGTACGTACTACTAGTAGTAGCAATCAAGCTAGGCAAACAAACGTTCGTAGCAGGGCGAGCGCGATCACCGCGCCGCGTGCGTGCTACACGCGGGACGCCCATGCCGACGCGCGCGCGCGTGGACCGGATGGCACCATGTTGCGCCGGGCGCACGGCGGCAGCAGCAGCAGCAACCAGCTGTCCGGGCGGTCGATTTGCACTTGGACGGCGGGACAGCGAGCCGGCCGACGGACGACGACGGCCTGCCCTGCCTCCTCGGTCAGCAAGCACTCGTCGGCAGGCAGGAGCACGATAACGATCGCCGGCCGCGTGTGGGGCTGCCTGCACTCAGCGTTCAGGGCAGGCTGACACCCGATCTTGTGTCTTTTCTTTCTTGGGTGCGCCAAAATGCCTGGTGCTGAATTGCTCCTGGCATTCAGGGCAGGCAGGCAGGATACGGCTGGTGCTCAATTTACGCCGTGCACTTGAATGGAGGAAATGTGTATATGGCTCATCTGAATGGTCCAGTTTTTTCCGTTCTCTCCACTGGTCAACCGTCAACCGGAAGGTAGGCAGTGCAGTGGGCCATGCCCGTCCCGCCACGCGCCGCGCATG
This sequence comes from Hordeum marinum, assembly GCA_022496015.1. Lineage (NCBI taxonomy): Eukaryota > Viridiplantae > Streptophyta > Magnoliopsida > Poales > Poaceae > Hordeum > Hordeum marinum. The sequence continues at coordinate 405,113,859 of CM039676.1, read as the reverse complement.
CACACATCCATCCACGCATGCTTTAGGCTGCACTTTCCGTGTACATCTTGGTTGATTGCATTTGCATGCGAATATGAAATGAGCCGTGGCCATCGTCATCGACATCCAGTCAGACATCAAGAAAGAAGCAGCGAGCAGCACGCAAGAGAGTCCTAGACCCTCTCCCCTCTTTCTCCAATTTTTTTTTAGCAGCCAGTCTTCTCGTCCAAGCGTCTACATTTTTTTTGACCATATCCCTCGCAAATTCGGCGAGAATCCTAAGCTGCCTTCCCTTATTCACAACTCGAATTATTCACGTCTCGAATTATATACTACTCTCTCATTAAACTAATATAAGAATGATTGTAGTGATCTAAATATTTTTATATTAGTTTATAAAGAGATATATAACAAAACAATGTTAAAAACCAACGGTCCACGTCGCGCCATATACATAAACTTAAAAATAGAAACGATACTTCCGCCATCTCATAATACGAGAGGTTCTGACATTTTGAGACAGAGGGAATACGTCCAATCCAATCTGACATCGACCGATGATGATGATGACGATGATGATGATACAGCGTCTTCCCTACCCGTCCATTCCCACAATAAACTTGATTATCCTTGGCTAGTTTCTTTTATACCTAGTCACAAAGGCATCCCTTTCTCTACTGAATTGCCTGTATAGTAGGGTAGGCACCGGAAATTCACTTTGGCACATGCCACATGGGAGCATATGCTCCTGCCATTGGTAAAAACATGTCAAAATGTCCAAAAAAATCAAACACAACAAATTGGAGCATACATCTCAACATTCTATGTGTGTGCGCCAAGTTTCATGGAAAACCAAAAAAAAATTTGTGCCCTGTATAAAGGAGACAGAAAAATGACTCGTGAAAAAGCCCTTTTAAACATCAAAATTTGTCTTTTTCACATGCGGCAAAAAAGTGGTCTATTTTTCGCGAACCAACTTTGTGAGCATGTAGAATGTCAATATGTACGTGCGAGGCTGCTTTTCAGAATTTTGTGACATTTCAGAATATGTTTAAAGCACATTTTAAAAACCAGGAGTATATACTCCTGGGTGCCAAAACGCCCCTCTCGGTAGGCACAGCACAAGGGATGGATTTCATTCATTCATCCGGACCATCATCAGAAAACGAGAAAGGAAGGATCGTACTACTATTTATAGTCCACCAATCAGGTTTCGACAGGACCCTGTTTCACTCCGTGTGGGTCCATATGCTTCCAGCCGTCCAACCACTGAACCAACAAGTCAAGCTGAAACAGACACTAATCTGCCACGTGGGATTCCCCTATTTGGCCACGTGCCACTTTTTTCTGGTAGCAACAGTGTGTGATCACCGATCATCAAATTCTCGGGCGCCCACTGACGGAACCGTCGAGAGATGAATAAACTTAGGAAGATGCTCATCGGCATGTAGAGCAGTAGAGTGGACACACCATATATATACATACACGCGGCATTGCCCGGTTTCGTCGAAACTCCGGTATCCAACTGGAGACAAATGTGGGAGGAGGCAAGGGCTTCTTCATCTACGCACAGAGCCTAGCTAATCAGAGAAGAAACATACGGCGGCTATCAACAAAGCGAAATGAATCTGCAGGCCCACATCTTGCTTTGGTGCACTTGTGCTTGTGAATTTGTGGTGCTCTTCCCCTGTTTGAACGACATAAGTATGAAGGAAACACCTCTCCCATACCTCCAGGGGGTAACCAGCTCACAAGCTTTGGAAAATTAGCGCAATCACTTCATTCAACAAAGCTTCCAGCGGGGAACCTGTCGGCAGATGGGCAAGACTGGATTAACAACATATTAAGATACAGACGGGATGAGGTGTAGTGGAAGGTCATAACCATGGTGTCTTGTAGCATTTGAAGCATAGCCCTCCCCGTTTTAAGCAGCAAGGCATCGCCAATGACGTCCACGAGAAATCAGAATCTATTCTTCCAATTTAGTCCGTCCCGTAAGTACACCATCGTCCCAGACTTCAAGCCACCTGTAGTCACAATCCATTTTTAAGTCAAAATTTTGTCAGATTAAAATAACATACGATTATTCTTTTTATTTGCGGATCTACCCATTCCGGAGCACATTTAAACAAGAAATAGACGAGAACCACCTTGATCCGTTCCCATCTATCAACAGGCACTCTCCATGACGCCATCCATTTTGAAAATGGCCAAAGAGTATACTCCCATCCTTGGCATAAAATCTTCCCTCGCCACTAGCCTTCCCCTTCCAAAAATTCGCAAACCAACGGTCACCGCTGTGAAAATAGTACCAACCCTAAAGAGAAGAAGGAAATGTCAGAACTTCACATACAAACTTGAAAGAGGGTTTCACTATTCAAACCAACATGCAAATACGTGGTCAATCTTTAATACTATACTAGATGTTTCTATTAGATTTTACCAAGCATACAACTGTGCACATGTTCAGTTACAGTAAGCAATCAAAATCAAGACTCGGAGGCTCTTGATGAAGCCTTGAAACAGAATTTTGGTGTATATAAGGATATAAGGGGAGAAGATGCACATATAAGCTATGCAAATGAAATTGAAAAGCGAGTATAAATTGTTCGGTAGCAAATCTATCTAAAACGTTCCAACTGTCGCAGGTCACATGGCAATGTTTTGGGACAGAGGGAGTAGAACATTTCTGATATCACCATGTTTCCGATAATTTAACTAGAACATTTCAGAAGTACCATGTACAGATGGCAACTGAGTGCACCCTACCTTTCCATGAATAAGATCGTCCCTCCATGTTCCATGAAATACATCACCATTGCTGTAATAAAGCGTTCCCAAACCGGATCTCTTGCCATACCTCCAGAGTCCATCATAGATGCTACCATCGCTGTAGGTTAAGCGTCCCTGTAGAGAAGTTAAGAAAACAAGATTGGTAATACTTCCGGCGAGCCAACTACAAGAGATCAAGTGCTTCAATGAGCTTCACCTTTCCTTCCGGGACACCTTCTTGGCATCTTCCTCTGTAAGTCCCTTCTCCAAACTGTATCTCAACTATTGGGCTCCATGTTTTTTCAGGTTCTCTTTCTGCATCCTACACGATACACAAGAGATCACAGTTGTCATACAGCAACCCAGGCATGCCAATAAATTATTACAAGGACCAGAGTCTATAGATGTTAAGGCTATTGGACATTATCTACCAAAGTCTTAGACCATGAACAATTCTAGCAATGACAAGCAGCTGTGTCCCAGATATGACTGAGAATGAAAAGTTTTTCCCTGTAGATGAACAACAGTTCCGAAGACAAGTGAAAACGGACTTAGTGTACTTGCTTGGGTTTCAAACCAATATTTCATCACAGAAACATTGCTGAAAAAGAAGAACATTAGTTTGTTCAGTACCTTGTGAACCAAATAATAACCAAGTTTGTTCAGTATCTTGTGAACCAAATAATAACCAAGTTGTACTTGCAGCGTAAACACCCCTGCCCACCACACTCCACAGTGCACACATGACTAAATGGGAAACCCATTTCAGTACCAGAAAGAAAGAGGAACAAACGAGCCAGTACATCATAGGAACAATGGCGAAATGCAAGGGAACGACTGCAACAGATGAGGAGTAGCTCGAGAGGAAATTAGGAGAATGCTTTTGATGCACAGTTATCCAATTTGGGTTCGCAGAACCAGGCATATGATTTGGCAAAAATGTGAGGAACAACTGCAATACATGATGAGTAGCTGGAGAGGGAACTAGGAGGATGGTTTTGGGCGCACCCAATTTGGATTGGTGAAACCAGACATCCGATTTGATGAACCTGTATGCAACCAAAAGGTCGTACGAAAACATGATTGCACTTCTCATCCTCAAACGTGGTAAACAAAATTTAACCCAGTTTGCATTTTTCCAACTTAATTTGATTAGGGCAGACTGGCTATTTGCAGATGAAGAATGTAGTCTTATATCTTAATAATATTTTATACCAGGAGGAAATCTAAGATAAGTCTCCATAATTGACAAAAATACAGAAGGCAGGGAGGGAGAGACTAACCAACATCGATGCAGCCCGGCTGGCAGCAGAGCCACGTTTTCGAGATTTATTCATTTTGCCCTTCAGAAATGCCGCTGCAGAACTACATATCTCCATCACTTTCTCCAAACCAACACCAGAGAATGACGTTGCAGAGGCAGCATGCCCACTAGATAGAGATGTGCTATCGGTAGCCATACGAGTTTCAGGCTGTGTATTTGGAGAGTGATCATACTGAACCTCAAGAGATTTTACACCAACAGGCAGAGTGATAGAATCGAGCTCATTCCTTTGATTGCTTCTACCTGTTGTGGTACGCTCTTTAGCCCACAATTGTGCAATAGCAAAGGCAGGGGTATTACTCCAGAAATTACGCTCCTGTTGTGAACTTAGATTCTCTGTCAATGAAGAATAACGTTAGGATGCTCCACCAAAAAGAGGCAAAGAAGCAAATAGAGAACCTAGTGCAAGCAATTTTACCTCTGCCAACATCTATGCTAGTTTCTCCATCAGACTCGAAAATAGCTTCTTCAAACTCTGGCTGTATTTTCCCATTGTTGCTATTAGATTCCCTAAGACAGATTACAATGAAAATCAGTTGGCTTGTCAACCGAAAGTCAAACTAAAGAAAGGCAATTATCCACTGGGAAATAAAAAGATGGGTATGTACATTACCTCTCAGTCTTGATAGTTTCTATTTCATCAGAACATAAATTAGAAACAGTAGCATCAGTAGAAACACTAAAAAGTTTTGACAATCCTTGATCTGCCACACTGAATCCACTGCCAGGCGGTTGCCTGAATGAGTGATTTGACCAAGCTTGTTTAAGCTCCTGTGTGTCTCCTCCCATAAGAGAGGTTATGAAAGGAAAATGCAAAGCCAAGTTCGAAAGAAAACCCTCATTTAGTGATGCAACATTTTCGTCACGGCTGTTCCTGGAAACGAAAATTGAGCACATTTGTCATTCATTTATATGCTGTTACTTATATGCACAAACATCATATGCCGAATTGCAATCCAGACCATCATTTCGTTATGGACACAAAACGAAATGGCAAGCAAACTACATAAATTTGTACGTCTCAGTTTAGAGACAACAAGTGTAACCTATGAAAAAGATGCTACACGAATTGCGATGGTTGTTTGAAAGGTGTCCCCGTTGAAGAAACAATGAAAACTGAAATCCCTGTTTCTGAATAACTGTCAGAGAATATAGCAAGAAATCCTTTTAATCAATAAGCCTAGAAAGAACCCCAGATACTACACAATGTTTGTACAGTAAGCTTCTGAATTCAAGTAGATTTAATTACTTATAAGTAAAGGTTATACGAAAATAGCGATCTAAACCATGAAGTACTAGAACAAAACCCATGACTCAAGTATCTACTATCTAATACCCATTTATCTAACACATAGTGACATGGATCAGGCCACTTCATACTGATACTAAAAGTATGATATTCAAGTTGAAAGGGATACTAAGTCTGATATAGAAAGTATAAGAATCTCAAGGGGTAATCATGTCTGCTACTCCCTCCGTTCCTAAATATAAGCCTTTTCAGAGATTCCAATATACACTACATACGGAGCAAAATGAGTGAATCTACTCTCTAAAATGCGTCTATATACATCCATATGTAGTCCGTATTGAAATCTCTAAAAGGTCTTATATTTAGAAACGGAGGGAGTAGAAAGTAATAGATGGTTGATATACATATTAAATGTTCTTTTTTCCACTTCAAGCTCAAAGGTTCAGACTGCTATGTTATTTTCATCATAAAGTTAAGGCATGAAGTAAAAGTATAGTTTAATTTTACTGAAATATATTCTCAATCAGATAAAATTGTGTGATGAGCTTACCGAATTGTTAAAAGAGAAACTACTATGAGTTTTGGCTCTAGATCAGGTTCAGAATTTCTAGAAAATATAATATCCTTAGTGAACCCAGTAACTCGACGAAAGATGTGTAGAGTGGAGATCATGTCACTCTCAGCCAATACCCGAGAAGTTGTAAGGGATAGAAAAACCACATGGTTCAAGTCCTACATGAAAATAATGTATATCCAGATCAGTGACGTGAAAACATAACATTGTTAGTGAAGAAGATAAGTTATGAGCAGGAATGAGGTTTCCTCTAAAATAGAAAAAACATCATAGTTATATAAAGTGTACAGAAATCAAATAATCTATTGTCCTAATAATTCCAACGTGGGAGAGCTCACAGCCTCAAAAAACAGGTTCCCACATGCTCGAGATGAACAAGGAATTGTTTGTTTGTCATCATATATATTACCATCATCATGCACTAGTATTATAAGAGAGAAAATAGTATTGAAGAATTTTTTTTCCTTTTTTCTTTATTAACTGATTAGTTATCTACAACAAGAAGGGCAGGCCTGGCGCAGTGGTGAATTACTCCCCACTTGTGCCAAGAGGTATCTACTTTTCGCACAGGTGATAGCAGCATTTACTCCGGGTACGAATGGGTGCAGATTAAACTGTTCACAGTTCAAATAGACTATTGTGTGCACCTTTATGCCACCACGAAGAAATGGACAGTGAAGAACGGCCTGTTTAATAGCTGATTGGACATTATAACCAGCACCAAATCCAACTCTAGCTTCCCCATAGCTTTTGAGCAGCTGTTAGAGTTGTACACTGTAAGAATCAAGAAACAAACTCACATGCTGGTCATACAACTGAGTAGTAAGAAAATTTAGTAGATTACTTTGCCTACTTCCTCAGGACCAACTTCTTTAATTTGTTCATCAAGGGAGCTCCAGAACATCTGATTAAACCCCTGATATGTCAAGCGGTATGGAATTAGTCAATTAGAATAGTAAAATATATTTTTTGATACAAACCCAACACATAAACATTTAAAACTCACCGACATCATGATAGATATCATACTAATAGTTGAGAGGACAGCATTATTGGCGCTTTCCAAAGCTTCAGCAAGAGTTTCCACTTCCGTCTCAAGCAGTGAATCAGCTTCAATAACTGGGGTGGAAGAAATATATAGTTCACTACATATCATTTGCTCTGGGATTTGATTAATGACAAGATGTTGAAGTGTAGATGATATGGTGCTAAATTGCAGTACAAACAAATACATATTACATAATAGAATTTCAAAGTAGATCAGTGGAAGTAAATAACCGATCATTACTACATAAAGGATCGGATCCGATGATCATATAAGTGATAGAGTTGGGGTAGCACCAGTTGAACAGAAGCTTGTCCAGCATTATCTGAGAAGGTTTGGGCATATACAACGCAGGCCTCCAGAAGCGCCGGTGCATAGCAAAAGGATAAAGCGGGCTGATGATGTCAAGAGAGGTCTGGGCAGACCAAACTTGACATGGGAGGAGTCCGTAAAGAGACATGAAGGACTGTAATATCACCAAAGAACTAGCCATGGATATGGGTGTGTGGAAGTTAGCTATCCACGTGCCAGAACCATGACTAGGTTTCGAGATCTTAAAGCCTACCCCAACTTGTTTGGGACTAAAAGGCTTTGCTGCTGTTGTTGTTGATGATCATTACTATTTCGCTACCTATAGCATCACAAGAAAATGTCAACATATTACATACTGCTACTCTATCATCCCTTCTGCAATCCTTACAAAGTGAACCAGAAGCTCATGCTCCCTCGGCTCCTTTTTAGCTTTTGGAAATAAGGGATCTCCGTATGACTAGCATTTTCTGATCATGAGCTTGTACTACAACTTTGATAAAAAATACCTAACAAGCTCAAATGTCAACCTACTTTTTCTCTCGTTCTATCCAAAAGCAAAGGGTATGGCGAACAATATATCAAGTTCCATAACAAAGCAAAGATAAAGTTTAAATAGAAAAAAAGAGTACAAGTCCTCTTTAGTATTGTTAATTTACTTCACCTCTAGTGCAAAAGTGTTAAAGCATGCAGTAACAAGTTTCTCCGAACCAAAGTATAAGATGTTTTTGTAGGCTAAACTAGCCTACAAAAACATATTATATTTTTGTACGGAGGTGGTAGGTCAGAAAATTAGTTACCAATGTGAAAGTTCGAGCATGCTTGAAGTTTAACAATTAAATCAAATGCCTGCAGAACCAAAAAGTACAATAATTAATGATAACTCACAAAGACCAATAGAATAATCTATACTCTTTTAAGCAGGCTATAGGTAACAATGCAGAGTTCAATAAATGAAGGAAATATTACTGCACAAGTATTCCACCTCTAGTTGCCGTCTTTGTCCCTCAAAACAAAAGGGCTTCAAAAATATTGATGCGGCCAGATTATTAGCAGATTTGGTAGTACTTAGAAGCTCCAATGCAGCAATTTGATCAGCCTCCTGTCCGGCACTTGCAACCTACAGATTGCATTCACTGTAAGATGGAAAATTAACCGACCTTAGATGGCAAAATCTGAAAATCAGTAGTAAGATATAGAGCCCGGAAGTTCATATTACATATTGTCACTGTGATCCAGAGACACCTATATTAGCACCAAAAAGACCAATTTTACCTTCTTGTTCTAAAAGATTCAAAATAGCCAGACATTTTCCACATAAAAGTCATTTCATCCCATTATTTGTTAGAAGTGCTTCTAAAAATCTAGCAAGAAATGTGTGTGGAGTACCACTGCATACGACATCGTAAATTGGAAAGTTCACTTGGTGTCCTCTATATAAAATTTCTGGATCTAGCCCAGGAGTGTTCTCATATTTGGGGCAAATCACAATCTTGAATTTACACCGAGAATTGGTCCATGAACCAGAACCTCTCTCTCGGGAAAATGAAAACATGAAACATGCACGGGACTGATACTTGGAATGTCAACAGTTGGCAAGCCAGGTATTTTTTCTTGCTTTGACCTTATAATTGTTTAGGTACCAAACATAACATTAATAGCAGGGACAGTACAGATTTATAATAAAATTAGAACTATGCTGAAAGCAGGCAACATGGGTTGAAGTTGTCATGGTCAATTATTTATTTCTAAAAACAAATGATCACAGCCAGAACTAGTAACACAACAACACATTATCAAACACAACAATTAGTCAGATTTTCTAATAGCAAAAGAGCAACTGATGCATATTTCATATTCTGATGTAAACAAGAACAAGAAAACAACAAATTGCATCAAACAAAGAGACGAGAAGTGTACAAACAATAATAACCGCCGACGGGCAAGGATGAAGAGATAAGGGGTGTTCTATGTCTCCGACTGCTGTATCTGAAAATAAGAATTGTTAGGTTCATGCTAAAAACTTGATGAGCGAGAATAAAGGCATGAAAAATGTGTACATGTTGTTAATGCAGAATAAACAATCAGGTCAAGAAGTACAGGTATAGAAAAGTTTGAGACCTGTATCCTGACTTCTCGGTATGAATTGTACTTCAGAATTATCCACATGTACTGTCCTGAAACAAAATTACGTGTAAAGACATACTCTTTTATGAAGAAAAGCATATTAGGGCAAGTTATGAAGTGGTGAAAACGACCCACATGTCTACCATTTCAAAATTTGATACCAAAATTTGGCTGCTTGCAATCTTTTCTGTTTTGTTTCGGATAAGGGAGGTTTCTTGTTACAAGAAACTCATGTGATTAATTTTCACTACGTAATTTTACAAGGCGTTTCCAATCCATCGCCGCATAAACCTCGGAAGTGTTGTGACAACCAAGGGAATGGCCTCCAAGTTAGTGCCCAAAATTGTGACAGACGGGAATTCATGGTATGCCACTCCACTAGTTACTTACTGCTATAACCAAAACACTACTGCTGACGACTTGCAAAGAGTAGTGTAAAACCGAAGCCATGCACTAAATTAGCATCGGTATTGTCTGGAGGAGAATGCAAAATGGTCCGACAGTTCCACATTTTCAAAAATTAACACCGGCATTGCTTCAAACAAGCTCTACGCCCAAATCCCAAACCACATTGCGCTGCAGCGCGAGGGTTCCAGTGCGGTACCAGAAGCGGATCGGGGTGGAGGAGAGGGTGCGGGAGCCGAGGCAGAAGTCGATGACGGCGTCCTTCCGGCTCCCGACGCCCACCACCTCGACGGGATCCGCCGCAGCCGCGCGGACCCTGGGGAGGCGACGGCGGCGCCTCCTCGGGGACGGGGCGAGGCAGCGGGGGGAAGCGAGCGGAGGCGGGAGCGGGACCACCAGGACGCCTCGCACTGAAGCCGCCATGGACGGAGGGGGTGGCGAGCAGAGGGTGGCGGTGGGTTTGGAGGCCGTACGCTGCGACGGCGTGCGGCGGCTGGTGTGAGCCGCCGGTGAGCGGTGAGGCAAGCGAAAATGGAAACTGTTGGTCGTTAGTGCTCTGTGACTCTGCTTGTGATAATGGGCCGACATGTTTGTTTAACCCCATCTTGTAAGCGGGCCTACTGTATATATGGGCCAGTGACGAATTTTTGTAAAAATGTTTACGATACCTCCGGTTAGATTTTGTTTTTTGAGAATCAACCTCCTATCAGAATCGGTTGCTCTCAGCGCGGGGGGGGGGGGGGTAAGGAAGTGCTTATAAAATCGGTTGCACAGGCGGTTCCAGAGCCAGATTCCCTGAGCGCAAGAATTCTAAAGGCAAAATATTTCCTAACATGTTGCTTCCTGCAAGCCAATCTTGTCACCTCCCCGTCACCAATATGGAGAGCTGTGATCGAGGGGCGAGACACTCTTGCACAAGGTATCATCCGGCGCATCGGTAATGGTGAGAGAACGAAGATCATAATTGGCTTCGACGTCCTTCAAACATGCGGCTGATTGTATCGAGAGTTGTGAATCCCCCGCAGCTTGTAAGTGAGTTGCTAATGGCGGGAGCTGAATGGAACGCGACAACCATAGCTGAGGTTTTCCTCCCAACAGATGTTGAAGCAATTCTTACAATTCCCGTATGCACAAGGAATATGGAGGACTTTTGGTCATGGGCACATGAGAGAAATGGGATCTTCTCCGATCCGCGTATCGTATGCTCGTTGAAACAAAGCATCGACGTGAAGCATGGCTGGAGGGACGCTCTGAATCCTCCAATCCAGAAAAGGAAAAGAAGACTTGGACAAAGATGTGGAACGTTGATGTTCCGTCTAAGGTCAATATTTTCCCATGGAGACTTGCGCGGCAGTCTCTCCCAACTTCGGACCTAAAGCACGATTGTCATATGGCGACCTGTCGGCATGTGGACTCCGTGGGACGGAAGATTCATGGCAACACTCATTGATTACATGCGCCATGGCCAGATGTGTATGGGCACTCCAGGATCCAGCCGTTACTGCTGTTGTGGAAGATACGAGGGAACCTGATGCCAAAAGATGGATCTTCTCCCTTCTTGACTCCTTGTCCAACGATGAGTTTGTACAGGTTGTGATCACTCTATGGGCCATTTGGCACGCAAGGAGGAAGGCACTGCACAAGCAAATATTCCAAAGCCCGTTGGCCACCTTCAATTTTTTTCAGAATTATATCAGAGAGCTGAATGCAAGCAAGCCTATTCGCCAAGCAGGAGTGGGAAATGTGGACCATAGGAGCACAACCAAGTGGATTCAACTGACACCGGGTTTTGCAAAGATCCGAGTTGATGGTGCTGTATACCTGGAGCGGAGGGAAGGATCCTTCAGCGCTGTGTGCCGTGACGAGACAGGCAAATTCCTGGAAGCATCAGCGATAAAAATCTCAGGCATGACAGATCCCACATGTTTGGAAGCACTGGCATGTCGTGAAGCTCTTGCTTTGGCAACATACCTTGCATTATCACATGTTATCATTGCATCGGATTGCCAAGTGGTAGTAAATGACATCAAGAGGGATACAGGTGGTTCATGCTCAAGTGTTGTGCGGGAGATCAAAGCAACTACGCCATAATTTGAGAAAGCTTCCTTCATTTTCGAAGGAAGGTCAACAAATATAGAGGCTCATAGCCTTGCTAAGCATGCTTTAGGGCTGGATCTGGGACGTCATCTATGGCCCTTGATCTCCCAAACATTCATTGTATCCCTATGAATATTGTTGATTAATAAAGCATGTTTAGGCTAAAAAAAACTCCTGTCAGAAAAAACGAACCCATATATATCCTTCTCACAAATCCATCTCATCCACAACCTTTTTTTATCTCATCCACAGCTGATATGTCTCGTTCATTGCGAGTGCTAAGATATGTTTTCTTGGGTCCATTGGCAGTGATAGCATAGGAAGTGAGGCGGTTTTGGGAAGCTTCTTTGCCTCAGTTTTAAACCTTTCGAGCAAGTTTCTGTCAACTTTTTTCTTTTCCCTTTCCCCCTTCTAGACCATCATTTTTTTGTATTTTATATATTATTTATTTTTAAAAATTTATGTATATTTCCAAAATTCATAAATAATTTTTGAACATGTGAATATTATTAAAATTCTAGAAAATATAAACTCACAATTTTTTTTCAAATTCATCAATCTTTATTTGTAAATTCATAAATATATTTATGAATATATGATTTTTTTTCATAAATTCAAAAGATAATTCAAACATATCAAACTTTTTTTGAACTTGAGGACATCTTTTAACCCTTGAACATTTCTATAATTGGTGGTCAGTTTTTAATTCATGATTTTTTACCAGATTTACGAACATTTTTGAAGTTTTTCAAATCACAAACAGTTATCATATTCTCAATCATTTTGTTCAAAATCATGAAGACATTTTTAAATTCATTTTTTTCGAAATTCGTGAATAATTTTAAAAATCTTGATTGTGTTTCTGGAATTAGGTTGACAAAGAAACCCAAAAAAGTAGTTGAAAAAGAAACAAAAAAACGAAACTTTTATACCGCATTGTACTACAGTGAATGAGTAAAAAAATGTCGTTAGCTAGACTGGCTCCAGTGTATTGTAGGTTAACCAGTGAAAAACATCGCAGGTAGCGGGTGCATGGGCGACTCACTGGTACAACTCACAAAGAGCGATACACATCACCTCCCGATCTAGTCCCGTAAAAAAGTTCATTTCTTAAAAAGGTGTGGACAATGACCAAACTTACCCTGCGGGGTTACCTCACATCGCAGGTGCCAACACAAGGTTATTTGGGTGGGATTTTCTGTCTTGATAAGATGGGTGGTCTATGTTAAAAAAATATCAAACCGAAACATCTTTTGAACCGAGCATCCAAATTACGAGTTATTTTTACCGTTGCGTTTTTGTTGATACTTTGAAACTAGATTCTACGTCGGTAGGTTTCGACAGGTGTGAAGGATACTTTCCATCTAGCGTATGTGTGTACTTCCCCATGTAGGTATTCTTATTGTGTACTTGCCAAGTTTGTGTATCTGCTTTTCACTTGTTTTTTTGTGTGTCAATCTTTTCACTTGTTGCTGTATGTAACTCTCACGTTAGTCTGCTTATTTATTCAGAATTAGTGTGTGTGCATTTTAAGATTTTTTCTCAAAACTATGACGTATTTTATAACAAATCTGAAGACTATAAGGTCGAACGTAAAAAAATCCAAAAAGATGACCCCATCGGCCTGCGGTAGGCCGAAGAGGGGCCCGTTGGCCTCCAGGCGGCCGATGAGCACCCGGTGGCCTCCCGGTGGCCAAACAGTGTCAGGGGCACAAAACGTAATTAAGATGGCCTCAAATGAAAAAGTTATCAACATGAAAAATCTTTATCTCGTCAAAACGGTTGATTTTGATATAAAAATCGTCTTAATTCAAAGTCGTGTGCAACCTGTAGAGACAAAACAAAGTCTTATGAAAAATATGTTGTACAAAAAAATGCCATTACCCATAAAAAAACAAAACATTATTACCACTCAATAAAAAGATCCTTTTAAAAAAATGTTTCAAAATTTATCTTTTACAAGAAATTTCAAATTTTGATAAAAATGATAACTATTATAAAAAAATCCTTCCATTTTTTATGTAAACATTACGTCGTATTTTAAAAGAAAACATTTAACATTATTATTCACATTTATTTCAATTAATGTCGCATAATGGCACAACAAGCAGGTTCTGTATTTTTTTCTTGCCCGGTGTAATCCACGGGCATTTGTAATTTTAATGGCCTTAATTTTAACCGAGCATATTATGTTTTATCACATGTGCGTGCATAGACGGACAAACACATGTATGTTTCATAACGTATAGTGCATATCAAATAGCATAGACCGATCCATACAAGTCATGTTCGAATCAGCATACCGACCCATACAAGGCACGTTCAACTAGCCTGAACCGACCTTACTTGAGGCTGCCAAAATAAATAAATAAATTCCATCAGAGAGTTATAGATAAGTAAATCTCTACCTAATAATAAAGTGCTTATCGATGAGAGTGACCATTGCCTCTACTTTGCATGGTGGATGACGCCATCATCGAAAGTTTAGGTCTCAATTCCTGCCATCGCAACAGAGACATTTCTTCAATGCCCGCATGTGTCTTCCCGGTGCAGACGAACAATGCCCACATCGATTTATAAGGCGGCTGGCTTTCCGTACAATAAAAGGACTAAAAATTCTATTCAAAAATCTTTGGCAATTTTTCGAATCCATTCGACCCTACGAGTGGTTTGGTTCGGTCTCTCCAAGTGAACGTGACCAAACTTGTGTACTCTTCTGTATTCCACACGGTCTCACCGAATGAATGTGATCAAACTTGTGTACTCTTCGGTCGCTTGGAGGCCGACGGGCCCCTCTTCGGCCTACTGCAGGCCGACGGGCCTCTCTTCAGCCCACCACAGGCCGGTGGGCCACTGTTCGGCCCACCGCAAGCCGATGAGGTCATATTTCTGAATTTTTTGCGTTCAGCCCTATAAATTTCAAATTTGCTATAAAATACGTCATAGTTTTGAAAACAAATCGCATTTTAAAGTTAGTGTGTGTATTTCTCATTGTGTGTGTGTTTGTGTTTCCCATTGTTTTACATGTGCACTTTCACCGTGTGCTTATTTGTTCATAATTGTCTTTCTTCATTTTTGTAGTCCGTGTTAGGAACTCAAAGTGAAATTTATCTAATTGTTTTAAATATCTATTTCTTTGGTGATAAATAAAGTGACCAACATGAACAAAATTGTTTATTTTTTCTGCTTGTGCTAATTTTTTTGTTTCCCTTTTTTCCTAGTCTTTTTTGGACGTTTGATTTTCTCCTATATTTGTGCACGTTTGAGAGGTTAGATGCGCAATCATGTGGGACTACTTAATTTCTTTTTACAAATTATTTTTTCTAAATTATTCAACATAGATAATAAAAGATTATTAAAGCTGCACTAGTTTACACATGCTCTTGCACAATACGATAGAGTGCTTGTTTCTTGTAATCCATATGCAAGTTTTCAATATATTCTAATTCATGCATGGCAGAAAAGAGTTTGAAAATTACTCTTTATGGTCTTTCCATGATAGGCATAGTTGTATAATATTAATTTTCTTTTCATTTTTTGTTGTTCTTTAAAGTTTAAACCGCTCCATAATTCATTCGTCCTTAGGAAAAATGTGCCTCTTAGCTTTTGTAATTTTTTTCCATTTTCTTTCTTATTTAGTGTAATAACAATCCCCTGAATTCACGCTACCATATAATACCATATGTTTTGTATTTTTATATTTTTATTTATTCTTTTACTCTAATACCAAAGCTCTGAATTTATTCTACCTTAGCATAACACATATTTTTGTATTTTTAATTTTCTTTCTTCCTTTCTTGTAATACCAATACCATTAACTCATTCTACCGTACAACAAAATATGCCATTATTTTTATTTTTATTTGTTCTTGATCTTGTATATATATTTTTATTAATAAATATATTCTTTCTGCTATTTTTTGTTGATTTTGTTGCCGTTTGATTCTCTCCTTATATTTGTGCATGCGGCATCGATTTGATGTTACAATCGTTTGACACTATTAAATTTGGTATTACAATGCGTGTGTGTGTGTGTGCATGCACTTTATCTTTTACTGTCAAAAAATGATTAATTCTCAACATCATCGTATTTTGTGTGTGTGTGTGTGTGTGTGCGAGCGCGCCCCTCCGTGTGCGAAAGATATGAGGAGATGATACCACCATCATGAGATGCAATTTATTTTTTAGGTGTCTAATGATAATTAATCTTCAAACTATTCTCATTAAAAACGTCAAAAATAATTAGCACTTCAAGACGGTGTTGTCTAATAACCATGGACATATAATGCGATTTCTGTGCAATCTATGTGTAAAATTATGTTGTTGTTCTTGAACATTGTATAGTGCAAGCTCTTTGAAATATATGTGCAATTTTATCATTATTTACTCAAAATTGTCTTTCTTCATTTTCTTTCTTCCTTTAATACCAAAGCCATTAATTCATTCTATCTTAGAATAACATTTGTTTTAGTTTTTGCTTTTTTTTTGTTTCCTTGCTTGCGCTAATATTTCTGGCTCTAATTGTATTGGCCTACTCAATTTTTTGGTTGTTTTGTTTTCTCCTATATTTGGGCACATGGTAATGTTTTGTTGTTGCAACGGTGTGACACTATTTCATTTTGTGTTAAGACACTAAATTAATGAGATTTTTTTGTAATTGATATAAATAATTTATTATTTAAATACTTTCTTCTTTTAGGTTAGTATTAATTATCTTTCTTCTTTCATACCAGTGCCAGTAATTCCATTTTTCTTAGAGAACTTAATTTTTTTATTTCCCAGGAAAATTTAAGTTGAATTCATTTCTATATAATTCATTTTTGTTTCTTTTAGGGTAAGCCATTCTCATAACTCATTTTTTCCTTAGAAAGAAAGTTTTCCTTTGTTTTTGTCGTTGTTTATTTTTTGTGGCAGCTAACACGATACAATTCTTTCTTCCTTAGAAACGGAATTGTTTTTCTATTTCTCCTTTGAGGTATGATGCAACCATATTACACGCTTATATATATTCTAGATGAGTTACATTATACTAATTATAAACTATGTTATTTTCTTGTCTAGGACAAAATTATATAATACATATCTTTTATGTTACATAGAAACAAATGAGTGTCAATATTTGTAACCCACCACTTCTGTAAATTCATTTATAGTTAAGCCAAAGCATTATTTATCCATTGAGCTGCCAAACTGTGGGCCACTTACTCCAGGAGGTACGGAACGGGCATGGTATTGAGTTGATCTGTACCCGGGCCAAGAAAAAAGTGATTGAAACATAAAATAGTTCCATTAAAATCTTTTTCTTCCCCATTCGTTATGTTTGTTATTCATTGGATATTGATCGGATGGCTCAGAACCTAAGTGCCCGAAAAAACTAAAATTTTCAGGTACCTCATCCATAGGCGCTCCCAAAGGAACGTAAACAACCAATCACACATGGAGTTAATTGCAAGAAACCATCACATTTGGGGCTTCGTTTGCGAAAAATAAATGATCCCTAATTATTTGCAAAAGTCAACACCTACCTAGTAAACTTTTTGCAAATTGCACTGATCAGGTGATTTAGTCTGATTGATCACTTTCCGACAAGTGGGGCCGTATCGTAAAAAGCTCACTTAGCAAAAAAATAAATAAATTACACACACATGCCTCGATCTAAAAACAGAAAAGCAATCCAACCCTTGTTGGCTGGTTGTCGTCGAACGGTGCACATGGACTAGCACCTGAAGCACGACTGCTACATGATGCCTCCCTGCAGTTGCTGAGTTTCGCTGTTGCTACTCCCCGTTCCGTTGTGCTGATGTTGTGCGCCATTGCGTGTTGCTGATACGTCTTTAACATATCTATATGTTTTTAATTGTTTCGTGATATTATATTATCAACTAGGATACATTATGTGCAATTATATGCTATTTTATATTATTTTTGGAAACTAACCTATTAATCCAGTGTCTAGTGCCAGTTGATGGTTTTTTGTTTGTTTTTGGTTTTCCAGGAAATCAGTACCAAACGAAGTCCAAATGCTATGAAACTTTTTAAAAATTCTTTTCTGGACAAAAGATACCCTAGAAGCTTCGGGAGGAGTCAGGAAGAGAGACGAGGAGACGACAAGGCAACAGGGCGCGCCAGGGGGTGGGGAGTGGCATGCCCTGATGCCTCGTGGTCCCCTTGTGTCTCCGTCTGACCTAATCACACCTCCATAAATTCTCTAAAATCAGGAAACCAACGGAGAGCCACTCAAAAACACCTTTTCCACCGCCGCAAGCCTCTGTTCCGACGAGTGGCCATCTGGAGACCTTTTCCGTTACTCTGTCGGAGGAGGAATCGACCACAGAGGCCATCTTCATCAACCTTGCTGCCTCCATGATGATGCATGACTAGTCGATCATAGACCTACGGGTCCATAGCTAGTACCTAGATATTCAATATCATGTTCACCGTGATCTTGCGATGATCTATCCGACATAATCTTCTTTTGCGGTGTGTTTGTTGGGATCTGATGAATTATGGATTTATGATCAGATTATTCATTGAAAATAATTGAGTATTTTCTGAATTCTATTATCCATGATTGTTATAGCTTCGTATTTCTCTCTTATCTATCAATTTGGTTTGGCCAACTAGATTGATTTATCGTCAGCGGAAGCGGTGCGTTGTAATGGGTTTAATCTTGTGGTGCTCTATATCCCATTGACAGAAGGGGACAAGACACATATTTGTATTGTTGTCATTAAGGATAAAAAATGGGATCTGAACATACTCCTTGTCTTATTTTGTCTACATCATGTCACCTTGCTCCAAGCATTACTTTGTTTGTTATGAACTTAATACCGTAGATGCATGCATGATTTGGTCGATTGGTGGAGTAATAGTAGTGTATGCAGAATCATTTCGGTCTAATTTTTTATGGGCGTGATGCCTGTATACATGATACTTGCCGTGAATAACATGTCATAACTATACACAATTCTGTCAATTGCCTAATAGTAATTTGTCTACCCATCGTATGCTATATTCAAGAGAGAAGCCTCTAGCAAAAACTATGCCCCCGTGTCTACTTAAACATAAATACAAAATCCCTAAAAATAATTTATTGCAATTTATTTATTTACTTTTATTTTTCCTTTACATTATCTATATCAAGATTTAATCCTTGCAAGTAACGGGTTCAAGGGGCTTGACAACCCTCCTGCCCGCGTTGGGTGTAAGTGTTTGGTTTTGTGTGTATAGGTGCTGTTGAAAGGAGTTTTCTTTATTCTCCTACTGGTTGATAGCCTTGGTTCTCACTGAGGGAAATACTTATCACTACTATCCTGCATCTCCTCTCCTCTACGGGGAAAAAACTCAACACAGTTCATGAGTAGCAGGAAGAATTTTTGGCGCCGTTGCCGGGGAGACATCATCATACTCTCGTTAGGTCCCTATACATAAACTATATTTCACTTGCTCTACTTTTTATTTTTTGTTATTTTTCTTTATACAAAAATCAAAAATACAATTTTTTTCTATTTGCTTGTGTGCTTAGTTATCTAGTTTACTTGTTTGCTTTCTAGTTTACTTGCTTTGTCACCATGTCTCAAGAAAATGCCAAATTATGTGACTTTTCAAATACTAATAACAATGATTTTGTTAGTACTCCAATATCACCCGCCACTAGTGCGGAAGCTTTTGATATAAGTGCCGCTTTGCTGAATCTTGTTATGAAAGAACAATTTGCAGGAAGTCCTAATGAGGACGTCGCTTCACATCTTAATACCTTTGTTGATTTATGTGATATGCAAAAGAAAAAAGACATGGATAATGATGTGGTTAACCTGAAATTATTTCCTTTCTCACTAAGAGATAAAACTAAAATTGGTTTTCATCCTTGCCTCACAATAGTATTGGAACAAGGGATAAGTGTAAATATTCTTTCTATTGCCAAGTATTTTCCTCCCGCTAAGATAATATCTCTCTGAAACCAAATTATGAATTTTAAACAACATGAGGCAGAACACGTTACACAAGCATGGGAGAGAATGAAATTTATGATTAGAAATTGTCCCACTCATGGCTTAAGGTCATGGATGATAATACAAAATTTCTTTGCGGGACTAAACTTTGTGTCGAGAAATCTTCTAGACTCTGTTGTAGGTGGTACCTTTATGGAGATTAAATTGGGAGAAGCTACAAAAAATACTGGATAATATCATGACAAATTATTTTCAGTGGCATACTGAACGAGCTCCAACTGGTAAGAAGGTAAATTCTGTTGAAGAAATCACTACTTTAAGTGATAAGTTGGATTCTCTTATGAACATGGTTGCAAATAAGAATGATCATGTTGATCCCAATGATGTGCAACTATCTACTTTGTTTGAGAAAAATAATTATGATATTGATGTGAACTTTGTCTCTGGAAATAATTTTAATAACAATGTTTATAGAGGTAATTTTAATCCTAGACCGTATCCCGGTAATTCCTCTAATAATTATGACAATTCTTATGGTAATTTCTATGGTAATTCTTCCAGTAGTAATAATAGGATGCCCTCTGATATTGAGACACCATTAAATAATTTATTAGTTCTCAAAAGATTTTCAATACCATGGTAGAAGAAAAACTACATAAAGTTGATGATATTGGCTAGAAACATGGATATGATTGCTCATGATGTGGAAACTCTTAAAAGTAAAAAATCCAATCCAAGCATGATATTAACGAGTCTATTAAATCGATCCAAATATCTATTAATGAAAGTAAGGAGAGGACCGCTAGGTTGAGAGCTAAGCGTAATTCCTAGAAAAAGCGATTCCTCCCGGTTTTTATCGTAAATCATGATGAAGATGTTAAAACGATTGGTGTTTCTCTGATTGAATCTTTATTTACTAATATGAAAATTTATGATAAAGGGACTGGAGATGAGTCAACTTTAGCTAGAAGGCACCCCGTTTGTTCGGAGGGTGATGATCTTATTGATAAAAATGAAAAAGTGGGTTTGGAGAGGTCAAAATAGTGATGCACCCACTACTTTGGATTACAAGGACTTCAATTATGCAATTTGCTCTTTAGTTTAATGTATGTCCTTGTTGCAATAGATGATTATCTCACCCAATTACTATGAACAAAATAAAGCTTTTACTAAACGTATGGCGGAAGCTATGATAAAATCTCATCAGGAGAAACTTGAGTTAGAGTACCTAGAAAGTTGCATGATGAATGGGAACCTACTATTAAGATTATGCTTAAAGACTATGAATGTAATGCTTTGTGTGATCTTGGTGCTAGCATTTCCACAATACCAAAATCTTTATGTGATGTGCTAGGTTTCACCAATATAAATGAATGTTCCCTTAACTTGCATTTAGAGGATTCCACTATTAAGAACTATTGGGTAGAATAAATGATGTCCTTATTCTTGCTAACAGAAATTATGTACCCGTGGATTTCATTGTGCTTGATATTGAATGCAATCCATCTTGTCCTATTATACTTGATAGACCTTTCCTACGAACTATAGGTGCTATTATTGACATGAAATAAGGTAATATAAGATTCCAATTACCATTAAACAAAGGGATGGAACACTTCCCTAGAAATATAATTAAACCATCTTATGAATCTATTATGAGGTCCACCTATGGAATCAATTTGAAGGATGGTAACACTTGATTCTATGCATTATGCCTAACTAGGGGCATAAAACAATATCGCTTGTTGGAAGGCAACCTTGAAACTTATGTTTTTTGCTTGCATAGTTTGCTTGTTTTGATGATGATATGGATAGTTTGCTTGTTTTGATGATGATATGGATTGTATCGGGGGTATACGCCATGGAGAAGTTATAATGCGGTATCTATTATGCAATAACGAAATATGAATCAATTTATAACAATTCCTAAAGAATTTGATATGTCTATTATGCTAACGGATCTCACGTGGTTTTGTTGACTTTTGTGTGCTGAAGTTTTAAAGTTTTGGGTGAGACAACGATGGATGAAGGAATAAGGATCGGAGAAACCCTACGATTGGGGATTACCAAGTCACCCCAGGCTAATATTCAAGCAAGACCCAAGCGTCTAAGCTTGGGGATTCCTTAGAAGACATCCCCTCTTTCGTCTCCAATCTATCGGTATGTCACTTGGAGCTATATTTTTATTTATCACATGATATGTGTTTTGCTTGGAGTGTCATGTGTTATATTTTGCTTTTCTCTTAGCTTGCCACAATCATTGTTTGCTGCACAAACATATTTGAGAGAGACACGCGGTCATCATAATTTGTTAGAATGCTCAATATACTTCACTTATATCTTTTGAGCTAGGCAGTTGCTCTAGTGCTTCACTTATATCTTTTTAGAGCACGAAGACGCTCAGATTTTGTTGAAAAAATTGAACTCTCATGATTGACTTAAATATTTTTGAGAGTATATAAGGAATAGGAACGGTAATGGGCATCTGTTATAAGACTAGTCCAAAAAGGATAGGTATTCAAGGGGGATATAATAAAAACTTTCATGTAGCTCACTAAAGAAGAAACATGAGTTGATTATATTGATTTAGTAATAGGAAAGGGCATGAGTACATGATCATTGGTTAGTAGAAATATCACTATGTACAACTTGTTATTTGTTATTCATCTAAGTATTAACTATGGCATGGTGATGATGTGTGAGCATTTTTATCTTTGAAATGAAATCCTATCGTGTTGTTCGAATCGGGGGCGCGCGATGGTTATTTCCTACCAACCTCCTCCCTAGGGGTATGCGGTAGTGCTTTGCTTAGAGAGAGCTAATACGGCTTTACAATAAGTATATGAGTTATTTATGACTAATGTGAATCCATGGATATACACACTCTCACCTTTCCATAATTTACTAGCCTCTTCGGTACCGTGCATTGCTCATTCTCACCTCGAGAGTTGGTGCAACCTTCGCCGGTGCATCCAAACCCCGTGATATGATACACTCTATCACACATAAGCCTCCTTATATCTTCCTCAAAAAACCCACCATACCTACCTATCATGACATTTCCATAGCCATTCCGAGATATATTACCATGCAACTTCCACCATTCCGTCACATGACTTGTGTGTTCATCATCATATTGCTTTGCATGCTCATATAGCTGACACAATATTTGTGGCAATGCCACTATTAATCACTGTCTACATGTTACGCTAGATCATTGCACCTCCTGATACACTACCAGAGACATTCATATAGAGTCATATTGTTTTATGTTGAGTTGTAAGCAAATAAAAGTGTGATGATCATCATTATTAGAGCACTGTCCCAGTGAGGAAAGGATGATGGAGACTATGATTCCCCCACAAGTCGGGATGAGATTCCGGCCGAAAAAATAAAAAAGATGGAGGAGGCGACAAAAAAGAGAAAAGCCCATCATGAAAAAATGAGAGAAAAGAAGGAATTGGCGGTGTTACTATCCATTTATCACATTTGTGCCTCAAAGTGGTACCATGTTTTTCATGTAGATAGTCTCCTGAGTTTTCATTTTCATATGCTAGTGGGAATTTTTTCATTATAGAACTTGGCTTGTATATTCCAATGACGGGTTTCCTCAAATGCTCGAGGTCTTCACGAGCAAGCAAGTTGGATGCATACTCACGTAACTTTCGTTGAGATTTCATACACTTATAGCTCTAGTGCATATGTTGCATGACAATCCCTACTCCTCGCATTAATATCGATTGATGGGCATCTCCATATCCCGTTGATCCGCCTAGTTGATGCGAGACTTTCTTTCCACTTTGACTCCTTTTGATATCTACCACCATACTCTATTCTACCAACATGATATATCCATGGTTCACGCTCATGTATTGCGTGAAGTTGAAAATGTTGAACCGCGTTAGATGTAGGATACGGTATGACCCCGGGGTGCTCATGATTTATACTTATGTGGTGAAGACGGAGTCATGCCATGCTTGATATGATAAAATGAGTACGGAGTAACATTCTTTAAGGATCATATATTTTGAAAAGTAATGATTATACTATTTATGTTTATGGATATTATGATGTTGATATCAATTAGTTCATCGTTTCTCAGTGATCATACCTAAAAGAGATTACATGTTGGGTAGCATGTCTCATCAAAAATTCCGTTTTTATCATTACCTACTCGAGGACGAGCAGAAATTAAGCTTGGGGATGCTGATATGTCTCCAATGTATCTATAATTTTTGATTGTTCCATGCTATTATATTATCAATCTAGGATAGTTTATATGCAATTACATGCAATTTTATATTATTTTTTAGAAGTTACCTATTAACCCAGTGCCTAGTATCAGTTGTTGTTTTGTGCTTGCTTTTGGTTTTTCAGGAAATCAGTACCAAACGAAGTCCAAACGCTATGAAACTTTTTGACGATTTTTTTGGACAAAAGAGACCCTGGAAACTTTGGGAGGAGTTAGAAAGTGAGATGAGGAGATAACAAGGCAACAGGGCGTGCCCAGGGGGTAGGCACGCCCTGATGCCTTGTGGGCCTCTCGTGACTCCGCCCGACCTAATTCCACCTCCATGAATTCTCTAAAATCGGGAAGCCAAGAGAGATCCACCCGAAACATTTTTTCCGCTGCCGCAAGCCTCTGTTTTGACGGGAGGCCATCTGGAGACCTTTTCCGATACTCTGCAGGAGAAGGAATTGACCACGGAGGCCATCTACATCAACCTTGCTGCCTCCATGATGATGTGTGAGTAGTCCATCATAGACATGCGGCTCCATAGCTAGTACCTAGATGGATTCTTCTCTCTTTTTGATCTTCAATACCATGTTCATCGTGATCCTCGCGGTGATCTATCCGATGTAATCTTCTTTTGTGACGTGTTTGTTGGGATCCGATGAATTGTGGGTTTATGATTAGATTATTCGGTAAAAGTAATTGAGTCTTTTTTGAATTCTATTATGCATGAGTTATAGCTTCGTATTTTATCTCCGATCTGTCGGTTTGGTTTGGCCAACTAGATTGATTTATCTTCAGTGGGAGTGGTGCGTTGTAATGAGTTCAATCTTGCGGTGCTCTTTATCCTAGTGAGAGATGGGGACAAGATTTAGTCCTTGCAAGTAACAAGTTCAAGGGGCTTGACAACCCTCTTTCCTGCGTTGGGTACAAGTGTTTGGTTTTGTGTGTGTAGGTGCTGTTGAAAGCAGTTTGCTTGGTTATCCTATTGGTTTAATAATCTTGATTCTTATGAAGGAAAATACTTATTTCTACTGTGCTGCATCTCCTCTCTTTTTGGGGGAAAATCACAACGCAGTTCATAGGTAGCAGCTACTGCTCGACGCCGCATTTCCCCATCGGTGTGGCCGCCCGCGGCTGCTGCTACTCACGGCCACAGGTCCTCGCCGTTGCGGCTGTCCCCAGTAGCTGCTTCACGCCACAACTCTCATGCCATGGTCCGTTGAGCAGTGTGGCTGCCAGGCGAGTCGGGGTCATAGACGAGGGCGCGGCCCGTGTGGTCCATGGCTTGCCGGTGCTTCGAATCGTGACCCGGGCGCACCGAATAGGAGGCCGAGGCGCTGTCATGGTCGCGCTAACCTTCCCGTGATCGCCGTCGGCCACCGCGACGCGCTGGACTGGTCGCTCCTGCCCATCTCCCCCCACCTCCTCGTCTCCGTGTCTGCCCTGCCGGGACTCATGCTCCCCGCCATGGCATCCGGAAGGTCGGCAGGGTCAGGATGCCGTCATGTCGGCCGAGCTCGCGCTACTTCGGCAGTAACGCTACTCCACTGGGGGAGGGTTGATTGCTTTTCTTTTTTAGATATAGGGGTGTATGTGTGTTAATCGTTTGCTGAGTCAGCTCCTTACAACCGGGTTCCATTTTGTCAGAAAGTGATTAAACGGGTTAAATCGTCCGATCAATGTTTTCTGCTAAATGTTTATCAGAAACGCAGCGTCTTCAAAAATAAAATAAGGACCATGTAGTTTTCCGTAAACGATGCCGGTGGTTTTCTGCTTTCGATTCCCCGCAGAAAGCGGCCGATCTTGGATGTGGCGTTTCAGCTCTCGGGTGCATCTGCACCATGCTCACGAAAAAAATCAAAACAAATACTAGAAAATTTTAAAAAATTCCAATTTTTTTTGTGTGGTACATATTTTGATGCGTAGGGTTCACTCCAAATTTCAACTTATTTGGACATTTGAGGAGCTCTCAGCAAAAAAGATAAATCGGGATCTGAAAAAAAGGTTTACTGTTCACCATTTTTTTTGACCCGATTTGTCTTTTTTGTCGAGAGCTGCTCGGATGTCCAAATAAGTTAAAATTTGAAGCGGACCTCACGCATCAAAATATGTACCACACAATTTTTTTTTGGAATTTTTGGAATTTTTCTATTTTTTTTTCCGTCAACAGGTGCAGACGAGCCTAGACTCATAAACGAATTTTCCACCGATCTTTTCCTTTACAAAAGCAAAATATCGATCCAATGCCAAGCATCCATTATCCGGCGATCTGACGAGTCAAACCATATCACGTTGAACGGTTGAAGCATGCATGCGCCCATCAATCAAACCAGCAGCTAGCATCGCCCTCCTGAAAGTACCTATGTTGATTAGCATATCACTGGACGGGTCCAGGAATATTAAACCCTAGCTATAGATTCCAAGCTCTCCAAGGACAGATATATTCGTCCTTGGAGCAAAGCCAACAGCTCCCACGTACTCACTACACTAGAGTAGCTAATAATCGAGCTGACACCTGCATATGCATGCATAGACGCCTTTCCCGGGCCGTTGCAAGCAAGAGCCAAGTGGTACGTAGCTAGGCGCCAGCCGCTGGCGGCCAACGCCAACGACAAGCCCCATGTGACCGGGCCGGTCGTGCCCGACGCCGGCCGGCGTCGACGATGCGCACGCTGCATGCACATCCCCGGCCGCGCGCCTCCCTGCTCCACCACTCACCGCCACCGCCCACCGGTACGGCGGCCACTGTGAGCGCGCGCGGCGGGGACTGTCGTCTGCGCTGCGCCATGGCATAAGTGAAATGCAGGATCAGGGTCGATCCGTGGACGCAGCTGCACTGTTGCGTGGCCTGCAACGGATGAGATCTGGTAGAGATCCGATTCGGAGGACTGTCCGATCAATGATTTTCCCGGAAAAAGGCCGTTTGTTCGGTTGTTCCTTTTGTCCCCGTGCTTTTAACGAAGAATCGGATCACGCACCTGCAACTGCATCCATCGCTTTCTCTTCGCCTTTTGCATGCAACATGCGTCGTCGCTGGCCTCTTTTACTTTTGCATGCATTCAAGGCTGCACGGACAGGCGAAGACATTATGCATGCATGACGTATGTACGTGTATATCGTCGTCTCCATATAGCTAGTGTAAATAACTGTAGCACACACGCACCGGCGCAAAGGAGCGTCGTCAATCTTTCGTTACCCGGTACAAATACGCGTGCAGTATGTATGTATGCAGCGCTCCTTTTGCAAGATTCCATGGCCGGACACGGACAGAAACTGTACGTCAGAGGATTCAGGAAGGAGAGGAGTAGGAGACGAGAGGAGAGCACGGGGGGAAGCCGACGACAGGATGCGTTCAAAACCTAGCAACAGGTCGACGGACGGCGACGCCTCCTGCGGTACCGTACACGGCGCCACTGTACGTTGCGTGGTTAATCGCCCGTCGCCTTGTCGTCCGGTTTGCCATGGAGAGGTTCTGCTGCCGACGAGAGATGAGGGAGATTTATTCCCCTAGCTGGTTCTGTTTTTTTCCTTTCTCTTCTTTCTTCCGCACACTTTTTCCCATTTTATGAGAAAATGAATTGCGATGAAATAGATTTTTATATTTTTTTGTGTGTGCGGGCAATTCAGAGAGCTTTACCCCGGTAAAAGCATTCCTAGGACAATCTGCCAATAAGCTGGCCACTAGGAAGGTCGGAGTTTCATCTAGCCTCACGTTCAATGTGCAAAGGTGTTTAGCATAAAGATGAGCTGGAAGGTTTCATGGACTATTTACATGTTGAATTTCAAATAAAGAACCCCGCAAAAAAAGGAATTTCAAATAAAGAAAAATCAATAACTAGCTCTCCAATTTCAACTAAACCAGGAGCTACAACTGAACCAGGAGCCACAATTAAACGAGAATCCTGGCGAGTATTACAGAGTGTCACCAACTCCAGACAATCCACCTTCATTAACACATGGAAGAATCCTCGAAGTCTAGCAAAACGTTTATGAGATACCCATGTATGGCTTGCACCACGCACCTAGCAATGCCCAAGATGAGCGTGCAACACCACCAACTCCACCACGGCCATCAACAAAATTCAAGGCCGCGTCGGTGGTAATCTTTATAATGCCAGGATTTGGAGGCTGCCAACCATAGCTCAACAAGACAACAAGGGTCTTCTAAGGAAGATCAAGTAGAGCAAGTTCCTCCTTGATAGATCTAATGGAATTGATAGGATCCCTCTCTTCTTCACCATGCTTCAAACGGTTGCAAGAGTGCCACATCGACCACTTAATTTTCATAATTTTCTCACGATCATCATCAATGAACCTAGGATCACATAAGATATCTCGAGCCCATGATTATTTGTTTATCACTTACCTACTTGAGAACGAGCATGAATTAAGCTTAGGGATATCGATACGACTCAAACATATTTATAATTTTTGATTGTTTCATGCTATTATATTATCATTTTTATATAATTTTATAGAAAATTATATTATTTTCTAGATTAACCTATTAATTTGGTGCAAAGTGCCAATTCTTGTTTTTTTGCTTGTTTTTGGGTTTCATAGGAAATCAATATCTATGGAGGTCAAAATCATTTGGCAACTTAATACAATTTTTTGGGCAACAAGAAACGTGGGAAGCTTTGGCAGATATCGAGACGAGTAGCAAGGGGCCCACATGGCCTAGGGCATGCCAACCGGATGTGTGGGGCCTACATGCATCGCCTTACGTTGATTCCACTCCCATAAATGCCTTTAAATACTTAAACCCTTTGCTAGATTTTCAGAAAATATTATCGCCATTGCAAGTTCCCGTTCCACGAAAATTCCATCTGGAGGCCTGTTCCGGAGCCCTACCGAAGGGGAAAGCCATTGCCGGAGCCATCTTCATCAACGTTGTTGCATCCATGACCATGTATGAGTAGTTTCATTAGGACCTTAAGGTCCATAGTAGTAGCTAGACGGTTCTCTCTATTTTTGGATGTTCATTACCATGTTCATGTAAGCCTTCTCACATGATCTGGACCAATTTGATGTAATCAATGTTGTGTTTGTTGGGATATGATGAATTGACACTTTACTTTACGATCATATTGTTCATTGAAATCAATTGAATCTATTGAGATATTTTTGTTGCATAATTAAATAGCGTTGTGAAAGTGCGTTATATCGGCCAGAGGGGGTGATTGGGCAACTTTTACAAATTCGTCACTAAAGAATTTCTGAATGAGGAAATATCAGAGTGACGAAAAAAATGCAGCGGGCTGACATATGCGAAATACATGAACAACATGGTCATCATGATGAATTGAAGCATACAAGCGAAAGAGTAACTAGCGTTCAGGACAAGTGCAGTGACTGAAGAATTTGAGTTGAGGAAATAGAGAAAGTTTCTAGTCAAAGTCTACACAAATCAAAAAGCAGTTTCTTCAAGGTATGAGTATGTAAATGAGGGATCGAAGAAATAGAACAAGGATGCTCGGTGAAGACAATGGATTTGATCGATTAGTTCCAACTGCTGCGTACATCGGGTTGGGGCGGCTGAGCTTGCACTCTGAAGACACTTAGTCCTCATCGTATTTCCCTTGAGTTAAAGTCACTTAGACTCCGCCCAATAACTCATGGTAAGTATTCAAGGTATACTTCCAGAACCTTCAGAAACTGGTCACCCGACAATCCACAACGACTCTTGGATGCTCTAGACCATGACACCTAACCGTCTGAAAGAAACACAATCTTCAAAGGTAAAATGCGTGGGTTCCACACAAGCCAATTTCTTTAGTGATGCTCAATCACTTTAAGGCTCTAGGTGTATGGATTTTTTCCTCACTTAGGATTCTCTCTAAGTCATCAGAGGAATGGGTTGCTCTATATGACAAGTGTCAATCTATCTCTCGGAGCAGCCAACCGACGAATGGTGGTAGGGGGCGACTATTTATTGCCTGAGAGAAACCTGACATGATAAGACATAAATGTCCTTCAATGATATGACCATTGTCAGGATAAGATCCTTGGGACAACTGGCACTGAGCGCAGCAACGGGCAGATATTTGAACTCTCAAATTCATTGGGGCACTCAAAGTCATCATGGTAGGCACAACACACTGGCGATGTCCTAACTCCTCAGTCAGACCAAAGTCGCTAGTGACTAGAAGAACATCGTCGCTGTCACTAATGAACTTGTCTGCACTGTAAAAGATTTCCAAAGTCATCACTCGAAGGATTAGGATTGTAATTTATGAGTATCACTTGGAAACGCGCCTATATTTCCCCTAGACCCCCTTTAATAATAAGGTGTTTCCTATGACTCGAGAAAGATGAAACCACATATGAAAACAATAGTCTTCACGTTTCAAATCTTCTTGTCAACTTCTTCATGGTCACACTGACTTATTCACTTCAATTTCTTCAAGGAATATATAATTTTTTTCATCTAAAGAAATACATTTTTAGGGGTTGTCTTTCATCGGTTAAACCAAACTCTTGAGGGAATATAACACATGTGTACACTTACAAACACATTAGTCCCTTAACCTATTTGTCGTCAATACTCCAAAACTACTAAGGGGGCACTAGATGCACTTACAATCTCCCCCTTTTTGGTGACTGATGACAAATAGATTAAGTTTTCAATGGGGCTAAAAATATTGAGTGTAAGTACAGAGTTTTAAGAATTTGATAACAAGATATAGAAGAACGCCCTGAAGATGTGCCTATTGAAGAATTTGCTTTGTATTGCAAATGCACATGGAAGGATGAAATTTTGGAGAGCTCCCCCTATATCTTGGAATTCATTCACACATTGAACATATAATATGAAGAATTAGGAATGCATGATGAAATATGGTGTCTAACGAAATTCAACATGCGTGCATAGATACTAATTAAGGGTAAAGCATGCAAAAAATGGTCCAAAAGAGTCAGATGATCGTCGGCCTTAAGTTACAACTCATTCACAAACACTTTAGAAGATCGAGAGTTGCAACTTAATCAAAAGTATCAACCAATATAATGAGACACGCTTTAAGACTAAATCATATTTCCCCCCTTTTCATCAAATGGCCAAAAGGAGATGAGATTGAGAACTAACGCCTCTGAAGAATTTCATCTTGAAGGTGGTGGACGAGTGCTAGCGTTGTTGGGTCCAGTTGATGATGAAGGACCAACAACGATATCTTCAAGATCCTCATGTTCATTAGTGGTACATGGTGAAGAATATGAACTGGGGGCGAGTTGAGGAACTTGGACTTTCTTTAACTTCTTCTTGGGCGGATACGACCAATCAAAGTCTTGTTGGAATTCCATGACAACAAGTTCTTCAACAGTCTTGAGGTGGGACAGAATGGCCCAGCTGTGGTCAAATATCTCATGCGCATAGTAGTGATTCTTCGTCACTGAGTTCCGTGTCATAGTCATGTTTCCAAGAATAGCGTGAAGTTGACACTTAATTCAATTGTGATTGCAATCGACCTTCTGGTGAAGACTAATGAGGAGTTCACGATCGTTCATCACACGAGGAGGAGAACTCTGAGGGTTTTGAGAAGTGGTCTTGGTTGCGGTATCTTGTGATGCAGAGTTGTCATTTGTTGATTGAGAAATGGGTTGACGAAACTGACCATCAAGTAGACATGTGCCTTCATCAAGGACATCCTTGCCTTTTCCAGGAACTGATGAAATTGTACCCTAAAGAATTTACACTGGAGGCATATAGCTAAGATGATTCCAACAGCCAGGCTTGTATTTGATTGAAGACCTTGTTCTGATGAATCTCATGAGCCAAGGAGCATACGACTTCAAATCAAAAGGTGACCGTGCAACATTGTCCAAAGTCCTCAAGAAGAAATCATGAATATTGATGGGAATCCCATGAATGATATAGACCAAAAAATTCTTCATGTTGCCAACAACTTCTTCATCATTTGAGGGCCATTGATAGGACCTAGAGTCTTGGCCAAGATTCTATAGACAGTTAGGGGCTCATACAACAACTCCTTCCCAAGGAATGTGGTTCTTACCGCTTGATCTTCAGCCAATGGCTCCATGAGCACTTGCATCAGGTGGTTTGGTATCTCAGGTTCATCATAGACATGTTTTGCGTCATCCAGAGGGGGGTCAACTAGGAGAGCCCAAAGCAATTCATTGGTAGGGGCCTTGTAGTGAGTGTTTTCTGTCATCCAGTAAAGAGCCCACGTGTCAACATCAGAAGCTTCACTAGATAGATGCACAACAGCATAAAATTGAATAATTAGCTCTTCATTCCAATCGCAGATGTCACAACAGAAATTGAGGAGTCTAGCGTCATGAAGAACTGCTAACACCGGAGTGAAGCAAGCGGTGTGCTCCATATCCACATGAGGAATATGACGATGTGGGGAAACCTTATTCTTTTCGAACATCAGTGACAAATAAAAATTTATCTGCGTTGGTGTCCAGAAGCGCTAACTTCTAATCTTTGTTATGTCATAAGGAGAGACACCAATGAAGAAATACTTGTCCTAGAAAAGGAAATTCTAAAGAATTTGGATCGCTTGGCGCTCTTGCCTTTGACTGGGAGTGAGGGCTTTGGTTGTAAATTGACTATGTTGGGCCTCACATCGAAGATAGGCCTTGCAGAGCTAGTAGAGTCATTTTTGGCAGTACTCCTATCTGACTTGGAAATCTCCTCGGCGGTTGCAGTTGGCATAGTCTCTGTGTCAGTAGAGCGCATAGAACCTTCATGCCGAGGAATTGGAGCAACAGGTTGTTCAACAGCCTCTTGATTCACTTCGTTGATAAGCCACAAGTGTAGGGGATCGCAATAGTCTTCACGGGTAGTATTACACCCTAATTTATTGATTCGACACAAGGGGATCCAAAGAATATTTTTTGGCCTTAGCAGTTGAGTTGTCAATTCAACCACACCTGGGATATCTCCCCGCAACAAAGATTTTACTAGCACAGCAAAATAGTAGTAGTGACGGTAATAGAAGCAATTTTGTAGTAGTTGTGATAGTAGCATCAACAATAATAACTTAGCAAGACTCAGTATATGTAAAGTATAGGCACGTAAATCGGTGATGGGTAATGATTTAGATGACATCAATCATGTAATAGTTACATACTAGAGCGACACAGAACTAACTCTAATTCATCAATATAATGTAGGCATGTATTCTGTATATAGTCATACGTGCATGCGATAAGAACTTGTATGACATCTTTTGTCCTACCCTCCCGTGGCAAAGGGATCCTATTGGAAACTAAGGGATATTAAGGCCTCCTTTTAATAGAGAACCGTAGCAAAGCATTAACACATGGTGAATACATATACTCCTCAAACTACGACAATCACCAGAAAGAATCCCAATTATTGTCACCTTGGGGTATGTGGATCAAGACGCGTAATAGTTGCATACATCTTGCAACAAAGGATACAAACCACTCTTATATTCATCAAAAAATAATAGGTTCAGATCTGAAATCATGGTACTCGGGCCCTAGTGACAAGCATTAAGCATAGCAAAGTCATAGCAACATCTCTCAGAACATTGTGAATACTAGGGATCAAGCCCTATCAAATTAACTTGATTACATGATCAATCTCATCCAATCCCATCATCGTCTAGAAATCCTGCAAAGGAATTACTCACTCCCAATGGTGACCATCATGGCGGTGTTTATGAAGAAGGGTTGGTGATGACGCCGACGCCGAATCCCCCTCTCCAAAGCCCCAAACGGACTCCAGATCAGCCATCCCGAGGAAGAACAGGAGGTGGCAGCGGCCCCATCTCATAAAACATGATGAAATATTCTCTCATATTTTTTCTCTGAAGATGTGAATATATAGGTCTGTAATTAGGGTCAGGGGAGCCACCTGGCCCCATAAGCTAACAGGGCGCACCTAGGGTGGGTGGGCGTGTCCTGTTGGCTTGTGGCCCACAGGCAGCCCCCCTTCGGTAGTTCTTCGCTCCACAATTCCTCATATATTCCAGAAATAATTCACAAAAATTTCCGTCTGATTTCGAGAAATTTTATTTCTGCACGAAAATAACACCACAGTAGTTCTACTGAAAACCAGAGAAAAACCAGAGGCCGGGTTAGTTCCATTCAAATCATGCAAATTAGAGGCGAAAACCAGAGAAAAAGTGTTTGGAAAAGTAGATACATTTGAGATGTATCATTCATCAGCTGATGCAGTGATAACCCACAAATATAGGGGATCATGACAGTCTTCACGAGTAGTATTTCACCCTAATTTATTGATTCGACACAAGGGGAGCCAAAGAATATTTATTAGCCTTGACAGTTAGGTTGTCAATTCAACCGCACCTAGGATATCTTTCTGCAACAAAGATTTTAGTAGCACGACAAATAGTAGGAGTATCAATTTTGGTAACAGTAGTAACAAGAGCAATTGAGTAGCAAGGGTGACAGTAATAGCAATGGTACTAACTTAGCAAGATTCACTATATGTAAAGCATAGGCATGTGGATAGATCATGGTTAATGATTTAGATGACATCAATCATGTAACAGTTACATACTAGGGCGACACAGAACTAGCTCCAATTCATAAGTGTAATGTAGGCATGTATTCCGTATATAGTGATACGTGCTTGCGATAAGAACTTGCATGACATGTTTTGTCCTTCCCTCCCGTGGCAGTGGGGTCCTATTGGAAACAAAGGAATATTAAGGCCTCCTTTTAATAGATAACCAGAACAAAGCATTAACACATGATGAATACGTGAACTCCTCAAACTACGACAATCACCGAAAAGAATCCCAATTATTGTCACCTTGGGGTATGCGGATCAAGACACGTAATAGATGCATGCAACTTGCAAGATAGGATCCAAATCAATCTTATATTCGTGAAAACATAATATGTTCAGAGCTGAAATCATGGCACTCAGGCCCTACTGACAAGAATTAACCACAACAAAGTCATAGCAACATCAATCTCAGAACATAGTGGATACTAGGGATCAAGCCCTCTCAAACTTAACTCGATTACATGATCATTCTCATCCAATCCCACCACCATCCAGTAAGCCTACAAAGGAATTACTCACTCCCACCAGTGAGCATCATGGCGGTGTTCATGAAGAATGGTTGGTGATGACGATGACGACGATTTCCCCTCTCCGGAGTCTAAAACGGACTCTAGATTAGCCCTCCAGAGGAAGAACAGGAGGTGGCAGTGGCCCTGTCTCGTGAAACGCGATGAAAACTTCTCTCTGATTTTTTTCTCTGAGGATGTGAATTTATAGAAGTGGAATTAGGGTCAGGGGAGCCTCGGGGGCCACACAAGCCATCAGGGCATGCCTAGGGGGTGGCCGCTCCCTGTTGGCTTTTGGCCCACAGAAAGCCCCTTTTGGTGGTTCTTCAATTCATAATTCATCATATATTCCCAAAATAATTCAAAAAAAGTTTCGTCCAATTTTGAGAACTTTTATTTCTGCACTAAAATAACACCAAGGTAGTTCTGCTGAAAACAGCGCCAGTCCGGGTTAGTTCCATTCAAATCAGGCAAATTAGAGGACAAAACCAGAGCAAAAGTGTTTGGAAAAGTAGATACATTGGAGACATATCATGCAGCTAGAATTTCTTCAGGAATCAACTTAAGATTTTAGTGATGCTCTCCTGAGGTGGTTACAACCTCTTAAATCTATGCGGGAGATAGAGAAAATTGAGTGAGGGGAGTTGTGATGGGTGAATTTGGGTGATTGCGTTCCGAAAATTCATAAGTAACCAGAGGTGTTGTGGCTCCAGGAATGTCAACATCCCCAATTTCTTCAACACCAGCCTCTTTGATGTCTACTACGCAACTTTATTCTTGTAGACTCATGTTGGGCCTCCAAGCGCAGAGTTTTTTAGGATAGTAGCAAATTTCCCTCAAGTGGAGGACCTAAGGTTTATCAATCCGTGGGAGGTG
This sequence comes from Hordeum marinum, assembly GCA_022496015.1. NCBI lineage: Eukaryota > Viridiplantae > Streptophyta > Magnoliopsida > Poales > Poaceae > Hordeum > Hordeum marinum. The sequence continues at coordinate 405,077,876 of CM039676.1, read as the reverse complement.
TAGGATGAAGATTGTCTCTCTCAAACAACCCTGCAATCGAATACAAGAAATCTCTTGTGTCCCCAACACACCCAATATAATGGCAAATTGTATAGGTGCACTAGTTCGGCGAAGAGATGGTGATACAAGTGAAGTAATGATAGTAGATATTGATTTTTGTAATATTAAAAATAAAAAACAGCAAGGTAGCAAGTAATAAAAGTGAGCACAAATGGTATTGCAATGCTTGAAACCAAGGCCTATAGTCCATACTTTCACTAGTGCAATATCTCAACAATGCTACTATAATTGGATCACATAACTATCCCTCAACGTGCAACGAATAATCACTCCAAAGTTCTTATCTAGCGGAGAGCATAAGAAGAAATTGTTTGTAGGGTACGAAACCACCTTAAAGTTATCTTTTCTGATCGATCTATCTAAGAGTTCATACTAGAATAACACCATATGATACACATGAACCAACTCTAATGTCACCTAGATACTCCAATGTCACCACAAGTATCCAAGAGTTAATTGTATGATGCACATCAAACAATTTCAGATTCATAATACTCAATCCAACACAAAGAACCTCGAAGAGTGCCCCAAGATTTCTACCGGAGAAGCTAGGACAAGAACGTGTATCAATCCCTATGCATAGATTACCCCAATGTCACCGCGGGAATCCGCAAGTTGAGTACCAAGACATAGATCAAGTGAATCAATAGGTACCCTATTGTCACCACGAGTATCCTCATGCAAGACATATATCAAGTGTTCTCAAATCCAATATTCAATCCAACATAACAAAATATCAAAGGGAAAACTCAACTCATCACAACAAGATAGAGAGGGGAAAACACTATGTGATCCAAATATATTAACAAAGCCCATGATACAACAAGATCGTGCCATCTCAAGAACACGAGAGAGAGAAATTGAACACATAGCTACTCGTACAAACCGTCAGCCCCGAGGTGGACTACTCCCTCCTCATCATGGACTTCGTTGGGATAAGGAAGATGACCACCGAAGATGATCTACCCTCTCTGACAGGGTACTATTTTCTCACCAGATTGGTTTTTCATCGATACAGATGCCTTGTGGCAGCGAAACGAGGAGTCTAGGGTTATTTATGATGGTTTCTATATTTATTGGATTTTGAGCGTCGGTTTCATGCGAAGATGGGCCACGAGGTGGGCACACTCCACTAGGGCACGGGTAGGGGGCATGGCGCGCCCTGGTGGATGGTGGCCACCTCGTGGATCTTCTGGCCCACACATGAAGTGTCTAGTGCCTCTTTTGTTCCAAAAAAATCGTCAAAAAGTTATGAGTGATCCCGAGAACTTTCATTTTTCTGCACAAAAAACACCACCACGATAGTTCTATTGAAAACAACATTAGTCTGGGTTAGTTCTAAATAAATCATATAAAGTGCATCAAACCATATAAAAGCCTTGTAAACATAGGTGAAAATGGCATGAATACTTCATAAATTATAGATACCTTGGAGACGTATCAGCATCCCCAAGCTTAATTCCTACTCATCCTCAATGAGGTAAATGATAAAAGAAATAATTTATGAAGTGTGAATTCTAGCATAGTGCATAAGTTTGATCAATGATAATTTCAATCACTTTTCCTAGCATCATAACAGCAACTCTTTATCGTAAAACTCATCATGATAAAGTAGCAACCAATTCACATCTTATGGTTCAAACAATGAATTCTCTTGAAACTAAACAACCTATGTTCTTAGTCACGAAACAATTGCAATTCAACTTATTCTCAACAAAGTATAAGTAAGAGCGCCACATTATCAATCATCATATAGTCTTCTATGATTGCTAGTACTGAAAGCATACTTTTAGAACAAACCACATCCATCGAACACAGATAAAGATAAGGTCTTAATGTTTCGCCTCCCAGCATACTTATCATAAAGATAATTGTCAACAATAATAAGTCATGGTCAAATATATTTGACTGGCCATATGTGCCTAGATCTTTCCCCACCACATAATGCTTGCCAACTAGAGAATAATTGAGGTTGAAATGAGAATGCATACTATTGACTCTTGCATAAAAGTAAATACTGAAAGGTAAAGATAGGCCCTTCGTAGAGGGAAGCAGAGGTTTTCATGCGCTTTTTGGTTTTGTATGCACAATCAGTTAATGCCAAAGAGCGTCACATTATATTGACCCTTATGATAGCAACCTTTACTATGTAGTCCATCACTTTTATTACTTTGCCATCACAAGTTTGTACAACGCTTAATTTTTCTCTTACACTAATTGATCTAACACATTTAGAAGCAATTTTTATTGCCTTTTTGCACCTATGACAAGTTAGTTGAAGAATCTTATTCAATCCATAAGTAGGTATGGTGGACACTAATGGCAAGAAACTGGGTTTAAGGGTTTTTGGATGCACAAGTAGTATCTATACTTAGTACGAGTTTTTGGATAGGAAAAGATCCTAAGCAATACCACATGTTGGAGGATTCATAACAATATAACTTCTATGCAAATATATGCAACCATAACTCATTACGTTGTCTTCCTTGTCCAAGTTTAACTAATTTGATTAAGTTTGAAAATAATTAATGGGTATTCACAATCATAGGAGATGTCCAAGATAATATATTTGTATGTGAAAGTTCTCTTCCTTATATTTATCATTCACGAATTGCTTGTATGACCAATATTGTGTTTGTCAAGCTTCAAAAGATTTCACATTCTAAACCAGATGTGAATTTGCTACTAAGTATAAAGAACATTGATAATTTCATATTTATGATATTTCATTGATTCACAATTACTCTTAGGATATAAGTGAAGCACAAGAGTATACATCAAACTACTCTCAAAAGATATAAGTGAAGATCAATGAGTAGTCAAACAATTAAGTAGCTATGTGAGGACTCTCTCTCTCTCTCAATAAAGATTTTTATATCTGAGTATTTTATTCAAACATCAAGCAAAATAAAATAGCACTCCAAGATTAGCACATATCATGTGGACAAATAAAAATTTAGGCTCAACATAGGCTAACCGATAATTGTTGATGAAGAGAGGTGGGATGCGTAGCATCCCCAAGCTTAGCTCCTTGAGACTTCTTGAAATATTTACTTGGGGTGCCTTGGTAATCCCCAAGCTTGAGTTTTTGTATCTCGTTCAATCCTCTCATATCCCGGTTTCACCTAAGTTTCAAAAACTTCATCCACGCAAAACTTGAAAAGAACTCGTGAGATAGGTTAGTACACATAAAACAAATCAACACTTCATGTACTGCCAATACAAGTTGCACAATAATTTTCAAACATCATATACTTTTTACTATTGCTTCCACAATTTATATCTACCAATATAGGCTATGGAAACTATAGGATAAGTAGATAACAAAACTATGACAACAATCTGTCCAAACAGAACAATCTGTAGAAATCTATTAAACCAGTGTACTTATGTAACTCACAAAATTATTAAAAATTAGGTCGTGATAAATAATTTATATGAAAACACTGTGAAAAAATTTCAGAAACTTTCTGCATTCTAGTAAAAAAATTAAAATTCAAATACTACAGCAAAAGTTTCTGTTTTTATACAGTACACATCAAAGCATGCAATGGAAGCATCCTAATGCAATTCTTGGAACTTTTTATTGAAAAATAAGATTATAAATAACATCTAATAGATAACAACAAATTATAATGATGCTCCAAGCAAAACACATGTCATGTGATGAATAAAAATATAGCTCCATGTAAGATGTACCGATAATGTTGGAGACGAAAGAGGGGATGCCTTCCGGGACATCCCCAAGCTTAGACGCTTGAGTCTTCCTTGGATATTACCTTGGGGGTGCCTTGGGAATCCCCAAGCTTAGGTCCTTTCTTCTCCTTATTCACCTCACATCGGTATCTCACCCAAAACTTGAAAACTTCAATCACACAAAACTTAATGCAACTTCGTGAGATGGATTAGTATAGTAAGGATAGATCATTCACTTAGGTATTGTCAAGACAAGATTCATAATTGTTCTCACTTAATACCTACTTTATTCCATCATTCCCATGATTTATATCACCAGATATAAGCTATGTAAACACTTGAAACAAGCAAACTATGCATGCAAAACAGAATCTGTCAAAAAAGAGAACAGTCTGTGAAGATCTGAATGATCACCATACTTCCCTGACTCTAAAACTTCTGAACAATTCGTACAACACAAATAATTTGCATAGATTTTTTTGTAAAAATTTCAAAACTTTTCGATGTTCCACTAAAATCAGATAATTCATATACTGGACGCAAAACTTTCTTTATTTGCACATAATCAAAGAAACAAAATTTCACACTATCCCAAAGGCCTTACTTGGCATTTTATTGAAATATATACACACAACATGATTAATACAATATCTTAATCATGTGAACACACCAAAATAGAAAGTAGAGGTTTTGGGTTGTCTCCGAACAAGCGCTTTTCTTTAATGCCTTTTAGCTAGGCATGATGATTTCAACGATGCTCGCACAAAAAGTTGTAACTGAAACATGCAATAGAGAATCATGAATCTCATGACAAGAACATTTAAGTCTAACCCACTTCCTATGCATAGGGATTTTTTGAGCAAACAATTTATGGGAGCAAGAATCAACTAGCATAGGAAGGCAAAACAAGCATATCTTCAAAAAATTTAACACATAGAGAGGAAACTTGATATTATTGCAATTCCTACAAGCATAAGTTCCTCCCTCATAATATTTCAAGTATCATCATGAAGTAATTCAACAATATAACTATCACATACAACATTCTTTTCTTGATCCACCAGCATAGAGATTTTATTACTCTCCACATAAGCAAACTTCTTCTCATTCATAATAGTGGGAGCATCAAATGAAACTCGAATACTATAAATAGTTTCCACATTAAAAGAGTAATGTTCAGTAAAAGGATAATAAAAATTATGACAATAATTATCACTACTTTTTGTAACATAAGTATCATCAAAATAATCATCATAAGTAGCAACTTTGTTCTCATCATAGTCAAGTGAAACCTCTTCAGAAATAGTGGAATCTAAATAAAGTCATGACCTCTCCAAATCCACTTTTATCATTATAATAAAATAAAACACCCTCCAAAATAGTGTGATACCAATTATCTATAGTTGACACTCTTCCAAACCCACCTTCATAAATATTGCAATCATCATAAATAGGAGGCATGCAATCATCATAACAAATTTGATCATTCAAAGTAGGGGAACTAAAAAGCTTGGGACAAACATTAATTGCAGCAAATAAATTTTCAAACATGTCATTCTCATCAAACATAGCATTCCCAAGCTTGTGGCTTGACATATCATAAGCATAATCATTCTCATCATTAATAGTATGAATAACACCAATAGTATAACAATTATTATCATCATAATTTACCAAGTTGGTGCCAAAAAGATTTTCCAGATTATAAGAAGTATCATTATCTTCCCAATCATAGTCATCAAAACAAGCAATAGGCAAAACCAAATCATCGGCAAGCGTATCATCTTTCACAATTATTTTTGATTCATCCTCGTGTGGCACAACAATAATAGGAGCAACATCATTTGGGATAGATACCCTTTTAACTCTACTCCTTATTCTTCTCGTCTTCTTCACCACGTCATGTGTGGGTTCAATTAATCTTTTCGAGCTTCTTATTGATGAGATTGGTTGAATAGGGAGCTCCTCCTTGTCACCTATTACATCATGAGAGACAATAGGAGGGAAAGTGGAAATCGTTACCCTTTCATTAGTATTTCTTTTATATTCTATTGGTTTTCCCATATTTCTATAGTTTGGAATATAAGCATTCTCATTACAATTTACCATGCAAAAAATATAGATATTTTTAGATGAGTTTCAATGTCGTCTGTGAGAATGAATACTTCAAACTAACTATTTTTATGTGTCAATTCTTCACTCCCCAAAAATAGAGAAAGCTCATTATAAAGTTCAAGGGTGATCAAGTCATTACAATATTTGGCCATGATTTGATCATGAAAAAGTTTGCATTGGAAATTAATATGACCAACTATATTACAAATTTCACAAGTAATAAGACAAAGAGAATATAATTTTGTAGCAAACTCATCTATCACTTTGAGCAAAAAATTGGTTCTATCATGTTTATGCTTCTTACAAAATCTATCCTCCATATAAGGCACATCTGCACAAACTTTGTGGACTCCACAAAAATTGACTTGCTTATAAGTAACATTTTTATCATGACTAGTGCAATCATCATTAGTATTTTGGATATTCAAAGAATTCATACTAACAATATTTCTATCATGCTCATCATTCAAAGAGTTCTCATTATGTATTTTCATAAATTCTTCCACTACGAATTGAGCACAATTTTCGGAACCACCATTTTCACGAAAGACATTAAAGAGACGAAACAATTGATGCAACCTAAACTCCATTTTTTGTAGTTTTATTTTATAAAACCAAACTAGTGAAAAACAAGAAACCAAAAGATTTGATTGCAATATCTAAAGTTATACCTTCAAGCACTCACCTCCCCAACAATGGAGCTAGAAAAGAGCTTGATGTCTACTACACAACTTTATTCTTGTAGACTCGTGTTGGTCCTCCAATCGTAGAGTTTTGTAGGACAGTGCAATTTTCCCTCAAATGGATGACCTAAGGTTTATCAATCCATGGGAGGTGTAGGATGAAGATGGTCTCTCTCAAACAACCCTGCAATCAAATACAAGAAATCTCTTGTGTCCAAAACACATCCAATACAATGGCAAATTGTATAGGCGCACTAGTTCGGTGAAGAGATGGTGATACAAGTGAAGTAATTATAGTAGATATTGATTTTTGTAGTAGTAAAAATAAAAAATAGAAAGGTAGCAAGTAATAAAAGTGATCACAAATGGTATTGCAATGCTTGAAAACAAGGCGTACGGTCCATACTTTCGCTAGTGCAATCTCTCAACAATGCTAATATAATTGGATCACATAACTATCCCTCAATGTGCAACGAATAATCACTCGAAAGTTATTATCTAGCTGAGAGCACTAGAAGAAATTGTTTGTAGGGTACAAAACCACCTTAAAGTTATCCTTTCATATCAACCTATCTAAGAGTTCATACTATAATAACACCATATGATACACATCAACCAACTCTAATGTCACCTAGATACTGTAATGTCACCACAAGTATCCATGAGTTAATTATACGATACGCATCAAACAATTTAAGATTCATAATACTCAATCCAACACAAAGAACCTCAATGAGTGCCTCAAGATTTCTACCAGAGAAGGTAGGACAAGAACGTGTATCAACCCCTATGCATATATTACCCTAATGTCACCGCGGGAAATCGCTAGTTGAGTACCAAGACATACATCAAGTGAATCAATAGGATACCCTATTGTCACCACGGGTATCCGCATGCAAGACATATATCAAGTGTTCTCAAATCCAATATTCAATCCAACATAACAAAATCTCAAAGGGAAAACTCAACTCATCACAACAAGATAGAGAGGGGAAAACAACATGCGATTCAACTATATTAAAAAAGCCCGTGATACATCAAGATCATGCCATCTCAAGAACATGAGAGAGGGATTGAACACATAGCTACTGGTATAGACCATCAACCCCGAGGGTGGACTACTCCCTCCTCATCATGGACTCCGCCGAGATGATGAAGATGGCCACCAAAGATGATCTACCCTCTCTGGCAGGGTACTGTTTTCTCACCAGATTGGTTTTTCGTCGATACAGAGGCCTTGCAACATCGGAATGAGGAATCTAGGTTATTTCTAATGGTTTCTATATTTATAGGATTTTTGAGCGTCGGTTTCATGCCAAGATGGGCCACGAGGTGGGCATGCTCCACTGGGCGCGGGTAGGGGGCCTGGCATGCCCTGGTGGAGGGGGGCCACCTCATGGCTCTTCTGGCCCTCCCACTAAGTGTCTAGTGCCTCTTTTGTTCCAAAAAAATCGTCAAAATTTTTCGGGCGATTCCGAGAACTTTCATTTTCTACACAAAAAATAACACCATGATAGTTTTGCTGAAAACAACGTCAGTCCGGGTTAGTTCTAAATAAATCATATAAAGTGCATCAAAATCATATAAAAGTATTGTAAACATAGGTGAAAATGGCATGAATACTTCATAAATTATAGATACGTTGGAGAAGTATCACTCTTCAACAGTCAACCGAGGCTGTGGCGATGACATCCTCTATGGTGAAGAAGTTCCTTCAACCTCAAGCTATTCATCCACTTCCTATGAGGTTGCAGAAGATTGGGTTTGTTCATCTGACTCATTTGGAATTTCATATTGTTTACCAAATGGGACAATTTCGTAGGCAAGCACGACAGTAAGGGGAGTAACATCAATAGGTTCTGTTGAAGACATTGGTGTCGTCTTTGATACATCTCCAATGTATCTATAATTTTTTCTTGTTCCATGTTGTTATATTATCAATCTTGGATGTTTTACAATCATCTTATAGCAACTTTATATCATTTTTGGGGACTAACCTATTCACATACTGCCAAAGTGCCACTTGCTATTTTTGCTTGTTTTTTACTTCGCAGAAAATCAGTACCAAACGGAGCCCAAATGCTACAGGGATTTTTGGAGAATTTTTATGGACCAGAAGAGCCAGGATGGGGCAAAGAACAACAAGAGAGGGGGCCCAGGGTGGCCACCATCCACCAGGGCGCGCCAAAGGCCCCTAGCACGGCCTGGTGGAGGGTGCCCACCTCGAGAACCCCCTCAACTGACTATTTGCCCTATAAATTCCTAAATATTTGGAAAACCCTAGAGGAGTCGACAAAACACAATTCTAGCTGCCGCAAGTTCCAGAACCTCGAGATCCAATCTAACACCATCACAGAGGGGTTTATCTTCATCATAGGCGCCTCTCCGATGACGCGTGAGTAGTCCACCACAGACCTACGGGTCCGTAGGCAGTAGCTAGATGGATTCCTCTCTCTCTCTCTCTATGATTCTCAATACAATGGTCTCTTGGAGATCTATTTGATGTAATGACTTTTGCGGTGTGTTTGTTGGGGTTCGATGAATTTTGAGTTCATGATCAGTTTGTATCCATGAATATTATTTGAGTCTTCTTTGGTCTCTTATTTGCATGATTACTTATAGCCTCATATTTCTTGTTTGAATCTTTGGTTTAGTTAGGCCAACCAGATTGATTTTTCTTGCCATGGAAAGAGGTGCTTTGTGATGGGTTTGATCTTGCGGTGTTCTTTCCCAGTGACAGAAGGGACAACAAGACACGCATGTATCGTTGCCATTAAGGATAACAAGATGGGGTCTATTCCTACATGAATAGATCTTGTCTACATCATGTCATCATTCTTGTTGCATTACTCTGTTTCTCCATGAACTTAATACACTAGATGCATGCTAGATAGCAATTGATGTGTGGAGTAATAGAAGTAGATGCAGAATCATTTCGGTCTACTTATCTTGGACGTGATGCCTATATAATGATCGTTGCCTAGATATCGTCATGATTATTTGATCTTCTATCAATTGCCCGATAGTAATTTATTCACCCACCGTGCGCTATACTCATGAGAGAATCCACTAGTGAAACCTACGACCCCTAGGTCTACTTTTCCAACATATTGCTTTCTGATCTATTATTTTGCCTTTTGTTTTCAGATCTATTAATCCAAAAACCCCAAAAATACCTTGCTGCACTTTTTTGTTTACTTATTTTATTCCGTGTTCTTGCAAGATCTATTTGCCAAAACTATCATTATCTAATCTATCTTATTACCGTAGAGAGCTTGACAACCTCTCTTTCACATCAGGTTGCAAGTATTTGTTATTTGTGTGCAGGTGATGTTTATGTGGGTGCATCATCTTCCTATACGGATTGATATCTTGGTTTCATAACTGAGGAAAATACTTATCGTCACCGTGCTACATCATCTGTTCCCCTTTGGGGCGCAGTCTCAAGCCACGCCAGTCTTCAACTTCTTCATAGTGGAGGTTTTAGCAAAGTCTGATGCCTTCCATTTATTAGTTGCCTCCTTTTTGCAGCCTTTGTTTTCTTCACTTCTCATGCAGAAGGAAGCATGACTTTCTTCACCCATGAAGTATGATCGGTGGGGGTTGAAGGCGGCGCATTTTCTTCAGGCACGACTGATGTAGTTGTCCTAGGAATTTCTTCACGCGCAACATTGGAAGTTGCCATGGCAGTTTCAGCTTCTTCAGGCACATCAATTTCTTTAGCTGTCCTGGCAGTTTCATCAGTTGCAACAGTGGAGGTTGCCCTAGGAATTTCTTTAGATACATGTGTATCTGGCCGACAACAGATTCATTAGCAGGCGGTGTCCAAGAGCTCACCTGAGGAACTTGAGCTATAGTGATCCTGTCATTGTGTTCCTTCATAACAACATTTGTGGCATTGATGAATCTGTTAGAGACGGATCTGTAGTAACTTGCTTTCCTGTCAAACTCATCATTGAGTTTTTTTATGTTACTCTGCATGGCGAGGAGATGTTCACGTGACATCTTCATGATGTTTTTCTCCAGCTCGTGCTCCTTCCGATACTGGGTCTTCTTGATTTGATGAGCTTGCTGAATCTTATATTTTTCGTTAATGATGAATCACATCAAAACATGAGGAGGACCTGGAGGTAGATTCAATTCGTTAAGTGGTGTTTTTGGATTCTTCCGTTATATGTCAATGAAGTCAAGGACCCGTTTTGGATCCAGGATGAGGGGAACCAGTGATCCCTTTGGTGTTGCAACCTTTTGTTGCTTGTCCCTGATGATGTGTGTAAGTTCTTCTTCATCAACAAAGTCATCAGAGTTAGTGTGGACCTTGATGATGACTTTCTTTCGGCTGGCTCTTGTATTACACCCAGTAGTGGTGTTAGTCTTTAGCAAAGTGCCACTTGAAGAAGTGTGGGCACTAGATGATGTAGAAGATGAGGCGGATGCGCTTGAGGCAATTGAGAACACAGAAGTGTGTTAACACGTTGCGAGATGGACTGGTGTCGGCGCCTTTGCAACAACAGCTAGTGAGGATGTGGACACCAAGGGCATTGGGACTACCCTAGAAGAATTTACTCGAGGAGGGGGAACCAAAGACTTTGTGTCCATTGAAGAAATAGTCCATGAGGGAACACGAGCTGAAGGCTTTTTCTTCAACGACGATTTCTTCGGCATGGCCTTCTTGGTAGCACTGTGATACGTCTCCAAGGTATCGATAATTTATGAAGTATTCATGCCATATTCACCTATGTTTACAATAATTTATATGGTTTTGATGCGCTTTTTATGCTTTATTTAGAACTAACTCGGGCCGACATTGCTTACAGCAGAATTACCGTGGTGTTGTATTTGTGCAGAAAATGAAAGTTATCGGAATCGCCTAAAACTTTTTGGTGGTTTTTTCTGGACCAAATAAGCAATATTGGAGCGAAGAACCACCAGAGAAGAGCCACGAGGTGGGCACAACCCACTTGGGTGCACCATAGGGCCTAGGCACGCCCTGGTGTCTTCTGCCCTCCTCATGGCCCATCTTGGCGTGAAACCGGCGCCCACAAATCCTATAAATATAGAAACCATTCGAAATAACCCTAGACTCTCCGCTCCACTGCCACAACTCTCTGTATCGATGAAAAACCAATCTAGAGATGTTCCAGTACCCTGCCGGAGAGGGGAATCCATCTCCGGTGGCCATCTTCATCATCCCGATGGAGGCCATGATGAGGAGGGAGTAGTCCACCCTCGGGGCTGAGATTATGTACTCGTAGCTATGTGTTCAATATCTCTCTCTCTCTCTCTCTCGTGTTCTTGAGATGTCATGATCTTGATGTATCACGGGCTTTGTTAATATAGTTGGATCATATGTTGTGTTTACCTTACTATCTTGTTGTGATGAATTGAATCTTTCCCTTTGAGATATCGTTATGTTGGATTGAATATTGGATTTGAGAACACTTGATATATGTCTTGCATGTGGATACCCGTGGTGACAATGGGTTGTTCTATTGATTCACTTGATATATGTTTTGGTACTCAAGTTGCGGATTCCTACGATGACATTGAGGTAATCTATGCATAGGGGTTGATACACATTCTTGTCCTATGTTCTCCGATAGAAATCTTGGGGCACTCTTTGATGTTCTTTGGTTGGATTGAGTATTATGAATCTGAAATTGTTTGATGCGTATCGTATAATTAACTCATGGATATTTATGGTGACATTGGAGTATCTAGGTGACATTATAGTTGGTTGATGCATATCTTATGGTGTTATTATAGTACGAACTCTTAGATAGATCGAACGGAAAGGATAACTTGATCTTATGTTAGTACAAACTCTTGAATAGATCGATCGGAAAGGATAATTTTAAGGTGGTTTCGTACCATACAAACAATTTATTCTTATGTTCTCTGCTAGATAAGAACTTTGGAGTGATTCTTCGTTGCACATTGAGGGAAGGTTATGTGATCCAATTATATTAGCATAGTATAGAGATTTCAGTAGCGAAAGTACGGACTCTAGGTCTTGTTTTCAAGCATCACAATACCGTTTGTGCTCACTTTTGTTACTTGCTACCTTGCGGTTTTTATATTTTCAGATTACAAAAACCTATATCTACCATCCATATTGCACTTGTATCACCATCTGTTCGCCAAACTAGTGCACCTATACAATTTTCCATTGTATTGGGTGTGTTGGGGACACAAGAGATTTCTTGTATTTGATTGCAGGGTTGTTTGAGAGAGACCATCTTCATGCACCTCCCATGGATTGATAAACCTTACGTCATCCACTTAAGGCAAAATTGCTATTGTCCTACAAAACTCTATGCGGTCCAACAAAGTCTACAAGAATAAAGTTGCATAGTAGACATCACACTGCTACTACTAGGTGTGTTAGCTGAGGCTTTTGAATCCTTGTTGAACTTCTCAACATCAGCCTTGGTCTATCTCTGAAATTTTGCTTGATATCTTGCCCATTCAACCGGATATTCTTCACCCCTCCTGACATTAGTGGGGTTTGCCACTTGGCCAGGTGCCAATAGTGGTCTTGGTCATGGAGGCTTACAATGAATTCCTTCATGTATTTGGGTGATGTATCTCTACTCCTTCCACTCCTTTTCCCATCTCCTCTTGATCTTTTGCATACGCGTCTTGCTCTATTTCTTAGTCTCTTTGCCGTATTTTGTTTCATTGGGTGTGCTATACCGACATATATTTCACCAGGGATATCGAAAGCAGTTAGAATTTCTCTTTTCTTACCACCCTTCTGAGGTCTATTTTCATCAGCCATTTCCTTCAACTGAGGAAATTGAATTCTTGAAGATTGTAAAGATGTTTGCAGTGTTTCTTCAAGCAACGCTGCAAATAAATTAAGCTTATGAGAACCTAGAGATTTGTGAACTGACATATTTACCTGTGAATAGAGTATGGTTGCAAAAAATTTTGGGATGATCATATGCGTTCTTAGAAGTTTTTCAAAAAATACCGAGGTTGAGGAATTTTACCATTTTCATCTTGAAGAATTTCACTAAGTGTTCTTGCCTTAGGTTCCAGAGTTGTGCAAATTGAAACAATTAGAACAATTGAGGAATCATGAAGAAAATTATGACTTGGAGGAATAATGCAAGATTGGGCAGATTTATATGTGCTAAATAGATGAATTTATGAATAATGAAACAACACTTGAAGATTTTGTCATAAGAAAAAGATCAAATGGGGAAGTAAAAACAAGTTTTTATTACCCAAAGCGAAGAACATGACAAACTGGTTGGCGAGAAGAAGGAAGCCAACCCTTCATATCTTCCACACTAACCCAGCGGCGGAAGACACCTACAACGGCTATGGAGTGAAGAAATCTATGGCCGATGCAAGTACAACAACGAAGAAGTTGAGACAGTAAAGCTCGTCTTCCCCGGTGGTAATGAAATCCAGCGGGGGCGCTAGATTTGAGCTCGAGAGCGACGTGAGAGAGAGAGAGATGGCGAGCGAAGTAAATGAGATAGGGAAAGTGATGGGGTATTTATAGGGCTGTGAAATTTTTGAGGAGTCCGAAGATTCTAGACATCTATGCCCCAGACCCTTGCTCTCCACTCGACATGTGTCACCTACGCAGTGAGTAGTGGAGATAGTGGAGATCTCGTGGGTGAATATTTGACTTTCGTGGTGGAAGTGGGAGAGGTTACAACGAGAACCGCCAAAAATGTATAGATTTAAATTTTCGTTCACAATTTCTTTACTTGTCAAGGGCATAGTGAAGTGTTTGAACGGGTTTCACAATAAAACACATATGAAGAATTTGTAAATAGAGTGGGTTGAGTTTAGCATAGAGAGAGCAGGTTCGATCACATTCACTTAGACGAAAAATCAACTTGAAGAACTATCAATAAGTGAATGTTGTAGAGGACATGAAAAGACTCAAACCAAATGTGTGTGTGTGTGTGAATTTGAAAAGTGTGAATCCATTTTGATGAATTTTAAGAATTTGCAAATGATGAAAAACTCAATTTTGAAGAAGTTCAAAATGGGTGGTGCGTAACCCACCGTATAAGACTTATGTTGATTTCAGACACCGCGTACATTTATTGTAGGGTTGTGAGAATCAAATTCTTCATTAATTTATTCACACCTAGAGGGTTAGTCTTCATGAATTGAAGAAAAATGTTACTTCGTTTGATGCACATCAAAGTCATCAACTATGTATAAGCGTTAGGATGTGTGTCCTTTTCACTGGACATTCAAAGATTCTAGGATGTTTAGCTTACACCACAACTTGCAGAACCTCTTTTCATCCAAGGTATTAGTGAAGATATCGACAAGCTGATCATCTGTCTTCACGTGCTTGATCATGATGTCTCCCTTCAGTACATGATCACTAAGAATGTAATATGAATGTGCTTCATCTTGGAGTGTTATACTGGGTTGTGAGAAATCTTGATGGCACTCTAATTTTTGAAGTAGAGAAGGATTTTCTTCAGTTTGATGCCATAGTCCTTGAGGGTTTGCTTCATCCATAGTAACCAAGAGTAACAAGTACCAGCAACAATGTACTCAACTTCATCTGTGGAGAATGATACACAGTTCTACTTCTTCGAGGACTAACAAATAGAGATCGTCCGAGAAAATGACATGTGCCTAATGTTGACTTGATATCCACGCGATCTCCAGCATAATGAGAATCAAAAATCCAACTAGATCAAAGACTGGACCCTTGGTATATGGTAATCCGAGCATTGGTGTGTGAACTAAATATTGAAGAATTCGTTTTACAACCTTGTGGTGTCACTCCTTCGGAGATGCCTGGAATCGGGCACACATGCAAACGCTAAGCATAATATCAGGCCTAGATGCGCATAGTTACAATAAAGAGACAAGTATGGAGTGATATACCTTCTGATCGAAAACTTTACCATTTTCGTCAGTGTAGAGATGACCATTGGATGGCATAGGAATTTTGACACCTTTGCAGTCTTGCATGACAAATTTCTTCAGGCAGTCTTTGAGATACTTCTCTTGAGAGATGAAGATGCCATTGTCTTGTTGACGAATTTGAAGACCTAGGAATATTTAGAGCTCCCCCATCATAGACATTTGATATTCTTCACTCATCATGTAGCCAAATTCGTCACTGTAACATTTTGCAGTACAAGCAAAGATAATATCGTCCACATAGATTTGAGACACAAATAATTCATCATCATAGGATTTTGTGAAAAGAATTGGGTCAAGTGATCCGGGTTTGAAGGCTTTGGTCTTGAGGAACTCCTTTAATGTGTCATACCATGCCCATAGGGCCTCCGTGGGGCCATAGAGAGCCTTGTTGAGTCTGAAGACTTTGTCAGGGTGCTTTGCATCTTGAAATTCTAGGGGTTGAGCAACATATACTTCTTCCTCAAGCTTACCACTGAGAAATGCATGGTACGTCTCCAATGTATCTATAATTTTTGATTGTTCCATGCTATTATATTATCTATTTTGGATGTTTGATATGCATTAATATTCTATTTTATATTATTTGTGGGACTAACCTATTAATCAAGAGCCTAGTGCCAATTTCTGTTTTTTCCTTGTTTTTGAGTATTGTAGATCAGGAATATTAAATGGAGTCCAAACGGAATGAAATCTTCACGATGATTTTTCTTGGACCAGAAGACATCTACCAGACTTGGAGAGGAACCCAGGAGTCCTGCCAGGAGGTCACAAGCCACCCTAGCGCGACCAGGGGGCGCCCCTGGCTTGTGGCCCCCAGCAGGTCCTCTAACCCTAATCTTCGGCCTATAAATTCCCAAATATTCCCAATACCAAAAAGAGCATGATAATACTTTTCTGCCGCCGGAAGCCTCCGTGCCTGAGAGATCCAATCTTAGAACCTTTTTTGGTAATTTACCGGAGGGGGATTCTATCACGGAGGGCATCTACATCAACTCCATTGCCCCTCCGATGATGCGTGAGTAGTCCACCATAGGCCTATGGGTCCATAGCTAGTAGCTAGATGACTTCTTGTCTCTCTTTGTGCTTCAATACCATGTTCTCCATGATCTTCATGGGGATCTATCTGATGTAATACTCTTTTGCGGTGTGTTTGTTGAGATCCGATTAATTGTAGGTTTATGATAAGCTTATCTATGAATATTATTTTGGTTCTTCTTTGAATTCTTATATGCATGATTTCATATCTTTGAAAGTCTCTTCGAGTTATTGCTTTGGTTTGGCCAACTAGATTGGCAATTCTTGCAATGGGAAAAGTGCTTAGTTTTGGGTTCAATCTTGTGGTGTCCTCACCCAGTGACAAAGTAGGGGTAGCGAGGCACGTATTGTATTGTTGCCATCAAGGGTAAAAAGAGGGGGTTTTCATCATATTGCTTGAGTTTATCCCTCTACATCTTGTCATCTTACTTAATGCGTTACTCTGTTCTTCATGAACTAAATACTCTAGATGCAGGTAGGAGTCGGTCGATGTGTGGATTAATAGTAGTAGATGCATAATCGTTTCGTCTACTTGATACAGACGTGATGCTTATATGCATAATCATTGCCTTGGATATCGTCATAACTATGCGCTTTTCTATCAATTGCTCGACATTAATTTGTTCACCCACCGTGTTATTTTCCTTTAAGAGAGAAGCCTCTAGTGAAACCTATGGCCCCCGGGTCTATTTTGCATATTATATTTTCATATCTATATACCAAAAATACCCAAAATACTTTTATTCAATTTATTTACCTTTTTTACTTCTTGCAATCTTTCCTATCTATCTCTATCAGATCTAATCCTTGCAAGTAACCGTGAAGGGATTGACAACCCCTTTATAGCGTTGGGTGCAAGTATTTGATTGTTTGTGTAGGTGCATCTATTGGTGACTTGCTTGTTCCTCCTATTGGATTGATACCTTGGTTCTTAACAACTAAGGAAATACTTTTCTACTTTGCTGCATCACCCTTTCCTCAACGAGGGAAAACCAACGCAAGCTCAAGAAGTAGAAATACACTTTTCACTTCCAGTTGATATAAGATGATATTATGATGGTTAGCATAGGCCAGTAGTATACGAATAGCTTCAAGTCTGGCAACATATGCAAAGTTTCATCGAAGTCAATCCCTTCAACCCGTGTGTAGCCTTGAGCTACAAGACGAGCCTTATTCCTCACCACTTGGCCATGTTCTTATTGTTTGTTGTGGTAGATACACTTGGTACCTATGATATTGTGCTTGCATGGATCTGGACACTTGACAAGTTCCCACATGTTGCTGAGCCCGAACTGACGCAATTACTCTTGCATAGCCTGAAACCACTATGGCTCTAGGAATGCTTCATCTAGTTTGGTGGGCAATGAGATGGAGACAAAAGAGAAGTGCCCACAAAAGTTAGCCAAATGTGAAGCTTTTGAGCAAGTGTGAGGACCTGGTGAGTTTATGTTGCTAATGATTTTGTCAAGCTGCACTTCATTTGCCACTCGAGGATGAGCAGGTCGTTGGCCTTGTTGGGATTTATCAACTTCATCAGCTACATTTTCTTCAACGTCATTTTCTTAAGTGCCACGAGTTCTTCTTGATTTGGCACAACAAATTTTTCCGCTTGAATAGGTTCTTTAGTGGGTATGACGTCATCAATAGCCTTGAACCAAATGGATTCCTCCAGAGGCATTTCATCTAGCACAGTGGGTAGGTGCTTTTTTTGCGACCGTTAGTTTCATTGAACCACACATCTATAGTTTCAACAACCTTGTTGTGGTAGTTATTGAAGACTCTGGAGGTGTGCCAGTCCTTTCCGTAACCAAGCATAAAACCTTCATGTGCTTTCATCACAAATTTAGAACCGTGATGAGGATCTCCAATCCAACATTTAGCACCGAAGACATTGAAATAATTCACATTGGGTTTCTTGTTAGTGAGGAGTCCGTATGACTCTTCTTCAGCAATTTGTGAAGATATACCATGTTGATGATGTGGCATGCAGTATCAACAACTTCTAGCCAGAAGCAAAGAGGTGTCTTGTATTCATCAAGCATAGCGCGAGACATCTCAACAAGAGTCCTATTCTTTCGCTTCACGGCACCATTCTGCTCAGGAGTGTATGGGGCATATAGCTCGTGAGTGATCCCAAGTTCAACAAGATAGTTGTCAAGACCAGTATTCTTGAACTCGGTCCAATTATCACTCGTGATGTGCTTGATCTTGATGCTAATCTTCTAAAGAAATCCCGCACCTCATTTTTGTACATGATAATATGCACCCATGTGTATCAAGAAAAGTCGTCAACAAGGACGAAGCCATATAGATGCAATATTGGTTAGTGTGGCATAATGAGTGGGGCTAAAGAGGTCCATGTGAAGCAATTCAAAAGGATGAGTGGTAGTCATGATAGTATTTGAGGGATGCTTGGATCTAGTCATCTTTCCAGACTCACAAGCCCCACAAAGGTGATCCTTGAGGAATTTGACACCCTCAATACCGATGACATTCTTGTTCTTGGTGAGAGTGTTCAAGTTCCTCATGCCAACATGTCCAAGTCATCGATGCCACATCCAACATTCTGAAGCTTTTGCTAGTAGGCATGTAGTTGGTTGAGGACCTACAGAGAAATCAATAATATACATGTCTCCTTTTCGAAAACCTTCAAAGAGTTTGGACTTGTCAGATTCCATAAGCACAATGCAATTATATTTCCCAAAGATAACAATCATATCTAAGTCACAAAGCATCGAGACAGACATGAGGTTGAATCCAAGGATTCAACAAGCATCACTTATCCATGTGCTGATCCTTTGAGATTGCAACCCTACCTAGACCCAGTACCTTGCTTTTCACTTTGTCAGTGTAGGTGATATGCTTTAGATGATACAAAGCAAGTTTTGTGTCCATCAATAAGTTCTCTTCACCAGTCATGTGATTGGTGCATCCACTGTAAAGGACCCACTCAGTAGCTTTTGGTAGTTCTTCCTATAGATGAATTAGTACAACTTACGAACACATATACTTTAGAGTGAAGAATATGATAATTAAATTCTTCAGATAGAATTTCATCAAGTGATGCATTATGTGTAATATTAGGAGGACGTGAGAAATGAGTAATTCATTTCTTCATGATTATCTTGCGTCCTTTCAAGCATTCCTCAGGTCTCCAACAAATTCGTCAGCGTTCAAGTTTGTGTGGAGACCTGACCCTACACAAGAGATTAGTTCTTGTTCTTCACCACCCACATCTGAATGGGTGGTAAAGGGTCAATCATTCTTCGAACATCATGGAAAAACTCAGGCATTGGAGCTAACACACTTTGCTTCACAGAAGGGGGGTTAGAGTACTCATATGAATATGTAGAGAAATTCTTCGAAGATTTGCACATATTAATGAGGTCTACCATTTCCCTACGAAACAGATGCATTAGTACTCATGTGAGTAGATTTGTAACCAGATGAAGACTTTGGTACATATGATGAATTTGGTCCATATGAAGAATTTGGTCCGGGGTTCCATTTCTTCAGAGGTGGAGTCATGATAACATTCACCTGAATACTTTCAAGACAACTTTTGAGAACCCATATTTTCTTCATAGGGGGACCATTCCTATATTTAGTACCAATGTATCTCGCAAATACTTCACCATTCTAATTTTTGAACAAGTTATAGTTGAAGTCAAATGACTCATGAGAAGAATACAAAGATTCACCTGTAAAGCTAGATAAAGTGGATGGATCTACATTAGGTCCTTTTACATAAACCCATGTGATTTTGGGCTAGTGCTTAGGTTTCCAATAAGATCCATCAACATTGAGTTTCCTTTCAAATCCAACACGCTCTTTCCTGGGGTTCCTGATGAGAATCTGCTTCTTAAGCACATCACAAAGGGTTTGATGCCCTATGAGGCTTTTGTACATGCATGTCACATACAATATCTTCAACCCTGTATTTTTTAGAAGTGACACCGGTGGCTTCCTCAGATGAAGGGTTACTTACCACATCAATAGTTGAACAACTTTCCGTTTTATAAGCATTTGAACTTTTAGGTAAAGCATGAGCAGTTTCATGTTCGATGCATTTCAAAAAAGGTGAGACAAATTCTTCCTGGGCGGAACTAATCTGTTGAGCGAGCAATGAACCATTGTCCTTTTGAATACATTCATGAGATACCCTCATTTTATCAAGATCTTGCCTTTTTTCAAGAAATTCATAAGAAAGATTCTCATGATCGAATGAGATAGTATCATGATGAATTTTAAGATCATCATACTTTGACTGAAGACTTTGAAGATCATTAGTGTGAGTTTGAGTATGATCCATTTCCTCATTCAACAAGTCATCACTTTTGTCTAGCAGTTTTTGAATCCTTACCATGGCACTTTGTTACTTAGTGGCAATATTAGCAAGTTTGGAATAGCTAGGTTTCACATTTTCATCAGATTCACCTTCACTTGAATCAGAGGAGGAATGATATGAGAGTACCTTGGAAACTTTTGCCATGAAGCAATATGTGGGAGCATAGTCGTCATCACAATCATCAGCATTACTGACGACACCACTTTCTTCACTTTTGAAGATGGACTTGCTGACGAAAGTGATAGCGAGAGCTAGACTCCCTGATACGTATCCAACGTATGATAATTTATTTAGTATTCATGCCATATTTAACCATGTTTAAAATATATTTTTATAGTTTTGATGCACTTTATATGATTTAATTGGAACTAAACCGGACTGACACTATTTTCAGCAGAATTACCATGGTGTTGTTTTTGTGTAGAAAATAAAGTTCTCAGAATCGAACAAAACTTTTTGATGATTTTTCTGGAAGGGAAGGGGCATAAGAAGCTTCGAGGGAGTAGCAGAAGACCCACAGGGACCCCACAAGGCACCTGGGCGCGCCCAGGGGTGGCCGCGCCCAGGTACCTTATGGGCCCCATGTGGCTCCTCTTCGTGTGATTCCAACGCGAAAAATTCCTATATATTCAGAAACCCCCGAAAGGTAACCTAGAACTTTCGCTCCACCGCCGCAACTCTCTGTATCAAAGAAATCTCATTCGAAGCCCTTTCTGGTACCCTGCCAGAGGGGAAAATCATCACCAGAGGCCATCTTCATCATCCTGACGGTATCCATGTCGAGGAGAGTAGTTCACCCTGGGGGATGAGGGTATGTACCTGTATCTATGTGTTTGATCTCTCTCTCTCTCCATGCCTCTCTCTTGTGTTCTTTAGATCACACGATCTTGATGTACCATGAGCTTTGTTAATATAGTTGGATCATATGGTGTTCTTCCCTCTCTATCTTGATGTGATGAATTGAGTCCTTCCCTTTGAGATCTCGTTATGTTGGATTGAATACTTTGGATTTGAGAACACTTGATATATGTCTTGCATGTGGATACACGTGACAATGGGGTGTTCTATTGATTCACTTGATATATGTTTTGGTAATCAACTTGAGGATTTCTGCAGTGACATTGGGGTAATTGATACATCTCAAACGTATCTATAATTTTTTATTATTACAGGCTATTATATTACCATTCTAGGATGCTTTTTAGGCATTTACTTCCTGATTTATATTATTTTGAGCACTAACCTATTAACACAGTACCAAGTGCCAATTGCTATTTTTTAATATGTTTTTGGCTTTGCAAGAATACTGTACCAAACAAAGTCCAAATACCCCGATTTTTTATGATTGTTCTTTACAAAATAAGGACATGGAAGCTTCGAAAGGATACCAGAGGCCCCATGAGTTGGCACCAGGCCAACAAGGCGCGCCCAGGGTGTGGTCGCGCCCTGATGGCTTAGGGCCACTTCCCTTGGCCTCTGGTGTTCCTCTTTTTCCTATAAATTCACATTAATCCCAAAACCCTAGAGAGCCTCCCGAAACACTTTTTCTGCCTCCGCAAGTCTTTGTTTCGTCGTGTGCCCATCTAGAGCATTGTTCCGATGCCCTCCTAGAGGGGGGATCGATCAAGGAGGGCCTCTACATCAACCTTGATGCTCCCATGGTGATGTGTGAGTAGTTCACTATAGACCTATGGGCCTGTAGTTAGTACCTAGGTGGCTATCTCTCTCTCTCTCTATGATCTTCAATACAAAGTTCATCACATCTTCATGACGAATTATTCGATGTAATATTCTTGTGTGGTGCGTTTGTTGGGATCCGATGAATTTTGGGTTTATGTTCAGATTATTCATGAGATTATATTGAGTTACATACTGGTCATTTCATATATATGCATGATTATGTTAGCTTCATAATTCTCTCCTATCTATTGATGTACTTTGGCCAACTAGTTAGATTTATCTTCAGTGGGATTGGTGTGTTGTATTGGGTTCAATCTTGCGGTGCTCAATCCCAGTGACATAAAGGGACATGACACATATTGTATTGCTGCCACTAAGGGTAAAACTATGGGGTTGATTCATATTTATTGGATTTACTTTGTCTACATCATGTTGTTGTTCTCCAAGCATTACCCCGTTTCACTTAATACTCTATATGCAACCTAGATAGCGATGGATGGATGGAGTAATAGTAGTAGATGTAGGCAGGAGTCGGTCTACTTGTTTACGGACGTGATGCCTATATGTAATGATCATTTACATGAATAAATATTGCATAACTATGCTCTTTTCTATCAATTGCCCAACAATAATTTGTTCACCCATTGTATGTTCTTCGAGAGAGAAGCCTCTAGCGAAAACTGATGCTCTCTTTATGATTCAATTCTTGTCTTTTATGTGAGCATCATTATTATCCCAAGGCTACCTTAATGGCTATATAATAAATAGATTTTTGGGAGACAACCCAATACTTTCTGTTATATCGAGTTAACATGATTATAGCTCATGTTGTCCTAATGTTTCAGAATTTTCGTAGTTACTGAAGTATGGTGTCTTTGCTTATCACTAATGAATGTTCTATTTTAGACATATTCTGTTTTTGCTTGCATAGTTTGCTTGTTTTGATGATGGGGATTATATCTCCAGGGGGGGGGGTTATAAGCCATGGAGAAGTTAGAAAACAATGCCTTATGAAATAATAAAATATGAATCAATTTATAACAGTTTCCAATGCTTATGGTTTTCCTATCATACTAGCAGATCTCACGAGTTTTCTGTTGAGTTTTGTGTGCTGAAGTTTTCAAGTTTTGCGTGTTATCACGATGGATGAATGAATAAGGAGGGACAAAGAGCCTAAGCTTGGGGATGCCCAAGGCACACCAAGTCAAATTCTACGAAGACCCAAGTGTCTAACGTTGGGGATGTCCCAGAAGGCATCCTCTCTTCCGTCTAAATCCATCGGTATGTCACTTGGAGTTACATTTTTATTCACCACATGATATGAGTTTAGCTTGGAGCGTCATGTATTATAGTTTGCTTTTGTTTTAGTTTTACACAATCATTGTTTTCTGGACACACCCACTTGGGAGACACACATGTTCACCATGATTTATTAGAATACTCTATTTGCTTCACTTATATCTTTCGAGCTAAGCAGTTGCTCTAGTACTTCACTTATATCTTGTAGAGCACGACGACATATAGATTTTATTGAAATAATTGAAATCTTATTCTTCACTTAAATCTGTTTGAGAGTTAATAAATAGTGACGGTAATTTTGCGTGGGCTATAAGACTAGTCAAAAAAAAGGTATTCAAGGAGTGCATAATCAAAACCTTCAATACAAAAGAGAAATTGCGAGTTAATGATATTAATGTGGTAATATGAAAGCACGCGAGTGCATGGTTGTTGGTGAGTAAAAATATCGATAGTTAAAGGGTGTTAATTTGATGTTCATCTAAATATTGGTTATGGCATGGTGATGATGTGTGAGGATTCTTATTCCTTGTTGAAATCCTAGTGCTGTTTAGGTCGAGGGCGCACAAGGGTTAACTCCTACCAACCTCCTCCCTAGGGGCATGCGAGTAGTACTTTGCTTCGATAGAGCTAATAAAACCTTACAATAAGTATGTAAGTTCTTTATGACTAATATGAATCCATGGATGTACGCACTCTCACCTCCTCATATTTGCTAACCTCTTTGGTATCGTGCATTGCCTATTCTCACCTCGAGGATCTGTGCAAACTTCGTTGGTGCATCCAAATCCCTTGACATGATATGCTCTGTTGCACATAAGCCACTTTATATCTTCCTCAAAACAGTTACCACACTGACCTATCTTGGCATTTCGATAGCCATTCCGACATATATTGCCTTGCAACTTCCACCGTTACATCATATGACTAGTACAATCATTATCATATTGCTTCACATGATCACGTAGCTGGCATAGTATTTGTGGCAAAGCCACCACACATCATTGTTATACATATTACGCTATATCCTTGCACATCCTAGTACAATGCTAGAGGCATTCATATAGAGTCATATTGTTTAGTAGTTTTTTCGTATCGAGTTATAAGTAAGTAAAATGTTATGATTATCATTAGTAGGGCATTGTCTCAGTGAGGAAAGGATCATGGAGAAATGATTCCCCCACAAGTCGGGATGAGACTTCGGTCAAAAAAAGAAAAAAAAGGAGAAAAAAGAAATAAAAAAGAAAAAACTAAAAAAGAAAAAAAAAGTGAGAGAAAAGAGAGAAGGGACATTGCTACTATCTCCTTTTCCACACTTGTGCTTCAAAGTAGCATTGTGTTATTCATATAGGGAGTCTCATGTTTTGTACTTTCATATGCTACCACTGGTGGAGGAAGGTCCTAAGCAAACAACTTTTAACCCCTTTTAGAGACGCAATTTCAAACGACCACCTTGCTTGTGTGGCTGATAGGAGGGGGGGGGGGTCCATTGCACACGTTACCAAAACTATTTCTGATGGGGGGGGGTACATCCCACACAGTTCAACACAAAAACAGTTTGCCATTTTGATAAGCATCACACACAGTTATTTCACGAATATTGTATGTAATGTGTGATTCCTTGCACACAATTAAAAATAAAAAACTATGTGTGATGTAAATGCCATCACACATAATTGGATCCAAAAAACTGTGTGCAATGTGTGATCTTAACGACGTGTTAATTAGTCCTCAAATCATCTAGAGAATAATCAATTTACTCTGATAACCTTTTGACAATCAAACATAAAGCAAAAATGCACATTCAAAATCCACCATATGATTTCTTTTCAAGCTTTGTCATATAGCATAAAAAAGTACAAATGTATTATCTCACATCACAGAACAACCAACACATACAACTAGCAATCACATCTAATTACGTCGTAAAGCTTTATAAGTCTCTTGTTCATCGATGACATCAACTCCAAATCCTTCTTAGATTTATTTTTGTATCTCATCCTGAAAAACCAAGAGAAAAAGGTGACAAGGTCAAAAAAGTAAAACATTCCACAGAGCAGCGATTTGGTGTCCAGGCTCATCTGCACCTTTGATGCAATAAAAATTCAAAACAAATACTAAAAAAATTAAAAAATTCTATTTTTTTTGCATGGTAGAGAATTTGGTGAGTGAGGTGGGCTCCAAATTTCAGATCATTTGGACATCTGAGTGTCCCTCGGCAAAAAAGACAAATTTGGTGTATGTAAAAAAGTTTACTGTTCATATATTGTTCTAACCCAATTTGTCTTTTTTTCTTGATAGTTACTCATATGTTGAAATGGGCTGAAAATTGGAGTGTACCTCACACACTAAATTATCTACTATGCAAAAAATGGATTTTTTGAATTTTATTTCTATTCTTTATGAATTGTTTATATTATATACTCAAGTATCCTACTTGAAATTAGTTCTTACACTAGTTATGCATAATTCTTTTCTGAAGTATTATAAGAGAAAGTTCAGAGCTTCACAAGAGAGATTTTGTGATTCATTTGATGCCTTGGGGATTCTTGATGGATGAGAAGAATCAAGAATCGATTAGATGGCTAGAGACATCATATTTAGACATAGAATAAAACAAGATTAGATTAGTGCTATACGACAAGCTAGTTAGTAGGCATCATGGTGGATGGATTCTTGAAAAGATACACACGGGAAGCTAGCTTACATGGCCATGGACTGCGCCTCCATGACGCTGCCTCTAAAGATACACACCTTGTTGAAGAAGTTGTGCCACCGAATAGATAGACGAAAGATGCATGTCTCTTCGTGCTTGTGCTTGCGTCTATGCCCGACGACGAGCCTCATGACGTTGATGGAACCCACTTCATGCACGGCCGCTCGACGCTGAGCGCTCCACGCCCCGCCATGTCCTGCTCCTAGTCAAAGCGCGGAGCAGGCGACATCTGCCTCACCGGCCATGGCATGGAAGAAGTGTGTGTCATGTCCGTGGTTCTATAGGAGGTTGGAATGCTGCTAATTAGATATATGTGTGGATGTGGTAGAGTACGTGATGAAGAGATAGGGCTAGATATTTTTCGTGAGTGTGGAGCGTGGATGGATGGATTCATGCCATGTCATCGACCCATGGCTTCAATCTCTTCACCAATAAGAATTTAGTACACATATGCGTGCTTTCTTGCCATTCGATTTTTGCCCTTACACCATAAAAAAATTTGTGAAATCTTCTTAAATTTTACTGCAGTATACTGAGGTCTTATATTGACACCATGCCAAGTTTCGTATTTATTAGACATTATTTATAGTTTCTAGAATTAAAATACCAATAAACTTCATGTTCATTTTTGATTATTGCCACATTAGATATTTGAATTTTATACTTATTTCTTGTACGAGGCATACACATATACTCACTACCCTAAAAATGATTTTTCAAATCATTTTTGTATAATGTTTTCTATTTTCTACACTCGTGGCTCAAATTCGAATGTATCTGTTAAATGACTAAAAATGCAGTTAATGACTAAAATATAGCAAATGAGCTCTGAAAAGTGTCAAATTTTAATAAGGAGGATTTTATGGTATATTTTAACAGTAGAAAAAAAATTCAAGGTCAGATGATAAAGGGAAACATAAGTTCGCCATGAATTTGGTGCATTCACTCTCGAAACCATGATCTTTCCTTGGAGGTTGTCAGATTTCTAAAGGATGTACATTAAAAAATGTGAAACCTTATCAATTTTTTACAACATCATCGTGAGGTCATATCATGACAGTAGGTGAAGATATTTTTCAGACTTCATTTATAATTTTTATAATTTAAATATGAATAAACTCCATGTTCGCGGTTGATTCTTGCCACATATGTCTAATAAATTTATATTCATTTCTTGTATGAGATATACAAATATACTCAATACCCTAAATATAATTTTTCAAATCGTTTTTGCATTGTGTTTCATGCATTCATAGTTCAAATTTGAATTATATCTATTAAATGACTAGAAATACAATTAATGAATCAAATATAACAAATGAGCTCTGAGAAGCGCCAAACTTTAACATGGAGGATTCTATGGTGCATATTAAGTGTATAGAAAATTCAAAGTGAAATGACGAATGAAAATGTCAGTTTGCCTTCAAACATATCGCGAAACCCATTATTCTTTGGGAAAATAACAATTTCAGGAATCACACATGGTTCCATTTATGAAAGTGTGTGTGATGACAGACTACATTGCACACATAATGTATGCAAAAAACGTGTGCAAGCCATCACACACGTTTGCATTTTTAACACAATGTGTAATGATATGCTAAATCACACACACACACACTTTTTTTTGAAAAAAAAGTGTGCATGTCATCACACACGGTTGCATTATAATAAGTGTGTGGAATGATATAGTACATCACACACACATCATTTGTAAGAATCGTGTGCAAAGCATCACACACGTTTAGTTTTTTTCAAATCGTGTGCAATAATAGGCAACATCACACACACAATTTTTGCAAAAACTGTTTCCACGACATCGCGCACTATTATATTTTCAAAGTGTTGTGATGTTACAACATCAAACAAACTTTTTTCCTGATGTTACATCGCACACACTATGATGCACATCACAAACAGTTTTTTCGAAGGGTCTTTGATACATGTGTTGTCTTTGGACCATCATGCAGTAGTCTAGTGAGAATTTTTCATTATAGAACTTGGCTTGTATATTCCGATGATGAGCTTCCTCAAATGCCCGAGGTCTTCATGAGCAAGCTAGTTTGATGCACACCCACTTAGCTTCAGTCGAGCCTTCATACACTTATAGCTCTAGTGCATCCGTTGCATGCCAATCCCTACTCCTCGCATCGATATCAATTGATGGATATCTTCATATCCCGTTGATCT
This sequence comes from Hordeum marinum, assembly GCA_022496015.1. NCBI lineage: Eukaryota > Viridiplantae > Streptophyta > Magnoliopsida > Poales > Poaceae > Hordeum > Hordeum marinum. Next base: position 405,049,138 of record CM039676.1, on the reverse strand, counting down.
TCCTAGTTTGTGCGAGACTTTCATCTCCACTTTTACCCATTTGAAACATACCAGTATATTATATTCCACTTAAGTGCTATGTCCATGATTCACGCTCATGTATTGACTGAAGAATAAAAAGTTCAAGCACGTTAATAAGTATGATCCAATTGCCTCGTTTAACACTATGGTGCTTGACATTTATATTTATGTAGTGAAGACGAAGCCATGCCATGCTAATTGATAAAATGAATAGGGGGTAAACATTCTTTCAGGATTGTATATTTTGAAGATTGATGATTATGTTACCTACGTTTATGGATATTACTATGTTGATGTTTAATGATTATCATTTCTCAGTGATCATACATGCAAGAGATTACATGTTGGGTAGCATGTCAGATAAAAATTCTGTTTTTATCATTTACCTATTCGAGGACGAGGAAGAATTAAGCTTGGGGATGCTGATACGTCTCAAACATATCTATAATTTTTGATTGTTCCATCCTATTATACGATCATTCCAGGATGATTTTTAGTCATTTACATTCCGATTTATATGATTTTTGAGCACTAACCTATTAACCTAGTGCCAAGTGCCAGTTGTTGTATTCTGCGTGTTTTTGGCTTTTCAGGAATACTGTACCAAACAAAGTTCAAATACCCAAAAACATTTGGATGATTTTTTCGGGACAAAATAAGGACCTGGAAGCTTCAGAAGGAGACCGGAGGCCCCACGGGGTGGCGCCAAGCCAACAGGGAGTGCCCAGGTGGGGTGGCTGCACCGTGATGACTTGGGGCGACCTCCCTAGGCATGTGGCATTCCTCTCTGTCCTATAAATTCAGATCAATCCCAAATACCCTAGAGATCCTCCCGAAACACTTTTTCCACCTTCGGAAGTCTCTATTCGTCATGTGCCCATTTGGAGCCATGTTCTGGTGCCCTGTCAGAGGGGGGATCGATCATGGAGGGCCTCTACATCAACCTTGCTGCTCCCATGGCGATGTGTGAGTAGTTCACCATAGACCTACGGCTCCGTAGTTAGTACATAGATGGCTCTCTCTCTATGATCTTCAATACAAAGTTCATCGCATCTTCGCGATTATCTATTCGATGTAACCTTCTTGTGTAGTGTGTTTGATGGGATCCGATGAATTAAGGATTTATGTCCAGATTATTCATGAGATTAGATTGAGTTCCTTTCTGGTCTTTTCATATATATGCATGATTATGATAGCTTTGTAATTCTCTTCGATATATTGATGTAGTTTGGCCAACTAGTTTGATTTATCTTCACTAGGAGAGGTGCATTGTAGTGGGTTCAATCTTGCGGTGCTCAATCCCAATGACAGAAAGGGATATGGCACATATTGTATTGCTGCCACTAAGGATAAAACAACGGGGTTGATTCATATTAATTGGATTTACTTTGTATACATCATGTCATTGTTCTGCAAGCATTACTCTGTTCCACTTAATACTCTACATGCATCCGGAATAGCGGTCGATGGGTGGAGTAGTAGTACTAGATGCAAGGAGTCTGTCTACTTTCTTATAGATGTGATGCCTATATGTAATGATCATTGACATGAATTAATATTGCATAACTATGCGCTTTTCTATCAATTCCCCAACAGTAATTTGTTTACCCACTGCCTTCTTTGAGAGAGAAGCCCCTAGTGAAAACTATGGCCCTTCGGTCTATTCACAAATATATTTACAAATGCTCTTAATACCTTGCTGACATTATTTAATTTTTATTTATTTCTATTTTATATTTATCAGACTAGCATCTACACTACTCATTCCTTGCAAGTAACGAGTTCAAGGGGAGTGACAACCCTCTTGCCCGTGTTGGGTGCAAGTGTGTGCTCTTTTGTGTGTAGGCGCTGAAGACATGAAGTTGCGTGGTTCTCCTATTGGTTTGATAACCTTGGTTCTCACTGACATAAATACTTATTTGTATGTGCTGCAACATCTCCTCCTCTTCGAGGAAAAACCGAACATAGATCACAAGTATCAGTATTCTATGCATATGGGTTTATACACGTTCTTGTCTTACTTTCTCCGGTAGAAGTCTTGGGGTACTCTTTGAAGTTCTTTTTGTTTGATTGAATATGATGAATCTGGAATTGTTTGATGCATGTTGTATAATTAACCCACAAATCATAGGTGGGTTTCTAGTACAAACTCTATGGCTGTTTATGACACTTAGGGATGGCTCAATAGACTGATCAGAAAGGATAACTTTGAGGTGGTTTTGCTATCTACAACAATTTCATCTTATGTTCTTCGCTAGATAGGAACTGTGGAGTGATTCTTTGTCACACGTTGGGAATTGTTATATGATTTAATTTTGTTAGCATCGTTGAGAGATTGCACAAGTGAAAGGGCCTGGTTTCGAAGCATTGATATAACTTGCTCGCTGGTTACTACTTTCTATCTTGATATTTTAATATTCTCATATTGCAAAAACCTATTTTTACCATCCATATTGCATTTCTATCACCATCTCTTCACCAAACTAGCTCACATAAGCAATTTTCCGTTGTGTTGGGTGTGTTGGGAAAGCAAGAGATTTCTAGTATTTGATTGCAGAGTTGTTCAAGAGAGACCATCTTCATCTTACATCTCCCACAGATTGATAAACGTTAGGACATCCACTTGAGGGAAATTTGCTACTGTCTTACAAAACTCTGTGCTTGGAGGCCCAACACGAGTATACAAGAATAAAATTGTGTATTAGACATCAAACTCTTTTCTGGCGTTGTTGCCGTGGAGGTGAGTGCTTGAAGGTATATCTTTAGATCTTCCAACTGAATCTTTTATTTTCTTGTTTTATCACTAGTTTGGTTTACAAAATAAAACTACAAAAATAGAATTTAGGTTGCATCATATGCTTCATCTTTATAATGTCTATCTTGAAAATAAGGATTCCAATAGTTGTGCTTAATTGTTAGAGGAAGAATTTAATAAAATGTTTAACATGAGTCCTTTGAATGATGAGCATGATTGCAATGTTGTTAGTATGCTTTCTATGAATATCCATGATTCTAATGATATGCAAACCCACAAGCTTGGGATGCTATGTTTGATGAGAATGACATGATTGAAAATCTATTTTCTGCAATTAAGGTTTGACCCAAGCTTGGGGATGCTATATTTGACGAAGATGATATTTTTAGTTCTCCCACTTTAAATGATCAAATTTGTTATGATAGCATGCCTCCTATTTATGATGGTTGCAATATTTATGAAAGTGTGTTTTTAAGAGTGTCAACTTTAGGTGATTATTATCGTACTATTTAGGAGGGTGTTGAATCTTATTTTATTGATAAAAGTGAATTTGGAGAGGTCATGACTTTATTTAGTGATGATTCCACTATCTTGGAAGAGGTTTCAATGGATTATTATGAGTATAAAGTTGCTACTTATGATGATACTTATGTTGTAAAAAGTAGTGATGATTATTATTATTTAACTTGTCATAATTATGAATACCCCTTTTCTTAAAATTACTCTTTTAATTTGAAAACAATTTATAGCATTCGAGTTTCATACGATACTCTCACTATTATGAATGAGAAAGAATTTGCTTATGTGGAAAGTAATAAATTTTCTATGCTTGTGGAGCATGAAAAGAATGTTTTTATGTGATAGTTATATTGTTGATTTCCTTCATGATGATGCTGATAATTATTATGATGGAGGAACGTATGCTTGTAGGTATTGCAATAATATAAAGTTTTCTCTCTATGTGTTGAAAGTTTCAAAGTTATGCTTGTCTTGCCATCCTATGCTAGTTGATTCTTGCTCCAATAAATTGTTTGCTCACAAAATACTTATGCAAGTGTGTAAGACTTAAATGTACTTGCCATGCGATTCATGATGCTCTCTTGCACGTTTCAATTACTTTTCTTATGTGAACATCATTGAAATCATCATGCCTAGCTAAAAAGGCTTTAAAGAAAAGCGCTTGTTGGGAGACATGCCGACACTTATATTTTTTTGTTTTGTGTGTTCACATGATTAATCTACTGTAGTAATCATGTTTTGTTGCTCTTATTTCAATAATGTGCCAAGTAAGCCTTTGGGATTGTGTGGATACTTATTGATTTGATTCCGTGCAAAAATAGAAACTTTTGCCTGCAATACAAAATTTATTTGATTTTACTGGAGCGTCCAAATATCCTGTAAATTTTACACAATATTTATATAAAAAATTTCTATATTTTCCTAAATTTTTAGGTTTTTCAGAGATTGGTAAATATGGTTTTAATTCATATCTTCGCAAACTCTTGTTTTTTGACAGATTCTGTTTTGCATGCATAGTTTGCTTGTTTTAGTGTTTCTATAGCTTATATTTAGTGATATAAATTTTGAGAATGATAGAATATATTCGGCATTACGTGAGAATAATTATGAATCTTGTCTTGACAGTACCTAAGTGAATGATATATTTTTAATAGACTAACCCATCTCACGAAGTTCCGTTGAGTTTTGTGTGATTGAAGTTTTCAAGTTTTGGGTGAGATACTGATATAATGAGAATAAGGTGTGGCAAAACCCTAAGAATGGGGATGCCCAAGGCACCCTCAAGGTAATATTCAAGGAAGACTCAAGCATCAAATCTTGGCGATACCCAGAAGGCATCTAGGGCATCCCCTCTTTCGTCTTCAACACTATCGACATATCTTACTTGGAGCTATATTTTTATCCATCATTGAGAGATAGAGTCCTCATATAGCTAATTGATTGTTTGACTACTCATTGATCTTCACTTATATCTTTTGAGAGTAATTTGATGTTTACTGTTCTGCTTTACTTATATCGTGAGAGTAAATTGTGAATGAATTGAATACCATAAATCGGAAATTACCCATGTGCTTTATGCTTAGTAGTAGGTTCACATTTTGTTTAGAAATTTAAATCTATTGAAGTTTGACAATCATAGTATTGGTCATACACGCAATTCATGAACGATTACTATAAGCAAGAGAACTTTCACATACAAATATATTATCTTGGACATGTTTTATGATTGTGAATACCCATTAATTATTTTCAAACTTGATCAAATTATTAGAACTTGGACAAGCAAGACAACATAATGAGTTATGTTTGGGTATATTTGCATAGAAATTATATTGTTATGTATCCTCCAACATGTGGTGCTTGTTTAGAACCCTTTGCTAGCCAAAACTTCATACTAAGTAGAGATACTACTTGTGCATCCAAAATCCTCGAGCCAAGTTTATTTCATGAGAGTCCACCATAGCTACCTATATATGGTACTTAATTTCCATTCCAAGTAAATTTGTATGTGCCATCTCTAAAACCTTCAAATAAACATATATTTTGTCTGCCTGTACCACTCATGGAGCGACGAGGCGGTCAATATCTTCCATGCTAAGTGTGTTTAGCTCACGATGAGTGTTTATTCACTTGTCATTGCACGAGATAGGCCGATAAAAAGGATGCTCATTATTGCATAATACAAAAATAAATAAACAACACCTCTGGAAAGTTGATTGGTTGGAGGGAACCCGTGGATTCGATCTTTCATGGAATGTTTGAATGGTGGAGTGGCAGTAAAATTTCAATTCGGTTTGGGAACCGCCATTAGTGTGTTTAGCATGGAAGATATTGAAATCCCTTGTTGTGACGTCTCCTTATCAGCAAGGTTCACTCCTCTGCATCTCCTTCCTCCGTCCTCTGCATCTCCTTCATCGATTCTATGTGATTTAGGATTGCTATGTGTAGAAATTTTAGGATTGATATGTGTAGAAATTTTAGTACATGGATTGCTTTGTAAAGAGAAAGCTTCAGAAATTTTTATTGTTTATTTGTGTAGATTTTGTTTATTTGAGTCTCCCTCCGTGTATTTTGTTTATAACTTGTGTATATATATACATGTTACTAGTGTAGAATATTATACACATGTTACTTTCCAATATGTTTAGAATCCGATTATATAATTAGTTTTCAATATGTTTTTGTGTAGTACGGCGCAACCAGCACCACGCTGAGCGTGCAGGTCAAGGTGCGTAACCAGGATTGCAACTGCCACCTTGTTCGACATTTACTTCCAACCGCATTTTGTTCCTACAACGGTAACAAATTATATGACCCTCGTAATAGTTTCTTCTTTTCATTTTTTTGATATTTCCACTAATGCGTTGTGTGTGTGTTTTTGTTTTTTCTTACACAGATCGTCTCTGGCAATGTGAGATTGGATTTCAATGAGCTCATTACTAGAGACACTGTCATCTTCGACTTTCCTGGGGGCCCCTACACTATGGAGGTCAATAAGGGAAGGAACGTAACCCAGATTGGAGGAGATGAATGGGGTCATTTCAACACCCACATGCATCTCGCTGGGGGTGAATTGATCAGCTTCTCATTCAGAAGAGAAACTCCAAGGATGGCTGTTATCTGTCTCAACTATGACGACCAAGATGATGACCCACTTGATGAAGCACTCTTTTCCCAAAGAATTATCAGGCCGAGCGAGGATGAATCAGACACGCTCTGGTGAGTGCTTCCGCCATGTGATGCCTGCATCGGGGTGCCATTCGTGACCCGCCTAACACGGACGTTGGTTAACCGCCATATCATGGTATGTTTCTTATTGCTGTGTAGCTAGTAATGTAATATGCTTAGTACATATAATATATATAGTAATGTGATGATACACTTAGTATATTAATTAATGTGATGATATGCTTAGTGTATATATAGTAATGTGATATGCTTAGTATATATAGTATATATATAGTAATGTGCGATGATATCCTTAGTATATTAATGTGATGATATGCTTAGTGTATAGTAATGTGATATGCTTAGTAATGTGATATATTGATTATAGTGTATTAATTAATGTGTGATGATATGATCATCATGTTTTTCTCTTCCAGAAATTACCTAAGAGGCTATATGAGAGGTGTGGCATCGAGCTAGATGAAGAAGGTATTTCTAGACTACGCCTTACCACAAGGGGTGCCGTCACCACCTGTGCTTACGCAGTGGACACGGACGGGCGCACTATCTTCAGTGCGGCTGGGTGGAGCAACTTCCTCGTTGGCAAGAATCTCCGGATTGGATAGGCGGTCTTAGTCACTATCAGGAACACCCGACGCCATGACTTGAGGATGATGATCATTTTCGACATCCTTTAACTATGCTATCTAGTTTGCTCGTGTTTGTGAGGATTGTATAATGGGTACTTATTATTAACTCTACCTATCTAGTACTGCTTGTGAGATTGACACTTATTATTCACTGGATGCATTGTTCTATTGGGCTAATTCCTCATGTGCAATGCAAAATGCTAAATATTATGTGCAATGCAAAATGCTAAATGTTACGTGATATGATTTTTAATTTTTTTGGCTGCACAAAAGGTGAGCGATTATAGTGCTGGCGTCACCTACATGGCACGCCATGACCGCACAGAATACCGCTGACGTGGGACCCGACGCTACTACTATTTTGTAACAATGGCGCCATATTAGTGGCGTCGGCCTACCATGTGAGCACAACCTTTTTCGCCACGCCATAGCTAGCCTTTTCTACACTAGTGATAGGTTGTTAAGTTTCAAGAGAATGCATTGCTTGAACCATAGCATGTGAATTGATTGCTACTTTATCGTGATGAGTTTATGAAAAAGAGTTGTTGTTTATGATGCTAGGAAAAGTGATTGAAATTATCATTGATTAAACTTATGCACTATGTTAGCATTCACACTTCATAAATTATTGCTTTTATCATTTACCTACTCGAGGGTGAGTAGGAATTAAGCTTGGGGATATTGACATGTCTCCAACATATCGCTAATTTATGAAGTATTCATGCCATATTTACCCATATTTACAATATTTTTATATGGTTTTGATGCACTTTATATGATTTAATTGGAACTAACCCGGACTAACACTCTTTTTAGCAGAATTACCATGGTGTTGTTTTTGTGTAGAAAATGAAAGTTCTCGGAATTTAACGAAATTTTTTGACAATTTTTTATGGAAGGAAAGGGGCCTAGGAAGCTTCGAGGGAGTACCAAAAGACCCGCATGCCCCCCAAAAGGCTCCTAGGAACGCCAGGGGGGGTGGCCGCTCCTAGGTACCTTGTGGGCCCCATGTGGCTCCTCTTCATGTGATTCCAACGCCAAAATCCCTCTATATACAGAAACCCCCGAATGTTAACCTAGAATTTCTGCTCTGTCATGGAAACTCTCTATATCAAAGAAGTCTCATCCAAATCCCTTTTTGGTACCATATCATCGGGGGAAATCATCATGAAAGGCCATATTCATCATCCCGGCAGTCTCCATGTCGAGGAGGGAGTAGTTCACCCTCGGGGCTAGGGATATGTACTAGTAGCTATGTGTTTGATCTCTCTCTCTCTCTCGTGTTCTTTAGATGGCATTATCTTGATGTACCATGAGCTTTGTTAATATATCTTGATCATCTGGCATTCTTACCTCTCTATCTTGATGTGATGAATTGAGTCTTTCCATTTGAGACCTCGTTATGATGGATTGAATACTTCGGTTTTGAGAACACTTGATATATGTCTTGCATGTGGATACCTGCTACTTGTAAACTGCATTGGGTTTTTCCCCGAAGAGGAGAGGAGATGCTGGACAGTAGAGATAAGTATTTCCCTCAGTGAGAAACAAGGTTATCGAACCAATAAGAGAATCACACAAACCCCCGTCAACAACACCTACACACGAAGAATAGGACACTTATACACAACACAGACAAGAGGGTTGTTAAGCCCCTTAAACTTGTTACTTGCAAGGATTGAATCTTGATAGATAGATATTATAAATACAAAATAAAATAAAAGTAATAAAGGACATCAAGGTAAATAAGGTTTTTTAGTTTTTTTATTTAAGTAGATCCGGGGGCCATAGTGTTTGCTAGATGCTTCTCTCTCAAAGAAAGCATATTGTGACATAGTTATGACAATCATTCAAGGCAATGATCATGTATATGGGCATGATGTCCGTAAACAAGTAGACTAACTCTTGTCTGCATCTACTACTATTACTCCACTCATCAATTGCTATCCAACATGCATATAGAGTATTAAGTATGAAACAGAGTAATGCTCTGATAGAGATGACATGATGTAGACAAAGTAAACTCAACTAATATGAATAAACCCATCATTTTCCCCTTAATGGTAGCAATACAATATGTGTCTTGACCCCTTCTATCACGAGGACAGATCATCGCAAGATTAAACCCATCACAACGCGCCACTCCCACTGAAGATAAATCAATCTAGTTGGCCAAACCACATAGACCAGAGATAAACACGAAGCTATAACAATCACACATAAAAGAATTCAGAAAGACTCAATTAATATTCATGAATAATCTGATCATAAACCCATAATTCATTGGATCCCAACAAATACACCGCAAAGAAGATTACATCAAATTGATGACCGTGAGAATCATGGTGAACTTTGTATTGAAGATCATAGAGAGAGAGATAGCCATCTAGGTACTAGCAATGGACCCGTAGGTCTATAGTGAACTACTCACACATCATCATGGGAGTAGCAAGGATGATGTAGATGCCCTATGTGATCGATTCCCACCTTCAATAGAGTATCAGAATAGGGATTCAGATAGGCATGGTGGAACAGAGAGACTTACGGTGACAGAAAAAGGGTTTCACGTGTCTCTCTATTGATTTACCAATTTCATAGAATATATAGAGGGGGAGGTAGGTCAAATAGAGCCACAAGGTGGTCCAAGGCAAGAGGTGCACCCCTTGGGGTGCGCCCTCTTGACTTGGCACCACCTCGCACTAGTATGAAACAGGGAACTAGTCTCGGTTCTAGAGGGCCTTCAGGCCCGGTTCTGGATCCGGGACAAAACAAGAGGGACTAATACCCAAAACATTTAGTCCCAGTTTGCTTACGACCAGGACCAAAGGGGCTCCACGTGGCTGCTACGGGGCGCCTAGGCAGGAGGACCTTTAGTGCCGGTTGGTAACATCAACCGGGACCGAAAGGCAGCCACGCGTCAGGCGCTGGGTTTTTTGTTTTTTGGGAAGGGGGTTTAGGGGTTTTGGAGGGTTAATTTAGGGGTTTCATATTGTGTTAGCTAGCTAATTGAGAGTAGTGACCTCTCTTTCTCCGTGCTTGGTCGATGCTAGCTACTATACATATAGAGAGAACTCGACGCTAGCTAATAAGCAAATGAAGGAAACCATTAATTACACAAGATCGTCATGCTAAACATATATAGAGAGAAGTGACATCTCTTTCTCCGTGCTTGGTCGAACAACAAGTTTTCGTATATCTATCCGACGCTACTACATATATACAATATAACATCTCTTACAATCCCTAACATCATCTACCTAAGATCCAATCGCAATTCCACATGGTATTCTCTGTCTTCAGGTATGACATGCTCAAGAAAGAATCCCGCCAATTCCTCTTGAATTGCTCGTACGCGATCATGTGGTAGGAGTTCATCCCACATCTTCTAGATCTAATTTAAAGAAGGGGGTCAATACATGCATATATATGAATCAAACTCAACACACTTGATGGTAATATATAAACTAAAATTGTGAATATTATTTACGTACTTCAAATTGTTTGTCAGAGAAGCCCTGCTCAGAGGTCGAGTGGCGAATGAATTCGCATACGTAGTATCCACATAAAATAGTCCCGGATTCCTGGTACAATCACTTTACGAGAATAGAGTTCAATCAAACTAATAAGCAAGCATGGTAATGTTGTTGATAAAAATTTGAATCAATTAGAGATGCGTGGAACTAGCTAGTACTACTTACTTTTTTTTGACAGGTCTAGTACTACTTACTTTGGGGTGTGTAAATCGTAGCTCTTTGTTTAGACCGGTAACCTTTTGGGTGAACTTTTTCCAAACCCTCCGAGGCAAAGAAAATGATTACTTGATATCAGGAAATGAACGAAAGTTGCCGATATGGTCCCGGTATTGATTGAACTTACTTCTGGAGCATTGGAGTCATGTCCGCATAATCCTCGGGATCTTTACGTCTCAAGTCTAAGATAGTTACTAACGCCCCGTCAAGCTTAATGGATAGCAGAATAAAGTGGTAACTGCGCACACATATATAACTCATAAATTACATTCCTTAACCTCGGGTAAGCGAAACTGAATATGCAGAAGATAGTAGCACTCACTTGAAGTTGTAAGGAAATAGTATTTCCCTTTTGTTTTGATGTCTAAGGAACAAATTTAGCAAGTTCCCCTCGATATCTTTGACTCTGCTTCGTACCGTCCATTCATTTACGGAATCTGGGCTAATGAACCCAACGCCGAAGATTCCTGCTTTTTTTCATTTGAAGATCTTCAATTTGCATAATATAGCGAGGATAATTATATATACATGCAATGAACGAGCTGAGCTAGAGACTTAACTCTAGAAGTAATACTTATAGATAGTACCAAGTCATGAGTTGTTTGTCGAGGGCCTGGTGATTGTATAATTGAAATAACTCCACAAATTCAATAGGCTTCAGGTTGAGTCCAATGAAGTCGTGCTCTTTTTTAATTCTGATATACATACTGTCTTTCCCAAACTCCCTGTAGGTTTTCATGTACCACTCATGCAATTTGTACATCATTTTGTTAGATGAGGATGATCAGGTTTGACGAGAGGCTTCCCGTGCATGTATCTAAAGTCTTGTACTGCTACCTCAGCCGTTTCAAAATGTACATCATCTCCCAAGTAATCACCAGGATTGGTACTCGGCAATAGCACCGGATGATTAGCGATATCGCTAGACACCTTGAGCGGGGAGCAGGATTGCTTCTCCTATTCGCCGAGCTGGGGAACTGTTTTCCCACTTCTTCGTTCTTTGACTCTTGCAGCACTGGAAGTACTTCCCGACCGTTGTGCTTCATTATATGTCTTTGCAATACAACGGTCATAGTTTGATGGAAGCGGAGGCGGTGATGGTCACTTCAGGGCATCCATAGTGCGCTTCGCTTTCACCGGATCTACCGTTTCCTTCGGAGGTTGATGTTTCCATGCAAAATGGGCCTTCACTTGGGCTTTACTGATGTCATCGTTTTTTTGTCAGCCCTCTCATATGGTAACTTTGGAAGAGGATTGAGCCTTGGAACAAATTTGTATTTCTTCCCGCCTATTGTACTGCTAGCCGCCAGAGCGACGACGTCTCTCTTCCACCATGGCTGATGCGCCGGAGGAGGCAGAGTGGCCTGATGCACCGGAGGAGGAGGATGAGGCGGAGTGTCCTAGCGCGCCGGAGGAGGCGGAGGAGGAGGCAGAGTGGCCTCACGTGCCGAAGGAGGCGATGGAGGAGGGAGAGTGGCCTCACACGTCAGAGGAGGCGAAGGAGGAGCTAGAGGAGGAGGCGGAGTGGCCTCACGCGCCGGAGGAGGCGAAGGAGGAGGAGGAGGAGGCGGAGTGCCCTGACGCGCCGGAGGAGGTTGAGTCTGCCGAGGCTTCCAGTTTGGAAGCTTGATGTACTCCTTTGTCCATAGACAGGTTCTCATCTCAGCATTTTCCAGAAGAATAATATCCTCTTCTTGTGTAGGGTTGTCAAGCTCCAGCCCCTCATATCCATCCAATATTTTATCCACCGTCACAACAACATAGCCATGTGGAATCAAACGGCAATGGAAAGTTCCCTCAGCTCAAGGAGGTAGAACAGAGTCGACCACCTCCTTGAAGGTCAGGTTCTGTCATCTCGTCATTAGCTCGCAATGTTGAGCCTCTGTGATACTATCCACGGGGTAGCCAAGAGCCGTGAAATCGGGCTGAACAAGCTCCATGGAAGATCATCATCGGACACGTCGTCTGGTTCCTCTTGATCTTCAGCTTCCACCATTGCAGCATCACCGAATTCAGGGCATGGGTAGTTGTCATCATCCTCTTCTTCTTCTTCTTCTTCCATCATAACCCGCCTTTCTCCGTGCTTGGTCGAAACATTATAGTGTGGCATGAAACCCTTCTCAAGCGGGTGGAAGTGAAGGGTTTTAGAGTTGGAGTAATCCTTCGTATTCCCACAGATAGTACATGGACAATGCATAAAACCATTCTGCCTGTTTGCCTCAGCCGCTTCGAGAAAATCATGCGGGCCCTTAATATACTCGGAGGTGCATCGGTCACTGAACATCCATTGCCGGTTCATCTGCATGCATTATATAATTAAGTATATCAAAAACCATTAAAGAACATCAGGAATAGAGAAGTGACCAAATTAACAGAAATTCATCATCACATTAAAGCCAAAGTACAATAGTGACCAAAATAGATATATAAAGTTCATACATAGTTCTCATTGAACAACATATAGCTCTCTAGACCATCTAATTAAAACATACATTGAAACTACGTAAAAAATTTAAATGCAACAACAAGTGCGATCATAACTGCAACTAACGTACCAATTGATCCAACGGCATAATGATACCAAGCCTCAGTATGAATGACATATTTTCTAATCTTTCTAATCTTCAAGCGCATTGCATCCATCTTGATCTTGTGATCTTCGACGGCATCGACAACATGCAACTCCAATATCGTCTTCTCCTCTTTGATATGTCTCCAATGTATCTATAATTTTTTATGATGGCACGCTATTATATTATCTATTTTGGATATTTTAAACGCATTAATATGCTATTTTATATTATTTTTGGGACTAACCTATTAATCTAGAGCCAAGTGCCAGTTTCTGTTTTTTTCTTGTTTTTGAGTCTTGTAGATATGGAACATTAAACGGAGTCCAGATGGAATAAAACCTACGGAAGGAATTTTTCTAGAAGGAAACAAGTCATCCAAGCTTGGAGTGCACGTGAGGGGAGGTGCTAGGGCGTCACAAGCCTGCTAGGCGCGGGCTCCCCAGGCCGCGCCTAGCAGGCTTGTTGCCTCCTAGCAGGTCTCCTAACCCTCATTCTTGGCCTATAAATACCCAAATATTCCCCCAACATCAAAAAGATCCACACAAATACTTTTCCGCCGCCGGAAGCCTCCGTTCCTGAGAGATCCAATCTTGGAGCCTTTTCCAGTAATCTGCCGGAGGGGTTTTTGATCATGGTGGGCATCTACATCAACCCCATTGCCCTCCGATGATGTGTGAGTAGTCCACCACAGACCACGGGTCCATAGCTAGTATCTTGATGGCTTCTTCTCTCTCTTTGATCTTCAATACCATGTTCTTCATGATCTTCATGGAGATCTATCCGATGTAATCCTCTTTTGTGGTGTGTTTGTCAAGATCAGATGAATTGTGAGTTTATGTTCAGATTATCCATAAAACTTATTTGAATCTCCTCTTATTTCTTATATGCATGATTTCATATCCTTGCAAGTCTCTTCGAGTTATTGGTTTGGTTTGACCAACTAGGTTGGTAATTCTTGCAATGGGAGAAGTGCTTGGTTTTGGATTCAATCTTGTGGCGTCCTCACCCATTGACATAGTAGGGGTAGCGAGGCACGTATTGTATTGTTGCCATCACGGGTAACAAGATGGGGTTTTATCACATTTCTTGAGTTTATCCCTCTACATCATGTCATGTTTCTTAATGCGTTACTCTATTTTTCATGAACTTAATACTCTAGATGCAAGCAGGAGTCGGTCGATGTGTGGAGTAATAGTAGATGCATAATCGTTTCGTTCTACTTGTCATGGACGTGATACCTATATGCATGATCATTGCCTTGTATAACTACATGATTATTCACTTTTCTATCAATTGCTTGACAGTAACTTGTTTACCCACCATGATATTTGCATTCAAGAGAGAAGCCTCTAGTGAAACCTATGCCCCCTGGTCTATTTTCCATCATATATTTTCATATCTATAGTTGCTGCAATTTATTTACCTTATACTTACCGCACTCGTTACATATATCTCTATCAGATCTAATCCTTGAAAATAACCGTGAAGGGATTGGCAACCCCTTTATAGCGTTGGGTGCAAGAGTTTTATTATTCATGTAGGTGCATCCATTGGTGACTTGCTTGTTCCTCCTACTGGATTGATACATTGGTTCTCAAAAACTAAGGGAAATACTTATCTACTTTGCTGCATCACCCTTTCCTCTTCAAGGGAAAACCAACGCATGCTCAAGAGGTAGCACTCTTCAACTCTTTTTAATTTTTCTTTCAAGTAATTGTTTTCTCTTTCAACCAAATTTAACTTCTCGACAAGAATTATATGTCGGTTGGAATTTCGGGCTCACATAACTCCTAGATGAAAACATCTATGTCACATTGGTCGGCATAATTGTGATAAACACTAAATGAAACAAATAGTAATAAAATATAATATACCACATCCGAATCATAGACAGGACGAGGGCCGACGGGGGCGGATACCAGAACCATGGCACTATATGATAGCAAACAATAATAAGTAAGAAAATTATACAAGTATTTATCAAAATCATACAAGTAAGCATTTTTTATTTTAAAAAGAAGATAATAACAAGAGGCTCACCATGGTGGTGGCAGCGAAGAGATCGGCGCGGGCGATCGACGACGGTGAGGTCGGGGACGGGACAGGACGGGCCGCCAAACCTAGACAAATCTTGAGGAAAATGGAGCTTGGAGTTCCAGCTTGGAGAGGAGAAAGCTTAAGTGTGGCTTGGGCATTTCATCAAACACCTCATGTGCATAGGAGGTGAGAGCTAGAGCAAGACACACCTCATGTGCACACATCGGCCAGCCAAAAAACAGAGATTGAGCGGGCAGGGACGGGGGTATATATAGGCTAATATATTTAGTCCTGGTTGGTGGCTGGAACAGGGACAAAATGCTGATCTCTGGTCCCGGTTCCAGCCAAGAACCGGGACTAAAGGTGCTGGGCTAGGAGCGAGGGCTATTGGTCCCGGTTCATGTCTGGAACCAGGACCAAAAGTGTCAGCCGAACCGGGACCAATGGCCCCCGAGGCCCGGCCGGCGCCCTGGCCTCACGAACCGGAATAGATGACCCCTTTGGTCCCAGTTCATAAGTGAACCGAGATTAATGTCCTTATCCTGGCCTCGACCAAAGCCCTGTTTTCTACTAGTGTCGTGAGGCCTCCGAACTCCTTCTGAAGCTTTGAGGTCTTATTTTTTCTAGAAAAAATCGTCAATAAGAATCGTGTCTTTTAGACTTCGTTTGGTACCGGTTTCATTAAAATGGACAAAATTGTTATAAAGGGCATAAATTGTGACAAAATTGTTATATAGGGATGAAAAAATTGTTGAGTGTTAAATAAGGAAACAGAATTTACGATAGTGTTAAATAAGGAATTATTTCGTATAAAATAGCATATAAATCGATATAAAGTATCCTAGAATGATAATATAACAGCATGGAACAATAAAAAATTATAGATAAGCTGGAGATGTATCAATACCCATGGTAAAAATGGGGTGTTCTATTGATTCACTTGATATATGTTTTGGTAATCAACTTGCGGATTCCCGTGGTGACATTGGGGTAATCTATGCATATGGGTTGATACACATTCTTGTCTTACTTTCTCTGATAGAAACCTTGGGGTACTCTTTGAAGTTCTTTGTGTTGGATTGAATATGATGAATCTGAAATTGTTTGATGCATGTCAAATAATTAACCCACGGTTACTTGAGGTGACATTGGAGTGTCTAGGTGACATTAGGGTTGATTGATGCGTATCATAGGTGTTATTCTAGTATGAACTTTATGGTTGTTTGTGACACTTATAGGGATGGCTCAATAGATTGATTTGAAAGGATAACTTTGAGGTGGTTTTGCTACCTAAAACAATTTCATATTATGTTCTCCGCTAGATAGGAACTTTGGAGTGATTCTTTGTCGCACGTTGAGGATGGTTATATGATTCAGTCATGTTAGCATCGTTGAGAGATTGAACTAGTGAAAGTATGAACGCTAGGCCTTGTTTCCAAGCATTGATATAACATTTTTCTCACTATTTACTACTTGCTACCTTGCTATTTTCATATTTTAAGATTACAAAAACCTATTTCTACCATCCATATTGCACTTATATCACCATCTCTCCACTGAACTAGTACACCTATACATTTTTCAATTGTATTGGATTTGTTGGGCACACATGAGTTTTCTTATATTTGATTGCAGGGTTGTTTGAGAGACACCATCTTCATCCTACACCTCCCATGGATTCATAAACCTTAGGTCATCCACTTGAGGGAAAATTGCTACTGCCCTACAAACTCTGCGCTTGGAGGCCCAACATGAGTCTACATGAATAAAGTTGTGTAGTAGACATCACTCACCACACTAGAGTCCGACTCCCCATGAGATTCCTCCTCAACTTTATATTCCTCAGATTTTTTCTTAGAATCCATTTCCTTGCCAATACGTGCCCGAGCCTTTCTGGAACTGCTCTTCTTCATGATGAAGACTTTGAAGAAGTTCTTGATGACTTGTTATTCTCATTGTCATCAGAACTATAGTCTTTGATCTTCTTCTTCTTGTTCTTCTTCGATTCCTTTTCCCAGAGAGGGAAATTGGTGATGTAGTGACCAAACCTCTTGCATTTGTGACATGTTCTCTTCTTGTAGTCGTGTGAGGAATATGATTTCTTCACATCATCCCTTGAGGACTTTCCAAAGCGGTCTTTTTTGGAGAACTTCTGGAGCTTCCTCACAAGCATGGCTAGTTCATGATCAGTTTTATTAGGGTCACTAGCACTATAGTTGGATTCTTGAATTGAGGAAATTGCGTTTTCCTTCAGTGCATGGGATCTTCCATAGCTTGTCCCATAGAGGTCTCTCTTCTCGAATTGCTGAAACTCATGAGTATTGAGCCTCTAAAAAATGTCAGCAGGGTCCAGTGCCTTGTAATTTGGACACTCTTGAATCATCCGTGACAGTGTGTCAAATGAAGAATCAAGAGATATCAATAGTTTGTTCACCACCTCATGGTCTATGATATCCGTAGCACCAAGGGCTTGAAGTTCATTGGAGATATCGGTGAGGCGATCGAAGGTCTGCTGGACATTTTCATTATCGAGTCTTTTGAAGCAATTTAAGAGATTTCGAACAACATCAACTCGGGGGGTCATGTTGACTAGAGACACCCTAATTGACTTTGGACAACCTATCCTAGATAAGCGTTAAGGTTTCCAAAGCACTCACTGTGCCATAATGTCCTTTGCTCAGATGCCCACAAATGATATTCCTCACTTGCGAGTCGAGTTGCTTGAATCTCTTCACATCAGTGGCAATGATGCTTAGAGCAGTGCCGGGGGGTGTCCTTGTCAACAATATACCAGCGATCATTGTCAATGGCCTTCAGATGCATGCGCATCTTGTTCTTCTAGTAGGGGTAGCTAGTTAGTGCGTTCAAAGACCGGACACATGGCGGGAATCTTGATCATACCTGCAGTCGACATAACTAAAACTCTATGTGACTAAACCAAAATCACACAAAACAACGGGGTACCTTGCTCCGGTTCCAACTGGAAGTGAGTTACATCGTTCAGAGGGGGGTGTTTGGGTGATTTTTACAGATGCGTCACTAAGGAATTTCTAGATGAGGAAATACAAGGGTGACGAAAAACAGTGCAACGGATAAGTACTCAAGCATATGCCAAATACATGAACAACATGTTCATCATGATGAATTGAAGCATACGAGTGAAAGAGTAACTAGCATTCAAGACAAGTGCAATGACTAAAGAGTTTGAGTTGAGGATTAGAGAAAGTATCCAATCAAAGTCTTCAAAAAACAACAAGAAATTTCTTCAAGGTACGAGTATGTAAATGAGGGATTGAAGAAATAGAACGAGGATGCTCCGTGAAGGTAATGGATTTGTTTGACCAGTTCCAATTTCTATGACAGTCATACGTCTGGTTGGGGCGGCTGAGCTTGCACTCTCTAGACACTTAGTCCTCACCCCGTTGAGCTAAAGTCACTTAGACTCCGCCCAATCATCCATGGTAAGTCTTCAAGGTAGACTTCCATAACCTTCACAAACTGGTCACTCGACAATCCACAATGACTCTTGGATACTCTAGACCATGACGCCTAACCGTCTGGAAGATAGAGAGTCTTCAAAGGTAACATGCATTGGTTCCACACATGACAATTTATTCAGTGATGCTTAATCACTTTAAGGCTATGGGTGTATGGTTTTTTTCCTCACTTAGGATTTTGTCTGAGTCGTCACAGGAAAGGGTTCCTCTATATGACAAGTGTCAATCTATCTCTCGGAGCAGCCAACCAACGAATGGTTGTAGGGGTCAGCTATTTATAGCATGGGAGCAACCTGACATGATAATACATAAATGCCCTTCAATTATATGGCCGTTCTCAGGATAAGATCCTTGGGACAGCTGGCACTCAGCGCATGAATGGTTAGAAATCTGAACTCTCAAATGCATCAGGGCACTCAAAGTCGTCACGTTAGGCACAACGCACTGGCGATGTCCTAACTCATGAGTTAGACCAAACTCATGAGTGACCATAAGAACTTCGTCTCTATCACAGAAGAACTTGTTTATGCATTAAGATATTTCCAAACTCATCACTCGAAGGATTAGGATTGTACTTTATGAGCATCACTTGGAAATGCGTCTTTGCTTCGCCTAGACCCCCTTTAACAATAAAATGTTTCCTATGACTCAGGAAAGCTCAAACGAAATATGAAAACAAAATTATTCAGACTTCAAGTCTTCACGTCAATTTCTTCATGGTCACACCGACTTCTTCACTTCAATTTCTTCAAGGAATATATCAAAATTTTCATCTAAAGAAACACATTTTAGGGGTCATCTTTCGTCACTTAAACCAAACTTTTCAGGGACTATAACACCTGTGTACACTAACAAAAATAGTAGTCCCTTAACCTATTTGTCGTCAATACTCCAAAACCACTTAGAGGGCACTAGATGCACTTACACGTTGCATTGTCGTCGATCTATATATCTTCTTTGGCCAAGTTCGATGAGTTTTTCTTCAGAGGGAGTGGTGCGTTGTAGTGGGGTCAATCTTGCACTGATTGAACCTAGTGCCAAAAAGGGCTAAGACACGTATTGTATTGTTGCAACTAAGGATAAAACAACCAGTTTTTTTCATATTAATTGACCTCTTCCTATCTACATTACATCTTCTTTCTTATCTCAATACTCTATTTCTAGCAAACTTTATACCTTGAGATGAATAATGGATATCGGTTTTGGGATGGAGTATTAGTAGTAGATGCAACTCGACTAACGGTCTACATATCATAGACGTAATGCATATATGAGATTATGTGATGCATGATCACAATCATGAATATTGCAACCCTGTCAATTTCCCAACTATAATTTGTTACCATGGCATTCATCTATTTTCGAGAGACATACCACTAGTAAACCTATGCCGCCTAGGTATATTCTCAATTACTGAATTCTTCTACACAATTTCTCCTTTTATTTGTCATGGTACTTTTCTACTAATTATCTATAATATTTGCGTTTAATCTTGTAACTAGCAAGACAAGTGGCGTGACAGCCCTTTTGAAGTGTTGGAGGTGCAAGTTTGTGTTTGTTTTGTGCACAAGTGTTGCTCATGTTGTTAGTTTGGGAGACCCCCACTAGATTGATAACTTTGATTCTAGGCGAGGACAATAATTTTTTGTTGTTATATTTAACCCTTCCTCTTTGGTGGAATCGCAACAACCCTACAAGAGTAAGCAAGGGGCTCATACCAAGATTATACCTAGGTAAAGAGAAAGAAGAGTATGCTCTTTTGCCAGATAGAAAGATAGATAAGAGAGAGGGGGGAGAGAGAGGGGGATACTAATAGCAAAGGACCATTTGCTCTTATGCTTAGGATATAGGGAAGATAGAAATAAGAAAGGAGCGATAGAAAGGACCAAAGGAATAGGCCACCGTAGAACACTGTAATCATCTATAACAACAGGACACTTGCACATCACTTAAACATGGTTGTAGGATCGAAAGTAGTGCTAGAGGGTGGGGGTGATTAGACTACTTGACCAAATAAAAATCTACTTTTTCCCAATTTTAAGTCTTGGCAGATTTTAGCATTCATAGTATGTCAAGTACACCCTACACATCATTTCTACGAGTATCGTAGCGGAAAGTAATGACAAGCATGTAAGTAAAGGAAGGGCAGGAAGATCAAACGCAATTGGTGACACGATGATTTTTCCCATGGTTCCGATAGGTGGTGCTATCGTCCATCCACGTTTATGGAGTTTTCCACCCAAGGAGGGTAACAATCGCGAGAGTCCACGGAGGGCTCTACCCACGGAGGGTTCCGCGAAGAAGCAACCGTGACTATACCATGATGGCCTACGTCCATGGAGCACTAGCCTAACTCGGGGTAGATCTTCACGAAGTAGGCGATCTCCTTGCCCTTACAAACTTCTTGGTTCACTCCACAACACGAAGTAGGAGGCTCCCAAGTGACACCTAACCAATCTAGGAGGCACCACCCTCCAAAAGGTAATAGGCTGGATAATGTCGATGAACTCCTTGCTCTTGTGCTTCAAGATGATAGACTCAACACACAATCACTCTCTCACCGATTTGGCTATGGTGGAGGAGGTTGATTGGGTGGAAAGCAACTTGGGGATGCTAGAGATCAAGATTCATATGGTAGGAATGGAATGGCATGATCTCAACACATGAGTAGGTGACTCTCTCTCTCAGAAAATTAGTAGGTACGAGTGGGGAACTGTTCTGAGTGCTTCTCTTGTGAGTGAGTGGTGGTGGAGGGGTATATATGGCATCTCCAAAAATCCAACCGTTACACCTAATAAGTCAAACTCAATGACACCGACGTGTACATCTCGGTGGTATCGAGTTACCTCAAAGGTAGCAACTTTTGAATCTCGGTGAGACCGATACATACAAATCGGTTGCACCGATAAGGTGACCAACGGTCAGATTGCCAAACTCGATGACACCGATTCGCAAAACTCGGTGGGACTGATTTTGTGAACTTGCATAACACGAACTTGGCAACCCAAACTTAGTGGTACCGAAATGGAATCGGTTGCACCAAAATGCTAGGGTTTGGCTGAGTCTGTCTAAGGCTGGGAATCGGTGGCACCGAGTGGAAAGTGTTGGTTGCACCGTTTTGAATATTTGGCTTTGGACAAACTTTTGTGGAAGAGCTTGTGGGTGTATGTGGTGAATATCACTTGTGCACGTATGAGCATTTTTTCACCAACAAATCCTTACGCCCTTTTAATAGTATTGGCTTTCCTATGGACTCAAAGTGATTTCTCACAAAAGGTAAAATGTAGAGTCCTTTTCTTGAAGCTTTGCCAATCTATTTCCTTGCATCTTGGGGTATTCCACAATCCTTTTTGCCAACCCATCATTGAACTTTTCCTGAAACATGCATAGTGGAAACATTAGTTCAATGACATATATGTTTTTATTAATTACCAAAACCACCAAGGGAGCAAATGTGATTTCAATCTCCCCCTTTTTTGGCAATTGATGACAACATATAGATCAAAGCTTCGACATATGATATAATCAATGAATGTAATCGTCGCTTTGAGAAGTATGTGATAAGTAAGATCTCCCCCTAAATTTGTGTATTATTTTTAGATTTGTGTTTGAATGCAAATGCACAATCGATTAGGTACATGGGGCATTTCTTCCATGTCACATACTACTTGGTGGTGTGCGAGTGTAATAAGAGTTAACAACATAGCACAACACCTCAAGCAAAGTGCATGATCATCACATAACCATCGAAAGATAGGAAATAGTAGCAACACACATTAAAGCGTACGATCAAACACACACAAAAGTATCTCACATTCAAACCAAAAGAACATATGTTTTTAAAACAACAATAAAAAAGCATACACTCTCTCACTAGAAGCCTAGATCTATATACAACTTCTCCCCCTTTGGCAACAAGTTACCAAAAAGTTCGAAGAGATATAGCTAATCATTCTTTTGTGGCTGATCTCCTCTGGTAGTCGATGTCGGAGTCGAGAGAACTGCGTCGGCGAAGACTTCTGTTGAGGTCCTGGATGGAGTTGGTGTAGACACAGGAGGCACTGAAGATGTTGATGGATCTGATGTCACTGAAGCTGGAGCAGAAGATGAAGGTTTCGTCTCCGGAGCTGGTACTATAGGTGTCCTGGCCTTAGTTGTGAACTAGGCAGTCGTCCTGATAGGTGCACTATCCTCATCATCAGAAGAAGACTCAGACTCTAAAGAGGTGCAACGGATAGGAGCTTCATCAACTTACTTCTTAAGTTCATTGACTATCTTAGTCAACCCATCTACCTTGTCATTCAGAGTTTTCACTCTATCTTCAAAGATGTTCACAAGGCTCTCCTGGCTATCCATAATGGTTTTGATGTCCTTCTTCATGTCCATGATAGTGGAGATCAAGAGACCCATCTGCTCGTTTTTGGATCTGGGGACCTGAGCACTAGTGGCTCGAGATGCCTCTGCTTCTGCCTCTGCCTGTGCTTGAGCTGCAACTGATGTGGGATGGTATGGGTCCATCACCAAAACGTTGTCCTCGAAATCTGGCTGAAGTGGCAAGTGGGTTCTATCCAGAGCAAAGATGTGCTTATCAAGTTTGGAGTTGATTAGCATCTGAATGTAGGGTGCATAGGAGCATGAGCGCTTCTAATCAGCAGCAACCCTGTTCAGAGTCTTTACTATCAAGTCCATCACATGTATCCTGGTATGACTATCAAGATGGATAAGCATGTTGATGGAGTAGCCACGAATCATCTTCTCATCTCCAGACTTGGTCATCAAGGTATGCCTCAAGATGCTGTTCATGGTACGGAGACCTGTCTGGAGGAAGTAAATGGATCCTAACTTGTGTGACTGCAAGTTAGCAGCTAGAAAAGCAGTGTACATATCCTTCATAGCATTGTGGCTCTCCTTGGATTCAGAGTAGACATCCAAGTCACCATCCTGTACCTCTGGGACTCCTAAGATGGTAGCCCAATCATCAATTGAAGATTTGTATCTTGCTCCTTCCGTCATCCATACGATCTTGCCATCTCCATAGAAGTGAGCAGTGGAGTAGAACTGCATGATGATCTCATCATTCAAAGCAGTGAACTCTGTGCCAACAAACTGATCAAGTCGAGTGCAGTGGAAGTTGTCTTGCACACACGGGAAATAGTTCTCATTTTCCTTGATATACTTCCAGTCAACATATCTCATATCAACATTCTGCTCCTGCAGATTCTGGCTATCTTCAGCATGTGACATGTCTAACCCTGTGAATAGATTTGAGAAGAGTGGAATAGGATAAGTCATCACAAAATGCAGCTGGTTTTTGAAAGTTTGAACTAAGAATTTCCAAAGTTTACATTCTGTCACGTAAAAATCGGTACAGCCGAAGCAACAATATCGGTACTACCAAGACTGACTTTCTCATTAGCCAAAACTTGGCACTCCTTTCGGTGAGACCGAAAAGAAGTAATCGGTTTCACCGAGAAAGTTCTCAGCATCACAGATGACAAATCGGTGCCACTGATTTGTTCACTTTGGTTCCACCGAGTTTCATCGGGCGGAAGGCAACCCCTAGAAATTCGATCGTTCGCTACACTATGGAGTTTTTATGTGGATGGAACAGCTTTCAAATGGTGGATTATCGATGGAATAAGCTTCATTGCACAACATTTGGACGAGGAGCACAATAAGGGTCGAATCCAAACCCTAGCTCGGTGATGGATCCGCTACAGCGTGGATGGCGGCGTTGATTCCCGTCGACGGCGAAGATCCCAGCGGCTGAGGAGCGCCGGGAGACAAGGGCGACTACCAAGGGGTCCTTCTTGGGCAGTTAGGGTTCTGAAGTGCGATGTTCGAAGATTTATTTTCAAAGCATCGAGGTCCATATCATATATACCCATCACTATCGGTGACACCGATTCTAAATTTTTGGTCTCACCGAGTTTCTCAACTGTCAGCTGACAAGGAAACTCGGTGTAACCAAGAATATGGAATTGGCAGTACCGAGATTGAAAAAACTAGATCAACCCTAGGCATTCGATGTGACCATGAATTTTGAGTTGGTTCCAGCAAGTTGCACTTGGGAGGTTTTGGTGGTCAGTCCTTTCTCGATACGGAACTCCGAGTGCTCCTCACACAGCGAGACCAAAAATTACTTGTTCAAATTTTGTGATGCAGCATGAATCGAATATGAGGTGAGAAAGCATAGATAGCTAGAGGAGTGGTCCTAGGCATTCTTGTATATACAATTGGCAAATGAAAAATTAAAAGCCAAATATCAACAATTGGATATCTTCGAATGAGTAAATAAATGCAGACTAACATGCTCACACAATAAGATATCAAATGAAAACATGGCAAACATGCACAAACACATTAGCATCTATCAATCACTTTGGCGATGATGGAGTCATCTATATATGAGTATATTGACTTAGGAGCCAAGTAAGAATACTTGATCATAGGTCATACTCATCGTTTATGCACAAGTGGGGTTACCACCTTTACATAAAGCATTTAATGTTGTCACATACTATGAGATGCTTTGACTCAAGTCTTAGAGTAAAGCTCCCCGTTGATGTGACATCCCCCCATAGGAGGGATAAACTAACGTTGGGTTTTTTCGATGAAGACTTCATGTAGGTGAAGTCGTGGTGGATGCTCAAAGTTGATGAAGATCACCAAGAGTTGGGAGCATCCTTGTTGTTTCATTTCTCCTCACACCTACATGGGTTAGTCCCAACACACAAGAGACAAATACAAGGATATCGCTGGACATGGAGTGCAAAGCATATATGATGATGTCCATTGATTTGTTGAATACCTTGTCCCTTGCTTACCTTTGAGGGAATGTGTGACTCCTTGAACTATTGCATGATGTTGATGTTGATTGCAACTAGTTCTTGCCAATAATGAATATGAGTGAATTTTATTGGTGGAGGCACCCCTCAAGAACTTGTCTAGTTCTTCTTCTTCTTGGGGACCTACATCAAGTTGATGGGTATCCTTGGTGTTGAAGTAGCACTTGTATAAGTTGAGCTTGTAGTAGCTTTGGGAGCCCAATTCACCAAAGCTCATGATTCATCTTCATATGAGTCAATGTCCTCTTGAAGCTTGTTCTTGCCCTGGAGCTTGGGGTCTTGTGGTACAAGGTCATCTTGAGCTTTTGTTACCTTGGGGGGAGTATTTTAATACTTCTCCCTTTGAGGAACAAACTTGGGATTGGGGTATTGACCTTCTTCCCATTCAACTCCATTAGCGTTGAAGTAGCCAACACCATGATTCTTCCAGTATCCTCCGTGCTTTCATACAATCTCCTCAAATTGTTTGCATCCTTCAAGACTCTTATAGATACCTTTCTCTATAATCCCTTTCAAAAGTTCATTTTCTTTCTCAAGTGTAGCTTGGCTAAGAGAAGATTTAGTGGGATCAAGAGAACTACTAGAAGCAATATCATTGGATTTATCATTTTTATTGCTACTAGTTGAAGAACCTTTCTTTCCTTTGTTACTAGCTTGCTTAGACTTAACTTGTGGCATGAATGTAGACAAGATAAGTCGCTTGGATAGATAAGAGGAAGTCTTCTTTCGAAGATCGTCATTGATAACTTTTAGTAACTCATGCTCTTGATGTAAATTGAGCTTCTCGAAGCGGAGCTTCTCATGTGTCCTTTCAAGCTCTCTGTGATCTCGTAGAGTAGACTCATGAGCTAACTTAAGAGTGTTTAGTTCTTGAGTTAGTCGTTCTATTTCCAACTTATCATCATCACACTACTTATCTAGACTAGAGTGATTACTAGCAAGTTCATTTTGACTAGCATTACTAGATTTGTCAAATAGCAAGTCATCTTCAATTAACAAGTTATCTTCATCACTATTGAAATCAAGATACATGGGGTGTGATACCTTGGGGCCTTTATCCATGAAGCAATGCCCACTCCCTTCACTTGGTGAATCAAATATGTCGTAGGAGTCGGTTGTCACTAGTGCAAGTCCGGCAACACCTTAATCTTGACTATAGTCAGAGTTTGAATGATAGCTTCTGTGGGAGTGGTTGTCGGATTTGGAGCCGGAAACCCATTCACCAACATGAGCTTGATGTTTTCTTCTCGAGTAGCTCTTGGTGTACTTGTCCTTCTTCTCCGAGTCCCTACTTCTCCTTCAGAGTCTTCATTCATAACGATCATCCCTAATCATTCTCTCTCTTCGAGGTGACTCTTCAATTGGGATTTGTCTTCTTGGTGAATCTTCTTTCCCTTTGTAGGGAGACGTGCACTCATTGGACTAGTGTCCGGGCTTCCCACAATTGTAGCAGTTTCGGGCATGACTTGACGAACACTTCTCTTCATATCTTGAGTTCGAGCTTCGATCTTTGCTTCTCTTCTTGTAGAACTTGTTGAATTTCTTGACCATGAGGCTTATATCTTCATTTGTGACAAGGTTGTTTCTTGATGTAGCAGGAGCATCACTTGTGTCTTTGTAACCACCGCTAGACTTGTGGTGAAGCTCTTCCTTGTCCTGGAGTGTCATCTCATGAGCAACAATCCTTCCAATAACTTCCATTGGCTTGAGATATTTATAGTTGGGCATCATTTGGATCAATGTTCATACGGTGTCATATCGATCATCCAAGGCTGGAAGTATCTTCTTGGTGATGAATTTGTCCGTCATTTCTTCACTTCCTAAGCCGGCAATCTCATTGGTGATGAGAGCTAGCCTAGAGTACATCTCAATGACTCCTTCACCATCCTTCATCTTGAACTTGTAAGGTTGACTTTGAAGAACATCCAACTTGGATTCTCTCACAGATTCTGTACCTTCATGCATGTCAACCAAAGTGTCCCAAATCTCTTTTGCATTCTCAAGACGGCCGATTTTGTTGAATTCTTCGGGGCATAGGAAGTTGAAGGGAATGTCACATGCTTGAGCATTGAGTTGCAACATCTTCAATTCATCCACACTCGCTTCGGGATCCGGTTCCCTTCCATCCACAAAGATATCACCTTGCAATCCAACACGAACAACAGCCCAAACGACGGGGTTATGACCAAGAAAATGCATTTTCATTTTGTGCTTACAACTAGAAAAAATAGTGCCATCAAATTACGAACCTCTATGGTGATAATTTCCATCACTAGACGCCATACTCTCCTAGGTTATGAGACCAATGCAATGGAGACCAAAGCTCTCATATCACTAGTAGGATTAAAAGTAGTGCTAGAGGGGGGGGGTGATTAGACTACTTGACCAAATAAGAATCTACTTTTCCCAATTTTAAGTCTTGGAAGATTTTAGCATTCATAGTATGTCAAGTACACCCTACATATGCATGTCGACGAGTATTGCAGCAGAAAGTAATGACAAGCATGTAAGTAAAGGATGGGTAGGAAGATCAAACGCAATTGGTGCCACGATGATTTTTCCCGCGGTTCCGATAGGTGGTGCTATCGTACATCCATGTTTATGGAGTCTTCAACCCACAGAGGGTAATGGTCGCGAGAGTCCATAGAGGGCTCTACCCACGAAGGGTTCCATGAAGAAGCAACCTTGACTATACCATGATGGCCTACGTCTATGAAGGACTAGCCTAACTCGGGGTAGATCTTCACGAATTAGGCGATCTCCTTGCCCTAATAAACTTCTTGGTTCACTCCACAACATGAAGTAGGAGGCCCCCAAGAGACACCTAACCAATACAGGAGGCACCACCCTCGAAAAGGTAATAGGCTCGATAATGTCGATAAACTCCTTGCTCTTGTGATTCAAGATGATAGACTCCTCAACACAAAATCACTCTCTCGTAGATTTGGCTATGGTGAAAGAGGTTGATTGGGTGGAAAGCAACTTGGGGAGGTTAGATATCAAGATTCATATGGTAGGAATGGAATGGCATGATCTCAACACATGAGTAGGTGGCTCTCTCTCAGAAAATTTGTAGGTATGAGTGGGGAACTGTTCTGAGTGCTTCTCTTGCGAGTGAGTGGTGGTGGAGGGGTATATATGGGCATCTCCAAAAATCCAACCATTACAGCTAATAAGTCAGTCTCGGTGACACCGATGTGTAAATCTCGGTGGTACCGAGTGTTCGGGAACGTTGCATGGGAAAAAAATTCCTATGCACACGCAAGATCTATCCATGGTGATGGGCATCTACGAGAGGGGGAGTGGATCTACATACCCTTGTAGATCGCTAAGCGGGAAGCGTTAAGAAACGCGGTTGATGTAGTCAAACGTCTTCGCGATCCAAATCACCGAGCATCCAACGATCCCATCATGATCTGTCCCGCAATCCCATCACGAATCGTCTCACGATCTTGATCACGGTCCTTCCGATCTAGTGCCGAATGAACGGCACCTCCGCGTTCAGCAGGCGTACAGCTCGATGGCAATCTCCGCCTTCTTGATCTAGAAATAGAGAGCAGAGAGGTAGATGAGTTCTCCAGCAGCGCGACGGCGTTGCGGCGATGGTGGTGGAGCAATTCCAGCAGGGATTCGCCTAAGCACCGCTGAAACCAATCTAGAGGAGAAACTACGATCTAGACAAGAGCACAACACGTGGCTGTTTTTCTGTGTCTCGAAACCCTCAAAACCTCTAGTATATATAGGAGGAGGGAGGGAGGAGGCTTGGTGCACAAGGGTCCAGCCCTTGGCCTTGCGCAAGGAGGTGAGGAGGAGTCCTCCTCCAATCCTAGTAGGACTATGACTCCTCCTTCCCGCTTGGAAACTCTTTCCACCTTGACTTTTTTCCTTCTCCAGCCGCATGGTCCTCTTGTGGGACTTAGGAAATCCCACTAAGGGCTGGTATACGTATTCCCACAGCCCATGTAGCCTCTTGGGTCGAAATACCCCTCCCGATGGTCCCCCGGCACCCTCTCGGCACTCCCGGTATACTACCGATGAGCCCAAAACTTTTCCGGTGACCAAAACAGGACACCTATATGTCAATCTTTACCTTCAGACCATTCTGGAGATCCTCGTGATGTTCGGATCTCATCCGGGACTCCGAACAATGTTCGGTCACCACCATACATAACTCTATACTACTGAAACGTCACCGAACCTTAAGTGTGCAGACCCTGTGTGTTCGAGAACTATGTAGACATGACCGAGACACCTCTATGGTCAATAACCAATAGAGGGACATGGATTCCCATATTGGTTCCTACATATTCTACGAAGATCTTTATCGGTCGAACCTCTATGTCAAGGATTCAGTTAATCCCGTATGTTGTTCCCTTTGTTCTTCGGTATGTTACTTGCCCGAGATTCGATTGTCGGCATCTCCATACCTCGTTCAACCTCGTTACCGGCAAGTCTCTTTACTAGTTCCGTAATACAATATCCCTTGGCTAACACTTAGTCACATTGCTCGCAAGGCTTATTGTGATGTTGTATTACCGAGTGGGCCTTGAGATACCTCTCCGTCACACGGAGTAACAAATCACAGTCTTGATCCATGCCAACCCAACAGACACCCTTGGAGATACCTGTCGAGCACCTTTATAGTCACCCAGTTACGTTGCGACATTTGATACACACAAGGTACTCCTCCGGCGTCAATGAGTTGCATGATCTCATGGTCATAGGAACAGATACTTGACATGCAAAAAACTATAGCAATAAACTGACATGATCATATGCTACGTTTATAGTTTACGTCTTGTCCATTGCATCATTCTCCTAATGATGTGATCCCGTTATCAAATGACATCTCATGTCTATGGCCAGGAAACCTTGACCATCTTTGATCAACGAGCCAGTATACTAGAGGCATACTAGGGACATGGTGTTGTCTATGAATCCACACATGTATCTGAGTTTCCGATCAATACAATTCTAGCATGGATAATAAACAATTATCATGAACAAGGATATATGATAATAAATAATTTCTTATTGCCTCTAGGGCATATTTCCAATAGTCTCCCACTTGCACTAGAGTCAATAATTTAGTTCACATCACCATGTGATTCACATTGTTATGAATCTAACACCCAATGAGTTCTAGGGCTCGATCATGCTTTGCATGTGAGAGAGGTCTTTTAGTCAATGGGTCTACGACATTCAGATCCATGTGTACTTTGCAAATCTCTATGTCTTACTGTAGACACTTCTACCACACTCCACTTGGAGCTATTCCAAATGGCTGCTCCACTATACGTATCCAGATTTCTACTAAGAGTCATCCGGATTGGTGTTAAAGATTGCATCGACGTAACTCTTTACGATGAACTCTTTATCACCTCCATAATTGAGAAACGTTTCCTTAGTCTTTTAGTTACTAAGGATAATCTTGACCGTTGTCCAGTGATCCACTCCTAGATCACTCTTGTACCCCTTGATGGACTCATGGCAAGGCACACACACAGGTGCGGTACACAGCATGGCATACGATATAGAGCCTATGGCTAAAGCATAGGGGACGACCTTTGTCCTTTATCTTTCTTCTACCATGGTCGAGCTTTGAGTCTTACTCAACTTCACACCTTACAAATCAGGCAAGAACTCTTTCTCTGACTGATTCATTTTGAACTCTTTCAAAATCTTGTCAAGGTATGTACTCATTGAAAGTCTCATCAAGCATCTTGATCTATCTCTATAGATCTTGATGCTCAACAATTAGGTAGCTTTATCCATGTATTCCTTTGAAAAACTCTTTTCAAACAACCGTTTATGCTTTCCAGAAATTCTACATCATTTTCGATCAATAATATGTCAACCACATATGCTTATCAAAAATTCTATAGTGCTCCCACTCACTTTATTGTAAATACAAGTTTCTCATAAACTTTGTATAGACTCAAAAACTTTGATCACCTCATCAAAGCATATATTCCAACTCCGAGATGCTTGCTCGAGCCCATAGTAGGATTGCTGGAGCTCACACACCTTTTAGCATCCTTAGGACTGGCAAAACCTTCTGGTTGTATCACATACAACCTTTCCTCAAGTAAACCATTAAGGAAACGATGTTTTGACATCCATCTGCCATATTTCTTAATTGAAAAATGCAGCAACTACTAACATAATTCCAACAGACTTTAGCATTGCTACAAGTGAGAAAGTCTCATTGCAGTCAACTCCTTGAACTTGTTGGAAACTTCTTTGCGACAAGTCGAACTTTATAAACGGTAAAATTTACCATCAGCGTCTGTCTTCATCTTAAAGGTCCATTTGTACTCGACGACCTACCGTCCAATGAGCAAGTCTACCAAAGTCTATACTTGGTTTTCATCCATGGATCCTTTCTCGGATTTCATGGCCTCTAACCATTTGTCGGAATCCGGGCCCATCATCGCTTCTCCATAGCTCGTAGGTTCATCGTTGTTCAACAACATGACCTCCAAGACAGGGTTGTCATACCACTCAGGAGCAGTACGCGTCCTTGTTGACCTACGAGGTTCGATAGTAACTTTATCTGAAGCTTCATGATCATCATCATTTACTTCCTCTTCAACTAACATAGGTTCCACAGAAACATCTTTCTGTGCTGCGCTACTCTTTGGTTGAAAAGAAGGTTCAACAACCTCATCAAGTTCTATCTTCCTCCCACTCAATTCTTTCGAGAGAAACTTTTTCTCGAGAAAGGACCCAGTTTTAGCAACAAACACTTTGTACTCGGATCTGAGATAGAAGGTACACCCAACTGTTCTTAGGGTATCTTATGAAGATACATTTTTCCGCTTTGGGTTCGAGCTTATCAGACATAAGTGCCGCATTCCCAAACTCTAAGAAATGATAGCTTAGGCTTCTACCAAACCATATGGTGTCATTTCAATGGATTTAGATGGTGCCATATTTAAAGTGAATGTGGTTGTCTCTAATGCATAACCCCAAAATGATAGTGGCAAAATGCTAAGAGACATCATAATTCGCACCATATGCAATAGAGCACGACTACGACGTATGGACACACCATCACACTATGGTGTTCCAGGTGCCGTCAGTTGTGAAACAACTTTCACATTGTCTTAAGTTGTTTACCAAACTCATAACTCAGATATTCACCTCCACGATCATATCATAGACGTTTTATCTTCTCGTCACGATGATCTCAAACTTCACTCTGATTCCGCTTGAACTTTTCAAACGCTTCAGACTTGTGTTTCATTAAGTAAATAGACACTATATCTACTCAAATCATCAGTGAAGGTAAGAAATTAACGATATCCACTGCACGCTACAACACTCATTGGCCCGTATACATCAACGTGTATCATTTCCAATAAGTTACTAGCCCGCTCCATCATACTGAAAACGGGGTCTGTAGCCATCTTGACCAAGAGGCATGGTCCGCATGTCTCAACCGATTCGAAACCGAATGAGTCCAAAGATCCATCAACATGGAGTTTCTTCATGCGATTTATACCAATATGACATTTAGCGGCAGTGCCACAAGTATGTGGTACTATCATTATTAACTTTGTATCTTTTGGCATCAATGTTAATAACATGTGTATTAATAACATGTGCATGACCATTGAAGGTATTATTCATGTAAATAGAATAACCATTATTCTCTAACTTAAATGAATAAGCGTGTTGCGATAAACACAATCCAATCATGTTCATTCTTAACGCAAACACCAAATAACATTTATTTAGGTTTGTCACTAATCCCGAAGGTAGAAAGAGCGTGCGATGTTGATCACATCAACCTTGGAAACATTTCCAACATACATCGTCACCTCACACTTAGGTAGTCTCCTTTTATTCCATAGCTTTTATTTCGAGTTACTAACATTTAGCAACCGAACCGGTATCCTATTCCCAGGTGCTACTAGGAGTACTAGCAAGGTACACATCAATAACACGTATATCAAAATATACTTCTGTCGACATTGCCAGCCTTCTTATCTACCAAGTATCTAGGGTTGTTCCGCTTTAGCAACCGCTCTCCTCATAATAGAAGCACTTAGTCTCGGGTTTGGGTTCAACTTCGGGTTGCTTCACTGGAGCAGCAACTGACTTGCCATCCATGAAGTTTCCCTCCTTACCCTTTCCCTTTTCGAAACTAGTGGATTTACTAACCATCAACACTTGATGATCCTTCTTGATATCTACCTTTGCGGTGTCAAACATCGCGAACTACCTCAGACATCATCATTTCTATCCCTGGCATTTTATAGTTCATCACGAAGCTCTAGTAGCTTAGTGACAGTGACTTGGAGAACTATATCAATCACTATCTTATCTGGAAGATCAACTCCCACCCGATTCAAGCGACTGTAGTACCCAGACAATCTTAGCACATGCTCAACAATTGAGCTATTCTCCTTCATCTTGCAGGCAAAGAATCTTTGTTGGAGATCTCATATCTCACAACACGGGCACGAGCCTGAGATCCCAATTTCAGCTCTTAGAACATCTCATATGTTCTTTGACATTTCAGAATGTTTTGGAGCCTAAATTGTAAGCCGTAGTGCATGACACACTAACTATCAAGTAGTCATCAGAACATGCCTGTTAGATGTTCACAACATCTACACACGATGCTAGAGGGGGTGGTGCACCGAGCGGTGCATTAAGGACATAAGCCTTCTGTGCAGCAATGAGGACAATCCTCAGATCACAGACCCAGTCCGCAATATTGCTACCATCATATTTCAACTCTATTTCTCTAGAAACATATAAAAATTCAAGGGAGCTACAACATGAGCTAGTAATCTACAACATAATTTGCAAAGATACTACTGACTATGTTCATGATAATGAGTTCAATTAATCATATTACTTAAGAACTCCCACTCAAATTGACATCCCTCCGGTTATTCGAGTGATACATGATCCAAATTCACCAACTCAAGTCTGATCATCACGTGAGTTGAGGTTGTTTCAATGGTGAACAGCATCATGTTGATCATATCTACTATATGAATCATGTTCGACCTTTCGGTCTCTTGTGTTTTGAGGCCATGTCTATACATGCTAGGCTCGTCAAGTTTAACCCGAGTGTTTTGCATGTGCAACACTGGCTTGCACCCGTTGTATGTGAATGTAGAGTCTATCACACCCGATCATCACGTGGTGTCTCGACACGATGCACTTCCGCAACGGTGCACACTCGGGTACAACACAATTTATCTTGAAATTTAAGTGAGGGATCACCATATAATCCTACCGTCGTCCTAAGCAAAACAAGGTGCATAAAAGGATTAACATCACATGCAAATCATAAGTGACATGATATGGCCATGAACTTGTGCTTTTGATCTCCATCCTTAAAGCACCGGCATGATCTCCATCGTCACCGGCATGACACCATGATCTCCATCATCTTGATTTCCATCAATGTGTCACCATCAGGGTTGTCACTCCCACCATGCTTCTACTACTATTGCTACAGCTTAGCGATAAAGTAAAGCAATACATAGCGCTTAATGATTGACATGCAGGTCATACAATAATTAAAGACAACCCTATGTCTCCTTCCTGTTGCCGTACTCATCGACATGCATGTCGTGATATTCTATACAATACATGATCATCTCATACATCACATATATCTCATCTTGTAATTGGCCATATCACATCACAACATACCCTGCAAAAACAAGTTAGACGTCCTCTAATTGTTGTTGCAAGTTTTACGTGGCTGCTATGGGTATCTAGCAAGAACAATTCTCACCTACGCAAAACCACAGCGGTGATACATAAATTGCTTTTCAACCTTCTCAAGGACCGCCTTTGTCGAATCTGATCCAACTAAAGTAGGAGAAACAGACACCCGCCAGCCATCTTTGTGCAACGAAGTTACACGTTAGTTGATGGAACCGGTCTCTCGTAAGCGTACGAGTAAGGTTGGTCCGGGCCGCTTGATCCCACAATACCGCTGAACCAAAACACGACCAAGGGAGGAAGCAATCTAAGCATCAACACCGACAAACTCTTTGTGTTCTACTCGAGATCTCATATACACATAGACCTAGCTCATGATGCCACTGTTGGGGAACGTTGCATGGAAAAAAAATTCCTACGCACATGCAAGATCTATCCATGGTGATGAGCATCTACGAGAGGGAGAGTGGATCTACAAACCCTTGTAGATTGTGAAGTGGGAAGCGTTAAGAAACGTGGTTGATGTAGTCGAACGTCTTCGCGATCCAAATCGCCGAGCGTCCCGCGAGCCCATCACGATCTGTCCCGCAATCCCATCACGAACCGTCTCACGATATTGATCACTATCCTTCCGATCTAGTGCTGAATGGACGACACCTCCACGTTCAGCACGCGTACAGCTCGATGACGATCTCCGGCTTGTTGATCCAGCAAAAGGGAGTGCAGAGGTAGATGAGTTCTCCGGCAGTGCGACGGCATTGCGGCGATGGTGGTGGAGCTATTCCAGCAGGGCTTCGCCTAAGCACCGCTGAAACAAATCTAGAGGAGAAACTACGATCTAGAGAAGAGGGCAACACGTGGCTGTTTTTCTGTGTCTCAAAACCCTCAATACCTATAGGAGGAGGGAGGGAGGAGGCTTGGCACACAAGGGGCCCGCCCTTGGCCTTGTGCAACGAGGAGAGGAGTCCTCCTCCAATCCTAGTAGGACTAGGACTCCTCCTTCCCACTTGGAAACTCTTTCCACCTTGCCTTTTTTCCTTCTCCTTCCACTCTAGCCGCATGGGACTCTTGTGGTACTTAGGCCAGACTACTAAGGGCTGGTACACCTCTTCACACAACCCATGTAGCCTCTTGAGTCGAAATACCCCTCCCGATGGTCCCCTGGCACCCTCCCGGCACTCCCGGTACACTACCGATGATCCTAAAACTTTTCCGGTGACCAAAACAAGACTTCCAATATATCAATCTTTACCTCTGGACCATTCAGGAACTCCTCGTGATGTTTGGGATCTCATCCGGGACTCCGAACAACCTTCGGTCACCACCATACATAACTCTATACTACTGAAACGTCACCGAACCTTAACTGTGCAGACCCTGCAGATTCGAGAACTATGTAGACATGACCAATACACCTCTACGGTCAATAACTAATAGCGGGACCTGGATTTCCATATTGGTTCCTACATATTCTACGAAGATATTTATCGGTCGAACCCCTATGGCAAGGATTCAGTTAATCCCGTATGCTGTTCCCTTTGTTCTTCGGTATGTTACTTTCCCAAGATTCGATCGTCGGCATCTCCATACCTAGTTCAACCTCGTTACCGACAAGTCTCTTTACTCGTTCCATAATACAAGATCCCGTGGCTAACACTTAGTCACATTCCTTGCGAGGCTTATTGTGATGTTGTATTACCGAGTGGGCCCTGAGATACCTCTTCGTCACATGGAGTAACAAATCCCAGTCTTCATCCATGCCAACCCAACAGACACCCTCGGAGATACCTGTAGAACACCTTTATAGTCACCCATTTACGTTGCGACGTTTGATACACACAAGGTACTCCTCCGGTGTCAGTGAGTTGCATGATCTCGTGTTCAGAGGAACAGATACTTGACATGTAGAAAACTGTAGGAATAAACTAACACGATCATATGCTACGTTTACAGTTTAGGTCTTGTCCATCACATCATTCTCCTAATGATGTGATCCCATTACCAAATGAAATCTCATGTCTATTGTCAGGAAACCTTGACCATCTTCGATCAACAAGCCAGTCTACTAGAGGCATACTAGGGACATGGTGTTGTCTATGTATCCACACATGTATCTGAGTTTCCGATCAATAAAATTCTAGCATGGATAATAAATGATTATCATGAACAAGGAAATATGATAATAACTAATTTATTATTGCCTCTAGGGCATGTTTCCAACACCGAGTTGCCTCAAAGGTAGCAACTTTTGAATCTTGGTGAGACTGATAGATACAAATCGGTTGCACCCATAAGGTGACCAACGGTCAGATTGCCAAACTCGGTGTCGCCGATTCACAAAACTCGGTCGGACTGATTTTTTGAACTTGCGTAACAGGAAGTTGGCAACCCAAAGTCAGTGGCACTGAAATGGAATCGGTTGCACCGAAATGCTAGGGTTTGGCTGAGTCTGTCTGAGGCTAGGAATCGGTGGCACCGAGTGGAAAGTGTTGGTCGCACCAATTTTGAATATTTGGCTTTGGACAGACTTTTGTGGAAAAGCTAGTGGGTGTATGTGGTGACTATCACTTTTGCACGTATGAGCATTTTGTTCACCAACAAAACCTTACCCCCTTTTAATAGTATTGGCTTTCCTATGGACTCAAAGTGATTTCTCACAAAAGGTAAAATGTAGACTCCTTTGCTTGAAGATTTGCCAATCTACTTCCTTGCATCTTGGGGTATTCCACAATCCTTTTTGCCAACCCATCATTGAACTTTTCCTGAAACATGCTTAGTGGAAACATTAGTTCAGTGACATATATGTTGTTATTAATTACCAAAACCACCAAGGGAGCAAATGTGCTTTCAATGGTAAGTTCTGCAATTAAGTACACACCACAACACTAGCACCTAGTCTATTAATAGTAACTATTGCTTATAGAAAGTCAATAGCATTAGCTTATATAAGCTTTATAGGAGTGTATTAACAATATAAGATAACAAAGTTAAATAGACCAATGGAAAGTGAAATACCACAATATCTTACCTAACGCACTTAAATAATATAACAACAACTACTAGATTTTTAACATGAAATAAAAGAATATATAAACCCTAAATATAACTCATAGTAAGCTACTAGTAGAAATTATTGTCGGATCCATGTCTAAGTATGTCCAAGAATAGTTATATCTTACTACCATTACTTGACAACGACCAGCAATACCTAGGAATGAATATAAAGGCTAACCAAAGAACATTTTCAGTTAAGTTCAGACTTAACACGACAATTTAGAGCTCTAGTTAAATCAAATTAACATATAAGATCATCAAGACCACTTAGTATATTATCCTAAACAACATACATAACCCATTTATGATGTCTAGGATGGATTTGATCATAAACAGTAGAGTTCAGAAAAATTCAAAGTTAGAGAGTAGCATGAGCAAACCAAATCAAGCTACTATCACACCTATTAAACCTAAACCAATCATATCAAGCACTATAACACCCAAGTAGCTCGACTAATTCATCACATAGGAGGTCGACATCTGAACAGTGGAGAATGAGCCCTAGGTTAGAGCTAGAGGAATAAGAAATCTCACCAAAGGGAGTTGGAGCTGTAGTAGAACCCAACCACTCCATGGCGGAGTTGATGTCCATCACCACCATCTAGGTAGTGTAGAAAAGCGCCAGAGGCCGCCGTAGCACCGGCATGACGACCAGAGCATGCACACGGGCATGGTAACACCGTTCCAAGGGCATCACCACATGAAGATGCCACCTAGGGGCACCATTACAGCAAAGTGAGCCGCTAGTGATGCCATGAGAAATTAAACGATGTCAGAACGCGCCAATGAACCAACCATTGAAACCATAGACACCAAAACTCAAAGGATCGATGCGGAGAGGAGGCAATCGAAGAAACTATGTGGTCATATACATATATATAGAGCGAAGCAAGAGGAGCAACTGGATCGCCAACATGACGGTGGATACCACCGGAGCTTGTCAAATTTGATTGGTGAAGCCGCTAGGGAAAACAAGATCGCGGGAGCGAGAGAGACAAAGAGAGCTCGGAGGAGATAAAGAAATGAGAGAGAGAGGGTCGAGGGGTTCAACCTCGATTCCGGTGAGCTAGTGGGCCAAATGAGCTAGACCAGCCCAATAACCCATTTAACCAGAAAATAATGATTAATAATAAAATATCTAAATTAGGTAATTACTAAGTATACCTAGGAAAGTCTAGAAATTATATAAAAATGTTCCACTTAACCATAATAATATTTTTAATTTAGGAGGACCAACGCATAATTTTTAAACTTAAGGAAATAATTAATGACATATTTAACCCTCTAAAAATCAATGCAAAATTCCCATTAATTCCCAAAATAATGGATTTACCCTACTAAAAATAGCTGCACAATTTATGAGAAATCACAAACTAATTCGCTCTAGGAAAAAAGTTAACAATAATCTGTATTTAATAAAATCCTTTACCTAATTAGTAAAAGTATAATAGAAGGGTTAGAGGGGGAGAAAATCCATGTCATCCTACGCATAATAACATCTTGTAGAGTTTTTTTGCAACATTAGTCCTTACCGGACTGTATGTCATTTTGAGAAGCCAAGGCAACCGCGAATCTCAAAGTCTCGAGTTATACTACCTATCAATCACCACACAATTTCATACCTTGAATGTGCATTTTTATGTTTTCGTAAAAGTATCTTTACAAAATTCCTGACTTATTGTATATATGCATTGATTTAAATAAATTTACATTTAGTACTATTAAAGTAAGGTGGGTGATGGAACTTAGGATGGTAACACATTGATAGAGTTCCATTACACCGGGCTTAATAACCGAAATGGGCGTACATACTAGCACCATAGAGATAGCGTTAACCATGGAGTCTGGAATGGTACGGGCGAGTAAACAACTCTTCTTAATGCCGATTTGCCCTCACATAGGTTATTGCCACGGGGCCTAATCTTTGATCCAGTCGAGGGAGCCATATAACCCCTCGGAAATGGAGGTTGTTAAGAACCTTTTGGTAGGGGTTCCTTAATCTTCTATTGCTGCAGTGACGTAAGCTCATCGGTCACACGGGCCATAGAATCCTTACCCGTCATTGTTTTTGGGCAACAGAGGGAATATCTCTCGAACCAGGGGCAGGGGCATTGGTAAACATGGAAGGGTGAAAGACTCACATCTTAGACCCAACCATGCATCATGGATGTGCAAGGTTATTGACTAGGGAAAAGGGCTAAGTTAATCACTCGTGCGTAAAGTAATGCACCTCTGTAGAGTGTAATGACTATGTCTTGTCACTCCCTGATCTCGGAGTTTATAGCAACCAGTGAAGTCTGATGACCAGTGAAGTTTGATGGCCAAATGTTTTAATTAAAAATTGATGCTGCAAAATATTTTGCAAAATCATTTTTGAGACCTATCTGGAATCTGTAGTAGCTATAGTGCATTTCCACCCACAACATCTATGAACTTGTTGAGTACATCATGTACTCATCCCTTGTATTCAAACCCCTCTTCAGACTCTGAATATCTAGAGATGATGTCGGATGATCCTAATATTGTCAAGGAGTACTTCTATGAGGAACCTAACCTTTTTGGAGGAGTCGTCTACGTCATCGCCTATGGAGCCGACAACAGCGGAGAAGACTCAAAGAAGTAGGAGTAGTGTAGGAGTAGCAGTACAAGCCCGACTAGTCATGTAGGATATGATCTAAACTAAATAAGTGATCGCATAATCAATAATGGTACCCCGCATTTTGGTACAATAGTTTGAACCGTATGAATACTGGATCTTCGTTTAAATAAACGTATGTGATATAATGGTGGTTTGGAGCCGCTAGGTTTCTGTTGTACACTATGAGGGATATCACTAGTAGAATGTCTGTCTGTAGTCCCGGTCGGGATGACCTTTAGTACCGGTTCCCCAACCAGTACAAAAGGGTCGGGACTAAAGGTCCAGACCTTTAGTACCGGTTGGCCCATGGACTGGTACTAAAGGCCCACCACGTGGCTGCCTACGTGGGATGGTGGTGGAGGACCTTTAGTACCGGTTGGTGATACCAACTGGTACTAAGTGTTATGTTTTTTTAGCTTTTAGGTTTTAATTTTCCTCTCTATTTTTTATGTTTTCCATTCATTTCAAATTTATTTTATGATGCTACATACTGTAAACAGTACACGAGTTGATGCATATATATATATGTAATATAATATACAATATCTTGAATACACAGTATATATACAAATGGAATTACACATCCATGCATATATATTCTGGACTTATAAATTAAGGCCCAAAACCCGGCCGAGACTAGCTAGCTAGTGCTCCGGATGAAATCTCAGTTTTCTACTATTGATTTGCTGGCATTATTGAGGCGGCGATAAGGAATATTGCTCTTCGTTTACATCAATGACATGTCGAAGAAGAAATGCCGCAAATTCCTCTTAAAGTGATACAAAGCGTTTCTGTGGTGAGAGCTTCGACATCATCTGCCAAACCTCGTGTTGTCTTTCACGTGCTCTTCTGCGACGTATACGGCA
This sequence comes from Hordeum marinum, assembly GCA_022496015.1. NCBI lineage: Eukaryota > Viridiplantae > Streptophyta > Magnoliopsida > Poales > Poaceae > Hordeum > Hordeum marinum. The sequence continues at coordinate 405,007,067 of CM039676.1, read as the reverse complement.
TTCGGTCTGGATGTGAATGTTCTCGCAGAGGAAGTATCCACATAAATTTGTCCCCTGTGGCTGCTTCGCGCACTTTGCAAAAGAATAGAATTCAATCAGATCATTAATAATCAAGCATGATAATGGTATTGAAACTATAATTAAAGAGATGCGCGGACCTAGTAATACTACTTAATTACCTGCATCTTTTTCCACTTCAGCTTCGGTTTCCATTGATGACCGTGATGGTATTTTTCTATGATATTTTTCCAAACACTACGCGGCAAAGAAAAAGAACGAAAGAGTTATTATAATTACTTTTGATATCAAGAAATAATGAAAGAAAGCAAGGTCGATAAAGATTGAAATTACCATTCTATCATAAAATACAAGTCCACATATGATTGTTCTAGTGTATCTAGTGAGTCGTACACTTGAACAAGTCCATCCGCGAGGATAATATTTAGGAGGATATAGTGGTCTCTGCGCAGAAGTTTATATAATTAAGCAGGCATGCATATAACTCATCAACTACACTTGATAGCGAGCTAGTAAGTAAAAATAGAATTTGTAGTATACAAGAGAGTAAACACTCACCCCATGTTGTAAGGAAATATTATAGTATATTTGGTATTCATTGCCTCTAGATATTTTTCCAAGAGCTCTTTTGTGTCCTTGGCAAAATATTTTACCACATGACCGTTAACGGTATTTGGGTTAATGAACCCAATGTCATCGATTCCCTCTTGTTTCAATTCCCACATCTTAAATCTGCATAATAGCATAGAAAAGAACATATATAGTGAGGATAACCCAATGAACGATATCTGAGCTAGAGACTTAAATTATTAAAGATATAAATCACTTACAGAAAATAGCAATTGATGAGAGTATTGTCGATAGAGTCCATGTGGTATAACTGGAAAAGTTCTGAGAATTCAAGACATATTTCACATCCATTGACGTAATGCTCTTTTCTTACTTTGACCATGACCGCCGTCTCCCCTTGCTTTGCTTTACGCAGGTACCAATCATGCAACTGTCGCATCGCAGTTGGTAGTTCCTGGTGTGACAAGTGGTTTTCCAATGGCATATTTCATTGCGTACTCAGCTTCACCGTACCCGCGGATTTCCTCGGTGCCAAGGATTTGGCCAAGAGTGAGACCTGAAGCCTATAGTTCTTCAAGGTCGATTGGGTTGCCAGCAACGTCGATTTGTTGGATCGATTGCTTGCTTGGATTGGTACTCACCTTGAACAGAGAGATCGATTGCTTGGATTGTTCTCCGAGCTGGGGAACTGTTTTCCCGCTAGTAGTACCACCTGTCGTTGATGTCGTACTTCCCGACTTCTTCCTTGGGCTGGGCCGACTTCTCTGCTCACTTCCCTTCTGAATCTGTCGCTCATAGTCTATCGGCATAAGCTCCACATATGCCAGGGGTCGATCAATAAAGTGTTCCCTAAAGTGCTCTTTGACTTCCTTGGGTATTACCTCCTTTGGCGATAGGGGCTTCTTCGCAGAAAAAAGCCTTTCAGTTGGCGATCGCTTTCAATTTTGTTTTCCTCTCGTGTCATGTCGTAAGGCAGCTTCTTTTTGGCCGGAGGATCAGGTTTCTTCTTTGCTTTCTTTCGAAGAGGATTGCTGATGGCCTTCCTCTTTTGGGAGCCCTGCTGGCGGGACCGCTGCCGGGGTAGAGTCGGCTCACGTGGCAGAGATCGATATCGACTATGGACTCTTGTCGTGCTCCGTCCCGAGGTTGGGTGGACTCGCGTTGGGATCCCTATCGAAGTGGGACGCCTCTCGAGGTGGGGAGGACTGCTGGCGTTGCGATGCCTCTAGCTGGGCTCCCTCGCGCTGGACATCGATACTCGGAGGAGCCGGTGGCCTTAGCGCCGAGTGTGGAAAGACGATGCAGTCCTTACTCCATAGAATGAGACCACGGCTGGCTTCTGCCAGTGTGGACTCCCCCTCACCTCCAGGGATGTCAAGCTGTAATTCATCATATCCTGGCTCTATTGCGTCCACCGCGACACGAGCATACCCAGCTGGAACCGGATTGAAATGCTAGAGAACATCAGGTGTATTTGGTAAAGCATAGCCCATCACGACCCGCACGGGTATGTTCTTCATTTTCTGGATTAGCTCACAAGATGTCTTCTCGGTGATATCATCCACGGGGGTGTGACCCAGCGGTGCCCCCGTGGAACCCATGCTGCTTTTTGGCAGTGTAGATGGGACAGGTTCCGATGCCTCCTTCCGCAGAGTTGCCCTTTGTTGGGTCAGTACCTGTATCTGCAGCTGCTGCTCATACTTCTGTTCCAACTTTGACAGTCAGTCTGCTTCCACCGTCTTTTTTCTCGAACGGCTTTTATAACTGTCCTTCCATCCCGCAAACCCCTCATACCACGGAACAACGCCCACGCCTCGTGTTCATCCTCCGTGTTCGGGATTCCGGAGGGCGCGTGTAAGCTCGTCGTTCCCTCTATCGGGGTGAACCATCCTTCTTGGGCAGCTTTTATTTCTTCAATCAACTCATCTGATGCATGCTTCAGACTGGCCAGTGCAATAATCTTCCCTGTTGCTGGGTCCAACTTTCCCCCATGCGCAAAAAACCAATTCCTGCACCTCTGGGCCAATGGAAGGTTACTGGAGTGATCCCTTCAGCATGCATCTTATTCTCTAATGCATCCCACATAGGAATGGCTGACTTGTATCCACCTGTCCCTAGTTTATGGTGATACTTTTTTTCTCCACATTTATCTTATTCGTTGCCGACTTCTCCATAGCAGCTTCCGATGTCTTGTACTCGATAAATGCATCCCAGTGATTCCTTACCTTCTTGTATATTCCTGTGAATTCGGGCGCCTTCTTGCCTCTAGCGTTGTACTCGGTCCATAATCTTTTTTTCCAAGTCTGGAACGCACCGGCCATCTTATGGAGAGCAAACTCCTTGACTTTGTCCCTTTGGCGCTTCGAGAGAGAATCTGGTAGGATGAAATGCTCCATGAGCTCTCGCCAAAGGGTATCTTTAATTCTTTTATCGACATAATTCACTCCTGGTTTTGGTTGGTTTGGCTGAATCCATTCTTGCATTGTGATTGGGACTCCGTCCCTAACAACCACTCCGCATTGACGCACAAATGTCTTGACATTGGCTTCAGGGTGAGTCGGTTCGCCATCATGTTTGAGAGCATCAAGCTTGAGCTTTACGTTGCCGTCCAATATTTTGGCACCGCCTCGTACCTTTCTACTAGATTGGCTCGATCAGGAGGGCCGATAATTAAAAGAAGAAAGATTTGTTAATATATATATATATATATATATACAAATCAATTAATACACATGTAATGATCTCCAGAGGCTAGTATGTATATACCTCGGTGGACATTGTTAGTTGTTCTGGATTTTGGAACATAAGTTGTTCTTCCTCGGCCTCACATCCATCACCGTGATCGTTCAGATATTGTGAGCCTTCATCATCATGTGATTCACCCAGAAGGTCCGCTGGGTTTTCGGAGGAGCGTATCATGTCGAAGATGTCCTCTTCATGAGCTCTACCACAATTGTCCATAGCTTAATAACTAATCCATAATAATATAGATTAAACAAATTAGTATTCACATTAGCATGCATTCAAGAAGCAAAATAACCGATAGTTACTTAATAATGCATCATCGAATACATATATAGTAGTTCTTAAAAAAGATCTCATCATAATCTCGGATAATAGTTAATACATCGGCTAATCCATCGATCTAGCTAATACATCATAATAATACATATATAGTAGTTAATATATCGATCTAGATAGAACCCTAGCGCCCGACGGATATCGGGGCGGGCGATGGACACCCAAAGAGAAGGAACTGTCATAGGAGCATAGGTCCAGTGAGATCCCCGAAGAATCTGCCAGGTATTGTCGGACCTGGCCTCCAAAGCTGCCATGTAGCAACGGACGTGCTTGTTCTCCTTGCTGACATGGTATTGTACCACCTCCACAGGGGAATCAAGCCTCCGAATCATCCGTGGCCCATGCGGCCGCCACCACAGAACCTCTAGGTCGACGACAGGCTGGTTCCTCACCAAGCTGTGTCACCCGGAAGGTAGCACCTCCCAGTACTAGCCCGGCGGAGCCCAGTCCCGGACAGGGCCCCTCGGCTCAAGCAACACACCTCCTCCACCGACTCGACGACGAGGATGCGGGATCGACATCATCGATGTCGAGAAGAAACACTTAATTATGAAAACAAATTAAATAACACTTAGCATCTAACAAATTAAATAACACTTAGCAAAATTAGTGGATTAGGGGGGCGGCACCACTTGTTAGTGGATTAGGGGGGCGGCACCACTTGTCATTGACATCTAACAAAACACTTAGCAAAATAGCACTTAACATCTAACAAAACACTTAATCATTTTAATTAATCAGTGGATTATGGGGGCGATCCCACTTGTCATTGACTAGGGCCTACCCAGTCAGCACAGTTGACTGGGTCAACTGGTCAACTAGGGCCCGTGGGCCCACTTGCCAGCTACCCTCGGGGTGGGGCTGGCCGTCCACGTCAGTAGGTCGCGTCAGAGTTGCTCCGGCGAGCCGCAAACCCTGGGGGTGGGGCTGGCCTGCCACGTCAGTAGGCCGTGCCGGAGTTGCTCCGGCGAGCCGCAAACCTTGGGGTGGGGGTGGCCGACCATGTTAGTAGGCCGCACCAGAGTTGCTCCGGCGAGCCGCAAACCCTGGGGGTGGGACTGGCCAGCCACGTGAGTAGGCCATGCCAGGGCGACGCGCTATGGGGGCCGGTGAGCTCCGGCGAGCGTGCGGGGGTCAGGGTGGCGGGCAAGGGGGGAGAGGCTCACCGAGGGGCGGCGGGCGGCGGCACGGCGGCTCGCGGCGTCGAGGCGGCAGGCTTGGGGCGGTGGGGTGGCGGGCGGCGGGCGGCGTCGGGGCAGCGGGCGTCGGGGAGGGGCGGTCGGGGCGGCGGGCTCGGGGCGGCGCGCGGCGTCGGGGTGGCAGGCTCGTGGCGGTGCGCGGCATCGGGGCGGCGAGCGGCAGCGATGGCGGATTTCGGCAGCCTGGCGGCGCAAATCGAGCTTCTCCCTGTGCGTGGCTCGCACCGGGACGATGGAGATACTATTTATACCTGGAGGACCTTTAGTACCGGTGTGTGGCTCGCACCGGTACTAAAGACCCTTTAGTACCGGTGCAAGCCACACACCGGTACTAAAGGTCCTCCCCAAAAAATGCGTGGGGCAGTGGACCTTTAGTACCGATGCATGGCTCGCATCGGTACTAAAGGTTTTTCTAATTCATTATTTCTTTATTATTTTCAGAAAAAACCCTAAACTTTAGAAAATCATAGAAAAAAATCTATGACTCCAACGTAAATAAATAATATATGAAAAAATATCAGAAAAATATAAAGAATCTGTTTATGGCATTTCCATGCACGTTTGAACAACTTAAACTGATGTATAAGACAATTTGATTGAATGGCATTTGAAATGTCATATCCGGAGTTTGAAAAGCAGTACAAATGAACTCTGAAAAGGTTGTAACTTGGCATGACATCATAATTTCACCCACATCGCAACTTCTAAAGATTTGAGAGGGTTACGGAAAAAACTGGATGCACTTTGTGTACAAACTAAACAATCTTTTTCGAAGTATGAGGGTTTCGGACGAAAACACATCTATTAAAAAGGGATTTCATTTTTAATAACTTATTTTAACTCTATACTTTTTGTGTGTTCAATATGCACCATTCAAAGTCACATCATCAATTTTCAAACCTTTCTGACTTCATTTGATATTTTTCATGCATTTAATGATTTATTTTGAGCTAAATGACCCTGAAATTGAAAAGCACTACAAATGAACTGTGAAAAGGTTGAAACTTGGCATGACAACATAATTTCACCCACATAGCAACTTCTAAAGAGTTGAGAGGGTTATGACAAAAACTGGATGCACTTCGTGTACAAACTGGACAATCTCTTTCGAAGAATGAGGGTTTCGGACGAAAACGCATCTATTACAAAGGGATTTCATTTCTAATAACTTATTTTAACTCCATACATTTTGTGTGTTCAATATACACCATTCAAAGGCACATCATCAATTTTCAGCCCTTTCTGACTTCATTTTATATTTTTCATGCATTTAATGATTTATTTTGAGCTAAATGACCCTGAAATTGAAAAGCACTACAAATGAACTATGAAAAGGTTGAAACTTGGCATGACATCATAATTTCATCTACATAGCAACTTCTACAGAGTTGAGAGGGTTACATAAAAAATTGGATGCACTTCATGTACAAACGGGACAATCTCTTTCGAAGTATGAGGGTTTCGGACGAAAAGGCATCTATTACAAAGGGATTTCATTTTTAATAACTTATTTTAACTCCATAGTTTTTGTGTGTTCAATATGCACTATTCAAAGGCATGTCATCAATTTTCAACCCTTTGTGACTTCATTTGATATTTTTCATGCATTTAATGATTTATTTTGAGTTAAAAGACCCTGAAATTGAAAAGCAGTACAAACGAACTCTGAAAAGTTTGTAACTTGGCATGACATCATAATTTCACCCACATAGCAACTTCTAAAGAGTTGAGGGGGTTACGGCAAAAACTGGATACACTTCGTATACAAACTGGACAATCTCTTTCGAAGTATGAGGTTTTCGGACAAGAACGCATCTATTACAAAGGGATTTCATTTTTAATAACTTATTTTAACTCCATAATTTTTGTGTGTTCAATATGCACCATTCAAAGGCACATCATCAATTTTCAACCCTTTCTGACTTCATTTGATATTTTTCATGCATTTAATGATTTATTTTGAGCTAAATGACCCTAAAATTGAAAAGCAGTACAAATGAACTCTGAAAAGGTTGAAACTTGGCATGACATCATAATTTCACCCACATAGAAACTTCTAAAGAGTTGAGAGGGTTACGTAAAAAACTGGATGCACTTCGTGTACAAACTGTTATAAACATACCATGTTAGAAAATGCATGCATGTCCTTCACATAGAAAGTGATGACGGTGAAGCCGGTCACATCCTAGAGTGGGATCTCGCAGTGTAAGACATTTTCTGCATGTTTGTCCCTTGCTTATGATTGTGTCGTAACCATGGAGAATATTCATCATTTAACAGGATGCTTGGGTCAGTCTTCACTCTGAAGGGAGGGATTTCATGAAACTTTTCATAATCTTCTGATATGTCTGTCTTGTCCTCCACTCCCACAATGTTTCTTTTCCCTGAAAGAACTATGTGGCTCTTTGGCTCAGACAACCTTCTTTGCTTCGTACATGATTTCAGGCAATTCGTTATCCTTTGGAAGCATCTTCTTTATCATTCTCAGCAATTCTTGAAATCCCTTGTCAGTTACACCATACTTCGCCTTCCATTGCAGCAATTCCAGCGTGGTACCCAGCTTTTTCTGGTCATCTTCATAATTTGGATACAAGAATTTCTTGTGATCTTCTAACATGCGCTTCAACTTCAACCTCTCCTTGTCACTTTCTCAGTTTCTCTTTGCATCAGCAATGACCCGACCAAAATCATTAGCAGGATCATCTGATGCCTCTTCTTCAGCTTCCCCCATTGATGCCTCTTCTTCAGCTTCCCCCATTGTTTTATCGGTGAAAGGATAGTTGTCATCCTCCTCTTCTTCTTCATTGTCTTCCATTATAACCCCTCTTTCTCCGTGCTTGGTCCAACAGCTATAGCCGAACATGAAACCGGACTTCGGCAGGTGGTAGTGAAGGGTTTTTGAGGTAGAGTAATTCCTATCATTCTTATAGTCACGACATGGACAACACATGAAACCATTCTGCTTGTTTGCCTCAGCCACACGAATAAAATCATGCAGGCCATTAAGGAACCCTGGACTTAGTCGGTCATCGTACATCCATTGTCGGCTCATGTTCACTACACAACATCGAAGTGACCAAATTAATACAACTTTATCATCACATTACAACCAAAGTAGAGCTAGCAGTGACCAAATGTTATTACTGCAAAAAATAGATACTTATAGTTCATACATACATCTCATAGAACAACATACAACTATCATAATCGCAACTAAGGTAACAATTGAGCCAACGGCATAATGATACCAAGCCTCTTTATCAATGGCATATTTTCTAATCTTTCTAAGCTTCAAGCACATTCCGGCCATCTTGGTCTTGTGATCATCGACGATATCGGCAACATGCAACTCCAATACCATCTTCTTATCTTCAGTTCTTTTCATTTTTTCTTTCAAATGATCAATTTCTTTTTCAGCTTGTGTTAACTTCTCGAGCAGAATTGCATAGTCAGTTGGAATTTCTGGTTCAACTACTTCCTATACATAAAAACATCTACGTCAATTTGGTGGCATAATTAATTGTCATAGACATTAGATGATGTGTGAAATAGTTATAAAAGATAACGACATACCACATTTGAATCATAGACTAGACGAGGCCGGATACCATAACCATGACACTATAGAATAACTAACAATAATACAAGTAAGTAAATCATACACGCAACTATCTAAATCATACAAGTAAAAAATTTTAACAAAAAGTTTTTAAGAAGAACAAGAGGCTCACCAAGGTGGCCGGTGCCGCGACGAGACGGTGCGGACGATCGACGGTGGTTAGGACGGGGATGGGAAGGCACCAAATAAACCACACCTACACATATGCAACCTAACAAGTTAATTTGAGCTCAAATTGCATATAAATCAAATAAACTCCCACATAATGATCACTCCCCCAAAACCTAGCTAAAACCCACAAATCACATATCTTTGAGCATACCACAAGCTAAACTAGCAATGAGAGATGAAGGGGCAAAGTTGCTAACCTTTGTGAACACGTCGATAGATGGGCTGCCTTCAAATGTTGATAAATCCTTGGTAAAATGGAGGATGAGCTTCGAGCAAGAAGAATAATAGGGGAGAAAACAGAGAAATGAGAGCCCCTTCGATCGGCTAAGGACGAAGCATATATATATATATATAATATATATATATATAATATATATATATAATATATATATATATATAGGAAGTCTTTAGTACTGGTTGGTGTCACCAACTGGTACTAAAGGGCAACCTTTAGTACCAGTTCGTGCCACCAACTGGTACTAAAGAGGCACGCGGGGCCCAAGTCTGACCAAAAGCCTGCCACGCCCCCTTTAGTACCGGTTCGTGACACGAACCGGTACTAAAGATCCCTTACAAGCCGGTACTAAAGGTCGCCCTGCTCCTAGCCGTTGGAGCCGGCACGAACCGGGACTAATAGCCTCTTTAGAACCGGCTCGTAACCAAATCGGGACTAATGCTTGGGACGAAAGGTCTGTTTTCTACTAGTGTATAAGGTTCACAAGACAGTGCCTTATGTATGTTATATCAACGACATGCATACGGCATCATGGAGGGGTATGCTGGGTTGCTAGTGGTTGACCATGCAGATGATTATGGTGGCGAACAGAGCAGCACGACACTTGGTGGAACAGAATAGCGCCACCCAGCACATGTGTGGAATCATCATCTCCTCCTAGTCCTCCTCGGACAACGATACTATGGCGAAGATGCTCCGCCTGCGCCAATGCCTATGTGGAGACAACCGCCTCTCCCGAGACCCCAAGGGGAAGCGTTCGGCGAGGAAGTGCCGAAATCCATCCACTTTTCAATTAGTTTAAATTTTTATCTATCGTTAGTTAAGTGTTGAACTCCGGTTGTCCTTTTTGGGTCGAATTGTAGTAAGTTTTAATCATCTATTTTTGTCAGATTCATATGTTCTATATTATCTATCAGTGTTCGGTTGCTATGATCATAGATGATCTACGTAGTTTAGTATATACTCCGTTCCATAATGTAATGCATATTTGTTTGGAAAGTCAAACCTCGCGAACTTTGATCAAGTTTATGGAGAAAAATATTTACATATAGAATAGCAAACACATATCATTAGATTCATCATAAGATGTAGTTTTATATTTAATACATTTAGTATTGTACATATAAACAGTTTTTTCTGTAAACTTGTTAAATAAATTGCATTGTTTTTTTTACCTGCTGTATATGTACAAAAAGCCTCTGAATGCGGTTAACCAATGCCGATCTTAGGGATCAAAGAAAAGTTTAGAAGAAACTATTTATCCAGGTTTGAAAATTTGTAGCCTTTGCTGGTTTAGCTCTTTTCAGCGCCCTAGTAAGCCCCTCTTTCATGTAATATCTCCAACCTTTAATGTGAGCCACTGCTTGTTGGAAGATTTTTTCATTACGCACACACCAAATGTTCCAGCAACTTGCTAGGATGATGTCGAGAGCCAGGTCCGATGGGAGGATTTGCATTGTAAGGACAATTTCATCAAAACATGAAGCAAGGATAATTTCGTCCCAAGTAAGTGCAAATGGGCAGTCCCAAAACAAGTGCATGGTCGTCTCTTCTATTTGATCACTGCAGAGCACACAGAGGTAGTATTCCGTATACATATTTTTTCTATTTCAACAAATTCCTTGAATTAACTCTTTCATGAAGTAACAACCAGAAAAAGATTTTGTGTCTGAGCATGGTCGAGGTCTTCCATAGAGAGTTAAAGAAAGGGTGGCATTTTGTGGGTCCAATTATAATTTTGTACATCTTCAGTGAGGAGCAAGCATCAGATTCCCATCAATATTTCTATTTATCCAGTTGATCTCTGCTTTTAAAAAATCAATACGCATTACACTTTAGAATGAAAGAAGTAGTTTACATGAAGCCGGACAAATAGAAGGTGTGGTTGTGGAGTGAGAAAATGTTGTCGGCCCAATCACCTCGCGCGGATGTGACAAGACACGTCCGTGGGTGTATAGGAGCCCAAATTTAGCAACCAAGGATGTGTTGGAAATATGAGCAATTTACCGAAAGATTTAAATAAAATAAGCAGCTGATAAAACAAGATTATAGTAAAAGAGGCAACACTAGTCATGCGACTTAGAGGAGAATATGCCATAATAAGAGGAACGAAATTTATCAGGGAAACTAAAGTATTGTAGGTGAATATTATGTGAACATGTGAACTATACCGAAACATAGATAGAAAAGAAACTAGACCAAGTAATTCTAGCAGAACCTTGAACATGGAAAACATGAATACGTACTGAGCGGTGGCAGCAGCTGGGTTGGCCTTGATGTCATCACCGGCCATGTCATCGAAGAGGTCCTTGACGTCGGGGAAGAAGTCGTCGTTTGGGAAGTGATCGTCGATATCCATGGCGTCCGTGATGAAGAAGCCAGTAGTCATGCCGAGCGCTCCCCAAAAACCTTATCATCCTTCTCCCATACATGACTCAAAATGGTGGGGTTTCGAAGGTCTACTGTCCCGACCTGCGGTGCACGCCGCAAGCCGGGATGAGGAAGAACCTAGTAGCAGCTCAGGGTTTGGAACTTGAGGGCGTGAGGAAGAAGAAGTTCTAATGTGTGTCTCTGGAGAGGAGCGACCTCCCTTTTATAGGCACAGTAGAAGGAGGCGAACAGGTAGCGACGGGAGGTGAAGCAAAAGAGGGAGATGAAACGAAAAGGCAGCAGCCAAGGGTGCAGCGTCGTATTCAATCTCCACTACAGCTAAGCCTTTCAACTCGTGAGTGACCTTTCGTATACCAGTCGTGCGTGAAAAAAAATTAGACATCGGCTCGGCTCATTCCCGCAACCCGTGGCGCATCGTGATGAGGCGTGGCGAGGCGAGCGACGGAGGAGGAGCGCGCGTGTATGTACCTCTTGTTCTCATGCTCATACATGTGGAGAAACATCCTCCCTTATAAGGAGGTCCAACTCCTACTAAACTAGCAATGTGAGACTAAACTTTTGTCCCACCTCTTGCCTTGCACGAATGGGCTTAGTGGGCCTCTAGGATTTATTAGGAATTCTGAAAATTGTTATTGGGCTGGCCCATTTTTAGAGCAAATTCCAGCAATCCCCCACCAGATCCAAGAAGCACACAATTTTTTTCCTTTGGTTCCAAAACACTGTTTATATACCGATACTGTAGTGGAGACTGTTAAGTTAAACTTCCACCTAGAACTCTATGCTACACTAGTAAGCAATTTGAACAGTGGACTATGCCTTGAACTGTAAGTTTTCTGCGAATCTAGCTTCACACAAAGCCTTGACCAATACTAGGCTGCCGTGGGACTTCCCCGCGGGTGGAGCTTATGCGTCATACTCCAATACCTTTCATGAGTTTACTAGAGAGCACCCTACTCTCATAGATTGCGGCGTTAACAATCAGACTCATATAGGTGTGTTCTTCAAAAGATGTTCTGTAGGACAACATCTCTGCTTAAATAAGCCACTTAGAACACATGATTTATATCAACCTGCCATGCAGATTAGGAAAGTATTGCATCTTCATGGAGTGGTATTATTAGTAGTAAGGATATTTTCCTCTCAGTTGACCAACAACTTGTCTTCCACATCTAATTCACAGGATCTCCGATCACATAGAATAGGTTAGCACTGTGAACAACTCATGTTGTGGGTCTCATACCCATCTCCTTTGATGCATTATCTATCACATTACGTGATAGACCCTTGGTAAAAGGATCTGCCAGATTTTTAGATGTGTGGATATAATCCAATGCAATAACTCCGGAGTTTCTCATTTTCCTAACAGATTTTAACCTTCTCTGAACATGTCTTGATGACCTCATGTTATCCTTTGAACTAGTCACTTTTGCAATCACAGTTTGATTGTCGCAGTTCATAAGAATACCCGATATAGGTTTCTCCACAACCGGTAAGTCATTCAAGAGCTGACGGAGCCAATCTGCTTCGACCGTAGCTGTATCTAGTGCTGTGAGTTCTGCTTCCATTGTTGACCTCGTTAAGATGGTCTACTTGCAAGACTTCCAAGAAACAGCGCCACCACCATGAGTGAATACATATCCGCTCGTGGCCTTTATCTCGTCAGCATTAGAGGTCCAGTTTGAGTCACTATACCTTTCAATCACCTTTGGGTACCCAGTGTAGTGAATTCCATAGCTCGTAGTGCCCTTCAAATCCCGCATAACTCTTTCTAGAGCTTTCCAATGATCATCTCCCGGTTTTGAGACAAACCGACTCAGTTTGCTAACAGCAAAAGAGATGCCAGGTCTCGTGGCACTCGCTAAATACATAAGTGAGACAATAATTTGAGAGTATTTCAATTGATCTCTAGCAATTCTTTGATTCTTTTGAAGTAACACGCTAGCATCATAAGGTGTCGAAGAGGGCTTGCAGTCACTATAACCAAAGCGACTCAAGATCTTTTCCACATAGTGAGATTGAAGCAATGTAATCCCACCATCATCATCTCTCACCAGCTTGATATTTAAAATAACATTAGCTACTCCTAAATCCTTCATCTCGAAATAATGAGATAGGAAATTCTTGACCTCCTCAATGACATTCAAATTTATTCCAAAAATCAGTATGTCATCAACATATAGGCAAGGGATAACTCCCTCGCCCCCACCATGGTGATAGTACATACATTTGTCAACTTCGTTTACAACAAAGCCTACAGTTGTTAAAGTTCTTTCAAACTTCTCATGCCACAGCTTAGGTGCTTGTTTGAGTCCATACAAAGACTTCAACAATCTGCACACTTTTCCTTCCTGGCCATCCACTATAAACCCATCACGTTGTTCCATGTAAATTTCCTCATCGAACTCTCCATTCAAGAAAGCTGTCTTAACATCCATTTGATGAACGAGAAGACCATGTGAGGCAGCTAGTGAAAGTGACACTCGAATAGTGGTCAGTCGAGCCACAGGTGAATAAGTATCAAAGAAGTCTTCGCCTTCCTTTTGGGTATAACCCTTGGCCACAAGTCGTGCCTTATACTTCTCAATAGTACCATCAGGCCTAAGCTTTTTCTTGAATACCCATTTGCACCCTATAGGTTTGCACCCATAAGGTCGATGTGTTATCTCCCAAGTTTCATTTGCCAAGATGGAATCCATCTCACTACAGACCGCTTCCTTCGAGTAGTCAGCGTCTTCAGATGCATAGGCCTCTGAAATAGAACCGGGAGTGTCGTCTATGAGATACACAAGAAAATCATCACCAAAGGACTTTGCAGTCCTCTGTCTCTTGCTCCTTTTAGGAGTCTCATCATTGTCCTCCACAGGATCTTCAAGACGTTGTGTAGAAATGATAGGTTCAGAAATTTCAACTACATCTTGACTCGATGAACTAGGCAACTCTTGATTTGATGAGCTACCCATATCCTTCATGGGAAAGATATCTTCAAACAAAGTCGCATAATTCGACTCCATGATTGTACCAACGCGCATGTCCGATACCTCAGATTGTACATCAAGAATCAATAACCAATGCTATGAAAAGCATAGCCCAAGAAAACACAATCTACAGTTTTTAGTCCAAGCTTTCGCTTCTTTGAAATTGGTATATTCACTTTTGCCAAGCAGCCCCAAGTACGTAGGTAAGAGAGTTTTAACCTTTTCTTCTCTCATTCCTCAAATAGAGTTATCTCTTTGTTCTTTGTGGGAACTCGGTTTAGGACATGACATGCAGTCAATATCGCCTCCCCCCACCATGCCTTAGAGAGACCCTATGTATCTAACATGGCGTTAACCAAATCAGTTAGAGTACGGTTCTTTCTTTTGGCTACTCCATTTGACTGAGGTGAATAGGGAGGCGTCCTCTCATGGATTATTCCGTGTTCCGCACAAAACGAATCAAATTCGTTGGAAAAATACTCTCCACCACGATTGGACCTAAGCCTCTTGATTTTACGATCAAGTTGATTTTCCATTTCAGCTTTATAGTTCTTGAAAAAATTCAAAGCCTCATCTTTTGATTTCAAAAGATACATATGGCAATATCTAGTGGAGTCATCAATTAACGTCATGAAATATTTCTTTCCACCTTTTGTCAAAACACCATTCATTTAACAAAGATCTGAATGTATGAGTTCTAGTGACGCAAGATTTCTTGTTTCCGCAGTTGTATGAGATTTACGAGGTTGCTTAGCTTGCACACAAACTTGACACTTAGATCCCTTGACAATAGTGATGTTGGGGATTAAGTTCAACTTGGCTAGCCGCGTCATACAACCGAAATTAACATGACAGAGACGTGAATGCCAGACATTTGATTCACTATTGTTGCAGACATGATGAACAACTTTATGACAAACATCTGACAGAGATAGTCTGAACAAGCCTCCTGACTCATAACCTTTGCCAAAAAAAGTTTCATACTTGGATACTACAAATTTATTGGACTCAAAGACAAGCTTGTAGCCATCTGTACACAGAAGAGATCCGCTAACAAGATTTTTATTGACGGAGGGGACATAATGCACGTTCTTTAGCCGCACGATCTTCCCCGAAGTAAACTTCAGATCAACCGTGCCAACACCATGAACAGAAGCACTTGAACCGTTGCCCATCAACACAGAAGTAGTTCCTGTGGCCTGATTAGAAGAAAACATGGAAATATCATAGCATACATGCACATTAGCACCCGTGGCAATCAACCAATCAGGAGAAAGACATACTGAGAGAATAGTGGAAAGTATGTCGTACCCAACATTCTTCATCTCAGCCTCACCAATGACAACATTTGCGATCTTGTCGCCTTTCCCATGTTAACGCTTGTCATAACGGTTAGGACAGCTAGGGGCCCAATGATCAGGATCTCCGCAGACATGACACACACCTTTCTTCTTGTTAGTCTTCTTCTTGAAGTTGGTGTGTTGCGAAGCCTTGTTCTTTCCATCAAACTTTCCCTTGCCATCAAACTTGCCCTTGTTCTTGAAATTGTGGGGCTGGAAGTTTTTCTTCTGTACCAAATTGGCACTAGAACCTTCCTCAATACCTCGAGCACGTATATCTTTTGCTCTCGCCTTTTCTTCCACATCAAGAGTACCAATGAGATCCAGAACGGAAAACTCTTGTCTCTTATGCTTCAGAGAGGTAGCAAAGTTCCTCCACGAGGGAGGGAGCTTAGTAATGATACCTCCGGCAACAAACTTGTCCAGTAACATACAATTGAAGTGCTCAATTTCTCTAGCAAATGACTGTATCTCGTGAGCTTGCTCAATCACGGAGCGCTCTTCAGTCATCATGTAGTCATAGAATTGTTCCATGATATACAGCTCAGTGCCGGCATCGGAGACCCCAAACTTGGCCTCGAGTGCATCCCACATATCTTTTCCATTGTCAATTGACGCATAAGCATCAACTATGTTCTCACCAAGAACACTCAAAAGAGCAGCCTTAAACAAGGTGTCCTTTTTCTAAAAAACTTGTTCCTCTTGAGGATTAAGATCTCCTTCAGGTTTGCCAAGAGTGGCCTCATAGCAGCTCATGGTTTGAAACCATAGGGCAACCCTCACACACCACCTCTTATAATGCACACCCTCAAACATAGGAGGCCTCATGGAAGCAGCAAAACCACTCGGGGTAAATTGCCTAAAATAAGGTTTTTGGATTGTTGGAAATATGAGCAATTTATCGAAAGATTTAAATAAAATAAGCAGCTGATAAAACAAGATTATAGTAAAAGAGGCAACACTAGTCATGCGACTTAAAGGAGAATATGCCACAATAAGAGGAACGAAATTTATCAGGAAAACTAAAGTATAATAGGTGAATATTATGTGAACATGTGAACTCTACCGAAACACAGGTAGAAAAGAAACTACACCAAGTAATTTTAGCAAAACCTCGAACTGGAAAACATGAATACGTACTGAGCGGTGACAACAGCTGGGTTGGCGTTGACGTCATCACCGGCCATGTCGTTGAAGAGGTCATTGACGCCGGGGAAGAAGTCGTCGTTTGGGAAATGATCGTCGGTATCCGTGGCGTAGTCGCGCCGGGCGCTCCCCAAAAACCTTATCAGGCTCATTCCCGCAACCCAACCCGCGACGCGGCGCATAGTGACAAGGCATGGCGGGCGGCGAAGGAGCGCACGTATATGTACCTCTTGTTCTCATACTCATACATGTGGAGAAACATCCTTCCTTATAAAGAGGTCCAACTCCTACTAAAATAGCAATGTGAGACTAAACTTTTGTCCCACCTCTTGCCTTGCACGAATGGGCTTAATGGGCCTCTACGATTTATTAGAAATTCTGAAAATTGTTATTGGGCTGGTTTATTTTTAGAGCAAATTCCAGCAGGATGTTGATGCTCTTAAGGCCTAACACGTCAGAGTAGGCGTGGGAAACAATATTTTCGCTACCTGAAGTTCAAAAATGCAAATGGAAATTTCGGAAAACAGTTTTCTCCCCAACATGAATGAATCTGACCAAATATCTAGGGATATTATATTTATGTGCAATTGCTAAGACGGGTAACTAATCTGAATCATGCATGCTCTGTGCATATTTGGACATTCTTGGAGCTGTTCACATGGGTTACGTTTGGCTAAATGGACTTGTACCATTGGTAGATATAGACCACAGACAAACGACAAGAGATATCAGGAAAGCACATTGCGCTTCAACCGAGAAGAACGATGCCAAACTGGCAAGCTGCAGTAAAGAAAAACACAGTAAAACTACTCACGGGAGAGAGAGAGAGAGAGATGGAAGCTCCATCTCACTCCCTAGTGGTTACTTGTCGAGTAGTACGTGTCAACTGCCAATGATTCTTTTGTGCACGCCATTTTTTCGCTTCTTTGTGTGTACTGAGCAGATGCCTGCAGGCTGCAGTTTTCCTGTGAGGCCCACCTTTCATAGCTCATGTCTTTGAAACACAGCCTTAATTAGCCAAATTGTGACTAGCTATGCACAGTGATCACATAAACAGGGTGACATTTGACAGGTCTTCCTGTGTAGCTACCTGTAGCTAAGCTCTGGATCGACCTGCCTGCTTCACAGACTTGCATGCACCTGTCGTCTCTCTCTCTTCACGTGGACTTTGAGAGAGCCAGCTTGTTCTGTAGCGTTTACCCCACGTACCTTTTTCTGTGGCTACATTTGTATACGTCAATCCACCCCTATATGTGTGGTGCCTCAACCAGACCGGATCTCACACACACACAGTGAGAGCAGCAGTGCAAGCATTGTTTGTTTGCAATGCAAGGTCAAGCAGAGGCCAACCAAGATCGAGGGAATAATTAGCTGTGCATTCTACGTACAACCGTAGCTAGAGCTAGCAGTAGGAGTAGCAGTAGCAGTAGCAGCAGCTGCTCGTCGATGAACCACTGGGGATGCGTGCTTTGGATCATCTGCTTGTATCTTCCTCTCCTGTCGTGTGCTTCCTGTCTGGTCTCGCCTGAGACCTACATACACGACTACCCACTGATCCCTCTAGCCTGACTGACTGATCATAAGCTGAGGATGTACTAGAGCAAATACAATAGAACGAGGGGCTGTAAGACTTAAAATAATATATTTATGATGAGTTGGAAGAAAAAAAAGACGAGAGAGAAGAAGCGGACTATAAATTAACAGCCGGCTGTAACACGCGCTTCCAGACTCGTAAGAGAGAATGGTGGGCCTTATATCAATAAAGTAGTACTTATTTACATCTACCTATTATACTTGTTGACTATAAACTTGGCTATAGATGACGTGTCAACGTCGTATAGACGACAGCTGGCTATATTATTAACCTTGTTTTTAACAGTAACAGCAGCTAGTTAATGCTCGTGTGCTTGCTTGCTGATTAGCCCACTCCTTTCAGCTTTGAAAGCAGCGCCACCCAGAGAAGAAACCAACATGAAATATAAAGCCGGCGCTGACATGGATATTATTGTATATTCTGATGATCATCATCCAGACATTAGTGACAGGCATGCATGCATGCATGTATCAAGCAGGCAGTAAAACCCCAAATGGTCACAGATTAAGTTCCGGTCTGGTCACATAAGTTCCAAAGAGACCGGCCGACCAAATGTACATCACATACATATACATGCATGAAACATGGCAAAATTAAACTGATATTCTGGTCTAGCTAGTTTGCCAAAGAGAACACATCCACTAATAATTAATTAACAGACGAAAGAGTACCCAATGAACTAATTTATTAACCTTTGTTCTTCTAAAATGCAATAATGCGCATGCTCTCTTCATTCTTCCATCGCCAAGCATGCACCTTACCTTGAGAGCTTCCATGCACTATCTTGTTCTTTTCCTTGCCGATAGATCCATCCTCTGTATGTTGCTACTTCAGCTCGGCAGGGTCCAGCGAGCCCATGTGGAGCCCGGCGCCGCCGCTGTGCCGCCGGGGCGGGCCCATGCCGGCTTGCACCACGCCGCCAGGGCCGACGCCGAGGAAGTCCCGAGTGCTCAGCTTGCCGTCGTCCACAGGGAAGCCCCCACCGCTGCCGAACGGCCCGGCCCGACCGCCGGTTGTAGCACTGGCGCCGCTCCCGCTGCCCAGAGAGTTCATGATGAGGTCATGGAACGACTGCCTCTCGCTCGCCGCTGCTTCCGCGGCCGACGACCCGCCTTCCCCACTACCGCCCCTCATACCCGGGCCACGGAGCAGCCCGGCGCTGCCGGCACCAGCATTATGGCTGCTCGTCGTCGCGCCCATCTGCGCCGCTTTCTGCAGCAGCGCTGTCGCGGACATCTGCGGGAGCCCGCCGCCCGACTCAGACGAGCTGTACAGAGAAGGGAAGCCCCCGCCACCGCCTCCCAGGACGCTGCCGGACGCGACCATGCCGCCATTCTCTCCATTTCCATTGCTGTTGTTTCCATTTCCGGCGCTGCCGTTGTACTGGTTCTGGAAGACCAGGCGCGAGTTCTGCCCACCCCCGTTACCATTGCCTGAGAAGAAGCCAAGGTTCAGGAGGTTGTTATTACCGTTGCTGCCGCCGCTTCCCTGGTGCTGGTCCGGAAGTTGCATAAGGCCATGGAAGGCGGCGGGAGACTTTCCCTGGAGGAGAGAGCCCTGGTTGCCATGGGAACGGTGGACGTCATCGTCGGCAAAGTCCTGGGCGGCGCCGCCGCCCATATAGAAAGGGGAGGAGGTGGCGGCCTGGGAACGGAACATGGAGGCCCCCGAGGAGGATGGCATGAGGTGCTCGAACTGACCGGCGTTACCGCCACCGCCACCAAGGTTGAGGACGTCGATGGCCGAAGCTGAAGAGTGGTGTCCGGATTGGTCTGGGTAGCCGCCGGGCATCTGGGCCGCCATGCCGGAGAGATTACCGAGGCCCATGTTGCCAGGTCCGCCGTACATGCCGGCGCCGATAGGCGGCAGCCGTGCGCTCTCCTGGGCCAGCGCGTCACAGAAGGCGCGGTGGGTGATGAAGCTGTCCCTCCTGCATGCGTACATGGAAAAAATGTCAAAAACCTTTCATGCCCAGTGCGCATGAGTGCAAGTCACATTGTAATTGTCACCCTATAAAAGGTCACATTATAATTGTCTGATCTAATAGTTTAGAATCAAACATGCATGCACCCTAGTCAAATTAAATTGAGGCGAAAGTTCGACCTACAAATAAAACTCAGCAACAAAAATGAAGTATCAAACCTGATACATACATGCATGAACAGTCACGTTCACATATGGCCGCAGGGGAGTATATGGAATTAATCGGCTAATCAGGTGATGAACTGAATTTGCCATTTAATTGCTAATCATTGGCTAACTACACAAACAATCGGACCAATGACACATGCAATATACTTCGTCTTCTCTTCAAAAAAATGTAATTCATCTTCTCTAAGAGAACGCCAAATCCCCCAATCCTAGTTGATTTGGATGCGGGGCGGCTGTGGAAGAGCTCGTGGGCTGATAATTTAGGTACTCTTGTACATGTTAATCGGGAATCTACCGATTAACAACACTGTCAATGCCACCATTGTGAAAGAAATCATGCCATCAAAAGATCAAATGCACATCCTATTAACACTATGGCTTAACAAACTACTGAACACCAGATATACATAACACATACCATTGAGATAAAAAAACCAAAAAATTATCTTGTAGCAATATACCAATGGTCTCTATTGATCCACTTAATTATGTGCCCGTTATGTGACGCACCCATATTTTTGTAGTAAATAAAGAACTACCAAAACAACCCCCACACCTTTCTCTAAAATCAATACATATAAAAACATTGAAATAGATCAACATTTAAGTTCCATTTTTTAAATTTGTGAAATTTTAGTGGGTAGTAAAATATGTTTGGACCTCAAAATTTTGGATTTGATTAAAACTAAAATAAAATGATATTTGAATGCGGTCAAACTTCAGTGAGTATTGACAAAACAATCCAAATGATTAATCCGTGCTACAAAATCTCTCTCTCTCTCTCTCTGACACAATATATCACAAAACTATATAAATTTTCCTTCTATATAACTACTCATAAAATCTGCTTACTAGACGGGGTGGAATGTGGAAATCGTCAAATTTTGGTTTTCCAACTTGTTTGCATATAACAAAGGAGTTGGTGTAAATGTGCCGATTTATTACGACAATTGGGTAGCTTGCAATCCTTTATTGGGTGCATCGATGATAGATTGTCGTTTCTTTCGTTATTTGAGGGAATGCTCGCTGGCAGAATTCCGATCCGATTCGATAGTGCCTATTAATTTATAGATGGCACAATTCATTATTAATTAAGCAAAAAAACTAAGATGAAAGCATGATAAGATCAGCAAAATGAGGTAAAACTAGCCAAAGGTGCGTGACCAATATGCATCGCCCTAACTATAGTAATTCAAAAAATTAACCCGTGCTACCAAATCCCTTTCTCTCTTTCCAACACAATATTTTACAAAACTTTATAGATTTTCCTTATATTTAGCTACTCATAAGTCTTCTTACTAGAGGGGGTGAGGTGTGGAAATCATCAAATTTTGATTTTCCTACTTGTTTACATATTACGTCGGAGTTGCTGTAAATGTGCCGATTTATTACGCCAGTTGGGTAGCTTGCAATTCTTTACTGGGTGCATCGATGATAGATTGTCGTTTCTTTCGTTATTTGAGGGGATGCTAGGTGGCAATTAATTTTGACCGATGAATTTTAGAAATATTCCGATCCGATTCGACGGAGCAGGTTAAGCTTTATATATAGATGAGACAATGCCTTATTAGTTAAGGAAAAAAACTAAGCTGAAAGCACGACAAGATCATCAAAATAAGGTAAACTAGAGAAAGGTGCGTGACAAATATGCATCACCCTAACTATAGTAATATGTTACATGTAAGACAACACCGTCATGTACTCTCTCCGTTTTTAAATATAAGTCATTTTAAAGATTTTAATATAGACTGCATAAAAAGTAAAATAAGTGAATCAAACTCCAAAATATGTCTATATACCAATACATAATCCAATCCGTACAGATGAAATCTGTTAAATGCCTTATATTTAGAAACCGGAGGGAGTACATGGCATGGCATGCTAGAAATTGGAGGGAGTACATGACATGGCATGCATCAAGTAAAAGCCGCAGCAGCCGGCTTTGTGGCTAATCCATCCATCGGATGGTGCTGATTGCAAGCTAGCCAGGGCAAGAGCAGGCTTTGGCATGGCCAGCGGCAGCGGCAGTAGTACTTGCCACTCTGCCAGTTGCCATGCATCACATGAGAAGGCAAGGAAGGCTGCGTGCTGCGCCATGGCTGAGGCTGGACCCCCTCTGGTTGGTTAGATGTTGCAAGCAGCAGGAGGAGAGGAGGAGATGGGCCGGAGTGCAGGCAGCATGTATGTCATCACGTGAACATACAGGTGGGATCCATGTCAGGTCGATGCAGATGAGAGAGAGGGCAGGAAGAGTGCGGATTCCGAGGTGTAAAAAGGCGGGACTGCCGCCAGATGACCGTGTCAGGTCAGGATGCGTGTGTGTGCGCGCTGCATATCTCCAGTCCCCTCCCGACAAGAACGATTCACGTGGGAGCAGAGCAGAGCCCGCTGCAGGTCGACCGCTAGCTCTAGCTGGGACACCCTCCATCCATCCCCTTCCATTCTCTCTCTCTCTCTCTGCAGGGAATCCAATTCCAATCCAACCAAGCCAAAAGTTGCGCGCACACACATACTCCTACACGAGAGCCCATGTACCTAGGCACGTAGTATCACCCAGCAGTAACAGCCCTAACCCTAGGCTGCAGCCAGCAAGCATCCCATCCATCCATCCATCCATCCATCACCACCCGTCGAATCAAATCTCGTCGTCAAAGTTTCATCATGACCCAATCATTCACCCGGCCATATCCAAATCGAACAGCAAACGATACTCTACATAAACTCAAAGGCAGTACTAACTGAATGAACTGAAGAAAAAAAACATGTTCGATCGATGCAATGGATCAATGGCCTGCGTGCATGGTACCTGGAGAAGAGGGTGCCGCAGTCGCAGCGGTACTCGCGGGTGCCGCAGGTCTTGGAGTGGGCCTTCCAGTCGGACTGCACGGCGTAGCGCTTGGCGCACTTGTCGCACTTCCACTTCTTCTCGCCGTGCTTGCGGCAGTAGTGCTTCTTGATGCCGGTGAGGTCGCCCAGGGCGCGCGCCGGGTCGTGGTGCACGCACGTCGGCTCCGGGCACAGGTACACCCGCCGCCGCGTCTCCTTGGGGTTCTTCTGCTTCAGCTTCCATGGCAGGTTGTGGCCGCGCCGGTGCAGCTGCAGGTTCTGCTCCCGCTGGAACCCCTTGCCGCACACCTCGCACACGAACCGGTTCGTCGCCATGAGCGACCGCGGCGACAGCGCGATCACCTCCGCGTCAGGATCTGCATGCAGAGAGACAGATCGTCAATGAATCATCACGTGCTACTAAAATTAAGACCGGCTATTTAAAGAGTAGAGGGAGGGATTAATTACTTGGGTTGCCTGGTTGGTTGCGCTTCTTCTTGGGCGCCGGCGCGGCGGCGGGAGCGGGGGGCTGCTGCGCGGGCATCAGCGGCTGCATCTGCGTGTCGGAGAGGCCGAAGAAGGGAGCGGAGGACGCGGCGGCCATCGATGGATCGGAACGAAACAAGATTAGCTAACAGCTTCCTCCAATTGCTTGTTTGTCGTCGTCGGGTTCGCGCCACCACACACCGACCAGTCCAAGCGTGTCGAACCCAGTCTAGAGAGCACAAGGCGACGACGACGACATGGCGTGTACGTACGTACCTTGCTTGCTTCCGGCGTCTTGCGGACGGATCTAAGAGACAAACGAAAGAGAGGATGGATGGATCAGAATTCAGAATAGATAGCCGCGCCGCCGCGCATGTACGTGAGAAAGACATAAATATGACCAAGATCCAGCGAGCAGGCAGCAGCAACCATGTATGTAGAGGACAAACCAGGGCATACACACCATACCATACCCCTTGCGAGCAAGAGAACAAAGCAAGGGAGATGACAAATCCACAGGTAGCTATAAGCCACCCACGCAACACACAATACACGCACACACGCAAGGAAGGAAGGAGGGAAGAAATCGACAGACGGAGGACGAGGAGGGGCACGCACCGCGCCAAGCTAGGAGAAGAGTCCGGCGAGAAGATTGCTCAAACGCACACCCACACCAACACACACACGAGAGAGAGAGGGAGAGAGAGGGAGAGACGGGTTGGGGAAAGGCGAGGCGAGGGGAGGTTCGTTGGGGAGTGGAGGAAAAGGAACCAGCCCAAGCCCTCAAAACAACAGGAGCAAGGCACCAAACGGCGGACAGCAAACGGCCGGGGACGACGATAAGGATACATATACATATAAAAAAAAACGGTGCGTGATTCCGATGGAGAATTTGGGAGAGCGGTCGGCGAACCCTACCCGCTTGTTGCTTTCCCCTCCGGCCGCTTCTCCTCGCCTTGGAGCCTAGGGGGGGATATGATATCTGCTCTCTTCCGGCCCGGGAGTGGTTGCAGATGCAATGGCTTGTAGCTGAGGGCCAAATATATCGCCGCGACGAGGGAGGGAGGGAGGATGGGGGGGGGGGGGGGGGGGGGCAGGGGTCGCGAGGTCCACGCGCCGGCGGGGCCCACGGGTCGCGTGCACGGTCGCCCTTGTGCCCGCGGGTTGATTCTGTACCCTGTGCACGTCGACGGGAACGTGTGCGCTTATCGGGGCCGTCGGTCGGGACGATCCGACGGCCGGCGGAGCGGTGTTTGGGTTGAGCGAGCGAGTGAGCTGGCGTGTGGGGGACTGGTTCTGGCCGGGTCACGCCGGACGTCCGTGCGCCCGCGCGCGCCTGCACGGCGTTGTCCCGGCCGTGCGCGCGGCGCGTGCGAGTACATGCATGCAAGCATGCGAGTGGAGTGGACGGTGGGTGGCAAGCAGCTAGCTGGCTGCCGCTACGCTTCTACTGCTGGGTGTGCACGCACGCACGCCAAGTACGGACAAACATGTGGGTGTGATCGATGGTGTGCCGGAGAAGCCAAACTGACCCACCGGCGATTGCTGGTGGGTGCTTAGATGGAAGTCCGATCCTCCTGGCGCCGGCCGGCGAGCAGCTCGCCTGGATAGACATCGGCGCAGAAGAAGAGGGAGGGCGTCGCATCCTAACATCATTGCTTATAAAAAATGTTTATTAATCGAAATACGCTTTCGTCCTACTTTATAGATAAAATCAACATCCATACAACATTTCAGGTGCACCGAAGCAACAAAAACGGCTGGAACATCAGCACAAACACGCCTAAAAAAGACATACAAGAAATAAGGTAAAAAGGTCATCAAGTGGCTGCAGACTCATGAACCAAGGATCGTTGGCGAGCGACAGCAAGAAGGGCATCCATCATAAGTCCTAGAAGTCCGTGATCACACTGTGTATACTACAGGTGCTTAATGCTGCAAGAAAGTAAGAAATTTGAAGAACGAGCCAGTGACACATTGAAGGAAGACCTTCTTAATAGCCGATTTATTATAAGCCGCTGAGAGCGTCCAAGGCAACACCGCAAACAAAAACCGCTACCATCCAGTCTGGTTGGCCCAAGTTTCAAGGAACCCAACCAGCTACAAGGCCTCCCAGTCAGGCCCTAGAGCGCACGGACAAATCTCCAAAGAGCTCGCGTCGCTATGCAAGAAAAAAGGATGTGGGGACCCGTCTCTGGATATCGCAGAGGGGACATAAGCCATTGCCAGGGTCGTGTCTGTTAAGCACTTCCATCCTAGATGGGAGCCGGTCCCTTAGCAATTGCCACACAAAAATCTGGATTTTCAAAGGCATCGACGCTTTCCAAAGGGGGGCATCCAAGGAATACACAACCTATGGTACAGAGCATGGGACACCGAGCCAACAGCGAAAACACGCGAAGGTGAGAAACTCCCAGATAAGGTGTTCGGATAGACCGTGAGCACTAGCGGGAGGGCAAGCGGCAAACTAGCCCACTCAACTGTCTTCGCCTACCCAAATGATCATCGAAACAAGATGTTCCAATGGCCATTCTAGACAGTTGAAAGCATATTTGCTCCTTTGGTGGTTTTAGTAATTAATAACAACATATATGTCATTGAACTAATGTTTCCAGTAAGCATATTTCAGGAAAAGTTCAATGATGGGTTGGCTAAAGGATTGTGGAATACCCCAAGATGCAAGGAAAAGGTTTGACAAAGCTTCAAGCAAGAGGACTCTACATTTTACTTTGTGAGAAATCACTTTGAGTCCATAGGAAAGCCAATACTATCAAAAGGGGTAAGGTATTGTTGGTGAACAAAATGCCCATACATGCACAAGTGATAGCCACAAAAAAACACCCACAAGCTCTTCCACAAAAGTCTGTCCAAAGCCAAACACTTAAAATTGGTGCAACCAGCACTTCCCACTCGGTGCCACTGATTCCCAAACTCAGACAGACTCAAGCCAAACCCTAACCCATCGGTGCAACCGATTCTGCTTCGGTACCACCGAGTTTGGGTTGCCAACATTCTGTTACCCAATTTCACAAAATCGGTCCGACCGAGTTTGTGGAATCGGCATCACCGAGTTTGGCAATCTAACCGTTGGTCACCTAATCGGCGCAACCGAGTTTTATGTATCGGTCTCACCGAGATTCAAAAGTTGCTACCTCTAAGGCAACTCGGTACCAACGAGATTAACACATCGGTGTCACCGAGTTGGACTTATTAGGTGTAACGGTTGGATTTTTGGAGATGCCTATATATACCTCTTCACCACCACTCACTCGCAAGAGAAGCACTCAGAACAGATCCCCACTCATACCAACTAATTTTCTGAGAGAGAGCCACCTACTCTTGTGTTGAGATCATGCCATTTCATTCCAACCATATGAATCTTGATCTCTAGCCTCCCGAAGTTGCTTTCCACCCAATCAATCTCTTCCACCATAGCCAATCTGTGAGAGAGTGATTGTGTGTTGAGGAGACTATCATCTTGAAGCACAGGGGCAATGAGTTCATCGACATTATCGAGCCTATTACCTTTTGGAGGGTGGTGCCTCCTAGATTGGTTAGGTGTCGCTTGGGAGCCTCCTACATCGTGTTGTGGAGTGAACTAAGAAGTTTGTAAGGGCAAGGAGAGATCACCTACTTCGTGAAGATCTACCCGAGTTAGGCTAGTCCTCCGTGGATGTAGGTCATCATGGTATATTCAAGGTTGCTTCTTCGTGGAACCCTCCGTGGGTGGAGCCCTCCGTGGACTCTCGTGACCGTTACCCTCCGTGGGTTGAAGACTCCATAAACGTGGATGTATGATAGCACCACCTATCGGAACCATGGGAAAAATCATCGTGTCTCCAAATTGCGGTTGATCTTCCTACCCTTCCTTTACTACTCATGCTTGTCTTTACTTTCTACTATTATACACGTAGACATGCATGTGTAGGGTGTGCTTGACTTGCTATGAATGCTAAAATCTGCCAACACTTAAAATTGGGAAAAGGTAGATTTTTATTTGGTCAAGTAGTCTAATCACCCCCTCTAGACCTACTTTCGATCCTACAAGTGGTATCAAAGCTTTGGTATTCATTGCATTGGTTTCAAAACCTAGGAGAGTATGGCGTCTAGTGAGGGAAACTATCACCGTAGAGGTCCGTACTTTGATGGCACTAACTTTGCTAGTTGGAAGCACAAAATGAAAATGCATCTTCTTGGTCATAACCCCGCTGTTTGGGCTGTTGTTCGTGTTGGATTGCAAGGTGAATTCTTTGCGGATGGAAGGGAACCAGATACTGAAGCAACTGCGGATGAATTGAAGATGTTGCAATTAAATGCTCAAGCATGTGACATTCTCTTAAACTGCGTATGCCCCGAAGAATTCAAAAAAATCAGCCGTCTTGAGAATGCAAAAGAGATTTGGGATACTTTGGTTTATATGCATGAAGGTACCAAATCTGTGAGAGAATCCAAGTTGGATGTTCTTCAAAGTCAGCTTGACAAGTTCGAGATGAAGGATGGTGAAGGAGTCGCTGAGATGTACTCTAGGCTAGCTCTCATCACCAATGAGATTGCCGGCTTACGAAGCGAAGAAATGACCGACAAATTCATCATCAAGAAGATTCGAGCTTTGGATGATCGATATGACACCGTATGTACATTGATCCAAATGATGCCCAACTACAAAGATCTCAAGCCAACGGAAGTGATTGGAAGGATTGTTGCTCATGAGATGACACTCAAGGACAAGGAAGAGCTTCACAACAAGTCTAGTGGTGCTTACAAAGCCACAAGTGATGCTCCCGCAACTTCAAGCGACAACCTTGTCACAAATGAACAGATAAGTCTCATGGTCAAGAAATTCAACAAGTTCTACAAGAATAGAGGCAAAGATCGAAGCTCCAACTCAAGATATGAAGAGAAGCGTTCGTCAAGTTGTGATCGTAATTGCTACAATTGTGAGAAGCCCAGACACTACTCCAATGAGTGCATGACTCCTTACAAAAGAAAAGAAGAGTCACCGAGAAGACAAGCTCAAGAGATGAGTCACCTCGAAGAGAGAGAAGGAGTAGAGATGATCGTTATGAACGAAGACCCTCAAGGAGAAGTAGGGAATCGGAGAAGAAGGGCAAGTACACCAAGAGCTACTCAAGAAGAAGACATCAAGCTCATGTTGGTGAATGGGTTTCCATCTCCGAATCCGAAAACCACTCAGAGAGAAGGTACCACTCCAACTCCGACTATAGTCAAGATGAAGGTGTTCCCGGAATTGCACTAGTGACAACCGACTCCTACGACATATATGATTCACCAAATTAAGGGAGTGGATGTTGCTTCATGGCTAAAGTCCCCAAGGTATCACACCCCGAGTATCTTGATTTCAATAGTGATGAGGATGACTTGTTAATTGAAGATGACTTGCTATTTGACAAATCTAGTAATGTTAGTCAAGATGAACTTGCTAGTAATCACTCTAGTCTAGACAAGTCATGTGCTGATGATAAGTTGGAAATTGAATGACTAACTCAAGAACTAAAAACTCTTAAGTTATCTCACAAGTCTACTCTACAAGATCATAGAGAGCTTGAAAGGACACATGAGAAGCTCCGCTTCAAGAAGCTCAATTTAGAGCAAGAACATGAGTTCCTTAAAGCTATCAATGACGATCTTCGAAAGAAGACTTCCTCTTATCTAGACAAACGAATTCTCTTGTCTACGTTCATACCACAAGTTAAGGCTAAGAAAACTAGTAACAAAGGCAAGAAAGGTTCTTCAACTAGTAGCAATAAAAATGATAAATCCAATGATATTGCTTCTAGTAGTTCTATTGATCCCACTAACTCTTCTCTTAGCCAAGTTACACTTGAGAAAGAAAATAAACTCTTGAAAGGGATTATAGAGAAAGGTATCTACAAGAGTCTTGCCGGGTGCAAACAATTTGAGGAGATTGTACGCAAGCACGGAGGATACCTGAAGAACCATGGCATTGGCTACTTTAACGCTAATGGATTTGAATGGGAAGAAGGTCAATACCCCAAGCCCAAGGGAACAAAAGCTCAAGATGACCTTCCACCACAAGACCCCAAGCTCAAGGACAAGAACAAGCTTCAAGAGGACATTGACTTATATGAAGATGAATCCCGAGCTATGGTTAAGTGTGTTCCCAAGGCTACTACAAGCTCAACTTCTACAAGTGCTATTTCAACACCAAGGATCCCCATCAACTTGATGTGGGTCCCCAAGAAGAAGAACTAGAGAAGTTCTTGAGGGGTGACTCTGCCAATGAAATTCACTCATATTCATTATTGGCAAGAACTAGTTGCTATCAACATCAACATCATGCAATAGTTCAAGGAGTCACACATTCCCTCAAAGGTAAGCAAGGGACAAGGTAATTAACAAATCAATGGACATCATCATCTATGCTTTGCACTCCATGTCCATAGATATCCTTGTATTTGTCTCTTGTATGTTGGGACTAACCCATGTAGGTGAGAAGAGTAAGGAAACAACAAGGATGCTCCCAACTCATGGTGATCTTCATCAACATTGAGCATCCAACACTACTTCACCTACATGAAGTCTTCATCGACAAAACCCAAGGTTAGTTTATCCCTCCTAAGTGGGGATGTCACATCAAGGGGGAGCTTTACTCTAAGACTTGAGTCAAAGCATCTCATAAAACGTGACAACATTAAATGCTTTATGTAAAAGTGGTAACCCCACTTGTGCTTAAACGATGAGTATGACCTATGATCAAGTATTCTTACTTGGCTCCTAAGTCAATATACTAATATATAGATGACTCTGTCATCGCCAAAGTGCTTGATAGATGCTAGTGTGTTTGTGCATGTTTGGCATGTTTTCATTTGACATCTTATTGTGTGAGCATGTTGGACTACATTTATTTATCCATTCAAAGACATCCAATTATTGCTATTTGGCATTTTGATTTTTCTTTTGCAAATTGGATGTACCAGAATGCCTAGGACACTCCTCTAGATATCTATGCTTTCTCACGTCATATTCCATTCATGTTGCACCACAAAATTTGAACAAGTACTTTTCAATCTCTTTGTGTGAGGAGGACTCGGAGTTCCGTATCGACAAAGGACTGACCATTAAAACCTCCCAAGTGCATCTCGGTGGAACCAACTGAAAAATCTCAGTCTCACGGAATGCCTAGGGTTGATCTGTTTTTTCAATCTCGGTACCACTGATTCCATATTCTCGGTTACACCGAGTTCCCTATCAACTAACAGTTTGGGAACTCGGTGACACAAAAAAATTAGAATCGGTGTCACCGACAGCCGCGGGTATATAAGGAGGCGGACCGGACCTTTGAAATTATTCTGCAACCATCGCCCCCTCAAAATACTACGTTGCCGATTCGAGGCCCCTGGTCATCACCTTTGCTTCCCCAAGCGTCTCCGCCACTGGGAACCGCCGCCGCCAACGAAATCTTCTCCATCGTCGCCTCTGTAGAGGATCCATCACCGAGCTAGGATATGGATCTGGCCCTCCTTGCGCCCCCCGTCCGATTCTTGCACATTGGAGTTTACATTATCGATAATCCACCATTTGCAAACTTCTCAATCCTCTAGAAATCTCAATAGATTAGCGAATTGATTATTTTTAGGTTTAGTTGCCCGCAAAATCACATCTCGGTGATACCGAGTCAGAAAAATCGATTCGACCAATTTTCTTTTTATGTTACTGAGGACAATACTCGGCGAGACTGAGTGGCAGATTTCGGTCCAACGAAACTGCTGCCAAGTTTTGGTTAAGAGTTTTGTGCGTCTCGGCAACACCGAAAGTTTTGACTCGATGATATAGAAATTCCTTTTTGCTGTGAACTACATCTAAGATTTTCCTATTCAATCTTTCAAAAATGTCTGCATTTTGTGATGACGCATCCTCTCTACTCTTCTACACTCTATTCACAGGGTCAGCTATATGAGGTTCAGAGGACAGTTAGAATTTGCAGGAGCAGAATGTTGACATGAGTTCAGGCACTAGCCCTGGGTCTAGCTCCTTTTCAGATCCAGGCACCCCCAGTTCTCATGGGTTGCCCAAGGCTGCTACTAGGGCCAGAAAGAAGCTGAATTCAGACGAATAGGATTCAGATTTTATGCCAGAGGAAGTTTTTGCCAAGAAGCAAGACAAAGGTGCTATGAAATCTGCTAATGAAGCCACCTCTTCCAAGAGAGTTGTCAGCAAATCTTATGCCCCTCCAGAGACTATGAGAGCACCTGAGAGTGCTAGGGCTACTATGACCATTGAGCCCCCAAGTAGGTCATTGCCTAAGAAGGTAGAGGAGAATAAGAATGCTAGAAAGAGGATTGTCTATGTGACTGGCAGGGCTACCTCCATGTATGAGGACCCTGAGGAGGCTGCTGGTGGTGCTGCTGCCGAGGAGGATGAAGAGCAAGTTGTCAAGGCCCTCCCAAGAAGAAGAAGAAGAAGATTTTGTTGGAAATATGCCCTAGAGGCAATAATAAATTGGTTATTATCATAAATCCTTGTTCATGATAATTGTTTATTATCCATGCTATAATTGTGTTGATCGGAAACTCAGATACATGTGTGGATACATAGACAACACCATGTCCCTAGTATGCCTCTAATAGACTAGTTTGTTAATCAAAGATGGCTATGGTTTCCTAGTCATGGACATGAGATGTCATTTGGTAACGGGATCACATCATTAGGAGAATGATGTGATGGACAAGACCCAAACTACAAACATAGCATATGATCATGTCAGTTTATTGCTACTATTTTCTGCATGTCAAGTATATGTTCCTATGGCCATGAGATCATGCAACTCACTGACACTGGAGGAGTACCTTGTGTGTATCAAACGTCACAACATAACTGGGTGACTATAAAGGTGCTCTACAGGTATCTCCGAGGGTGTCTGTTGGGTTGGCATGGATCAAGACTGGGATTTTTTACTCCGTGTGACGGAGAGATATCTCAGGGCCCACTCGGTAATACAACATCACAATAAGCCTTGCAAGCAATGTGACTAAGTGTTGGTCACGGGATCTTGTATTACGGAACGAGTAAAGAGACTTGCCGGTAACAATATTGAACTAGGTATGGAGATACCGACGATCGAATCTTGGGCAAGTAACATACCGAAGAATAAAGGGAACATCATACGAGATTAACTGAATCCTTCACATAGAGGTTCGACCGATAAAGATCTTCGTAGAATATGTAGGAACCAATATGGGCATCCAGGTCCCACTATTGGTTATTGACCGTAGAGGTGTCTCAGTCATGTCTACATAGTTCTCGAACCCGAGGGTCTGCACACTTAAGGTTCATTGACGTTTGAGTAGTATAGAGTTATGTATGGTGGTGACCGAAGGTTGTTCGGAGTCTCGGATGAGATCCTGGACGTCACGAGGAGCTCCAGAATAGTCCGGAGGTAAAGATTGTTATATAGGAAGTCCTGTTTTGGTCGCCGGAAAAGTTTCGGGCTCATCGATAGTGTACTGGCAGTGCCGGTAGTGTACCGGGGGACCATCGGGAGGGGTATTTCGAGCCAAGAGGCTACATGGGCTGTGGGAGAATGAATACTAGTCCTTAGTGGGCTCGTGGAAGTCCCACACAAGGCCCATGTGGCTGGGAAGAAAAGCCCAAAGAGAAAAAGGTGGAAAAAGGCAAAATAAGGAAGGAGTCCTAGTCCTACTAGGATTGGAGGAGGATTCCTCCTCTCCTCCCACTTCGGCCGAAGACTAGAGGGATTGTCCCTTGGGTCAAGCCTCCTCCTCTCCTCCTATTATATATACTAGAGGTTGTAGGGTTTTTTGGAACAAGATTTCAGCCACGTGCAACCCTACCCTCTAGTTCGTAGTTTCTCCTCTAGATTGGTTTCAACTGTGCTTAGGCGAAGCCCTGCTGAGATTACTCCACCACCATCGCCGCAACACCGTCACGCTGTTGGAGAACTCGTCTACCTCTCTGCTCCCTCTTGCTGGATCAACAAGGCAAAGATCGTCATCGAGCTGTATGTGTGCTGAACGCGGAGGTGCCGTCCGTTCGACGCTAGATCGGAAGGACCATGATCAAGATCGCGAGACCGATCATGATGAGATCATGGGACGGATCGTGATGAGTTCGCAGGATGGATCGTGATTGGATCGCGAGACGGATCGTGATGAGATCGCGGGACGCTTGGCGATTTGGATCACGAACTCGTCTACACCAACTGCGTTTCTTAACGCTTCCTGCTTAGTGATCTACAAAGATGGCTGGCGGGTGTCTGTTTCTCCTACTTTAGTTGGATCGGATTCAACAAAGGCGGTCCTTGAGAAGGTTGAAAAGCAACTTATGTATCACTGTTGTGGTTTTTGCGTAGGTGAGAATTGTTCTTGCTAGATACCCATAGCAGCCACATAAAACATGCAACAACAATTAGAGGACGTCTAACTTGTTTTTGCAGGGTATGTTGTGATGTGATATGGCCAATTACATGATGAGATATATGTTATGTATGAGATGATCATGTTTTGTATAGAATATCACGACTTGCATGTCGATGAGTACGGCAACCGTCAGGAGCCATAGGGTTGTCTTTAATTATTGTATGACCTGCGTGTCAATCATTAAGCGCTATGTAATGCTTTACTTTATCGCTAAATGGTAGCAATAGTAGTAGAAGCATGGTGGGCACGACAACCCCTATGGCGACACGTTGATGGAGATCAAGATGATGGAGATCATGGTGTCATGCCGGTGATGATGGAGATCATGCCGGTCCTTTCAAGATGGAGATCAAAAGCACAAGTTCATGCCCATATCATGTCACTTATGATTTGCATGTGATGTTAATCCTTTTATGCGCCTTGTTTTGCTGAGGATGTTGGTAGCATTATAAGGTGATCCCTCACTTAAATTTCAAGATGAATTGTGTTCTCCCCGAGTGTGCACTGTTGCGAAAGTTCGTCGTGTCGAGACACCACGTGATGATCGGGTGTGATAGACTCTACGTTCAGATACAACGGGTGCAAGCCAGTGTTGCACATGCAGAACACTCGGGTTAAACTTGACAAGCCTAGCATGTACAGACATGGCCTCCAAACAGAAGAGACCGAAAGGTCGAACATGAGTCATGTAGTAGATATGATCAACATGATGATGTTCACCATTGAAACCACCTCAACTCACGTGATGATCGGACTTGATTTGGTGAATTTCGAGCATGTATCACTCGAATGACCGGAGGGATGTCAATTTGAGTGGGAGTTCTTCAGTAATATGATTAATTGAACTCATTATCATGAACATAGTCAGTAGTGTCTTTGCAAATTATGTTGTAGATTACTTGCTCGCGCTGTAGCTCCCTTGAGTTTTTTATATGTTCCTAGAGAAATAGAGTTGAAAGATGATGGTAGCAATATTGCGACTTGGGTCCGTGATCTGAGGATTGTCCTCATTGCTGCACAGAAGGCTTATGTCCTTAATGCACCGCTCTGTGCGCCACCCCCTCTAGCGTCGTCTGTAGATGTTGTGAACATCTGACAGGCTCGTTTCGATGACTACTTGATAGTTTAGTGCGTCATGCATTATGACTTAGAATTGAGGCTCCAAAACGTTTTGAACGTCACGAAACATATGAGATGTTCTAAGAGCTGAAATTAGGATCTCAGGCTCGTGCCCATGTTGTGAGATATTAGATCTCCAACAAGATTCTTTGCCTGCAAGATAAAAGAGAATAGTTCAGATTGTCTAGGTGCTACAATGGCTTGAATCGAGTGGGAGTTGATCTTCTAGATAAGATAGTGATTGATATAGTTCTCCGAGTCATTGTCACTAAGCTACTAGAACTTGGTGATGAACTATAAAATGACAGGGATAGAAATAATGATCCCTGAGCTGTTCGCGATGTTTGACACCGCGGAGGTAGAAATCAAGAAGGAGCGTCAAGTGTTGATGGTGAGTAAAACCACTAGTTTCGAGAAGGGCAAGGGCAAGGAGGGAAACTTAATGGATGGCAAGTCGGTTGCTGCTCCAATGAAGCAACCCAAAGTTGACCCCGAACCCGAGACTAAGTGCTTCGATTATGAGGAGAGCGGTCGCTGAAGCGGAACAACCGTAGATACTTGGTAGATAAGAAGGCTGGCAACATCGACAAAAGTATATTTGATATACGTGTTATTGTTGTGTACCTTGCGAGTACTCCTAGTAGCACCTGGGTATTGGATACCGGTTCGGTTGCTAAATGTTAGTAACTCGAAATAAAAGCTACAGAATAAACGGAGAATTAGCTAAGGGTGAGGTGATGATGTGTGTTGGAAATGTTTCCTAGGTTGATGTGATCAACATCGCCCGCTCTCTCTATCTTCGGGATTAGTGACGAACCTAAATAAATGTTGTTCGGTGTTTTGCATTGAGCATGAACGTGATTAGATCGTGTTTATTGCAACACCGTTATTCATTTAAGTTAGAGAATAATGGTTATTCTGTTTACATGAATAATACCTTCAATGGTCATGCACCCAGTGAGAATGGTTTGTTGAATCTTGATTGCAGTAATACACATGTTCATAGCATTGATGCCAAAAGATACGAAGTTAATAAAGATAGTACCACATACTTGTGGCACTACCGCTAAATGTCATATTGGTATAAAGCACATGAAGAAAGTCCTGATGGATCTTTGGACTCATTCGATTTCGAATCGGTTGAGACATGCGAACCATGCCTCTTGGGCAAGATGACTAAGGACCCCGTTTTCCAGATGGATGGAGCGGGCAAGTGATTTATTGGAAATGATACATGTTGATGTATGCAATCCAATGAGTCTTGTAGCATGCGGTGGATATCGTTATTTTCTTACCTTCACTGATGATTTGAGTAGATATAGTGTATATTTACTTAATGAAACACAAGTCTGAATCCTTTGAAAGGTTCAAGCAAATTCAGAGTGAAGTTTAAGATCATCGTGACAAGAAGATAAAAATGTCTGCGATATGATCGTGGAGGTGGATATCTGAGTTACGAGTTTGGCATACAACTTTAGACAATGTGAAAGTTGTTTCGCAACTCACGCCACCTTGAACACCATAGTGTGATGGTGTGCCCGAATGTCATAGTCGTGCTCTATTGGATATGGTGCGTGCTATGATGTCTCTTATCGTTTTGCTACTATAATTTTGGGGTTATGCATTAGAGACAACTACATTCACTTTAAATAGGGCACCATCTAAATCCGTTGGGATGACACTGTGTGAATTAGGGTTTGATAGAAACCTAAGATGTCATTTCTTAATGTTTGGGGCTGCAACGCTTGTGTGGAAAATGTTTTCACCTAATGAGATCGAACCCAAAGAGGACAAATGCATATTCATAGAATACCCTAAGAATAGTTGGGTGAACCTTGTATCTTAGATCCAAGCATAAAATGTTTGTTGCTAAAACTGGGTCCTTTCTCGAGAAAGAGTTTCTCTCGAAAGAATTGAGTGGGAGGAAGATAGAAATTGATGAGGTTGTTGAACCTTTGTTCAACCAGAGAGTAGCGCAACGCAGGAAGATGTTTCTGTGAAGCCTACGTTAGCTGAAGAGGAAGTTAATGATGATGATCATGAAGCTTCGGATCAAGTTACTATCGAACCTCGTAGGTTGACAAGGATGTGTACTACTCCTGAGTTGTACGAGAACCCTGTCTTGGAGGTCATGTTGTTGGACAATGATGAACCTACGAGCTGTGGAGAAACTTTGATGGGTCCGGATTCAGACAAATGGTTAGAGGCCATGAAATCTGAGAAAGGGTCCATGGATGAAAACCAAGTATAGACTTTGGTAGGCTTGCTCATTGGACGATAGGTCATCAAGTACAAATGGACCTTTGAGATGATGACAGACGCTGATGGTAAATGTCACCATTTATAGAGCTCGACTTGTCGCAAAGAAGTTTCCGACAAGTTCAAGGAGTTGACTGCGATGAGACTTTCTCACTCGCAGTGATGCTAAAGTCTGTTGGAATTATGTTAGCAGTTGCTGCATTTTTCAATTATGAAATCTGGCAGATGGATGTCAAAACATCATTTCCTTCCTTAAGGAAAGGTTGTATGAGATACAACCAGAAGGTTTTGTCGGTCCTAAGGATGCTAAAAGGTGTGCAAGCTTCAGTGATCCTTCTATGAACTGAAGCAAGCATCTCGGAGTTGGAATATACACTTTGATTAGGTGATCAAAGTTTTTGAGTCTATACAAAGTTTATGAGAAACTTGTATTTACAATAAAGTGAGTGGGAGCACTATAAAGTTTCTGGTAAGCATATGTGGATGACTTATTGTTGATCGGAAATGATGTAGAATTTCTGGAAAGCATAAACGGTTGTTTGAAAAGATTTTTTCAAAGGAAGACCTGGATAAAGCTACCTAATTGTTGAGCATCAAGATCTATAGAGATAGATCAATATGCTTGATGAGACTTTCAATGAGTACATATGTTGACAAGATTTTGATAGAGTTCAAAATGGATCAGTCAGAGAAAGAGTTCTCGCCTGATTTGTAAGTTATGAAGTTGAGTGAGACTCAAAGCTCGACAATGGCAGAAGAAAGACAAAGGACGAACATCGTCCCCTATGCCTTAGACATAGGCTCTGTATAGTATGCCATGCTGTGTACCTCACCTGTGTGTGCCTTGCCATGAGTCCGTCAAGGGGTACAAGAGTGATCCAGGAGTGGATCATTGGACAGCGGTCAAGATTATCCTTCGTGACTAAAAGACTAAGGAAATGTTTCTCAATTATGGAGGTGAGAAAGAGTTCGTCGTAAAGAGTTACGTCAATGCAAGCTTTGACACCAATATGGATGATTCTTAGTAGCAATCCGGATACGTATAGTAGAGCAGCCATTTGGAATAGCTCCAAGTAGAGTGTGGTAGCAG
Organism: Hordeum marinum; assembly: GCA_022496015.1. Taxonomy (NCBI): domain Eukaryota; kingdom Viridiplantae; phylum Streptophyta; class Magnoliopsida; order Poales; family Poaceae; genus Hordeum; species Hordeum marinum. The sequence goes on along the minus strand of CM039676.1, from coordinate 404,968,379 downwards.
TGTTTACGGTTTGACATAGAGATTTGCAAAGTACACACGGATCTGAATGTCGCAGATGTTGGAAATATGCCCTAGAGGCAATAATAAATTAGTTATTATCATATTTCCTTGTTCATGGTAATCGTTTATTATCCATGCTATAATTTTATTGATCGGAGACTTAAATGCTTGTGTGGATACATAGACAAAACCATGTCCCTGGTATGCCTCTAATGGAATAGCTCGTTGATCAAAGGATGGTTAAGGTTTCCTAGCCATGGACATGAGATGTCATTTGATAACGGGATCACATCATTAGGAGAATGATGTGATGGACAAGACCCAAACTACAAACGTAGCATATGGTCGTGTCAGTTTATTGCTACTCTTTTCTGCATGTCAATGTATATGTTCCTATGACCATGAGATCATGCAACTCACGGATATCGGAGGAGTGCCTTGTGTGTATCAAACGTCGCAACGTAACTGGGTGACTATAAAGGTGCTCTACAGGTATTTCCAATAATGTCTGTTGAGTTGGCATGGATCGAGACTGGGATTTGTTACTCCGTGTGACGGAGAGGTATCTCGGGGCCCACTCGGTAATGCAACATCACAATAAGCCTTGCAAGCAATGTGACTAATTGTTAGTTGCGTGATCTTGTATTACGGAATGAGTAAAGAGACTTGCCGGTAACGAGATTGAACTAGGTATGGAGATACCGACGATCGAATCTCGGGCAAGTAACATACCGAAGAACAAAGGGAACGTTATACGGGATTAACTAAATCCTTGACATAGAGGTTCGACCGATAGATCTTCGTAGAATATGTAGGAACCAATGTGGATGTCCAGGTCCCGCCATTGGTTATTGGCCGTAGAAGTGTCTCGGTCATGTCTACATAGTTCTCGAACCCGCAGGGTCTGCACACTTAAGGTTTGGTGACATTTCGGTAGTATAGAGTTATGTATGGTGGTGACCGAAGGATGTTCGGAGTCTCGGATATGATCCCGGACATGACAAGGATCTCCGGAAGAGTCTGGAGATAAAGATTTATATATGTGATAATAGTGTTTTGATCTCTGGAAGAGTTCCGGAATTAACCGAAAGGGGTTCCGGATGTTTAACGAAGTGTTCGGTTACACCAACACTTTATATGGACCAATGGGGTAAAACCCATGAGGTATTGGAAAGGGCAAAAGGAAGTTTTGCTGCTGCCTTAAGCAGTAAGGCAGTACTACCGCTTGTGAAGCGGTACTACCGCTCAAGCGGTACTACCGCTTGTGCGCGGGACTGCAGGGATCCGAGTTGGACTCTTTTCTTGCGGGCCAAACCGACCTTGTGCGGGCAAAATCGACCTTGTAGAGGTTTTTGCTCCAAGTTTAGACCCCAGGGCTCAACATATAAATAGAGGGGCAGGGCTAGCACACGGGACACAACTTACGGCCACGTGCTACCCGTTCCACCGGTGCTCCTCTAGATCGGTTTTCTGCAGCGCTTAGGCGAAGCCCTGCCGGAATTGCTCCACCACCACCATCACCGGAGCGCCGTCACGCTGCCGTTGAACTCTCTATCCTATCCACCTCCTCTTGCTGGATCAAGACGGTGGAGATCGTCATCAAGCTGCACGTGTGTTGAACGCGGAGGTGCCGTCCGTTCGGTACTAGATCGGAAGGATCCTGATCAAGGCCACGGGACGTTCGTGATCAGATCGCGGAACGGATCGTGACGAGATCGCGGGATGGTTCGCGGGACGGTTCGTGATCAGATCGCGGGACGCTCGGCGATTTGGATCGCGAAGAAGTACGACTACACCAACCGCATTTCTTAACGCTTCCCGCTTAGCGATCTACAAGGGTACGTAAATCTACTCTCCCTCTCGTAGATGCTCATCACCATGGATAGGTTTGCATGTGCGTAGGATTTTTTTTGTTTCCCATGCAACGTTACCCAACAGTTTAGTCCCACCTCGCTAGTCGAGGGGTGCCTCGACCAGTTTATAAGCGCCGTCGCGGGCACTGCATTGAGCTCCTCTCTAATGCAGGCCTTCTGGGCCTACCTCTGTTGCGATTCCCTATGGGCCTACTAGGCCATGCGGGCCTGCATCCTGGCCCAGGTTGGGTTTCTAGTCGTATGCAGGCCGTGGCGGCCTAGTAGGCGGGATTTTTTTAATTTATTTTTCATTTTTTTGTTTTTTGCTTCATTTATTTTCTTTTGTTTCTGAGTTTTTTTGTGCTTTATTGAGAGTTAATGAGTGAATCTTTTTGCGTTAGATCAAAAAATTTATAAACTTTCTGTTAGTGGCAGTAGTTTTCAAATTCGAATAGTTTAAATTTGAATTATTTGAAATTTGTGCGAATTACTAGTTTGTGAATAACTTTACATTAAAAATAGATTTTCCAGTGATTCTTTTTTCTATAGTTTAATATTATCGTGGTTTATCATTATATCCAATTTGGTAATTCTTAGGTTATTTAAAAAATGAAATGCCTTTGTAACATGCGAGTTTTCGTCTGAAACCCTGATACTTCGAAAGAGATTGTCCATTTTGTACACGAAGTGCATCCAGTTTTTTCCGTAACCCTCTCAACTTTTTAGCACATGCTATGTGGGTGAAATGATGATACCATGCCAACTTTCAACCTTTTTAGAGTTCATTTGTAGTGCTTATCAATTTTAGGGTCATTTAGCTCAAAAAAATCAGCAAAAAATTAAAATAGCAAATGAAGTCAGAAAGGGTTGAAAATTGATGGCCTCCCTTCGAATGGTGCATACTGAACGCAAAAAAGTCTGGAGTTGAAATAAGTTAAAAAAATGAAATGTCTTTGTAACATGCGAGTTTCGTCTGAAATCGTGATACTTCGAAAGAGATTGTCCATTTTGTACATGAAGTGCATCCAGTTTTTGCCGCAACCCTCTCAACTTTTTGGCACATGCTATGTGGGTGAAATGATGACACCATGCCAACTTTAAACCTTTTCAGATTCATTTGTAGTGTTTTTCAATTTCATAGTCATTTAGCTCAAAAAACTAGAGAAGCCGGTCACAACCGAGAGTGGGATCTTTGGGTGTAAAACTTTTTCTTCGCGTGTGTCCCTTTGCATCATAACCATGAACAATCTTCATCATTTAACTTGATGCTTGGGTCAACATTCACTATGAAGGGAGCAATTTCATGAAACTTTTCATAATCTTTTGACATGTCTGTCTTGTCCTCCACTCCCACGATGTTTCTTTTCCCTGAAAGAACTATGTAGCGCTTTGGCTCATCGCATGATGTATTTGCTTCCTTATCTTTTCTTTTTCTTGGCTTGGTAGACATGTCATTTACATAGAAAACCTGTGCCACATCATTGGCCTAGACGAGTGGTTCGTCTGCGTACCCAAGATTGTTGAGATCCACTGTTGTCATTCCGTACTGCGGGTCTTCCTTTACCCCGCCTCCTGTCAGATTGACCCATTTGCACCTAATAAAAGGGACCTTCAAATCAAGTCCATAGTCAAGTTCCCATATCTCCTCTATGTAACCGTAATATGTGTCCTTTGGCCCATTGTTGTTTGCTGCATCAATGTGGACACCACTGTTTTGGTTGGCGCTCCTTTTATCTTGGGCGATTGTGTAAAATGTATTCCCATTTATCTCGTACCCTTTGAAAAGTAAATATAGTCGAAGATGGTAACTTGGACAACAAGTACAGGTCATCTTCAATAGTGTCATCATGCATGAGATGTGTTTGGAACCAACCGGCGAAAATCACCATTTTTTCATGTGTAATCAAGTCGTCAGACTTCTCCGGGTGTTTGGAGTGTAGAATATTCTTGTGTTGCTCGATATATGGAGCCACCAAGGCGGAACTTTGTAGAACTGTGTAGTGTGCTTGCGCCAAAGAATACCCTTCCCGACATATTAGTGAATTCTTTCCTAGTGTGCCTTTTCCACCCAGTCTGCTCTCATGCCACGATTCAGGAACACCTATCGGCTTAATGTCAGGAATAAAGTCAACACAAAACTCAATGACCTCCTCTGTTTCATGGCCCATGAAGATGCTTCCTTCTGGCCTAGCATGATTATGAACATATTTCTTTAAGACTCACATGAACCTCTGAAAGGGGAACATATTGTGTAGAAATACAGGACCCATAATGGCAATCTCCTCGACTAGGTGAACTAGAACATGCGTCATGATATTGAACAAGGATGGTGGGAACACCAACTCGAAACTGACAAGACATTGCACCAAATCATTCTCTAACCTTTGTAGGATTTCTAGATCGATTACCTTTTGAGAGATTGCATTCAGGAATGCACATAGCTTCACAATGGCTAATCGAATGTTTTCCGGTAGAAGCCCCCTCAATGCAACCGGAAGCAGTTGCGTCATAATCATGTGGCAGTCATGAGACTTTAGGTTCTGGAACTTTTTCTCTGTCATATTCATTATTCCCTTTATATTAGACGAGAAGTCAGACGGGACCTTCATACTGAGCAGGCATTCGAAGAAGATTTCCTTCTCTTCTTTGGTAAGAGCATAGCTGGCATGACCCTGAAACTGCTTTCGATCCATGCCGTCTTTTCCGTGCATACGTTGCTGGTCCTCCCATGCCTCCGGCGTATCTTTTGTCTTCCCATACACGCCCTAGAAGCCTAGAAGGTTCACGCAAAGATTCTTTGTCACGTGCATCACATCGATTGCAGAGCGGACCTCGAGGTCTTTCCAATACGGTAGGTCCCAAAATATAGGTTTCTTCTTCCACATGGGTGCGCGTTTGTCAGCGTCATTCGGAACAGATTGTGCACCAGGACACTTTCCAAAGATTACTTTTAAATCCTTGACCATATCAAGTATTTCATCACCCATAGGGTGGCAAGGCTTCTTCCGGTGATCTGCCTCACCTTTGAAATGCTTGCCTTTCTTTCTTACGGGATGCCTGCTCTGAAGAAATCAACGATGCCCCAGATACACATTATTCTTACATTTATCCAAATATATACTGTCGGTATCATCTAAACAGTGCGTGCATGCATGGTATCCCTTGTTTGTCTGTCCTGAAAGGTTACTGAGAGCAGGCCAATCATTGATGGTTACAAACAGCAACGCATGTAGGTCAAATTCCTCCTGATCTTTCGCATCCCACACACGTACACCTTTTCCATTCCACAGCTGTAAAAGTTCTTCAACCAATGGCCTTAGGTACACATCAATGTCATCGCCGGGTTGCTTGGGGCCTTGTATGAGCACTGGCATCATAATGAACTTCCGCTTCATGCACAACCAAGGAGGAAGGTTATAGATACATAGAGTCACATGCCATGTGCTATGATTGCTGTTCTGCTCCCCAAAAGGATTAATGCCACCTGCACTTAAACCAAACAATACATTCCTTGCATCCTTTGCAAAGTCCTTCCACTTTCTCTCGATTTTTCTCCACTATGACCCATCAACGGGCACTCTCAACTTCCTGTATTTCTTACGGTCTTCGTTGTGCCATCGCATTAACTTGGCATGCTCTTTGTTTTGGAACAAACGTTTCAACCGTGGTATTATAGGAGCATACCACATCACCTTGGCAGGAATCTTCTTCCTAGGGCGCTCGCCCTCAACATCACCAGGGTCATCGTGGCCAATCTTATAGAGCAATGCACAGCATACCGGGCATGCATTCAAATCCTCGTACTCACCGCGGTGAGGATGCAGTCATTAGGGCATGCATGTATCTTCTTGACCTCTAATCCTAGAGGGCAGACATCCTTCTTTTCTTCATAAATACTCTCTAGCAATTTTTTGTCCTTTGGTAGCTTCTTCTTTAACATTATCAACAACATTTGAAATGCCGTGTCAAATACACCATTCTCTGCTTTCCATTACAGCAATTCCAGTGTGGTACCCAACTTTTTATTGCCATCTTCACAATTTGGGTACAACCCTTTTTTGTGATCCTCTAACATACACTGCAACTTCAACTTCTCCTTTTCACTTGCGAAGTTTCTCTTCGCATCGGCAATGGCCTGACCAAGATCATCAGCGGGCTCATCTGATGCCTCTTCTTCAGCTCCCGCATTGTCGGCTCAACTTCTTCCCCCATTGTTGTACCATAATATTCATGGAACCCATGGCCAGGATAGCTGTCGTCATCCTCTTCTTCTTCATTCCCTTCCATTAGGACCCCTCTTTCTCCGTGCTTGGTCCAACAGTTATAGCCGGACATGAAACCGGACTCAAACAGGTGGACGTGAATGGTTCTTGAGTTAGATTAATTTCGATCAGTCTTACAGCTAGCACATGGACAATACATAAAACCATCCGACCGCTTGTTTGCCTCAGCCACAACCAGAAAAGTATGCACACCATTAATGAACTGGGGAGAGCATCCATCCATTGCCGGCTCATCTTCATTGCACAACACCGAAAAGACCAAATTAATACAAGTTCGTACATAAAGTTCATACACACTTGTTCTCATAAAAAACATACAAACTCTCTAGCTAAAGCATTTAAGTGCAATAACAAATGCGATCAACATCGCAACTAAGGTAACAATTGATCCAACAACATAGTGATACCAAGCCTCACTATCATTGGCATATCTTTTAAATTTTCTAATCTTCAAGTGCATTGCACCCATCTTGATCCTGTGATCATCAACGACATCGGCAACATACAACTCCAGTTTCATATTCTCTTCTTCAACTCTTTTCAATTTTTCTTTCAAATACTCGTTTTCTTTTTAAACTAAATTTAACTTCTTGACAAGAATATCTATGTCGGTTGGAATCTCTAGTTCACATACCTCCTAGATAAAAATATCTATGTCAACTTGATTGGCATAATTGTCAAAAATACGAATTGCAACAAAGAGTTATAAAAGAGAGTATATACCACATCCGCATCATAAACCGGAGGAGGACCGATGGGGACGGATTTAAAAAACCATGCCACCATGTATAAGAAACAACCATATAGGTAAGAAAACTATACCAGTAACTAACTAAATCTTACAAGCATGTTTTTTTATAAAAAGGATAAGAACAAGAGGCTCACCAAGGTGGTGCCAGCGACGGGACGATGCGAGCGATCGACGGTGGTTAGGACGGGGACGGGAAAACACTAAGTAAACCACACTTACAAATGCAAAGTAAGAATTTAATTTGGTCTCAAATTGCATAAATCAAACAAACTACCACATACAAACTAAAACCCACAAATTACTATACTTATAGAGCATCTCAAGAGCTAATCTAGCAATGAGAGATGAAAGGACAAAGTTGCTAACCTTTGTGAACACTTGGATGGATGGGATGCCTCCAAATCTTGACAAATTTTGGAAAAAATGGAGGATGAGCTCGAGGAAGAGAGGAAGAATAGAGTGGATAGGAAAGGGGGAGAACAGAGGACTCTGTTCGGGCTGGTGTCGAAGGGTTTCAATGTAGGGGGACCTTTAGTCCCGATTGGTGGCTCCAACCACGACTAAAGGTTAGCCTATAGTCGCGGTTGGAGCCACTAACCGGGACTAAAGGTTCCCGTGGGGCCCCAGGCTACCGCCAGCCTTCCGCCACACCTTTAGTGCCTGTTCATGGCACGAACCAGGACTAAAGGTCCATAACGAACCGACACTAGTGATCCCCATCACGAACCGACACTAATGATCACATTAGTGCTGGTTCAAAAGCCAACCACGACTAATGAGGCAGACAAAAGGTCTGTTTCCTACTACTAAGTTGAAGCACGGGGACAAATAAAGAAGGATCGCAAGCCAAATGTTGGAGACTGTTGGATCTCTTTGCTGCATCATGGAGACATAGGTGTTATTCTATTTTATGTCATTTTACCTAGGAGGGAGGACTAGGTCCTATGAGGGAGGACTATGTCATTTTATCATTTTTATGAGATTTTAATTTTGTATGATTAAGATGATGATGATGAGTTGTTAGATGAGTAAGATGATGATGAGTTATATGACATATATTTGATTAAAGTGGATGGATGCAAGTCATCATGTTGACTTATAGGAAAAAATTAAATGGAAAATACAAAATGAAAAGAAAAAAATAAACAATGAAGCCATAACCAAAGGTCCCTATGCCCTAGTTTGCTCTGTCGCTCACGTGGCCAGAGTTTAGTCCCGGTTCGTAGGCAACCGAGATTAAAGCCTTAGACCCTTTAGTCTCTATACTTTAGTCCCGGTTGGGGAACCAGGACTAAAGGACCTTCCCAACCGGGACTAATGGCATGTTTTCTACTAGTGAAGCTACATGAAAGTTTTTATTATATACTCCTCGATTACGTATCCTTTTTAGACTAGTCTTATAACATGTGCAAATTGCCATTCCTATTTCTTATACCCCCAAAAGAATTTAAGCAAAGCATGAGAGTGGAACTATTTCTATAAAATATAACCACCACCATGCTCTAAAATATACAAGTGAAGCACTAGGGCAACTGTCTAGCTCAAAACATATAAGTGAAGCTCATATAGTATTCTAACAAACTATGATGAAAATGTGTCTTTCTAGAAAGGTGTCTCCAACAAACAATTATTGTGGCACACTAAAAGTAAAGGAAACTATAATACATAATGCTCCAAGCAAAACTCTTATCATGTGATGAATAAAAATATAGCTCCAAATGACGTACCCATAGATTGGAGGTCTGCCCGAATACTCCGACCTTCTCCGAAAGAAAAGGTACAACTGGTGACCCAAGGACTCATCCCAGGAGGAGAGCGCCGAAGTGCAACGCCTGGCCACGCAAGTGCGGATGCTTGCCCATCACCGACTGACCATGATCGATCTCATGGCTGCCGCTATCTCCCGATGCGTGCAGCCCCTCCAACAAAGGGTGCACCCCTTATGGCGATACAACGGTACAAGCAATGCCACGCGTTCCCGGAAATTAGGTCCTGCCAATCCAACAACACTGGCTGCCGTGCTTGCCGACCTGTACAAAGGAGAGCAAGAAGACTTCATCCAACGGTCAACCAAGGAAGGGCATTCGGCCCACAATCCAATCAAACAGGTATTCCTTCCCTTTCTAACCATGAAATAGTTTGGGACTTCATTTCTCATTCTTATTTGACCGAGGCCTTGGCATGAATAGGAATGGAGGAGCTTCATCGAGACAGTCAACTGTCTGGCTCCTCAGCCCGAGAATCATTCACACGACAATGATCCAGGCTTCAACGAGGACCCGGATCTTCTTCTCGACTTCGAGAACGGAGTCTATCATTAGGACAACATTGTCCAGACCCCGGTGGCAATCATAACCGATTACGCCGAGTCATTCTCCATTCCGTCCACGGGCAAGAAGAAAAACTCCTCCCGAAAGAGGCCTGCTACAAAGAGCGCCCGGACGCGCTGGTCCCAGCCCCCAAACATCATTGATCGGTAAGTCTTGCGCCAGCAGCCGAAGCCGCAGACAAGTTTGAGGCCGGCCGGGCCCCTGCAAAGGAGCCGGACACATGGACGAATCCACCCGTCCACACATCCCGTAGGTACACTATTCGGATATCCGTTTTATCGTTATGCTCGGAAAAATCTTATTGCCGCTTGTTCTTTACCTAGGCAAAACACCCAATCTTCACCTACCGAGGGGGCTACCCAGATGTCAGGAGACGCCCTAAGCTCCCGGGCCACCGTCCATGTGGCTTCCTCTACGAAAGCCCCCATGGCCGGTCCGATACTCGCCGAATCTGCCGATGGAGTATCAGTCACCAAATCGGAAGTGGAGGGTGCCATGCATGATCGACACCAATGGGAGGCCATGCGGCACCTAGTTTTTTTCGTCCAGGATTTCGACACCCTACGCTCGATGGATGCACATCTCGGGGCCGCTCGAACTAGATTCGGAGAAGCTATGAAGCTGATAACAACCAGTATTCAAGCAAGTGATCAGATTTTGTAGCGGCCGTATACTTGTATAAGCCTTGTAGCCCCCGATCCTTAATTCAATTTGAAAAAATGTATTAGGGATCTCACAACTAGATAACTGCTGACGTAGGCCACAAAGCAACAATTCGAACAACTGGCCAAGGCCCTTGAGAAGAGCCGCGCGGAGGTGTAGTCCGTGAGGGCCTAACTAGCACAAGTGAAAAGCTTTACGTGCGAGGCCCATGGTAGGTGTGCATTTACTGCTAGTCAATAGAATGAATCGATACCATGACTGACATATCGATTATGTGTAGTAGCCGAATCAATAGGACATATGGAAAGGTAGCTGGAAGAAGCCCGAGATTCACAAAGATATGCGGAACCCCAGCAGCAAGCCGGCTGTCTTGTTATACAAAAACAGGCTAATGAAATAAAGAGTTTGAAGACTCAATTGTCCCAAGGTCAAGAAGAAAATCAAATTATTTGGAGGGGCATATTCGGTAAATACAATTCCGCTATGAGTAAGTATGTCCGATGTATAAAATGATAGTAATTGCGCTTGTTGTCTTGTGGACAGGTCTCCTGACCGGGTATCCTGCAGAGGAGATCGAATCGTTCCAAGGGGACCTGCTGAAGGAGCTGACCACACTCCACAAGCTCATGCAAAAGGCGATGAAGCGGATGGTGAAGGCATTATGGACAACCGAACAACCACCAGAAGGGCTGGCCGCACTTGTGGATCGATTCACTGGGGCTCGGTGTAGGTTCGAGCTATGGAAGACTTCGGCCTACCGCGAAGGAGCAGGAGAGGCATGGGCGATGATCAAGAGCCGTTTCACTGAATTTAACCCCGAGCAAATGGTGTGGGTTGGTCCTATGGGATCGAATGGAAAATAAGTGCCACTCCGCCTGGTATATGACCATGTGATGCCCGCCGCCAGGCTCTCGCAGGCGGACTGCCCCTCTCCACAATAATCGATGATCTCGATCAGCAGCCGAATATGTAATTTGCATATTCATGTGTAAAACAATCTGTGTTATAAACTTTGTCTTAACCAGCCATCGGCTTCTCCCTCCCGAGCGAAGAGCTCAGGAGTGTTCCTTCTTATTATTCCTTTGTCAAATAGCAAAATTGTATTCGAGGAACCAGTAAATCCGGCCATGTGGTGCGAACAGACAAAAATCACACAGAAAGGTATGTTATATTATGACGTAGCGTAAGAAACATCTTCAATCAAAATAGTACCGCTAATGATACCTTTTGCCAGGGTTCTACGAAGAACGTAGATAGCAATCTGCATATTCACAGCATGTGACTATTTTGGGAATAAGAGTCCCGAATAACAAAAATAGCAACCAAGGTTGTATAAGGTGTTTCCGTCCGAGCCGACCAATTGTCTACGTAAGATAGCTAACTTTCGGCTTCACCCGTCTGAGGTACGTGTCCGGATGACCCGGTCGTAAGAATCACAAAGGTGCTCCCTTTACTCTCTAGCCGAACGAGCGAGAACATAGAGAGTAACCACAGGAGCGAGGCAACCCATCTTGACAAAATCTTAGTTCGAATTGATGCATATGATGGACAAAACATGACAAAAGAAACATGTGCACACAACAAGTGCGGGCAAATAATTGCAATAGAAAAGATGGCTATTAGAAGAAGTCCTCACGTGCTGTGTTCGGATGTAACACTCTATGTTGTATCCCAACAACCTTAGTACAGGATCGGTTTAACCAAACATAGGAAGAAGAAAATTGATCCTATCAAATAGCAAAGTGGGAAGGAAAGAAAGAGTAATGAAAATACAAGAAAAATAAAAATGTAAAATGTGCGGGGATTCGAACGGGACCGGTCTATTCGTAGAAACGCCGAAGATCTGTTTTCCATGGGTTTGGTTCAAGGTGATTATCTGATGAGTTACAAAGACGATAGGCTCCTCCCGCGAGTACTTCGTCGATGATGAAGGGCCTCTCCCATTTGGGGTTGAGTTTATGCTTCTGCTTCTTCGGGAGCCGTAGGACGAGTTCACCTACATTGTATGTTTGTGCCCTGACCTCCCTATTCTGGTAGCGTCGCGGTTGCTACTAATAAAGCGCACAGCAAGCCACAGCTATGTCGCGTTCTCCCTCCAAGGCATCCAGGTCGTCCTACCGATCCAACTCGGCTTCCTTTTCCTCATACATGCACACTCTTGGTGCATCGTGAATAATGTCGCAGGGGAGGACTGCCTCTGCCCCATAGACCATGAAGAACGGTGTGAAGCCCGTTGATCTATTTGGGGTGGTACACAGGCCCCATAGTATGGAGTCGAGCTCCTCAACCCAATGACAGTCAGACTCGTCAAGTGATTGGACCAATCATGGCTCAATGCCACTCATAATGAGACCATTGGCACGTTCAACTTGTCCATTGGTCTGCGGATGGTAGACTGATGCGTAATCGAGCTAAATGCCCATTTTCGCGCATCAGTCCTTGACCTCCTGGGCCGTAAAATTAGATTCATTATCCATTATTATGCTATGTGGTATACCGTAAAGGTGTACTATGCCGGATATGAAGTCTATAACTTGTCCGGGCTTGGCTGATTTGATAGGCTTTGCCTCTATCCATTTGGTGAATTTGTCAACCATGAATAGCAGATATTTGTTGTTCTTGGTCCCCCTTTAAGGGATCCGACCATGGCAAGCCCCAGACCGCGAAAGGCCAAGTGATCGGAATAGTCCGAAGAGCTGTTGGAGGCATGTGACTTTGGTTTGCGAACAATTGACACCCCACGCAGTGCTTGACAAGTGACTGTGTGTCCGTCCGAGCTGTGGGCCAGAAGAAACCCGCTCGAAAGGCCTTGCCAACTACGCCTCTTGCCGCGGTGTGATGGCCGCCCATGCCCACATGTACGTCAGCAAGAAGTTCCCGCCCTTCTTCCTTGGATATGCACCACTTTAGTACACCAGTTGTGCTTTTCTTGTATAACTCACTGTCATGAATCTTGTAGGCTTTGGAGCGCCGAACTATGCGACATGCCTCTGTCTGGTCATCGGGGAGTTCCTTTTGAAGAAGTTAGGAGAGGAAGGGCTCGGTACAAGGGACAATTACTGCCATTACCTCATGAGCCGAAGGCGTTTCATTCATTACGGAGCCGCAAATTATTTGGTTGTCCGGTTTGTTGATAGGGGGGACAACCACGTCCGATGTATCTGGACCAGCGCTATTGTCATCATCCTACCACACAACGGAAGGGTTAAATAGGTGTTCCAGAAAAGTGTTCTTTTGGATAGGATCGCGCTTAGCTCCTAGACAAACCAATATGTCGCTGGCTTGGTTGTTGTCGCGAGCGACATGCCGGACCGAGTTGATATCTTGAGGATGGCGTTTCTATATGCCACCATCTTCGGATTTTTAGCGTCGAATTCACCATTGATTTAGGAGATGACTATGTTGGAATCTCCCCGCACCTGTAACCGCCGTATGCCCATTGATACAGCCATCTGGAGACCATGAAGAAGGGCCTCATATTTGGCTGCATTGTTGGAGTCCGCATACATGATTTGCAACACGTATCGCATGTTGTCGCCCGTGGGGGATGTGAGGATAACTCCAGCCCCCAGTCCGGCCAGGGTTTTGGATCCATCAAAGTACATTGTCCAATGGGAGTATGCACTATATTCCTTGGGGAGTTCGGCCTCCGTCCATTCGGCCAAAAAGTCCGCCAACACCTGTGATTTGACGACACAACATGGCTTGTCGGTTATTTCAAAGGGGAGGAGCTCAATGGCCCAATTGGCAGTGTGGCCGGTGGCGTCCCTGTTGTTGATTATGTCATTCAAGGGGACTTCTGATGCTACTGTCATCGCGCTCCTAGAAGTAGTGTCAGAGTTTCCTCGATGCCATGAATACTGTGTAGGCAATTTTTTGATAGTGTGGATATCTGGACTTGCGCTGCGTTAGCACCTCGTGGGGATTGCAAGTTCTGACAGAGTGCGGATCTTAGCTAGATTTGCCTCTATTCGTCTATGCAAGACGATGATTCCAAGCAGCTTACCCGAGGGAACTCCAAATACACATTTTTCCGGATTGGTCCAGATGTCATATTCGTGTAAATTAGCGAAAGTTTGGCGTAGGTCGTCAATCAGCTAGTCGATGTGCAGGGTTTTGATTACCACATTGTCCACATATACCTCGACGGTCTTGACGACTTGCGTAGAGAGGCAGGTTTGGATCATGCGCTGGTAAGTAGCCCAATGTTTTTACCCCGAAAGGCACCGTGTTGAAGCGGAAAGGCCCGTAAGGGGTGATGAAAGCCGTGGCAGCTTGATCGGATTCCTTCATTTTAATTTGGTGGTATCCGGAGTAAGCGTCGAGGAAACACAACAGATCGTGTCCAGTTGTGGCATCTATGATCTGGTCGATGCGCGGTAAGGGGAAAGGGTCCTTGGGGCATGCTCTATTAAGGTCTTTAAAATCGACACATAGCCGCGATGATTTGCCTTTCTTAGGTACGATCACCAGGTTGTAGCCACTCGGGGTGTCTAATATCCCGAATAAATCCGGCCTTGAGCAGTTTGGCTAATTCTTCACCCATGGCCTGCCACTTAGATTCGGAAAAACGATGCAGAGTCTGTTTCATGGGTTTGAAGCCCGGAATAATGTTTAGGCTATGTTCGGCCAGCCGACGTGGAATTTGAGGCATATCGGAAGGATGCCAGGCAAAAATATCCCAGTTCTCGCGAAGGAAATGCCGCAAAGCTACATCCATAAGGGGATCGAACTGGGCTCCAATGGACGTTGTCTTGTTGGGGTCTGTTGGATGCACCTGAAATTTGATGATTTCCTCTGCGGGTTTGAAGGACATAGACTTGGGTCTTTTGCTGAGTATCACATCATCTCTATTGACTGTCGACCATAAAGTGGTCAACTCTTCGGCGGCGAAAGTTTCTGCTAATGTCTTGAGGGCCAGCGCTGTCGTTTTGTTTTCGGCCCGAAGGGCTATATTCGGATTGCTGGTGATTGTGATCACTCCGTTTGGTCCTGGCATTTTTAGTTTCATGTACCCGTAATGGGGTATAGCCTGGAACTTTGTCAAGGCGTCGTGTCCCAAGAGGGCATGATAGCCACTTGGGAAAGGGACGATGTTGAAGAGAAGTTCTTCAGATCGATAGTATTCGGGTGTGCCGAACACCACGTCCAGGATGATACATCCAGAACATCGTGCCTCCTTTCCTGGGATAATTCCCTGGAATGTTGTGTTGCTAAGCTCGATGCGAGATCCGTCGAAATGCATTTTTTCCAGCGTGGCTTCGTAAATGAGGTTAAGACCACTGCCGCCGTCCATTAGCACTTTATGTATCCTGTATCCATCGATGATGGGATTCAATACTAGGGCAGCCCGTGAATGTCCGGAAAGAATGGGCGGCCAGTTAGTGTCCTCAAAAGTAATCGGTACGTCTGCCCATGGGCTAGTGAGTGCCACATGATACATTTGCTCGTGCTCTTTAAGAGCTCTCTTGCGTCTGTTCCTCGAGGGGAAGATTTTGTAGACAGTTAGGACTTCGACATCAAATTTGGGCGGCAAAGGAGAACGCCTACTCGATAGAGGTGTGTCGAGGATAGCTTCGCCAATTTTTGCGACTTGCTTGACGACTCAGCAAGCTCGAAGGCTGTGCGTTGGGTTCGCGTTTAGTAATACGGAATGTATGGGATATGGTTTATCCAAAAGCCCATCAAAGACAGTGTAGGCACCCAAAAGGGGCTTGTTAATTTTCCCGACAGGTTCATGCCCCGCTGACCGATTAGTAGGCATACTCTTTTTTCGAGCTCCTCTAGGATGTTTGGGCGATTTTGGTTTCGAGAATAGCTGCTCGGATTGCCAGACACTCTCCATGGCACAGTATTTAAGATAGCTCCGAGAAATCGCTAATGTGTCGGCGGGCTAGGGCATTAAGAATAACTTCATCATGTCAATTGCGAGTGAAAATTGCTGTTAAATATTGGTCGCTGAGACCTTTTACTCTGCTCCTAGCGAGAAGTAGTCTTGCCCAAAAGTGGTGTACTGACTCTCCTCGCAGTTGCTTTATGTCTTGGAAGTCCGGAGATATGGGCTTCGGTGAAAAACTAGGATTATCATCCTGGGCGGTGGGTGGGCAAAAACTGGATTCTACGTCAGGTGGAGTATTCGGGAATACATACTCATAATTGTGGCATAGCTCTGGGACCGATGACGGTCCGGTTTTAAGGTAATCCCCGGCACCTGGCTCGTCTACGTAGCCTTGGTGATCAGAGATCGGGGTGTAAATTTTTTTCAATTCTGGCTGTCGGGACGAATCCGTAGCCGGAGACTCGATAATAGCGACAAGGTGGGTGACAGGAGGGACGTGAATCTCCCTATGATCGGGTTTAATCCTAAGCCAGTGATAGATCGGAACCTGGTCATGCAGTATACACATTGCTTTGAGTCGATCGAACAATTCGTTTAAGAATGAAGCGATGGCGGGTTGTGTGTCGCTGATACGAGTGGATTCGTCAAGTGGTGTGATGGTTCGAGAGTCATGCCAAAGTGGATCTACGTTCCGTTCCCCCACGGGACCTGATGACTCGGACGTCAAAGCGTCTGGACTTGCACGTCTTTCTTCAAAGGTTGAGGGTTCCATTGGAACGAGTGTCCCCTGTGAATCAGCCACGAACTCTAGGCTTCCGAACTTGATACTCTGATGCGTGGGAAACCTTTCGATCTGGCCATGATGGCTGATCGGGTTGGCTTGCGACAAGATGTCGTTGCGAGTGAAACTCTGATCGGGGCAACAGTCCCCTTGATGCAGCTTGACGCTCTAAATAAGAGATTCGATGAGGCGCAAGGTAAGCCGGATTTACAACATCCAAAATTTCATTACCGTACCATCGACTTAGCATTTATATGTTTGATGCTTATGCAGCCTGGGCGAAAGAAATTGAGAAGCTCAAGGCTGAGTTGCAGAAGGCGAAGCAGGAGGCCGCGGACGAGAGGGCGGCGGCCAAACAGGCGGCTGCCGCGCTTTCCGCTCTGAAAGCCACTAGTGCCAAGCATGAGGCTCGGGTGGAGGAAATCCAACAGGAGCTCAAGGATGTCGGCCAAAAGTGCGAGCACCTTGAGTAGAAAGGCTAGGAGCTGATCGCCGAACTATCCACTCTGAAATCCTATCTCCAAAAGGATCAGGCGGTTCTTTGAGGAGCAGGTCCACCAAGCGAAGGTTATAAGCGATGGTAAGCCGTATTTACTGCAGTGTATCTTCGGGGATAGCAAGTTTGAGTTGCTTACCCAGGTGTGGTGTTCCTTAGGAGCCTGCTCCGACCTCCAAAAGAGCATAGCAGACGCAAACCAGTTTTATGCTTCGCGTGGAGAGGGAGATGAAGCTCGACTATTTTGGACGCAATTCGAAGCCCCCGAGCACTCTCCTATTCTCGTCGAGCAGTTGAAGCAGTTGATGGAGTTACACCGGGTGGCGGAGCCAGCCAGGAAGGATCTCTGCATCCAGCTATGGCTCGACGAGCCATTGCAGAGCAGCTACTTCGGCCTGGTGCAGAAGCTTCGCGACGCATCACCTCATATCAACGCATTAAGGCGTTCATCCTGTATCAAGGGAGCTCGGATGGCCTTTGCAAGGGACAAGGTGCACTGGTCGGGTCTTGATCCGACAAAGATAGCACCGCTCCTCCACCGCCTAGAAAGGAGCATAGGTTCCCTGAGCGATACTTCTCCGTAGTTGGAGGGTGCTTGGGCAATAGAGGAGCAGTTCTCAAAAGAAAACATTTATGAGTAGATGTATTGTAATATGTGTGAAGACCTTTTAATGTTTTATGATTATGATGCATGGTTTATCATGTTTTTAATATATTGCATTCCTTATAACTCTTGTGTGGCTATTGAAACTGAAAGCTGCGAGTCGTCGACTCCAGCCCCCACGTAGATACTGCGTGGGGTGTCTCTACCTACGCACTGTAACCCTTAGCCGAGCTATCGGTACCCGAAGGCGGTAGGGTGTGGTGGGACAGGCAATCAGACCATAATTCTTTATTGCTTTCACTTAGCCGTAGGGGCGCGAGAATGCACGGGCTAATAACTAGCCCCCGGTGATTTGTGATGTTCGGATGAATCGCGGCTAGAGCCGATATCACATGGTTTGTACGAATACCAAACCCATCGCATGACATGGAATAACCTCTGACGAGGTCTTTAGTATAACCCTTAGGCTCGGATTCATAGACCGGTTCTCGCATACTATGACAGTCAGTTTTCTGCTTTCTCCTCTGAGGTGCTTGACCAGGCTACCTTTTAACACAATCATAGAGGTTCTCCCTTTGCCCTTTTAGCCGAACGAGCGGAACATAAAGGGGAAAGCACAGGAGCCGGGCAACCCAACTATTGAACCAAGACATAGTTCGGAACCAATGCATATAAAGTGAATTCCAAGATGCTGAACACATAATCAATTGTGCATAAGGCGATTTTTGTTTTCTTTAAACTCGAGCCCCCGGTCTATTAGCCAGTTGCATCGTAATGTACTGAACATTTTCGCAAGAAGAGGGAGAAAATAGAATATGTGCCAAAAAGGACAGTGAGATAACCATTTATAATGGTTTTATATTTTGCTCAACCACTCTTATTGCTCAAATTGCCGAGGCAACTGTTTACAGGTATTCGAAAATTAAATGTAAATTTTACAGGAGTGGTTGTACCAGGGGTCTTCGATGGGTGACCTGACGTCTTCGATGTGCCCTTTCGCTTGTCTACTCCTGCGCCTCCTAAGGAGTTATATACCTCTATGGGTGTTGCTGTTCAGCGAGCGGATTTTGGAAAGAAAATCTTGAGAAGTCGCCGATGTGTGGATGAACTTTACGCTTTTAGCAGGCCCTTAATGGTACCTGCAGTACGTCTGAAGACACTTAATGGGAGTAGTGCGGTCTAGCCGAGCACTTACCCTTTGATGTTTTTCCCCACCGCCACCCATGGAATTTTGAGCACAAAGTTGTGCCTTCTTGTCACGTGTTTTGCTGGTCCTAGGTTTGTGCGATGGGGGTGAGTCCCTATTTACGGGGGGGAGGGGGAGAAGGTTCTGAGAGTTCGGGCTGAAACCAAGCTCGCTTCCCTACCTTATGTGCCTTTACAGAAGATGTCGGCGTTTGCCGATCATCATTGTAATGAAATTCGACTGCCAGGGCCAACACATGTTCCTCAGTTCGTAGGGAGCGCTCTGTGTGCTATTGACAGTAATAACCCCCTTGGCGCTAGGCATCTCGAGCTTGAGGTATGCGTAGTGTGGGACGGCGTTAAAGCGAGCGAATGATGTATGGCCTAGCAGGGCGTGATATCCGCTGCGGAAAGGTACAATGTCGAAGATCAAGTCTTCGCTCTAGAAGATATCGGGCAAGCCGAAGACTACTTCCAGGCTTACAGAGCATGTGCACCGGGCTTCGACACCTGGAATCACTTGTTTAAACGTAGTGTTGCTGGGTTTGATCCTTGACGGGTCTATACCCATCTTTTTCACCATGCCTGAGTAAATCAGATTAAGGCGACTTCCTCCATCCATTAGGACTTTGGTGAGGTGATACCCGTCTATGATGAGGTCTAGGACGAGGGAGGCCGAACCACCATGACGGATACTGGTCGGGTGGTCTCGTCGATCGAAGGTGATCGGGTACGCCAACCATGGCTTATACTTCGGGGCTACCAGCTCTATGGTGTAGACCTCTCGAAGGGCGCGCTTCCTCTCCTTCTTGGGTATATGGGTGGCATATATCATATTTACTGTTTTCAGCTCTAGAGGGAACTTCTATTGTCCGCCACCAATTGCACCCCGAGGCTCATCCTCGTCCTCGCTGTGTGGGCACTTGCCTTGATCCTCGGATGCAAGATTGCCGGCCTGTTAGAATACCCAACAGTTACGGTTGGTGTGATTGGCGGGCTTCTCTTGAGTGCCATGGATCTGGCAAGGTTTCTCCATCATCTTGTTCAGCGGGTGGGTCCATCGCGGTTGCCTTTAGGAGGCTTCTTCCGCTGCCCTGGTCAGGAGTTGCGGAAGCCGACGTTAACAGCCGTGTCATCGGCATCGCTATGTTGTGCCTGCGCTTATTCTTGTTGCGTTTGGTTTCCCGTTTCTGTCCCGAACTTCAGAGGTTTCGGGGTCTTCGGGGTTGTTCCACCTTCTTGTGAGCCAGTTATCCTCGCCCGCGCAAAAGACGGTCATGAGTGATGTAAGGGCGGATATTGTTCGAGGTTTATCCTGGCCAAGCTGGCAGGCCAGGCATTCATCCCGAATATTATGCGTGAAGGAGGCTATTGCCTCGGCGTTTGGGCAGTCGACGATCTGGTTTTTCTTAGCCAAGAACTGATTCCAGAATTGCCGCGCGGACTCTCCTGGCTTCTGGACGATGTTGCTTAGGTCAAAGGAGTCCATCAGCCAAACATAGGTGCCCTGGAAGTTAGATCTGAATGCGTCCTCTAAATCTTCCAAGCACCCGATTGAATTTTCGGGGGAGGCTGTTTAACCAGTGCCGAGCTGGCCCCTTAAGCTTTAGGGATAGATACTTGATGGCGTGGAGATCTTCTCCTTGCACCATGTGGATGTGGAGGAGGAAATCCTCAATCCATACGGTTGGGTCAGTTGTCCCATCATATTGCTCGATGTTTACGGGTTTAAACTCCTCCGGGAACTGATTCTGCATCACCTCGTCTGTGAAGCACACTGGGTGGGCAGCGCCTCTGACCTGAGCTATGTCGCGCCGATAGTTGGCGTCTGTTCTAGCTCGGTTTTGTTCTGGGCCTCTGTTGTTGCGGTCGAGCCAAGGCCGATACCCATCCCGTTGATCGGGTGAGTACCCTCTGGATCCGTAGATGGATCTTGTGCGACATGCCCTATGGTCCAGGTCGTGCCACAGGTCGAACCTGTCATCGGGCTCTATTGGCTCTTTTCCCCATCTTCGGGGTATAGCTGGCCTGTCTTGTCCTCGAGGGGGCGGTCTGGCTTGTCATATGGGGTATGTTTGGGAGACGACGTGTGATGTCTACTATGCAACTTTATTATTGTAGACACGTGTTGGGCCTCCAAGCACAGAGTTTTGTAGGACGGTAGCAATTTTCCCTCAAGTGGATGACCTAAGGTTTATCAATCCATGAGAGGTGTAGGATGAAGATGGTCTCTCTCAAACGACCCTGCAACCAAATAAGAAATCTCTTGTGTCCCCAACACACCCAATACAATGGCAAATTGTATAGGTACACTAGTTCGGCAAAGTGTAATATGGATGGTAGAAATATATTTTTATAATCTGAATAAATAAAAACATCAAGGTAGCAAATAACAAAAGTGAGCACAAACAATATTGCAATTATTGAAAATGAGGCCTAGGGTCCGTACTTTTGCTAGTGCAATCTCTCAACAATACTAACATAGTTGAATCATATAACCATCCCTCAACGTGCAACGAAGAATCACTCCAAAGTTTCTATCTAGCGGAGAACATAAGAAGAAATTGTTTCTAGGGTATGAAACCACCTCAAAGCTATTCTTTCCGTTTGATCTATCCAAGAGTTCGTACTAAAATAACAAAAGCTATTCTTTCCAATCGATCTAATCAAGAGTTCATACTAAAACAACACGAAATAATTTTAGATTCATAATACTCAATCCAACACAAAGAACTTCAAGGAGTGCCCCAAGATTTCTACTAGAGAAACAAAGACAAGAACGTGCATCAACCCCTATGCATAGATTACCCCAAAGTCACCGCGGGAATCCGCAAGTTGAATGCCAAAATACATATCAAGTGAATATATTCGATACTTGATGACCCACAAGTATAGGGGATCAATTGTAGCTCTTTTTGATAAGTAAGAGTGTCGAACCCAACGAGGAGCAGAAGGAAATGACAAGTAGTTTTTTTAGCAAGGTAATGTCTACAAGTGCTGAAATTGTAAGTAGCGAAGTAGTTTGCTAGCAAGATAATTTGTAACGATCAAGTAACGAATATAGTAACAAAAGTGCAGCAAGGTAGCCCAATAATTTTGAGGCAAAGGACAGGCCTAAGAGGTCTCTTATTATAAGCAAAGCGTTCTTAAGGGTACACGGGAATTTCATCTAGTCACTTTCATCATGTTGGTTTAATTCGTGTTTGGTACTTTGATAATTTGATATGTGGGTGGACCGGTACTTAGGTGCTGCTATTACTTGAAAAAAATCCTACTTATGATTAACCCTCCTGCAAGCATCCACAACTACGAGAAAAGTATTAAGAATAAATTCTAACCATAGCATTAAACTTTTGGATGCAATCGGTCCCTTACAGAATAGCGCATAAACTGGGGTTTAAGCTTCTGTCACTCTCGCAACCCATCATCTAATTGATACTCCACAATGTATTCCCTTAGGCTCAAATATGGTGAAGTGTCATGTAGTCGACGTTCACATGACACCACTAAGGGAATCACAACATACATACTATCAAAATATCGAACACATATCAAATTCACATGATTACTTGCAACATGATTTCTCCCGTGACCTCAAGAACAAAAGTAACTACTCACAAATAATAATCATGCTCAAGATCATAGGGGTATTAAATAGCATAATGGATCTGAACATATAATCTTCCACCAAATAAACCATATAGTGATCAACTACAAGACGTAATCAACAGTACTAGTCACCCACAAGCACCAATCTATAGTTCCGGTAACAAGATTGAACTGAAGAGATGAACTAGGGTTTGATAGGAGTTGGTGCTGTTGAAGATGTCGATGAAGATTGCCCTCCCCAAGATGGGAGAGTTGTTGGTGATGATTATGGCAATGATTTCCCCCTTCGGGAGGGAAGTTGCCCCGGCGGAATCGCTCAGCCGGAGGGAAAAAGTGCTCCTGCCCAAGTTCTGCCTCGAGGCAGCGGCGCTTCATCCCGAAAGCCTCCTTCTAATATTTTCTAGCTCAACATGACTTATATACAAAAAGATGGGCACCGGAGGTTTGCCGAGGAGGGCACAACCCACCAGGGCATGCTTGGGCTCCCTGGCAGGTGGGTTGTCCCCACCTGGTGGGCCCCCTTTGGTAGTTATTTTGTCCAATATTTCTTAAATAATTCATAGAAAATCTCCGTGAAGTTTCAGCTTGTTTGGAGTTGTGTAGAATAGGTAGCCTGACGTAGCTTTTCCAGGTCCAGATTTCCAGCTGCCGGAATTCTCCCTCTTGGTGTGTTCCTTGCAAATTATGAGAGAAAAGGCATTAGAATTACTCCAAAAAGTATTATTATGGATAAAAACATTATAAATAACAGCAAGAAAACATTATGCAAAATGGACGTATCAACCCCCCCAAGCTTAGACCTCGCTTGGCCTCAAGCAAAAACCCAAAACGAAAAACATGTCCACATGCTTTGAGAGAGAGGTGTCGATAAAAACAAAATACGAACATAGAAGCATCATGTTGATTATTATCATAGCAACAAAATTAAACATAGGACTTTTATCATAGAACTTTTATCATATACTTCTCATGAATAAGTAATAGTTCATCACACAATCAAAGTATAAAGCAAAAACTCTGTTACAAACCAACAAACTATGTTCTCAGTTAACTTTGCAACTACAATTCATCATATTTTTAGGAAGGGTCACGTATCGGAGCCTTTAGGCAAGTCCGCATACTCAACCATCATATAGTCTTCTATTATTGCTAACACTCGCCTCATACCCATGAGCAAAACATTTCAACCAGACACATAGAAAGATAGGGGCTTATAGTTTCGCCTCCCAACATCCTCACCTCAATGGTGATGTCAACAATAATAACTCATGCTATCTATATTCAATTGCACATATGTGCTTAGATCTTTCCTCACCACATGATGCTTTCCAAAGGAGAAAAATAAAAAAGAATAGAGAAAAACTTTGACTCTTGCATAAAAGTAAAAGATAGGCCCTTCGCAAAGGGAAGAAGAGGTTGTCATGCGCCTATTTGTTTGTATGCTCAATACCTTAGTGCAAGAGAACGTCAAGTTGTATTGCCCCTTAAGATGACAACCTGTATTATGCAGTCTGTCACTTTTATTCTATGTCATCCAAGTTCGTAGAACACTCAATTTTCTCTTACACTAAATGATCTTACACTTTTAGAAGCAATTTTTATTTCCTTATTGCACCGATGACACCTTACTTGAAGGATCTTTCTCAATCCATAGGTAGGTATGGTGGACTCTTGAAAATAGGATTTGGGTTTAAGGATTTTTGGATGCACAAGTAGTATATCTACTTAGTGCGGAATTTTTGGCTAGCAAAGGTAGGGGGCAAGCATCACATGTTAAAGGATCTATGTGTTGGAAATATGCCTAGAGGCAATAATAAAATGGTTATTATTGTATTTCCTAGTTCATGATAATTGTCTATTATTCATGCTACAATTGTGTTAACCAGAAACCGTAATACATGTGTGAATACATAGACCATCGCATGTCCCTAGTGAGCCTCTAGTTGGCTAGCTCGTTGATCAATAGATGGTCACGGTTTCATGACCATGGACATTGGATGTCGTTGATAACGGGATCACATCATTAGGAGAATGATGTGATGGACAAGACCCAATCCTAAGCATAGCACAAGATCGTGTAGTTCGTATGCTAAAGCTTTTCAATGTCAAGTATCATTTCCTTAGACCATGAGATTGTGTAACTCCCGGATACCGTAGGAATGCTTTGGGTGTGCCAAACGTCACAAAGTAACTGGGTGGCTATAAAGGTACGCTACGGGTATCTCCGAAAGTGTCTGTTGGGTTGACACGAATCAAGACTGGGATTTGTCACTCCGTGTGACGGAGAGGTATCTCTGGGCCCACTCGGTAAGACATCATCATAATGAGCTCAATGTGACTAAGGAGTTAGCCACGGGATGATGTGTTACGGAACGAGTAAAGAGACTTGCCGGTAACGAGATTGAACAAGGTATGGCGATACCGACGATCGAATCTCGGGCAAGTACCATACCGATAGACAAAGGGAATTGTATACGGGATTGATTGAATCCCTGACATCGTGGTTCATCCGATGAGATCATCGTGGAGTACGTGGGAGCCAACATGGGTATCCAGATCCCGCTGTTGGTTATTGGCCGGAGAGGTGTCTCGGTCATGTCTACGTGTCTCCCGAACCCGTAGGGTCTACACACTTAAGGTTCGATGACGCTAGGGTTATAGGGAAAAGGTATACGTGATTACCGAAGGTTGTTCGGAGTCCCGGATGAGATCCCGGACGTCACGAGGAGCTCCGGAATGGTCCGGAGGTAAAGATTGATATATAGGAAGTCCAGTTTTGGTCACCGGAAAGTTTTCGGGCTCATCGGTAGTGTACCGGGAGTGCCGGGAGGGTGCCGGAGGACCCCCGGGAGGGGTGTGACGACCAAAGGACCACATGGGCTGTTAGATAAAGTGTGCCAGCCCTTATTGGGCTGGGCAAGACTTTTGCTAAAGGCCCATGCGGCTGGAGATAAGGAGATAAGGCAAAAAGGATTTAAAAGGAGGAGATCCACCTCCCTTGTGGGAGGTGGACTCTCCCTTTAATTCAGCCGGCCATCTCCTCTTTGGAGTAGAGGCCAAGCCAGCCCTCCACGTCCCTCCTCCTATATATACTTGAGGTTTTGGATGTTTTGAGACAAGATTTGATCTCTCTCTCTCACGGCGAAGCCCTACCTCTCTTCTTCCTCCTCCGCAGCGCTTAGGCGAAGCCGTGTCGGAATACCTTGCTACTCCACCACCACCACGCCGTCGTGCTGCTGTTGGAGCCCTTCCCCAACCTCTCCTTCCTCCTTGCTGGATCAAGGTGTTGGAGACGTCACCGGGCTGCACGTGTGTTGAACGCGGAGGTGCCGTCCGTTCGGCACTTGATCGGATCTACCGCGATCTGAATCGCTGCGAGTACGACTCCATCAACCGCGTTCTTGTAACGCTTCCGCTTAGCGATCTTCAAAGGTATGAAGATGCAATCTCTCCCCTCTCGTTGCTGGTTTCTCCATAGATAGATCTTGGTGAACGTAGGAAAATTTTGATTTACTACTACGTCTCCCAACAGTGGTATCAGAGCTAGGTCTATGCGTAGAATCTATGCACGAGTAGAACACAAAGCAGTTGTGGGCGTCGAGTTTGTTAATTTGCTTGCCGCTACTAGTCTTATCTTGATTCGGCGGTATTGTGGGATGAAGCGGCCCGGACCAACTTTACACGTACGCTTACGTGAGACCGGTTCCACCGCCTGACATGCACTAGATGCATAAGGTGGCTAGCGGGTGTCTGTCTCTCCTACCTTAGTCGGATCGGATTCGATGAAAAGGGTCCTTATGAAGGGTAAATAGCAATTGGCAAATCACGTTGTGGTGTTGACGTAGGTAAGAAACGTTCTTGCTAGTAACCTATAGCAGCCACGTAAAAACTTGCAACTACAAATTAGAGGACGTCTAACTTGTTTTTGCAGCATGTGCCTTGTGATGTGATATGGCCAAAGGATGTGATGTGATGCATTGTGATGTATGAATTGATCATGTTCTTGTAATAGGATTCACGACTTGCATGTCGATGATTATGACAACCGGCAGGAGCCATAGGAGTTGTCTTATTTATTGTATGACCTGCGTGTCAATCATAAACGCCATGTAATTACTTTACTTTATTGCTAAGCGTTAGCCATAGTAGTAGAAGTAATAGTTGGCGAGACAACTTCATGAAGACACAATGATGGAGATCATGATGATGGAGATCATGGTGTCGTGCCGGTGACAGTGATGATCATGGTGCCCCGAAGATGGAGATCATAGGAGCAAAATGATATTGGCCATATCATGTCACTATATTGATTGCATGTGATGTTTATCATGTTTACATCTTATTTGCTTAGAACGACGGTAGTAAATAAGATGATCTCTCAATAAAATTTCAAGAGAAGTGTTCACCCTAACTGTGCACCGTTGCTAAGGATCGTTGTTCCGAAGCACCACGTGATGATCGGGTGTGATAGGTTCTAACGTTCGCATACAACGGGTGTAAGCCAGATTTACACACGCGAAACACTTAGGTTGACTTGACGAGCCTAGCATGTACAGACATGGCCTCGGAACACGGAAGACCGAAAGGTCGAACATGAGTCGTATAGAAGATACGATCAACATGAAGATGTTCACCATGGATGACTAGTCCGTCTCACGTGATGATCGGACACGGGCTAGTTGACATGGATCATGTATCACTTGGAAGACTAGAGAGATGTCTGTCTAAGTGGGAGTTCATTAATTTGATTAAATGAACTTAATTATCATGAACTTAGTCTAAAATTGTCTTTACAATCTATGATGTAGATCCAATGGCCAACGCGAATGTCACCCTCAATTTCAACGCGTTCCTAGAGAAAACCAAGCTGAAAGATGATGGAAGCAACTATGCGGACTGGGTCCGTAGCTTGAGGATCATCCTCATAGCTTCCAAGAGATTGTATGTCCTAGATGCACCGCTAGGTGACGCACCCGTTATCCCAGCGGAACAAGATGTTATGAACACTTGGCAATCACGCTGCGATGATTACTCCCTTGTTCAATGCGGCATGCTTTACAGTCTAGAACCGGGGCTCCAAAAGCGTTTTGAGCAACACGGAGCATATGAGATGTTTCAGGAGCTGAAACTGGTTTTTCAAGCTCATGCCCGGGTCGAGAGATATGATGTCTCCGACAAGTTCTTCAGCTGTAAGATGGAGGAGCATAGTTCTGTCAGTGAGCACATCCTCAAGATGTCTGGGCTACACAGCCGCTTGACTCAGCTGGGGGTTAATATCCCGGATGACTCGGTCATTGACAGAATCCTCCAGTCGCTTCCACCTAGCTTCAAGAGCTTTGTGATGAACTACAACATGCAAGGTATGGAGAAGTCCATTCCTGAGTTGTACTCGATGCTGAAATCAGCGGAGGTCGAGATCAAAAAGGAGCATCAAGTGTTGATGGTGAATAAGACCACTAGTTTCAAGAAAGGCAAGGGTAAGAAGAACTTCAAGAAGGACGGCAAAGCTGTTGCCGCGCCCGGTAAGCAAGTTGCCGGGAAGAAGAAGAAAAATGGACCCAAGCCTGAGACTGAGTGCTTTTATTGCAAGGGTACCGGTCACTGGAAGCGGAACTGCCCCAAGTATTTAGCGGATAAGAAGGACGGCAACATTAAAGGTATATGTGATATACTTGTTATTGATGTGTACTTGACCAGCGCTCGTAGTAGCTCCTGGGTATTTGATACCGGTGCAGTTGCTCACATTTGTAACTCCAAGCAGGAGCTGCGGAATAAGTGGAGGCTGGCCAAGGATGAGGTGACGATGCGTGTCGGGAATGGTTCCAAGGTCAATGTGATCGCCGTCGGCACGTTACCTCTACATCTACCTTCGGGATTAGTTTTAAACCTTAATAATTGTTATTTAGTACCAGCTTTGAGCATGAACATTGTATCTGGATCTCGCTTGATGCGAGATGGCTACTCATTTAAATCCGAGAATAATGGTTGTTCTATTTATATGAGAGAAATGTTTTATGCTCATGCCCCGCTGGTCAATGGTTTATTTTTGATGAATCTCGAACGTGATGTTACACATGTCCATAGTGTGAGTACCAAAAAGTGTAAAGTTGATAACGATAGTCCCACTTACATGTGGCACTGCCGTCTTGGCCATATTGGTGTCAAACGCATGAAGAAGCTCCATGCTGATGGAATTTTGGAGTCACTTGATTTCGAATCATTTGACACATGCGAACCATGCCTCATGGGCAAGATGACCAAGACTCCGTTCTCCGGAACAATGGAGCGAGCAACTGACTTGTTGGAAATAATACATACCGATGTATGCGGTCCAATGAGCGTCGAGGCTCGCGGTGGCTACCGTTATGTTCTCACCCTCACTGATGACTTGAGTAGATATGGTTATGTCTACTTAATGAAACACAAGTCTGAAACTTTTGAAAGGTTCAAGGAATTTCAGAGTGAGGTCGAGAATCAACGTGACAGGAAAATAAAATGCCTACGATCTGATCGTGGCGGAGAATATTTAAGTCACGAGTTTGGCACGCACCTTAGGAAATGTGGAATTGTTTCACAACTCACGCCGCCCGGCACACCCCAGCGAAATGGTGTGTCTGAACGTCGTAATCGCACTCTATTGGATATGGTGCGATCTATGATGTCTCTTACCGACTTACCGCTATCATTTTGGGGATATGCATTAGAGACTGCCGCATTCACTTTAAATAGGGCACCGTCTAAATCCGTTGAGACGACACCGTATGAATTGTGGTTTGGAAAGAAACCTAAGCTGTCGTTTCTAAAACTTTGGGGATGCGATGCTTATGTGAAGAAACTTCAACCTGAGAAGCTCGAACCCAAAGCGGAAAAGTGCGTCTTCATAGGATATCCCAAGGAGACTATTGGGTATACCTTCTACCTACGATCCGAAGGCAAAGTCTTTGTTGCCAAGAATGGATCCTTTCTCGAGAAAGAGTTTCTCTCGAAAGAAGTAAGTGGGAGGAAAATAGAACTTGATGAGGAAATTGTACCTCCACTCGAACCGGAGAGTAGCGCAGCACAGGAAGTTGTTTCTGTGGAGCCTACACCGGCTAGAGAGGAAGTTAATGATGATGATCATGAAACTTCAGATCAAGTTGCTATTCGAAGGTCCACCAGGACACGTTCAGCACCAGAGTGGTACGGCAATCCTGTCCTAGAGATCATGTTGTTGGACAACGGTGAACCTTCGAACTATGAAGAAGCGATGGCGGGCCCGGATTCCAACAAATGGCTTGAGGCCATGAAATCCGAGATAGGATCCATGTATGAGAACAAAGTATGGACTTTGGTGGACTTGCCTAATGATAAGCGAGCCATTGAAAACAAATGGATCTTTAAGAAGAAGACTGACGCGGACGGTAATGTCACCGCCTATAAAGCTCGGCTTGTCGCTAAGGGTTATCGACAAGTTCAAGGAGTTGACTACGATGAGACTTTCTCACCCGTAGCGATGCTAAAGTCAGTCCGAATCATGTTAGCAGTTGCCGCATTTTATGATTATGAGATCTGGCAAATGGACGTCAAAACGGCATTCCTTAATGGCTTCCTCAAGGAAGAACTGTATATGATGCAGCCGGAAGGTTTTGTCGATCCTAAAGATGCTAACAAGGTATGCAAGCTCCAGCGCTCCATCTATGGGCTGGTGCAAGCATCTCGGAGTTGGAACATTCGCTTTAATGAGGTGATTAAAGCGTTTGGGTTTGTACAGGTTTATGGAGAACCTTGTATTTACAAGAAAGTGAGTGGGAGCTCTATAGCATTTCTTATACTGTATGTGGATGACATGCTGATAATGGGAAATAATATAGAACTCTTGGAAAGTATCAAGGCCTACTTGAATAAGTGTTTTTCAATGAAGGACCTTGGAGAAGCTGCTTACATATTAGGTATTAAGATCTATAGAGATAGATCGAAACGCCTCATTGGTCTTTCACAAAGCACATACCTTGAAAAGATATTGAAGAAGTTCAATATGCATCAGTCCAAGAAGGGGTTCTTGCCTGTGTTGCAAGGTGTGAGATTGAGTACGACTCAATGCCCGACCACGGCAAAGGATAGAGAAGAGATGAGTGTCATCCCCTATGCTTCAGCCATAGGCTCTATCATGTATGCCATGCTGTGTACCAGACCTGATGTGAACCTTGCCATAAGTTTGGTAGGGAGGTACCAAAGTGATCCCGGAGCGGAACACTGGACAGCGGTCAAGAATATCCTGAAGTACCTGAAAAGGACAAAGGACATGTTTCTCATATATGGAGGTGCCGAAGAGCTCGTCGTAAAGGGTTACGTCGACGCTAGCTTCGACACAGATCCGGACGACTCTAAGTCGCAAACCGGATACGTGTATATTTTGAATGGAGGGGCAGTCAGCTGCAGTAGCAGCAAGCAAAGCGTCGTGGCGGCATCTACATGTGAAGCGGAGTACATAGCTGCTTCGGAAGCAGCAAAGGAGGGAGTCTGGATGAAGGAGTTCATCACCGACCTAGGAGTGATTCCAAATGCGTCGGGCCCGATGACTCTACTCTGTGACAACACTGGAGCTATTGCCCTTGCGAAGGAGCCCAGGTTTCACAAGAAGACAAGACACATCAAGCGCCGCTTCAACTCCATCCGTGATTACATTCAGGAGGGAGACATAGATATTTGTAAAGTGCATACGGATCTGAATGTCGCAGATCCGTTGACTAAACCTCTCTCACGAGCAAAACATGATCAACACCAGAACGCTATGGGTGTTCGATTCATCACAATGTAACTAGATTATTGACTCTAGTGCAAGTGGGAGACTGTTGGAAATATGCCCTAGAGGCAATAATAAAATGGTTATTATTGTATTTCCTAGTTCATGATAATTGTCTATTATTCATGCTACAATTGTGTTAACCAGAAACCGTAATACATGTGTGAATACATAGACCATCGCATGTCCCTAGTGAGCCTCTAGTTGGCTAGCTCGTTGATCAATAGATGGTCACGGTTTCATGACCATGGACATTGGATGTCGTTGATAACGGGATCACATCATTAGGAGAATGATGTGATGGACAAGACCCAATCCTAAG
This sequence comes from Hordeum marinum, assembly GCA_022496015.1. NCBI lineage: Eukaryota > Viridiplantae > Streptophyta > Magnoliopsida > Poales > Poaceae > Hordeum > Hordeum marinum. The sequence goes on along the minus strand of CM039676.1, from coordinate 404,936,881 downwards.
CATAGCACAAGATCGTGTAGTTCGTATGCTAAAGCTTTTCAATGTCAAGTATCATTTCCTTAGACCATGAGATTGTGTAACTCCCGGATACCGTAGGAATGCTTTGGGTGTGCCAAACGTCACAACGTAACTGGGTGGCTATAAAGGTACGCTACGGGTATCTCCGAAAGTGTCTGTTGGGTTGACACGAATCAAGACTGGGATTTGTCACTCCGTGTGACGGAGAGGTATCTCTGGGCCCACTCGGTAAGACATCATCATAATGAGCTCAATGTGACTAAGGAGTTAGCCACGGGATGATGTGTTACGGAACGATTAAAGAGACTTGCCGGTAACGAGATTGAACAAGGTATGGCGATACCGACGATCGAATCTCGGGCAAGTACCATACCGATAGACAAAGGGAATTGTATACGGGATTGATTGAATCCCTGACATCGTGGTTCATCCGATGAGATCATCGTGGAGTACGTGGGAGCCAACATGGGTATCCAGATCCCGCTGTTGGTTATTGGCCGGAGAGGTGTCTCGGTCATGTCTACGTGTCTCCCGAACCCGTAGGGTCTACACACTTAAGGTTCGATGACGCTAGGGTTATAGGGAAAAGGTATACGTGATTACCGAAGGTTGTTCGGAGTCCCGGATGAGATCCCGGACGTCACGAGGAGCTCCGGAATGGTCCGGAGGTAAAGATTGGTATATAGGAAGTCCAGTTTTGGTCACCGGAAAGTTTTCGGGCTCATCGGTAGTGTACCGGGAGTGCCGGGAGGGTGCCGGAGGACCCCCGGGAGGGGTGTGACGACCAAAGGACCACATGGGCTGTTAGATAAAGTGTGCCAGCCCTTATTGGGCTGGGCAAGACTTTTGCTAAAGGCCCATGCGGCTGGAGATAAGGAGATAAGGCAAAAAGGATTTAAAAGGAGGAGATCCACCTCCCTTGTGGGAGGTGGACTCTCCCTTTAATTCAGCCGGCCATCTCCTCTTTGGAGTAGAGGCCAAGCCAGCCCTCCACGTCCCTCCTCCTATATATACTTGAGGTTTTGGATGTTTTGAGACAGGATTTGATCTCTCTCTCTCACGGCGAAGCCCTACCTCTCTTCTTCCTCCTCCGCAGCGCTTAGGCGAAGCCCTGTCGGAATACCTTGCTACTCCACCACCACCACGCCGTCGTGCTGCTGTTGGAGCCCTTCCCCAACCTCTCCTTCCTCCTTGCTGGATCAAGGTGTTGGAGACGTCACCGGGCTGCACGTGTGTTGAACGCGGAGGTGCCGTCCGTTCGGCACTTGATCGGATCTACCGCGATCTGAATCGCTGCGAGTACGACTCCATCAACCGCGTTCTTGTAACGCTTCCGCTGAGCGATCTTCAAAGGTATGAAGATGCAATCTCTCCCCTCTCATTGCTGGTTTCTCCATAGATAGATCTTGGTGAACGTAGGAAAATTTTGATTTACTACTACGTCTCCCAACACTATGACAATATGACTTGTATGTGAATATAAACAAACACAAACCATTAAGTTGTTTTGCTTGTCCAACGTCAACAATTTTGGCATATAATATTTTGATGAGGGCTCACAATCACAAAAGATTTCTAGGCTAGTATATTTATATGTGAATCTTCTCTTCCCTTATTAATTCTTTCATGAGTTGCATCATTGACTAATGATATGTTTGTCAATCTCTAATAAAATTTCTTACTTATAATTTTCCTTATGTGGTGCCATCACCTACCATAGGATTAGTATATGATCGTATTTATTTATTTCCTTTCTTTCATTTCTTTCTTATTTGTTTTTATTTATTTGCAACATGAAAGTAAAGAAAGGAAAAACTCAAACTAAACTTTATCATATAACTTGCACACGATTACAATGATAGATCACTAAGCAAACTCTCAAATAAGAAAGGATTGGACTGAAACTTTATTTCATCTAGGAAAAATATTGAACTAAGATAAGTAAAAGCAAAAAGATAGTGGGATGATACAATACCGGGGCACCTCCCCCAAGCTTGGCGGAAGCCAAGGGGAGTGCCCATACCCGATACTCAGTTCTCCTTTGGTGGTGAAGAAGATGATGGTGGTGAAGTAGAAGTCTCGTCCTCGGATTTCCATGGTAGTGGTCACCATCATGAGAGGAGGAGTGAGTCTCACGGGTCCTGCAACTAGCAGCCAAACGCATACCTTTAAACCTTGCCTGATATTTAAAACATGGTTCTGGAGGTCATAGATCTGCCTTTGGAGGAAGTTGATTTGCTCGTTGAAGGTGAAGACGATGTCCTTCATGGGCTTTCCATCCACCTTGAGATCACGGGAGAGGTTCGTGATCATGAGGTGATTGGCATGGAGTCCACGCTCCACCATCCCCTTGCACCGGAAGACATCTTGCTTCACAACTTCAAGCCTAGACTCGACGGTTCCTGTCCCCTTGGGACATGGCACATCGCAAAGGTGCATCACCCCCTCATGCATCTCAATGACCTGAGGGTGCTGCACTACCTCCCGAAGATATGGGTTGATGACGTTCTTGAAGAACTTGTCCTTGGAGGAGCTTGAAGCAGCCATGGTAGATGGGATCTGACAGAAAACAACAAGGGGTAAATAGAACAAAGGATTTCTCCGCGATACGGTGATCAACTGGTTCAGGAAGTATATATAGATTGTTTATATTGGAGGACAAGTACATGGAAGGAAAACGGAGTATGGATGGTGTCCTACGTCGGCACAACCCACCTGGGCGTGCTAGGCAAGCCTGGCGCGCCCTGGTGTCTTGTGCCCACCAGGGGACGCTTCCTGGGAGTTTATTTATTTCCAAAATTCTAAAATATTCCAAAACTGACAGAAAATATTTTTGCGAATTCTTCAGAGTCCGTTTACTTACCGTATCACGTACCTCCTTATTTTCAGGATTCTGGAGTGTTCCCGAAGGACTCTTTTATGTGTTCTTCTGGTGTCAAAGTTCATGTATTATTACTTTCAACATTAATAAGAATACCTGAGATATAATGCTTTATTTGTTGTCCATTGACAACCTTCGGGGTAGTACCTTCGAAATAATTTATTTTGATGGCACCAGACCGGTAGACCTCCTCGATGACATATGGGCCTTCCCATTTTGAGAGGAGCTTCCATGCAAAAAAACTAAAACAAGAGTTGTACAAAAGAACATATTCTCCGACTTTAAACTCATGCTTTTGAATTCTTTTGTCATGGTATCTTTTGACTTTTTCTTTGAATAATTTTGCATTTTCATAAGCTTGGGTTCTCCATTCATCTAATGAGCTAATATCAAATAACCTCTTCTCACCAGCAAGTTTGAAATCATAATTGAGCTCTTTAACTGCCCAAAATGCTTTATGTTCTAACTCAAGAGGTAAATGACAAGCTTTTCCATGAACCATTTTATAAGGAGACATACCCATAGGATTTTTATATGCTGTTCTATAAGCTCAAAGTGCATCATCTAATTTCTTAGACCAATTCTTCCTGGACCTATTGACAGTCTTTTGCAAAATTAATTTTATTTCTCTATTGCTAAGTTCAACTTGACCACTAGACTAAGGATGATAGGGTGATGCAATTCTATCATTAACATCATACTTGGCAAGCATTTTACGGAAAGCACCATGAATAAAGTGTGAACCACCATTAGTCATTAAATATCTAGGGACTCCAGACCTTGGGAATATAACTACCTTAAGCATTTTAATAGAGATGTTGTGATCAACACTACTAGTTGGAATATCTTCTACCCATTTAGTAACATAATCAACATCAACCAAAATATGTGTATACCCATTAGAGGAAGGAAAAGGTCCCATGTAATCAAATCCCAAAACATCAAATGGTTCAATAGCAAGTGAATAATTCATAGGCATTTCTTGATGCCTATCGATATTACCTATTCTTTGACATTCATCGCAAGATGAGACATACTTACGGGCATCCTTGAAGAGAGTAGGCCAATAAAATCCAGATTGCAATACCTTATGAGCAGTTCTATCTCTAGCATGGTGCCCTCCATAAGCCTCGGAGTGACATTTCCGCAGGATTTGTCCCTGTTCATGCTCAGATACACAACGTCTACTAATATCATCTACTCCTTCTTTATAAAGATGTGGGTCATCCCAAAAGTAATGTCTTAAATCATAGAAGAATTTTTTTCTTTTGTTGGTAAGTAAAGCTAGCTGGTAAATATTTAGGAACAATGTAATTAGCATAGTCAGCATACCAAGGAGTACTATTAGCAACATTTATTGCAGCTAACTTCTCATCGGGAAAACTATCATCAATAGGTAGTGGGTCATCAAGCACATTATCAAGCCTAGACAAGTTATTAGCTAAGGGGATCTCAGCTCCTTTTCTATCGACGATATGTAAATCAAACCCTTGTAACAAGAGAACCCAACGAATAAGTCTAGGTTTAGCATCTTTCATTTCCATAAGAGATTTTATAGCAGCATGGTCTGTGTGAACACTTACTTTGGAATCAACAATATAAGGTCAAAATTTATCACAAGCAAACGCAACTGCTAAGAATTCTTTTTCAGTAGTAGCATAATTTCTTTGAGCATTATCTAGAGTTATACTAGCATAATGAATAACATTCAATTTCTTATCAACTGTTTGTCCTAGAATAGCACCAACAACATAATCACTAGCATCACACATAATTTCAAAAGGCAAGTTCCAATCAGGTGGTTGAACAATAGGTGCAGTAATTAAGGCTTTCTTGAGTGTTTCAAAGGCTTCAAGACAATCATCATAAAAAAATGGATATCCTTTTGCAAGAGATTAGTAAGAGGCCTAGAAATTTTCGAAAATTCTTTGATAAATCTCCTATTGAAACCAGCATGACCTAAGAAACTACGAATACCTTTTATATGTTTAGGACATGGCATTTTCCCAATTGCATCAACCTTAGCTTGGTCCACTTCAATACCTCTTTCAGAAATTTTATGACCCAAGACAATGCCTTCATTAACCATAAAGTGGCACTTCTCCCAATTCAAGACAAGATTTGTTTGTTCACATCTCTGCAAAACTCGCTCAAGAGTTGCTTAAACAATCATCAAAAGACTTCCCATAAACAGAGATGTCATCCATGAAAACCTTAACAATATTTTCTCAAAAATCAGAGAATATAGCCATCATGCATCTTTGAAAGGTAGCAGGTGCATTACATAAACCAAAGGGCATACATCTATTAGCATAGGTTCCAAAAGGACAAGTAAAAGTGGTCTTTTCTTGATCAGGTTGTGATACATGTATTTGTGAAAAGCCAGAATATCCATCAAGGAACCAAAAGTGTGTGTGCTTCGATAATATTTCAAGAATTTGATCAATAAAAGTAAAAGGGTAATGATCTTTTCTAGTTGCTTTGTTTAATTTTCTAAAATTAATTACCATTCTATAGCTTGTAACAATTCTTTGTGGAATAAGTTCATTTTATCATTAGGAACAACAGTAATACCTCCTTTCTTAGGAACACAATGAACAGGACTTACCCATCTACTATCAGCTATAGGATAGATTATACCTGCTTCCAAAAGTTTTAATATTTCCGTTCTTACCACCTCTTTCATCTCCAGATTTAACCGGCGTTGATGATTAACAACCGGTTTAGCATCAGGTTCCATATTGATTTTGTGCTGACATAGAGTGAGACTAATGCCCTTTAAGTCATCAAGATTATATCCAATAGCAGCCCGGTGCTTCCTTAGAACTTTCAATAATCTTTCTTCTTCATTTTATGAAAGGTTAGCACTAATAATAAAAGGATATATCCTCTTTTCGTCAAGATAAGCATATTTCAAAGTGTTTGGCAATTATTTTATTTCAAACACAGGATCACCTTTAGGTGGAGGAGGAACTCCAAGATTTTCAATTGGTAAATTGTGTTTAAGCAGAGGAAGTTGTTCAAGGAAAACTTTATCTATTTCATTTCTTTCATGCATATGTAAATCATTTTCAGGGTCTAGCAGATATTGTTTGTAAGGATCAGTAGGTGGTACGACAATAAAAGCAAGACCAATTAATTCATCCTGACTAGGCAATTCTTTTTCATGATGATTTCTACTTAACTTGGAAAAATTAAACTCATGAGACTCATCACCAAAGCTAACTCCCACATTTTGTTTCTTACAATCTATCTTAGCATTAACTATGTTCAATAAAGGTCTTCCAAAGATAATGGGACAAAAGTCATCTTGTGGGGAACCAAGAACAAGAAAATCAGTAGGGTATTTTATTTTCCCAGACAAGACTTCAACATCTCTAATAATCCAAATTGGTGATATAGTGTCTCTATTAGCAAGTTTAATAGTAACATCTATTTCTTCCATCTCAGCAGGTGCTATGTCTTTCATAATCTCTTCATATAAAGTGTAAGGAATAGCACTCACACTAGCACCCATGTCACATAAACCATGATAACAGTGATCTCCTATTTTAACTGAAATAACAGGTATGCCCACAACAGGTCTATGGTTATCTTTTCTATTAGGTTAGCAATTCTAGCAGCTTCTTCACCGAAGTAAATAACATGCCCATCAATATCTTCGTCCAAGAGATCTTTAACCATAGCAATGCTAGGTTCTACTTTAATTTGTTCTTCAGGTTTAGGTGTTCTAATATAGCTTTTGTTAACCACAGTTGAAACTTTAGCATGTTCCTTTATCCTAACAGGAAAGGTGGATTCTCTATATAAGCAGAAGGAACAACTGGATCAACATTATAGAATATAGTTTCTTCTTTAACTGGTGTTGGTTTTTTAATTTCTTAGTTAACAGGTGGGTGATATTTAAACCACTTCTACTTAGGGATTCAACATGAGTAGCAAATGATTCACAAAAGGAGGCTACTATCTCAGAGTCAAGTCCATATTTAGTGCTAAACTTTTGAAAAGCATCGGTATCCATAAATGATTTAACACAATTATACTTAAGTTTAATACCTGACTCTTTACCTTTATCGAGTTCCCAATCTTCAGAGTTGCGTTTAATTCTTTTGAAAAGATCACACCGGAATTCAATAGTCTTCTTCATAAAAGAACCAGCACAAGAAGTATCAATCATGGTTTGATCATTATGAGCATAAAAATTCTGGATAATAATTTCTCTTGCGAGCTCATGATTGGGGCATGAACATAACATTGACTTAAGCCTCCCCCAAGCTAGAGCGATACTTTCTCCTTCACGAGGCCAAAAATTATATATATAATTCCGATCACGATGAACTAGATGCATAGGATAAAATTTTTGGTGGAACTCCAATTTCAAACGATTTCAATTCCATGATCCAATATCATTGCATAGCCTATACCATGCCAATGCTTTTTCCCTTGAATGATAAAGGGAAAACCTTTTTCATAACTTGATCTCTGGGTAAACCTGCAAGCTTAAACAATCCACAAATTTGTTCCACATATATCAAGTGCATATCAGGATGTTCAGTTCCATCTCCTGCACAAGGATTAGCTAGCAGTTGTTCTATCATACCTGAAGGAATTTCATATTCAATATTTTCAGTAGGTGCAGTAGGTTGAGGGGTAGCTAATTGTGGTTCCGGACAAGGTGAAGATACCCCGAACAAACTCCTCAAAGGATTATTTTCCATAGTAACAAGTGACAATAAGTTTCAGCACACTATATAAATGTTTCCTTACCAAATTCCACTTACCAAAGGCGCTTCACTCCCCGGAAATGGCGCCAGAAAATTCCTTGATGACCCACAAGTATATGGGATCAATTGTAGCTATTTTCGATATGTAATAGTGTCGAACCCAACGAGGAGTAGAAGGAAATGACAAGTAGTTTTTAGTAAAATAATGTGTGCAAGTGCTGAAATTGTAAGTAGCGAAGTAGTTTGATAGCAAGATAATTTGTAACGAGCAAGTAAACAATATAGTAACAAAAGTGCAGAAAGGTAGCCCAATCCTTTTGAGGCAAAGGACGGGCCAAAGCAGTCTCTTATGATAAGCAAAGCGTTCTTGAGGGTACACGGGGATTTCATCTAGTCACTTTCATCATGTTGGTTTAATTCGTGTTCGATACTTTGATAATTTGATATGTGTGTGGACCGGTGCTTAGGTGTTGCTCTTACTTGAACAAACCTCCTACTTATGATTAACCCTTCCGCAAGCATCCACAACTATGAGAAAAGTATTAAGAATAAATTCTAACCATAGCATTAAACTTTTGGATGCAATCGGTCCCTTACGGAATAGCGCATAAACTGGGGTATAAGCTTCTATCACTCTCACAACCCATCATCAAATTGCTACTCCATAATGCATTCCCTTAGGCCCAAATATGGTGAAGTGTCATGTAGTCGACATTCACATGACACCACTAAGGGAATCACAACATACATACTATCAAAATATCGAACACATATCAAATTCACATGATAACTTGCAACATGATTTCTCCCGTGACCTCAAGAACAAAAGTAACTACTCACAAATAATAATCATCAAAGGTGTATTAAATAGCATAATGGATCTGAACGTATAATTTTCCACCAAATAAACCATATAGTGATCAACTACAAGACGTAATCAACACTACTAGTCACCCACAAGCACCAATCTATAGTTGTAGTAACAAGATTGATCTCAAGAGATGAACTATGGTTTGATAGGAGTTGGTGTTGTTGAATATGTTGATGAATATTGCCCTCCCAAAGATGGGAGAGTTGTTGGTGATGATGATGGCGATGATTTCCCCCTCCGAGAGGGAAGTTCCCCCGGCGGAATTGCTCCGTCGGAGGGCAAAAGTGCTCATGCCCAAGTTCCACCTTGAGGCGGCGGCGCTTCATCCTGAAAGCCTCCTTCTATTTTTTCTAGGTCAACATGACTTATATACCAGAAGATGGGCACCAGAGGTGGGCCGAGGAGGGCACAACCCACCAGGGCGCACCTGGGCTCCCTAGCGTGCCCAGGTGGGTTGTGCTGACCTGGTGGGCCCCCTTAGGTTGTTATTTGCTCCAATAATTCTTAATTAATCCATATAAAATCTCTGTGAAGTTTCAGCTTGTTTGGAGTTGTGCAGCATAGGTAGCTTGACGTAGCTTTTCCAGGTCCAGATTTCCAGCTGCCGGAATTCTCCCTCTTGGTGTGTTCCCTGCAAATTATGATAGAAAAGGCATTAGAATTACTCCAAAAAGTATTATTATGGATAAAAACATGATAAAAAACAGCAAGATAACATGGTGCAAAATGGACGTATAAATACCCCATTGTCACCACGAGTATTCAATTGCAAGACATATATCAAGTGTTCTCAAATCCATTAAAGTATTCAATTCGATAACAATGAAATCTCAAAGGGAAAACTCAATTCATCACAAGAATAGTATAGAGGGGAGAAACATCATATGATCCATCTATGTTCACAAAGCCCATGATATATCAAGATCGTGATATCTCAAGATCATGAAAGAGAAAGATTAAACATATAGCTACTGGTACAAACCCTCAGCCTCGAGGGTAGACTACTCCCTCCTCATCATGGTGGCCGTCGGGATGATGAAGATAGCCACCTGTGATGATCTCCCCCTCCGACAGGGTGCCGGAATAGGTTCCCAATTGGTTCCCGGTGGCTACAGAGGCTTGTAGCGGCGGAACTTCTGACCTAGGGCTACCTCGAAGGGTTTCAGAATATTTGGGAATTTATAGTGCAAAGAGGGGGTGCGGGAGGCCATCGAGGTGGGCACAACCCACTTGGGCGCGCCAGGGGGCCCTGGCACGCCCTGGTGGGTTGTGCCCCAAGACCCCCCAGGTGCAGCTCTGGCCCATTGGGTTCCTTCTGGTCCAAAACAAATCTCCAAAAAGTTTCGTGGTGTTTGGACTCCGTTTGATACTGATTTCCTGCGATGTAAAAAACAAGAAAAAAACAGCAACTTGCACTAGGCACTGGGTCAATAGGTTAGTCCCAAAAAATGACATAAAGTTGCTATAAAATGATTGTAAACATCCAAGAATGATAAAATAACAGCATGAATACTTCATAAATTATAGATACGTTGGAGACGTATCAGCGTGTCAGTAAGCTCGTCATCGAATTGTGGCAGTAGCCTTCTACATAGATAACTCTTAGGTTGATCCAATGGATAGGTACCGTATCCATCCTCAGCTGAGAGGACTTTCGTCCATCCATCGTTGAGGTTGTCTTGTTAGGCCTTAAGCTGTCGTTCTTTTGCTTTGAGGCTGCGGGCGATGGCTATAGGTTGTTGCCTGAACAATTCCTGATCTTCGAGATTATTGGGGATGGCAAAGTCATCGGCCTCCGGGATATCCTCCTCCTCGACAGGGGGAGGTAATTGTCGTCCTCGGAATTGTTTAGGTCATCGGGGTTGCACTGATCCTCAGGCCTCTCCTGACCCTCTAGCGGGTGTTCGGGGATATTGGGATCGCCGAGGTCTTCTGGGGTATCTCCGTCCCCGGTGCCGATGATAGCTTTCCTTCCCTTTTTGCCTTTTGAACGTTTATGCGGCTTCCGGCGCCGTTACGGCGCTTCCCCGATTTATCGCCATCATTTTTAGGTGTGTGCTCACCATTAGCGGCTAGAGTGTCCACCATGTATACATCATACGTGGAGGTGGCGGCCCATCGCCCGGTGTTAACGGGGGTGGGAGCGCAATCCTCCTCATCCATGTATTCTGCCTCCTCGGAGGCATAGTCCAACATGTCGGTTAGATCTTCGACTATGGATATCAAGTGAGTGGTGGGTGGGACAAAAAATTCATCGATAATCTTCATCGACGAGATCCGATCTAGGGCCTCATTGAGTTTAGAGAGCTTGATTGGGTCAACCTGCTCGGAGCTTTCGGAGCTGACCTCCGTTGTGTGTGCGCTAGGGGAGTGTTCGGAAAGAACAGGTATCCGGTCATCTGGCACTATGGCCGGATCCGAGTTAAGAGTCAGGTCATCGTCGGGGTAAATCCCGTGGGCACGGCCGAAAGAGGGATCCAAGGTCAAAGCCTCAGAGTCTTTGGGTGTGGTAGGCGAGACTGCGAGCCCAGTTAGCGAAAGATTGCCCCAAGAGTCTAGGAGAACTCTAGGTTCCCGAATCTAACCTCTTGATCAGGGGCGAAGCTTCCGACCCGGCCTAGATGGCCGGTCAGGTCCGCTTGCAGCACAATGCTGCCGAAAGCGAAGATCTGTCCGGGGACAAAATTGTCCATGTTGCGGACTTGCTATGGAGGTAATACCCTACGTCCTGCTTGATTGTAGTGATGATATGTAGGTACAGAGTTGATCTACCTCGATATCAAGTAGCTAAACCCTAGATGAGTTGTTTTGCTTCTACAACCTCAAACCCTTTGGCTTCTATAGACGCCGAGGGTACATAGGGTTTATACATGGTCGGTTACACGTCGAAGGGGTAAACATGCCTATTCACTACTCCAAACGTGGAGGATACGCCACGATCCCCAAAGATTCCTTCCTGGAGACAGAGCATTTGCTCAATTTCAATGTTCGATAATCGTCGCATATAGTCCGGCCTACGATAAATAGGTCGGCCACCCGAGGACCCCTGAAACCAGGACTCCCTCAGCCGCCCATGCCTAGCTCGTGTCAGTCACTGCACAAATAGCAGAGGCCTTCTCCGACAACGGTCGGCAACCTACGTCCAAAGAGTTGGCAACCGCCGAGAGCGCTCAGGCAGCCGTCCATTCGTCGGTAGCCTTCCTTGCCAAGATTGAGGGCATCAATGCCCGTACTGCGGCCGCACATGCCACACTCGTGGCGGCCTTTTACAAAGAGATGGCGGACACGGACGGCGAGATGCTTGCAGAGTTTGTGGAGACCCTTCCCCTGGAGGTCAACGAGCACGAGCTGGTCATTGATATGTCTCCAACGTATCTATATTTTTTTTATGATGGCATGCTATTATATTATCTATTTTGAATGTTTTATATGCATTAATATGCTATTTTATATTATTTTTGAGATTAACCTATTAATCTAGAGCCAAGTCCCAGTTTCCGTTTTCCTTTTTTTTGAGTTTTGCAGATATGGAATATTAAACGGAGTCCAAACGGAATAAAACCTTCGGAAGCAATTTTCTCGAAGGAAACAAGTCGATCAAGCTTGGACTGCACGTCAGGGGAGGTGCCACGATGCCACAAGCCTCCTAGGTGCGCCCCCCTGGCCGCGCCTAGCAGGCTTGTTGCTACCTGGCAGGTCTCCTAACCCTAATTCTTGCCCTATAAATACCCAAATATTCCCCCAACAACAGAACGATCCACGCAAATACTTTTCCGCTGCGGGAAGCCTCCGTTCCCATGAGATCCAATCTTGGAGCCTTTTCTGGTAATCTACCAGAGGGGGTTTCGATCATGGAGGGCATCTACATCAACTCCATTGCCCTCCAATGATGCATGAGTAGTCAACCACAGACCTACGGTTCCATAGCTAGTAGCTAGATAGCTTCTTCTCTCACTTTAATTTTCAATACCATGTTCTTTATGATCTTCATGGAGATCTATCCGATGTAATCAACTTATGTGGTGTGTTTGTCAAGATCCGATGAATTATGAGTTTTTGTTAAGATTATCCATGAATCTTTTTTGAATCTCCTCTGATTTCTTATATGCATGATTTCATATCCTTGCAAGTCTCTTCGATTTATTGGTTTGGTTTGGCCAACTGGATTGGTAATTCTTGCAATGGGAGAAGTGCTTGGTTTAGGGTTCAATCTTGCGGTGTCCTCACCCAGTGACATAGTAGGGGTAGCGAGGCATGTATCGTATTGTTGCCATCAAGAGTAACAAGATGGGGTTTTCATCATATTGCTTGAGTTTATCCCTCTACATCATGTCATCTTTCTTAATGCGTTACTCTGTTCTTCATGAACTTAATACTCTAGATGCAGGCAGGAGTCGGTCGATGTGTGGAGTAATAGTAGTATATGCAGAATCATTTCGGTATACTTGCCGCGGACGTGATGCCTATATGCATGATCATTGCCTTGGATAACTACGTGATTGTTCGCTTTTCTATCAATTGCTCAACAGTAATTTGTTTACCCACCATGATATTTTCCTTCAAGCGAGAAGCCTCTAGTGAAACCTATGGACCCCGGGTCTATTTTCCATCATATATTTTCAGATCTATACCTTGCTGCAATTTATTTAACTTTTACTTTGTGCACTCGCTTACATCTATCTGTTTCAGATCTAACCCTTGCAAATAACGGTGAAGGGATTGACAACCCCTTTATAGTGTTGGGTGCAACAGTTTGATTGTTTGTGTAGTTGAAACCAGTGGTGACTTGCTTGTTCCTCCTACTGGATTGATACCTTGGTTTTCAACAACTGAGGGAAATACTTATCTACTTCGCTACATCGCCCTTTCCTCTTCAAGGGAAAACCAATGCACGCTTAAGAGGTAGCAAGAAGGATTTTTGGCGCCGTTGTCGGGGAGGATACACATCAAGCCTAACAAGTAAACATCACAAACTCATCTCTTGCATTTACTTTCTTTGCCATTTGCCTCTCGTTTTCCTCTCCCCACTTCTAAAACAATTTTCAGAAAATACCAAACAGATTTGCCTTTTTATTCGCCCTTCTTTCGTTTGCCTTTCTTTTGGTTGTGTGTTTGATTGCTTGCCTTGTCAGGATGTCTGAGAATACCAAGTTGTGTGATCTTTCCAATACTACTAATAATGATTTTATTAGTAATTCGATTGCTCCAGCCACTAGTGCGGAATCTTTTGAAATCAATGCTGCCTTGCTTAATCTTGTTATGAAAGAGCAATTTCCTGGCCTTCCTAGTGAAGATGCCGCATCCCATCTAAATACTTTCATTGAGTTGTGTGATATGCAAAAGAAGAAAGATGTGGATAATGATATTGTTAAATTGAAGCTATTTCCGTTCTCGCTACGAGATCGTGCTAAAACTTGGTTTTCATCTTTGCCTAAAAGTAGTATTGATTCATGGAATAAGTGTAAAGATGCTTTTATTTCCAAGTACTTTCCGCCCGCTAAGATCATCTCCCTTGGGAACGATATAATAAATTTTAAGCATATTTTCTTGGGAGAGGATGAAATTAATGATTAGGAATTGTCCCGCACATGGTTTGAGTTTATGGATGATTAGACATATTTTCTATGCGGGACTGAATTTTGCATCTAGAAATCTTTTAGATTTTTCCATGGGTGGTTCTTTTATGGAAATCACGTTAGGAGAAGATACTAAACTCCAAGATAATATCATGACAAACTACTCTCGATGGCATACCGAAAGATCTCCTACTAGTAAAAAGGTGCATGATGTTCAAGAAATAAATACTTTGAGTAAAAAGATGTATGAATTGATGAAATTGTTTGCTAGTAAGAGTGATCCTATTGATCCTAATGATATGACTTTGTCTTCTTTGATTTTAAATAATAATTAATCTATGGATGTGAATTTTGTTGGTAGGAACAATTTTGGTAACAATGCGTATAGAGGTCATTTCAACCCTAGGCCGTTTCCTAGTAATTCCTCTAATAATTATGGTAATTCCTACAATCATTCTTATGGAAATTATAATAATATGCCCTCTAATCTTGAGAATATTGTTAAAGATTTTATTGGTTCTCAAATTTTTTTTAATGCTTCTATTGAAGAAAAAGTGCTTAAGATTGATGATTTGGCTAGGAACGTTGATAGAATTTCTCTTGCGATTGATTCTGTGAAAGTTAGATTTACTCCACCCAAGCATGATATTAATGAGTCTTTAAAGCTATGAGAATTTCTATTGATGGAAGTATGGAAAGAACCGCTAGAATACGTGCTAAGCGTGAATGGCTTGAAAAAGTGTTTACTCGGGATAATAATGATGAAGATCTTCAAGTGATTGGTGTGACTCCTATTGAATATTTGTTTTACAATATAAATCTTATTAATGATGGGAATGGAGATAAGTCAAATTTAGTTAAAAGGTGTCCCAATGATTCAGAGTCTATAGATCTTAATGCAAAGATTGATAAAAGTGGGATTAAAGAGGTCAAAACTTTAAATAGCAATGAACCCACTCTTTTGGATTTCAAGGACTTTAATTATGATAGCTTCTATTTGATTGATTGTATTTTCTTGTTGCAATCCATGTTTAATTATCCTCATTCTTATAGTCAAAATAAGGCTTTTACTAAACATATAGTTGATGCTATGATGCAATCTTTTGAAGAAAAACTTGAGCTAGAAGTTTATATTCCTAGAAAGCTTCATGATGAGTGGGAACCTACTATTAAGATTAAAATCAAAGACTATGAGTGCCATGATTTGTGTGATTTGGGTGCTAGTCTTTCCACGATTCTGAAAACTTTATGTGATGTGCTAGGTTACCATGATCTTTATGATTACTCTCTAAATTTCCATCTTGCGGATTCCACTATTAAGAATCCTATGGGAAGGATGAATGATGTTATTATTCTTGTAAATAGGAATTATGTGCCCGCATATTTCATTGTTCTTGATATAGATTGCAATCCTACATGTCCTATTATTCTTGGTAGACCTTTCCTTAGAACTATTAGTGCAATTATTGACATGAAAGAAGGAAACATTAGATTTAAATTTCCATTAAGGAAGGGCATGGAACAAGTTCCTAGAAAGAAAATAAGATTGCCTTATGAATCTTTGATGAGAGCTTCTTTTGGATTGAATACCAAAGATAACAATACCTAGGTCTATTACGTTTTCCCTAACCAGGGGCGTTAAACAATAGCACTTGTTGGGAGGCAACCCAATTTTATTTTTGTGTTCTGTTTTTTATTCTGTTTTTGAGTATTTACCACATTATTACTTCTGTAGTAATTATTTTTTGGTGTTTTAATTATTGTTTGAGCCAAGTAAAACCTTTGGGGTGATCTATGGTAGTTGTTGATTTGATCTTGCTGAAAAACAGAAACTTTTGCACTTAGTCGAGGCATTTTCTAATTATTCAGGGCGTCGCATTGATCTAAAATTTTTACACAAGAAATATATATAAATTTACCAGGTTTTCATAATTTTTCATAATTTTTTGAGTTACAGAAGTACGAGGTTTCCAGATTGCTATAGACTGTTCTGTTTTTGACAGATTCTGTTTTCTTTGAGTTGTTTGCCAATTTTGATGAATCAATGGGTTGTATCATGTGGTATGGTCCATGGATAAGTTAGCTTACAGTAGGTATAACTCCAATATAAATAAATAATAATTTCACAATAGTACAGAAAGTGGTGAGTTATTTTCTTATACTAACGGATCTCATTAGTTTTCTATTAAGTTTTGTGTTGTGAAGTTTTCAAGTTTTGGGTAAAGATTTGATGGACTATGGAATAAGGAGTGGAAAGAGCCTAAGCTTGGGGATTCCCAAGGCTCCCCAAGTAATATTCATGGATTCCAAAGATCCCAAGCTTGGGGATGCCCCGGAAGGCATCCCCTCTTTTGTCTTCAATCCATCGGTAAATTTACTTGAGGCTATATTTTTATTCACCACATGATATGTGTTTTGCTTGGAGTGTCGTGTCTGATATGAGTCTTTGCCTGTTAGTTTGCCACAATTATACTTTCTGGACACATCTTTTGAGAGAGACACTCTGAATCATGAATTTATTAGAATACTCTATGTGTTTCACTTATATCTTTTGAGTTGGGCAAATTTGCTCTATGTGTTTCACTTATATCTTTTAGAGCACGGTGGTGTTTGTGTTTTATAGAAATACTTGAACTCTCGTACCTCACTTATATTATTTTGAGAGTTGCTAAAACAGCATGGTAATTAGTCTAGGTTATGAATTTAGTCCTAATATGATAGGCATCCAAAGGGGATATAATAAAAACTTCCATATCAAGTGCATTGAGTATTTATGAGAAGTTTGATTCCTTGCATAAAGTTTTGAGATATAAAGATGGTAATGTTAACAGAGATGTTAGGAAGCAAATTGTGATTTGGTAAAAATACTTGTGTAAAGATTTGTGATTCCCGTAGCATGCACGTATGGTGAACCGTTATGTAAGGAAGTCGGAGCATGACTTGTTTATAGATTGCCGGCCTCTGTGTGAGGGTCGGGGGCACGCGATGGTTAACTCCTACCAACCTCCCCCTAGGAGCATGAGTTTAATGTTTTTCTTCAATGACTAATAGACTTTTGCGATAATTATGTGAGTTCTTTTTGACTAATGTTGATTCCATGGATTATACGCACTCTCACACTTCCACTTTCGCTAGCCTATCTATTACCTCACAACTTTCGCCGGTATACCATATACCTTCCTCAAAACAGCCAACATATACCTTCCTCAAACCAGCCACCATATACCTTACTCAAAACAGCCACCATACCTACCTATTATGGCATTTCCATTGCCATTCCGAGATATATTGCCATGCAACTTCCACCGTTTCCTTTTATGACATGCACCATCACTTCCATATTGCATATAGAGTCATATTTTGTCATAGGTATCGAGTTGTAATTTTCTTTTGAGTTGTAAGTCAATAAAAGTGTGATGATTATCATTATTAGAGCATGTCCCACGTGAGGAAAGGATGATGGAAGCTATGATTCCCTCACAAGTGGGGATGAGATTCCGAACTTTAAAAATGTAAAAGAGGCCAGCGAAGCCCAAATAAAAAAGTGAATAAAAGAGGCCTTATATGCCCACATAAAAAAATGAAAAAAATGAGACAAAAGAGAGAAGGGACATTGCTACTACCTTTTTCCACACTTGTTCTTCAAAGTAGCACCATGATCTTCATGATATAAAGTCTCCTATTTTGTCACTTTCATATAGCTAGTGGAATTTTTCCTCATGATACACGTCCACTTAGTTTCCTTTTGAGCTTTCATACAGTTATATGTCTAGTGCATCTGTTGCATGGAAATCCATACTCACTCACATTGATATCTATTGATGGGCATCTCCATAGCCTGTTGATACGCCTAGTTATTGTGAGACTATCTTCTCCCTTTCCTTGATAACCTTCACCATATTCTATTCCACATATAGTGCTATATCCATCGCTTGTGCTCATGTATTGCGTGAGAGTTGAAAAAGTTTGAGAAAATAAAGGCGTGAGAACAATTTCGTCACTTTTCATCGGGGTTGTGCATGATATAAATACTTTGTGTGGGGAAGATGGAGCATAGCCAGACCATATGATATTGTAGGGATAACTTTCTTTTGCTATTATATTTTCAAGAGATACAATTGCTTTGCTAGTATGCTTGAAATATTATTGTTTCGATATTAATATTAAGCTTTTGTTTTGAGTCTTACCGATCTGAATATTCATGCCACAATAAAGAACATTACTTGGATAAATATGTTAGGTAGCACTCCACATCAAAAATTCTGTTTTTATCATTTACCTACTCGAGGACAAGCAAGAATTAAGCTTGGGGATGCTGATATGTCTACAACGAATCTATAATTTTTGATGATGGAATTCTATTATATTATCTATTTTGGATGTTTTATATGCATTAATATGCTATTTTATATTATTTTTGGGATTAACCTATTAATCTAGAGCCAAGTGTCAGTTTCTGTTTTTCCTTGTTTTTTAGTTTTGCACATATGGAATATTAAACGGAGTCCAAGTAGAATAAAACCTTTGGAAGGAATTTTTCTGGAAGGAAACAAGTCGATCAAGCTTGGAGTGCACATCAGAGGAGGTGCCAGGGCGTGACAAGCCTGCTAGGTGCGCCCCCCCGCCGCGCCTAGCAGGCTTGTCACTCCCTAGCAGGTCTCCTAACCCTAATTCTTGGCCTATAAATACCTAAATATTCCCCCAACATCAGAACGAGCCATGCAAATACTTTTCCGCCGTAGGAAGCCTTCGTTCCCAAGAGATCCAATCTTAGAGCCTTTTCCGGTAATTTGTCAAAGGGGGTTTCGATCACGGAGGGCATCGACATCAACTCCATTTCCCCTCCGATGATGCGTGAGTAGTCCACCATAGACCTACAGGTGCATAACTAGTATCTAGATGGCTTATTCTCTCTCTTTGATCTTCAATAGCATGTTCTTTATGATCTTCATGGAGATCTATCCGATGTAATCCTCTTTTGTGGTGTGTTTGTCAAGATCCGATGATTTGTGAGTTTATGTTCAGATTATCCATGAATCTTATTTGAATCTCCTCTGATTTCTTATATGCATGATTTCATATCCTTGCAAGTCTCTTCGAGTTATTGGTTTGGTTTGGCCAACTAGATTGGTAATTCTTGCAGTGGGAGAAGTGCTTGGTTTTGGGTTCAATCTTGCGGTGTCCTCACCCAGTGACATAGTAGGGGTAGCGAGGCACATATTGTATTGTTACCATCAAGGGTAACAAGATGGTTTTTTATCGTATTGCTTGAGTTTATCCCTCTACATCATGTCATCTTTGTTAATGCGTTACTTTGTTCTTCATGAACTTAATACTCTAGATGCAGGCAGGAGTCGGTCGATTCGTGGAGTAATAGTAGTAGATGCAGAATCGTCTCGGTCTACTTGGCATGGACGTGATGCCTATATGCATGATCATTGCCTTGGATAACTACATGTTTATTCTCTTTTCTATCAATTGCTTGATAGTAATTTGTTTAACCACCATTATATTTGCCTTCAAGCGAGAAGCCTCTAGTGAAACTTATGGACCCCGGGTCTATTTTCCATCATATATTTTTAGATTTATACCTTGCTGAAATTTATTTATCTTTTACTTTCTACGCTTGTGTACATCTATCTCTTTCAGATCTAATCCTTGCAAATAACCATGAAGGGGTTGACAACCCCTTTATAGCATTGGGTGCAAGAGTTTGATTGTCTGTGTAGGTGCAACCATTGATGACTTGCTTGTTCCTCCTACTAGATTGACACCTTGGTTCTCAACAACTGAGGGAAATACTTATCTACTTAGATGCATCACCCTTTCCTCTTCAAGGACAAAATAACGGACGCTCAAGAGGCAGCAGTCATGGAGGATGCGGCGGAGATCGGCGACCGCCAAGCATAACATTAGTCGTTGTTTAGAGTTCTGGTATGTTATTAGAGTAATGTTTACGTCAACTATCTCTGTTTAATTGATCGATTAAGTAAGTGTGGGCTATGGTGTAGGCTCTTTTGTGCAGAACCCAAATTACCAATTGATTTTAAATTGTGCAACGACGTGGATGACCATTGTAACCAGGGAAATTTGGACCAAAACTTTGTCGCCATGTCCCCATTCCATCTTCCAATTGAAAATGAAATTGAAGTTCATCACACACACGTTTTTTTGGAATGAACTATGTGCAATATAGTACCCAATCTTACGTCCGAAGCTTGGAGACAAACATTTGCACATCCAAGTTCATCACACATGGGGTATATCACTGGCTTCGTTTGTGATGTGTTGATATCGAGAACTATTCTGAAAAATTTGCACATTCAAGTTCACCACACACGGTGTATAACGCAGGCTACATTTGTGATGTTTTTATATCACACATGGTTCCGAATAAGGGACTGTGTCCGATGGTGCTTTCCGCGCTAGCTTTTCACTGCACCGAATGAAAATTTTGGGCTGTCGCGGAAATATCTACCTCCCTCGGCCCCCCGATACCAATCAAAAGCCACATTTAGCCTTTTCCACTTCACTTCCTTGTTAAAACCTTCGTTGTTTGCTTGCAGCGCTGCCTCCTCGCCTCCTTCCTGCTACTCGGCCTCGCACATCTAGTGAGGTAATCGACTCCTCCCCAATACCCCTCACCCCCTCCTCCTCCATCCCAAATGTCCCGACCACTGGCTCGTCACATTCCACCCAAATCACCGCCCCATCATCCAAATAATCCCCGCTGAAAGCCATGGTGCACGCAGTATAGCCAGGATCTCAAAGATCATTCGACTACTGAGAAACAAATTGTGGCTACACGTGCAGATGAGGCAGCTATGGCTTCCATGCGTGATGACATGCAGATCTTGGAGGATCACCTCGCTGTTGAGGCCACCGTTAACGCCTTCGGCGCTGATGCCGACACATGGTTGATTGCTATAAACGACATCTCGTGGTCTTTTCTCGAGTGGATCCCCAGTGCGTTCGATGAAGACTTTGATGTGTTTTCTCAGCGTGCCCGTTCTTACCTCAATGCTAGTGCCGACATGTTGGTGCCGAGGCAGGATCATGCCAGTCAACACTATGAGGGGTGCACCCACGGTGTGGAGGCCTCACCCTCTTCCAAGTTGACGGAGCCCATCGTCATCGATATCTTCGACGATGGGGAATAGTTTGTTTTTCTTAGCTTTATCACTTAGGACCTATGTTCACCTAGCTATGCCGGTTAAGCACGTTCCATTTAGCTATTACCTGTGCTGCTACTGCCTTTCATTTCGAAATTCTAATGAAATGTCCAATGTAATGCTACTGCAACCTGACCTTCTAGTATGTTCTATTGTGCAATGTGGTGCTTAGTTAATTGTTTCGTTCATTTGTTGTCGTGATCATTTAACTCTTAAATTCATTTCTGAAATGTGATGTGCGATTATTGTTGGTATAATTTTGTATTGCTATGCATGTGATGAAAAATCGAATTTAGATGTACTAAATACATGTGCAACATATAGAACTGCTACATTTCCTAGTTTTTAGCACGCTCGATTTAGATAACTAGATTTTCAATGTCGCTCAAACTAATCTGTTGGATCTGCAATGTGTTTATTTCCATTAACATATTTCAATGATAGTATGCAAAATATCAGTTCTAAGATGATCAATATTTGTCCTAAATATGTTGCAGGGGGAAACAATGGGGGACACTGAAGTTTACCATCGAGGTTTGCACATCCATGGTCGTCTGGCTAATAGCACATCATTGTACTTGCACAAACCATTATAATATGAATATTTTTATTAATAATTTGTTCTTGCACATGTAGGTCCTGTTGTAAGACTTTTAGACCCACTGTTCGACCCTTTTTGCATGTGGGGAAATAAGGTGTCCTTGAATATCATTCAAATCAAGAAACTCAGAAAGATTGTTAAGATAAAGAAACTAGCTACAAAAAACAACAAGATGTTTGTCTGCACAATGAAAAAGACGTCAGTCAACTATAGGATGGTATCATATCACCTTGTCCTTTTCCCTTTGCGCCATTTCAAATTTTAGAAAAGATATTTACGCGTATGTTTGTTCTATGTCCTTCTCAAGGCAGTTCATCGATGATTACGTCTCAAACCACCTGTATGATCAAGAGGTGATGAAGGTATTCTTACAACACCCATGGTATAATCTTGGAGTCTTCCTTAAGAGGATGAAGGATGGGCGGGCAATCATCCACAGGACCTCGCCTAAAGTTGCCAGGACCTTCAACATCATTGAAGGCTTTGTATTCGCCTTCCACTTTAACCGTTTCCTAGATGTGATTCATTTGTGTATTTACCGTCTATGATAATACTTAATTTCCAAAGGATTTAGATGTTGCATTTGAAACTTTGTCTTGTTGAGCAATGTTGGAGAACGTTGCATGGGAAACAAAAAATTTCCAACGTTCACGCAAGACCTATCCATGGTGATGAGTATCTACGAGAGGGAGAGTGGATCTACATACCCTTGTAGATTGCTAAGCGGGAAGCGTTAATCAACGCGGTTGATGTAGTCAAACGTCTTTTCGATCCAAATTGCCGAGCGTCCCTCGAACCAATCATGATCCGTCCCGATCTAGCACCGAACGGACGGCACCTCCGCGTTTAGCACACGTACGGCTTGATGACGATCTCCGCCTTCTTGATCCAGCAAGAGGGGGTGGAGAGGTGGAAGAGTTCTTCGGCAGCATGATGGCACTGCGGCGATGGTGGTGGAGCTGTTCCGGCAGGGCTTCGCCTAAGCACTGCAGAAAACCGATCTAGAGGAGAAACTATGCACTAGTGGAGAGGGCAGCACGTGGCAGAAAATTCTATGCAAAAACCCTCAAAATGACTAGTATATATAGGAGGAGGGGAGGAGGAGGCTTGGCCCTCAAGGGGCCAGCCCTAGGCTTCGGCCGAACCAAGGAGGGCGGAGTCCTCCTCCTCCACTCCTAGTAGGATTAGGACTCCTTCCTTATTTGTTCCTTTTTGCCTTTTTCCACCTTTTTCCTTTTGGGCTTTTCTTCCCAGCCGCATGGGCCTTGTGTGGGACTTCCACCAGCCCACTAAGGGCTGGTATTCACCTTCCCACAACCCATGTAGCCTCTTGGGTCGAAATACCCCTCCCGATGGTCCCTCGGTACACTACCGGCACTCCCGATACATTACCGATGAGGCCGAAACTTTTCCGAAGACCAAAACAGGACTTCCTATTTATCAATCTTTACCTCCGGACCATTCCGGAGCTCCTCGTGACGTCCAAGATCTCATCCAGGACTCTGAACAAGCTTCGGTCACCACCATGCATAACTCTATACTACCGAAACGTCACCAAACCTTAAGTGTGCAGACCCTGCGGGTTCAAGAACTATGTAGACATGACCGAGGCACCTCTACGGTCAATAACCAATAGCGGGACCTGGATGCCCATATTGGTTCCTATGTATTCTATGAAGATCTTTATCGATCGAACCTCTATGTCAAGGATTCAGTTAATCACGTATGATGTTCCCTTTGTTCTTCGGCATGTTACTTGCCCGAGACCTAATTGTCGGTATCTCCATACCTAGTTCAACCTCGTTACCGGCAAGTCTCTTTACCCGTTGTAATACAAGATCCCGTGGCTAACACTTAGTCACATTGCTTGCAAGGCTTATTGTGATGTTGTATTACTGAGTGGGCCCTGAGATACCTCTCCATCACACGGTGTAACAAATCCCAGTCTTGATCCATGGCAACCCAATAGACACCCTCGGAGATTCGTGTAATGCACCTTTATAGTCACCTAGTTACGTTGCGACGTTTGATACACACAAGGCACTCCTCCGGTGTCCGTGAGTTGCATCATCTATTTACCCACACATGTAATGTGTTTCCAATCAATACAATTATAGCATGGATAATAAACAATTATCATGAACAAGGAAATATAATAATAAACACTTTATTTATTGCCTCTAGGGCATATTTCCAACAATCTCCCACTTGCACTAGAGTCAATAATCTAGTTCACATCACTATGTGATTTACATTTTAATGAATCAAACACCCATGTAGTTCTGGTGTTGATCATGTTTAGCCCTTGGAAGAGGTTTTGTCAATGGGTCTGCAACATTCAGATCCATGTGCATTTTGCAAATATTTATGTCCTTCTCCTCGATGTAATCGCGGATGGAGTTGAAGCGTCGCTTTATGTGTCCGGTCCTCTTGTGAAACCTTGGTTCCTTGGCCAGAGCAATGGCACCAGTGTTGTCACAGAACAGGTTCATTGGATTCAGTGCACTAGGCACTACTTCAAGATCGGTCATGAACTGCTTCATCTAGACACCTTCCTTTGCCACCTCCGAGGCTGCGATGTACTCCGCTTCACATGTAGAATTGGCTACCACGCTTTGCTCGGAACTGCACAGCCTTACCGCTCCCCCGTTGAGAATGAATATGTATCTAGTTTGTGACTTAGAGTCATCCGGATCAGTGTCAACGCTTGCATCGACGTAACCCTTTACGACGAGCTCTTCATCACCTCCATAAACGAGAAACATTTCCTTAGTCCTATTCAAGTACTTAAGGATATTCTTGACCGCCGTCCAGTGCTCCATTCTAGGATCACTTTGAAACCTTCCGACCATACTTATGGCAAGGCTGACATCGGGTCTTGTGCACAACATTGCATACATGATAGAGCCTATGGATGAAGCATAGGGGATGACACTCATCTTTTCTCTATCTTCTGCAGTCACTGGGCATTGAGTCTTACTCAACTTCACACCTTGTAACACAGGCAAGAACCCCTTCTTGGCCTGATCCATTTTGAACTTCTTCAAAACTTCATCAAGGTATGTGCTCTGTGAAAGTGCTATTAAGCGTCTTGATCTACCTCTATTGATCTTAATGCCTAATATGAAAGCAGCTTCTCCTAGGTCCTTCATTGAAAAACTCTTGTTCAAATATTCCTTCACGCTTTCCAGCATTTCTATATTGTTTCCAATTAGCAATATGTCATCCACATATAATATTAGAAACGCTATAGAGCTCCCACTCACTTTCTCCTAAATACAAGCTTCTCCATAAACTTGTATAAACTCAAACTCTTTGATCACCTCATCAAAGCGCTTATTCCAACTCCGAGATGCTTGAACCAGCCCATAAATGGATCGCTGGAGTTTGCAAACTTTTTCAGCATTCTCTGGATCGACAAAACCTTCCGGTTGCATCATATACAACTCTTCCTCAAGAAAACCATTGAGGAACACTGTTTTGACATCCATCTACCAAATTTCATAGTTGAAATAAGCAGCTATTGCTAACATAATTCTGACAGACTTAAGCATCGCTACGGGTGAGAAGGTCTCATCGTAGTCAACTCCTTGAACTTGGGAAAAAACCCTTTGCCACAAGTCGAGCTTTATAAACGGTGACATTTGTTCTGAATGGCCTTTCGCCCTTCCGGTAATAGTTCCAAAGTCCATACTTTGTTTTCATACATGGATCCCATCTCGGATTTCGTGGCCTCTAACCATTTCTCAGAATCTGAGCCCATCATTGCTCCTCCATAGCTCGTAGGTTCATTGTTGTCCAACAACATGACCTCCAAGACAGCGTTGACGTACCACTCAGGAGTAGTACGCGCCCTTGTCGACCTACGAGGTTCAATAGTAGCTTGATCCGAAGCTTCATGATCATCATCATTAACTTCTTCTTCTACTGTCATAGGTACCACAGAAACATATTTCTGCACTGCGCTACTTTGTGGTTGAAGTAAAGGTTCAATAACCTCATCAAGCTCTATTTTGATCCCACTCTATTCTTTTGAGAGAAACTCTTTCTCAAGAAATATTCCGTTCGGGTATCCTATGAAGACGCATTTCTCCGCTTTGGGTTCTAGCTTTTCAGGCTGAAGCTTTTTGACATAAGCATCACATCCCCAAACTTTAAGAAACGACAACTTTGGCCTCTTGCCAAACCATAGTTCATATCGCGTCGTCTCAATGGATTTTGATGGTGCCCTATTTAAAGTGAATGCAGTTGTCTCTAATGCATAACCCCAAAATGATAGTGTCAAATCAGCAAGAGACATCATAGATCGCACCATATATAATAAGGTTCGATTACGACATTCAGACACACCGTTACGCTGTGGTGTTCCGGGCGGTGTCAACTCTGAAACAATTCCACACTGTCTTAAGTCACTGCCAAACTCATAACTCAGATATTCACCTCGTCGATCAGATCGCAGCAATTTAATCTTCTTGTTACGATGATTCTCAACTTCACTCTGAAATGGCTTGAACTTTTCAAACGTTTCAGACTTGTGTTTCATTAAGTAAATATACCCATATCTACTTAAGTCATCAGTGAAGGTGAGAAAATAATGATATCCACCACGCGCTGTAACATTCATTGGACCGCACACATTAGTATGTATGATTTCCAATAAGTCACTTGCCCATTCCATTGTTCCAGAGAACGGCGTTTTAGTCATTTTTCCCATGAGGCATGGTTCACATGTGTCAAGTGATTCAAAATCAAGTGACTCCAAAAGCCCATCAGTATGGAGCTTCCTCATGCGTTTTACACCAATATGACCTAAATGGCAGTGCCACAAGAAAGTGGTACTATCATTATCAACTCTACATCTTTTGGCATCAATGTTATGAACATGTGTATCATCACTATCAAGATTCAACATGAATAAACCCCTTACATTGGGTGCATGACCATAAAAGATATTACTCATATAAATAGAACAACCATTATTCTCTGATTTAAATGAGTAACCATCTCTCAATAAACAAGATCCAGATTAATGTTCATGCTTAACGCAGGCACTAAATAACAATTATTCAGGTTCATCACTAATCCCGATGGTAATCGAAGAGAGGGCGTGCCGACGGTGATCTCATCAACCTTGGAACTATTTCCCACGCGCATCCTCACTTCGTCCTTTGCCAGCCTTCGTTTATTCCGTAGTTCCTGTTTTGAGTTGCAAATATGAGCAACCGAACTGGTATCAAATACCCAGGCACTACAACGAGAGCTAGTAAGCTACACATCAATAACATGTATATCATATATACCTTGTTTGTCATTGGCCGCCTTCTTGTCAGCCAGGTACTTGGGCAGTTCCGCTTCCAGTGACCAGTTCCCTTACAATGAAAGCACTCGGTTTCTGGCTTGGGTCCATGCTTGGGCTTCTTTACAGGAGTAGCAACTGCTTTGCCATCCTTCTTGTCTTTATCCTTCTTGCCCTTGCCCTTGCCCTTGCCATTCTTCTTGAAACTAGTAGTTTTATTGACCATCAACACTTGATGTTCCTTCCGGATTTCAGACTCAGCGACTTTTAGGATCGCAAACTGTCGTGGTTTTGTTACGGCAGATGTTCGGGTGTACGGACTTGGGTTCGAGGCCATTGCTACCGTGATGGACTCAAAGGGGTTGGCTGGGAGTCGAAGGACACGAGTTTACCCAGGTTCGGCCCCTCAAGTTGAGGTAATAGCCTACGTCCTGCTTGTGCTTGTATTGCTTGTTGTATCGATTACAAGGGAGCTATTGCTTGACCTAGTTTTCGATAACCTCCCTCTAAAACCCCCGGGTCTTCGCTGTATATACTAGGCTAAGACCATGGGTCATACAAGTTGTGGCCGACTCTCATTACATGTCCGAGTCTGCCTCTATCTTCTCTTGCCTATCCTGACCAAGTTGTCCCCGGGCGGCTTACACGCCTGGGTCTTCTCATCCGGGCCACCCGCTGGCCCCTCCTGTGAGCCGTGATGCTTCTTGGGCCCTCCAGTCTTCACGACTCACTCTCGGGCCGGCATTCGAGCCACCAGGTATGACCCGGAGCCTTCTGGGCGGGTCTCACCGTGGGGTTATATCCCCAACATTAGGCTAAGGTTGATTTGAGCTTGCTCACTTCAGCCTTTTCCTCACTCCGCGGTGAGTCGCCCGGAAATGACCCGCTGTGACGTCATGTCAAATCTGCAAAAAAGGATCTTCTAACGCACATAACAGATCTTCTCATTAAATAATAGCCCGAAAACCGAGGCATCCGTTTCAGTCAAGCGACGTCCGACGCCTAGATTTTCGCGCCCGTTTCATTTTTTCCCTATTAAATAGAACCGCCCCGTGCGGCATTGCCTTCTCCCGCTCCATCCGTATTCGTCTTCTT
The DNA here is from genome assembly GCA_022496015.1 of Hordeum marinum. Lineage (NCBI taxonomy): Eukaryota > Viridiplantae > Streptophyta > Magnoliopsida > Poales > Poaceae > Hordeum > Hordeum marinum. Next base: position 404,908,647 of record CM039676.1, on the reverse strand, counting down.
CCTCCCAGCGCTGCCGCCTCCAATACTTCCCGCGCCGGCGTTGTCTCCTCCCTGCTATCACCCGGGCCGCTGCATCAACCTGACGCGACCAGAGCTGCTTCTACATCCATCGCGCCGCCACCGGTGAGTCCCTCTCTCCTTAGATCCGCAACCAGTAGAGTTTTCATGGAGCTCTGCCGCCGCCACTTTTAGAACCCTAACTCCATTAATGCTAGCTGCATCTCAGCCCTTATGTCCTCCATTCTATCCTACCTCCATGGCGCCGCTAGATAGCAGACCGATGCTGATGCCTTTTGGATTCGCCACGGCTCCGCCTGCTGTTTTAGTTTTTCCACCAGTTCGTCTCTAGGTCTAAAAATAGAGATGTTTCTTTTCCTTTTGTAGATCCGCAATCTTAACGATGTTTTGTGAAATCTGTTTTCGGTACTTATCCCAATTTCACATCGCCCTCTCTTGACGTTTAACCCGTCATGCCGTCCGGCTCTCATCAGCTGGATCATGACGTTTGACCTGTCATGTTGTCCGGCTATCATCAGCCGGATCTTGACGTCTCACCCTTAGGGTCTTAAGTTTTTAAGCCCCCCGCTTTATTTGCCTTTACCTTGACTCGCCGTATGTGGTTACCTTTGCACAGCTAAAAACTGCCGCCATGTCTCGCGCATCCAACTCCTGCAATTGGGTCTGCTCATGCATTACTGAAGAATTTCTCATAGATTTTGTACTTGCGGGCACCCTCCCTGCCAAAGAGGTCATCCACTAGCGGGTCCCTAGTAATGAACTGAGGCTCAATCCTCAGGAGGGTGAAGTAGTTGTTTTTTCAGATCATATCAAACGTGGGTTCGTGCCCCCCTGTTCAAAGTTTTTCCGGGACATCCTTCATTTATATAAGTTGCATCCTCAAGACCTTGCCCCCAACTCCGTTTCAAACATCTGCGATTTTCAAGTGCTCTGCGAGGTCTACCTGCAGACCCAGCCGTCTGTAGGTCTGTTCCGAGAGTTCTTTTACGCGAACCGGCAAACTGAAGTAAAATCTGGGCCGAGCTTAGAACTTGGTGGACTTTCCATTCAGAGGCGCCGGGACATTACCTTTCCGGTTGTACCAATGCCGAGTCATCCAAAGGACTAGAACAAAACTTGGTTCTATTGTAAGGATACTTCTCCGAAGGATGAGCATCCGCTACCGATTTATCGCCCCTCCCGGCTCAAGACATCTTCCGAGCTTCCTGGCCGGCTATCAGCTTTTGAACGTGCAAGGCTCGAGCCAGCTCACGCCAATATTAAAGCCCTAATGGCTAATGGTTTGATGGACTTGGACTTGATCCGCTGCTGGATCTCCTGGACAATTATGCCTTTAAGCTTGAGAAGCCGCCTCATGTGCGAATACCCTAGTGAGTATGACAGTTCCCTCTGCTTCAGCCGAACAACTTTAATCGAAGACGACATCATCACCACCATCCGGAGTCTTGTTCACGAGACGTTAGGAGCTTGCAGCGAAATCGGACTAGCACCCTTCAACGCCTTTAATCCGGCCCAGACATAAGGCGACTCCTCATTGTTTTTTCCTCTTATGCAAGGTGACTTTGTCAATTCATTGTTATTATCTGACCTCCCTTTTCAGGCTGAATCCGACGTCTAGAAGAAGAAGTATATTCCTACTTTGAAGAAGAGCAAGAAGAAGGCCCCGGCCAAGAGGACGAAGAAGACCACCCCTCAGGAGGAATGGTTTGAACCGCTAGAATCATCCGGCTCACAGGTATAGTGTTGACTATTTTCTGTAACCTTATAAGTCACCTTACTAATAACAATTTACTCACAGGATGAGGTGGAGACGAGCCGTGCCAACGCTCCGGAGGTAACTTATATTTCATCCAACTCAGAATGTTTTGTACCCTAGAAGATAAGGCGGGTTGCTCGGAAAGTTCCCCTTTCTCATCCTCTTGCTTATTTGGATCCTCAATTTCTTTTGAAAAAGCAACAGCAAGTCGACCGTCGTCAGACCCGAAGCGTCGGCTCTACCGATCTTATGTCTGGGTTGCCTAACTCCCCGGCTTAGAAGAAGCGCCCCGTAGAGGTATACATCTCTGTTTGATTTTATTAGCTTTCCTTTATAGTCTCAACATTTGCTTTTATATCCTCTGAACTATCTCACAGAAATCACCTTCCTCCAGCGACTCTACGGCTATTGATCTTCCACCTCCAAAAATTAATCCGCTGTAAGTATCTTACATCCTTTACCCCCCTTCTCTTCGGCGGCCATAACCCTAAATCTCCGGATTTCATGTCTTTTGTAGGGATCAAGCCAAGCGGAGGAAAACTAACAAGTCCGCCCCTGAACCTGTTGCTCAAGAGCCGGAGCTTGAGCCGGACCACCCAGCGCCTTCTGCAGAGCCGGTAGCTGATGACATCATTCCTGAGAGCCCGCAAAGGGATCTTTCCAAGCTGCTGCACCCTGCCAAAGCTGCTGATGACACCGTCGCCCCGGAGGTCGAGATTATGGGCACCGGCTTGCATTCTCCTCCACCCCGCGTCCTATCCAAGCATAGTGAGACAGCTAAAGCTTCCAGGAAGCTTGAGTTTGAACTCCCTGCTTTGGAGAAGATGATGGCTAATGAACTCCATGCTAGCTACATGAACCGGCTGTCCACAAGCCGGGATCTGGAGCTGAAGCTTGTTACTTTAATGAAGAAAAAACATGAGGTATTCCCCTTTTCCTCCTTATAACCTTACCTAGCCCCAAAGGGATGGGTTAATGTTGACGGATAATAATCCGACTCTTCCATCTTAGTGATAATAGACATATGTAATCCTCAATTTACTTAATCTTGACGTCAAGTCATTGTCCTAGCCCCAAGGGCCGGCTCAATCTATTTCAAGGTTGAGTCGGTACTTCATAAAATATAGCTTTAACAGAGGCGTATGATAGCCCCCAAGGGCCGGCTCAATCTTTTCCAATGTTGAGCCAGGACTTCATGGAATATAACGTATTAGAGCTAATGGTAGCCCCCAAGTGTCGGCTCAATCTTTCCAATGTTGAGCGGGAACTGCCTTTGAAAATAAACATTAGCCCCCAAGTGTCATGCATATTGCCTGCAATCTATTAGAGACTTGCTGATATGTTCCATATTTTTAATGTCATAGGAAGCCTTGACAAAAGCCGGGTCAGAGCTAGTCGGCTTAAGAGCAAACTTAGCCACTCAGCAAGCCGCCCGGAGCGAAGTTGATGAAAGATGCCGGCGTCTTGCCGAAGAGCTGGAGAAGACCAAGGCTGAATTTACTGCTTTCAAGGAATCTGCTGAAGCGGAAAGAGCAACTTTGACCAAACGGGCGGATGATGCAGATCAGCGGCTCATGATCGTCTCTAACGACCTGCAGTCTTTGAAGCGCCATATCACAAAAATGGCGGCTGCCCTCTTTGGTAAGTTTCTAACAGCTTGGCTTGACCTGTTTTTTAAACTTCTACTGACGACTCATAATGAAGCCTCCGTCTTACGCAGGCTCCAGGAGCCGGCAACTTGCCTCCGACAGTCTGTTGCCTCTGAAGGCCATCTACACCTTCACCGAGCAACTCTATTGTGGTGTTGTATGCACCATTAAAGCCGTGCAATGAAAAGAGAATATTCCTTCAACTCTCAAAGGCATCTTGGAGCTCCTTTCCACGATGCCTAAGCAGATCATGGAACTGAAGAAGTCAGCCGCCCGCCAAGGGCAATTGCAGCTATAAGCCGGGCATTGGCTTTCGCTCCAGAACTTACGCCGGCTGACATGATGGATGGATTCCCCTCCAAGAAGGTCGAAGGCTCTGAGTTCACTGATGCCGACTATGCATGATGCATTAAAGAGTCGAAAGTCTTAGCCTCCGTCTTAGCAGAAGAAGTTAACCTGGCGACTTACCAGGCGGCTTATAGTGCTGACCAAAAGAGAATCCGTGGTCCACTCTTTGAGTCCCGGGACTTAACACCCGCCCATAGTAAGACTCTTTTCGCTTCTGACCTTGACCCGTCCCCGTTCTTTCAAGAAGGAACTTTTGCAGCTTTAACCGACTGCAATTGGGACTTGGACAATCTCCAGATCAAGCTAGCGGAAGAGCTGGAGCAGGGTGACCCGCCAGCCAGCTGAACACATTGTAGAAATTCAAAATAGCTGGCTCTCCATGACCCGTCGTGGGTGTTTGTAAAAACCCTGCTGATATTTTTGGGCTCCATAGAGAGCATCTTGTAATAAAAACTTTTGTTCTTTCTTGAGTTAATGCCTTTGAGCATCTATGAAAGTCTAGTTTTGAGAAATAGATTCGCTCCATTTTCCTTGTCCATCTTATTGCATGCCCTTCCGGCTCTTCATAGCTTAGCTTTCTGCACACATAAATGCACCTTCACACCGTTTACAAAGGTGGCTTAAGAGCGTAACCCGAAGATGTTGTGTCTTCCCAATGTGTGTGGTATAAACCTTCTCTAGGCTTTAGAGCCGGCTGAGAAGGTCTGAGAAACTTCACCCATAGGATAGGAAGCCCCCTGTATGGTTATGTTGACATGTCAACATTTCTGGCGCAAACGCCAGTTATCTTAGGGTTAGATAAGCTACACTCAGAGGTGGGAAGCCCCCTTTGACAACTGCGGCTAATCGTGTTAGTCGAAGATGGCGTAAAGCCGGCTAATAAGGCGTTAGAAGCGATACCCGGAGGTAAGAAGCCGCCCTTAGCAATATGGCCCGAACGCCGGTTGTTTTTAGGGTTAGATAAGCTACACCCGGAGGTGGGAAGCCCCCTTTGACAACCGCGACTAATCGTGTTAGCCAAAGATGGCATAAAGCCGGCTAATAAGGCATTAGAAGCGATACCCAGAGGTAAGAAGCCGCCCTCAGCAATATGGCGTGAACGCCGGTTGTTTTTAGGGTTAGATAAGCTACACCCGGAGGTGGGAAGCCCCCTTTGACAACCGCGGCTAATCGTGTTAGCAGAAGATGGCATAAAGTTGGCTGATAAGGTGTTAGAAGCGATACCCGGAGGTAAGAAGACACCCTTAGCAATATGGCGCGAACGCTGGTTGTTTTTAGGGTTAGATAAGCTACACCCGGAGGTGGTAAGCCCCCTTTGACAACTGCGGCTAATCGTGTTAGCCGAAGATGGCATAAAGCCGGCCTATAAGGCGTTAGAAGCGATACCCGGAGGTAAGAAGCTGCCCTCGGCAATATGGCGCGAACGCCGGTGATAGGGTGTTAGATACCCGTCGGCAAAAAAAACCTACAACCACGGCTAATCATGTTAGCCAGAGATTTGGCATAAAGCCAGCCGATAGGGTGTTAGAACTGATACCCGTCGGTAAGAAGCCCCCTTCAGCAATATGGCGTAAACGCCGGCCGATAAGGTGTTAGAAGCGATACCTAAAGGTAAGAAGCCACCCTCGTCCGTGGCTAATCGTGTTAGGTGGAGATTTGGCATAAAGCCGGCTGTTACGGTGAGATAAGCGATAGCCAAAGGTAAGAAGCCCCCTTCGACAGCCGCGGTTAATCGTGTCAACCGGAGATGGCGTGAAGCCGATGTTCTCATATTAACGAGGATGTGCAATGTGGCAGGGGTCCCGACTTGCAGGGATGTTATTTGATTCATAAATATGATATATACAATGATAATGTACAGTGATGACTTTCAACAACTTTAAGTGTAGTAAGGCCGTAGATGCGCTATGTTCGAGGGCCGGCGGGTCTCTTGACCCGAAGTATCTGAATGTTCCCGGATGTCAATGAGGTAATACGACGCATTTTTGAGATTTCGGCTGACCACAAAAGGCCCTTCCCATGGAGGAGATAATTTATGCATATCTGTCTGGTCTTGAATCAGCCGTAAAACCAAGTCGCCCTCTTGAAATGTCTGGGTCTTAACCCTGCGGCTATGATAACGGCGCAGGTCTTGTTGATAAATCGCCAAACGGGCAGCCGCCAGCTCTCGTTCCTCTTCCAAAGCGTCCAACGCGTCCTGACGCGTCGTCTCATTATCCGTCTCAATGTAAGCCACCACCCGAGGCGAGTCATGCCGGATGTCACTTGGCAATACGGCCTCAACACCGTAAACCATGAAGAAAGGTGTATACCATGTGGATCTGTTGGGGGTAGTTCTGATGCTCCATAAGACGGAAGGTAGCTCTTCTACCCAACAACCGGGCGTTCGTTGTAATGGAACCATGAGCCGTGGCTTGATACCTCTCAAGATTTCTTGATTGGCACGCTCCGCCTAACCATTAGACTGTGGATGAGCAACTGCTGAAACATCAAGCCGGATGTGCTCTTCATCGCAAAAAAAAATCATAGCCCGCTTGGACAAGTTTGTGCCATTATCAGTGATGATGCTATGGGGGTAACCAAAATGGAAGATCAGATTTTTAACAAACTGAACCACCGTCGCTGCATCACACTTGCTGATCGGCTCAACCTCTACTCATTTGGTAAACTTATCGACCGCCACCAGGAGGTGTATTTTCTTATCCTTGGATCTCTTGAAAGGTCCTACCATATCAAGCCCCCAAACTGCAAACGGCCAAGTAATTGGTATCATGCACAATTCTTGATCCGGAACGTGAGCACGCCTGCTGAACTTTTGACATCCGTCGCACTTGCAGACTAGATCCTCTGCATCTTTGTGAGCCGTCAACCAGAAAAAACCATGCTGGAACGCCTTGGCTACCAAAGATTTTGAACCGGCATGATGTCCGCAATCTCCAGCGTGAATCTCATTCAAAATTTCTTGACCTTCTTCTGGCAAAACACAACGCTGAAAAACCCCGATCACGCTGCATTTGTGCAACTCACCATTAATTATTGTCATTGACTTGGACCTCCGGGTGATCTACCTGGCCAAATTTTCATCATCAGGTAAGTCGCCCCGAGTCAAGTATGTCAGGTAAGGCACAGTCCAATCTGGAATAGCACACAGAGCCACTACCAACTGCCCCTCCGGGACAGGGACAACCAAATCTTCCTCTGAACGCAACTTGATAGTCGGGTGATATAAGACATCCAAAAATATATTGGGTTGCACCGGCTTTCATTGAGAGCCTAACTGTGATAAGGCATCTGCTGCCTCATTCCTGCGACGGTCAATATGATCCACCTGATAACCTTTGAAGTGACCAGCAATGATGTCCACTGCCTGTCGATAAGCCGCCGTGCGTGGGTCTTTGGAATCCCATGTGCCTGAAACTTGCTGAGCCACCAGATCTGAGTCACCCAAACACCTTACCCGGATTAAAATTATCTCCTTAGCTATTCTGAGACCATGAAGCAGGGCCTCATATTCAGCCGTATTGTTAGTGCAAGGGAACATCAGCCGGAGCACATAACAAAATCTATCCCCCTTGGGAGATGTTAAAACGACTCCTACTCCTGATCCTTCCAACTGCTTGGATCCATCAAAATGTATAGTCCAATATGTGTTATCCGGCTTTTCCTCAGGAGCTTGACACTCTGTCCAATCATTTATAAAATCCACAAGGGCCTGGGATTTGATGGACGTGCGAGGCGCGTAAGTGAAATTAAAAGGTCCTAGCTCCAATGCCCACTTAGCGATCCGACCGGTGGCTTCCCTGTTCTGAATTATATCCCCCAATGGAGCAAAACAGACCACTGTGATCGGGTGCCCTAAAAAATAGTGTTTCAACTTGCGATTGGCCATGAACACCCCATACACCAGCTTCTGCCAATGTGGATATCTCTGTTTGGATTTGGTCAGAACCTCACTGATATAGTAAACCGGCCTTTGAACCGGATACTCCTTCCCAGCCTCCTTACGTTTGACCACAATTGCGGCACTGACTGCCCGGCTGTTAGCTGCCACATATAAGAGCAAAGGTTCTTTGTCAGCCGGAGCAGCCAACACCGACGGCTCAGTGAGCTATTTCTTGAGCGCCTCCAACGCTTCACCCGCCGCCTTACTCCAGACAAAATTGTTTGTCTTTTTCATCATATGATACAAAGGAATTGCTTTCTCACCGAGGCGGCTTATGAACCGGCTTAATGCAGCAATACACCCTGCGAGACGTTGAACGTCATTAACATAGGCCGTCTCTGCTAGAGAAGTAATGACCTTGATTTTATCCGGGTTAGCCTCAATGCCACGTTCAGAAACTGGAAATCCCAAGAGCTTGCCAGCCGGAACACCAAAGACGCATTTAGCCGGGTTAAGCATCATCTTATAGACCTTGAGATTGTCAAAAGTTTCCCTTAAATCGTCCATGAGGGTCTCCTTCTTCCTTGATTTGATCACAATGTCATCTACGTAAGCATGGACGTTGCACCCGATCTGACTGTGGAGACAATTCTGCACACATCGCTGATAAGTTGCATGGGCACTCCTGAGACCGAAAGGCATACAAACATAATAGAAGGCTCCAAAAGGCGTAATAAAATCCATCTTCTCTTGGTCCTTAACTGCCATTCGGATCTGATGATATCCCGAATATGCATCTAAGAAGCACAGTCTTTCGCAACCCGCCGTTGCATCAATGATCTGGTCAATATGCGGGAGAGCAAAGGGGTCAGCCGGACAAGCCTTGTTAAGGTCCGTGTAATCCACAAACATGGGCCACGTGCCGTTCTTTTTAAGCACCAGCACTGGGTTGGCAAGCCATTCCGGGTGAAAAACCTCAACGATGAAACCCGCTGCTAAGAGCCGGGCGACCTCTTCCCCAATGGCCTTCCACCTCTCCTCATTGAACCGCCGTAGAAACTGTTTGATTGGTTTAAACTTAGGATGCATAATAAGATTGTGTTCAGCAAACATTCTCGGAACACCCGGCATGTTAGAAGGTTTCCATGCAAAGATGTCCCGATTCTCACGATTGAATTCGATGAGCGCGTTTTCCTATTTGGGATCCATATGAGCCCCAATGATGAACTGTTTGGATGAGTCGCCCGGAGTGAAGTCGATTGCCTTGGTGTCGTCCGCCAAAAACTTAAGGGGCGGCTCAGCCTCCGTTGTGGGCTTTTTAGTGGCGTCATATCCTCCGGATCAGCATTGTCCTTATAAAACTTAAGTTCCTCCTGAGCGCAACTAGCCTCTGCATAAGCCGCGTCTCCTTCTTCACACTCGATGGCCGTGTTCCGATCCTCATGAACAGTAATAGTGCCCTTCAGCCTGGGCATCTTAAGCTGCATACGTAAGAGGGCCTAGCCATGAACTTAGCATAAGCCGGCCGTCCAAACAACGCATGATAAGGGCTCTTAATCTTGACTACCTCAAATCGCAAGGACTCCACCCTGTAGTTGTATTCATCCCCGAAGGCAACCTCCAAAGAAATTCTGCCCACTTGATAAGCCGACTTACCAGGTACCACACCGTGAAAGACGATGGACGAAGGCTTAAGATCCTTGTCAAGCAAGTTCATCCATCGGAAAGTGTTATAATAAAGGATGTTGATACTATTGCCTCCGTCCATCAGCACCTTGTTCACCATATAACCACCTACCTGGGGGCAACCACCAAAGCCAGCCGCCCCGGGTCAGCAACACGTGGCGGGTGATCTTCCCGACTCCAAGTTATGTCATATTCAGACCACTTTAAATACCACAGCAAAGCCGGTGCAGCCGCATGAACCGCCCGCCTACGTAATTTCTGATCTCGTTTGTTAAGACCGGTCATGAAAACATGATACGGTCCTGAGCAGAGCTGCTTTCGATTATTGTGATACCCAGACTAGTTATGCTGCTGTTGGTTGTTATTATCAGAGTGCTGTGGATGCCCTCCTCGATCGCCATGACCATGATGACCGGACCCTAAGCCGCCGGACCCAAACCCGGCTCGTGACCCGCTGTCACCTGAGCCACCGGGCGGATCACTACCCCGGTCATTGGGTCGTGTGTAATAACTCTTTAACTTCTGCATGAAGTGACAATCACCCCACGTGTGCGACCAAGGCTTGTCGGGCTGGCTGTGATCCGGACAGGGCTTCTTGAGCGCCTCCTCCAAATTGAAGGGAGTCCGTCTCTTATTAAAGGATGGCATGAACTTCCCATTGCCCTTGGAAGGACTCTGGCCAGTACTCACATTAGCTACCATCTCTGACCCGCCATCGGGATTCTTCCGCTTACCCTAATTACCATTGTTAACCGCACCTTTTCCTTGATTGTTTTTCTTTCCTTGCCCGGCCTTCTCCTCATCCGACCATGGATCCTTCGTATTATCAGAGTCGGCGTATTTCATAAGAGCCATCATGAGTTCTCCCATATCCTGACACGTATGCTTGAGCCAGCCAAGTTTCTGCTTCAGTGGAACGAAATGACAATTTTTCTCCAAGATGAGCACGGCCTAGGCTGCCGTGATCTACTCAGATGAATGGATGATGGCCGACACCTGCCCGACCCAATGATGAGCCGACTCAGTATCTCGTTGATCACAGTGATCAAGATCCACGATGGTCATAGGCTGCTTGCAAGTTCCTTGGAAGTTCTTGATGAACCGTGCCCTTAACTCAGCCCACGAGTTGATGGTGTTGGGAGGCAACCCTTTCAACCACGTGCGAGCCGGACCTTCAAGCATCATGATAAAATATTTAGCACACACCGCCTCACTAACATCTAACATCTCCATGGCTAGCTCATAACTCTCGACCCAAGCCTCTGGAGGTAAATCGGCAGTGTAATTTGGGACTTTGTAGGGACCCTTAAACTCCTTCGGCAACCGCTCACTTCGTAGATCAGGTGATAGACACGGCACCCCCACGGCCCTGGTACTTACTCCGTCTCCTACTGACACGGAAGGCGCGGGCTCCTGGTGAGTCAGCGTGGTAACCACGGCCGCCGGCGGCTGGTTCCTTGCCCGGTTCCCGAGCGCTTGTGCATCTAGAGCCGCGTCCTCCGGAGGTGCTCTCCGCCGGTCACTGCTCGAAATTGATGGTGACTCATAACGCCGGCTGAAGCTCCGGCTGGGGAGAGGTGTCGAATGAACGCGACTCCGGTTGCGAGTGTACCTCTCCTGCTGAGCCATCACCGTTTGTAGATATCCAATGGCATTCCGCACCTCTTCCGCAAAAGGCGCTTCATCCGGAATAGGAATCATCTCAAGTTGGGTGGCCTCCGCCACCATGTTCTCGGCTGGGTTAGGATAATGACCTGCCGGCGTTGGAAAAACCTCGGGTGAGGCCTGGTTTCGCCGAGCCGGGTGAAGGACCGGTCGAGCCGCCGGACGGCTTCAGGCACGTCCGCGGCTCGTCCCATGCCCGGCGTATTGAAGAGGTTCCTAGCCTCATACCTTTCAGGCAAACGTGATTGATGCCTCCTCCGGTGTACTGCAGCCGCTGATTGCTATTCCAGCCCGAGGCGGAGATCATCCGTTTTAATACGTTCTACCTATTCCTCCATCTGGACTTTTAGCTCAGCCATCCTTTGTTGTTCCTCCGCCATCCGGTCCTTGAGCCTCATTATCTCTAAGTTCCGGACAGCCTGATTGTCTGGTGTAACTTTCGTGGCCATCGGGGCCGTAAGCTCATTCATCAAATCCAGAAGAACTTGCGCCGGCGGTGGCTGGTCAGCCTCTGAGATTGCTGCCCTGGCGGCTGCACTGCTTGTGCCCGGGGCCAGCCCTGCCATGAATACAACTGTGTGAGCCGGCGGCCAGAAAACATCCGTTTCAGAATGTTCTGACACAGGGGGAAGCTCATCATAGCTCCCTAGCCCGCTGTTGTGGAGCTGATAAATTGATTCCGTCTCTCCGCTTTAAGATTTGTGTCCTGAATAAACAAGAGTTTCCTGAGATCCGGAAGTTTCCAGATCCATGCCTTGAGTAAAGCCGACAAAGACGTGCCTCCGTCCCGGATCAACACGGGAGGGTTGCACATCCCGGGTGGATGGTGCGCGTCGAGCCGGCTCGACAAAGTTGGTGTAGACATCCGGCCCGGGTGTAGATCCGTCGGTTCTTCCGATGAAAACGTGAATCCCGCCGAAAGGAACGTGGAATCCATACACCACAGAGTCAGCATTGAGCCCCCAGCTGACGTCGTCGATGTAGAGCCGGCCGCGGCTACTCTTGCTTATCCTTCCGACCACGTATCCCTCAAGCCCTGGAAGAGAGCCCTTTGAGAACTCAACACCACCGAGCGCAGGCCCCACGGTGGGCGCCAATTGTCGTGGTTTTGTCACGGCAGATGTCCGGGTGTACAGACTTGGGTTCGAGGCCATTGCTAACATGATGGACTCAAAGGGGTTGGCTGGGAGTCGAAGGACACGAGTTTACACAGGTTCGGCCCCTCAAGTTGAGGTACTAGCCTACGTCTTGCTTGTGCTTGTATTGCATGTTGTATCGATTACACGGGAGCTATTTCTTGACCTAGCTTTCGATAACCTCCCTCTAAAACCCCCAGGTCTTCCCTTTATATAGTAGGCTAAGACCACGGGTCATACAAGTTGTGTCCGACTCTTATTACATGTCTGAGTCTGCCTCTATCTTCTCTTGCCTATCCTGACCAAGTTGTCCCCGGGCGGCTTACACGCCCGGGTCTTCTCATTCGGGCCACCCGCCGGCCCATCCTGTGAGCCGCTACGCTTCTTGGGCCCTCCAGTCTTCATGGCTCACTCTCGGGCTAGCATACGAGCCGCCAGGTATGACCTGGAGCCTTCTAGGCGGGTCTCACCATGGGGTTATATCCCCAACACAAACAGCTCGCTGACTGACTTGTTCATCCCGTGCATGTTATAGCTCATCACAAAGCTCATGTAAATAGGTGGCAATGATTGAAGAACTCTGTCTGTGATCGGCTCTAGAGGAAGGGCAATTCCCAACTCTGCCAGACGAATCGAGTACCCATACATTCTGAGTATATGTTCACTGATAGACCCATTCTCCTCCATTTTGCAAGCATAGAACTTATCGGAGGTCTCATACCTCTCGATCCGGGCATTTTTCTGAAAGATGAACTTCAACTCCTGGAACATCTCATATGCTCCATGACGTTCAAAACGTCTTTGAAGTCCGGCTTCTAAGCCATACAATATTGCACACTGAACTATTGAGTAATCTCCAGAACGTGCCTCCCAAGCGTTCTTATCATCTTCGGATGACATGTCTTTGGGTTGGTCACCAAGCGGTGCATCAACGACATATGATTTCTGGGAAGCCATGAGGATAATCCTCAGATTACGGGCCTAGTCAACAAAGTTACTTCCATCATCTTTCAACTTAGCTTTCTCTAGGAACGCATTAAAATTCAGGGGTGCTACTGTGCGAGCCATTGATCTACAACATAAATATGCAAAGGTTTTAGACTATTGTTCAAGATAATGAGTTTAGTTAATCAAATTACTAAAGCTCCCACTCAAATTGACATCCCTCAGGTCATCTGAGTGTCACATGATCTAAATTCACCAACTCAAGTCCGATCATCACATGAGTTGAGGTGGTTTCAATGGTGAACATCATTATGTTGATCATATCTACTATATGACTCATGTTCGACCTTTCGGTCTTTTGTGTTCCGAGGCCATCTCTATACATGCTCGGCTCGTCAAGTTTAACCCGAGTGTTCTGCATGTGCAACACTGGCTTGCACCCATTGTATGTGAACGTAGAGTCTATCACACCCGATCATCACGTGGTGTCTCGACACGACAAACTTTCACAACGGTGCACACTCGGGGAGAACACAATTCATCTTGAAATTCAAGTGAGGGATCACCTTATAATGCTACCATCGTCCTAAGCAAAACAAGGTGCATAAAAGGATTAACATCACATGAAAATCATAAGTGACATGATATGGACATGAACTTGTGCTTTTGATCTCCATCTTGAAAGCAGCGGCATGATCTCCATCGTCACCAGGATGACACCATGATCTCCATCATCTTGATCTCCATCAATGTGTCACCATCAGGGTTGTCGCGCCCACCATGCTTCTACTACTATTGCTACCGTTTAGCGATAAAGTAAAGCATTACATAGCACTTAATGATTGACACGCAGGTCATACAATAATTAAAGACAACCCTATGGCTCCTGCCGGTTGCCGTACTCATCGACATGCAAGTCACGATATTCTATACAGCACATGATCATCTCATACATCACATATATATATATATATCATGTAATTGGCCATATCACATCATAACATACCCTGCAAAAACAAGTTAGACGTCCTCTAATTGTTGTTGCATGTTTTACGTGGCTGCTACGGGTATCTAGCAAGAACAATTCTCACCTATGCATAAACCACAATGGTGATACATAAGTTGCTTTTCAACCTTCTCAAGGACCGCATTAGTCGAATCCGATCCAACTAAAGTAGGAGAAACAGACACCTGCCAGCCATCTTTGTGCAACGAAGTTACACGTCAGTCGATGGAACCGGTCTCTCGTAAGCGTACAAGTAATGTTGGTCCGGGACGCTTCATCCCACAATACAGTTGAACCAAAACACGACCAAGGGAGGAAGCAATCTAAGCATCAACGCCCACAAATTCTTTGTGTTCTACTCGAGATCTCATCTACACATAGACCTAGCTCATGATGCCACTGTTGGAGAATGTTGCATGGGAAACAAAAAATTTCCTACGTTCGCGCAGGATCTATCCATGGTGATGAGCATCTACGAGAGGGAGAGTGGACCTACATACCCTTGTAGATCGCTAAGAGGGAAGCGTTAATAAACGCGGTTGATGTAGTTAAACGTCTTCACGATCCAAATCGCCGAGCATCCCGCGATCCAATCACGATCCGTCCCGATCTAGCACCGAACGCACGGCACCTTCGCGTTCAGACACGTACAGCTTGATGACGATCTCCGCCTTGTTGATCCAGCAAGAGGGGGTGGAGAGGTGGAAGAGTTCTCTGGCAGCGTGATGGCACTATGGCGATGGTGGTGGAGCTGTTCCGGCAGGGCTTCGCCTAAGCACTGCAGAAAACCGATCTACAGGAGAAACTATGCACTAGAGGAGAGGGCAGCACGCGGCAGAAAATTCTGTGCAAAAACCCTCAAAACCACTAGTATATATAGAATGAGGGGAGGAGGTGGCTTGGCCCTCAAGGGGCCAGCCCTAGGCTTCGGCCGAACCAAGGAGGGAGGAGTCCTCCTCCTCCACTCCTAGTAGGATTAGGACTCCTTCCTTATTTGTTCCTTTTTCCCTTTTTCCACCTTTTTCCTTTTGGGTTTTTCTTCCCAGCCGCATGGGCCTTGTGTGGGACTTCCCCCAGCCCAGTAAGGGCTGGTATTCACCTTCCCACAGCCCATGTAGCCTCTTGGGTCGAAATACCCCTCCCAATCGTCCCCCGGTAAACTACCGGCACTCCCGGTACATTACCGATGAGCCCGAAACTTTTCCGGCGACCAAAACAGGACTTCCTATATATCAATATTAACTCCGGACCATTGTGGAGCTCCTCGTGACGTCCAGGATCTCATCCGGGACTCCGAACAACCTTCGGTCACCACCATGCATAACTCTATAGTACCGAAATGTCACCAAACCTTTAGTGTGCAAACCCTGCGGGTTCGAGAACTATGTAGACATGACCGAGACACCTCTACGGTCAATAACCAATAGCGGGACCTGGATGCCCATATTGGTTCCTACATATCTTCGAAGATCTTTATCGGTCGAATCTCTATGTCAAGGTTTCAGTTAATCCCGTATGATGTTCCCTTTGTTCTTCGGTATGTTACTTGCCCAAGATTCGATCGTCGGTATCTCCATACCTAGTTCAACCTCGTTACCGGCAAGTCTCTTTACTCATTCCCTAATACAAGATCTCGTGGCTAACACTTAGTCACATTGCTTGCAAGGCTTATTGTGATGTTGTATTACCGAGTGGGCCCTGAGATACCTCTCCGTCACACGGAGTAACAAATCCCAGTCTTGATCCATGCCAACCCAACAGACACCCTCGGAGATACCTGTAATGCACCTTTATAGCCACCCAGTTACGTTGCGACGTTTGATACATACAAGGCACTCCTCTGGTGTCCGTGAGTTGCGTGATCTCATGGTCATAGGAACACATACTTGACATGCAGAAAACAGTAGCAATAAACTGACACGATCATATGCTACGTTTGTAGTTTGGGTCTTGTCCATCACAACATTCTTCTAATGATGTTATCTCGCTATCAAATGACAACACATGTCAATGGCTAGGAAACCTTGACCATCTTTGATTAACGAGCTAGTTCACTAGAGGCATACTAGGGACCAAGTGTTTTCTATTTACCCACACATGTAATGTGTTTCCAATCAATACAATTATAGCATGGATAATAAATAATTATCATGAACAAGGAAATATAATAATAAACACTTTATTTATTGCCTCTAGGGCATATTTGCAACATGCAATTGGGTAGCTAGGCAATATATGCTTATATGATGTTGTACCCTGAAGTAATTCAATTATGAAATCATGGTTGTTGTACTACAAATAAGAATATATTTGTGGTTGATATGAAATGTTAATTTTGATTACTAAATGGATTAAAAATAATTGATCAATCAGGATGATTATTGGTGTTCCCATTGCAGACAGTTTCTAAGACAACACTGTGGGCGATGACCTGAACAAACCCACATGCTTTCCAGAAAGTTGGTGTGTTGGATCGTTAAGCAATAACACACGAATTTTGGTCAACAAATGTGTGCGTTAGGACACCCAATAACAAATATTTTCACATAGCTAGTGTGTGTCATGGACAGCCCAATGCCAAACAATTTCTTCTAGACACCGTGAGTGATGTTTTGAGTAACGCAAATGATAGAATTATAACTATCGTGTGTGATTACCACACCTTTCACAAACGATGTTATGCAGAAAATTGTGTGTGATCTGTAATACGAATCGAAAGGTACCCTTGGGATTCCCCGTGTGGGATGCTAAGCTCATCTCACACGTCTTCCCTAATATGTCTATTTGTGATGGTCCTTCCAATTGCAAACGATATGTTTTTGCCCATCGTGTGCGACCAGGTGCAGGCATAGCCCCCCTATCACTACAGGAATCAGGTACTGCCATCTTCCATAGCTGACGGTAGAGGGCAGGACCACTGACGGCAAAATTTCCGCCAATACAAACCCCGGTAAAGGAGTGATTTGCCGTCTGCTTTGGCTAAGCGAATGACAATTTTTTTTGCTGTGAGGCTATAAACGGCAAAGCGGTTGGACGACCTACACTGGGGTTAGCCCCATTAGTGGCTAACGGTAGTCTTTGTCGTCTGCCACCGATCGCAAAGCACTAAAGACTTTGCGGTCTACCAAGCCCACCTTTGCCGTTTGTCCCCTTTGCTTTCTGCCAGCCCCTCCTTTGTCGTCTGCCCCACCTTTGCCGTCTGCCCCTGGACGATAAACATACCAAATTGCACCAGGCCTAGCACTCCCAAGTTGCACAGGTGAGTGCCATGTGGCACCTTTGCCATCAGTGGCACACGGCAAAGGGGCTTTACCGTCGATGGCAGATGGAAAAGTGGTTTTTCGGTTTTTTCTTTTATCCAACAATTTTCACAAGAAAAATATGTATATATTGCAAAATAACAATATTATTGTCATGCTGATGATCATCCAAAAAGCACAAATTAATATCAAAACACAAATATCATCCTATCATCCAACAACAATCACAATTCATCCAACAACAAGCACAAATATCATCCAACTATAAGTAGCAAGTTTCACATATGTAGCAAGTTTAAAATTATTCATTGATACAAAATCATAAGCACTCCATGAACCACGAGGACTCCATCAATGCAAGCTTCCGTGAAGTGACTCTAATCTGCAAAATGGGAAATATGAATGTTAGATGAAGAAGAAGAAGAAGATGCAGAAGCGTTTTTCTTGTATCTATCTTTCCCCTCTTATTTTCTTCTTCTTATTGCTTATTTGTGTCATTCGGGCAGAATTGGAACAAGGATAGATCCTTT
Organism: Hordeum marinum; assembly: GCA_022496015.1. Classification (NCBI taxonomy): domain Eukaryota; kingdom Viridiplantae; phylum Streptophyta; class Magnoliopsida; order Poales; family Poaceae; genus Hordeum; species Hordeum marinum. Next base: position 404,890,765 of record CM039676.1, on the reverse strand, counting down.
AAGGTTTGCCTCATGGTGTGTATATATGGTTTGCACTCACTCACACTTATATGATGGTGTATGTTGGTGGACATGACCTAACACTAATATTTTGACAGTTGGTGATGGTCATTTTCCCTTCTTCTCTCCTACAATATACCAAGGTATATATGGAGAGAAGGAGAAGGAAAAATGACCCCCACGACAACAGTCGGGATTCCTCCATCAAGAAGAGACATGTAACTCTCACAAGGAGCTAAGTTTGTCTAAGTGCTAAGTTTGTCTTTCTTTGAGAAATGAGCTAAGTTTGGGTCTTACAGTCCTCGTCATCACAGAGGTGGGGCACCGTGGTTGCTCAGGCCGGTTTCACCTGGATAAGGCTGCCCTAGAGAAGGGTTGTGCGATGGGACTCCAGAGTTATGCTGCACGAAAGATGATTTGCAATGTCTCGTTAGCATGATGACACTAAAAAGATCACTGCAGCATTCAAATGAAAGTCACTGTTGCAGCCGTGGTAATAACTGGCATCGACGGAGCAGTCTGGCCGTTCTACTCGCACATAGTGTGCACATTTGGTGTTCACAAGTTAATGATACTCGTTATTAATGAAACGAACATTAAATGCAAGATTTGAGAAATATGAAGAAGAATCTTACCATGAAGATCTCGTAGATGGCCCAATAAGGCGCATCGGACTATGCCCTCCTCTCCTCCAACAACCTAGATGTCCTCTCCTCCATATCCTTCTCCTTCGCCACCATAAGCAGTTGTGCTGCCTCTCTCTCTTTCTGAATAGTAGCCTGCAACACAACTCCTCATTAGCATTGTAATCATCTTTGTTCACACACACAATGTAATGAGGAAAGGTATGTAAGTCCGTATAACTAACCTCGATGGTGAGCTCGACTGGCTAGATGAGGCCTTATCTCAGGAGAGGAGCTCGTTTGGCACGCCTTGATCTGCCAGAGTTGATAGGACAATGTATAAGGCCATCTCCAATAGCAATCGAGTAATAGGGCCTCCCTCCACTAGCTATCATCACCAGCTCTGGATCAATAGGCCCCTGGCTCGAGTTAAAGTCCTCCCCTTTCCTCGCCTTCCCCTCATCTCTGTACCTCATGAGCTTGTTGTGGGAGGATATGTTGGTGAACTTCTCGGGATGATCGACGTCAGACTTAGATAATGCCTTGACCTTCTTGTACGAGGCAGTATGGGCTATCGCATAGAGGTCGTACATCTCTGGCACCTCTGTTTTGTTGTGATCCGCCTAAAAGGAACAAAGTATTAGTAAAGGGCTCAAGCTAAAATAAGGAATGAATTGCATGAACCATGAAGCTAACCACATACCTAGTTCTAACCAAACTGATTTAAGTTGGCGCTCCTTTGATGGTGTGGCACACCAACCACTTTGTTACGCCAGTCCTTGGCATTGTTGTGGATAGCTAGCCATTGTTCTGAGCACCACCAATCCACCAACGCCTGCCACCAAGCCATCTTATCCGCACACCATATCGGGGGCACCTAAGTTAATAAAGAGATATTTGAGCGCTACGCGTAGGAAAAAAAATGAAGGAAACTAAGTACAAGGCCTTAAGAATACGTAGTTACCTTCATGTAATGCTCCTCCTGCATCTTCTTTCCGCGACACGTCGACTTCTCCTTCCTAATACGCCGTGACATGTAGTATTCTAGAACAACCTGCACCCTAGCCTCGTGTCAAAAGTTTTGCAATAGGCGCCTGCATTGCTGATCGATAACCTTTGTCGCGGCCTCCTCGTATCCCTCCTGACACCTATGGAAGGTCTTCAATCAAACGAGACAACACTTACTAGTACAATAACTATCTATTGTGATTTTTAATTGTGTAAAGGAGAAATCCCCAAAACTTTCTGATCACCATCTCCGTCCTCGTGTGGCACAAAACACTGTCAAACCTCTCCTCACGCGGGCCGGTGCAGCCAAGTAGTGCTCCCAGGTCAGTCCTAACTCTGGAACCTTACCCTCACCGGACAACTAGACAAAACCCTTTGCCTGATAAGTGTTGGAAATATGCCCTAGAGGCAATAAATAAATTATTTATTATTATATTTCCTTGTTCATGATAATCGTTTATTATCCATGCTATAATTGTATTGATTGCAAACACATTACATGTGTGGTTAAATAGACAACACTTTGTCCCTAGTATGCCTCTAGTGACCTAGCTCGTTGGTCAAAGATGGTCAAGGTTTCCTAGCCATTGACATGTGATGTCATTTGATAACGGGGTCACATAATTAGGAGAATGATGTGATGGACAAGACCCAAACTACAAACGTAGCATATGATCGTGTCAGTTTATTGCTACTGTTTTCTGCATGTCAAGTATATGTTCCTATGACCATGAGACCATGTAACTCACGGATACCGGAAGAGTGACTTGTGTGTACCAAACGTCGCAACGTGACTGGGTGACTATAAAGGTGCTCTACAGGTATCTCCGAAGGTGTCTGTTGAGTTGACATGGATCAAGACTGGGATTTGTTACTCCGCGTGACAGAGAGGTATCTCAGGGCCCACTCGATAATACAACATCACAATAAGCCCTGCAAGAAATGTGACTAAGTGTTAGTCACGGGATCTTGTATTACGGAACAAGTAAAGATACTTGCCGGTAACGAGGTTGAACTAGGTATGCAGATACCGACGATCGAATCTCGGGCAAGTAACATACCGAAGAACAAAGGGAACATCATACGGGGTTAACTGAATCCTTGACATAGACGTTCGACCGATAAAGATCTTCGTAGAATATGTAGGAACCAATATGGACATCCAGGTCCCACTATTGGTTATTGACCGCAGAGGTGTCTCGGTCATGTCTACATAGTTCTCGAACCCGCAGGGTCTGCACACTTAAGGTTTGGTGACGTTTTTGTAGTACAGAGTTAAGTATGGTGGTGAACGAAGGTTGTTAGGAGTCCCGGATGAGATCCCAGACATCACTAGGAGCTCCGGAATGGTCCGGAGGTAAAGATTGATATATAGGAAGTCCTATTTTGGTCGCCGGAAAAGTTTCGGGCTCATAGGTAGTGTACCGGTAGTGCCGGTAATGTACCGGGAGACCATTGGGAGGGGTATTTCGACCCAAGAGGTTACATGGGCTGTGGGAGAGTGAATACCAGACCTTAGTGGGCTGGTGGAAGTCCCACACAAGGCCCATGCAGCTGGGAAAGAAAACCCAAAGAGATAAGGTCGAAAAAAGGAAAAATAGGGAGGAATCCTAGTCCTACTAGGATTGGAGGAGGATTCCTCCACTCCCACTTGGTTCGGCCGACCCAAGGGCTGGCTCCTTGGGAGACAAACCTCCTCCTCCTATCCTCCTATATATACTAGAGGATTTTAGGGTTTTGGCACAGAATTTTGAGCCACGTGCTACCCGTTCCTCTAGTGCATAGTTTCTCCTCTAGATCGGATTTCTGCAGTGATAAGGCGAAGCCTTGCCGGAATAGCTCCACCACCATCGCCAGAGCGCCGTCACGCTGCCGGAGAACTCTTCTACCTCTCCGCTCCCTCTTGCTGGATCAAGAAGGTGGAGATTGCCATCAAGATGTACGTGTGCTGAATGCGGAGGTGCCGTCCGTTCGGTGCTTGATCGAGACGGATCGTGATTGGATCGCGGGACCTCAGTGATTTGGATCGCGAAGACATTCGACTACACCAACTGCATTTCTTAATGCTTCCCGCTTAGTGATCTACAAGGGTATGTAGATCCACTCCCCCTCTCATAGATGCTCATCACCATGGATAGTTCTTGCGTGAACGTAGGAAAAAATTTGTTTCCCATGCGACGTTCCCCAACAGTGGCATCATGAGCTAGGTCTATGTGTAGATCAGATCTCGAGTAGAACACAAAGAGTTTGTGGGCGTTGATTCTTAGATTGCTTCCTCCCTTGGTCGTGTTTTGGTTCAGTGGTATTGTGGGATGAAGCGGCCCGGACCAACCTTACTCGTATGCTTATGAGAGACCAGTTCCCTTAAAGCCAAGAAGGGCAAGAAGGGTAAAACCAAGAAGGATGGCAAAGCAGTTGCTACTCCTGTAAAGAAGCCCAAGCATGGACCCAAGCTAGAAACTGAGTGCTTTCATTGCAAGGGAACTGGTCACTGGAAGCGGAACTGCCCCAAGTACCTAGCTGACAAGAAGGCGGCCGACGACAAACAAGGTATATATGATATACATGTTATTGATGTGTACCTTACTAGCTCTCGTTGTAGTGCTTGGGTATTTGATACTGGTTCGGTTGCTCACATTTGCAACTCAAAATAGGAACTACGGAATAGACGAAGTTGGCAAAGGATGAAGTGATGATGCGCGTGGGAAATGGTTCCAATTTTGATGTGATCGCCGTTGGCACGCTCTCTCTTCGATTACCATCGGGATTAGTGATGAACCTGAATAATTGTTACTTAGTGCTTGCGTTAAGCATGAACATTATATCTGGATCTTGTTTATTGCGAGACGGTTACTCATTTAAATCAGAGAATAAAGGTTGTTCTATTTATATGGGTAATATCTTTTATGGTCATGCAACCAATGTGAGGGGTTTATTCACATTGAATCTTGATAGTGATGACACACATCTTCATAACATTGATGCCAAAAGATGTAGAGTTGATATTGATAGTACCACTTTCTTGTGGCACTGCCGTTTAGGTCATATTAGTGTAAAATGCATGAGGAAGCTCCATGCTGATCGACTTTTGGAGTCACTTGATTTTGAATCACTTAACACATGTGAACCATGCCTCATGGGCAAGATGACTAAAACGCCGTTCTCTGGAACAATGGAACGGGTGAGTGACTTATTGGAAATCATACATACTGATGTGTGCGGTCCAATGAATGTTACAGTGCATGGTGGATATCGTTATTTTCTCACCTTCACTGATGACTTAAGTAGATATGGGTATATTTACTTAATGAAACACAAGTCTGAAACATTTGAAAAGTTCAAGCAATTTAAGAGTGAAGTTGAGAATCATCGTAACAACAAGATTAAATTCCTGCGATCTGATCGAGGAGGTGAATATCTGAGTTATGAGTTTGGCAGTCACTTAAGACAGTGTGGAATTGTTTCACAGTTAACACCGCCTGGAACACCACAGCGTAATGGTGTGTCCGAACGCCGTAATCGAACCTTGTTTGATATGGTGCGTTGTATGATGTCTCTTGCTGATTTGCCACTATCGTTTTGGGGTTATGCATTAGAGACAACTGCATTCACTTTAAATAGGGCACCATCGAAATCCGTTGAGACGACGCCATATGAACTATGGTTTGGCAAGAGGCCAAAGTTGTCATTACTTAAAGTTTGGGGATGTGATGCTTATGTCAAAAAGCTTCAGCCTGAAAAGCTGGAACCCAAAGCGGAGAAATGCGTCTTCATAGGATACCCGAAAGAGACAGTTGGCTATACCTTCTATCTCAGATCCGAAGGCAAAGTGTTTGTCGCTAAGAATGGAACATTTCTTGAGAAAGAGTTTCTCTTGAAAGAATTGAGTGGGAGGAAAATAGAGCTTGATGAGGTTATTGAACCTTTACTTCAACCAGAAAGTAGCACATCGCAGAAAGATGTTTCTGTGGAACCTACAACGGTTGAAGAGGAAGTTAATGATGATGATCATGAAGCTTCAGATCAAGCTCCTATTGAACCTCGTAGGTCGACAAGGCCGCGTGCTACTCCTGAGTGGTATGGCAACCCTGTCTTGGAGGTCATGTTGTTGGACAACAATGAACCTACGAGCTATGGAGGAGCGGTGATGGGCCCGGATTCCGAGAAATGGTTAGAGGCCATGAAATCCGAGATGGGATCCATGTATGAAAACAAAGTATGGACTTTGGAAGTATTACCTGAAGGGCGAAAGGCCATTCAGAACAAATGGATCTTTAAGAAGAAGACAGACACAGACGGTAATGTCACCGTCTATAAAGATCGACTTGTGGCAAAGTGTTTTTCACAAGTTAAAGGAGTTGACTACGATGAGACCTTCTCACCCGTAGCGATGCTTAAGTCTGTCAGAATCATGTTGGCAATAGTTGCTTATTTCGACTATGAAATTTGGCAGATGGATGTCAAAACAGCGTTCCTCAATGGTTTCCTTGAGGAAGAGTTGTATATGATGCAACAAGAAGGTTTTGTCGATCCAGAGAATGCCGACAAAGTTTGCAAACTCCAGCGATCCATTTATGGGCTGGTGCAACAATCTCGGAGTTGGAATAAGCGTTTTGATGAGGTGATCAAAGCGTTTGACTTCATACAAGTTCATGGAGAAGCTTGTATTTACAAGAAAGTGAGTGGGAGCTCTATAGCGTTTCTAATATTATATGTGGATGACATATTGCTGATTGGAAACAATATAGAAATGTTGGAAAGCGTGAAGGAATATTTGAACAAGAGTTTTTCAATGAAGGACCTAGGAGAAGCTGCTTTCATATTAGGCATTAAGATCTATAGAGATAGATCGAGACGCTTAATAGCACTTTCACAGAGCACATACCTTGATAAAGTTTTGAAGAAGTTCAAAATGGATCAGTCCAAGAAGGGGTTCTTGCCTGGGTTACAAGGTGTGAAGTTGAGTAAGACTCAATGCCCAGTGACTGCAGAAGATAGAGAAAAGATGAGTGTCATCCCCTATGCTTCAGCCATAGGCTCTATCATGTATGCAATGTCGTGCACAAGACCCGATGTCAGCCTTGCCATAAGTATGGCCGGAAGGTTTCAAAGTAATCCTAGAATGGAACACTGGGAAGCGGTCAAGAATATCCTTAAGTACCTGAAAAGGACTAAGGAAATGTTTCTCGTTTATGGAGATGATGAACAGCTCGTCGTAAAGGTTTACGTCGATGCAAGATTTGACACTAATCCGGATGACTCTAAGTCACAAACCAGATATGTATTTACTCTCAACGGGGGAGCGGTAAGCTGGTGCAGTTCCAAGCAAAGCGTGGTAGCCAATTCTACATGCAAAGCAGAGTACATCGCAGCCTTGGAGGCGGCGAAGGAAGGTGTCTGGATGCAGCAGTTCATGACAGATCTTGGAGTAGTGCCCAGTGCACTGAATCCAATGAACCTGCTCTGTGACAACACTGGTGCCATTGCTTTGGCCAAGGAACCAAGATTTCACAAGAGGACCAGACACATAAAGCGATGCTTCAACTCTATCCGCGATTACATCGAGGAGAAGGACATAAATATCTGCAAAGTGCACACGGATCTGAATGTTGCAGACCCGTTGACTAAACCTCTTCCAAGGGCTAAACATGATCAACACCAGAACTGCATGGGTGTTCGATTCATTACAATGTAAATCACATAGTGATGTGAACTAGATTACTGACTCTAGTGCATGCGGGAGACTGTTGGAAATATGCCCTAGAGGCAATAAATAAAGTGTTTATTATTATATTTCCTTGTTCATGATAGTCGTTTATTATCCATGCTATAATTGTATTGATTGGAAACACATTACATGTGTGGGTAAATAGACAACACTTTGTCCCTAGTATGCCTCTAGTGAACTAGCTCGTTGGTCAAATATGGTCAAGGTTTCCTAGCCATTGACATGTGATGTCATTTGATAACGGGGTCACATCATTAGGAGAATGATGTGATGGACAAGACCCAAACTACAAACGTAGCATATGATCGTGTCAGTTTATTGCTACTGTTTTCTGCATGTCAAGTATATGTTCCTATGACCATGAGATCATGTAACTCACCGATACCGAAAGAGTGCCTTGTGTGTATCAAACGCCATAACATGACTGGGTGACTATAAAGGTGCTCTATAGGTACCTCCGAAGGTGTCTATTGAGTTGACATGGATCAAGACTAGGATTTGTTACTCCGTGTGACGGAGAGGTATCTCAGGGCCCACACGGTAATAGAACATCACAATAAGCCTTGCAAGCAATGTGACTAAGTGTTAGTCACGGGATCTTGTATTACGGAACGAGTAAAGAGACTTGCCGGTAACGAGGTTGAACTAGGTATGCAGATACCGACGATCGAATCTCAGGCAAGTAACATACCGAAGAACAAAGGGAACATCATACGGGGTTAACTGAATCCTTGACATAGAGGTTCGACCGATAAAGATCTTCGTAGAATATGTAGGAACGAATATGGACATCCAGGTCCCGCTATTGGTTATTGACCGTAGAGGTGTCTCGGTCCTGTCTACATAGTTCTCGAACCCGCAGGGTTTGCACACTTAAGGTTTGGTGACGTTTCGGTAGTATAGAGTTATGTATGGTGGTGAACGAAGGTTGTTAGGAGTCCCAGATGAGATCCTAGACGTCACTAGGAGCTCCGGAATGGTCCGGAGGTAAAGATTGATATATAGGAAGTCCTATTTTGGTCGCCGGAAAAGTTTCGGGCTCATAGGTAGTGTACCGGTAGTGCCGGTAGTGTACCGGGAGACCATCGGGAGGGGTATTTCGACCCAAAATTCTACATGGGCTGTGGGAGAGTGAATACCAGAGCTTAGTGGGCTGGTGGAAGTCCCACACAAGGCCTATGCGGCTGGGAGAGAAAACCCAAAGAGATAAGGTGAAAAAAGGCAAAATAGGGAGGAATCCTAGTCCAACTAGGATTGAAGGAGGATTCCTCCTCTCCCACTTGGTTCAGCCGACCCAAGGGCTGGATCCTTGGGAGACAAGCCTCCTCCTCCTCTCCTCCTATATATACTAGAGGATTTTAGGGTTTTGGCACATAATTTTCAGCCACGTGCTACCCGTTCCTCCAGTGCATAGTTTCTCCTCTATATCGGATTTCTGTAGTGCTTAGGCAAAGCCCTGCCGGAATAGCTCCCCCACCATTGCCGGAGCGCCGTCACGCTGCCAGAGAACTCTTCTACCTCTCTGCTCCCTCTTGCTAGATCAAGAAGGCGGAGATCGTCATCAAGTTGTATGTGTGCTGAACGCGGAGGTGTCGTCCGTTCGGTGCTTGATCGGGACGGATCGTGATTGGATCGCGGGACGCTCGGTGATTTGGATCGCGAAGACGTTCGACTATACCAACCGCGTTTCTTAACGCTTCCCGCTTAGTGATCTACAAGGGTATGTAGATCCACTCTCCCTCTCGTAGATGCTCATCACCATGGATAGGTCTTGCGTGAACGTAGGAAATTTTTTGTTTCACATGCGATGTTCCCCAACAATAAGCACTCCAAGGACGCTGTTGAGACTGCGGGCATCCCAGGGTTGATGCCAAGCCCTGCAGTATGACAAATCCAACACATTAGATATTTGAAAAAACGTGAACGCAATAGGTTAAAAAAGAGTACATGCACTTACCTCTCCCCATCAGGCCTAATCGACCACCTCATCTCGAGGGTCGCCGGCACGGGCCGAAGCCGTGTACTACCACACTGGTAGATGGTGTCCCCTCATCCACCTCCTTGTCGCTATCAGAAAAACGATCCCCGCCACCATCAACATGGCCACTAGAATCCTCCGGCCAAGCATCCCATTGGGTCTGTTGGGACATGCCCTCATCCCTACTCTGCTCCGGAGTCTCGTGGGATGAAGCCTCTGGGACAGGAGTTTTTTAGGTCGAAGGCTCGTCGACCCGAGGCTCATGGACCGGAGTCCGCATAGCCTTGTCCTTAGACGGATCCACCCTAGCAGTCATGTGCTCGGGTGAATCAGCTGGGGGTGGGGACAAGGAAGGCATCGCATCCACCCTACCTTTGTTGCGGCCTCCTCTCCCATGTGTACCTCTCTTCTTCCCCCCGACCTCCTCTCACAGGGGTTAACGAAGAAGCGGCCACCGGTGTATGCATACTAGAGAGCAACACTCTCCGGAGAGAGTTGGAAGGAATGGAAGTACCCTATCCCACCACCCTCCGACGAAGGAGCCGCAGAGTGCTCTCGACCCTTTCCCACCATCTTTCAACAACTACCATGACAAATAGTAAACAAAATTAGTACAACATAAAATTGAATACCGACATGAATAATAAATGTATAGAATTTAAGTGTATCATCATATACCTAACATGAACTGAAAGTTGATTACCTGACATGAATTAATAATAATTTTGATCGTCTATATATTCTGTTGGATCAATAAATGCATCATCATCATCACTATCAGGAACAACTTGCGGAGGGCCTCCTTCATGTAATCGGTTAAGTATTGATAGGTCATCCGCATGAGTAACCTCTTCTTGTTCCGACTCTTCCTGTTTTGGCTAAGGGGTTAAGTTGGATTCATTGTCGCTTACTACTTCAATGTTCTGGGTGAAGTAGAGTGTTTCTTGAAACGTTTTTTGGAAATACGTGTTTCTTGGAAGAATTCCCCTACATATCTGTCTTGCTTAATGTGAGGTTCATAATCCTCTTCATTGAGGGGAGGTGGTCTAAAATGTGGCGGCACATCATAAATGACATCCCAACCTTTCATATTTTATGACTTTGGCACGCCCACGGTAGATAGAAAACTTGGGTTGCCTGTTGAGCCGTAATATAGACATCGGGCACATCTAAATGTGTGCTTTGTTTGATTTTGACTAGCCCTATATGTTCATGAGTCCTTCTAGTCTCCTTCGGCTGGAACCAATGACATTTGTAGACTATGACGTTCGGTGGGTTTTCATCATAGAATAGAAGTTCATCAATTGCTTCAACTCTTCCATAGTACTCTGTACCTCCTTCGCCGATAGTAGAGACACAACAATTTGTAGTCTTTAGGTTGGGCATAGATAGCTCTTTGCCAAAGGTACAAAAGTGATACCTGTTGATGTCGTACCTATCAAATGAACGGACATTATAGTCAAAACCATTAGCGACTTGTTTGAGCTCGGCGTCCATAGACTCTGAATTAGCCTTGCAAGTGGTGCACGGGAACCTTCCATGCACACACTAGCCAACGAATAGGGCATACACCGGCAAGTCATGCGTCGAGTACATGTACCACACATGCATTTTGAAGTTTTTTTTGTAGCGGAGTTGTATGTCTTGAACCCATTATCCCAAGCTTCTTGCAATTCATCCTTAAGCGGTTGCATGTACACATTAATATTCTTCCCGGGATAGTTGGGCCTTGGAATTATCAACCTCAGGAAAATGTTCTTACTTTTCATAATCTCTCCGGGTGGAGATTGAGTGGAATGACAAATACAGGCCAACAACAGTATTGGGTTGCCATCATACCGAACAAATTGAACCCATCCGTGTTGATGGCGACTCGAGGATGCCTTGGATGTGCCGCTTTATCCTTATGTAATGCATCCAAATGCTTCCACGCAAAAGCGTCTGAAGTGTGTACCAACATCTGATTCCCATTAGCATCTAGTTCGGTTCTTTTGCCATTTGTGCCATGTCATCTATCTAGCCATCTCTTTGACCGTGAAAAGACGTTAATAGGGATTTTTGTCTACATATTCTTACCCATACCGTTGTCTACGACAACATACTTGGAAGACTTGCAAATGGGAAAATAGTTCAAATACGCATACTCAAGCCTAAATAAGGCACATCCATTCTCACATGCAACTATCTTCTCATAGGGCATCTTAAGTACACGGAGGATTTTGTCCGACTGGTACAGGTTTGCAAGTAGGACATGGCCTTTGGGTAGAAAGCGTCCAAATATTGTCATCATCGCGTCGTAGCATTCTCTGCCCAGGTTGAATTGAGCCTTCAAAGGCATTACTTGCGCGATGGCATCGAGCTGACAAAGATCAATGTGCTCGTGGAGAGGATGTTTTGAAGACTCCAACATTTCATAGAATGCCTTTGCAGATTCCTCCATCTCATCGTCCGAATCCCGAGCATCATCAAAGTCTTGCACCATGTCTTCGATCCCGGTACCATGCTCGTCAGTGTGAAGACGAACCCCCTCAGCTCTGGCACGTTGGGCAGACTCACCACAAAAAGTGCACACTGTATAATTAGGCTTAAAACCCCACTTCTGCAGGTGTTTTACCATTTCACCCTCTCTCTGCTTTTTAAAGTTGTCGCACCGGGGATTGGGGCACCATGTTTTTTCCTGGCCATTTGCAAATGCGGCTCTCACAAACCCCCTTGGTATTTGTAAACCATTCTTTGGTCATGTCTTTCTGACTGGTGTGACCGATGTACATCCATGCACGATCACTCATCTTGCCTAGCTACTGGGCACAAAAGAAATATATATATAATTCAGCATATATATTCATCGGTTAATCAAGTTTGCCAGTTTTATTACGTCCATGCAACATACACGCAAATTGGTTAAGATAGGTCCTAATCCCACCCGACTATGTGTAAATTGGGTTTGTTTTCCCATGCTCTACTCCGGATCTGACGCGGAATAAAAGTACCTCCAGGCTGTTCTCCTGATACACGTCTTAGCAATAAGCAGAGAGGATATGTATCGGAAGAACAACAGGGAGGCACTGACAAAATTCTGCATTGGATCCCGAGCAGAGCATACGGCAAAACGAACCCAATCTACACATACTCGGGTTGTCCATGGATAACGTTGGACAATTCAAAAGGACGGCGGTTATAAATATGCAAAGACATGCATACTTATAGATGTCGTACTTTTGAACGAGAGACGCATACTGGTCACGCATACTGATGATTGAAGACACCTATAGCTAGCAAGTTTCATCGGCACGAAGACCGGAATAGAGGAAATTAAGGGGGGAGGAGGAGAAATCATTTGTTCTCACCCACGAATGCAGGGGCGGAGCTCGTCCAACGCACATGGAGGTCGTCAAACAACTGCATATTGAAATCCACTCGATCAACACAAATATGATGTTTTTATAACAAAATCAGAAAATATGTGACCTAACTCATAATTTAAAAAACTTTGACCCCGTCGGCCTCTGGAAGGACGAAAAGAACCTTCTCGATCAACAGGAGGCAGAAGAGGTGTCGGTTGTCGGGGGTTAGTGGCGTCGGGAATCAGTGCGGTCGAGGGTTGGTCGTCGGGGGATGGTGGCGTCAGGGGTTGTGGGTCGGTGGCGTCGGGGGTCGGTGGCGTCGGCGTCGGGGGTCAGTGGCGTCGGGGTTCAGTGGCGTCGGGGTTCATTGGGGTCAGGGCCGTCGGGTGTCAGTGGCGTTGGGGGTTAGTGGCGTCAGGGGTTTGGGGTCTTATCTTCTTCTTCTTCTTCCTCTTTCCCTTTTTCCTTTTCTTCTTCTCCTCCTCTCCTCCTTTTCTTATTCTTCCTTTATTCTTCTTCTTTTTTCTCCTCCTCCTCCTCCTCCTCCTCCTCTTCTTCGTCTTCTTCTTCTTCTTCTTCTTCTTCTTTTCCTTCTTCTTTCCCTTCTTCTTCTTATTATTCTTATTCTTATTCTTTTCTTCTTTTCTTATTTTTTCTTTTTTTCCTTCTTCTTTTCTTTTTCTTTTCTTCTAACCTAACTAACTAACCTAATTGACGTAATAAACTAACTTAATAAACTAATAATACCAACCTAGTTAACATACTAAACTAACCTAATAAAACTAATAAAACTAATCTAATTATAAACTAGCTAAATTAACCGAAATAAAAAACAGAAAAATGAAAAAAAAGGGCGGACGGTGGTGGTACTCACCGGCGGGGGGTGGCAGGGGTGGCGGTGGCAGCGCAGGGACGCCGGGGCCGGCTATGGCGGTCGGTAGCGCCACGACAGCGGTGGCGTCCTGGAAATGGGTGGCAGGAGTGTCAGGGGGCATTGTCAGCATTGCGGCGACAGGGAGCGTTGCGGCGACGTGGGACAGGGGCGGCGTGGCGGGGGGTAGGGGTGGCGGTGGCCGTCGGGCGATGGGGGCAGAGGCTGCAGGGGTCAGGGGCGCAGGGGCAATGAGGAGGCGGTGACAGTGGTGGGCATGGGCGTAGAGTCGTTAGGGCGGCGGTGGCGGCCGGCGATGAGGGGCAGCCGGCAACGGGGCAGCGGTGGGGCGGGGCGGCGCAGCGGGAGGGGTGAGAGGGAGAGAGAGAATGAAAGAGAGAGGGGTGGGGTGACCGTTAACGCCGTTAGGTATAGGCCACCTTTGTCCTCTGCTGGCGGACGACAAAGAGCCCCAGGAAGACGGCAAAGAGCCTGCATACGGCCCGCCACCCCCCACAGGGCTAGTGGGGCCTAGGTGGGTTCTTTGCCATCTACCTTCGGGTTCTTTGCCATCAACTGGCTGACGACAAAGCCCTGGCAGATGGCAAACGTTGTATTTGCCGTCCGGTCTTACTCAGCTGATGGCATAGACTTTCTTTGCCATGTGCCAGTAGACAGCAAAGATCTGGTTGACGGCAAAATACTGAATTCCAGTAGTGTACCACCCACACGTGTAAGGCGGCGATTTAAGAGTACGTCACGGAAAGGGGTTAAAACCCGTTTGGATAGCACGCGGCTGCACTAGTGATAAGAGCCTGGAGTATATCTTCACATAGAACGAATTCAACCTTAGACAGTGTAGATGGATAGAGTTGATCAAGGATTATGACATGAGATTGCATTATCACCCAGGAAAGGCAAATGTTGTAGTAGATGCCTTGAGTCGTAAGATCTACGTGAACACCCGTATAGCGGGAGCATTACCCCAGGAGTTAGCCGACGATCTCAGAGAGCTTAGATTGGAGATAGACCCAAGAGGGTATGTTGCCACACTGGAGATTTAGTCCACCTTGACCAGAAGGATCCGTGAAGCCCAGAAGTCGGACAAGTTAATATCTGAGATAAAGGAAAGGATGGAAAGTTGAAAGCCTAAAGGTTTTTGTGAGGATTAACTTGTAACTATATGGTTTGAGGATTGTATCTATGTTCCTAATGATCCAGAGCTCAGGAAGTTAATAGTTCAGGAGGCTCATGATTCACCAGACTCGATACACCCAGGAAACACCAAGATGTATCTGGACTTGAAGGAAAGCTTCTCGTGGACAGGCATGAAGAAGGATATTGCCGAGCATGTAACAATATGTGATGTTTGTCCGCGAGTAAAGGCAGAACATCAGAATTCAGCTGGGTTCCTTTAACCTATGTCAATACCTGAGTGGAAGTGGGAAAAACTAGGAATAGATTTTTGTTGGGGAACGTTGCATGGGAAACAAAAAATTTCCTACGTTCACGCAAGACCTATCCATGGTGATGAGCATCTACGAGAGGGAGAGTGGATCTACATACCCTTGTAGATCGCTAAGTGGGAAGCGTTAAGAAACGCGGTTGGTGTAGTTGAATGTCTTCGCGATCCAAATCACCGACCGTCCCGCGATCCAATCATGATCCATCCCGCGATCCAGTCACGATCCGTCCCGCGAACTTGATCACGATCTGTCCCGCGAACTTGATCACGGTCCTTCCGATCTAGCGCCAAATGGACGGCACCTCCTCGTTCAGCACACGTGCAGCTTGATGATGATCTCTGTTGTCTTGATACAGCAAGAGGGAGCGGAGAGGAAGAAGAGTTCTCTGGCAGCGTGACGGTGCTCCGGCAATGGTGGTGGAGCTATTCCGGCAGGATTTCGCCTAAGCACTGTAGAAATCCGATCTAGAGGAGAAACTATGCAATGGAGGAACGGGTAGCACATGGCTGAAAATTATGTGCCAAAACCCTAAAATCCTCTAGTATATATAGGAGGGAGCAAGGAGAGGCTTGGCGCAAGGGCCAAGCCTCCTTTGGTTCGTCCGAAGTGGGGAGGAGAGGAGGACTCCTTCTCCAATCCTAGTAGGACTAGGATTCCTCCTTTTTTTGGCCTTTTTGCACATTTTTCCCTTTGGGCTTTTTCTCCCAGCCGCATGGGCCTTGTGTGGGACTTCCACGAGCCCACAAAGGGCTGGTATTTACTCTCCCACAGCCCATGAAGCCTCTTGGGTCGAAATACCCCTCCCGGTGGTCTCTCGGTACACTACCGGCACTCTCAGTACATTACCGATTAGCCCGAAACTTTTTCGGCGACCAAAATGGGACTTCCTATATATCAATCTTTACCTCCGGACCATTCCGGAGCCCCTAGTGATGTCCGAGATCTCATCCGGGACTCCGAAGATTCTTCGGTCACCACCATACATAACTCTATACTACCAAAACGTCACCAAACCTTAAGTGTGCAGACCCCGCGGGTTCGAGAACTATGTAGACATGACCGAGACACGGTCAATAACCAATAGCGGGACCCGGATGCCCATATTGGTTCCTACATATTATACGAAGATCTTTATCGGTCGAACTTCTATGTCAAGGATTCAGTTAATCCTGTATGATGTTCCCTTCGTTCTTCGGTATGTTACTTGCCCGAGATTCGATCGTCAGTATCTCCATACCTAGTTCAACCTCGTTACCGGCAAGTCTCTTTACTCATTCCGTAATACAAGATCCCTTGACTAACATTTAGTCACATTGCTTGCAAGGCTTATTGTGATGTTGTATTACCGAGTGGGCCCTGAGATACCTCTCCGTCACACGGATTAACAAATCCCAATCTTGATCCATGCCAACTCAACACACACCCTCGGAGATACCTGTAGAGCACCTTTATAGTCACCCAGTTACGTTGCGACGTTTGATACACACAAGGCACTCCTCCGGTGTCAGTGAGTTACATGATCTCATGGTCATAGGAACATATACTTGACATGCAGAAAACAGTAGCAATAAACTGACACGATCATATGCTACGTTTGTAGTTTGGGTCTTGTGCATCACATCATTCTCCTAATGATGTGATCCCGTTATCAAATGACATCACATGTCAATGGCTAGGAAACGTTGACTATCTTTGATTAACGAGCTAGTTCACTAGAGGCATACTAGGGACAAAGTGTTGTCTATTTACCCACACATGTATTGTGTTTCCAATCAATACAATTATAGCATGGATAATAAACGATTATCATGGACAAGGGAATATAATAATAAACACTATATTTATTGCCTCTAAGGCATATTTCAAACAGTCTCCCACGTGCACTAGAGTCAATAATCTACTTCACATCACTATGTGATTTACATTGTCATGAATCGAACACCCATGCAGTTCTGGTGTTGATCATGTTTAGCCCTTGGAAGAGGTTTAGTCAACGGGTCTGCAACATTCAGATCCGTGTGCACTTTGCAAATATTAATTATGTCCTTCTCCTTGATGTAATCGTGGATGAAGTTGAAACGTCGCTTTATGTGTCTAATCCTCCTGTGAAACCGTGGTTCCTTGGCCAGAGCAATGGCACCAGTGTTATCCCAGAACAGGTTCATTCGATTCAGTGCACTAGGCACTACTCCAAGATCTGTCATGAATTGCTTCATCCAGACACCTTCCTTCGCCACCTTCGAGGCTGCGATGTACTCCGCTTCAAATGTAGAATCGGCTACCACGCTTTGCTTGGAACTGCACCAGCTTACCGCTCCCCCGTTGAGAATAAATATGTATCCGGTTTGTGACTTAGAGTCATCCGGATCAGTGTCAAAGCTTGCATCGACGTAACCCTTTACGACGAGCTCTTCATCACCTCCATAAACGAGAAACATTTCCTTAGTCCTGTTCAGGTACTTAAGGATACTCTTGACCGCTGTCCAGTACTCCATTCCGAGATCACTTTGAAGCCTTCCGGCCATACTTATGGCAAGGCTGACATCGGGTCTTGTGCACAGCATTGCATATATGATAGAGCCTATGGCTGAAGCATAGGGGATGACACTCATCTTTTCCCTATCTTCTGCAGTTACTGGGCATTGAGTCTTACTCAACTTCACAGCTTGTAACACAGGCAAGAACCCCTTCTTGGACTAATCCATTTTGAACTTCTTCAAAACTTTATCAAGGTATGTGCTCTGTGAAAGTGCTATTAAGCGTCTCGGTCTATCTCTATAGATCTTAATGCCTAATATGAAAGCAGCTTCTCCTAGGTCCTTCATCGAAAAACTCTTGTTCAAATATTCCTTCACACGTTCCAGCATTTCTATATTGTTTCCAATTAGCAATATGTCATCCACATATAATACTTGAAACGCTATAGATCTCCCACTCACTTTCTTGTAAATAAAAGCTTATCCATAAACTTGTATAAACTCAAACGCTTTGATCACCTCATCAAAGCGCTTATTCCAACTCCGAGATGCTTGCATCGGCCCATAAATGGATCGCTGGAGTTTCCAAACTTTTTCAGCATATACAACTCTTCCTCAAGGAAACCATTGAGGAACGCTGTTTTGACATCCATCTGCCAACTTTCATAATCGAATTAAGCAGCTATTGCCAACATGATTCTGACAGACTTAAGCATCGCTATGGGTGAGAAGGGCTCATCGTAGTCAACTCCTTGAACTTGTGAAAAACCCTTTGCCACAAGTCGAGCTTTACAGACGGTGACATTACCATCCGCGTCTGTCTTATTCTTAAAGATCCATTTGTTCTGAATGGACTTTCGCCCTTCAGGTAATACTTCCAAAGTCCATACTTTGTTTTCATACATGGATCCCATCTCGGATTTCATGTCCTCTAACCATTTCTCGGAATCTGGGCCCATCACTGCTCCTCCATAGCTTGTAGGTTCATTGTTGTCCAACAACATGACCTCAAAGACAGGGTTGCCGTACCACTCAGGAGTAGTACGCGCCCTTGTCGACCTATGAGGTTCAATAGTAGCTTGATTCGAAGCTTCATGATCATCATCATTAACTTCCTCTTCTATCGTCGTAGGTTCCACAGAAACATCTTTCTGCGCTGCGCTACTTTCTGGTTGAAGTAAAGGTTCAATAACCTCATCAAGCTCTATTTTCTTCCCACTAAATTCTTTCGAGAGAAACTCTTTCTCAAGAAATGTTCCGTTCTTACCGACAAACACTTTGCCTTCGGATCTGAGATAGAAGGTATACCCGACTATCTCTTTTGGGTATCCTATGAAGACGCATTTCTCCGCTTTGGGTTCCAGCTTTTCAGGCTGAAGCTTTTTGACATAAGCATCACATCACCAAACTTTAAGAAATGACAACTTTGGCCTCTTGCCAAACCATAGTTCATATGGCGTCGTCTCAACGGATTTTGATGCTTCCCTATTTAAAGTGAATGCAGCTGTCTCTAATGCATAACCCCAAAACAATAGTGGCAAATCAGCAAGAGACATCATAGATCGCACCATATCTAATAAGGTCCGATTATGACGTTCAGACACACCGTTATGATGTGGTGTTCTGGGCGGTGTCAACTATGAAACAATTCCACATTGTCTTAAGTGACTCCCAAACTCATCACTCAGATATTCACCTCCTCGATCAGATCGCAGGAATTTAATCTTCTTATTATGATGATTCTCAACTTCACTCTAAAATTGCGTGAACTTTTCAAACGTTTCAGACTTGTGTTTCATTAATTAAATATACCCATATCTACTTAAGTCATTAGTGAAGGTGAGAAAATAACGATATCCACCATGTGTTGTAACATTCATCGGACTGCACACATCAGTATGTATGATTTCCAATAAGTCACTTGCCCGTTCCATTGTTCCAGAGAACGGTGTTTTAGTCATCTTGCCCATGAGGCATGGTTCACATGTGTCAAGTGATTCAAAATCAAGTGACTCCAAAAGTCCATCAGCATGGAGCTTCCTCATGCGTTTTACACCAATATGACCTAAACGGCAGTGCCACAAGAAAGTGGTACTATCATTATCAACTCTACATCTTTTGGCATCAATGTTATGAACATGTGTGTCATCACTATCAAGATTCAATATGAATAAACCCCTCACATTGGGTGCATGACCATAAAAGATATTACTCATATAAATAGAACAACCGTTATTCTCTGATTTAAATGAGTAACCGTCTCGCAATAAACAAGATCGAGATATAATGTTCATGCTTAACGCAGGCACTAAATAACAATTATTCAGGTTCATCACTAATCCCGATGGTAATTGAAGAGAGAGCGTGCCGACGGCGATCACATTAACCTTGGAACCATTTCCCACGTGCATCGTCACTTCATCCTTTGCTAGCCTTCGTCTATTCCGTAGGTCCTGCTTTGAGTTGCAAATGTGAGCAACCGAACCGGTATCAAATACCAGGCACTACAATGAGAGCTAGTAAGGTACACATCAATAACATGTATATCATATATACCTTGTTTGTCGTTGGCCGCCTTCTTGTCAGCCAGGTACTTGGGGCAGTTCCGCTTCCAGTGACCAGTTCCCTTGCAATGAAAGCACTCAGTTTCTGGCTTAGGTCCATTCTTGGGCTTCTTTACAGGAGTAGCAACTGCTTTGCCATCCTTCTTGGTTTCACCCTTCTTGCCCTTGCCCTTGCCATTCTTCTTGAAACTAGTGGTTTTATGGACCATCAACACTTGATGTTCTTTCTGGATTTCAAACTCAGCGACTTTCAGCATCGCAAACAGCTCGGCGACTGACTTGTTCATCCCGTGCATGTTATAGTTCATCACAAAGCTCTTGTAACTAGGTGGCAGTGATTGAAGAACTCTCTCAGTGATCGCCTCTGGCGGAAGGGCAATTCCCAACTCCGCTAGACGAGTCACATACCCAGACATTCTGAGTATATGTTCATTGATAGACCCGTTCTCCTCCATCTTGCAAGCATAGAACTTGTCGGAGGTCTCATACCTCTCGATCCGGGCATTCTTCTGAAAGGTAAACTTCAACTCCTGGAACATCTCATATGATCCATGACGTTCAAAACGTCTTTGAAGTCCCGGTTCTAAGCCATACAGTATTGCACACTGAACTATTGAGTAATCTCCAGAACGTGCCTCCCAAGCGTTCTTAAAGTCTTCGGAGGTCATCTCTTCTGGTTGGTCACCAAGCGGTGCATCAACGACATATGATTTCTAGGAAACCGTGAGGATAATCCTCATATTACGGACCCAGTCAACAAAGTTACTTCCATCATCTTTCAACTTAGCTTTCAATAGGAATGCATTAAAATTCTGGGGTGCTACTGCGCGAGCCATTGATCTACAACATAAATATACAAAGGTTGCTTAGACTATCGTTCAAGATAATGAGTTTAGTTAATCAAATTACTAAAGCTCCCACTAAAATTGACATCCCTCAGGTCATCTGAGTTTCACATGATCCAAATCCACCAACTCAAGGCAGATCATCACGTGAGTTGAGGTGGTTTCAATGGTGAACATCATCATGTTGATCATATCTAATATATGACTCATGTTCGACCTTTCGGTCTCTTGTGTTCCAAGGCCATGTCTATACATGCTAGGCTCGTCAAGTTTAACCCGAGTGTTCTGCATATGCAACACTGGCTTGCACCCGTTGTATGTGAACGTAGAGTCTATCAGACCCGATCATCACGTGGTGTCTCAACATGACGAACTTTCGCAACGGTGCACACTCTGGGAGAACACAATTCATCTTCAAATTTAAGTGAGGGATCACCTTATAATGCTACCGTCGTCCTAAGCAAAACAAGGTGCATAAAAGGATTAACATCACATGCAAATCATAAGTGACATGATATGGCCATGAACTTCTGCTTTTGATCTCCATCTTGAAAGCACCGGCATGATCTCCATCGTCACCGGCACGACACCATGATCTCCATCATCTTGATCTCCGTCAATGTGTCGCCATCGGGGTTGTCGCTCCCAACATGCTTCCACTACTATTGCTACCATTTAGCGATAAAGTAAAGCATTACATAGTGCTTAATAATTGACTCGCAGGTCATACAATAATTAAAGACAACCCTATGGCTCCTGCCGGTTGCCGTACTCATCGACATGAAAGTCATGATAATCTATACATCACATGATCATCTCATACATCACATATATCTCATCATGTAATTGGCCCTATCACATCACAACATACCCCGCAAAAACAAGTTGGACATCGTCTAATTGTTGTTGCATGTTTTACGTGGCTGCTCAGGGTATCTAGCAAGAACAATTCTCATCTATGCAAAAACCACAATGGTGATACACTTGTTGCTTTTGAACCTTCTCAAGGACCGCCTTTGTCCAATCCGATCAAACTAAAGTGAGAGAACCTGGCACCCGCAAGCCATCTATGCAACAAGTTGCGTTTGAGGGAACCGGTCTCCCGTAAGCGTACGAGTAATGTTGGTCCGGGCCGCCTCATCTTACAATACCGCTGAACCAAAACACGACCAAGGGTGGAAGCAATCTAAGCATCAACGCCCACAAACTCTTTGTGTTCTACTCGAGATCTCATCTACACATATACCTTGCTCTGATACCACTGTTGGGGAACGTTGCATGGGAAACAAAAAATTTCCTACATTCATGCACGACCTATCCATGGTGATGAGCATCTACAAGAGGGAGAGTGGATCTGCATACCCTTATAGATCGCTAAGCGGGAAACGTTAAGAAACGCGGTTGGTGTAGTCGAATGTCTTCCCGATCCAAATCATCGAGCATCCCACGATCAAATCACGTTCCGTCCTGTGATCCAGTCACGATCCGTCCTGTGAGCTTGATCACGAACCGTCCCGCGAACTTGATCACGGTCCTTCCGATCAAGCGCCGAACGGACGACACCTCCGCGTTTAGCACATGTGCAGCTTGATGACGATCTCCGCCGTCTTGATCCAGCAAGAGGGAGCAGAGAGGAAGAAGAGTTCTCCGACAGCATGACGGCGCTCCAGCGATGGTGGTGGAGCTATTCCGGCAGGGCTTCGCCTAAGCACTGCAGAAATCCGATCTAGAGGAGAAACTATGGACTGGAGGAACGGGTAGCACGTGGCTGAAAAATTCTGTGCCAAAACACTAAAATCCTCTAGTATATATAGGAGGGAGGGAGGAGTGGCTTGTCGCAAGGGCCAAGCTGCCTTTGGTTCGGCTGAAGTGGGGAGGAGAGGAGGACTCCTCCTCCAATCCTAGTAGGACTAGGATTCCTCCTTTTTTTCCCTTTTTCCACCATTTTCCCTTTGGGCTTTTTCTCCCAGCCGCATGGGCCTTGTGTGGGACTTCCACCATCCCACAAAGGCCTGGTATTTACTCTCCCACAGCCCATGAAGCCTCTTGGGTCGAAATACCCCTCCCGATGGTCTCCCGGTACACTACCGGCACTCCCGGTACATTACCGATTAGCCCGAAACTTTTCCGGCGACCAAAATGGGACTTCCTATATATCAATCTTTACCTCCGGACCATTCCAGATCTCCTTGTGACGTTCGAGATCTCATCTGGGACTCCGAACAACCTTCGTTCACCACCATACATAACTCTATACTACCGAAACGTCACCAAACCTTAAGTGTGCAGACCCTGCGGGTTCGAGAACTATGTAGACATGACCGAGAGACCTCTATGGTCAATAACCAATAGCGGGACCCGGATGCCCATATTGGTTCCTACATATTCTATGAAGATCTTTATCGGTCGAACCTCTATGTCAAGGATTCGGTTAATCCCGTATGATGTTCCGGCCTTTGTTCTTCGGTATGTTACTTGCCCGAGATTCGATCATCGGTATCTCCATACCTAGTTTAACCTCGTTACCAGCAAGTCTCTTTACTCGTTTCGTAATACAAGATCCCGTGACTAACATTTAGTCACATTGCTTGCAAGGCTTATTGTGATGTTGTATTATCGAGTGGGCCTTGAGATACCTCTCCGTCACACGAAGTAACAAATCCTAATCTTGATCCATGCCAACTCAACAGACACCCTCGGAGATACCTGTAGAGCACCTTTATAGTCACCCGGTTACGTTGCGCCGTTTGATACACACAAGGCACTCCTCCGGTGTCCGTGAGTTACATGATCTCATGGTCATAGGAACATATACTTGACATGTAGAAAACAGTAAGAATAAACTGACACGATCATATGCTACGTTTGTAGTTTGGGTCTTGTCCATCACATTATTCTCCTAATGATGTGATCCCATTATCAAATGACATCACATGTCAATGGCTAGGAAACCTTGACCATCTTTGATTAACGAGCTAGCTCACTAGAGGCATACTAGGGACAAAGTGTTGTCTATTTACCCACACATGTAATGTGTTTCCAATCAATACAATTATAGCATGGATAATAAACGATTATCATGAACAAGGAAATATAATAATAAAGACTTTATTTATTGCCCCTAGGGCATATTTCCAACAATTTTATCATGGGATTACCCAGGATTTGTTCAGGTTATGATTCCCTCTCGGTAGTGGTTGATCGCTTGAGCAAGGTAGATCACTTCATTCCCATGAAGACCACCTATACCAGTGCTAAGTTAGCCAAGATATATATGACTAGGATCGTTTGTTTGCATGGAGTTTTTAGGGGTATCGTATAAACTAGAGGAACACAATTTACCTCAAAGTTTTGGCATCGGCTACACAAAACTTTGGGTACAAGACTGGAGTTCAGTATAACTTTTCATCCGCAAACAGACAGACTGAGAGGGTCAACGATATTCTAGAGGACATGTTGGGAGCTTGTGTACTAGACTATATTTCTCTAGGAACATATAAAAATTCAAGGGAGCTATAACGCGAGCAAGTAATCTACAACATAATTTGCAAAGACACTATTGACTATGTTCATGATAATGAGTTCAATTAATCATATTACTAAAGATCTCCTACTCAGATTGACATCCCTCCGGTCATTCGAGTGATACATGATCCAAATTCACCAACTCAAGTCCGATCATCATGTAATTTGAGGTGGTTTCAATGGTGAACATCATCATGTTGATCATATCTACTATATGACTCATGTTCGACCTTTCGGTCTCTTGTATTCCGAGGCCATGTCTGTACATGCTAGGCTCGTCAAGTTTAACCCGAGTGTTCCGCATGTGCAACACTGCCTTGCACCCGTTTTTGTGAACGTAGAGTCTATCACACCCGATCATCACGTGGTGTCTCGACACGACGAACTTTCGCAATGGTGCACACTCGGGGAGAACATAATTTATCTTGAAATTAAGTGAGGGATCACCTTATAATGCTACCGTCATCCTAAGCAAAACAAGGTGCATAAAAGGATTAACATCACATGCAAATCATAAGTGACATGATATGGCCATGAACTTGTTGTTTTGATCTCCATCTTGAAAGCACCAGCATGATCTCCATCGTCACCGGCACGACACCATGATCTCCATCATCTTGATCTCAATCAACGTGTCGCCATCGGGGTTGTCGCGCCCACCATGCTTCTACTACTATTGCTACCGTTTAGCGATAAAGTAAAGCATTACATAGCACTTCATGATTGACACGCAGGTCATACAATAATTAAAGACAACCCTATGGCTCCTCCCAGTTGTCGTACTCATCGACATGCAAGTCGTGATATTCTATACAACACATGATCATTTCATACATCACATATATCTCATCATGTAATTAGCCATATCACATCACCACATACCCTTCAAAAACAAGTTAGACGTCCTCTAATCTTCGTTGCATATTTTACGTGGCTGCTACGGGTATCTAGCAAGAACAATTCTCACCTAAGCATAAACCACAACGGTGATACATAAGTTGCTTTTCAACCTTCTCAAGGACCGCCTTAGTCGAGTCCGATCCAACTAAAGTAGGAGAAACAGACACCCGCCAACCATCTTTGTACAACGAAGTTACACGTCAGTCGATGGAACCGGTCTCTCGTAAGCGTACGAGTAAGGTTGGTCCAGGCCGCTTCATCCCACAATACCGCTGAACCAAAACACGACCAAGGGAGGAAGCAATATAAGCATCAACACCCACAAACTCTTTGTGTTCTACTCGAGACCTCATCTACACATAGACCTAGCTCATGATGCCACTGTTGGTTGAGTGTTTTTCATGAGAGTTGTAAGTGATCAAGACATCAAGATTTCAAGACTCCAAGACTTCACGATGCAATGAACCTCTCGGTGGAAAGGTTGAACGGCACCCTGGAGGACCTAGTGGTTAGTCTAGGTGTTGCTGGAGTAGTGCCAGTATTCACGCAGAAAGTTGCACCCAGGCACGAAGAGACGGATGGATACTTCATGACCCGAGGCTTACCTGCACAGCCACAAGCCATTATGGGCTCTGGCTGGGTTGGACATCGAAGAGACTCTGGCCGAATGGTGCTACGAGATGTAGAATGATAGGACTGGATGGGCCCCGACATTGGCCTAGAGGAATTCTTTGGAAGACCATGTTTCGGTCATCCGGTTCTCAAACACCATAAAATGTGAGGATTTCAATGGAAGCAATCGAATCTTGTGGGGAAAGTGTGCAAGACTCTACAGACTACCAAATCTAATCGATTAGCCGTGTCACCGGTTACAAACAAGTTGAGCCTTTGGAACTAAAACTATGAGGAACTCTCAACATAATTAATATAAATGAATTTGGTCTATTAATAATTTTGGGTATCATAATTGGTTGGCGGGACCTTCTCATTAAAAACCAACTTTGTAGTAAATTTGTTGCTTTTGCCCCCTTTGTTGTAGGAAAAAACATCTTTTTGCTAAACTTAAACTTACAACCCCAACTTACAATCAGATTTTTTACCAGTTCTCTCTTGTGACTTGCCGCCATATTCAAAATGCTGACCTACAAGTCTGCAACGTCTCATGTTACAGAGTATTATTATGACCAAGAGTGAGGACAAGTTCTACGCTCGATGGTATGCCCTTGGAGTCGAATGGACTCGCTTGCGTCTATGTCTTCCGCGGTAGTTTTATATCATGAGTTGGCCTTCAGCCAAATTTATTGTAATAAAGACTATATGAGATTTCAATGAAATAAAGCAGTTGTGATTGAACTTTGATATATACATTGATATATTGTGTGTGCTAGAATGATCTTGGGATGGTATAGATACAAACAGACTTGACCATTTCGGGTCGGGTCGCTACAGGCGGAGGCCTCCAGATTGGAGCATGGAAGAACAAAGGCTTGCGGCAGCGGAAAATTGTTTCGGTCTCCCTCTAGTAGCTTTGGGATTTTAGGGAATTTATAAAGGTAGAATTAGGTCAAGCGGAACCATGAGGGGGCCAAAAGCTCACACGTCCCCCCCAAGGGCATGCCGCCTGAGCATGTGGCCCTCTCGTCTAGCTTGGTCTCCTCCCGATGCTTCTAGGGACCCTTCTCGTCCAGAAAAAAATGTTGTAAAGTTTCATTCCATTTGGTCTTCGTTTCATATTGGTTTCATGCGAAACAAAAAGGAGGCAAAAAATAGGAACGGGCACTTGGCACTAGATTAATAGGTTAGTTCCCAAAAATGATATAAAATGGTCTCTAAAGCATATAAGATTGATAATATAATAGCATAAAACAATCAAAATTATCAATAAATTGGAGACGTATCAGATTGCATCCAACAATAATGGTCACATACCCATACTTGACAAAAGCCATGTCCCTGCCAAGGGCCAATAACTTGGAATGTCCTATATGTACGCACTCTACGTGTATTGTTTTGCAAACTAACAATGTTAATTGTTTGATATGGCAAGTTTAGTTGGGGTTGATTTGGAGGGTCTACCTTGATATGGTTGGATTTAATATTTATTTGATTAAGGTACGTGAAAAAGGTAGGGGGGGTTATTTTTCGCTAGGAAAGTGCAAATGTCAAATTCTTCGATGGAACCTGAGCCCTTGCATCCTGGTGATGTGGACTCTATCCTACTAGGTTATTCCACATGAGTAAAAATGAGACGGATGATGTCGACACTATATATGATTTTCACATAAATTTGTTTAGTTTAAAAGGATGTGGAGAAATTGCAAACATAACTCACTTTGGAGTATTAGGAGCTAAGACTCATGTTGAGAAGAAATAAGAAAAACAAGCTTGTGTGTTCTTTTGCCAAAATGTTAAAGGGACTTGTCTATAATTGTAGGGGCATTGGAGATATTCATAAAAATAATTTTATTTGGGAACATATCAATGTTGATAGCTTGGATTTTGTGGGCATCCAAGAGACAACGAAGTTGGTGTTTTCCCCTCTGAGCTTCTGGCTTACATGGCCAATTTTTTCACTAGACCTGCCTACCTCCCAGGGGCAGGTCTGTTGGTATTTTGGTAGGGATTAACAAAACACCTTGATTAAAAATAGTCATAAGCTAGATAAATATTTTGTTAATTTGAATATTAAAAAATGTATAACGGTTTTAGTTGAGGACTTATTATTGTGTATGGTGATGCACAACCAGTTGGTAAACCAAAATTCTTGGTTTAGCTCGTGCATTAGCTTAAAAGTTACAAAGACCCTTTGTTAATTCCTGGTGACTTTATAATATGAAAAGGAAAGCTAGTGACAATAGTAAACACGGGGTTATAGTAAATGGAGTGTTCTATTTAATTGAATAATTTCCTTGGGGGAAATGATGGAATTTATTCTAGTTACTTGAAATATACCTGGTCTAATATCATGAGGATCCAACTTATGTATTATTGGACATAGGTTTGGGTTATACATGATAGGAAGGAAAAGCATCATGATGCATGGTAATGCTCTTACTAGGATTTGTCTGATCACACACTCCCCTCTTCATCCCATCATGGAAACTCCCCCCAGAAGTATCTTTTGAAATATGAAAAGTGTTGGTTTCAGAGTCCTGATCTTGATGAGATTGTAAGGTAGTTTGACAATCATTGGAATTTTCCAAAGTTAAAGAAGAACCATTCAAAATCAATCTTTGATACATGTGCACCGATTTAGAAAGTCAATCGTAAAAGTTTGAAAGTCCATAAAGTACAATCTGATTTTTCCAAATGTTTCAAGT
The DNA here is from genome assembly GCA_022496015.1 of Hordeum marinum. Taxonomy (NCBI): domain Eukaryota; kingdom Viridiplantae; phylum Streptophyta; class Magnoliopsida; order Poales; family Poaceae; genus Hordeum; species Hordeum marinum. The sequence continues at coordinate 404,862,116 of CM039676.1, read as the reverse complement.
CCCGAAAGTCATGTTATGATTTTCTGTAAGTTTAGAAATGCATTTACGATAGTGCTAAAAAGAAATTTTGATCAATGCCGGGCTTTCCCAAAATAGAAATCCGAACAAAATTGGTCGTGCGAGGTTTGCTGGCGGTTGATCCCAAAAACATGGCCCTTTTAGATGACAATGTATTTATAAAGGTGTATCTTTGACCACGACTTTGGATATAAATAGATAATTATTTTGCTAACAAATACTTAGTTGTCAACCATTTTAGTTACAAAACACTATTTTTTATTAAAAATCTCTTTACATAGTTAGCTGGCGAGCTGCAAGGACATCAACTAAATTAACCCCGATCAACATAGGTCCTCTACATGGAGTGTACTCTCTTGTGTAGATCTAACTCTGCGCACACATTTCAAGCTATATATGCTAAGTAACTCGGGTTGTTCTTATCGAGCAGTCTCACATGGTTCTTGATTACATATACAATTTGGATCAATCTTTATGCAACTAAAGTAAAAAAGTGGGACTCGCATCCTCATCTTCAATACTTCATGCTTATTTATGTACTCTTCCATCGATGTTCATGTTCGTGTCTAATCACCGATTGACCATTCATTGGATAGATGTAATGAAATCTGTACCTCCTCTCTCTTTCGCCCGCACGTGTTCTACCTAAGATGGGTCACATATATAGACGCACATGTATGTATTTAAGATATTGATAAAAATACCAGTTCAGTTATATTCATGTAATTGTGGTCCTTAGACACAACCATGTCATCTTATTGTAACCAAATGTGAGTTCCATGGATCTTCGACGAGCGGTAACCTTTCATTTTAGGTTATTAAGAGTGTAAATAACATGCTCTTGAATGAATTTCCTTTGGTTCTTCCGTTGACAATTGGTCTATATTTTTTTAATGTAATAGATACTAATGACTCTACATACTCTCCATTTGATCTAATAGTTACAATTGTGAATGTGTAATGCACTTTTTTTTGGCAATATGTTGTAAATGGCATAGAAAATGACACTATCATATCTTGAAAATGGCATCTACAATTTGAATGTACGTATAGATAAAGTTATTTTTCTTCTCTCAAGCCATTTCATTGAAGAAAACATGGGGCAATGAGCACGCTAATTTCAAATCCATAAGGTGGTCAGCAATTAAGAAGTAAGAGATAGTTAACTATTAAGAGACGCATCAGAAATATATGTCATGATATATAATATAATTGTACTAAGATTTAATCTAATCAGTACCAACCATCCAATACACGTTTGAGCTAATGAATGATAACATAAGTTGGAACCTTTTTCTCTAAGAACTACATTATTACAGTCTTAATTATGTAACTGATCTCTTAGTTGACTTCCAATATTTTGATGTTTGACCTACTTTTTAGGGTACTTTTAGCTTATTTCATAAGAACATGCTATCCACGTGCAAGGTTACTGCCAAGTTAATTCAAAATCACAATCTGAGGAATTAATTTCGAATATGGATATGAATTTTGCGGTGCCAATTTTGTATGACAAAACTTGCATGTTACCAAACTAGTAACTGTTGCCAAAGTTTGGTTTCCATGTGAATACATTTATTTTGCCGTGCATTACAAGTTTATTAATTGTTTGCCAAAGTTTGGTTTGAAAGCATGACTGTTAATTTTGCATCTCATCTCATAAAGCACGATATGTTACAGGATTAATAATAGACGGCGAAAGTTTGGTCTTCACGGAAAAGACACTAAATAGTTTCAAGGGTGTGCCTATGTTCTCTCCACCTTATCTCACCCTAATTTCTATACTGTATGGCAGGCCCAAACTTTGAAAACCTCACGAAATCAGCTCTCCGGGAACCCTGAGTATTACAGTTTCCTTTTTTCCATTATTTTTGAGATAGTTTACCAAATATGACATGTGTTAAATATTGAACTTATAGCGCCATTATTTAAACATTGTGGGGACTTATCAAACTATATTTCCAGCAGTGAGGGTAAACCTTTGTCCTTCAAAATTGGTTAGAATTTGTGCCCAACCAGTTACTACATATACTAATACTAGTATTGTCTGTATACCATCCTACTGAATGTGGTATATATGTACACAAAGACATTGTCTGTCTTGTCAAGCAGGTTGGCATGCATCTGTTACTGGGATGAATACAAAAAAACAAACACACACATCTTAAAATTCCTTTTCTCCACCCGCAGCTAGGCGCACTATATTTAATTATAAGTACAAGACATTCTTTGTCTTGTAGGTTGTTTGTCCATGCGTGTCACTGAACCTTAACAACTAGTAACATATTAGTACATCTCGATCCATATGCAAAAGGCCCATAGCTAAGGACAAACCATGTACTGCAATTAAATGAACACCGTGTAATTTATACCAAATCTCTGTCACGATCGAGCTAGCTAGGCTGTAGTGAACAGTGATCTCACTGCTGCATGACTCCAACATTACAATATCCTATCTGGCATCCAGTTTTTTTTTACCAATATTTTTTTGCAGTATATCGGTAATAATAAGTCTGTGTGTGTCCATTGTCATGGAGTGTTCTTTATTACTAAATTACTGCTGTGCTACTCACAATATGCACACTTGAACAGGATAATCATCTCTCTCTGTCAAATCTGAACATGACACGCCCCTGAATTCATGCGATCGGGACAACACATTTCTGATAAGAGGATCTGTAGCTAACACAAAATAATCAATTCAAAATTTGCTTACCAAGCTAGGTGGTAGTGACATTCCCTTTTTGATTTTGGTAGCATAAGAAACTATGTAACTAATCCAATATACAGAGAATGCGTGCGTCGTGATGCAACCACATACCAGATAAATAATAACCCTCAAGCTGCCGGCCCTGCTTTAGTTGTTGGTGATGTCCACTAGATGCCAATATAATTTACATATGAAATGAACATTTTATTATTATCCTGGTCGTCCTTTGATGTTAGGTGGTAATTAATATATACTCTCATATAAAAATCAGGACTCATTCTCCGTGACTCGGCTCAATCAAAGTTTGATGCATCACCCAGAGAAATGGATATGACCAGAGTTTCAAACCTGTTTCTATTCCTGGATATGACCAGAGTTTCAACACATTTCTGATAACAGCATGTCCAAAAATTCCATGTGTATCATCACAAATATGTGACCAAAATTCCATGTGTATCATCACAAATATGTGACCAAGGTAAAGAATCTGCTGAGTAGTGGGATTTGACCCAACACGCGAAAATTACGACCGAGTGAATAAATGATAATTCAAGTAAAACTTTTGTGGATATGATAATCGATGCAAATTAATTGCACCCATATTAAGGGATCGCCCCATTTTCTATAGCGGCATGGACAGGTCTTGGACTCTCTCGGCGTAGGGATCCGTCTAGCACGATGACATCTGCCGGTGAGATGTTGATGACAACGATGTATTCAATAGAGAGTACCAAAATTTAAAAATCCGATGTCAGATTTTTAAGCATGGAAAACATGATGCTCGGGATGGTAAATTATGTTGTCACAAGCATGGCAATTTTCTTCAGCAAGCATGAAAAATTCTGGAAAAACTGAGCATGACAAGGATTTGCCATGCTTGCTGACCAAAATTGACATGCTCACGACAACATAATTTACCATCTCAGACGTCAGATTTGCCATGCTTAAAAAATCTAAAGACAGATTTGTAGCGAAATCCTAAAAAGTGTGTGTGTAGGATGGCTGCAAACTCATGATCTTGTCGATCCTGATATATTATGCAATATCGACGTGTGTTGGTTGTGCCCTTGTTAACGGTGTGTTGGCTCTAAGTTATGCTTCGAGGATGAAATTCTGAACTTTGAACTTTTGATTGAGATACCGTCATGGGTAGATCCAATTAGAATGACTGCATATTTATTTCTAAGACGACATCAAAGCCTGGCTTTGCTTAGTACTATTGAATAATTACTGTTGTGTGCATCCGTAGATGTAGATGACATGAGTTATTCTCCTTTTCAGAAAACTAAACTTTCTATAAAAGTTGGGTGTTTACACCTTTGGAGGCAAACGTGTCTGATTTCAAATAAAACACTTGAATAAATTCGATAAAATTAGGTTGATTCATTAGAGCATGTATAGTCCAAGTCCATAGAGGTTCTTAGCAAATCAAAACCTGTCTATTTTTATCCAAATAAGATAGCATTCGTACTTATTTGAAGCATGGGTGACTAAGAGTGACTGATTAGACACCAAATCCTATGCATTACTAGTACTAATAATATATAATATATCATCTAAACAACTACAAAGAAAGCTTTCACCGGGAGATATGATATTTGTATAGGTGCTTAATTCCTTTTTAAAAAGGAGGAGAACCTCCGGCTTTACATCTCTCGATGCACACAACCATATTATTAATAAAGGTTCAAATTCAGAACAAAGTCTCAAACATAAATAAGAACCTCATAAAAAGTTGTCACAACCGGCGAAAATAGGATAAGACACTAGTAGAAAACAGGGCATTGGTTCGGGCCGGGCCAGCTCATTAGTCCCGATTCAGTCACGAACCAGGACCAATGGGGGCAACGGTCCCGGTTCGTGAGACTAGGGGGCCGGGCTGGCCACGTGGGGCATTGGTCCCGGTTCGTCTGGAACCTTTGGTCCCGGTTCCAGACACGAACCGGGACCAACGTGCCTCGCTCCTGGCCCACAACCATTGGTCCCGGTTCATGGCTGGATCCGGGACCAAAGGGGGTCCTTTAGTCCCAGTTCCAGCTACGAACCGGGACCAATGAAATGCCTATGTATACCCCTCGCCAGCGAGCAGAGCACTCCACACTCCTCTGTTTTTTGGCCGGCGAGGGCAGAGCTTTGTGGTGCTCTAACTCAGCTCCTATGCACATTGAGGTGTTTGATGAAATGCCTAAGCCAAACTTAAGCTTTCTCCTCTCGAAGCTCCTTGTCCAAACTCCATTTTTGTCAAGATTTGTCTAGGTTTGGCGGTCCGTCCTGTCCCGTCCCCGTCCTGAAACCACCGTCGATCGCCCGCGCGTGGTGAGCCTCTTGGTCTTATCTTCTTGCTAAAAGAAAATATACTTACTCGTATGATTTTGTTACTTTTATTATTGTTCACTTCTCTATTAATGATATGTTGTAATGGTTTTTAATACACTTTATTATATAACGCACGTAGATGAACCGGCAATGGATGTACGGTGACCGATGCACCTCCGAGTATATTAAGGGCCTGCATAATTTTCTCGAAGCGGCTGAGGCAAACAAGCAGAATGGTTTTATACCTTGTCCATGTACAATCTGTGAGAATACGAAGTCTTTCTCCAGCTCTAAAACCCTTCACTTCCACCTTCTTTAGAAGGGTTTTATGCCACACTATAATGTTTGGACCAAGCATGGAGAAAGAGGGGTTATGATGCAAGACAACAAAGAAGAAGAGGATGACGACAACTACCCTCCCCCTGAATAAGGTGATGCTGCAATGGGGGAAGCTGAAGATCAAGGGGAACCAGACGATGTGCCTGATGATGATCTTCGCCGGGTCACTGTTGATGCACAGAGAGAATGTGAAAGTGAAAGGGAGAAGTTGAAGTTCGATCGCATGTTAGAGGATCAAAAAAAGGGTTGTACCCAAATTGCGAAGATGACAAAAAAAAGCTCGGTACCACACTGGAATTTCTGCAATGGAAGGCAGACAATGGTGTATCTGGCAAGGGATTTAGTTCGCTACTGAAAATAATAAAGAAGAAGCTTCCAAAGGATAACGAATTGCCTGACAGTACGTACGCAGCAAAGAAGGTTGTATGCCCTCTAGGATTGGCGGTGCAGAAGATACATGCATGCCCTAATGATTGCATCCTCTACCGCGATGAGTACGAGGAATGGAACGCATGCCCGGTATGCGGTGCATTGCGGTATAAGATCAGAAGAGATGACCCTGGTGATGTTGAGGGCCAGCGCACCGGGAAGAGGGTTCTTGCCAAGGTGATGTGGTATGCTCCTATAATACCACGATTGAAACATCTGTTCAGAAACAAAAAGCATGCCGAGTTGATGCAATGGAACAAAAAACCGTAAGAAAGACGGGAAGTTGAGAGCACCCGCTGACGGGTCGTAGTGGAGAAAGATCGAGAGAAAGTGGAGCGACTTTATAGGTGACCCGAGGAACGTATGGTTTGGTTTAAGTGTAGATGGCGTTAATCCTTTTGGGGAGCAGAGCAGCCAGCATAGCACATGGCATGTGACTCTATGTATGTATAACCTTCCTCCTTGGTTGTGCATGAAGCAGAAGTTCATTATGATGCCAGTGCTCATCCAAGGCCCTAAGCAACCCGGCAATGACATTGATGTGTACCTAAGGCCATTAGTTGACAAAGGGATGACTCCAGAATTCACCGGCCGATTTTAGAAGATAAGAGATTACTGGCCCGCATTTGTGGACTACAAGACATCGGACAAGAGTAAGAAAATGTCAAAGACAAACAAGGTCAATGTTGCAAAGAAGCAGTATCACCATCACACGGGATTAGGTGGCTACCTCAAAGCCCGATCGTTGTGGGACAAAGCTGAGAATGACCTGATTGCTAAAAACATCGTACCACAGACATCGAACTGGCCAGACCGTTCAAGGACTTGGTTCTTCGGGGTTGGGGGAACTTTGGACCCTGAAACAAGGAAGTGTCGTTGGACGGACGAGCAACTTGCAATACCCATGAACAAGCTTCAGAAGTATATCACCGCAGCGCAGGAAGGGACGTTCATTCCCGACATTGAGAAGGACGAGCTAACTGGGGACCTAGGAAATGCTGAGCACCCTGTGTTGGGGAACGTCGCATGGGAAACAAAAAATTTCCTACGCACACGCAAGATCTATCCATGGTGATGAGCATCTACGAGAGGATAGTGGATCTACGTACCCATGTAGATCGCTAAGCGGGAAGCGTTAAGAAACGCGGTTGGTGTAGTCGAACATCTTCGCGATCCAAATCGTCGAGCGTCCTGCGATCTCATCACGATCGGTCCCACGATCCAATCACGATCCGTCCCGTGAACTCATCATGATCCGTCCCGCGAACTCATCACGATCCATCCCGCGATCTCATCACGATCCGTCTCGCGACTTCATCACGATCCGTCCCGCGAACTCATCACGATCCGTCCCGCGAACTCATCACGATCCGTCTCGTGATCTTAATCACGGTCCTTCCGATCTAGCGCCGAATGGATGGCACCTCCGTGTTCAGCACACATATGGCTTGATGACGATCTCCATCGTCTTGATCCAGCAAGAGGGGGTGGAGAGGAAGAAGAGTTCTCCGGCAGTGTGACGGCGCTCCGGCAATGGTGGTGGAGCTATTCCGGCAGGGCTTTGCCTAAGCACTACAGAAATCCGATCTAGAGGAGAAACTATGCACTGGAGGAACGGGTAGCACGTGGCTGAAAATTCTGTGCCAAAACCCTAAAATCCTCTAGTATATATAGGAGGAGAGGAGGAGGAGGCTTGGCTGCCAAAGAGGCAGCCCTTGGGTCGGCCGAACCTAGTGGGATTGGAGGATTCCTCCTCCAATCCTAGTAGGACTAGGACTCCTCCTTATTTTTGCCTTTTTTGCCTTTTTCCACCTTTTTCTCTTTGGGCTTTCTCTCCCAGCCGCATGGGCCTTGTGTGGGACTTCCACCAGCCCACTAAGGGCTGGTATTCACTCTCCCACAGACCATGTAGCCTCTTGGGTCGAAATACCCCTCCCGATGTTCTCCCGGTACACTACCGGCACTCCCGGTACACTACCGATGAGCACGAAACTTTTCCGGTGACCAAAATAGGACTTCCTATATATGAATATTTACCTCCGGACCATTCCGGAGCTCCTCGTGACATCCGGGATCTCATCCAGGACTCCGAACAACCTTCGGTCACCACCATACATAACTCTATACTACCGAAACGTCACCAAACCTTAAGTGTGCAGACCCTGCGGGTTCGAGAACTATGTAGACATGACCGAGACACCTCTACGGTCAATAACCAATAGCGGGACCTGGATGCCCATATTGGTTCCTACATATTCTACGAAGATCTTTATCGGTCGATCCTCTATGTCAAGGATTCAGTTAATCCCGTATGATGTTCCCTTTGTTTTCGGTATGTTACTTGCCCGAGATTCGATCGTCGGTATCTCCATACCTAGTTCAACCTCGTTACCGGCAAGTCTCTTTACTCGTTCCGTAATACAAGATCCCGTGACTAACACTTTGTCACATTGCTTGCCAAGCTTGTTGTGATGTTGTATTACCGAGTGGGCCCTGAGATACCTCTCCGTCACATGGAGTAACAAATCCCAGTCTTGATCCATGCCAACTCAACGGACACCCTCGGAGATACCTGTAGAGTACCTTTATAGTCACCCAGTTACGTTGCGACGTTTGATACACACAAGGCACTCCTCCGGTGTCAGTGAGTTGCATGATCTCATGGTCATAGGAACATATACTTGACATGCAGAAAATAGTAGCAATAAACTTACACGATCATATGCTACGTTTGTAGTTTGGGTCTTGTCCATCACACCATTCTCCTAATGATGTGATCCCGTTATCAAATGACATCTCATGTCCATGGCTAGGAAACCTTAACCATCTTTGATCAACGAGCTAGTCCATTAAAGGCATACTAGGGACATGGTTTTGTCTATGTATCCACACATGCATCTAAGTCTCCGATCAGTACAATTATAGAATGGATAATAAACGATTTATCATGAACAAGGAAATATGATAATAACTAATTTATTATTGCCTCTAGGGCATATTTCCAACAGTCTCCCACTTGCACTAGAGTCAATAATCTAGTTCACATCACCATGTGATACGCATTGTTATGAATCTAACACCCAATGAGTTCTGGGGCTCGATCATGCTTTGCATGTGAGAGAGGTCTTATGGTCAACGGGTCCGCGACATTCAGATCCGTATGTACTTTGCAAATCTCTATGTCAAACTGTAAACACTACTACCACGCTCCACTTGGTACTATTCCAAATGGCTGCTCCACTATATGTATCCAGATTGCTACTACGGGTCATCCGGATTGGTGTTAAAGCTTGCATCGACGTAACTCTTTACGACGAACTCTTTATCACCTCCATAATCGAGAAACATCTCCTTAGTCTTTTAGTTACTAAGGATAATCTTGACCGTTGTCCAGTGATCCACTCCTGGATCACTCTTGTACCCCTTGACGGACTCATGGCAAGGCACACACAGGTGCGGTACACAGCATGACATGCTATACAGAGCCTTCGGCTAAGGCATAGGGGAATACATTCGTCCTTTCTCTTTCTTCTGCCATTGTCGAGCTTTGAGTCTCACTCAACTTCAGACCTTACAAAGCAGGCGAGAACACTTCTCTCTGACTAATCCATTTTGAACTCTTTCAAAATCTTGTCAAGGTATGTACTCATTGAAAGTATTATCAAACATCTTGATCTATCTTTATAGATCTTGATGCTCAACAATTAGGTAGCTTTATCCAGATCTTCCTTTGAAAAACTCTTTTCAAACAACCGTTTATGCTCTCCAGAAATTCTACATCATTTCCGAATAGCAATATGTCATCCACATATACTTATCAGAAACTCTATAGTGCTCCCACTCACTTTATTGCAAATACAAGTTTCTCGTAAACTTTGTATAGACTTAAAAACTTTGATCACCTCATCAAAGTGTATATTCCAACTCCGAGATGCTTGCTTAAGTTCATAGAAGAATCACTGAACTTTCACACCTTTTAGCATCCTTAGGACTGACAAAACCTTCTGGTTGTATCTCATACAACCTTTCCTTAAGGAAGGAAACGATGTTTTGGCATCCATCTGCCAGATTTCATAATTGAAAAATGCAGCAACTGCTAACATAATTCCAACAGACTGACTTTAGCATCGCTATGAGTGAGAAAGTCTCATCGTAGTCAACTCCTTGAACTTGTCATAAACTTCTTTGCAACAAGTCGAGCTTTACAAATGGTGACATTTACCATGAGCGTATGTCTTCATTTTAAACATCCATTTGTACTCAATGACCTGCCGTCCAACGAGCAAGTCTACCAAAGTCTATACTTGGTTTTCATACATGGATCCTTTCTCGGATTTCATGGCCTCTAACCATTTGTCGGAATCTGGGCCCATCATCGCTTCTCCATAGCTCGTAGGTTCATCATTGTCCAACAACATGACCTCCAAGACAAGGTTGTCATACCGCTCAGGAGCAGTACACGTCCTTGTCGACCTACGAGGTTCAATAGTAACTTGATCCGAAGCTTCATGATCATCATCATTAACTTCCTCTTCAACTAACGTAGGCTTCATAGAAACATCTTCCTGCGCTGCGCTACTCTCTGGTTGAACAAAGGTTCAACAACCTCATCAAGTTCTATCTTCCTCGCACTCAATTCTTTCGAGAGAAACTCTTTCTCGAGAAAGGACCCAGTTTTAGCAACAAACATTTTATGTTTGGATCTGAGATAGAAGGTTTACCCAACTGTCTTTAGGGTATTCTATGAAGATGCATTTGTCCGCTTTGGGTTCGAGCTCATTAGGTAAAAAAACCTTTTTCACATAAGTGTTGCAGCCCCAAACATTAAGAAATGACAGCTTAGGTTTCTATCAAACCATAATTCACACGGTGTCATCTCAACAGATTTAGATGGTGCCCTATCTAAAGTGAAAGTAGTTGTCTCTAATGCATAACCCCAAAACGATAGTGGTAAAAGGATAAGAGACATCATAATTCGCACCATATCCAATAGAGCACGACTATGACGTTCGGACACACCATCACACTATGGTGTTCCAGGTGGCGTGAGTTGTGAAACAACTTTCACATTGTATTAAGTTGTATACCAAACTCGCAACTCAGATATTCACCTCCACGATCATATCGCGGACATTTTATCTTCTTGTCACGATGATCTTAAACATCACTCCGAATTTGCTTGAACTTTTTCAAACAATTCAGACGTTTCATTAAGTAAATATACACTATTATCTACTCAAATCATCAGTGAAGGTAAGAAAACAACGATATCCACCGCATGCTACAAGACTCATTGGATTGCATACATCAACATGTATCATTTCCAATAAATCACTTGCCCGCTCCATCAAACCAGAAAACGGGGTCCTTAGTCATCTTGCACAAGAGGCATGGTTCGCATGTCTCAACCGATTCGAAATCGAATGAGTCCAAAGATCCATCAGCATGGAGTTTCTTCATACGCTTTATACCAATATGACAATTAGCGGCAGTGCCACAAGTATGTGGTACTATCATTATTAACTTCGTATCTTATGGCATCAATGTTATGAACATGTATATTACTACGATCAAGATTCAACAAACCATTCTCACTGGATGCATGACCATTGAAGGTATTATTCATGTAAACAGAATAACCATTATTCTTTAACTTAAATGAATAACCGTGTTGCAATAAACACAATCTAATCACGTTCATGCTCAACGCAAAACACCAAATAACATTTATTTAGGTTCGTCACTAATCCCGAAGGTAGAGAGAGCGTGCGATGTTGATCACATCAACCTTGGAAACATTTCCAACACACATCATCACCTCACCCTTAGCTAGTGCTCTGTTTATTCCGTAGCTTTTATTTTGAGTTACTAACATTTAGCAACCGAACCGGTATCCAATACCTAGATGCTACTAGGAGTACTAGCAAGGTACACATAAATAACACGTACATCAAATATACTTCTGTCGATGTTGCCAGCCTTGTTATCTACCAAGTATCTAGGGTTGTTCCGCTTCAGCGGCCGCTCTCCTCATAATCGAAGCACTTAGTCTCGGGTTTGTGTTCAACTTTGGGTTGCTTCACTGGAGTAGCAACTTACTTGCTATCCATGAAGTTTTCCCTCCTTGCTCCTGCCCTTCTCGAAACTAGTGGTTTGACTAACCATCAACACTTGACGCTCCTTCTTGATTTCTACCTTCGCGGTGTCAAACATCGCGAACAGCTCAGGGATCATTATTTCTATCCCTGGCATTTTATAGTTCATCACCAAGTTATAGTATCTTAGTGACAGTGACTTGGAGAACTATATCAATCACTATCTTATCTGGAAGATCAACTCCCACTCGATTCAAGTGATTGTAGCACCCAGATAATCTGAGCACATGCTTAACGATTGATCTATTCTCTTTCATATTACAGGCAAATAATCTTGTTGGAGATCTCATATCTCACAACACGGGAACGAGCCTGAGATCCTAATTTCAGCTCTTAGAACATCTCATATGTCCCGTGACGTTCAGAATGTTTTGGAGCCTCAATTCTAAGTCGTAATGCATGACGCACTAAACTATCAAGTAGTCATCAGAACGTGCCTGTCAGATGTTCACAACATCTACAGATGATGCTAGAGGGTTGGCGCACCGAGCGGTGCATTAAGGACATAAGCCTTCTGTGCAGCAACGAGGACAATCCTCAGTTCATGGAGCCAGTCCGCAATATTGCTACCATCATCTTTCAACTCTATTTATCTAGGAACATATAAAAATTCAAGGGAGCTACAACGCGAGCAAGTAATCTACAACATAATTTGCAAAGACACTACTGACTATGTTCATGATAATGAGTTCAATTAATCATATTACTTAAGAACTCCCACTCAAATTGACATCCCTCCGGTCATTCGAGCGATACATGATCCAAATTCACCAACTCAAGTCCGATCATCACGTGAGTTGAGGTGGTTACAATGGTGAACATCATCATGTTGATCATATCTACTATATGACTAATGTTCGACCTTTCGGTCTCTTGTGTTCCGAGGCCATGTCTGTACATGCTAGGCTCGTCAAGTTTAACCCGAATGTTCTGCATGTGCAACACTGGCTTGCACTCGTTGTATGTGAACGTAGAGTCTATCACACCCGATCATCACGTGGCGTCTCGATACGAAGAACTTTCGCAACGGTGCACACTCAGGGAGAACACACTTTATCTTGAAATTAAGTGAGGGATCACCTTATAATGCTACCATCGTCCTAAGCAAAACAAGGTGCATAATAGGATTAACATCACATGCAAATCATAAGTGACATTATATGGCCATGAACTTCTGCTTTTGATCTCCATCATGAAAGCACCGGCATGATCTCCATCGTCACCGGCATGACACCATGATCTCCATCATCTTGATCTCCATCAACGTGTCGCCATCGGGGTTGTCACGCCGACCATGCTTCTACTACTATTGCTACTGTTTAGCGATAAATTAAAGCATTACATAGCGCTTAATGATTGACACGCAGGTCATACAATAATTAAAGACAACCCTATGGCTCTTGCCGGTTGCCGTACTCATCGACATGCAAGTCGTGATAATCTATACATCACATGATCATCTCATACATCACATATATCACATCATGTAATTGGCCATATCACATCACAACATACCCTGCAAAAACAAGTTAGACGTCCTCTAATTGTTGTTGCATGTTTTACGTGGCTGCTACGGGTATCTAGCAAGAACAATTATCATCTACGCAAAAACCACAACGGTGATACACTAGTTGCTTTTCAACCTTCTCAAGGACCACCTTTGTCAATCCGATCCAACTAAAGTGAGAGAAACCGGCACCCGCAAGCCATCTACGCAACAAGTTGCGGTCAAGGGAACCGGTCTCTCGTAAGCGTACGAGTAATGTTGGTCCAGGCCGCTTCATCTCACAATACTGCTGAACCAAAATCCGACCAAGGGAGGAAGCAATCTAAGCATCAACACCCACAAACCTTTTGTGTTCTACTCAAGATCTCATCTACACATAGACCTAGCTCTGATACCACTGTTGGGGAACGTCGCATGGGAAACAAAAAAATTCCTACGCACACGCAAGATCTATCCATGGTAATGAGCATCTACGAGAGGGAGAGTGGATCTACGTACCCTTATAGATCGCTAATCGGGAAGCGTTAAGAAATGCGGTTGGTGTAGTCGAACATCTTCGCGATCCAAATCGCCGGGCGCCCCGCGATCTCATCACGATCCGTCCCGCGATCCAATCACGATCCATCCCGTGAACTCATCACGATCCATCCCGTGATCTCATCACAATCCGTCTCGCGAATTCATCACGATCCGTCCCGCGAACTCATCACGATCCGTCTCGCGATCTTGATCACGGTCCTTCCGATCTAGCGCCGAACGGATGGCACCTCCGCGTTCAGCACACGTACGGCTTGATGACGATCTCTGTCGTCTTGATCCAGCAAGAGGGAGTCGAGAGGAAGAAGAGTTCTTCGCCAGCATGACGGCGCTCCGGCGATGGTGGTGGAGCTATTCCGGCAGGGCTTCGCCTAAGCACTACAGAAATCCGATCTAGAGGAGAAACTATGCACTAGAGGAATGGGTAGCACGTGGCTGAAAATTCTGTGCCAAAACCCTAAAATCCTCTAGTATATATAGGAGGAGAGGAGGAGGAGGCTTGGATGCCAAAGAGGCAGCCATTGGGTCGGCCGAACCTAGTGGGATTGGAGGATTCCTCCTTCAATCCTAGTAGGACTAGGACTCCTCCTTATTTTTGCCTTTTTTGCCTTTTTCCACCTTTTTCTCTTTGGGATTTCTCTCCCAGCCGCATGGGCCTTGTGTGGGACTTCCACCAGCCCACTAAGGGCTGGTATTCACTCTCCCACAGCCCATGTAGCCTCTTGGGTCGAAATACCCCTCCCGATGGTCTCCCGATACACTACCGGCACTCCCGGTACACTACCGATGAGCCCGAAACTTTTCTCGTGACCAAAATAGGACTTCCTATATATGAATATTTACCTCCGGACCATTCCAGAGCTCCTCGTGACGTCCGGGATCTCATCCAGGACTCCGAACAACCTTCGGTCACCACCATACATAATTTTATACTACCTAAACGTCACCAAACCTTAAGGGTGCAGACCCTGCGGGTTCGAGAACTATGTAGACATGACCGAGCACCTCTACGGTCAATAACCAATAGCGGGACCGGGATGCCCATATTGGTTCCTACATATTCTACGAAGATCTTTATCGGTCGAACCTATATGTCAAGGATTCAGTTAATCCCGTATGATGTTCCCTTTGTTCTTCGGTATGTTACTTGCCCGAGATTCTATCGTCGGTATCTCCATACCTAGTTCAACCTCGTTACCGGCAAGTCTCTTTACTCGTTCCGTAATACAAGATCCCGTGACTAACACTTAGTCACATTGCTTGCAAGGCTTGTTATGATGTTGTATTACCGAGTGGGCCCTGAGATACCTCTCCGTCACACGGAGTAACAAATCCCAGTCTTGATCCATGCCAACTCAACGGACACCCTGGGAGATACCTGTAGAGTACCTTTATAGTCACCCAGTTACGTTGCGATGTTTGATACACACAAGGCACTCCTCCGGTGGCATTGAGTTGCATGATCTCATGGTCATAGGAACATATACTTGACATGCAGAAAACAGTAGCAATAAACTTACACGATCATATGCTACGTTTGTAGTTTGGGTCTTACCCATCACACCATTCTCCTAATGATGTGATCCCATTATCAAATGACATCTCATGTCCATGGCTAGGAAACCTTAACCATCTTTGATCAATGAGCTAGTCCATTAAAGGTATACTAGGGACATGGTTTTGTCTATGTATCCACACATGCATCTAAGTCTCCGATCAATACAATTATAGCATGGATAATAAACGATTTATCATGAACAAGGAAATATGATAATAACTAATTTATTGTTGCCTCTAGGGCATATTTCCAACACCTTGGATGAACATGAGGCACACCAAGCTCCGTTTCGTGGAAGGTTGGGTTTCTCGACGCAGGCGGTTACAGAAGCCGGGAGAGAAAGAGGAAAGCGGAGCTGAGAGAAATTTAGAAGCTCAATGCAAGACTACAAAAGCTAGAGGAAGCTGAGAGCCAGCGAGCTGCCGGCCAACCATCTCAGCGGCACGGAGCTACCCCAGAAGCTATCCCGCTATCTCAGCGGAGAAGTAGCGACGCTTCCACGGAGCCCGTTCACCCTGACTTCACGTCTCCTAGCTACCCTATGGATACTATCACAGAGGTTCAACATTGCGAGCTTATGACTAAATGTCGGAACCTCACTTTCAAGGCGGCTGTCGGCTCTATTGCACCTCCTCAACCCAACGGAATTTTTCACTACCATCCGATTCCACATGGCTATGTTGTTGTGATGGTGGATGAAGTAATGAAGGAATTTGAGGAGCTCGAGCTTGACCACTGTACAGGTGAAGGAGAGAATAAGCTGGTTCGTGCCCTGAGGAGTACATGTCTATGGCAGAAGGAGTACATCAAGCTTCCAAACTGGACGCCTCCGCCTCCTCCTTCTCCTCAGGCGAATCAGGGCACTCCGGCTCCTCCTCCTCCTCCTCCTCCGGCGAGTGATCAGGGCACAACGCCTCCTTCTCCGGCTCCTCCGACGCGTGGGGGCACTCCGCCTCCTCCTTCGCCTACTCCGGCACATCAGAGCAGTACGCCTCCTCCTTAGCCTCGTCAACAACGGCGGAAGACAAACGTCGTTGCTCCGGCTCCTCCGGCGCCTAGTAAGCAACGACGGAAGGGAGCCGCCGCTGCTCCGGCGGCTAGCAGTACAAGCATAGGCAGGAGGGGATACAGATACGGTCCATCTCTCAAGCCTATGGAAAAGTTACCACATGAGAGGACCGAGTCTGAAAACGAGGAGATATGTCAGGCCGAATTGAGGGCCCATTTTGCAAAGAAAACTCCACCTCCGAAGGAGAAGATAGATCCGGTGAAAGCGATGCGCACTATCGATGCCCTGAAGCGACCACCACCGCCTCCACCGGATTCCAACTTTGACCACTGTATTAAAAAGATATATCAAGATGTGTGCCGGTCGGGAAGTACTTTCAGTGATGCAAGGTTAGCGAAACGAAGAAGTGGGAAAAAATTCCCCGGCTCGGCGAACAGGCGAACCAATCGTGCCCCCCGCTCAAGGTGTCTAGTGATATCGTTGCTAATCATCCAAGGATGGTGCCCGGTACCAAACCTGGTGATTACCTGAGCGATGATGTACAGTTTAAGCCATTGGAGGTGGACGAATTCCGTTATCGGCATGGGCGGCCTCTCGTCAAACCTGGTCATCCTCCTCTAACAACCATGATGCGAAAATTCCATGAATGGTACATGAAAATCTGCGGTGAGTCTGGGACGGATTCTTTGATACTGTCAGTTAAAGAGGAGCACGACCTCGTTGGAATGGAACTGTTGAATATTGAATTTGAGGAGATATTCCAGTTATACAATCAAAAGGCCCTCGACAAAACAATCGTGACTTGCTACTGTCTGTAAGTACTACTTTTGTAATTAAGTCTCTCTATGTATATAGCTCAGCTATTTTATTGCATGCATATATAATTATCCTCACTACTATATTATGTAGATTGAAGATCGTCGAATGCAGAAAAGCACAAATCTATGACATTGGGTTCATTAAGCCAAATATCATACATGAGTACAATTTTCAAAAGTATCCCACACAAACCGAGGACAACTTGCTACAATCGTTGCTTAAAAATCAAAACAAAGGGACAATACTCTTTCCAAACAACTTCAAGTGAGTGTTACTGTCTTGTGCATCTTCGGTTTCCCTTATTACTCGAGATTTATAGTAATGTAATTGATGAGTTATGCATGTGTGTGCAGTTTCCATTTTATTCTGCTAGAGATTCAGCTTGAGCGGGAAGTAGTAACCGTCTTAGACTCGAAACGGAAAGATCCCCAGGAATATGCGGACATGACTGAAATTCTCCAGAAGTAAGTTCAATCGATCATTATCGCATCATATCGGCAATCAAGTAATTATTTTCTTTGTCTGGCAGGGTTTGGAAAGAGTTCACATCAATTGTTCCGGCACTGCCGGGGGAGCTGCGATTTACACACTCGAAAGTAAGTACTACTAGCTAGTTCCGCGCATCTCCCATTGATTCTAGTTTCATCAATATCATTTATCATGCTTGATTATCAGTTTGATTGAACTCTATTTCTCGTAAAATGCTTGTGGCAGGAAACCGGGAATAATTTATGTGGATACTACGTTTGCGAGTTCATCTACAACGCGACGACCCCTAAACGGGGCCACTCTGAAAAACAATTTCAAGTGTGTAAGCAATAATATTCATAATTTTATTTTATTACCATATATATGTATTGACCCCCTTCTTCAAATTAGATGTGGCAGATGCGGGATGAACTCCTACCACATGATCGCATACGAGCAATTCAAGAAGAATTGGCGGGATGCTTTCTTGACCACGTCATAAATAAAGCCAGAGAATACCATCTAGAAATTGACATTAGATGTTAGGTATTGTAAGAGATCTTATATTGTATATATGTAGCTAGTAGCGTCGGATATATATACGAAAACTTGTTATACGACCAATCTCTCGGAGAAAGAGAGATCGACCACTTTTATCTCTATATGTTCATGACGATCTTCTTTACTTAATGGTTCCTTCATTTGCTTACTAGCTAGCGTGTCGAGTTCTCTCTACAGTAGCTAGCGTCGACCAAGCACGGAGAAAGAGAGAACACTTCTCTCTATTAATTAGCTAGCTAAAACAATATAAAACCCCTAAATTAACCTTCCAAAACCCCCTAAACTCTCCTCCCTTTAAAAAAACCAGCAACTACTAGATGCTGACGCGTGGATGTCTTTTGGTCCCGTTTGGTGCTACCAACCGGGACTAAAGGTCCTCCTGCCTGGGCTTCCAGCACCGGCCACGTGGAGCCCCTTCTATTCCGGTTGGTAAGCGAACCGGGACTAAAGGTTTTGGGCTTTAGTCCCGACCCTTTAGTCCCAGTTCCAGAACCGGGACAAATGGGCCTTTTTCTACTAATGAGATGACTAGACACATATCGTATTATTGGACAGACATCCAAACCGGTTATAAATTGTAAGTATCTCATGCAACCATCTCCCTTCGGTTGCATCCAATATTCATAAGCTCCCTGTGGTCTATATGGCTGAGTAACGACTACGTACGGATCCAAACTGACACCCTGAACATAACCTGCAAAAAATTTCTAATGTTTTTTCTGTAAAAGGCAATGTCTTTTTGACAATTTCATATGGCCCAAAGTAATGCACATATGCCAATCTGAATATGTGTTATAATCTTAGGCTCTATACGAGTTAACCAAGTCCCAAATAAATGTGAAACCGTGACGGTCGGGATACATTAAATGACGCATGAATGGTCCGGCACAATAACCTAGCAAGTGGGCATTGTAGAAAAAGATGTTGTATTGTTTCGTCCTGATCACAAAAGAAACATAGCTAACTACCCTTCCAACTGCGCTTTGTGAAGTTATCCTTCGTGAGAATTACTCCTTTATGGACAAACCGCATAAATACCCTGATTTTTAATGGCACCTTGATTTTCCAAATGTGAATTGATCTCGAAATAGGCCCGGTGTTTATCAGGTCCATATACATGGACTTAACCGAAAATATACCTGGCATTGATGTAAGGTATCCGGTGCATAGAAAGGTTAACCTCCATTAATCTACTCACAAGATGCAACCACCTATCCCATCGTTCCCCCACTAGCGTTCATGTGAACTGAATGTTAAGACGAACCGGACCCAACACGGTACCAACGAATACTTATTTCCGTTGTGCAATGTTGTATAAGGAAGGTACTACAAAGCTAGCGGTGTGTCCCCCAGCCAAGTATCTTCCCAAAACCTAGTATTATTTCTGTTCTCGACTATGAATCTGCTCCTGTAGAAGAAGGAAACCTTCGTCCTCCTGAGCCCCTTCCAAAAAGGAGAGTCATTCAGTCTGTTGTGCCGTCACTTGTGCCAAAGTTGTGAAATGTAAGTACTTATTATGTAGCAACTGTAACCATACCCCATTCCGCTCTACCGCCAATCTGTAGAGCCATTTTCTAAGTAAGCACTTATTTTGCACTTCTAGATTGTCAATTCCTAAGCAACCTTGATCCTTCGGTCTACAAATAATGTTCCACATAGCCAACTTATATTTTGTTTTGTTCTCATCAATTTGCCAAAAATAGCAAGATCAATAAAAATGCAATCTTTTCCGTATTCCTATCGGTACCTCGAAGAAGGATAGGAGAAACATCAGCATGCTAGTCAATACCAAATTTATGAGGATCAACGTCCCCCATACGATAAGAGCTTGCTCTTCCAGCAACTCAGTTTCTTTTCAAATCGATCTTCGATACATTTCCATTCTTTGTTGAACATTCTTTTTGACCTAAAATAAGCGGCAACATTCTTTTTGTTTGAACACTCACACATAAATTCCTTGCATATACTCGGAATTAATATGCCCTAGCTATCAATAGTATTCCCTCCGATCCAAAATAAGCGTTGTGGTTCTAGTTCAAGTTTTGCTCAAATTTGAACTAAAATCGCGATACTTATTTTGTTATCGGTGGAGTATTACATTACCACAATGAAAGAAATAGAGACCAAACAAAATTTGCACACTTAATGTGTGTGGCACATACGTATATAGGTATGGCTAGCTACATACGTATTTTTTGTTGTTTGCGAATCCTAGCCACATACGTATAGCGTCAACGCGAGAGGAAAAAAGCTTTCATAGAGAATCTACTAGCTAGAGTACATGACAAAAAGTTGATGTAATTTAAGAAGTGTACATCTTTAATTATCCACTGCTATACAGTATTATATACTGATATTTTATTTTCTGGACAGGCACTTTTTAGACGTGTAGACTTTGGTGTCGACGGTCCATGTGCTAGTATATAAAAACAGCAAAGTCTTGGTGTCTGACTGACTAGATAGCTAGCTACCCACACCTGGTCGATGTAACTTTCATGAAGGAACAAGCATAGCAGGTTTCAGACCTTCGCCAGCAGCTATTTCTTTGACGTGCTACAAATAATATTTTTCTGGCTTAATCTATACCAGCATGATTGCACGATTTGAGGTGAGTAGTTTCGTACAAGCCATCAGAAATCATGGATCCTATTGTCGTATGCATGTTGCACGTAATGTGTCGTTCGCGAAGCTATTCTGATGTTTTATTTGCCATTCAGTTGTTCTCGAGAAAGGTTTTGTACGTAATAGTATTGAATCCACTGTAAGTTTGTAACTACCCCCTAATTTAGACGATACTGGGTTAGAGGCGCGGCTTGCCGTGCATCACCTGCTGCTAGAGAATGTATGTTTCCGGGTGGTTCAACTGTCTGTTGATGAGTAATTTGCATAGACCACAGACCTCACCTAGGTTAACCGCAAATATTTTAGCATTCAGGTCCAAGGTAGATGGGTCAAACATTTACGCTTCCATACATACTGATATATCACATGTGATACGATTCATGTTTCACGGAACAACATAATTTCCATAAGATTCATGTTATGGCGATGAAAGCCTCGCTCCGGCTCAGTTGTAACGACAGCTAGTAGGTAAAGGTGGTTGTTCAGGGAAATAAGTAAAGATTTTTGAGGTAATGAAATGAAAAGAATGAGAATGCTGATAGTCTGTGGATGATTGTCTACTTCTCCGGGAATAGAGTAATACTGGCGTGACTGTGAGCAAGATCATCTTTTGAGTCTCTTCAGAGCATCTACGGTCGGACTTGACAAATCCGACCCTCAAACACCCGCGGATAGTGACCGATGACTTTTTAAATTTTCATTTTTATAGTCATGTCCCTCACTTTACCCCTATACGTCTGGTTCATTACATGCAATTAGTGGAGACGAAGTGACAAAGAAGAAAAAAGAAAAAATGAGAGACCAATCCTCTATGACGGACGCAGGACCACTTGCCGGGCACGTCCGGGCACACCTCATACTCATCTCATATATGAGATGGATATGAGGGGTGGCGGTCATTCTAGGCGTTTGAGGCCCTTTTAAAGCACCTGTCTAGGTCGTATTTTTATGATCGGTCAATGACCGGACAGCATACCCGGGCGTTTAAGCCAGATATGAGGGGTTCAATTGTAGATGCTCTCATAAAGTACATGAAAGGACATCTATGCTGTCATTTGGGTTTTGATGATTCAGGACACCAAGATTAAAGGCATCTCCAATGCTAACCTTCAAACTGCCCAGAACCGTCCGGATCATGAGGTCCGGATGTGTTTTCTCATCCAACACGGTCCAGTTGTACCGGTCTGCTGACCAGTTTGGGCGTACATTTTTCTGTAAAACCGAAAACAAACTAGGGGACGGAGGTGTGGGGTGGTTGCGGGCATCCGGATCGCTGTCACGCCTACATCTCACAACTGTCGCCCACTAAAAACCCTTTCCCGCCCCCTCTCGCTTTCCCGCCCTAAGCCTATTGCACGCATTCATGCAATCAGTAGAGCCGGCATTGAAGCTGCCGGCCGAGAGCTTCACCCGCTGCACACCCCTTCTCTCTGCGTTAAAACCTCTACCCACCATCCTCCATTGCAACAACGTGTGTGCCAAGAAACCTACTCCGGCACACCCAGCACCACACGTCCGGCCTCCGGTTGGCGACTCACATCCGCCCGCAATTTAAACGTGGCCATGCGCCTGGCAAGAAGCACACCACAGCCCCTCCTCTCCATCTCCTCCTTGTACCACACCCGTCATGGCCTCTGGCTCCAAAGTCTTGTGATACGGCCTCTCTGGCATTGAAGCGGTCTGGGTTGCCCGGCGAGCCAGCCGCGTAAAAGTTATCTTGTCGGCAACCCCTCTGGATCTGGCGCCATCGCCAGGCCGTCCTCTCCATTCCGGTCCGGCCAACTCCGTCTCCCGACAAATCTGCTATGAGCAATGGCGGGAATGCATCAGACAGGTGGGGAAAGAATCTATGTCTGTCGAGGTCGGCACGCCCACGGCCACTGGAGACAACGAGGAAAAGTAGATCATGGGAGGCCGCCGAAGTTTGGATCCTAGGAAGGCCACAGACATTGCGTCGTCGAGTGACAGAGCCAGTGACTTTCCTGGAGAATGGGGGCTTAGACCACGGCTACCGTCTTTCCAACCCCAAAACCAACTCTGATTCTTGTTTGCGGTGGCGGAGGGAGGTGCTCCTCCCCTCCCGCTGAAGCATATCCCTCTGAGGCTCACGACAGTCAGACTAGTGGGCTGTCGGATGTAAGGAAGACATGTCTTGGGAATGGAGATTCGTCGTGGCCGGCCATAAACTAGGTTTATCGTAGTCTAGTTTACCGTAGTCCAGTATAGTTTAGTTAAATATGTCTGAAGTGTAAATGTTTTTGTCCGTTTTATATAAAATCATCTGATATACATGTAATTCGTCTGGTAGTTAAAATCCGGCTTGAATGTATGCGGCTAGCTTTGGTTGGCTGGCTCCTGCAGCCATGTCCACGGACTGATCCTCCTTTCCACGGATGGATGCGGTGTCCGGTTGCGGATTGATGTTGAAGATGCCCTAAGTGCTCAGACCCAGAACTCCAAAACCTAAAGATCCATGAGATCCACCATATGACTTGAAGGCTTATTTTTCAAGTTTCTCCTTCAAGTCATATCTTGCCAAGTTTCTGAGCATCTCCTTAATCCATGAGGTCAACAAAACATTAGAACTACAGTATGTGAAAAATATTTCTGATTTGTAATTCTAATACTTTAGGAAAATAAAACATTGACATGTAAAGCTTAAAAATTATTAGGAAATTTCTATGCACAGATCTTAATGCAACAACAAAAAAGGCCTAGCAGTCTAACAGAGGGTGTGCCTGCTAATAAGTGCTCCCTCCATCCCAAAAGAAGTATCGATGATCTAGTACAAAAATTGTATTATTTTAATACAAAATCTGCGACACTTATTTTAGTACGGAGGGAGTAGAACCATGGGGGCTCCGGTTTCTGGCAAGCTCTCTCCTTTCTCGTTCGCATGAGAAATAGCATGACCGTATTTTTATTTCTCTGAACATTGGAGTTGGTCGAGCCCGCATGCATGCAGAGTGATTCCCCAACATGCATGGTCCGGTACCGGACCTGGTTCGTGGGATATGCAACGTAGGCCAGAGAGGAGGACCCCCCCCCCCCCCCCCTCCCACATTAAGCACGACGGATCGAGGTATGTGTGCCACCGGCACGCGCGGCCGGCGGCGAGCGTCCAACGGCCAGTGTCAGCTCGACGACGACCTGCATGCATGCACAATTGCACATGTTCCCAATCGATCCATTTGTACGATCTACTGTGCGCGCCTGACTAGCTTTCAGAGGAAGATGCCATGCGTACGATGGATGGATGGATGTATCGACGCCGGCCACAAAGCGAAACGTCAGATCCGGCGCTCCATCAATCGCCTCCGTTCTGCCGCGCGTACGGTCGACCGTGCTGGTGGCCAATTAAAAGCCGGGGGCTGGAGCAGCTAGCGAGGGCGAGATTCGACCGTGACATCGTCGTTTTCTCCGGCCGAGGACTGGGGCGGGGGGGCATGGACGACGACGGGGAGTAGGTTCGCTGTTCAGGCAGGTGCGGCGTGCCCGTTTGAAGGCCGGGCCGACGTACTGTCGCAGGTGACGCACGCCGTACATGGCTACATGCGCGTGCGTGCTTTGTAGGGCCTGCGATAATTAGCTGTTCCTAGTCCCAGCAAATGATCGACTCGTGAGTCGTGACCCGGACCCCTATAGGCGATAGGTCGCCCCGGATCCGCCGGACATGCATATTGCTGTTGGAGCTTGGAGCAAGAGTCTCCCTCCATTGATTACTAGTTAGGGTATCTTGAACGCCCGACCTGTTGGAAACGAGAGTTTTGGCAATGCTTCACGATATATTGATCGATGCATAACGCACGTGTATATGAAGTACAAAGAGAGTATAAAGTGGGTCACAACCTCAACTATATAATGACTAGGAGGTGGGCTGGGCTATAAAATAGACATGCACAAACCATATATTCAACACCCCCCGCAGTCGAAGCGTCACCGGAGACGCAAAGACTGGACCTAAACTCCTCGAAAATAGAAGTCGGCAATCCTTTGGTCATGACATCGGCGAACTATTGCGTCGTCGGGACGTGGAGGACCCGGATGCGCCCAAGAACCACCTGCTCGCGAACAAAGTGTATGTCGAGCTCAATATGCTTCGTTCGTCGATGGTGGACCGGGTTGGCGGAGAGGTACACGGCAGAGACGTTGTCGCAGTAGACGAGCGTGGCCTTGTGGACATCACAAAGCAACTCTTGGAGCAGCTGACGAAGCCAAGAGCATTCAGCAACGGCGTTAGCCACTGCCCGATACTCTGCCTCGGCACTCGAGCGGGAGACGGTGGGCTGTCGCTTGGAGGACCAAGAGATCAGAGACGGCCCAAGGTAGACACAGTACCTCGAAGTGGAGCGTCGTGTGTCCGGGCATCCAGCCCAGTCCGCATCAGAGTAGGCGACGAGGTCGGTGGAGGCAGAGGCCGTGAGCGTAAGTCCCATGGATGGGGTGCCGCGTATGTAACGGAGGATACACCTGACCAGAGTCCAGTGAGAGTCACGTGGAGCATGCATGTGAAGAAAGATCTGCTGAACAGCATACTGCAAGTCGGGACGCATCAGGGTCAGTTACTGCAAAGCACCCACAATGGAGCGATAGAAGGCCGCATCTGATGCGGGAGAACCCTCCAGAGCGGAAACCTTGGCCTTGGTGTCGACAGGCATGGGAATAGGCTTGCAGTTAAGCATGCCGGCTCGATCGAGAAGCTCATGGGCGTAGCGCTGGTGGTGCAGGAAGAACCCATCTGGCCGTCGAACAACCTCAATGCCAAGGAAGTAGTGCAGGGGCCCCAAGTCCCTCAGGGCAAACTCATCGCGAAGACGAGCAGTGAGCCGCTGGAGGAGCGCAACAGTGGGTGCCGTCAGGATGATGTCGTCGACGTATAGCAGCAAGTAGGTTGTGTCAACTCCATGATGGTACACGAAGAGGGACGCATCGGAGCGAGTCGATGTAAATCCGAGTAGGAATGCAGCGATCCGCTGGTACCAGGCCCGAGGCGCCTGCTTCAACCCGTAAAGGGAATGGGAGATCAAGAACACATGGTCTGGATGCGTGGCGTCGACGAAGCCGGTGGGCTGCTCACAGAACACCTGCTCAGCGAGGTGGGCGTGCAAGAAGGCGTTGGAAACGTCCAACTGATGCACAGGCCAAGCTCGGGAGACGGCGAGCTGAAGCACGGTTGCGGATCGTGCCCGGTTTAACAACCGGGGCAAAGGTGTCGGTGAAGTCCACACCCGCACGTTGCCGAAAGCCCCGAACCACCCAGCGAGCTTTATAGCACTCGAGAGTGCCATCCGAACGAGTCTTGTGCCGAAAGACCGACTTGCCCGTGATGACGCTGGCACGAGGCGGCCGAGGAACGAGCTGCTAGGTACAGTTCCGTTGGAGCGCATCGAACTCTTCCTGCATCGCAGCGAACCAATGAGGGTCCCGAAGGGCGGCTCGAGCTGAGGATGGGAAAAGGGGCGGCTCAAAGATGGAAGCAGCGAGAAGGTACTCATCATTGTTGTACCGCGTGCTCGGGCGGAAGGTGCCAGCCCGAGAGCGAGTCATCGGGCGGGGCAGCGAGTCCGGGGTGGCGGCGGAAGATGATGAAGAAGAGCCCACCACCTCCGAGACCGCGGGCAAGGCCGCCATGGACGAAGCCGCAGGAGACGTCACGGCCGCCGGGGAGGCCCACGGCGTGGTCGGGGCCGGGGACGCCAAGGGCGTCACGGGCGCCAGTGGAGGTGCAGCCCCTAAGGCAGCTAGCCGGGGAGAAACTCGACCCGTGGCGCGGGGGGCACCCTCAAAGCCGGGAGGCGGCCCAAGAGAGGCTCGCGGGCGGCCGTCACCCGGAGCGGGCAAAGCCGCAACATCCGAAGGTACCTGCTGAAATGGAAAAACCAACTCATCAAAGTAAACGTGTCGGAAAGTGATCACCCAATGAGAGGTAGGATCATAGCAGTGGTAGCCTTTGGTGTTGGGGGGATAGCCGAGAAAGATGCAGGCCACAGACCGAGGTGCGAGCTTATGAGGAGTAGTGGTAGCGATGCTAGGGTAGCAAAGGCAACCGAAGATGCGGAGCTCAGCATAGGAAGGTGGCATGCCGAACAAAAGGTGATGAGGTGCAAAATTCCCACGAGTGCGACAGGGACGAATGTTGATGAGTAGTGATGCGGTGGCAAGTGCGTCGGGCCAAAACCGTGGTGGCATGTAGGCGTGAAAGAGGAGGGTGCGGACGCAGTCATTAAGAGTGCGAAGCACGCGCTCAGTGCGGCCATTTTGTTGCGAAGTGTACGGGCAAGTGAGACGAAAAATCGTGTCGTGTGTGGCAAGAAGGTTGTGGTTCGCAACGTTATCAAACTCCTTCCCGTTGTCTATTTGCACCGCATGGATGGTATGTACAAACTGCGGCCCGCGGTGGGCAGCCGGCTACAGCTGTTGTTTGCGGACACCGCGGCTACGACGGCCACCGCGACACTGCTGCTGATGCTCGGCAGGGGGTGGCGAGGGGCCTGCGGCGGTGCCGGGTAGGGGAACCCAGACGGCGACGACGCCTGGTAGTGCCTCGGTGCAGGCCGCGGCAGTGGGATGCGTGCCGTTGCGGGTACCGGTGGGAGGGTCGTGTGGGTGGCCTGGGTACGCGACATCCGCAGCCTCCTCTCCTCCAGCTTCAGGTATGCGATGATCTTGGGAAATGTCGAGTTGGTGATGAGGGGGATGTTGGAGGTGGCGTTCCCGAAGTCGTCGTTCAGGCCGGCGATGAGGGTGCTGAGAAGAAGCTCGTCGGATACCTTCTCACCGAGGTCACGGAGCTCGTCAACAAGCTTCTTGAGGCGCATGCAATAATCGTCAATAGACGAGTCGAGCTGCTGGCACCCAAAAAACTGGCCGTGCAGGAAAACCTTGCATTGGAGCGCGTTGTCGGTGAAGAGGCCGTTGAGCTTGGTCCAAACAGCGTGGGCATCATCATCGGCGGAGACCGCCGTGTGGAAGAGGTCCTTCGAGATGGTGGTGTAGAACCAACGGATGAGAGTGGCGTCGGTAGACGTCCACTCCGCATCGTCTGCCATGAAGCGGGAATCCACGGAGCCATCGATGTGATCCCGGAGGTTGTACTCATGGAACACAAGGGAGAAGTATGTCTTCCAGGCATAGTAGGTGGAGGAGAGGTGATTGAGAACAATGGGAACCCGAGCGAGGATGTTAAGATCGCGGATGACAACGGGGTCAGGACCGTCGAACGGGTTGGTGCGGGTGCTGCGGGCGGTGCCAGAGGAACCGGGGGAGGCCATGATCCGAGAGGGGGATGAGGGTGCCGTGGCTCGCGGGGAGGCGGCGCGGCAAAGGGGTGGTGGCGTGGCTTGGGGCGGCACGGCAGGAGGCGGGAGGAAGCGTGGGCGGTGGCGGCTCACGTGGGCGGCGGCGCGGCAAGGGAAGATCGCGGCAGCGGCGACACGTGGTGGCGGCAGCGGTGGGTTGCAGCAGTGGCGGCGGAGGCAAGGGGTAGGGTTAGCGTGGGCGGCGGCGGCGTCTCACATGAGTGGCGGCGCGGTGGCGGCGGCAGCGGGTTGCGGCGGCGGCAAGGGTTAGGGTTAGCATCGCAGGTATGATACCATGTTGGAAATGAGAGTTTTGGCAATGCTTCACGATATATTGATCAGTGCATAGCGCACGTATATATGGAGTACAAAGTGGGCCACAACCTCAACTATACAATGACTAGGAGGTGGACCGGGCTATACAATAGACATGCACAAACAATATATTCAACACAACCTCTAAAATGAACCATGTATCTGGCCGTAGAAGGAGATGCAGTAGTAGCCGGTCATCCAACCGTATCCTCTAAACGTTCATTTAGTTGCGACCAAATTTAAATGCTTAGCGTCCAATCAGAACTAAAAAGAGACCGATATTCATAACTTTTACATGCCCGATCATCAAAAATTCTCAATCCGCCAGTTCATATAAAAAAGTGGAATTTTTGCCCAGTCAAACCGGTTATCCGAGCCTCCACGTTCACTTTGCCACCGGTTCCTCCTCACCATCCGCCTCCTTCTCTGTCATCTCCTTGCCTCCTTCTTGGTCACCATGCACTTCAACATTCTAACACGAACAACTTACACTATCATCCTTGCATCGTCATTCAATTCCTTCATATTCAAGTTTCAGGTTTTCCAAAGCGGTCGTGATCTTAACCTTCTTCTTATGTAACACCTATCGGTGCACTAGAGTTTTGGGCTCTCCAGTGCCTCTTACTCGTGCACGGGCAGTAGTAGCCACCCTGGCAACGAGGGCCAGTAGGGACTTGCCAGATACCAACACAAGAGAATCAAGAACACCGCCAAGACCTTGTCGGGAGGGCTATTGAACCCCCGGTCAAGGCAAGGCCCCGACAAGGCAAGGCCATAGAAGGCGAAGCCCCAGCAAGGCCCCACCAGCGCACGTGCAAGGTGTCGATCCACCTGAACACGTGTCGCAGCGTCAATGTTGGAAGGGGCTAAGCGATGCAGATGGGACGGGCTCCCGTCCCGTCCCACTGACGGACAGAGATGCCTGATGGTGCATTAAATGTGCCTGTCCTACTCCGTCGGTGTTAGGTATGATAGCATTGTAGCTCTGTACACCCCGTGTACACACTGTATGCCACTGTTGGGATCCCCTTTAGAGTATAAAAGGAGGCCCAGGGCGATACGGTGGAGGACTTTTGGACTTTTCAACTTTTGGGACTTTCTAGCTCACACGCGTGGCAGCTGCTCATGGCTCTCCTGTAGCTAGAACCCTAAGAACACTCAATACAATCAAGCAGGAGTAGGGTTTTACGCATCCGTGCAGGCCGAACCTGGGCAAAGATCCCCGCGTGTTGTTCATCAGACCGGCTCTTTGTGCGAGCCTTCCCCCCGCAGAACCGAAAGGGGTCCCTATGATCCCATAGGTGTTCGTTTCTCACGACATCTTTGGCACGCCAAGTAGGGGGAAGCTAGGTCGTACGAATCCGTTCTGGTAATCAGCGCGCTAGTTTCTTCATACTCATCATCGCCATGGCCCCCAAGAAGAAGGGCATGGCAGTAGTTGGCCCATCCACGTCCGTCGTCCGTGTATCTGCGCAGACAGGAGATGGTATGGACACGGGTGGAGGAGGAGGAGGCGGAGGTTCATAACTTGTGCGACGCTCCAGTGACCAAGGCCAAGAAAGTGGCGACACTCGCCGCGGAGACGTCAATGGAGGCGGCGGGAACACCCTCGCCCCTGGGTATCAGGACGGAGCGGTACCGCCTGCGGGTGGTACGGCGAACTCCGGGGGCGTAAGGGTATCTTCCAGGGCACCCACGCCGGCGCCTACGCTGCGACCTTCTCAGGACGCGCGCGGAGAGCCGCGCCACGGTGCCTGCAATTCTCAATGTCCCCATGGGAAAGCTCCTACGCATCATTCCCAAGATGCACAGGACCACCGTGTAAGCGGGAGTGGCATGCCGATGCGGGACCACGGTGGTGCTCCTTCTAACATGGTTAGGAGTCAGAGCACCTCGCGTTCCTCCGCCGTTCGCTACCGACCACGTCGGAGGAAGCGATGGCACGGGCGTAGCTACTCTTAAACTTCCCTCCTGCTGTGGAGAAGCTCGACGAATGGAGAGCCACTATTCAGAGCCTCCTTAGCCTCGCATATAAGTTTCGGTCCACCAATCCGGCTCACACCAGTGGTGAGAGGGCCGGAGGCGGCGCGACTTCGGTGCACTCTCCTCCATAGCAACATCGTCAATCGCTGACTTGACGGACCGACGCTTACGATGGTTACTCGACGGCGTCGTCTAACTCACGGACATGCCGCGATCAGTGCCAAGTTCTCCGAGAATGTGCCAAGGAAGACGCTCGAACTGCAATCAAGCGGCAGGAGGAAGCCCACTATAGACAAGTCTGCGATAGGGGATCCTGTCAGCCTACCTTATGAGGTGGGTTGTCCAGCGTTACCCGTGAGCTGCGGCAAGTCCAGTGGCCCAACTCCTACATGTTCAAGCCAGAAGTCCTGGAGAAGTATGACGGCAACACTCACCCGTCGGAGTTCCTGAGCATCTACACCATTGCGGTGCAAGCTATCGGGGGTTGCAACGACAAGATACTCGCCAACTACTTCTCATTGGTGCTTACACCCAATGTCCGGTCGTTGTTGATGCACTTGCCAGAGGGGTCCATCGCCTCCTGGGAAGACTTGTGCCACGAGTTTGTTGGTGCCTTCATAGGAGGTCATCAAGCTCCTGTCCAAGAAAGTGATCTACACATCATCCCTTAGAAGGAGGGCAAAACTTTACACAGGTAAATCCAAAGGTTCAGCCCCGTGCATCACAACATCCTAGACGTTCATCATGCCGCTGTTATCAACGCGTTCCATCAGAACGTGCGCAAATGCAGGATGCGGGAAGAGATGGCGATGAACAGAGTCAGGGACGTCGCCGAGCTTATGCTTTGGCAGACAAATGTGCTCGGGCTGAAGAAGGGAGGAGACTCCCCAGTGAAGACGTCGGCGCATGGGTCGACTCTAAAGATGAAGACACCGCTATCCTGGCAAAGAAGGGTCGGCGGCGGAACAAGAAGCGCAAGGGCAAGACCGTACTTGTCGTCGAAGGATCCGACAATCCCGGTGCCACCAAGAAGGGCAAGGTTGATGGCCCCGGCAATGATGTTGTCAGGTGTGCCTCCTGCCATGCTATGGCGGCTGCTGGCAAGTCAGATGGCTCCGGTAAACAGTATTGCAAGATCCATCACACCAAAGGCCACAATCTCCAAGATTGCCGGCAAGTTGAGCAGCTTGCCGAGAAGAAAAAGGCCAAGTACGAGAGGTGAGACAAGGAGAAAGGCCAGGATGGTGCCGAGGGGTCCGGCAAGAAGCGTGTCAGCCGAGGGTGTCATCGTGGCAAGCCCAAGCAACAAAAAGACCGGCCCGCCGTGGCCGCGACAAGCAAGAAGGAGATTATGATGATGTCGAACAGGACGACGAGTCCAGTGAGCATGAGTTTCAGAAGGTTAAAGAGATGATGTGCATCGAGGGAGGTGCCTCGTCGCATTCCTCTCACCACCAACTAAAACAGTGGGCGTGTGAGGTTAATGTGGCAGAGCCCTCTATCGGCTCCCAGAGACCTCTGAGGTGGTCCAACACTCCTATCATCTTCGATGCCAAGGATCACACTGATCGCATAACTGCGGTTGGGTGCTTGCCGTTGTTGGTTTCGCCAACAATCCGCAACCTCAAGGTGATGAAGATGTTAGTCGAAAGTGGGGCCATTCTGAACCTGATCTCACCTGATATCATTCAGAGGCTGCAAATTCCTGACGAGGATCTCGAGCCGATAGGCGCTTTCCAAGGGGCAATTCAGGAAGAACTCAGTCGAAGGGCATGGTCACACTGTTGGTGACATTTGGCACTGATATCAATTTCAGAACGGAGAAGATCGTTTTTGACATCGCCAATATTTTGTTGCCGTACAACGGCATCCTTGGTCGCCCGGCACTGGCCAAGTTCATGGAGGCCACCCACTTCACTTACAACATGTTGAAGATGCCCGGGCCAATGAGCGTCATCACTATCAACTCCGACAAGAAGAGCGCACTTATCTGCGCCGACCAACTCTACTGGGTGCGGCTGCAGCACCTGCCGCTGAATCTCCCGAGGGAAAGAAGACTGGGAAGGCCTCTAACGCACATTCCGGCAAGCGCACCTCCTCGGAGTGTTGCGCTCCCATTGACGATGTGCCAGAGAGCTCCACCGGCAAGAGCAAGAAGTCCAAGGCAGCTCCGCCAGAGACCAAGAAGGTGCCCGCCAAGGAGGACGGCATGGGGGGAACTTTCACCATAAGTTCCATCCTTGATGACAAATAGGAAAGCGCGCTCGTCGCCTTCCTGCAGGCGAATGTCGATGTGTTTGCATGGCAACCATCTTATATCCCCAGTGTTCCCAAGGAGGTTATTGAGCACCATCTTGTCGTCTGCCCACACGCGCGGCCTGTCAAGAAGAAGGTCCAGAAGCAAGCTTTGGAGCGGAAACAGTTTATTACCGAAGAGATCAAGAAACTAGAAGCGGTTGGCTTGATCAGAGGAGTACTCCATCCAACATGGTTGGCCAATCCGTTTGTAGAATGCAAGGCAAATGGGAAATGGAGGTTGTGCATTGATTTCATAGACATCAACAAAGCCTACCCCAAAGATCCTTTTCCCTTGTCGTGCATCGACCAGATTGTGGACTCCACCGTCGGCTGCGACTTGATGTCTTTCCTTGACGCCTATTTCGGCTATCATCGGATTTTCATGTCTAAGGAAGACAAAGAGAAGACTGTATTTATCACCCCATGTGGTACGTATTGCTTTTTGCGTATGCCTTTCGGATCGAAAAGCGCTGGTTCTACATTTCCAAGAGCGGTCCAGATTGGTTTTGAGCCCCAGCTACATACAAATATGGAGGCTTATATGGATGACATTGTGGTCAATACCAAGGACAAGGCTACACTCATATTAGACCTAGAAGAAACATTTGCCAACCTGCGCAAGATCAACATGAAGCTCAACCCTGAGAAGTGTGTGTTCGGTGTCCCATCCGGCAAGCTTCTCGGGTTCTTTGTATCTCAACGAGGAATCGAAGAAAATCCCGGCAAGATCAAAGCAATTGAGCAAATTCAGGCACCAAGACGAGTCAAGGATGTGCGCCGTCTTGCCGGCTGTGTTGCTGCTCTGAGTAGGTTCATCTCAAAATCTGCTGAGCGCGCCCTCCCCTTTTTCAAAATCTTGAAGAAGGTCGGCCCAATGAAATAGACTCCAAAAGCGGAGGCAGCGCTGCAGGATTTGAAGAAGTACCTCTCCTCTCCATCAGTCCTAGTCACGCCAAAACCACAAGAGTAATTGTTTCTATACCTAGCGGCAACAAATCAAGTGGTGAGTGCCGCACTAGTGGCTGAAAGAGAAGTTGATGAGGAAGCAACGGCAACGGCAGGACCGCCAAGCGACGAGCCAGGACATTCTCCGGCAGGGTCTAGTGCCGGCAAGGGAGGATCTGCGTAGTTGAATGAGGCGATCTAGAAGAAGAAAATGGTGCAGCGCCCAGTCTATTTTGTCAGCTCTCTGTTGCAGGGGGCTAGGTCGAGATATTCTGGCATGCAAAAATTTCTCTTCGGCCTTCTTATGGCCTCGAGGAAGCTGCGCCACTACTTCCAAGCACATGAGATCACCGTCATCACCCGCCTCCCACTACAGCGGATCTTGCGGAACCCAGAAGCTACCGACGGGATTGTGGAGTGGGCTTTGGAACTGTCAAGCTTTGGTCTTAAGTTTGAAAGCACTTCGACCATTCAGAGCAGGGCCTTGGCGGAGATCATTGCAGAGTGGACCCCAATGCCCGATGAAGAAGTTCCAGAGTCAACTCTCCCCGGTAAGGAAACCGATCAAGAGTGGATCATGTATTTTGATGGAGCTTTCTCGCTGCAAGGCACCGGTGCCGGAGTGCTGCTGGTCGCACCCACTGGAGAGCACCTCAGATATGTGGTTCAGATGCACTTTCCCCGGGAGAGATCAACGAACAACACTGCTGAGTATGAAGGACTGCTTGCCGGTCTCAGGATCGTGGTAGACCTTGGGATCAAGAAACTTATTGTCAGAGGTGATTCTCAACTTGTCGTTAGGCAAGTAAAAAAAGATTACCAGAGCCCGTTGATGGAAGGTTACGTAGATGAAGTAAGGAAGTTGGAAGAACGTTTTGATGGCCTGCAAATGGAGTACATTCCACCTGTAGAAAACAGCATTGTCGATGGCCTGTCAAAGTGTGCTGCCCTTAAGTTACCTGTGGAACCAGGAACTTTCGTGCTCCAACTAACTCAACCCTCCGTGACACCACCAACTAGACAAGAAAAGAGAAGGAAGTTAAGTTCTGGCAAGTACTTCACGGCAAGGCTCCCGGAAGCCGCCGGCGAGAAGGTTGCCAAAGAGAACGGCACGCTTGTTGGTGAGTAGTGTGCTCAGGTAGGGCCCCGGCCCTTGCCGTGGAAGCACACGCTCCCGCTAGGCTTGCTGGGGTGCAGCAGGCTCCGACAGGCCCTTAGGACCTTGCTATAGAGACAAATGTTTCCCTGGCAGAGGATATGCCTTTAGTCCTTGTTGTTGAGCCCCAGGCTCCGGCATGGGCACAACACATCGTTCGTTTCCTTCAGACAGGAGAACTTCCTAGGGAACAAGAAGAAGCAGAGAAAGTAGCCTGCCGGTCTAGTATGTACCAGTTCGTGGACAACGTCCTGTACAGAAAGAGGCCAAACGGCGTGAAACTCAAGTGCATTTCTCGGGAAGATGGGCTGGAGTTGTTGGGAGAGATACATGGAGGCATATGTGGCTCCCACATAGGATCAAGAGCCCTTGTCGGAAAGGCATTCCGGCAAGGCTTGTTTTGGCCCACTGCCCTCCAGGATGCAACGGCATTAGTAACCAAGTGTGAGGCATGCCAGTTTCATTAGAAGAGATTACATCAACTATCTCAAGCCCTTCAAACAATCCCTCTCTCCTGGCCGTTTTCAGTCTCGGGGCTCGACATCTTGGGCCCCTTCCCTCGCACTGCCGGGGGCTTTGAGTACTTGTATGTGGCAATCGACAAGTTCACAAAGTGGCCGGAAGTGGAAGCATTGAGGAAGGTGACAGCACAGTCAGCCGTCAAGTTCTTCGAGGGACTAGTTTGCCACTTTGGTGTTCCCAACAGGATCATCACTAACAATTGCACACAGTTCACGAGCCGCACCTTCATGCAGTCTGTCCAAGACCTTGGCAGCAGAATCTGTTTTGCTTCCGTTGCCCACCCAAGGAGCAACGGCCAAGCGGAAAGGGCTAATGCGGAAGTGTTATGAGGCCTCAAGACGAGAACTTTCGATAGGCTGCACAAGTGCAGAAGGCACTGGATTAATGAGTTGCCGGTGGTTCTTTGGTCAGTCAGAACGACACCAAATCAACCTATTGGCCAGACACCCTTGTCCCTCGTCTATGGGGCGGAGGCAGTTCTCCCCACGGAACTCATATACGGGCCGCCTCGAGTGCTCGCTTATGATGAGCTCAAGCAAGAGCAGTTGCAGCAACATGACGCGACGCTCCTTAAGGAAGACCGTCTTCAGGCTGTTGTGAGAGCTGCACGCTACCAGCAAGCTTTGCGCCACTACCATAGCTGCAAGGTAAATGCCAGAAGTCTTGAGGAAGGCGGCCTTGTTCTTCGGCGAGTTCAGTCCGCCAAGAATTCCAACAAGTTGACGCCAAAGTGGGAAGGCCCTTATCGGGTAGTACGGATCACCAGGTCTGGCGCAGTCCGCCTGGAGAACGAAGATGGCATTCCAGTGAGCAACTCCTAGGATATTGAACACCTTCGCAAGTTCTACCCATAAGGCGCGGTTGCCAGGCCTCCCGTCAACCACCATTTGCACAAGTCTTGCCGCTAAAGCATGTAATCCTTGGTACAAAGCCAGGCTCAGACCCTATGCATAGTTGAATAAATATAAGTGTTTTGCTACCGATCGATTATCATGTTTACTTATGTGCATGTATGTCTGAAGTGTTGCATTGCACTTAATCCTGGCAAGGGCTAACGGACCGCCAAGGTTCCATATCCATATTTTCTCTTCTTTCTTTTTCTCAAAGGACAGAAGGTCATCTCGCGTGCAACTTTGCTGGGGGGAATGGTGGTACGGATAACTATGAGCGATGTCCCAAAAAAACTTGCCAGAAAGAGCACGACAACAAAAAGATAAGTTGCAAAAACCCCAAGTGAATCCTTGTTGTGAAGTTATTTTCCTCGGATGATTTCGGCTTCTGTACGGAAAACCTGCATGCACGGGAACCTTGTTGCGATTGGTTGCACCCTCACCGTGTTCGGGGCCGCTCGACGGCTTAAATGGTCATGCCAGCGCTCCTTGTTTCGTTTTGAGTCCGCTCAACGACTCAAGTGACAGCGCTTGCACCTTTATTCTGTTTCGAGCAAGACCAACACCTTGAACGGATGTACCAAGGATGCCAAGGTATCTTGCCGGCATTATCATCGCTAGCAGGCTGCTAAGGACCCGTTCCTCGAAGCGCTCGTGGTAGGGCTACGCACGCCGGCAAGATTTTCCGAGAAAGCGTAGGGAAAGTTCCATACGTACGGAAAGAAATCAAACAAGAAAGATAACATAAAGATTGTTCAAGGCATAACGAGCAATATTACATTGGCCTTGCCGAGGTTCTAACATTAAATAAATTGTATTTGACACATGCGGCAGCGAGGAGTGAGGGAACTAATCCCGGTGATCGCCTTTGACCCGCTTGACTTGGCTTACCCTCTCGACGATGGGTGCGACAAGTTCCTCGAGTGCCTTGACATCTGCATCCTTCGACAAGCGGTCGAGGACATTGGTGAGGTTGAGGTTGGGGTTCTTATACGCCACCTTGACGAGCACCTTGCGGAGGACGGCCTTGCAGAGCTTACGCGATTCGCTGGCCAAGTGGGACGCCCGGTCGGAGTGAAGCTGCTCCAAGGCTCCAAGCAGGCTATCAAAGAACATGGTCACCTTGGCGCTCATGGATAGCCTGTCGTCAGGAGAATATGTGGGGCCTTCTAGGCCCATGGCGGTCAGTTGTTCAGCAAGCCTCTCCGCGACATCGACGAGCTTTTCGGTCCAGATCTCCACTCCATGCACATAATCGTTATGGGCAATGGCAATGTTTTGGACCCGCTCCCTCTCGATGAGGAGATCCTTGACCAGAGCTTTCTCTTGGGTCCTGGCGGTCTCGAGGGTCTCATTCAGTGTGGCCACCTTCAGTTTCAGGTCATTGATGGACTCATTGGCCGAAGAGAGTTGCTTGGTCTTGTTAGAAATGGTGACATGTGTCTCCATTAAGCTGGCGACAACCTTGTCCCTTTCGGTCTCAAGCAACGATACCTCCTTGCCGAGATCCTCAAGATCGGCCTCCAGTTTCTTCACCCGCTCCTCTTGTAAGTTCTTGGCAGCCTCGGCAGCTTCGACTGTGTCGATGGCCCCTTTCGTCTTGATGGCGTGGTCCGTTGTTAGAGCCTCGAGCGTCTCCTTATGCTTCCGCTCCAGCTCCTGGGTCCGCCGTGCGACGAGATCCTCGAGCTCGACTTCCTTGTCGTGGAGCTTTTCAGCAAGCACCTTCTCGCGAGCGGCGAGGTCCTCCTCATGGGCATCGAGCAAGACACGATGCTCCGTTAAGCGAGCATCTTCGGCGGCGGCCCATTGTTTAGCCTCTTCCTGTGCCTGCTTGGCATGGGACTGCTGCATGGAGAGTTGGCTCCACCCCTGGCTCAACTGCGTCTGCCCAGTCTTCAGGTCATGGGAAGCTTGGGTGAACGAGTCATGGGTTTCCTCGATGTGCTTCTGGAAGTTGGCCTCAGTCGCTTCCATGACTGCTGCCCTGGAGTCCAGTTTCTCCTTCCGGGCACGGTGGAGCGCTGGAAGCTTTCGGAAGCTATCGCCCATGGTCTGGAGGAGCTGCTCCTCTTCGGATTTGCTGCCGGTGCTTGGCTTTTCAACTATGTCGAGCCCAGCAGCAGTGATGGCTTCCTTAACAATAAGTCCCCCTTCAGGTGGCACCCCAGTGCTTGTCGTGCCGGGGATGCTGACGAACAAGTTTTTGCCGACCTTGAAGTATCTGCTCGATGATGGGGGCTTCAGAAGGAGGCGGCTGGTCCTCGACGACCACCTCCCCGGCAGTTGGGGCCTCAGTGGCCGGCGTAGCGCCTGGCGCTCCTATGCCAGGGATGTCGTTAGTGCGATCACTCGCCTCCTCACCGACCTTCTCAGCAGATTTCTTGGTGGCCTTCTCTTTCTGCGCAGGCTTGGTGGCCTCGGCGCTGGCAGCCTCAACGGCAGCGCTCTTGATTGCCTCCTCAGCAGCGAGCCTGTCGGCTTCGACGACGGCATCCCAGGCGTTCTCCTCGATGACGATGTCGACGTCCATGTCCTCCATCGAGGGGATGTTTGGAGGCCAAGAAAGCAAACCAAATGAAGCTAAGGTGGAAGTTCAAGAAGACAAAAAAGACAAAGATAACAAAGAGTACCTGCACCAACAACGGTTGCCGACGAAGGCCTGCTGGTGCCTGTGCT
The DNA here is from genome assembly GCA_022496015.1 of Hordeum marinum. NCBI lineage: Eukaryota > Viridiplantae > Streptophyta > Magnoliopsida > Poales > Poaceae > Hordeum > Hordeum marinum. The sequence continues at coordinate 404,822,982 of CM039676.1, read as the reverse complement.
TGCTGGCTCCTCCTCATCGCGGTAAAGTGCGCTGGAGGAGGTCCTTGCCAAGGACCTGTCTCTGGGCGGCGTAGATGATGGGGGCAGCGTATCCGGAAATGTCACTCACATTTCTCCTTGCCGTCATCCTCCTCCTGCATGTCCGGTGATGTTAGCAATAAAGATGCACACCCCAGCACTTGCTAGCAGGAAGTGAGTAGTGGGCTCATGCTGGGGGCTCCGCCGGGGACTGAGTCGAGGGCTGCGCTGGGGGATGGCCTTTGCGTCAACGGCGGTCGTCCTTGGCAAGCCTGAGGTGCTCGCCGATGACTCCTTGACCGTCGAGGTCCTCGCCCTCTTCGCGACCCGCTGCGCCAGTGTTTCCACATGCCTGGAGAGACAAAATGAGGTGAATCAAATGAGTAAAATAAAAAGTAGAAGTCAGAAAAGTAAAAGATAACAGTAGGACCCTTACTCCTCATCTTCTTCTCCCGAGCTAAGGGAAGAAAGGTCGAAGGCGACCTCTGTCGTGGTGCCCGCGGGAGGAGGTGGAGGGGTTCCCCTGGATCGCTTGGCCACGGTGGGGGTGGGTTGCTGATGGGTTTCTTGCTACCGCGCAGCCTTGTCGATCACCCCCTTGCCAGGGGCTGCACTGGTCAAAGGAGCTTGACGGAGCCTAGAGGCGGCGCTTCAGAGGACGCACCTTTTCCTTTGCACAAGGGACGGGGCCTCCTCAGGCAGCTCCTCCTTAGCTGCGTCTTCGGCAGGGCAACCCCGGGCGGACGTGCCGCCCTGATCCTCGACGATCCCGCCCTGCTCGACAAGGCCTTCATTCGGCACTATTTCTCCTTTGCCGGATTCGTCTTCCAAGAAGCCAGCGCTGCCGGCCTCCGCAGCGAGGTCTGCTTCCTCCGCCCTGCTGGCGATGTACGCTAGCTCGTCCTCAGTGGTGTCACGGACAAGGCCCTCTTCCCCGCGGATGGCCCTTTCCACCAAGTTATCGAAGAATTCTTGCACCTGCTCGACTGGCGGCTCGATCCAAGATGCATCGAGGCTGTGGGCGTCGAACACCGGCATCATGGCAATGATTCTCCCTAAGGCGGCATTACTGCACAAGGGGACTACGCCTGCCAGCGGATCGGGTACCAGAGCATTCCTGAACAGCCTCTCACAGAGGGCTTCGTGCTACATAACGGTCAGGTTGTGGTTCAGCCCGGGGTGCAGCCTCATAATGTCTACCGTGTTCCAAAAATCCCATGATGGCCTCCCCTTATTCTGCAAGGGGGCAATGCGTCGACGGAGGAAATCGGCGCCTACCATCTCCACGGAAAGGCCGGAGTCCCTGAGGCGGTGGATCCTGGTGGTCGCGACTATAAGTTTCCCATCCTCGGGGTCAACGACGCCCCAGTCCTCGCCACACGCCATTTTAGCCTACCGCAGCAAGCAGAAGGGCGGGACTTTCTCCTCCCGAATCCAGCACCATCTGCCCCGCCACTCATCCCACCTATCACAGTAGGCCCCGTCAGGATAGACCTCCTTGGTTCCTGACTGTGGAATCCAAGTGACGGCACCAGAAAGGCCCCTGCCTGGTTGGATGCGAGGGGAAAAGTAGTGGCGGAAAAGAGCGGTGCTGGGGACTACTCCGGCAAAGTTTTCACAAAGGTGGGCAAAAACTGCCATGGACATCATGGCATTCAGCGTGAAATCCAAGAGTTGGAAGCCGTAGGTGAACATGAGGTCATTAAAGAAGTCCGAAAAAGGGGGACAGAGGTTGTAGTAAAAGTAATCGGCAAAAAAAGGGTATTTTCCTGGGCCGTCCCCGGAGGGGCCTGGACTCACGCAGGTGGCGGGATGCGCCGCCGTCCCCATCGCCCACATCCACCGGTATTGCTTCTTCAGGGCGTCCAAGCCAAGCCCCGGCAGAAAGACGACGTGCTCCTTCTGCATCCTCACCATCTTGTTCTCCGAGACGGCCTCCACTTCCTTGCCTTTGCTAGCTTTGGGAGGCATGGTGGCGACGAGGACGGGGGCTGAGGACGAAGAGAGAGGGGGGGCATCGATGGGGGGAAGGGGCTCTGTTTCAGGATCGAGGAAGAAGACGATGGCAGTTCTCAGATTGGTGCACGGGAAGTAGTAGCCACCCTGGCGACAAGGCCCAGCAGGGACTTGCCAGATACCAACACAGGAGAATCAAGACCATCGGCAAGATCTTGCCGGGAGGGCTATTGAACCCCCAGGCAAAGTAAGGCCCGCCAAGGCAAGGCCCCGGCAAGGCAAAGCCCCGACAAGGCCCTGCCAGCGCATGGGCGAGGTGTCGATCCACCTGGACGCATGTCGTGGCATCGATGATGGAAGGGGCTAAGCGGTGGCGATGGGACGGGCTCCCGTCCCATCCCACTGACGGACAGAGATGCCTGACGGTGCATTATAAGCGCCTGTCCTACTCCGTCAGTGTTAGGTATGATAGCATTGTAGCTCTGTAGACCCCATGTACACACTATATGCACTGTTGGGATCCCCTTCAGAGTATAAAAGGAGGCCCAGGGCCATACGGTAGAGGACTTTTCGTCTTTTCGACTTTTGGGACTTTCTAGCTCACAAGCATGGCAGCTGCTCATGGCGCTCCTATAGCTAGAACCCTAAGAACACTCTCAATACAACCAAGCAGGAGTAGGGTTTTACGCATCCGTGCGTCCCGAACCTAGGTAAAGATCCCCGCGTGTTCTTCATCAGACCGGCTCTTTGTGCGAGCCTTCCCCCCGCTGAACCGAAAGGGATCCCTATGATCCCATAGGTGTTCGTTTCCCACTACAACACCTTCGGTCAATAAGTTGCATATCCAGCCAAACGACCAACACATATATAAACTTACTTACTCGGTGATTTGCGCACCATTATTGGGCCACCGACCAAATTGCTTTAAATATCCACAATACCTGGGCACGGCTTATTGGATGGTGTGCCATCGATGATTCAGCGACTTTACCCCACCATTGCGGATGAGTTCACCGGTGTTAGGCTCGAAATGCTAGTGCTCATGGAACCAAGTATGAATGTGGGCCCAAAATTGTGTGTCATTTTTTACATGGATCAAAATATGTTACTGGCCAACCACAAATCGTACAACAACTAATCATCCCTCATGTTGAAGCTTTCTCATTTATCTTTTTTCTTTGGATCGGCAGCAAATTCATTTGGATCAAGGTCGTCGTCTCCATCCTCCTACTACTCTTGTTGGCCAGTGTATGAATCTGGTTGATGGGTGTAGGTGCACGGCTGGGTGTATGTGTCAGACTATGTGTATGTGCCCGGTCGCATGCTCGATTGGGTCTATGTGCCCGGATGCGTGGACTCTGAGTCATGTACCTGCCAGTCCTCGTAGCATCCTCCGCCTTCGCCGTGGATCAGCTCAAACATCTACCAGTCTGCGTTGCTGTACGCCGGCTTGCTCGGTTGAGACATACAACAAACAATGAGTGGGACCCAAGATGCACCACAGCCGACGTCCGCGTCCAGATAAGCTATGGTGATGCAGACTCGAAGAAAAAGGGCGGCGCCGCATTGACGTCGACACAGTAAGGCACTTGCCCGGCGGCGAATGTTGACGACTGCTTGCTAACGAGCTGTTGGGAAGCGTAGAAGTAGGGAGGCTTGTATTAATCCAACCAGGATGGCTTCTAGTAGCACCCCGCGTCCCAGGCCCCGCCCTACACCATGCCCGCCCTCTGCAGACCCGCCGCTATGACCATTCTCCCCACTGCCCTTCTTTTTAGCGTTGTTGTCCCCTTTGCCCTCTGTCCGAGGTGGCGGTGTTGTTGTGTTACTGAGTTGATCTTTTGGGAGGCACCTTCATCAGATCCTCCACCTATATCATCTCTAGCAGCTTTTTGTATGGATCAATGCGGCGGTGATGGCAAAAAATTGTGGGAATTAAGGTGGAGAGCGAGAGGATGGTAGATGATAGGGTTGAGATAGGGGGTTTGAAAGATCATGGATGTCTCCAAGAGGGGGTGAATATGTGCTTTAAAATAACTATGGTTTAGGCTTGAAAAAATGTGGAATAAAACTAGTGTTTAATTTGTCAAGCACAAAACCTAAAACAACTAGGCTCACCTATGTGCACCAACAACTTACGCTAAGCAAGATAAACAACTAAGTGATAGCAAGATGTATAAGATGAAACACTATGACTATCACAAAGTAAAGCGCATAAGTCAAGGGCTCGAGTAAGAGATAACTAAGGCACACGGAGACGAAGATGTATCCCGATTCACACCCTTGCGTATGCTAATCTCCGTTTGGAGCGGTGTGGAGGCACAATGCTCACCAACAAGCCATTAGGGCCACCGTAACCTCCTCAAGCCCTCGCACAATGCAAGATGTCATGATTCCACTAAGGGACCCTTGAGGGAGGTCACCAAACCCGTACAAATGGCAACCCTTGGGGGCGGTCACCGAACCCGTTCACTTTGATAATCCTTGTGGTGGTCACCGAAACCCGTACAAATTGTTCGAGGCAATCTTCACAACCTAATTGGAGATCCCGATGCTTGCCCGGAGCTTTACACTATAATGATTAGCTCCAAGACACCACCAACCATCTAGGGCACCAAAGCACCCAAGAGGAACAAGCTCTAGGGTGTCCAGGCACTGAAGAATAATAAGCTTCTCAAACTTCACTTCCACGTATCACCATGGAGAACTTAAACATATGCACTAAATGCAATGGCAAGGGCACACGGTGTGCCCAAGTCCTTCTCTCCAACATCCCACCACAACAACTAATGTTATGGGGGGAAATGAGAGGAAGAACAAACAATATAACACAAAGAACTTCAAGGTCTAGATCTAAGGGGTTTCCCTCACATAGAGGAGAAAGTGATTGGTAGAAATGTGGATCTAGATCTCATCTCTCTTTTCCCTAAAAAACTAGCAAGAATTATTGGAGTGATTTAGAGTTAGCAAGCTCGAAAAAAGGTCAATAATGGGGGAAGAACACGACCTCAAGAGATAAGATGCAATGGGAAAGAAGACCCCCTTTTATAGGCCTCCCCAAATCAAACTGCTATCCACTCAACTCACACATGAGCGGGACTACCGCTCCGGAGATCAGTACTACCGCTTGGACGGTATACCCACAGAGCAGTGCAATGGCGAGGAGCCATGAGGTGGTAGTGCCACCAAAGCGGTACTACCACTTGCCCTAGCGGTACTACCGCTGGGTTGCAACTCATGGGCCTATTGGGACAGGGCAGGCAAGTGGAGTGTGTTAGTATAGCAATAACGGTACTACCGCCCTGTCTGAGCGGTACTACCGCTTATAAGCTGTAGTATCGCGCACCCAATTCCGCCCTACTATCGCTGAGAGTGCGACAGATTCAGAGGCTAAAAGATAAGCGAAAGTTGAGCGGTAGTGGGCGGGTGGTACAACCGCTTATAAGCGGTACTACCGCTCGCTCTACTGTCCAACTACCACGCAACCCGACATGAAAAGTCGAAACCCCAGAAGAGGTGGTAGTACGCGCGGTATTGGATAGCGGCATTGTCGCTTATCAGCAGTACTTCCGTTGGCAGGAGCAGTACTACCGCCTGAGCACTGAAAAACTGTTCAGAGAATAAAACTGCCATAACTTTTGCATACAAGCTCCGAATTGAGCAAACTCAAGCTTGTTGGATAGATAACGACAAGAGCTATCCAACAGCGATGTGAAATCTCTGTGAACAATGAATGCCAATGATATAGAGATGTGATACCTCTATGAACGAAGAACCGACAAAACCCCCAACATCGAAAACATCATGGAAAATGCATGTGAACTCCGTTTTCAATGAACTCGAGCTTGTCATGAAGATGACCATAAGCTCCAAAACTCACATAGAGGAACACCAAAAAGGAACCAAGCAAGCTGATGATGCCAAGAATGCAATGGTTTGATCTCTCAACGAACGGTACGATCAAGCTACTCACTTGAAAAGCCCCCTTGATAGTACAACAATCGATCCTATAACTCGGTCTCCCAACTAACACCATCAGATCAGTAAAACAGAAAACCTATCAAGGACAAATCTATACCTTGCGCATAGTCCACTTGAGATAGATGATGGCAATCTTGTCGTCCTCAAGATGGACCACCTTTCTTGATTGCGTTGGCTCGATGAAGACTAGTTGATTGCTCCCCCATACTCCACTATGGGTGAGCCACTCTTCGGCACATCTTCACAAGCCCATTGTCACTATAATGGATGGCAAGCTTCAAGCATGACCACTTGGTGATGCTCCACTTGAACTTGCACACCGCAACCTAACCCATATATAACTCTCACGTAGACCATGGGTTAGTACACAAAGCGTAATGGACAATACTTACCATACCATGGGATCACTTGATCCCTTTTTGTACATCTTCTACGCTTTGCGTGTTGATCAACTTGATTCACACTTTGACATAGTCTTGATCAACCTTGTATGATGTCTTCTACATGACCAGTCTTCGGATAATTTCTTGAATAGCACACTTGGTCATCTCATAAACTCCTTGAAACCAACACATGAACTTCAAGAAATTCCTATGCAAAAATCCTTCAAATATAACTCAAGGCAACCATTAGTCCATAAAGAATGTCATCAATTACCAAAACCACACATGGGGGCACCATGCTCTTTCATGGTTTTGTCGTGAAAACAGTGCAGCCAACTCCAAATGTGTGGGCTACGCCTCATTTTTAGGTGGCAGAGGGTGTCGGAGTCCACGTGGGTGGTGTACGAACTCCCTCAAAGACCTCTATTTGCTTTCTGTGTGCATAAAACGGACACCTAGTCTGGTTCGAGGACCAATGTGGGACAATGTTGGATGGCATGCGTGATCCAGAACGCGCGGTCCGGATGGATGCGGGAGGTTTGAGGGTCTGTGTTGAAGATGCCCTAACATCACAATTGTATAGAAATTTATGTACATACAATACCAAACATATATGATATGAAAATATATGAAAATGTATTTAATGATGTGCATTTGTTATCATAAAATATACATGTTTTCCTCTACAACTTGGTCAAACTTTGTAAATTTGGACTTTTAAAAAAATCCATAGGGGCTACATTATGAAAAGGAGGAAGTAAAGTATATATGCAAAACATGCCATCATTTTTTTTTAACTTCCAAACTATTAATACACATCATGGCACTACAAAGAACACAATAAGTAATAGAAATTACATCCATGTCCATACACCACTTAGTGATGACTAAAAGGGCCGGAGAGAGCCAAAGACACGTCGTCGTTTGTCCCTTCTTCACAGGAGCCAAACAAACCTAGTAGATAGTCGAGAAATCGTCGTGGTAAAACTTCAAAGACCAACACATCAGAATGGCAGTCGTCGCCGATAAAGACAATGGTAGATCGGAAGGATCCAATCTATAGAAACAACAACACAGACAAAGACCGGATCCAAACGGATCCAATGAAGCCAAAACCCGCTCGAATCTCTTAAGATCCACGAGAGACACACCTCCACACACCCTCTGACGACCCAAGATGCACGAAACGAGGACTAGATGGGGAGAATGTATCTCATCTCATCAGTGCTGATGGGAGGACTAGGTGGAGAGAGTTGCTTGAGGGGGAGAAAAATGTTTTGCACACCATCGCTTCTATAAGAAATACTCCCTCCGTCCCAAAATAACTGCCTCAACTCTGTACTAGCTCTAGTTTAAAGTTGTACTAAGACACTTAATTTGGAACGGAAGGAGTAGAAATGAAAGTTCGGTAAGAATTGACATTCTGGCGGTGAGCTACATAGAATATGTACTGTCTAGCATGGGAACGATATTTCGTAGTTGCTGAAATTGTTATGGTAAAATTCTTTTCAAGAAGTCATACGCCTTTTCACTAGTAAGAACTCATATACATTAGCAAGAAATACTGAAACACTCATGTTGTAAATGCTACGTGTCAAAAGATTTTTTTAATGAAAATAAAATGTAGCGATGGTCAACGAAAATATGTAGTCCTACTTGGGTAGAAAACATTTTACTAGTGTGAAAATTATATTTTATTTTAGACTCTAGATTAAGGAAAGAGTGGCGAAAAAATAAACATAAGAACATAAGAACCACACACAATTGCACAATGAAACCCATGACCTAGCTAGGCTGCAAGAAAACACGCTAGACAACCTAGCAGCTAAGAGGCGCTCACTCACGTGAACCCATAGGCGTCTACGTGTTGCCAGACCAGCTCAACACCGTGACTCGTGACTCGTGGTGCTTCTCTTCCAATCCAAAGTTGTTTAGATGAAATACTAAGAACATTTTGAACGACAACCCGTAATTTTTTTGCCATATTTATTCATAGACAGAAGGACCAGTCCGTGGACATAGATGTGGGAGGGTGACATCCAACAACAACTACATACATTTTGACCACAACTCGAATAAACCGGACAAAATCCGTGCAACCGCGCATTTCATTCAACTTCCGATATAATTTACATGAAAAGATCGATATTTCTACCGTTTAACTAAAAAACTAGAAAAAAACACATAAACCCTAAACAAGACGATCACCTCGTACGCGTGGCCGCCCTATCCTGCGGCACCATCATCTCCGTCAGTGTCGTCGTCGTCCCTCCAGCGGCGGAACGGCACCGTAGGGCTGTGACAACCTTCTCTAGCGGCGGCCTGTCGCTCGCAGAGGAGCCACTCCGCCTCCTGCTGAGCTGTGCGGAGTGTCGCGGAAGCCACTGCTGACATGGCCTTTGGAGCCTTGGCGGCAGCCTTGCCGCGACCGGCGTTGGCGGAGCAGTTGCTAAGCGACAACTTCTCACCAATCTCGGCAAGCTCGCCGTCAAGGCAGCGATGACGCCTGGCGGCCGTCTCCGCGGTGGTCACGGAGAGATCGAGCGCCCATGCCGCGGCGAGGTTCGGATTGTTGCGGACCCATTCCAGCGCCATGCCCGTCTTGGCGAATGCAGAGCAGCGAGCGACGCATTGCACTGGTAGCACCTCGCCTGCTACCGCATCGCGCGCTCGGCCTCGGACACCACCGCCCGAGAGCCGGAGGAACCGCCGAAGCCTTCGCCTCCCAGGTAATGGAGGATGCGGCCACGTGCCTTGGCGATCACCAGTGGCACCCACTAGGGACGGTGGCATCGAGGCAGCGACGGCTCATTGATACACGTGTACCGGGTATGCGGTGGTGACGGAGGCTCAGACTTGACGCGGCCGCCGGTGATGAGGCCGTGGTTGCGCGATGGTGACGGCGGCTCGTCCTTCACGCGGCCGGCGATGTGGAGGCCACGGCTGCGCGGCGAGGACGTCGGCTCATCCTTCACGCGGTCGTCGATGTGGAGGTCGTGGTTGCGTGGTGGGGACACCGACTCGTCATTCACCCGCCGGAGCAGGAACGCCGGCTCGTCCTTGACTCGCGCTGGTGATGGTGGCGCTAGGCGCATATGATAGAGCGAACGCTTCGTCAGGACCTCCATCTAACGAACGAGTTCCGCCTCTGACAGCAGGTGTGGCCTTTGTTGTGACTGGTCCTCCTCGTTGCTAGAGGAGATGACTATCTCATCCTTGCCTTCAAAGCCCGACATCGTGGAAGCAGATTGCCTCGGTGACCGAGGGCGATGGTGCCAAGATCCGCCAAACGATGAGCTCCCACCAAGGTCAATTGCCGGCGCAAAGAACCAGGACTTTGGCATCGCCCGCTGCTTGGCTCAGAGAGGAGGCAGAGAAGAAAAGACGCGGGAAGTTGGGAGAGAGGAGGAAGGTCCGGTGCTATGCTCCATGACGTCGGAGCGCGGGTTAAATATCCGCGACCAGGGCACGCGATGGAGCTATCAACCCACTTCCATGCGGTGCAGCTGCGGGAGTTGGTTCCTCGGGACGCAGTGTCTGCATTGAAGCAGCGAGGCCCGAGAGGTCGCATCCGTCTGCGCCGCCTTCTCGTCCTGTCAAATTACGGTTTCAATTACAGCCGTTGCATGCCCTTGGCCGGCATGAATGCGGCACGGCAAACGACGAAGCGCGTGAGATGGAAGGCGCGGTAAGGGCGGCTGGTATTTTCTTGGCGGGCCATGACAGTCAGAATCAGGTGAAGTAGCGGTCCGGACTGCCGCAAACCTCCGCGGAGCGATCCAGACTCCCGCAAACCTCCGCAGAGCGGTCCAGACATGATTTCTCTTGCAAACCATAGACAAACGTGAGGGGGGATTGCGGGATTCCGGACCGCTACTTCGGGCAGAGTAACCGTCCGGACTCCCGCAAACCTCCCCACGTTTGTCATCGATTTGCGGGAGAAATCACGTCCGGACCACTCCGAGGACCGATACAGATCGGCGTTGGATGGCTCCCGCAGTTCGGACCGCGCGGTTGAACGGTTGCGGGAGATTTGCAGGTCCGCCTTGGAGGCGCCCTAAAGTGTATTAAATAACTTAGCAATGCATATGTAATTAACTTGTTATATCTAAGCTCGTTTTATTTAATAATTTAGCACTAAACTCTTTCATGCAATTTGCGAGCTTTCTTCATTTAAGTGTTTTTGCATAGGTTGGCGTGCTTGACATTGGTTATTTCTGGGTTTATCAAAGTGTTCTCTATCCTCTTTAGTTAATGGGCCATGTTATTTTTTTCTTATATGATATGCTTAACACATGTACATCTTGAAGAACTGGGAAATGTATGTACCTTCACGCTCACGTGTCGCATCTTTTTCAGTCGTAGGATTTTTTTTTACTCTAACATGTATTTCGGTTTGTTGTTTCATTTTAATTTTATTTGTGTTGTCTTTATCCATATATTGTGTTGGAGTGCTGTTAGAGATGGTATTTGTTTTGAGAGGTGAGTGTAGTTCTTCGATGCATTATTAGGGTGTCCATTGTCCTTACATATTTCGGCATCTATGTAAACCAATGGTAGTTGTTTGAGCCTCTTGCGAGCTCCTCTCCCACATTGAAATCGTATAGTTGCTACTATAGCGTTCACATGGTTGGGCAATGAAGCTCTTGCTTACTCAGCTCGGCTCCTTGCTTCAATCATTCGCTTAGCATTTTTCTTTCCACTCGCTCCATTGCTATCTTGTAAAAAGTCGTCTGTCGTTTTTTCTAAAGTTCATTAAATAAAAGAAAGTGCAAGGATTCTAAAAAAATCTTGGATTTTTTAAAATACTGCGAATCCAATAAACAACATGAATTTAAGAAAAAAAATTGTCACAAATTTGAAAACATTCATAGATTTGGAAAAATCATAAATTTCAAGATTTAAAATATTTATGAATTAAAAAAGTCCATAAGTTTTTACAAATATTTGGTGATTTTATACATGTCAATAATTTTTTAATGTTCATAAATCTCTACTCCTAAAGGGGGAGTCTGCGGTCATGATGGTAGGTTTGGTAGCCGGCGTTCACCGGTTTATTTTCATCTCTCCTTCCACCTTCGTCTGGTTTATTTCTGTCTCTCCTCCCACCTTTGTCCGACTTTTTCGTCTCTCCTCCCACCAACATCTATTTCGTCTGATTTTTTTCGGTCTCACCGCCCACCATGACCCCTCCATGCTGGTTTTCTTGTCCACCGATTTATTTCCTCTCCATCCTTTCCTTACAAATCAATACTTCCCTAACATACAAAAGATCACATATCTAACTTTCCGAAATTAACCAAGTCAATTGATCCCTCCATTAGTGCAATTTTCTTTAGGAAATCCACTAATTTATTTCCATTCCACTCTTTCCTTACAAATCAGTGCTTTCCTAACATATAAAAATTCACGGATCTAACTTTCCTAAATGAATCATATCAACCGACCCTTCCATTAGTGCAATTTTTTTAGAAAACAAATAAAGGATTTTAAAAAATCTGACACGTAAGCATACATTTTCCTTTTGTTATCCTCCTTCCGCCACGATGTACTTCTCCAAAAACGTGGATAAACCATGCATATGACCTATGCACGTCCCCTCCTCTTTCACAATCCCTATCTGCCACTCATCCGCTAGGACCACGGGCCTCCGCATGTTGCCGCCCACGCACGTTGCATGTTCTCGATGACTCCACGCAACGTTGTAGCCCCATGCATGCTGCATGTCTCTCGATGCCTCCATGCACCGCCATCGGGTTCATCATTGCCGATGGGAGGTGAGTTGAATCAATCTCGGAGTGGTATATATATCAAGATGTACGGGTGGCGGCCGAAACGTTGCGAGTGGCAGCGGTGACCCAGGTAGGCCCTCCTCTCCCTCTTTCGTATTGGAAGGTTCCGCAGGGGCGGAGAAGCCAGGGTATGTGACAACTAGGCAAGCCAGAGGGATGCATGCATGAGTGCTCTGTGTGTGCGTGCTTGATTGTGCTCGGATGAATTATGTATAGAATTTTGTACATATTTGGCTAGGAGTGCCATTTTTTGTGACGACCACTTTCTATCCTCCCTCTGTTATCCCTCCTTGCAATGACGGAATGACCTTAATTTTTTTGTTTGAGCAGGGTATTGTGTAGCGATCCAAACATCTCGCGCTCCATCATGTGACAAGAGTGACCAGCGACCAACAAATCTTGATATACATCTTGCGCCTCCTGATCTTGTCGGTGCATCTACCTCCTTGGATTCTAGCGATAGCAATGGCAGGTGCCAGTTGTGGTAGCCGTCTGTGCCTTCGGCGATGACTCTTTCGATTAATTTCGCAGCAGCGGCCGCCACACTGGCTGTCGTCTGTCTCTGTTACCCCACCTATATCTCGGGTTCTTGCATATTCAGATACAAGAATTTCTATAATGAAGACCATCAATTTCTTGTGACTCTATGGCTGACATCAATCGAGCATTGGTGCTAACGTTTCTTAGCTCAAACTGTAGGCCCCAGATACACTTTTTGTGGAACCATGTTTATGTTTCCTTTTCTTTACTATTTTCTATATGCAAAGCACAAAAACGGACTCGTACTGCTATCAAACCACACAAGCCAATGTATGCTACTATTCATGTTATATGAAGTTGTACATATTTGTTTGATTAGTTCCAAAATAGCAACACATTTTTCTTTAGATGTTAATATTTCTGTATTTCTTGCTCTTGCAATTCATTAGTTCGATGTTTTTATTATGCACTAAGCCTTGGCAATAGCAAACTTTCTTTCTTGAATACCATTAGCTAGCTTTGCTTAAGAGCATATCAAGTTGGCGTATTTTTTTTTCTAGGCGTTAAGCTATAGCCATTTCCATGGCATTTTATTTGATGCTTCTCTTCATCATTCAGCCATGCAAGAAAGAGAATAATGGCATGCATGTTCAAAGGTTATTTCCCCAAATGAACCATAATACAAATGGTTTAGTCCCTTATATTTTCTTGGAACCACTGTAGAATAGTTGGCAATGTGGAAGAGAAATCCAAAGTTCAGTTTTTCTAAAAAACTAAAATGGTGGCATATATTATTATTTTTATAGAACAATACATGCTCCTTTTTTCTAGAGACCTGATCATACCTATCTTGCTTGATTTGATGTTGTTTCATTTGTTACTCTGTATGTCTCTTGATTGAAATGCATATATAGGAGAGACACTCCAAGAGTTCATGTGTAAGTACAAGTGAGTTGTGAGTTTTATTTTCTATGCCATTGATATAATTTGAATATTAATGATGACTGCATATGGACCTACAATTATATTGTTCACCTTAGGAACAATATCAATCTTCGAACATGTTCCTAATCCAGGTAAAACTAGGGAGCATGAGTGGGTAGATATATATTGAGATATGATCATTTTATTGACCAGCCATAGAGGTTATGATCCTATAGAGTCTAGAGTTGTTATTAATCATTCTTGTTTGTTGAGTTAAAAACTTCACATAGCTAATGGCATTGTCATGTTTTATAATTGAAAGGGAGAATAATGGAGCCGCGGCTTCCGCCTCATGCTTTCTTTACTTTGAATGGTTTCACTGGAAAAGGAGGAGCAAGGACGCCTCCATACTTGTAGGTTTTCACCCTACTCCTTTATACCATTAGCAATTCGGTAATAGATTTGTAACGTTTGTGAGCCAAATTGTAGGTCATGCTCCTCCATGTGATCGTACTACCTTCTTCCTCTCTCTGTACTAATCTGATGAGATAGGTTCATACAAGTTCAGACATTTTTCTTTAAATAGGATGGGACACCATTGAAAGGAGGATAGAAAATTACAATATCATATACGCAGATTTGTATCCCTCTTCCGACCGCATTAGTAAAACTACTTGATCGCAAGTGAGTGGTTGCTCCTCCTCCTCACCTCCCCTCCTTAATTTAGTCTTACGGCTGCACAAATTGGCATGCACACAACTTGTACAACTTAAAAGTTATAATGGTCGGTATAATTTGTGGTATCTTATCTTACAAACATGTAATGTTGTGTACATATGTAGTCTCAATTTAACAAAGGATGTTTGTTTTAAGTCGAGCCTCAGTTTAACGTGCAGGTGGGATACCAGGAACATGTTTGCAGCTGGTTGCAATGGGATTGCACTACCTGCTGCAGCACCAATACTCTACATTGCAACCTCAAGAATGTCATGCTAGAGGAAATCTTTTATGTAGCTTCACTTGATATGAAATCATTTGACAGGTAAATATTGATCTTCTCAATTTTTAGACCCTGGGGGGTTGCGCCTTGATATGTGGTAGACCCCTCGTGGCTCTCCCGGCATCCCTCTCTGGGCTATAAATTCTCTAATATTCCAAAAACCCTAGAGGAGGTCCCGAAACACTTTTTATGTCGGCGCAAGTCTCTGTTTCGACGGGATCCTATCTAGAGCTCCATTCCGGCACCCTGCCGGAGGGGGGATCGGTCACGGAGGGCCTCTTCATCAACCTTGCTGCCCTCATGATGATATGTGAGTAGTTCACCATAGACCTACGGGTCTGTAGGTCGTACCTAGATGACAATCTCTCTCTCTCTCTCTCTCTCTCTCTCTCTCTCTCTCTCTCTTTCCGTTTAATACAATGTTCATCGTATCTTTACCTTGATCTATCCGATGTAATCCTTTGTATGGTGCATTTGTTGGGATCCGGTGAATTGTGAGTTTATGTTCAGATTATTCATAAAAAGTATTTGAGTCAAACCTGATTACTACGATTCTTATTTGCATGATCATTATAGCTTCGTAATGCTCTTCGATCTATTGAGATAGTTTGACCAACTAGATTGATATTTCTTCGATGGGAGTGATGCATTGCCGTAGGTTCAACCTGACGAGTTTCTATATCCCAGTGACAAAGTAGGGGACAAGATACGTCTTTGTGTTGCTGCTACTAAGGATAAAACGATGGGGTTAATTCATATTGATTGAGTTTACTTTGTTTACATCATGTCATCGTTCTCCAAGCATTTCTCTGTTTTACTTAATACTCTAAATGCATGTTGGATAGCGGTTGATGGGTAGAGTAATAGTAATATGTGCAGGCAGGAGTCGGCCTATTTGCTTATGGACATGATGCCTATATACACATGATCATTGTCATGAAAATCGCATAACTATTCGCTTTTCTATCAACTAGCAGTGTAACTCACGCATTTGCGCGGCTAGATTTTTAGGTTGTTATGTTTCTCATGTTACAAATTTCTAATATTATTAGTTTGGTGTGCAAACTTTTTAATTTTATAAACTTGTAGCCTAAGTATATCATGTGAATACTTAATTTTGTATATCTTAGCCATATATTTGAGCAATAAAAAAGTTTTTTTAATATAACACCGTTGATTTATCGTCTAATATAAATATGCTTGAGGCAATATGTATATCTTGTAAAAAAACTATTGACATTTATTTGAAATATTTTCATTAGTTGTATGGGTTGGTTGGTAAGGATTACGGTATGTCAATGTGAAAGGAAATATCTTGGTTAGTATCCTAGATCACTATATAAACATAATAATATAAAAATCCATTCTACCCTAGCTTTCATTTGCGCTTTTCCAGTCATTCATTTGTGTCTGTCTTTCCATCAGAAACTTAGTTCAAAGCTAATGGGTAGCTTCTACATAAATATTGCTTGTATGCACTTCTGATTTTTCAATTTGGCAATACCGTCCCACAAAATATTTTAATGCATCCTCGGTAACGCATGGATTGAATACTTCTTAACATGTGCATACGTAATCTATTCTTGCTATAGAAGTTTCTATTTTTCAGTTTTTATCTTCTATATTCTACTATAATTCCGTTTGCTTGCATGGCATTCAATTTTTTGTTTTAGTCTTCTATATTGTACCAACATTTTTTCTTTCTGATGGGCAGCATGCTTCTCTTTCGTATGGACCCACTGATTTTGTGTTTCTTTATTAAAAATTTAGATGATTACAATAATTCTTTACAATTTACTTGACCTTTCGAAGATAAATTTCCATCTGTTCCAAATCTCTCAAAAATAATTTTTCTTTTTGCTATGGTGCAGTAAAATAAACTTTTACGGATTCAACCACGTAGAATTTCAGTTGAATTCATCCATTACCAATAGTATCTCAAGTGCATATGATGAATTATTTTATGCTTATGTGGGAGTATTTTCTTGCTACAGAAATTTATATTTGTTTTATTTTTATCATCCCTATCCTACAATCATTCAATTTGCTTGCATGGTTCGGGCTTTTCTTTTTAGTTTAAATCTTCTATATCGACCATACCGTTGTTTTCTTTCTTGTGTTGATTAGTATGCTCAATTTCATACCAACCCTTTTATTCTGTGTACTTTAAAAAATGGAGGATCTCATTTTTTCTGAACAATTTACTTTATGTTTTGAATATAACTTTACATCCGACAAAAGAACTCATGAAAGTAAAAAACTAAACAATTCGCTATGTTGCGATTTTTTTTCTAAAATTCAATTTTTTTAGAACCTGAGTTGATATCAAAATGTAATTCTATGATTTATTTTTATTTTTTAACCATGCAATTTAAAAGAGGCCCTAATTTTGGCATTACATACTACGTATGTATGTATCCTGCACATAGTAAGTTCTATGCGCATTGAGCATAGTCTGATTGATTGATGCGATAAGAAAACAACTTCATGCAAGGGGTGCTTCATATGGACGTTCTTCACATGCATGTATCAATTAAAGCCCACTCCGATCAGTGGTAGAAAAATATATATTGGAAAACAGAGCTGTGAGCTGTGATAATACTGCTTTGACGTACATGCTGCGTTCAAACAAACATACGCAATAGAAAAAAAAAACATACACAAAGTGCCTCCCTTCTGGACTCCGCTTTTCTCAGCATGCGTTTCGTACTTCACTTGGGCTTTTCACCCACAACGATTTATTGCATGTGTTTGATTTACATCTCCTACACGTACATATTTCTCAAAAAATAAATCCTACACATACATCCGATAGATCACGTCTCTAATTATTAGCTACCTTGTGTCTTTTTTTAACACAATACAGACGCATGCGCTAATATACACGCGCATACACTCATTCTCATAAGCGCACACACATGTCCTATCCTTATAAACACCTTCGAAAAACTGAGCCGGCATATCATCTTAAAATCTACGAATTCACCGTAGACACCTCGTCGTCGAAATAAATGCAAACACCAGGACTTGAACCCTGATAAGCTGGAGATATCACAGTCCCGCTAACCATCCAACCATAGATTGGTTCCCTAGCTAGCTTGTGTCTAATATACGTGACAAACTTCTTATATGCACCTTTCCGTATGTAATATATGTGACAAACTTTTTATGTGGCTTTCCATCAGGCTTATGGCCGTTTATATCTGAAATTAATGGTTTGGATAATTTACCATATGTGGACTAATGAAGTCAGCGTGATTGACTTGCCAGGCTTCACTTTTTTTAACACAATGTAGACGTAGCTGCTTACATATACGTACGTATAATCATTCCTATAAAAACACATACATTCTATCCTTATGAGTTCTTTCGAAAGACTTGTCGGTGTCCACTCACCGGAAGCAAACTGTATGTACAAAGGTTTTTCAAAAAAGTCTGTACGTGCAAGGATAGGTTGAAGCCGGGAACAATCAGTACGTACGAAGCTAAGCTTGATGCAATCGATCATCCAACAACAAAGCACCCACGACGATGCAATTTTTTTTAAAGCACACACGAAAACGGTCTATGCCAAAGGCAAGGGTGTAGTAGTCTAGTAGACTACATTGCACGTACATGTATTTATACACGACCAAGCGCAGATCAAAAAACAGCCAAGGATGTTCCCTAAAAAGACAGACAAATTAGCGTGGGATCTGTGTATGCATGCGATGGAAATTAAGGCAATCGTCTGTATTGTGTACGTGTGCAACTCTTTTTTTTTCTTGTTGGATTGCTTGCGATGGAAATCAATCTGCTGCGTCTGTGTGTCCTCCTTCCCACCTTTTCCTTTTCTTTTTATTAGAGGTCGTGTGCAATCTAGGCCATTCAAATTTCTTAACTGTACAATAGTAAATCTACACCCTTCGTTTTTTATTGTTTTAATAATATAATAGATAGATTGCCCAACAATAATTCATTCACCCACCATATGCTATTTCTATGAGAGATGCCACTAAAGAACACTACGCCATCGGGTCTGTTCACTTATATATTTACAAACGCTACTATTACCTTGCTGCCATTTACTTACTTTTATTTTATACTTGTTTGCAAATAACGAGACCAAGTGGATTGGGAACCCTCTTGCCAGCGTTAGCTGCAAGTTGTTTGCTCTTTTGTATGCAACCGCTGAAGACGGTTGAGGATTGGTATTTCTATTGGTTTCATAAACATTGGTTTCATAACTGAGAGAAATACTTACCCACATTGTGCTGCGACAACCCGTTCCTCTTCACGGAAAACCCAATGTTGATCATAAGTATCAGAAGCCCTCAGTCGCCTAGCCGAGAGAGATGATGCAGGGGACCACGATCTTGGATTCTTGGACGCCTGCAAAGTCTCCCTTGATGCAGATTGTTCGTAGAATCATAGACCAAACTACAGCTTGATGCATTGCCCTTGGCGTAGAATAACCATGCTTAGTGCCTTTATTAGTTGTTCTGCCACACTAGTATTTAGATACATTTACTATTAAAAGGGAGTTTGTATTTGTTTCATTTTGTCACACCTCCGTAAGTCGCGCTATCCCATCTCCCCCTAATTTTTTCCCAACAAACAACTCTCACTGAATTATTTTCATCGAACCCCACACATACCCTCGACTGTTTTTTCTTTCTTCTATAGATAATTTCCACTCGGTCCTGATCTCCTTCCTGATTCTAGGTGTTCCTTCCAAATCCAGCCACACCTAATCTGTACCTAGAGAGGAGGGAAAGCAGAGGGGATCACGATCCCATGCAAAGAGGGCAGGAAAGGTAGGAGATAGAGTCACTTGAGTGGCAAAGGGTAGGGAGACAGCCACACGCAGGGGCGGCCTGATGCTGAATACGGGCAGGGAGACATTGCGAGAGTTGTGGGTGATGTAAAGATTTTTGGTGCTAGGCTGTTGTTGCTACTTGTTCTGCCGCTGGTGCTATGCTACAATTGATGTTTCTGTCATCGCTAATGATACATAGAGCAAGGAGTGGGAGAGAGATGTTTGACAACAAAAATAGAGAGATGACATGAGATTATTTACTATACGGCGTTGTTGCTACTATGATTCGAGGGGGAGAGAAGCGGGGATAGGTGGAGAGAGAGAGACGAGATGAAATTTGGAATGTTGTTGTTGATGTTATTTAGATGAGAGAGAGAAAGAGAGAGCTTATGGTTGTATTACTTCCTCATGTATTTATTTTATAATTAACTTTCTTTTTGATTTTTGTAAATACAACAGGAATCACTACATAGATTTGTTGAGTGAGGGGAACACCAATTCATTTGAGACTATCGATGTATTTTGGTTCACCTGAAGAAGCACCGCTTGTGTAATGTGGTATGTTCACATATTGTTGTTCCTGAGGATAAGGTGCAAGATAAGGTATGCACCAATGCTATTTTTATTTTAGATCAGTCTGTTGGTCTCCAATTGCCATGTGAAGTGTTGTTATGTTGTCTAAAGGATGCATTCATACCAATGAGGTTACTGGAAACGGTGAAGGTTCAGTCACCAGTTGTCCTAGAGCCTTAACTACTAATGCTACGATGAACCAGATATAATCATTGTGTTTTGCAAAAAAAATTGAAACTAATAATTGATGTTCATATATTATATGAGTCTTTCTTCTTCTTCTTCTTCAACACGTTCATCATCTCTCAATTGACGGAGCAACTAACATAATTATGATGAAATGAACTAAAAACACATTGAAATGAGATGCATACAAATAATTATATATACATCATAATATCAAAGGTCAAGGTGATGTCATTGGCAAGGGCCAAATATTCACCGATTTTTATGCAACAATACGGGTGTATATTATGGTGTGATAAGAACAAGAATTAAAAGGCTCGTAGCAACTCATGGACATTCTACTAGATTTAATAAATGTGCACAGATTAAAATGTGAAAACGAAAACTCAAATATAGTAAAAACAAAATTTACAAAAACAGGACAAGCATATCTCGCATGTAGCAAGCTACAAGAGATTGTTGGCCCCGGCTACCGAAAATGAGTTCAAGCCCACACAATCATTTTAACAAAACTAACATGTTAGGCGCTATTTCGGTATAGGATAAGTACGGTCTTACTTTTTATTCACATTTTTTAATTTTCTTCTTTATATATCTATTTCAAAAATTCTATAAATTAGTACTCATTTTCCTTTTTCTTATTTCCATTTCTTCTTTTGGTATATATGTCGAAAATATATATTAATATGTATGCTGTGAAATTTAAAATATCCATCATGAATTAAATAAAAATTTCATCATAAATAAAGAAACTGTAGCTTGTGTATTTAAAATAATTCATGATGTATTAAAAATGCGCATAGGTTATTTGGAAAATATCCATCCTGTATTAAAAAATTCAACGTCAAAAGAATGTTCATACGAATAAAAAAGATGCTCATCATGCATTAAAATAATTTTTCCTATGAATTAAAGAATGTTATTTGTGTATTCAAAATCATTGATCCTGAATTTAAAATGTTCATCAAATAAGAAATACTATAAATAGTGTACTGAAAATATTTATGAGTTTCTTCAAAAACATTCACCTGTGGATTTTAAAATAATACACGATAATTTGTTTGCAAAATTATGGATTAACATTTTGTAAATACAAGGAGGATATTTTATAAAACATGTATTATTCTTTTTCCAAATCTTATCGTATTTTTGAACTTTTATTAAAGGCATTTACAAACTTTTTTCAAACTTGCGAACTTTGTTATTTTGCAGACATATTATATATTCACAAAAAATATTTCTCTATCATTTTTTCAAACCTACAAAAATTTGTTTTTCTGCATGATTTTTTTTTAAATCTTGAACATTTTTTAGAATCACGAGTGTTTTCTTAATTCATGAATATTTAAACATTTTGTAAAGCTTTTTTGAATTTACAATTTTTTTAAATTTGTGAACATTTTTTGAATCCATGATCATTTTTGAATTTACAGATTACTTTTTAGTATTTGTAATTTAGAAGAGAAAAATAGAGACCACCGAAATAGTACCACCAAAAGAAAAAACCAACCGGAAAGATATTTTGGTAGCCCCTCCCTCCGTCACAGTTTAAAAGGCGTGCATGCGTACCTAGGTGTTAATTTGACCAACTTAATAAGAGACATATATTACAAAAAATATATCATTAGAAAACTTTAGATATTCTATTTTCTAATGATACAATTTTTATGTTAAACAATATATTTTATATAAGTTAAATTAATGACCTAGATATACGTGCACACCTTGTAAACTATGGCCGGGAAAGTAATTTGGAGAGAGAGAGAGGGGCCTAGAATTTATTGGTTGTGTATGGGCTGGCCCACACGATCGCACATTTTAACTCGTAGGGCGCTGATTAGGATCTCCTTACGATTGGATTGGCTCGTTGGTTAGCGTGCCATTTCTCTCGCGACTTAAAAAGGACTAGATGTAAGACATGCTCCGCCGTTCCCACCATATTTGTCTTTTGTTCTTTCGTTTGTTATCTGTGTCATTTGTGAGCTTGATTTGGGTTGAGTTTATTGCATGTAAATGCAATTCAGAAGTTGAGATTTGTAATGCAAATTTTCAATACAGTTGAGGGTGAAATCTGCCATTATCAACAAGTATCTAAACTACAGAGTAAACTAAGTTGGAGGAGTAATTTGCATGTACGTAAGCCAGAGTGACTAAAAGATAAATGTAATGGCGAATACATAAATGTGGTAAATATTTGAGGACTTAAATGCAAAACAATCGAAGACAAGGTTCGCCATCATTGGTAGGTTTCAAAATCCATTGATTAAGTTTGCTTCCTTATTCACACACAAGTCACTACGATGTGCTTCTTATCGACCGTTTGCTTTCCTCGCCGCATGTCGGTGGGGTGTGGTCACTTCAGAGCCAAGAGCGTGGGACCTAGGCAACACCGTTGTGTTTGGATGGGTCTCACCTAGATGAGGAAAGATGAATCCCTCCCTGAATGCTCTTTGGCCAGGGGGTTGGCTGTGCGTAAAGCCAGTGTTCAAAAAAGTACGTTCGGGCCGACTTCGGTAGAGAGAGCCTCGAAGCTTGCCACCGAGGAGGCGCCACCCCGAGACAGGCGTGACGCGGCGACATTGTGTTGTTGCCATCGATGAAGTTATCACGCGCCATAAAGGATGAAACCACCATGTGTCAAATCGAGGGATTATGTTGGATAACACAGCCACAAAGGTAGGCGCCAAGAAGGATGGTGCCGTTTTCCATTATTTGTAAGAAGAGAAAACGTCCAACAAGAACTTGAGAAGAAGTGGTTCTGGATGTAAGCTCTTCTTGCCTCCACACTTGATTCTTGTGGAATGTGATGCATTTTTGGATATATTTTTACCGTCGTCTCGCTTTGTTCTCCATGCTTGGTGATCTTCTCTTTCGAGTTATAAATTACTCTTGCTACAAGTTGGTGATAAAATATTAAAGAATAATGATACTCTAATTGATTTGCAATGAGTATTTGTGTGTATAATAGGGTTGATTGCTCTATTTCTATTCTTCTTTATTTTCCCTTGCTCTAAGCCGGGGTGTGTGACGGTGTCCTGAGTTAGGGGATCCTCACCACCTCGGCCTGCCATTCATGGGCCTAGCCAAGGGCCACCGACAACTAAAGAATGGACCACACAAAATGTGGCCTCCGGCGTATTCGAGATGGAATCCTTCAAAAACTTGGCGTACACTTCAAGACATATCTAAATGATCAACATGTTATTTCTACTTGTAGCCGACATACTTGTAAGACTAGATACCCCCGGCGCCTATATAAATCAAGGGGTTTTTGTCTGTAGAGACAAGTTGAAAATTTTGGAGGTTAAAACTCATTCATACGATTTCGAGGTAGATCATTGTGTAACTTTGTATTTTCAAAAACTATTCACTGCATTGTACAAAATATTCACCGTGAATGTTTACAAACTCAAAAAACATTAAGAAGATTCGAAAAATGTTTGGAAGCTTAAAAAATGTTCAATAGAAAATGTATGTGAATTTCTTAAAGTGTTCATGTATTTCAAAAGATAGCACATTCAAAAAAATAGTAATTTGTTAAATAAAATTATAAAATTATGAATACACAAAAGGTTGACGAATTTGAAAATTGTTCACCGGTCTGAAAACATGTTCATGGATTTTAAAACTGTTTGCAAATTAGAAAAATATTGTGAATCCATAAAATGTTCCCAAAATTTTAAAAATATTGGTTAACTTGTAAAGTTTTATTGAATCGAAAAAACTATTTGTGAAATTTTACAAATACTTACGAATACATGAAATGGTCACAAAAGTCAAAAGTGTCCGAGTTGGAAAAATTGTTTGTTAATTCAAAAAGTATTCATGAATAGGAGAATTATTTGCAAAATTTTACTAATATTCATCAATTACAGAAGATGTTTCAGATTATAAAAATTCCTGAACTAAAAACAATTCATGATTTTGATAAATCGTTCCTGGATTCAAAAATTGTCCACAAATTGGTAAAAATACATTCATAAATTAAAAAATGGTATGAGAAGATGTTCATAAATGATAGAGAATAAAACCCAAAAACATAAAAAAAAAATTGACGAAAAATGTCCAGTGAAGGATCTAGAGCATTCCTAAAATGGTATGTGTGCTTGCCGTTCGGTGCTCATTAGAGCTCTAAACATCGAGCTATGTGAAGGCAATTCCTTACCAACATTTATGTGCCTGTTTTAGATTATTTTTCTTTTGAATCGAAGCGTTGCTTTAGGTATTTCTCACGCAATCGTGCTCACACCCTAGCTCGTACTGGACCGGGCCGTTTTCAATATTTTTTTGGTTTTTTAAATGCAAAATACAGCAAGCAACGGCCCGGCTCGAACCGGCGATCAAGCTTGTATATGCATGCTGCCCTAACCACCTGTTTGTGTTTACTTAGATATTATTTTATCGTTTTGTTCTATCTTTTTTCTTGGGAATGGTTTTCTTGGTTTTTCCTTTTGTTCTTATTTTTTCTAAGTGGGTGAATTTTGTTTTCCAAATTCTTAAAAGTTTTATTTAATTTCATTAAATTTTATTTCAAATTCGTGGAAAATAAATTCAAAACTGACGAACCCTTTTCAAATTTTGTAAAATAATTAAAATTAATGGTTTTTGTCGAAGTTGATGAACTTTTTATCGAACTATGTAAAGTTTTTTAAATTTGATAACTTTTTCTTCAATTTCAATGAAATTTATTCAAAATGATGTAATTTAAATATAAAATCGATGATTTTTTTTCTATTCTAAGATTTTATTTTCTAAAATGATGAACTTTAATTCAAATTTGACAAACTTTTTTTCAAATTCATGAACGGTTTGGAAGTTTGTGAAGGTTCTTTCAAAATTCATGAACATTTTTGAATTCATGGTTTATTTCTGAGTTTAATTTTATTTCTTTTCTTTTTCAATGGTGAATGGTTAACCGATCAACAGGTCGACTGTTGACCGGTCAACTGGTATTGAATTTCCTTTTTTAGAAACAACCGCGATTGATCGAACCAGGCGATGTGGGACGAGCGAACAAGGCAATCTGGGCTGGCCCAGTTCACGGGCGCGGGGGCACCAGTCCGTCTGAAGGCGCCCTAGCACCCCTATGCGAGGACTAGGAATTGTGCGGAGCATAGGCAAGGCAAAAGCATAGGCGTGGTCACCAGTCCGTCTACCTGCATTTTATTTTTCCTATTTAATTTTTTGATTTATTTTTATTTTTCTTTTTAAGTTTTATTTTATTTTATCGTATTTTAATTCCCCAATATTTATTAAAATACGTAAAGGTTTTTAAAAATCGTTAATATTTTTAAAAATTCATGATCATTTTTTTCAACTTGTGAATGCTATGAAAGTGTAGGAACATTTTGTATTTGTGAACCGTTTCCTATTTTGCAAACGTTTTATGAATCCATGTATATTTTTTAAGTATGCGTGCATTTAAAACAAGTTTTTTAATTCAGAACATTTTTTTAAACCCAATGTTCTTGAAATTTTATGAATGACTTTTATTTAACGAAGTTTTCAAATAAAAAGATAGTTGGTTTTTTTCTGGGCTAGATTTGGAGTATGCGTGAAAAAAGCTAAGCGAGTAAAAACTTTACCGGTTGGCCCATGCGAGCGTTATAGCAATAATTTCTTGTTTTTAGCGCTCATACAACTATCATAGGCTGACACCGAGGCCGAAACGTCTAAGGACATCACAACCACACTTCAAACGACTCCACTCTTCACTCAGAACAATACCATCTCCAACAATGGTCCAACCTGATATACAAATGAAGACATCGTGAGAATAAAACCCAAGCTAACAAAGATGTAACCAATGAAATGACTGACTACAATAACCCCCGCTAGAGAAAAAAGATTTAATCACATGAGTGAACAACGACATGGTGAAGCGCACATTAGCCTCTTCTATGAAAGGAAAACACATTGATGACGTCGACTGATACATGTGCACAGTCAGCTGTTGGGGAACGTTGCACGGGAAACAAAAAATTTCCTACGCACACGCAAGATCTATCTGTGGTGATGAGCATCTACGAGAGGGAGAGTGGATCTACATACCCTTACAGATCGCTAAGCGGGAAGCGTTAAGAAACGCGGTTGATGTAGTCGAACGTCTTCGCAATCCAAATCGCTAAGCGTCCCGCGATCCCATCACGATCCATCTCGCGATCCAATCACGATCCATCCCGCGATCCCATCACGATTCGTCCCGCGATCCAATCATGAATCATCTCACGATCTTGATCATGGTCCTTCCGATCTAGCGCTGAACGGACGACACCTCCGCGTTCAACACACGTACAGCTCGATGACGATCTTCGCCTTCTTGATCCAGCAAGAGGGAGCGGAGAGGTAGATGAGTTCTCCGGCAGCACAACGGCGTGGTGGTGGTGGTGGTGAACTAATCCTGCAGGGCGTCGCCTAAGCACCGCAAAACTAATCTAGAGGAGAAACAGATCTAGAGAAAGAAGAGGACAACACATGACAATTATGGTTAGCTTTCCCCTCTAAATCCTCTAGTATATATAGGACGGAGGAAGGGGAGGAGGCAGCCTCAAACCCTCAAGGTTTGGTCGAAATTGGAGGTGGAGGAGTCCTATTCCAATCCTATTAGGAGTAGGATTCCTCCTTTCCACTTGAAAACTCTTTCCACCTCTCCATCTTTTGGGTTTTTCCCACCCCTAGCCACATGGGCCTTAGTGGGGGCTTAGTCCAGCCCACCAGGAGCTGGTTTGACTCCTTCCACAGCCCATGAGGTCCTTTGGGTCAAGACACCCTTCCCGATGGTCCCCCGACACCCTCCCGGCACTCCGGTACACTACCGATGAGCCCGAAACTTTTCCGGTGACCAAAACATGACTTCCTATATATCAATATTTACCTCCGGACCATTCCGAAGCTCCACGTGACGTCCGGGATCTCATCCGAGACTCTGAACAACCTTCGGTCACCAACATACATAACTCAATACTACCGAAACGTCACCGAACCTTAAGTGTGCAGACCCCGCAGGTTCGAGAACTACGTAGACATGGCCGAGACACCTCTACGGTCAATAACCAATAGCGGGACCTGGATGCCCATACTGGTTCCTACATATTCTACGAAGATCTTTATCGGTTGAACCTCTATGTCAAGGATTCAGTTAATGTCGTATGCTATTCCCTTTGTTCTTCGGTATGTTACTTTTCCCGAGATTTGATCGTCGGTATCTCTATGGGTTCAATCTCGTTACCGACAAGTCTCTTTACTCGTTCGGTAATACAAGATCCCGTGGCTAACTCTTTAGTCACATTGTTTGCAAGGCTTATAGTGATGTTGTATTACCGAGTGGGCCCTGAGATACCTCTCCGTCACACGGAGTAACAAATCCCAGTCTTGATCCATGCCAACCCAACAAACTCCCTCGGAGATACCTTTAGAGCACCTTTATAGTCACCCAGTTACGTTGCGACGTTTGATACACACAAGGTACTCCTCCGGTGTCAGTGAGTTGCATAATCTCATGGTCATAAGAATAGATACTTGACATGCAGAAAACTGTAGCAATAAACTAACACGATCATATGCTACGTTTATAGTTTAGGTCTTATCCATCACATCATTCTCCTAATGATGTGATCCCGTTATCAAATGACATCTCATGTCCATGGCTAGGAAACCTTGACCATCTTTGATCAATGAGCTAGTCTATTAGAGGCATACTAGGGACATGGTGTTGTCTATGTATCCACACATGTATCTGAGTTTCCGATCAATACAATTATAGCATGGATAATAGACGATTATCATGAACAAGGAAATATGATAATAACCAATTTATTATTGCCTCTAGGGCTTATTTCCACCAGTCTCCCACTTGCACTAGAGTCAATAATCTAGTTCACATCACCATGTGATTCACATTGTTATGAATCTAACACCCAATGAGTTCTGGGGCTCGATCATGCTTTGCATGTGATAGAGGTCTTTTAGTCAATGGGTCTGCGGCATTCAGATCCGTGTGTGCTTTGAAAATCTCTATGTCATACTGTAAACACTTCTACCACACTACACTTGGACCTATTCCAAATGGCTGCTCCATTATACATATCCGGATTGCTACTAAGAGTCATCCAGATTGGTGTTAAAGCTTGCATCTATGTAACTCTTTACGATGAACTCTTTATCACCTCCATAAGCGAGAAACATCTCCTTAGTCCTCTAGTTACTAAGGATAATTTTGACCGCTGTCCAGTGATCCACTCCTGGATCACTTTTGTACCCCTTGAGGGACTCATGGCAAGGCACACACAGGTGTGGTACACAGCATGGCATACTATACAGAGCCTATGGATAAGGCACAGGGGACGACCTTCGTCCTTTCTCTTTCTTCTGCCGTGGTCGAGCTTTGAGTCTCACTCAACTTCACACCTTACAGATCAGGAAAGAACTCTTTCTTTGAGTGATCCATTTTGAACTCTTTCAAAATCTTGTCAAGGTATGTACTAATTGAAAGTCTCATCAAGCATCTTGATCTGTCTCTATAGATCTTGATGCCCAACAATTATGTAGCCATTTCCAGGTCTTCCTTTGAAAAACTCTTTTCAAACAACCATTTATGCTTTCCAGAAATTCTACATTATTTCCGATCAACAATATGTCAACCACATATACATATAAGAAATTCTATAGTGCTCCCACTCACTCTCTTGTAAATATAAGTTTCTCTTAAACTTTGTATAGACTCAAAAACTTTGATCACATCATCAAAGCGTATATTCCAACTCCGAGATGCTTGCTCCAGCCCATAGAAGGATCACTGGAGCTTGCACACCTTTTATCATCCTTAGGATTGACAAAACCTTCTAGTTGTATATCATACAACCTTTCCTCAAGGAAGGAAATGATGTTTTGACATCCATCTGCCAGATTTCATAATTAAAAAACGCAGTAACTGCTAACATAATTCCAACAGACTTTTAGCATCGCTACGGTTGAGAAGGTCTCATCGTAGTCAACTCCTTGAACTTGGCGGTAACTTCTTTGCAACAAGTCGAGATTTACAAATAGTGACATTCATCATCAGCGTCTGTCTTCATCTTGAAGGTCCATTTGTACTCAACGACCCGCCGTCTAACGGGCAAGTCAACCAAAGTCCATACTTGGTTTTCATACATGGATCCTTTCTCGGATTTCATGGCTCCTAGCCATTTGTCGGAATTCGGGCCCATCATCGCTTCTCCATAGCTCGTAGGCTCATTGTTGTACAACAACATGACCTCTAAGACAGGGTTTCCGTACCACTCAGGAGCAGTACGCGTCCTTGTCGACCTACGACATTCTATAGTAACTTGATCCGAAGCTTCATGATCATCATCATTAACTTCCTCTTCAACTGACGTAGGCTCCACAGAAACATCTTTCTGCGCTGTGCTACTCTCTGATTGAACAAAGGTTCAACAACCTCATCAAGTTCTATCTTCCTCCCACTCAATTCTTTCGAGAGAAACTCTTTCTCGAGAAAGCACCCAGTTTTAGCAACAAACACTTTGTACTCGGATCTGAGATAGAAGATTTACCCAACTCTTACGTTAGGGTATTCTATGAAGATGCATTTGTCCGCTTTGGGTTCGAGATCATTAGGTGAAAACCCCTTTTTCACATAAGCATTGTAGCCCCAAACATTAAGAAATGACAGCTTAGGTTTTCGCCAAACCAAAATTCATACGGTATCATCTCAACGGACTTAGATGGTGCCCCTTTTAAAGTGAATGTAGTTGTCTCTAATGCATAACCCCAAAACGATAGTGGCAAATCGATAAGAGACATCATAGTTCGCACCATATCCAATAGAGCATGACGACGAAGTTCGGACACAACATCACACTATGGTGTTCCAGGTGGCGGCGTGAGTTGTGAAACAACTTTTCACATTGTCTTAAGTTGTATACCAAACTCGTAACTCAAATATTCACCTCCACGATCATATCGTAGACATTTTATCTTCTCGTCACTTTGATTCTGCTTGAATTTTCAAATGATTCAGACTTGTGTTTCATTAAGTAAATATAAAGTATATCTACTCAAATCATCAGTGAAGATAATAAAATAACGATATCGACCGCATGCTACAACACTCATTGGACCGTATACATCAACATGTATCATCTCCAATAAGTCACTTGCCAGTTCCGGAAAACGCGGTTGTAGTCATCTTGCCCAAGAGGCATGGTCCGCATGTCTCAATCGATTCAAAATCGAATGAGTCCAAAGATCCATCAGCATGGAGTTTCTTCATGCGCTTTACACCAATATTATATTTAGCGGCAATGCAACAAGTATGTGGTACTATCATTATTAACTTTGTATCTTTTGGCATATATGTTATGAACATGTGTACTACTACGATCAAGATTCAACAAACCATTCATTGGGTGCATGACAATTGAAGGCATTATTCATGTAAGCAGAATAACCTTTATTCTCTCACTTAAATGAATAACCGTATTGCAATAAACACGATCTAATCACGTTCATGCTCAACGCAAACACAAAATGACATTTATTTAGGTTCGTCACTAATCCCGAAGGTAGAGAGAGCGTGCGATGTTGATCACATCAACCTTGGAAACATTTCCAACACACATCATCACCTCACCCTTAGCTAGTTCTCCGTTTATTCCGTAGCTTTTATTTCGAGTTACTAACATTTAGCAACCGAACCGGTATCCAATACCCAAGTGCTACTAGGAGTACTAGCAAGGTAACCATCAATAACACGTATATCAAATATACTTCTGTCGACGTTGCCAGCCTTCTTATCTACCAAGTATCTAGGGTTGTTCCGCTTGCATGGGAAACAAAAAAAATTCTACGCACACGCAAGATCTATCCATGGTGATGAGCATCTACGAGAGGGACACTAGATCTACATACCCTTGTAGATTGCTAAGTGGGAAGCGTTAAGAAACGCGGTTGATGTAGTCGAACGTCTTCGCGATCCAAATCGCAGAGCGTCCCGTGATCCCATAATGATCCATCTCATGATCCAATCACGATCCATCCCGCGATCCCACCACGATTCATCCCGCGATCCAATAAAGAATCATCTTGCAATCTTGATCACGGTCCTTCCGATCTAGCGCCGAATGGACGACACCTCCGCGTTTAGCACACGTACAACTCGATGACGATCTCCGCCTTCTTGATCCAGCAAGAGGGAGTAGAGAGGTAGATGAGTTCTCTGGCAGCACAACGGCGTGATGGCGGTGGTGGTGAACTAATCCTGCAGGGCTTCGCCTAAGCACTACAAAACTAATCTAGAAGAGAAACAGATCTAGAGGAAGAAGAGGACAACACGTGGCAATTAGGGTTAGCTTTCCCCTCCAAATCCTCTAGTATATATAGGAGGGAGGGAGGGGAGGATGCAGCCTCAAACCCTCAAGGTTTGGTCGAAATTGGAGGTGGAGGAGTCCTACTCCAATCCTATTAGGAGTAGGATTCCTCCTTTCCACTTGGAAACTCTTTCCACCTCTCCACCTTTTGGGTTTTCCCCACCCCTTGCCACATGAGCCTTAGTGGGGGCTTAGTCCAGCCCACCAGGGGCTGGTTTGACTCCTTTCATAGCCCATGAGGTCCTTTGGGTCGAGACATCCCTCCCGATGGTCCCCTGACACCCTCCCGGCACTCCCGGTACACTACTGATGAGCCCGAAACTTTTTCGGTGACCAAAACAGGACTTCCTATACATCAATCTTTACCTCCGGACCATTTTGGATCTCCTCGTGACGTCCTGGACCTCATCCAAGACTCCAAAAAACCTTCAGTCACCAACATACATAACTCAATACTACCGAGACGTCACTGAACCTTAAGTGTGCAGATCCTGCAGGTTCAAGAACTATGTAGACATGACCGAGACACCTCTACAGTCAATAACCAATAGCGAGACCTGGATGCCCATATTGGTTCCTACATATTCTATGAAGATCTTTATCTTTTGAACCTCTATGTCAAGGATTCAGTTAATCCCGTATGCTGTTCCTTTTGTTCTTCGGTATGTTACTTGCCCGAGATTCGATCGTTAGTATCTCTATATCTAGTTCAATCTCGTTACCGACAAGTCTCTTTACTTGTTCCGTCATACAAGATCCCGTGGCTAACTCTTTAGTCACATTGCTTGCAAGGCTTATAGTGATGTTATATTACCGAGTGGGCCCTGAGATACCTCTCCGTCACACGGAGTAACAAATTCCAGTCTTGATCCATGCCAACCCAACAAACACCCTCGAAGATACTTGTAGATAACCTTTATAGTCACCCAATTACGTTGCGATGTTTGATACACACAAGGTACTCCTCCGGTGTCGGTGATTTGCATGATCTCATGGTCATAGGAATAGATACTTGACATGCAGAAAACTATAGCAATAAACTGACACGATCATATACTGCGTTTATAGTTCGGGTCTTGTCCATCACATCATTCTCCTAATGATGTGATCCCGTTATCAAATGACATCTCATGTCCATGGCTAGGAAACCTTGACCATCTTTGATCAATGAGCTAGTCTATTAGAGACATACTAGGGACATGGTGTTGTCTATGTATCCACACATGTATCTGAGTTTCCAATCAACACAATTATAGCATGGATAATAGATGATTATCATGAACAAGGAAATATGATAATAACCAATTTATTATTTCCTCTAGGGCATATTTCCAACATCAGTCGCCTCCCACCTCCTGGTGCTAGGTCACACCCCACCTTTGTTACATTTAAAATCTTCTTTATGTACCAATTGACATTATTACATCACAATTGGTGAGATGGGCGGTTGAGTTTTTTTTTAGAAAAGACACACCTCAGATTTGATAAATATAAAGGAAAAATAGCCAATATAATGAATAGATAACTAGACATAGATCAACCAGTAAAAAGTAAAATCAGATTGAAAATCATTCTTCTTCATTCCGTTATACACTGCATGTTGGAGATTAAAAATTGCGCTGAACCAACAGTAAAGGAAAGAGGCACCTGCAATGCCCTTGCCATACCCGACTTTGAAGACCACAATATTCACTCTCCCTTTGAGACAAGATTTAGAAATCATTAAAGTACCAATGGGTGGAGCATCACTCCATGTTATACACTGCTTGCATTAATCCATTACCATCGGTCCAGAAGGTTGGAGAAAAGTGACCATGCCGCATGACAACACATAAGAAAATGTCGAAGTTATCACACTAATAGGCAGTCAATAGTTCTCCTTGAAACACACACTAATTGCCAAGATCTGAACAAAGCCAACACATATGGAGACACTAACTCTAACTAGCCCTTCATTTACGCCAAATCAGATGTCGCCAGGGTAGGGAGAAACTGAAGAGACCTAATTTCAACATGTTGTCACCAACACCACCTAGTTGATGTCATCGGGGAAACAAGAAGCCTAAGGAATAAAGAAAATGAGACGGATGAGTCCCCACTCTTGCTGTCTACGAGGCTGCCAGAGAAGAGGAAGGGTTGAGGCAACGATGTGTATGAAAGGTTTGACAATGGCGGATAGGGTTGGGGACCCTGATTTCTATCTTTCTTGACGAGCGAGGTTGCATGTTGACAAAACTAGAGACAGTGAGGATCAATTATTTAGTAGTGATTTGATGAACACCCCCCCATGTTGAAACCCAAGAACACAAATGCAAGTTTTATATATGCAAAATAACATAGTTTGCATTGGCCACGTTGTTGTAGATCTCGAGTTGAAAAAAAATGTACCAACGATCTGTTTGGTACCAGGTTCGTGGTTTGATCTATTTGCTATTCAGGTTTGCAATTCAACACCTTACGTGTATTGAGTTTGATAGGGATGTACATCTTTGGTTCACCAAATAGCTGGAACCAACAAATGCACATCCTAGAAACAATGCAAAGATGGAAAATGGTATTTTTAGTACAAAAATGAATGCATATTAAAGATACTTCATCAATATTGTTTTCAAACATTGATTGAAGATAATATTTAAGATGTCATTTTCTGGAAATTCACTAAAAATCAAGATTAAAACAGCTAAAAGATCAATCTGTATCAAGGTAAAAGATAAATGACCCTCAAATATTGATCTATTTCAAGGCGTTGTAAAAAAGGCCAAAAGCTAAGTTATTGTTGGAAATATGCCCTAGAGGCAATAATAAATTAGTTATTATCATATTTCCTTGTTCATGATAATCGTTTATTATCCATGCTATAATTGTATTGATCGGAGACTTAAATGCATGTGTGGATACATAGACAAAACCATGTCCCTAGTATGCCTCTAATGGACTAGCTCGTTGATCAAAGGATGGTTAAGGTTTCCTAGCCAGGGACATGAGATGTCATTTGATAACGGGATCACATCATTAGGAGAATGATGTGATGGACAAGACCCAAACTGCAAACGTAGCATATGATCGTGTCAGTTTATGGCTATTGGTTTCCGCATGTCAAGTATGTGTTCCTATGACCATGAGATCATGCAACTCACAGATATCGGAGGAGTGCCTTGTGTGTATCAAACGTCGCAACGTAACTGGGTGACTATAAAGGTGCTCTACAGGTATCTCCGATGGTGTTTGTTGAGTTGGCATGGATCGAGACTGGGATTTGTTACTCCGTGTGACGGAGAGGTATCTCGGGGCCCACTCGGTAATGCAACATCACAATAAGCCTTGCAACCAATGTGACTAATTGTTAGTTGCGAGATCTTGTATTACAAAACGAGTAAAGAGACTTGCCGGTAATGAGGTTGAACTAGGTATGGAGATACCGACGATCGAATCTCGGGCAAGTAACATACCGAAGAACAAAGGGAACGATATACGGGATTAACTGAATCCTTGACATAGAGGTTCGACCGATAAAGATCTTCGTAGAATATGTAGGAACAATGTGGACGTCCAGGTCCCGCCATTGATTATTGACCGTAGAGGTGTCTCGGTCATGTCTACATAGTTCTCGAACCCGCAGGGTCTGCACACTTAAGGTTCGGTGACGTTTCGGTAGGGTAGAGTTATGTATGGTGGTGACTGAAGTTTGTTCGGAGTCCTGGATGAGATCCCGGACATCACGAGGAGCTCTGGAATGGTCCGGAGGTAAAGATTCATATATAGGAAGTCCCAGTTTGGTTTCCGGAAAAGTTTCGGGCTCATCGGTAGTGTACCGGGAGTGCCGGTAGTGTAACGGGAGGCCTCCGGGAGGGGTATTTCGACCCCAAGAGGTCCATGGGATGTGGGAGAATAATAACCAGCCCTTAGTGGGCTGGGAAATCATCCACAAAGGCCCATGGCACAGGAGAGAAAGTCCTAAAGCAAAAAGTGGAAAATCAGCCAATAGGAGGTAATCCTACTCTAACTAGGATTGAAGGTGAAGTAGGATTGCTTCCCACCTCCTATTTCGGCTGACCCAAAGGCCTTGGCTGCCTCTCCTCTCCTCTCCTCCTATATATACTAGTGGATTGGGTGGTTTTTGGACAGAATTTCCAGCCACGTGCTACCCGTTCCACCGGTGCATAGTTTCTCCTCTAGATCGGTTTTCTGCAGCGCTTAGGCGAAGCCCTGCCGGAATTGCTCCACCACCATCACCGGAGCGCCATCACGCTGCCGGTGAACTCTCTCTCCTCTCCACCTCCTCTTGCTGGATCAAGATGGTGGATATCATCATCAAGCTGCACGTGTGCTGAACGCGGAGGTGCCGTCCGTTCGGCGCTAGATCGGAAGGACCGTGATCGAGATCGCGAGACGGTTCGTGATGTGATCACGGAACGGATCGTGATGAGTTCGCGGGACAGATCGTGATCAAGATCGTGAGACGGATCGTGATGAGTTCGCGGGACGGATCATGATGTGTTCGCGGGACGGTTCGTGATTGGATCGCGGGACGCTCGGCGATTTGGATCGCGAAGAAGTTTTACTACACCAACCGCGTTTCTTAACGCTTCCAGCTTAGCGATCTACAGGGGTACGTAGATCCACTCTCCCTCTCGTAGATGCCCATCACCATGGATAGGTTTGCGTGTGCGTAGGAAATTTTTTGTTTCCCATGCGACGTTCCCCAACAGTGGCATCATGAGCTAGGTTGATGGTTCGATGAGATCTCGAGTAGAACACAAAAGGTTTGTGGGCGTTGATGCTTAGATTGCTTCCTCCCTTGGTAGGATTTTGGTTCAGCGGGATTGTGAGATGAAGCGGCCCGGACCAACATTACTCGTACGCTTACGAGAGACCGGTTCCCTCGATGCAACTTGTTGCTTAGATGGCTTGCGGGTGACAGTTTCTCTCACTTTAGTTGGATCGGATCCGACAAAGGCGGTCCTTGAGAAGGTTGAAAAGCAATCTATGTATCACCGTTGTGGTTTATGCGTAGGTGAGAATCGTTCTTGCTAGATACCCGTAGCAGCCACGTAAAACATGCAACAACAATTAGAGGACGTCTAACTTGTTTTTGCAGGGTATGTTGTGATGTGATGTGGCCAAATACATGATGAGATATATGTGATGTATGAGATGATCATGTGATGTATAGAATTTGACGACTTGCATGTCGTTGAGTACGGCAACCGGCAGGAGGCATAGGGTTGTCTTTAATTATTGTATGACCTGCGTGTCAATTATTAAGCGCTATGTAATGCTTTACTTTATCGCTAAGCGGTAGCAATAGAAGTAGAAGCAGGGCTGGCACCACAACCCCAATGGCAACACATTGATGGAGATCAAGATGATTGAGATCATGGTGTTGTGCCGGTGACGATGGAGATCATGCCGGTGTTTCGAAGATGGAGATCTTAAACACAAGTTCATGGCCATATCATGTCACTTATGAATTGCATGAGATGTTAATCCTTTTATGCACCTTATTTTGCTTAATACGGCGGTAGCATTATAAGGTGATCCCTCACTTGAATTTCAAGATGAACTGTGTTCTCCCCGAGTGTGCACCGTTGCGAAAGTTCGTCGTGTTGAGACACCACGTGATGATCGGGTGTGATAGACTCTACGTTCACATACAACGGGTGCAAGCCAGATTTGCACGCGCAGAACACTCGGGTTAAACTTGACGAGCCTAGCATGTACAGACATGGCCTCGGAACACGAGAGACCGAAAGGTCGAACATGAGTCATATAGTAGATATGATCAACATAATGATGTTCACCATTGCAGCCACCTCAACTCACGTGATGATCGGACTTGAGTTGGTGAATTTGGATCATGTATCACTCGAATGATCGGAGGGATGTCAATTTGAGTGGGAGTTCTTAGGTAATATGATTAATTGAACTCATTATCATGAACATAGTCAAAGTGTCTTTGCAAATTATGTTTTAGATTACTAGCTCACTCTGTAGCTCCCTTGTAGTTTTATATGTTCCTACAGAAATAGTATTGAAAGATGATGGTAGCAATATTGCGGACTGGGTCTGTGATCTGAGAATTGTCCTCTTTGCTGCACAGAAGGCTTATGTCCTTAATGCACTGCTCGGTGCGCCGATCCCCTCTAGCATCGTCTGTAGATGTTGTGAACATCTGACAGGCACGTTCCGATGACTACTTGATAGTTTAGTGCGTCATGCATTACGGCTTAGAATTGAGGCTTCGAAACGTTTTGAACGTCACGGAACATATGAGATGTTCTAGGATCTGAGATTGTGATCTCAGGCTCGTGCCCGTGTTGCAAGATATGAGATCTCCAACAAGATTCTTTGCCTGTAAGATGAAGGAGAATAGCTCAACCGTTGAGCATGTACTCAGATTGTCTGGGTACTACAATCGCTTGAATCAAGAGGGAGTTGATCTTCCAGATAAGATAGTGATTGATATAGTTCTCCAAATCACTGTCACTAAGCTACTAGAACTTGGTGATGAACTATAAATTGCCAGGGATAGAAATAATGATTCCTGAGCTGTTCGCGATGTTTGACACCGCGAAGGTAGAAATCAAGAAGGAGCGTCAAGTGTTGATGGTTAATCAAACCACTAGTTTCGAGAAGGACAAGAGCAAGGAGGGAAACTTCATGAATAGCAAGTCAGTTGCTGCTCCAGTGAAGCAACCCGAAGTTGAACTCAAACCCGAGACTAAGTGCTTCTGTTATGAGGTGAGCGGTCGCTGAAGCGGAACAACCCTAGATACTTGGTAGATAAGAAGGCTGGCAAAATCGACAGAAGTATATTTGATATACAAGTTATTGATGTGTACCTTGCTAGTACTCCTAGTAGCACCTGGGTATTGGATACCGGTTCGGTTGCTAAATGTTAGTACCTCGAAATAAAAGCTACGGAATAAACGGAGAACTAGCTAAGGGTGAGGTGACGATGTGTGTTGGAATTGTTTCCGAGGTTGATGTGATCAACATCTCACACTCTCTCTACCTTCAGGATTAGTGACAAACCTAAATAAATGTTATTTGGTGTTTTGCGTTGAGCATGAACATGATTAGATCATGTTTATTGCAATACGATTATTCATTTAAGTTAGAGAATAATGGTTATTCTGTTTACATGAATAATACCTTCAATGGTCATGCACCCAGTGAGAATGGTTTGTTAAAATCTTGATCGTAGTAATACACATGTTCATAACATTGATGTCAAAAGATATAAAGTTAATAATGATAGTACCACATACTTGTGGCACTGCCGCAAAATGTCATATTGGTATAAAGCGCATGAAGAAACTCCATGCTGATGGATCTTTGGACTCATTCGATTTCGAATCGGTTGAGACATGCGAACCATGCCTCTTGGGCAAGATGACTGAAGGACCCCATTGGATGGAGCGGGCAAGTGATTCATTGGAAATGATACATGTTGATGTATGCAATCTAGTGAGTCTTGTAGCGTGCAGTGGATATCGTTATTTTCTTACCTTCACTAATGATTTGAGTAGATATAGTGTATATTTACTTAATGAAACACAAGTCTGAATCGTTTGAAAGGTTCAAGCAAATTCAGAGTGAAGTTTAAGATCATCGTGACAAGAAGATAAAAATGACTGCGATATGATCGTGGAGGTGAATATCTGAGTTACGAGTTTGGCATACAACT
The DNA here is from genome assembly GCA_022496015.1 of Hordeum marinum. Classification (NCBI taxonomy): domain Eukaryota; kingdom Viridiplantae; phylum Streptophyta; class Magnoliopsida; order Poales; family Poaceae; genus Hordeum; species Hordeum marinum. Next base: position 404,783,832 of record CM039676.1, on the reverse strand, counting down.
TAAGACAATGTGAAATTTGTTTCACAACTAACGCCACCTAGAACACCATAGTGTGATGGTGTGTCCGAACATCATAGTCATGCTCTATTGGATATGGTGCGTGCTGTGATGTCTCTTATCGTTTTACTACTATAATTTTGGGGTTATGCATTAGAGACAACTACATTCACTTTAAATAGGGCACCATCTAAATTCGTTGAGATGACACCGTGTGAATTATGGTTTGATAGAAACCTAAGCTGTCATTTCTTAATGTTTGGGGCTGCGACGCTTGTATGGAAAATGTTTTGACCTAATGAGGTCGAACCCAAGGCGGACAAATGCATCTTCATAGAAACCCTAAGATCAGTTGGGTGAACCTTCAATCTCAGATCCTAGTGCAAAGTTTTTGTTGCTTAAATGGATCCTTTCTCGAGGAAATGTTTCTCGCAAAAGAATTGAGTGGGAGGAAGATAGAACTTGATGAGGTTGTTAAACCTTTGTTCAACCAGAGAGTAGCGCAGCGCAAAAGATGTTTCTGTGAAGCCTACGTTAGTTGAAGAGAAAGTTAATGATGATGATCATGAAGCTTCAGAATCAAGTTACTATCGAACTTCGTAGGTCGACAAGGATGTGTACTGCTCCTAAGTGGTACGACAACTCTGTCTTGGAGATCATGTTGTTGGACAACGATGAACCTACGAGCTATGGAGAAGCGTTGATAGGCCCGGATTCCAACAAATGGTTGGAGGCCATGAAATCCGAGATAGGATCCATGTATGAAAACCAAGTGTAGACTTTGGTATACTTGCTCGTTGGACGACAGGTCGTTGAGTACAAATGGATCTTTAAAATGAAGACAGACACTGATGGTGAATGTCACTATTTGTAAAGCTCGACTTGTTGCAAAGATGTTTGTGACAAGTTCAAGGAGTTGACTACGATGAGACTTTCTCACTCGTAGTGGTGCTAAAGTCTGTTGGAATTATGTTAGCAGTTGCTGTGTTTTCAATTATGAAATCTGGCAGATGGATGTCAAAACATCGTTTCCTTAATGGTTTACTTGAGGAAAGGTTGTATGTGATACAACGAGAAGGTTTTGTCAGGCCTAAGGATGCTAAAAGGTGTGCAAGCTTCGGTGATCCTTCCATGGACTGAAGCAAGCATCTCGGAGTTGGAATATACGCTTTGATGAGGTGATCAAAGTTTTGATGTTTATACAAAGTTTACGAGAAACTTGTATTTGCAATAAAGTGAGTGGGAGCACTATAGAATTTCTGATAAGTATATGTGGATGACATATTGTTGTTCAGAAATAATGTAGAGTTTCTGGAAAGTATAAAATGGTTATTTGGAAAGTGATTTTCAAAGGAAGATCTGGATAAAGCTACCAAATGTTTGAGCATCAAGATCTATAGAGATAGATCAAGATGACTTGATGAGACTTTCAATGAGTACATACCTTGACAAAGATTTTGAAAGAGTTCAAAATGGATCAGTCAGAGAAAGAGTTCTCGCCTGATTCGTAAGGTGTGAAGTTGAGTGAGACTCAAAGCTCGACCACGGAAGAAGGAAGAGAAAGGACGAACGTCGTCCCCTATGCCTTAGCCATAGGCTCTGTATAGTATGCCATGTTGTGTACCGCACCTGTGTGTGCCTTGTCATGAGTCTGTCAAGGGGTACAAGTGTGGTCCAGGAGTGGATCACTGGATAGCGGTCGGAATTATCCTTAGTAACCAGAGGACTAAGGAAATGTTTCTTGATTATGGAGGTGACAAAGAGTTCGTCGTAAAGAGTTACGTCGATGCAAGCTTTAACACCTATCTAGATGACTAGCAGTAGCAATCTGGATACGTATAGTGGAGCAGCCATTTGGAAATAGTACCAAGTGGAGTGTGATAGCAATGTTTACGGTTTGACATAGAGATTTGCAAAGTACACACGGATCTGAATATCGCAGACCCGTTGACTATAAGACCTCTCTCACATGCAAAGCATGATCGAGCCCCAGAACTCATTGGGTGTTAGATCCATAACAATGCGAATCACATGGTGATGTGAACTAGATTATTTACTCTAGTGCAAGTGGGAGACTTTTGGAAATATGCCCTAGAGGCAATAATAAATTAGTTACTCCGTGTGACGGAGAGGTATCTCAGGGCCCACTCGGTAATACAACATCACAATAAGCCTTGCAAGAAATGTGACTAAGTGTTAGTCACGGGATCTTGTATTACGGAACGAGTAAAGAGACTTGCCGTTAACGATGTTGAACTAGGTATGGAGATATCGACGATCGAATCTCGGGCAAGTAACATACCGAAGAACAAAGGGAATATCATATGGAATTAACTGGATCCTTGACACAGAGGTTCGACCGATAAAGATATTCGTAGAATATGTAGGAACCAATATGGACATCCAGGTCCCGCTGTTGGTTATTGACCGTAGAGGTGTCTTGGTCATGTCTACATAGTTCTCGAACCCGCAGGGTCTGCACACTTAAGGTTTGGTGACATTTCGGTAGTATATAATTATGTATGGTGGTGACCGAAGGTTGTTCGGAGTCCCGTATGAGATCCCGGACGTCATGAGGAGCTCCGGAATGGTCCGGAGGTAAAGATTGATATATAGGAAGTCCTATTTTGGTCGCGGAAAAGTTTCGGGCTCATTGGTAGTGTACCAGGAGTGCCGGGAGTGTACCGGGAGACCATCAGGAGGGGTATTTCGACCCAAGAGGCTACATGGGTTGTGGGAGAGTGAATACCAGCCCTTAGTGGGCTGGTGGAAGTCCCACACAAGGCCCATGTGGCGGGAAGAGAAAACCCAAAGAGAAAAAGGTGGGAAAAAGGCAAAATAGGGAGGAATCCTAGACCTACTAGGATTGGAGGAGGAGTCCTCCTCTCCTCCTTGATTCGGCCAAACCAAGGGCTGGTCCCTTGAGGGCCAAGCCTCCTCCTCTCTTCCTCCTATATATACTGGAGGTTTTAGGGTTTTTGGCACTAGATTTTCAGCCACGTGCTACCCGTTTCTCTAGTGCATAGTTTCTCCTCTAGATCGGTTTTCTGCAGTGCTTAGGCGAAGCCCTGCCAGAATTGCTCCACCACCATCGCCGCGGCACCGTCACGCTGCCAGAGAACTTGTCCACCTCTCCGCTCCCTCTTGCTGGATCAAGAAGGCGGAGATCGTCATCGAGCTGTACGTGTGCTGAACGCGGAGGTGCCGTCCGTTTGGCGCTAGATCGGAAGGACCGTGATCAAGATTGCGAGACGGATCGTGATGAGTTCGCGGGACGGATCGTGATGAGTTCGCGGGACGGATCGTGATCGGATCGCGGGATGGATCGTGATGAGATCGCGGGACGCTCGGCGATTTGGATCGCGAAGACGTTCGACTACACCAACCGCGTTTCTTAATGCTTCCCGCTTAGCGATCTACAAGGGTATGTAGATCCACTCTCCCTCTCGTAGATGCTCATCATCATGGATAGATCTTGCATGTGCGTAGGAATTTGTTTTGTTTCCCATACAACGTTTCCCAACAGCTGGTTGACCCCAAGTTCGCCGACATACACATGGAGCGCGGAGGCAAGGCCATGGCCAACCATTGGGTGAGCATCCAACTAGCGTGCAACAAATGGCATGGGATCCCAGAACAGGTCCAGGCTCGCCCTGAGAGCGGCGCAAACATCGAACAACAGGTATGCCCATAAACGCCCGACTCTTCGCCATGTTCGCCGATGTTTCGGATGTTCGACTTGTTTCGCCGGGACAGCGAAACCGATCTCGACTTCAAGTTCCTCCATGTGTTCACCCAGATCGAGTCATGTGAGAAATGGGCCGAGGTCTGGCTTGCACTCGCCAACAAGGACGGCGTGTGCAGCACGGACCCGCCTGTTGCTGGGACGGCCAAAGGGTGGCCAGACGGGAACAAGAAGGCGAAGAAGGCCAGGAACGACGCGCTGGCTGCCGAACGACTGTAGGCGTCGATCGAGCAGTGCATCGCCGATGCAAAGACCCACTCTGCCATGAGGGAGGAGAAGTCATCGGCGAGGTGGTCGGCACTGATGACGAAGCAGGACGCCAAGCTTGACCTCCTCCGGACCAACGTTGTCGCGAATAAGTGCAACACCGACCTGACGTTCCTCATGGGAGGCGTCACGGCAGACATGGACCCGAAGGTGAAGGTGTGGTACTTGACGGAGCGTAACCTCATCCTGAACCTCATGCTGGCGCCGGCCGCACTGCCCATGCCGTCGCCGAGTGTGCTTTCGTCGCCACCGCGGACGCACCCTCCCTGACGCCGATGCCTATGCCTACGCCGACCTCTCCCGCCGCTTCGAGAGATGATGACGAGGTGGCCATTTGAGTTTATGTGCATGTCTCCCGCCTTTTTTGTACGCCGGACTATTGGCATGTTTTGATCGCCGGACCTGTGGTGGCGACCGTCGGCCTGGACGTCGATTGTGGCATGACCGACACCGAACTATGGCATGATCGCCGACTTGCGTCGCTTTTTGGGTAGCGAGACATTTAAATTTGCATGTGGCTTTACGCGACTGGGAAGTTTACCCCCGGGTGAAAATAGCGCCAGCTGGAGCATTTTGCGGCCTCGCCAGGCGCGTTGACGAGGGGGGGGGGGGGGGCAAACGGCTAGAGATGCTCTAAATAAGGGTTGCAAGGAACGAAAGATGCTTCACAAACATTAGAAGGTGGATTAAGTTATCATGAGGCATGTTCCATGCGTTACATTGAAATGGTTAACTCTCGCGCGTGACGGTGATGATCAGATCCACGGCATGTTTGGACCAGCCAAGCTGTTGTCAATCTCGAGTCTCCCCGTGGACCGCATGGTACGAAAGAATTGGACATTTTTAAAGTCAAATTCTTTGCTTGGTTGGCTCTTTAAAATATGATTTGAATCACCGACTGTCTGGACAAGCGATGATGGGCAAATTGTGGTCTTTGTCAATTTTATAAAAGAGAGCAAGAAACGGGACCTCATCTTTTCTTCAAGTGTCCATACACGCTTTAACTTTGAAGATCAATTATTGAGAAGCTTGGTCTTGCTCACATGGACATCTCCGGATGGCACCTTCATGAATCCGTTGTCGAGGTGGTGGGATATGCAAACCGACAACCATGTTCCCAACCGGCATGCTATGACCTCTCTCATGATGCTTGTTTCTTGGACTATTTGAAATGAGAGAAATGCACGGATGTTCCGACACAAGAGTGCGCTGCCGCCTATTCTCCTCAACTTCGTTCTTGAGGCGGCGAAACTTTGGGTAGCCGCCGGCGCCAAAAGACTAGGGCATATCATTTCACGTGAGTAATTGTCAGGCCGTGTTTATGGATGCTTTATATAACTCTAAACTCTATTCTCTCTTATTTAATTAATGAGACAAATCTTATGCTTCTGTTTTGAAAATAAATAAATAAATCTCGAGTTCATGAATAAGCCTAGCAAATTAGCACTGGACTGAAGATGCTCATCAGAAGATAGATTAATTCATCGTGAAGCTTGCTCCGTGTGATACATTGAAAGTGCCAACTCTCGTCGGTGTTGATCCATGACATGAGATGCTTGTTTATACTAACAGTGTTTGAATCAGTCAAGCCGTTGACCATCTCGAGAGTTCGTGAATAAACATAGCGACGCACGGAAGATGCTTCCCAGATATGAGAGCGGAGATTAACTTGAAAGTTAAGATTAACCATGCATGCCTCGTGCTCTGCATATTAGAAATCCAAATTGGCATTATTTTATGGTTGCTATCCCATGAGTAGATCCAAGGATTGCATTGCTTTTTGGTGTATCGCTTCTAGTAATATTTTTTAGTGAAAATTGAAACTAGAGCTAAAACACATTGAAGCTGGATCGGATGATGGAAGCAAAGAGATCGAAGGGCAGCGAAAAGACCATGAAAAACAAATAAATCTCCTAACGAGATATTTCTGCACCAAGCAAAGCAAACAAATCCCCGCTACGCTAGCAAATCTCGGAACAAGTTGAGCAAGTTGGGTTTTGCTCACCAATCCAATCCAATAGAGCTAGAAATCATGGATGAAGAACGGAGAGACACTGAGAGAGCGGGATTGCCTGTCCGGCTCACTCCCAGGCTCCCAGCACGCATCATATGTGCACACTGCAGGAACCGTCACTATCGTTTTCCACCGATCCATGTTCGAAGCAGGCATTGATACATTCATTTTGACAGGCCAGTCGTCAACGCAATCATAACGCCAGACAATGCCATCATCCTATGCGTGTCCATCATCACGGATCCACTGCCGAGACCTTGCAGCACCATGCCACTGAGACTTCAGTCATCGATGCATCACATGAACCGTTGTAGAAGTCATTCACTGGTCCTCGAGCCTATGCACACTTCCAAAAATGACGCCCCCAAGGTCTGAAACTTCTCCAAGACGATGCCTTTAAGAAGAAAACAACACAAAGAATGCCACCGTCGCCGGTCTTGGCAACAAGCCGAGAACAAGGTTTTCATCCGGATCCGCTCGACGAACCTCCATCTAGCATGTGTGCACGGGTCGCCGTCGACCTGAGTCGCCGCACAACAAGCAGGCCGCACCGGGCAGATCAGATCTGACCGGAGACCAGACCATGCATGACACCAACCCGATCACCAGGCCCTCCATGCTGCCATCGTCGATCCGAGGTTAGATGACCCGTCACCGCGAATTCGGTCGCAGCCGCCGAACATAGCCAACGCCGCTGCCCGAGGTAAGGCTGGCCTCCGTGCCCACATCCATCGTCGCCCGAGGCAGAGCCGGCCGTCGCGTCGCCATCAGTCGCAACCCTCGCCATCATCCAAGGCAGGGACGCCCGCCACGCCTAGTCACGCTGTGAGGCTCCGCACCATCCCATGGGGCAGGAGAGAGAAAGGCACCCGTCCCTGCCGTCGGCCCGGGCTATAGGCCGGCGACGTCCTCCAACAGCGGTGCACTACCAGAAACTGAACTTTTCCCCACGGTAACCGATATTGCTGTGAGGCCCGAAGCCCCTCACACGAATATGTATTTTACTGGCGGGATTTTCCTGGCTGCGAGGAAATTAGCCCCTTTTGCTATAGGGTTGGACGCCACTCATAGGAAAATCCATTGTCCTGTGAGGCGGCCCACATGAAAGTAGTCAGACACTCAGACCAGCCCGTCCCAACCAAACCCGTGTTCACCCCAAAACAATTGTTGCACGCGCGAAAAAATTCTATCTCTCGCGCCAATAGACGAAAAGGTTCACGAGCCAAAACACGGGAAGGTTCGAGGGATTAAATTCTTTCTGTTGGTTGACCGTCAGGCAATTGAACATTTCCCTGTCATTTTATTCCTGACGGATTTTGCCTATCGGGCAACCGACAGGAAATATTTTCCTGATGGTAATATGCATTTTCCTGTGGGTTTTCGGCCTTAGGGAAAAGTGTACTTTCTGGTAGTGGTGGAGGGAGAGAGGGAAGGAAAAAGAGCCTCCGGCGACTAGGGTTTCGTCCCCGTCCGAGTCGCCCAAGCGGGGGCAACGCTAGGGGCAAGTTTATTCCTCGGTTCTACTTCTGATCGACATAAGAAGGCACATATCCCGTGAGCACTTGTAGATGATGTGCAAATGAATGTGCACAGTACGTGTGTGCCACTGAATGAGTCACTCAGGGTTTGGGCTTCAAGTAAGCACGGTGGCCACTGCATGATCAGTCTAGTCTAGCACGAATGCACGATCCAAGGCAGAGGAAACTCCGACTCATTCGAACACCACTGCTAGGACCAACGGATTCTTCAGTTGGTGAAATGACAGGGATTTCATTTTACACAACTTTTATGTAACAACCTGATGTAGTGCTCGAAAGAGACCAAGAAACAAACGAACTAACTCCTTGACCTGGAACCCCTAAGGGCTTCACAACTTGAGATAAAGCGGAAATACGTGACCTTCTACTCCATCCATATCCAACAATTACAATGCGTGCGTATACTAGTACAAATTCAGGGTCAGCACGAGATACGCCGTAACAAGGCAAACGATTCATCAGGCTTGCAAGTCTGCAACCAAATCATTCAAACCAGAATACAGAAAAGTATCAGCCACATTCACGTTGGCATATTTTCAATATTCACTAGCCTGCATTCCTCCCAGAGACTCTTTGATGGCACGCAGCTCCTTGATTATAACTCCCGTTGGCATTCTGCTTGATGGCAATTCCTGGGAGCAGGACACTCCAAGTTTAAGTAGTTGAATAAGGCAATCCTCCATTCTGGTGTATGAAGAAGCATCCGCAATGTGAAGTTCACTCTCAAGTTCCAAAGAAAGTTGCGTGTCAATAACATCCATAGCCCTGCCATGCAGACCGAGCTCGACGTACGCATGGAGGGTCAGCCCTTGTCTGAAGCTATCGGTGGGCCTCTTCCCAGTGATTGTTTCTAACACAAGTATGCCATAGCTGTATATATCACCATATGTCGACACTATGTTCCCAGCACCATACTCTGTTGCATTGAAGAATTTTCCAAAGAATATTAGGCTACTAAGTTCTGGAGGTAAATAAGTTCAAAAACAACAAACAGAAAAAAAGAAGATAAAACGAGTCAAAAATATAAAGAGAAACCATATCAAGCTAACCTGGAGCGGCGTAACCAATCGTCCCTCTAAGTCCCATTGAGCCCGTTGACTGTTGAAAAATCGAGCTTCCTTCAACAAGAATCTTAGCCAATCCGAAATCTCCAACATGGGCTACCATTTCAGCATCTAGGAGCACATTACTTGACTTGACATCACAATGTACAGTAGGTGCAGGGCCATGGCAGTGCAGATAGTCCAACGAATAAGCCACATCAAGTAGTATGGTCACTCTTTGATGCAAATTTAAGTGCTTCTTCTCTTCTTGGTTATTTGTGTCAGGATGTAGCCAACTTTCCAAACTACCATGAGGCATGAAGTCATATACGATGGCTTTGAAGTCATCCCCTTTGGCATCAATGCTTGAGCAAGTTGTAACTATCTTGAGAAGATTTCGGTGTCGCAGGTTTCGTAGTGCCTCACATTCGGCTGTGAAACTCTTCAGTGCTCCACGGGTTTGAAGTTTCAATACCTTCACAGCAACATGGATTGTTCTTTCACCAGCTTCACCATCTAACTCTCCTTTGTAAACAGACCCAAAGGCCCCAAAGCCCAACAAATTGGTTGTCGAGAACTCATCTGTCGCTTTTACCAACTGCGAATAAGAGACCATTGGGTGTCCCTGTATGGATGTTGTTGAAGGGATTTCTTCTTTGCTTTTCATGTGTCTACTGAGAAGCTTATATAGCAACACAATGATGGCTAGGGTGACAACAGAAGTAGAACTTGCCACAAGGATCACCAGTAGTTTATGCCTTCTCTGTGGTGATCGCAGAGCACATGGAGGTAAATGTAGATCAGATATTCCTCCACATAGTTTGTTGTTGCCTTGGATTGAGACTACAGTCATATTTGAAAAAGCACCAGTAGTTGGAACTTCTCCAACGAAGTTATTGAATGAAAGGTTTAGGTAATGGAGTATGGTAAGGTTCCCTAAGGACTTTGGTATCTGGCCGGAAAAATTGTTGCTTGACAGGTCAAGAGTTTCTAGACCTTTCAGATCACTCAGAAGTAACGGGATGCTACCATTTAAAATGTTATTTTGGAGAGAGAGGAACCGGAGAAGCTGACATCCAACAAGGGTGGTTGGGATTTCACCTGATAATTTGTTCGACTCTACACGAAATTCTACAAGATTTTTCAGATTCCCTATTTCTTGAGGTATTGATCCCACCAAATTATTATCTGATAGATAAAAATATCCAGAGAGGGTTGGTATGTTGAATAATCCACTAGGTATTGGCCCTGTAAGGTTGTTACTTGAAAGATTTAGGCCAAACAACTTTGTGAGGTTTCCAAGTGTGATTGGTACTCCACCACTAAAGCTATTCATGTTTAGGTCCAAATAATTCAGTTCAGTGAGATTTCCAATGGTCCATGGAATTGATCCGCTAATTTTATTTTCAGCCACAGTGAGTCCGCCCAAGTTTTTAAGCCTGCCCAAGGAAGAGGGGAGAGTGCCGGTGAAAGAGTTTCGCATGAGGACGAGACGTTGTAGATTAACGAGATTACCAATACCTTCAGGGATGCTTCCTGTGATTCCGTTGGTTCTGAGTTCAAGATGTATTAGCGAAGTGGAAAGGTTGGAAATGGAAAGAGAGAGAGCTCCCTCAAGCTTATTTTCATTCAGCCCCAAAACTTCCAGTTTGGAGCAATTTGTTAATGCTGTTATGAATTCCCAATCTTTAGGCCCTTTAGCTTGGAACAAATTACTCTCCATCTGTAACCAGTAAAGTTCTCTTAACATCCCAAGCTCTGGAGGAACATAGCCACTGAAAAAATTGTAGTTGAGTTGAATTTCTGAGATACGAGAAGCATTAGCTATCGAAGGCGGGATGGGGCCATGAAACTGGTTTATGTCCATCCGTATCAGTTGGATATTTGGAAGATTGTTGAATGCATTTGGAGGTATTGTCCCACTTAGCATATTGTGCCGAACAACAAACAATTTTAGACTGGAAATGTTCCAAAAGGTAACCGGGATTGATCCACTTAAATTGTTGCTGCCTAACGTGATCACAGATAAGCTGGACAGCATGCCAAAAGATGAAGGGATAACCCCGGATAGCATGTTGGCGCTAAGGGCAAGATACCAGAGGTTGGAGAGGTTGGCCAGACCAGGTGGTATCTCACCAGATAAAGTGTTGCGAGCCAAACTCATGTATTCCATCGATGTCAAGTCAGCCAGCCGAGGTGGGATCCCTCCTGTCAAGTGACAATATCTTTACGCAGTGAGCGATAGACAAAATCATAATCTTGAAAATGAAGGATCGTAGTACTGAATTTCTTGTTTAATACTCTCCCTCCATTCACTATTATGAGATGTTCTAACTTTTTTCAAATTCGGATGTATATAAACGAAGTTTACTGCGTGTGTTCACTTATTTCAGTCCGTATGTAATTCATGTGAAAAATTACCACTAGGAAGTTTTTTTTAGAAAAGGAGGAAGACCTCGGCCTCTACATCTGGACAATGCATGCAACCAATTGCCATGAGGAAGTACGTCGTCAAATATCCAAAACATCTTATATTTGTGAACGGGGCAAGTACATCACAATAATAAAAATACACAGATCATCTTGAAATATCACATGTGGATGTGCATAGTTAGCAACTTTGCATAGAAACATAGGTGAATTGCCATGAGGATCTCACCTACGAGCTTGTTGTTGTGCAGGTCAAGCCTAGTGAGACGTGTGCATCGTCCAAGAGCCGCAGGGATGCTGCCTTGGAGAAAATTGTCACTGAGGTTCAACACCCGGAGCCTAACGAGACGACCGAGCTCCGGAGGGATCTGCCCAACCAGTTGGTTATCGCTGAAGTCCAGCTCCCGAAGGAAGGACAGGTTCCCCAGCGACGGCGAGAGGCGGCCCGTCAGGTTGTGGGCGGGCAAGCGCAGTGCCACCACCCTCTCGGGATGACGCCGGCCGCCGCAGGTGACTCCCGGCCAGCGGCAGTAGCTGCCGGGCGTGCTCCATGAGGCCAGAGCGCCTCCGGGCAACGTGGACTTGAAGGAGGAGCGCGAGCTCGTCGCCGGTGGTCGCGAGGGAAGGGAGGATGCACAGCGCCAAGGCAAAGACGAGCAGCGCCATTAGCGAAAGGAGAGGTACGATGGCTCGAGTATACGGTCAGTGAGCTGAGCGCACGAGAGCTATATCAATGGAGTCCGTGACATGCGGGTCTCTGCTGTTTAAACTTTTCACGATGTCACCAGTACACCATTTCTGCTAATCATTTCGTAACTATAGTACGTACGTGGCGGCAAGTCTCCTGGTCTTCGTTGTCGCGTGTAAATTGTCAAATCATCTGTCACCGTTCATCTGATATAATAAGATTCTAAGCTCCAATGTTGACTTCTGATGCGTCCGGACTTTCGTTGATAGGCTTATCTGCAAGGGAGTGAATCGTTGAAGCGTGTTATCGTTGGGTCCACTCCCAGATGAACGTGGCCTTCATATGTTGATTTTTGTATTATGTGCAAAAACATCAGAGCCACACGCCCACACATAGGACGACTTAGTTCACCTCGTGCACCAGATACCGTCTCCATCAAATACGAGGGAAGCCAAGTAGCCAACCAAGAACAATAAAACTAGTGCGATTTACTGAAAAAAACCCCCAGCACAACTCAAGTGAAACACACAACTAAACAACCAACCCTAACGGTCTACGTAAAAAAAAACTTAACTCATGACTGAAAGACCATGCAACAAATTAAGCGCGTGTCACCCTCTATTCGCGTCTAAATCATCAAGTCGTTTGTTCCTAGTATTATTGCCCCTATCCTCTTACCACAATGGTAAAAAGGGGCTTCACCAATTTAAGGATATTTCATGTTTTCAAAATGCAAAACTAACACATCAAAATAAGAATATTATTTGCTATACTTATCCTCGCTACCCATAACAATTTGTTCTTATGCGGTTAAGCCAAAGACACAGAAAGTCATATCCAGAATCTAAAAAAAAAAGAATCAAACTATAAATAAAATTGCAATTGATGTCTACATGTTGATGAATATTGGTCAGTTGGTCAAGCGTAGTTGGTTGATCAACACAGAGTCGTTTTCTTGCATACAACACGTAAGATTCTTGCACATGAGACATGATAGGGTTGTATGGCTGTATAATATCCTAGGATATGGTCAAAGCTGCTGTTGTACGCATGTATATCAAAGTTGGTTGTAGTGTAATATCTCATCCTTACTAAGAACATGATTAATAATGTAGCATGCATAAAGTTGGTTATATTGTTGTCATGTTTTTATCATTATCACTGGAGAAGACTAAACCATCAGGGCCAGCCGTCACACTAACCATCTTCTGTCTCCTCCTTTAGTTAGCAACTACATGGAAGTAAGTAATGTTTTTGTCTCCTTCCATAGTATTCCTATCTTTGGACATTTGTCCAGTTTTAGTTTCTTTTTTACTTCCGTGTCACTTAGTTTTACTAAAATACTCCCTCCCTATCGGTTTATAGGGATCAAATCAAAAATCTAACTAACCATGGTAGATGGTGAGAGACGGAATATTTTTTATAATTTGCAAAAGTACTCAATTAATGCACTTGTTTTTTTCAAAATAATATGTTTATCAATACATTAGTTGCAATGCATGCATGTCTGACCAATAAATAACCAAGAGAATTTGCATGCATTGGTGAGTTTTTTCTTAATCCTTGAATGCATTGATTTAATGCACCTCAAAATATGAACATTTGATGCAGATCAATAAAATTGAGACATACAAAAAAAAAACATGTCTTAGGGATGAAACCTATAAACCGGGAAGAAGAAAGTATTGTCCATCCTAGCCCTATCCTCTACAAAGAGAGTATTTGACTAATCCTGCATGTCAAGCTTGCCATATTCTTCCATCAGTTTTGTCAGAATCGGGGCTCCGCAGACCCAACAAGGTTCGAACTCTGGGGCGTGTACGAAGATCTCAACCAGCTCTAGCCTCAAGCTCGCCACCCCACGGCCGAGCCTCGTCAAATACGTGCGAGTGGGCAAGAAGACGAACACAGAGATTTACCCAGGTTTGGGCCACCTTGCGGTGTAAGACCCTACTCCTGCTTTTGGTGGATTGGCCCCGCGAGGAGGATGGGGATAAACTAGTACAGTGGTTGAGCGACCTCGAGAGGGCTTGGGAGTGAGGATGGATCAATCCCTTCTACAGTGGAGTCTAGTCCCTCTTTATAGTGCCCCGGGTCCTCTTCCCTTATGGCACGGGTGGGAAGGGATCTAATAACGGCAAATTTTGAAAGGGGGCAAGAGGTACATCTTATCCTAAAGGAAAGTGGTCTTCGCCTGCAAAGCATCTGGGCGTGACGTAGAGGTGAGCTCGACGATGACATCTGTCCTGCCGAGCTCATGGTCTTGGTCTTGTTGCATGATATGTCCATTTTGCATCATGCTTTTATATTGATATTTATTACATTATGGGCTGTTATTACACATTTTGGTACAATACTTATGCCTTTTCTCTCTTATTTTACAAGGTTTACATGAAGAGGGAGAATGTCGACAGCTGGAATTCTGGACTGGAAAAGGAGCAAATCTGAGATACCTATTCTGCACAACTCCAAAAGTCCTGTAAAATATACGAAGAATTATTTTGGAATATATAAAAATTATTGGGCGAAAGAAATACATTAGAGGGGCCCACCAGGCAGCCACAAGCCTGGGGGCGCGCCCTACCCCCCTAGGCGCGCCCCTGAGGCTTGTGGCCCACCTGGCAACCCTTCGATGCCCATCTTCTATTATATGAAGGGTTTCGACCTGAAAAAAAATCATAAGAGATCTTTCGGGACGAAGCGCCGCCGTCTCGAGGCGAAACTTGGACAGAACCAATCTAGAGCTCTGGCAGGGCTGTTTTGTCAGGGAAATTTCCCTCTGGGAGGGGGAAATCGAAGCCATCGTCATCACTAATGATCCTCTCATCGAGAGGGGGTCAATCTCCATCAACATCTTCATCAGCACCATCTCCTCTCCAAACCCTAGTTTATCTCTTGGATCCGATCTTTGTCTCAAAACCTCAGATTGGTACGTGTGGGTTGCTAGTAGTGTTGATTACTCCTTGTAGTTGATGCTAGTTGGTTTACTTGGTGAAAGATCATATGTTCAGATCCTTGATCATCATTAATACTCCTATGATTATGAACATGAATATGCTTTGTAAGTATTTACGTTTGTTCCTGAGGACATGGGATAAGTCTTGTTATAAGTAATCATGTGAATTTTGTATTCGTTCGATATTTTGATGAGATGTATGTTGTCTCTCCTCTAGTGGTGTTATGTGAATGTCGACTACATGACACTTCACCATTGTTTGGGCCTAGAGGAAGGCATTGGGAAGTAATAAGTAGATGATGGGTTGCTAGAGTGATAGAAGCTTAAACCCTAGTTTATGTGTTGCTTCGTAAGGGGCTGATTTGGATCCACATGTTTCATGCTATGGTTAGATTTATCTTAATCCTTCTTTTGTAGTTGCGGATGCTTACGAGAGGGGTTAATCATAAGTGGGAGGCTTATCCAAGTAAGGGCAGCACCCAAGCACCGGTTCACCCACATATCAAATTATCAAAGTAACGAACGCGAATCATATATACATGATGAAAACTAGCTTGACAGAAATTCCCATGTGTCTTCGGGAGCGCCTTGCTTTATATAAGAGTTTGTCTAGGCTTGTCCTTTTCTATAAAAAGGATTGGTCCACCTTGCTTCACCTTTGTTACAATTGTTACTTGCTACCCGTTATGAATTATCTTATCACAAAAGATCTGTTACCAATAATTTTCGAAAAAGGGTTTCCCCCCGCTTTGTATTACAAAGCAACCAACCGATACGACCAACGATAGGTGCTGGGGAAGAAGCAGCACAGTCACGCCCAAAAGAAACAAAAGATAAAAAACAAAAGAAGAAAAGCCGACAACGGCGGATCGACAAAAACGAAGAAGCTTCACGACCATTGCACCCACCGTAGATCTCCCACCAAGCTCCAAGGCTCCGAAGCGCCGGTACCAATCAACACGTCCAAGAAGGACCACGACGATGATGACGCTGCTGCCAAGGGTTTCCCCTGGTACGCGACGAGGTGAGAGGAAGGGTAGCCCCGACGCCCTCCAGGAAGGTCCGGCGGCACCCACAAGCGCCACCGCATCGGTGTCGGCCACGCCGACACGAGTTTCCTCCGGTCCCAACCTTCACCTCGGATGCTTCGAAGTCGGCCACCAAACCGACCACCATCTTGCGCCAAAGCAGTCATGAAGCCTCCACTCTGTATCACCATGACACCACGAGGTAAGGTCTGCACATCGAGGAATTGGAGTCGGGACTAGGGGCAGCAGCACCGTCGGCACGCTGGAGGGCTCAACCTCCATCATCAACAACAATAGCCGAACGGAGACAATAGCAGGAGCATACCAGACCCATTGGCCCACAGGCCCGGCCGGGCCCTCCACGCCCGTAAAGCTCCCGCTCTTGCGCTGCAGCAGGCACGCCGTCAGCGTCGCCGCCCCCCATCCAAGCTGCTCCGCCTCCTCACGACACTGACGATGACGAAGCCATGCCGGGGGCCAGGCCGCTAGGACTCAGATGGGGCCTGTCGGGCCCGGATCTAGGCCGGGGTCATGCCGCCGGCCATCCCGTGCCACGACGCCACACCGCAGCCAAGTGCCACACCACCACCTCACGCGCTGCCGGCCACCACCGCCGGGTGACCGGGTCACCGCCAAGCCAAGGAGCACCGTCACTGCCCCATGCCCTGGGCAAGGGAGCTGTGCACGCGGGGACTGAAGGTCCCGCCGCCGCCAGCATCACCCGAGCCTATGCCAGGGGCACCCGCCGGCGGCAACGGGGATGAATGGGGGAGGAGGGCGGCCGAAGTGGAGCGGAGTCGTGCACCGCCCCGGCCACCTCCCGGGGATGCGGCGTAGGGCGGATCCAGGAGGGAGGAGAGGGGGGCTGGGGAGGGGGGCGGAGACGGGGCGGCGGGGTAGGCGGCGGCGGGCGGTGGTGGGGAGGGCCAAGGGGCGGCAGCGGGGGAGGAACCCTAGGAGGAGCCCCTCGTGCTAGTTCTTTCTTTTCCTATATTAGATCCTGTTACCGATAATTTCAGTGCTTGCAGAGAATACCTTACTCAGAACTGCTGGTCATTTCCTTCTGCTCCTCGTTGGGTTCGACACTCTTACTTATCGAAAGGACTACAATAGATCCCCTATACTTGTGGGTCATCAAGACTCTTTTCTGGCGCCGTTGCCGGGGAGTGAAGCACCTTTGGTGAGTGAAACTTGGTAAGGAAAAATTTATATAGTGTGCTAAAATTTACTGTCACTTGGTACTATGGAAAATAATCCTTTGAGGGGCTTGTTCGGGGTATCTTCACCTCGACCAGAAGCACAAAGAGTCGCTCCTCAACCTGCTGCACCTACTGAAAATATTTATTATGAAATTCCTTCGGGTATGATAGAGAAACTGCTATCTAATCCTTATGCAGGAGACGGAACTCTACATCCTGATTTGCATCTAATCTATGTGGATGAAGTTTGTGGATTATTTAAGCTTGCAGGTTTGCCCGAGGATGTTGTCAAGAAGAATATCTTTCCTTTATCTTTGAGGGAGAAGGCATTGGCATGGTATAGGCTATGTGATGATATTGGATCATGGAACTACAACCGATTGAAATTGGAATTTCATCTGAAGTTTTATCATATGCATCTGGTTCATCGTGATCGGAATTATATTTACAATTTTTGGCCTCGTGAAGGAGAAAGAATCGCTCAAGCTTGGGGGAGGCTTAATTCAATGCTATATTTATGCCCCAACCATGAGCTCGCAAGAGAAATTATTATCCAGAATATTTATGCTCGGCTTTCTCATAATGATCGATCCATGCTCGATACTTCTTGCTCTAGTTATTTTCTGAAGAAAGATATTGTATTCAAATGGGACTTATTGGAAAGAATTAAACGCAACTCCGAAGATTGGGAACTCAACGAAGGTAAGGAGTCAGGTATAAACCTTAAGTTTGATTGTGTTAAATCCTTTATAGACACCGATGCTTTTCGTGAATTTAGCACTAAATATGGACTTGACTCTGAGATAGTAGCTTCTTTATGTGAATCTTTTGCTACTCATGTTGATCTCCTTAAGGAGAAGTGGTTTAAATATCATCGTCCCATTGAAGTGAAAGTAGTTGAACCCATGAAATTCGAAGAGGAAACTATTACTTATAATGTTGATCCTGTTATTCCTACTGCTTACATTGGGAAACCACCCTTCGTGTTAAGATAAAAGAACATGCTAAAGCTTAAACTATGGTTTGTAAGAGTTGTATTAGAACACCTACACCCCCCTGAACAAATTAAAGTTAAACCTAGTTTTGCTATGGTTAAACATCTCTTGGTTGATAATATTGATGGGCATGTTATTCATTTCCGTGTTGAAGCGGCAAGAATCGCTAGACCTGATACTAAGAGTAAACATAGACCAGTTGATGGCGTGCATGTTGTTTCTGTTAAAACAGGAGATCACTGTTATCATGGCTTGTGTGATATGGGTGCTAGCGTAAGTGCAATTCCCTTTTCCTTATACAAAGAAATCATGCATGATATTGCACGAGTTGAACTAAAGGAAATTTATGTTACTATTAAGCTTGCTAATAGAGACACTATTGCATAGATGGGGATTGTTAGAGATGTTGAAGTCTTGTCTGGGAAAATAAAATATCCTACTGATTTTCTTGTTCTTGGTTCCCCACAAGATGACTTTTGTCCCATTATATTTGGCAGACCCTTCTTGAATACTGCTAATGCTAGGATTGATTGTGAGAAAGAAACAGTTACTATGAGTTTTGGGGATGTGTCTCATGAGTTCAATTTCTCTAAATTTCGTAGACAACCCCATGATAAAGAATTGCCTAGTAAAGATGAAATTGTTGGTCTTGCTTCTATTGATGTGCCTCCTACCGATCCTTTAGAACAATATTTGCTAGACCACGAAAATGATATGCATATGAATGAGAGGAATGAAATAGATACAAATTTCTTTGATCAACAACCTATTTTGAAACACAACTTACCTGTTGAAATACTTGGGGATCCTCCTCCACCCAAGGGTGATCCCATGTTTGAGCTCAAACAATTAACCCGATACGTTGAAATATGCTTATCTTGATGAAAAGGAGATATATCCTATTATGATTAGTGCTAACCTTAAGAGCATGAAGAAAAGAGATTATTGAAAACTCTGAGGAAGCATTGTGCTGATATTGGTTATACTCTTGATGATCTTAAGGGCATTATTCCCACTCTATGTCAGCATAAAATTAATATGGACCCTGATGCCAAACCAGTTATTGATCACCAACGATGATTGAACCCTAAGATGAAAGAAGTGGTAAGAAAAGAAATACTAAAGCTTCTGGAGGCCCGTATAATTTATCCTGTTGCTGATAGTAGATGGGTTAGTCCCGTCCATTTCGTCCCTAAGAAGGGAGGTATCACCGTTGTTCCTAATGATAAAAATGAATTGATCCCACAAAGAATTGTTACAGTTTATAGAATGGTAATTGATTTTAGGAAACTGAATAAAGCTACTAAGAAAGATCATTACCCTTTGCCTTTTATTGATCAAATGCTAGAAAGACTATCCAAACATACACATTTTTGCTTTCTAGATGGTTACCCAGGTTTCTCTCAAATACCTGTATCAAGAGAGGATCAAGAAAAAAACCACTTTTACTTGCCCTTTCGGTACCTTTGCTTATAGACGTATGCCTTTTGGTTTATGCAATGCACCTCTACCTTTCAAAGATACATGATGTCTATACTCTCTGACTTTTGTGAAAAGATTCTTGAGTTTTTCATGGATGATTTTTCCATTTACGGAACTTCATTTGATGATTGTTTGATCAACCTTGACCGAGTTTTGCAGAGATGTGAAGAAACTAATCCTGTATTGAATTTGGGAAAGTGCCAATTTATGGTTAATGAAGGTATTGTCTTGGGGCACAAGATCTCTACTGGAATCAGGCATTTTGCCGTCTGCCACCGCTTTGCCGTCTGCTAGAGTCTGTTTGCCGTCTATCTTCCCAAAGCATACGACACAGAACCAGCTGATGGCAAAGACCCTCTTTGCCATCCGCTGGCGGACGGCAAAGAATTCTTTATCATCAGCCAGCGGACGACAAATACCAGAGTGGGCCCCACGGGGCACGGCACTGGCTAGGTCAACCTCCTCACTTCTTTGCCGTCTGCTGGCGGACGGCAAAGAAGTGAGGAGGGCCCACAAACTAGGCGGGCTAACTGCAAGGGCCCACCGCACCTCTTTGCATTCTGCTAGCGGACGGCAAAGAAACTTTGCCGTCCACTGGCAGACGACAAAGAGGATAACTCCTATAACGGGTCGTTAACCCTCCTCCTCTCTCTCTTCTCTCTCTTCCTCTCTCTCTCTCTCTCTCTCCTGCCGCCGCCGCTGCACTCCGCTCCCCCGCCCCCCCCTCCGCCGCCCCGCGCCGCGCCCCTCCGCGGTCTCGCACCGCTCCCCGGCGCCCACCACGTTGCCGGCCGCCCTGCACCGCCTCCCGCCCCTCGGAGCCTGCCGCCGCGCGCCCCTACCCCATGCGGCCCCGGCCCGCCTCCTGCCGCGCACCGCCACCGACGCCCCCCCGACCACCAGCCGCCTCGCGGCCCAGTGGCCCGCCGCCCATGCCGCCCCGACGTCCTCTCCGCCCCGGTGCCCCGCCGCCCCACTCTGGTGAGCTCTCCCGGCCCCTGTTTTTTTGTTTGATGTTAGTTAGGTTAGTTGCTACTGTTAGTTAGGTTAGTTAGATTAGTTCTAGGTTTGTTAGGTTAGCTCTAGGTTAGGTAGGTTAGTTTCTACGTTGGTTAGGTTAGTTCTTGAAAAAAAAATATTAGGAGAATAAAAGAAGAAGAATAAGAAGAATAAGATGAAGAAGAGGAGGAGGATGAGAAGAAGAAAAGGGGCAGGAGAAGAAAAGAAGAAGGAGAAGAAGAAGAAGAAGAAGAAGAGGAGGAGGAGGAGGAGGAGGAGGAGAAGAAAAGGGGGAGGAGAAGAAAAGAAGAAGAAAAGAGGAGAGGAGGAGAAGAAGAAGAGTAAAAAAGGAAAGGAAGAAGAAGAGGAGGAGGAGGAGGAGAAGAAAAAAGAAGAAGAGGAAGAAGAAGAAGAAGAAAGAGGAGAGGAGGAGAACGAGAAGAAAAAATAAGAAGAAGAAAAAAAGAGGAGAGGAGGAGAAGAAGAAGAGGAAAAAAGGAAAGGAAGAAGAAGAAGAGGAGGAGAAGAAAAAAGAAGAAGAGGAAGAAGAAGAAAAAAGAGGAGAGGAGGAGAAGAAGAAGAGGAAAAAGGAAAGGAGGAAAAAGAGGAAGACCACGACCCCGACCCTGACCCCGATCCCGACCCCGACCCCGACATGACACCCAACCCCAACCCCGACACCCCGACCCCGACCCCGACCCTGACCCCGACACCCCGACACGACACCCCGACACCCTGACACGGCACACCGACCCCGACACCCTGAGACCCCGACACAGCACCCCGACCCCGACACCCCGACACGGCACCCCCGACCACGACACAGCACCCCGACCCCGACACGACACCCCGACACCCCGACATGGCACCCCCGACCACGACACAGCACCCCGACCCCGACACGACACCCCTGACACCCCGACCCCGACACGACACCCCCGACACGTCGACCCCAACACGACACCCGACACCTTGACACGACACCCCCGACCACGACACAGCACCCCGACCCCGACATGACAGCCCTGACACCCCGACCACGACATGACACCCCCGACACGCCGACCTCGACACGACACCCGACACCCTGACACGGCACCCCTGACGCCACTAACTCCCAACCTCCGACGCCACCGATCCTCAACCCCCGACGTCACCGACCCCAACCCCCGACACGACACCACGACACCCCGACACCATGAGACCCCGACACCCCGACACGAGACCCTGACACGGCACCTTGACCCCGACACGACACCCCCACACCCCGACCCCAACATGACACCCCCCGACCCCGACACGACACCCCCACACCCCGACCCCGACACGACACCCCCCACACCCCGACATGACACCCTCGACACCCTGACCCCGACACGACACCCCCGATGTCGATGGAACCCTAAATAGCAAGTATCGTTGGTGCGAGATACATGTGGCCGTCGGTGTCGAACACTGCATCCATGTACCACAAGTTACGCCGGCGTCCGGCGTCCCGCAGTAATAGTTCTCGGGGTCGATGGCGGGATGTGGATCTAGTGTTCAATGCCGAGCGCCACATGTATCTCGCACCGATAATACTTGCTATTTAGGGTTTCATCGACGTCGAGAAACCCCCTAACCAAACACCACGACATGACACACCCGACCCCCGACCCCGACACGACACCCTAACACCAGGACACGACACCCCTGACCTCCGACACCTCTTCGGCCTCCTATTGACCGAAAGGGTGCTCTTCGGCCTTCTAGAGGCCGACGGGTCATATATGTGTGAATTATGAGTTAGGTCATATAATTTCTGATTTTGTTATGAAAAACATCATATATATATTTGTGTTCATCGGGTGGATTTAAATGTGCAGTTGTTTCGTCGCTGCGAGGGTTTGGTGTTCGACGACCTCCCCGTGCGTTCGACGAGCTCCGCCCCTGCGTTCGTTGGTGAGCACAAATGGCATCTCCTCCTCCCCCTTCGTTTGCTCTGTTCCGGTCTTCGTGCCGATGAAACTTGCTAGCTATAGGTAGATTGAATCATTAGTATGCGTGAGCACTATGCGTCTCCCGTTCGAAAGGGTTATGTGTAGATTGGGTTCGTTTTCCCATATGCTCTGCTCTGGATCCGATGAGAATTTTGTCAGTGCCTCCCTGTTGTTCTCCGGGTACACATCCTCTCTGCTTATTGCCGAGACGTGTATCAGGAGAACAACGGGGAGGTGCTACCAAAATTTTGCATCGGATTCGAAACAGAGCATGGGAAAACGAACCCAATCTACACATACTCGGGTGGGATTAGGACCTATCTTTACCTACTAGCGTCTAGGTTGCATCGACGTAATGAAACTGACAATCTCTATTAACTGATGAATATGGTTTGTTGAGTTATGTATATATTTTGTGTGTGTCCAGTAGCTAGGCAGGATGAGTGATCGTGGGTGGATGTACACCGGTCACACTAGTCAGAAAGACATGACTCGTGAATGGTTAACAAAAACCAAGGAGTTTGTGAGAGTCGCATTTGCAAATGGACAGAAAACAACCTTGTGCCCTTGTGTCGATTGTGACAACTATAAGAAGAAGAAGTCAGAGTTTGAAATGATCAAACACCTACAGAAGTGGAGTTTTACGCCTAATTACACGGTCTGGACATTTCATGGTGAGTCTGCCCAACGTGCCAGAGCTGAGGTGCTTCGTCGTTGCACCGACGAGCATGGTACCGGGATCGAAGACATGGTGCAAGACTTTGATGATGCTCGGGATTCGAACGATGAGATGGAGGAATCTGCAAAGGCCTTTTATGAAATGTTGGAGTCTTCAAAACGTCCTCTCCATGAGCACACTAAGCTTTGTCAGCTGGATGCCATCGCGCAAGTAATGGCTCTAAAGGCTTAGTTTAACCTAGGCAGAGAATGCTACGACGCGATTATGACGATATTTGGACGCTTTCTACCCAAAGGCCATGTATTGCCACCAAACCTATACCAGTCGGACAAAATCCTGCGTGCGCTTAAGATGCCCTATGAGAAGATAGATGCCTGTGAGAATGGATGTGCCTTATTTAGGCTTCAGTATGCGGGCTTGAACTATTGCCCCATTTGCAATGCTTCCAGATATGTTCTGGTAGACAACGGTATGGGTGAGAAGAGTCAGAACAAAATCCCCATTAATGTTCTTCAGTAACTGCCAATCATACCAAGACTTCAACGGCTTTTCATGGTCGAAGAGACGGCTAGACAGATGACGTGGCATAAATTGGGCAAAAGAACAGAACTGGATGCAGATGGGAATCCTATGTTGGGACACACTTCAGACGCTTTTGCGTGGAAGCATTTCGATGCATTACATAAGGATAAAGCGGCAGAACCAAGGCATCCTCGAGTTGCCATCAGCACGGATGGGTTCAATGTGTATGGTATGACGGCAACACAATATAGTTGTTGGCCTGTATTTGTCATTCCACTCAATCTCCCCCCGAAGAGATTATGAAAAGAAAGAACATTTTCCTGACCCTAATAATTCCAGGGCCCAAATATCCGGGGAAGAATATGAATGTGTACATGCAACCGCTTAAGGATGAATTATAGGAAGCCTGGGATAATGGGATCAAGACATATGACGCCGCTAGAAAAAAGAACTTCAAAATGCATGTGTGGTACATGTACTCGATGCATGACTTGCCGGCGTATGCGCTATTCGTTGGCTGGTGTGTGCATGGAAGGTTTCCGTGCCCCACATGCAATGCAGCTCTTCAGTTCCGTTGGCTGGAGGCGGGTCGCAAGTTTTCTTGCTTCGACATGCATAGACAGTTCCTGGATCCTGACTATAAGTTCAGAAAAGACAAGAATAATTTCATCAAAGGTATAGTTGTCAAAAACATTGCACCACCTGCGTTGACAGGCCAACAGATCCTGGATCAGATAAACGCTCTCGAGATGGATCCAAATCGTCCAGGGTATTTCAAAGGGTATAATACGGAACACGCCTGGACTCACAAGATATGTTTGTGGGATCTGCCTTACTTCAAAGACCTCCTTTGCCCACACAACATCGATGTGATGCACACTGAAAAGAATGTCGCGGAGGCCCTTTTTGGTACATTGTTCGTCATAGAGGGGAAGTCGAAGGATAATCCTAAGGCTAGAGTCGACCAGGAGGCTCTATGTGATAGACCGCTACAAAACATTTGACAACCGAAAGGAACGAAGAACTGGAGGAAGCCAAAGGCATGGTTCAATATTGGAAGGCCATCTATGAGGGAAATGATCTTGTGGGTGCAAATGCAGTTGATGTTCCCCGATGGGTATGCAGCGAATCTAAAGAGGGGAGCGAGTCTTGAAAACTTGAAAATATTTGGTCTCAAGAGTCATGATTGGCACATATGGCTTGAGCGGGTAATGCCGGTGATGTTGCGTGGCTTTATCCCTGAGGATGAATGGCTAGTACTGGCAGAGCTGAGCTATTACTTCCGTGCTCTTTGTGCGAAAGAACTATCGCCTGACGTGCTAGACAAACTGGAAGAGTTGGCGCCGGAGTTGATCTACAAGTTAGAAAAGATCTTTCCACTGGGCTTCTGATTTTGCATCTCCCGACTGAGGCAAGATTGGGGGTGCCCGTGCAAAATCGTTGGTGCATCTCAACTGAGAGGATGCAGAAGACGCTTCGAGCAAAATGTAAAAATAAACGTAGAGTTGAAGCATCGATGGCCGAGGCATTCATTACTGAGGAGGCGACAAACTTTGTGACAGCACACTACACAACCTAGAATTGTCATTTGCATAATCCGAAGCCTTGGTACAATGATGGCGACCGTGAAAAAGGTCGATCCAACCTCAGCCTATTCAAAGGGAAGCTCACACCAGCCGGTGCTTCGAAATCATTAGGGTTGGATGTCGAAGAATGGCGGACCATTTCGTTGTATATCCTTAACAACCTAACAGAAGTGCGGCCATATATCGAGTAAGTTCTCGGTACATTGTTTCACAACTTCTAATTCCTTTGAAATGGTCTTATTCCCGGATATGTGATACAGTCGATAAGAAGTGCGGCCATATATCGAGTAAGTTCTCGGTACATTGTTTCACAACTTCTAATTCCTTTGAAATGGTCTTATTCCCGGATATGTGATACAGTCGATACGTCGCCAAATTCTCGGCTGGAGCGGTGATCCAAAAGGATTCCATCGAAGAGTATGAGCTTCTGGCAAAGCATGGAGGCGGCTATCCCGGTTTCATCTCTTGGTTCAAGCAAACGGTAATTTCGATTAATTAGACGATTTGATTTCTTCGCCTAGTTTGCGGATAATGCAACAATCCTTTGGTATTAAACTTGTAGGCTAATGCAGAGTCTATGGACTCCGAACTGAGACAAGTCGCTAATGGTTTTGACTTTCAGGTCCGTTCATTTGACAAATATGATATCAATGGGTATCGCTTT
Organism: Hordeum marinum; assembly: GCA_022496015.1. NCBI lineage: Eukaryota > Viridiplantae > Streptophyta > Magnoliopsida > Poales > Poaceae > Hordeum > Hordeum marinum. The sequence continues at coordinate 404,758,021 of CM039676.1, read as the reverse complement.
TGTACTTTTGGCAAAGAGCTATCTATGGCCGACCGAAAGACTACAAATTGTTGTGTCTCCGCTGTCGGCGAAGGAGGGGTCGAGTATTATGGAAGAGTTGAAGCAATTTATGAACTTACATTCTTTGGTGAAAACCCACCAAACGTCATAGTCTTCAAATGTTATTGGTTCCAGCCGAAGGAGACTAGAAGGACTCATGAACATATAGGGCTAGTCAAAATCAAACAAAGCACCCATTTGGATGTTCTCGATGTCTATATTATGGCTCAACAGGCGACCCAAGTTTTCTATCTACCATGGGCCTACCAAACGGATCGAAATTTGAAAGGTTGGGATGTCGTTTATGATGTGCCGCCACATTTTAGACCACCTCCCCTCAATGAAGACGATTATGAACCTCACATTAACCCAGACACATATGAAGGAGAATTCTTCCAAGAAACACGTGTTTCCAAAAAACGCTTCAAGAACCGCTCTACTTCACCCCAGAACATTGAGGTCGATGGCGACAGTGAACCCGACTTCACCCTTGAGCAGGAACAAGAAGAGACAGAAGAACAAGAGGTTACTGCTGCAGACACCTGACAATGCTTGACCGATTACATAGAGGCCTTCCACATGTTGATGCATTTATTGATGATGCTGATGAGCACGTCATTACTGATAGTGATGATGATTATGCATTTATTGATCCCGGAGCATATATAGACGATGAAGATTAATATTATTAATGTGAGGTATTCAATTATTATTATGTACATATATATTATTAATTAGTTCATGTTATTAGGTATTCAGTTTTTATGTTGAACTAATTTCGTTCTCTCTTTGTCATTGCAGGTGTTGACAAATGGTGGGCGGGGGTCGAGAGCGCTCTGAGCCTCCTTCCTCGGCGCGTGCTGGGAGGGGTGCTATTATTCCACCCCTGCAACTCCGGACAGCGCTGGTACACAGCATGCAGGCACCGGTGGGCGCTTCTTCTTCGACCGGGAGAGGTCGGGGGAAGATGAAGAGAGGTGCTAGAGGTAGGAAGGCTGCTGCGCCTTCCTCGCCGCCACCCCCAGCTGATTCTCCCGACCACAGGAGTGCTCCGTCTTGGGTGGACCCGTCTGACTTGGACCCATCTCGGAGTCCGGTCCACGAGCCTCGGGTCGACGAGCCTCGGGTCACCGAGCCTTCATCCCAGGAGACTCGGGTCCCGGAGTCTTTCTCCCACAAGACTCGGGTCCCAGAGTCTTCATCCCACGTGACTCCAGAGGCTAGTGGCCATGCTGATGGTGGCGAGGACAATTACTTGTCTGAGGACACCTATAGCGAGAGCGAGCTGGTTGAGGAGGGCAAGAAGGTCTAGCAACGTGGTTGTACAAAGCTGCCTCCTGTGCCGACGACCCGCGAGCAGAGGTGGTTGATTGCGCCTAATGCAGAGAAGTAAGTGCATTTACTATTTTTTAACCTTTTGCCTTCATGTTTCTTCAAATTAATATCTAATGTGTTGGCCTTGTCCTACTGCAGGGGTTGGAAATACGAGCGTGGTGGTGTCCGCAGGCCCAACCAGGTCCTTGGTGTGCTTCTCCGGCACCACTTCCCAGGGAAGGTCCAGTTGCCCGGTGAGGGTGAGTCTCCATAGGTAGCACTGACCTGGGAGCTGTACAAGGCTGCACCGGCCCCGCCAGAGGAGATGGTCGAACATGTCTTGTGCGAGATGGTGGCTGACATTGTGATCTGTCGCTTTTGGGTAATTTCTCCTTTACAGAATTAAAAACCAACAACACCTAGTGATTGTACTACTCAGTGTCTAATGTGTTGTCTTGTTTGATTGTAGACCTTCTATAGGTGTCTTGAGGAAGACGAGGCGAGAGCGGCTGTTGTTCTCAAAGCCGAGTGCAAGCGCCTACTTCAGAACTTACGGCACAAGGTTCGGGTGCAGGCTATTCGAGACTACTACGCCTCGAGTAACATTAAGAGGGCCAAGAAGAAGTGCCGCGGAAATTATCTGAGTAAGGAGAAGTTTATGAAGGTAATTATCTATTCTTAAGGCCTTACACTTAGTTTCTTTGATTTGATTTGTAGGCGTAGCACTGAAATTTCTCTTGTCTAACTTAGGTGCCCCCGAGATGGTGTGCGGATAGGATGGACTGTTGGGAGGCATTGGTGGATGAGTGGTGCTCTCCTGAATGGCTAGCCGAACACAACAAGGCCAAGGAGAAGCGTGCCCAAATGAGAGGTGTGCCACACTATCAAGGGAGCTCCAACCTGTTTGAGTATGGGGATAACTGGGTATGTGGTTTGCTTCACGATTCATGCAATTTCATTCTCATGCTAGCTTGAGCCCTTAACTAATATTTTGCTCACCTCTTTTAGGCTCGAGCAAACAAGAAGGAGGTGCCACCTCTGTTTGACCTCTTTGCCATGGCCCATACTACCTCGTACAAGAAGGCCAAGGCATTCTTTGAGGATGACCTCAATCATCCAGAGAGCTTCAGCAACATCTCCTCCCACAACAAGCTCGTGAGGTATAGAGATGAGGGGAAGGCGAGGAAAGGGGAGGACTTCAACTCGAGCCAGAGTCCTTTTGATCCAGAGCTCATGATGATATCTGGTGGTGGGAGGCCCCATGGCTCGATAGCCATTGGGGATGGACTGATACGTTGTCCTAGAACTCTCCCAAAGATCAAGAAGCGCCATACAAGCTCTGATCCTGAGATATGGCCTCGTCCATGGCCAATGGAGCTCGCCATTGAGGCTAGGGCCCAGGAGCTTCTGGAGGAGGCAAATAGGCAGGCGGCGCAAAGGGAGAGGGAGATGGAGGAAAGGACGACTAGGCAGTTGGAGGAGGAGAGGAACCGGGCCCTGTACGAGCTCCTCGTGGTAAGTTTCTCCTGTATATTAGCCAAATCATGCACGTAATGTTCGTTTCATCACTAACTAATATGAATGACTCGTGAAAACAAATGTGCAGACCGTGTGCCAGAACACTGGTCAGACCCCTCCGTCGATGCCCAATATTGCTATAGCACCCACAGCGAGTTTCATTTAAATGGTCATTAGTGACTAGTATTCACATTTGAGTTGCATCATGCTAAGGAGATATTGCAAATGATCTTTGGTGCAGCGTGCCTCCCGACAAGCATCGACCGATCCTTCTGCATCTGCCGCAACCCCGACCGGTCCTTCTACGTGTCACCCTGGCCCAAACCCTACCGGTCCTTCACCTCCATGTTGATGATAAGTTTTCCACAGTGTTTTCATTAACAAATGCATACTTAGCTTAAGAAATGAACTACTTAGCTCCAAAATGACCTATACTTAGCTTATTTTCATCAAAAATGACTTGATATGCTTAGTTAGCTAGAAAATGGTATATTCTACCTAGGATAGTTATAAAATGACGTATACTTAGCATTTTTTCCTCCAAAATGACTTGATATGCTTAGTTAGCTAGAAAATGACATTAGTAGCTAGTATAGCTCAATAATGATCTATAGCTAGTTCATTTATGACATAATCAGCTCACTTAGGTACAAAATGGCATAACTACCTACGATAGCTTAATAATGATCTAGCTTAGTTAGTTCATTTATGACATAATATGCTCACTTAGGTAAAAAAATGGCATAATAACCTTGTTTTACCTCCAAAATGACCTATACTTAGCTTATTTTCCTCAAAAATACATAATAACCTTACTTACCTCCAAAATGATATATTCTACCTAGGATAGCTATAAAATGGCCTATACTTAGCTTATTTTCATCAAAAATGACTTGATATGCTTAGTTAGCTAGAAAATGGTATATTCACCTAGGATAGCTATAAAATGACCTATACTTAGCATTTTTTCCTCCAAAATGACTTGATATGCTTAGTTAGCTAGAAATGGCATTAGTAGCTAGTATAGCTCAATAATGAAATATAGCTAGTTCATTTATGACATAATTAGCTCACTTAGGTACAAAATGGCATAATAACCTTGGTTTACCGCCTAAATATCCTATAAATTCTTCTTCTTTTTCCTTCTTTTTCTTCTTCTTCTTCTAGCTAGTCTTGTTCTTCTTCTAACTATATCTTTCCTACTTTGCAAATTTGCTATAGATGAGGAAGAGTGCATTGATGGACTGTACTCTTCTACTTCTGCTACCTTCATGTTTATGGAACACTTGTTTTGGATACATATGTATGGATATGTTGTTGGAAACCATATTGTGTGTTGTTGGAAACTTGTATATATGTTGGACTTGTATGTTGGAACTTAATTATTGGTCCACCTATGCTTGTTTCAACTTATTTGGTATGCTTGTTGGAACTTGTTGAATGATATGTATGTTCTGGATATGTATATGTTGGATATATATGAATTTTCTGTCAAATTGAATGATTTTAAGAAAAAACAACAGGGGCTATATGGCCACTTTGCCATCTGCTGGCATACGGCAAAGAGCTTTGCTGTCAGCCAGTAGACGGCAAAGTCACCACGTGGCAGCTACCTGTGCAAACTGGGGCTGGCCTAGGTGGGTTCTTTGCCGTCTGCTGGAAGACGACAAAGAACAAACCTAGGCCAGCCCCAGCTATAAAAAAAGGTGCTTTGCCGTCCGCTGGCAGATGGCAAAGAACCTAAGGTCTTTGCCGTCTGCCAGCGGACGGCAAAGCACGCCGTTAAGCCCCCTAACGGAGCTAAGTGTCCATGTTTGCCGTCCAGGCTCTTTGCTATCCGCTGGCAGATGGCAAAGAACCTAAGGTCTTTGTCGTCCACCAGCGGACGGCAAAGCGGCCTTTACCGTGGATTATTCAGTCGGACGGTTTGTCGTCCACTGGCGGACGGCAAAGCCTTTGTCGTCCGTGTTTCATGCCTTTGCCGTCCGGGATGGCGAACGGCAAAGTACCTGTTTCCTGTAGTGGATCTCTGAAAGAGGTATTGAAGTTGATAAAGCTAAAGTTGATGCTATTGAAAAAATGTCATGCCCTACGGATATCAAAGGTATAAGAAGTTTCCTTGGTCATGCTGTTTTCTGTAGGAGGTTTATCAAAGATTTCTCTAAGAATTCTAGGCCGCTCACAAATCTTTTGCAAAAAGATGTTCCATTTCTTTTCGATGATGATTGTGTAGAAGCATTTGAAATTCTTAAGAATGCCTTGATTACCGCACCTGTTGTTCAGCCACCCGACTGGAACCTACCCTTTGAAATTATGTGTGATGCTAGTGATTGTGTTGTTGGTGTTGTTCTAGGACAAAGAGTCGATAAGAAATTAAATGTTATCCATTATGCTAGTAAAAATCTAGACAGTGCTCAAAGAAACTATTCTACTACTGAAAAGGAATTTTTAGCAGTCGTGTTTGCTTGTGATAAGTTTAGACCTTATATTGTTGATTCCAAAGTAACTTTTCACAGTCATCATGCTGCTATTAAGTACCTTATGGAGAAGAAAGATGCTAAACCTAGACTTATTAGGTGGGTCCTTCTGCTACAAGAATTTGATTTGCATATCATTGATAGAAAGGGTGCTGATAACCCTGTGGCAGATAACTTGTCTAGGTTAGAAAATGTTCTTGATGACCCACTACCTATTGATGATAGCTATCCTGATGAACAATTAGTTGTCGTAAATGCTTCACACAATGCTCCATGGTATGCTGATTATGCCAATTACATTGTTGCTAAATTTATACCACATGTTTTCACATATCAACAAAAGAAAAGGTTCTTCTTTGATTTAAGGCATTACTTTTGGGATGATCCACACCTTTATAAAGATGGAGTAGATGGTATTATTAGATATTGTGTACCTAAGAATGAACAGGAACAGATCTTATGCAAGTGCCACTCCGAAGCCTATGGAGGACATCACGCTGGAGATAGAACTGCACATAAGGTACTACAATCTAGGTTTTATTGGCCTCCTCTCTTCAAGGATGCTCGTAAGTTTGTCTTGTATTGTGATGAATGTCAAAGAATTGGTAACATTAGTAGACGTTAGGAAATGCCTATGAATTACTCTCTTGTTACTAAACCAATTGATGTTTGGGGTTTTGATTATATGGGGCCTTTTCCACAATCTAACGAGTATACTCATATTCTAGTTGCTATTGATTATGTTACTAAGTGGGTAGAAGCTATTCCAACTATTAGCGGTGATCATAACACTTCTATTAAAATTCTTAAAGAAGTTATTTTCCCTAGATTTGGAGTCCCTAGATATTTGATGACTGATGGTGGTTCACACTTTATTCATGGTGCTCTCCGTAAATTGCTCGCGAAATACGATGTTAATCATAGAATTGCACCCCCTTATCATCCTCAGTCTAGTGGTCAAGTAGAATTGAGAAATAGAGAAATTAAATTGATTTTGCAGAAGACTGTTAATACATCTAGGAAGAATTGGTCTAAGAAAATTGATGATGCATTGTGGGATTATAGAAGTGCTTACAAAAACCCTATGGGTATGTCTCCGTATAAGATGGTTTATGGTAAAGCATGTCACTTACCTCTAGAGCTTGAACATAAAGCTTATTGGGCAATCAAAGGGCTCAATTATGATTTCAAACTTGCTAGTGAGAAGAAGTTATTTGACATCAGCTCACTTCATGAATGGAGAGCCCAAGCCTATGAGAATGCCAAATTGTTTAAAGAAAAGGTTAACAGATGGCATGATAGAAGGATACAAAAGCGTGAATTTAATGTAGGTGATCATTTCTTGCTATGCAATTCCCGTTTAAGATTTTTTGCAGGAAAACTTCTCTCCAAATGGGAAGGTCCTTACGTTATTGAGGAGGTATACTGTTCCGGTGCCATCAAGATTAACAACGCCGAAGGCGCAAACCGAACGTGGTGAACGGTCAAAGAATCAAACATTATATCTCAGGTACTCCCATAAATGTTGAAACCAATATCATCAATACCATAACTCCGGAGGAGTTCATTAGGGAGACTTACCAGAACGTTTCAGACTCCGAAAAGGAATAGGTATGTGTTACGGTAAGTAAATAGACTCCAAAACTTTTTCAATGGCAATTTTTATCTGTTTGGAATATTTAAAAAATTTGGACAATTTAAAGTAGTCTGAATAGTGCACGAGGAGGCGACAAGCCTGCGGGGCGCACCCTGCCCCCTAGGCGCGCCCCTATGGCTTGTGGCCAGCTCGTGCACCTTCCGGACTCCATTTTCTTGTGGTATACTCCATCGGGTTGGTAAAAATTCATTATATAATCCCCGAAGGTTTTGACTCTCATATCACGACAATACCTCCTGTTTTCTCTGTAGGCTGTTTGTGCAGCAGATTTAGAGCAATATCTCTTCCCAAGATTCTCATGGGGAGAGATATATATCGCATTATCTTGCCAACCCCAAGCACTACGGGGACTTAGATCCTTATGGATTGTTCTCGGAGGACGAACAAGAAGGCAAGTACGAGGAAGAAAGCTCGGATGAAGAAGAGGATCCCCTACCTCGGCCAGGAGATACGCACGTGGATTTCATGAAATCAAGCCTTCCAAACATCAGGCAAAAACCCAAGGTTCTATTTATCCCTTCTCGTTTCCTGCAGGAGAGCAAGGAAGAATTATGTCAAAGGATATTGAAACTTGAGCAGGAGGTGGACGATCTAAGGGAACAGAATTTTATGCTTAGGAGGAAACTAGACAAGCTTCCAACCTCATCAACAACTCCAACATCACCACCTCCAAAGCAAGACAACTAAACACATGGGTATGGGCACTCCCCTTGGCTTGCACCAAGCTTGTGGGAGGTGCCCCGGTATCGTATCTCATCACATCTTTTATTTTTATTTTTATCATATTTTCTTAGTTCGATCCTTTTGGTTATATCTTGATCTAGTAGAATAATGTTTTCGGGTGATCTAGTTTTGAGTTTTTGCTTTATGATTCCTCCTATGTAAGCAAGTCTGTGAGTTATATAATAAAAAGTAGTTTTGAGTTGAGGGCTTTGCTTATTTGGTATGATCTTCGTCTTGAGAAAGATGAAGTAGAAAGAAGTATAGAATAAAAGCAAAGAGTATATATGATGATCTTATAGGGAGTGATGACTTCACATATAAGAAGTCACTAGAAGAAAACCGACCTTTTGTCCACATAATTAGTCCCGGTTAGCTTTTGAGCCGACACTAATGTGATCATTAGTGCCAGTTCATGATGGGGATCATTAGTGCCGGTTTCTTATGGACCTTTAGTCCCGGTTGGCAGCTCCAAGCGGCACTAAAGGTGTGATGGCAAGCTGGCGTCAGCCTGGGGCCGCACGGGAACCTTTAGTCCCGGTTGGTGGCTCCAACCGCGACTATAGGCTAACCGTTAGTCGCGGTTGAAGCCACCAACCGGGACTAATGATTCGTCATGGCTGTGGTGGGAGTTTAGTCCCACCTTGCCAAGCGAGGGGCGCTTGAACCAGTTATAAGCCCACCCTCTCTGCCTTGTTGAGTTCCTCCCAAATTAAAAATAAATGCCCTTATATGGGGAAATTTGACCTCAACTCAAACTGAATTCCAGTCTGATTTTAGGTCGAATTTTCCCTACATAAGCGCATCTATGTTCATTTTTTCTATTTTTTAAAGATATTTTAACTCTGAAAAGGTTGAAACTTGGCATGGTATCATCATTTCACCCACATAGCATGTTATAAAAAGTTGTGAGGGTTACGGCAAAAACTAGATGCACTTCGTGTACAAAATGGACAATTCTTTCGAAGTATCATGGTTTCGGATGAAAACTCGCCTGTTACAAAGGCATTTCATTCTTTTTAACTTATTTGAACTCCATACTTTTTGTGCATTTCTGACCTCATTTGCTATTTTTCATGCACTTACTGATTTTATTTTAGCGAAATAACCCTGAAATTGAAAAACACTTCAAATGAACTCTGAAAAGGTTGAAAGTTGTCATGGTATCATCATTTCACCCACATTGCATGTTATAAAAATTTGAGAGGGTTACGGCAAAAACTGCATGCACTTCGTGTACAAAATGGACAATCTCTTTCGAAGTATCATGGTTTCAGACGAAAACTCGCCTCTTACAAAGGCATTTCATTCTTTTTAACTTATTTGAACTCCATAATTTTTGTGTGTTCAAAATGCATCATTCAAAGCCATATCATCAATTGTCAACACTTTCTGACCTCATTTGCTATTTTTCATGCACTTACTGATTTTATTTTAGCAAAATAACCCTAAAATTGAAAAGCACTTCAAATGAACTCTGAAAAGGTTGAAAGTTGGCATGGTGTCATCATTTCACCCTAATAGCATGTCATAAAAAGTTGAGAGGGTTATGGCAAAAACTGGATGCACTTGGTGTACAAAATGGACAATCTCTTTCGAAGTATCTGGGTGTCGGACGAAAGCTCGCCTGTTAGAAAGGCATTTCATTATTTTTAACTTATTTGAACTCGATACTTTTTGTGTGTTCAAGATGCAGCATTCAAACCCACATAATCCATTTTCAACCCTTTCTGACCTCATTTGCTTTTTCCTGCACTTACTGATTTTATTTCATCAAAATAACCCTGAAATTGAAAAGCATTTCAAATGAACTCTGAAAAGGTTGAGAGTTGGCATGGTATCATCATTTCACCCACATAGCATGTTATAAAAAGTTGAGAGGGTTACGGAAAAACTGGATGCACTTCGTGTACAAAATGGACAATCTCTTTCGAAGTATCAAGGTTTCGAACGAAAACTCACCTGTTACAAAGGCATTTCATTCTTTCTTAACTTATTTGAACTCCATACTTTTTTGTGTTCAAAATGCAACATTCAAAGCCACATCACTAATTTTCAACCCTTTCTGGCCTCATTTGCTTTTTTTCATGTACTTACTAATTTTATTTCAGCAAAATAACCTTGAAATTGAAAAGTCGTTCAACTGAACTTTGAAAAGGTTGAAAGTTGGCATGTTATCATAATTTCACCAACATAGCATGTTATAAAAAGTTGAGAGGGTTACGGAAAAAACTGGATGCACTTCGTGTACAAAATGGAAAATCTCTTACGAAGTATCAGGGTTTCAGACAAAAACTCGCCTGTTACAAAGGAATTTCAATCTATTTAACTTATTTGAACTCCAAACTTTTGGCATGTTCAAAATGCAGCATTCAAAGCCACATCATCAATTTTCAACCCTTTCTGACCTCATTTGCTATTTCTCATGCACTACTAATTTTATTTCAGCAAAATAACCCTGAAATTGAAAAGCACTTCAACTGAACTCTGAAAAGGTTCAAAGTTGGCATGTTATCATCATTTCACCCACATAGCATGTTATAAAAAGTTGAGAGGGTTACGGCAAAAACTGGATGCACTTCGTGTACAAAATGGACAATCTCTTTCGAAGTATCAGGGTTTCGGACGAAAACTCGCATGTTACAAAGGCATTTCATTCTTTTTAACTTATTTGAAATCCATACTTTTTGTGTGTTCAAAATGCATCATTCAAAGCCATATCATCAATTTTCAACACTTTCTGACCTCATTTGCTATTTTTCATGCACTTACTGATTTTATTTTAGCAAAATAACCCTAAAATTGAAAAGCACTTCAAATGAACTCTGAAAAGGTTGAAAGTTGGCATGGTGTCATCATTTCACCCACATAGCATGTCATAAAAAGTTGAGAGGGTTACGGCAAAAACTGGATGCACTTCGTGTACAAAATGGACAATCTCTTTCGAAATATCAGGGTTTCGGACGAAAACTCGCCTGTTAGAAAGGCATTTCATTATTTTCAACTCATTTGAACTCGATACTTTTTGTGCGTTCAAGATGCAGCATTCAAACCCACATCATCAATTTTCAACCCTTTCTAACCTCATTTGCTTTTTCCTGCACTTACTGATTTTATTTCATCAAAATAACCCTGAAATTGAAAAGCACTTCAAATGAACTCTGAAAAGGTTGAGAGTTGGCATGGTATCATCATTTCACCCACATAGCATGTTATAAAAAGTTGAGTGGGTTACGGCAAAAACTAGATGCATTTCGATTACAAAATGGAGAATCTGTTTCGAAGTATCAAGGTTTCAAACGAAAACACGCCTGTTACAAAGGCACTTCATTCCTTTTAAATTATTTGAACTCCATAATTTTTTGTGTTCAAAATGCAACATTCAAGGCCACATCATTAATTTTCAACCCTTTCTAGCCTCATTTGCTTTTTTTCGTGCACTTACTGAATTTATTTCACCAAAATAACCCTGAAATTGAAAAGTAGTTCAACTGAACTCTGAAGAGGTTGAAAGTTGGCATGTTATCATAATTTCACCCACATAGCATGTTATAAAAAGTTGAGAGGGTTACGGAAAAAACTGGATGCACTTCGTGTACAAAATGGCCAATCTCTTACGAAGTATCACGGTTTCAGACGAAAACTCGCCTGTTACAAAAGAATTTCAATCTATTTAAATTATTTGAACTCCATACTTTTGGTGTGTTCAAAATGTAGCATTCAAAGCCACATCATCAATTTTCATCCCTTTCTGACCTCATTTGCTATTTTTCATGCACTTACTAATTTTATTTCAACAAAATAACCCTGAAATTGAAAAGCACTTCAAATGAACTCTGAAAAGGTTGAAAGTTGGCATGGTGTCATCATTTCACCCACATAGCATGTCAAAAAAAGTTCAGAGGGTTACGGCAAAAACTGGATGCACTTCGTGTACAAAATGGACAATCTCTTTCGAAATTTCAGGGTTTCGGACGAAAACTCGCCTGTTAGAAAGGCATTTTATTACTTTCAACTCATTTGAACTCGATACTATTGTGTGTGTTCAAGATGCAGCATTCAAACCCACATCATCAATTTTCAACCCTTTCTGACCTCATTTGCTTTTTCCTGCACTTACTGATTTTATTTCACCAAAATAACCCAGAAATTGAAAAGCACTTCAAATGAACTCTCAAAATGTTGAGAGTTTGTATGGTATCATCATTTCACCCACATAGCATGTTATAAAAAGTTGAGAGGGTTACGGCCAAAACTAGATGCACTTTGATTACAAAATGGAGAATCTGTTTCGAAGTATCAAGGTTTCGAACGAAAACTCGCCTGTTGCAAAGGCATTTCATTCCTTTTAACTTATTTGAACTCCATAATTTTTTGTGTTCAAAATGCAACATTCAAAGCCACATCATTAATTTTCAACCCTTTCTGGCCTCATTTGCTTTTTTTCATGCACTTACAGAATTTATTTCAGCAAAATAACCCTGAAATTGAAAAGTAGTTCAACTGAACTCTGAAAAGGTTGAAAGTTGAAATGTTATCATAATTTCACCCACATAGCATGTTATAAATAGTTGAGAGGGTTACGGAAAAAACTGGATGCACTTCGTGTACAAAATGGACAATCTCTTTCGAAGTATCAGGGTTTCGGACGAAAACTCGCCTGTTACAAAGGCATTTCATTCTTTTCAACTTATTTGAACTCCATACTTTTTGTGTGTTCAAAATGAATCATTCAAAGCCATATCATCAATTGTCAACACTTTCTCACCTCATTTGCTATTTTTCATGCACTTACTGATTTTATTTTAGCAAAATAACCCTAAAATTGAAAAGCACTTCAAATGAACTCTGAAAAGGTTGAAAGTTGGCATGGTGTCATCATTTCACCCACATAGCATGTCATAAAAAGTTGAGAGGGTTACGGCAAAAACTGGATGCACTTCGTGTAAAAAATGGACAATCTCTTTCGAAATATTAGGGTTTCAGACGAAAACTCGCCTGTTAGAAAGGCACTTCATTATTTCAAATCATTTGAACTCGATACTTTTTGTGTGTTCAAGATGCAGCATTCAAACCCACAGCATCAATTTTCAACCCTTTCTGACCTCATTTGCTTTTTCCTGCACTTACTGATTTTATTTCATCAAAATAACGCAGAAATTGAAAAGCACTTCAAATGAACTCTGAAAAGGTTGAGAGTTGGCATGGTATCATCATTTCACCCACATAGCATGTTATAAAAAGTTGAGAGGGTTACGGCAAAAACTAGACGCACTTCGATTAGAAAATGGACAATCTGTTTCGAAGTATCAAGGTTTCGAACGAAAACTCGCCTGTTACAAAGGCATTTCATTCCTTTTAACTTATTTGAACTCCATAATTTTTTGTGTTGAAAATGCAACATTCAAAGCCACATCATTAATTTTCAACCCTTTCTGGCCTCATTTGCTTTTTTTCATGCACATACAGAATTTATTTCAGCAAAATAACCCTGTAATTGAAAAGTAGTTCAACTAAACCCTGAAAAGGTGGAAAGTTGGCATGTTATCATAATTTCACCCACATAGCATGTTATAAAAAGTTGAGAGGGTTAGAGAAAAAACTGGATGCACTTCGTGTACAAAATGGACAATCTCTTACGAAGTATCAGGGTTTCAGACGAAAACTCGCCTGTTACAAAAGAATTTCAATATATTTAACTTATTTAAACTCCATACTTTTGGTGTGTTCAAAATGCAGCATTCAAAGCCACATCATCAATTTTCAACCCTTTCTGACCTCATTTGCTATTTTTCATGCACTTACTAATTTTATTTCAACAAAATAACCCTGAAATTGAAAAGCACTTCAACTGAACTCTGAAATGGTTGAAAGTTGGCATGTTATCATCATTTCACCCACATAGCATGTTATAAAAAGTTGAGAGTGTTACGGCAAAAACTGGGTGCACTTCGTGTACAAAATGGACACTTTCGAAGTATTTGGCGTTCGGACGAAAACTCGCCTGTTAGAAAGTCATTTCATTCTTGTTAACTTATTTGAACTCCATAATTTTTGTGTGTTCAAAATGCATCATTCAAAGCCATATCTTCAATTTTCAACACTTTCTGACCTCATTCGCTATTTTTATGCACTTACTGATTTTATTTCAACAAATACCCCAGAAATTGAAAAGCACTTCAAATGAACTCTGAAAAGGTTGAAAGTTGCCATGGTATCATCATTTCCCCCAGATAACATTTTACCAAAATTTGAGAGGGTTATGGCAAAAATTGGATGCACTTCGTGTACAAACTGGATAATCTCTTTCGAAGTATTAGGGTTTCGGACGAAAACTCGCCCGTTATAAAGGCATTTCATTCTTTTCAACTTATTTGAACTCCATACCTTCGGTGTGTTCAAAATGCAACATTCAAAGCCACATCAACAATTTTCAACCCTTTTTTGACCTTATTTGCTATTTTTCATGCACTTACTGATTTTATTTCAGCAAAATAACCCTCAAATTGAAAAGCACTTCAAATGAACTCTGAAAAGGTTGAAAGTTGGCATGTTATCATTAATTCACCCACATAGCATGTTATAAAAAGTTGAGAGGGTTACGGCAAAAAGCGGATGCACTTCATGTACAAAATGGACAATCTCTTTCGAAGTGTCAGGGTTTTAGACGAAAACTCGCCTGTTACAAAAGAATTTCAATCTTTTTAACTTATTTGAACTCCATACTTTTGGTGTGTTCAAAATGCAGCATTCAAAGCCACATCATCAATTTTCAACCCTTTCTGACCTCATTTGCTATTTTTCATGCACTTACTAATTTTATTTCAACAAAATAACCCTGAAATTGAAAAGCACTTCAACTGAACTCTGAAATGGTTGAAAGTTGGCATGTTATCATCATTTCACCCACATAGCATGTTATAAAAAGTTGAGATTGTTACGGCAAAAAATGGGTGCACTTCGTGTACAAAATGGACACTTTCGAAGTATCTGGGATTCGGACGAAAACTCGCCTGTTAGAAAGTCATTTCATTCTTGTTAACTTATTTGAACTCCATAATTTTTGTGTGTTCAAAATGCATCATTCAAAGCCATATCTTCAATTTTCAACACTTTCTGACCTCATTTGCTATTTTTATGCACTTACTGATTTTATTTCAGCAAATACCCCTGAAATTGAAAAGCACTTCAAATGAACTCTGAAAAGGTTGAAAGTTGCCATGGTATCATCATTTCACCCACATAACATTTTACCAAAATTTGAGAGGGTTATGGCAAAAATTAAATGCACTTCATGTACAAACTGGATAATCTCTTTCGAAGTATTAGGATTTCGGACGAAAACTCGCCCGTTATAAAGGCATTTCATTATTTTTAACTTATTTGAACTCCATACCTTCGGTGCGTTCAAAATGCAACATTGAAAGCCACATCCACAATTTTCAACCCTTTTTTGACCTTATTTGCTATTTTTCATGCACTTACTGATTTTATTTCAACAAAATAACCCTCAAATTGAAAAGCACTTCAAATGAACTCTGAAAAGGTTGAAAGTTGGCATGTTATCATTAATTCACCCACATAGCATGTTATAAAAAGTTGAGAGAGTTACGGCAAAAAGCGGATGCACTTCATGTACAAAATGGACAATCTCTTTCGAAGTATCAGGGTTTCAGACGAAAACTCGCCTGTTACAAAAGAATTTCAATATTTTTAACTTATTTGAACTCCATACTTTTGGTGTGTTCAAAATGCAGCATTCAAAGCCACATCATCAATTTTAAACCCTTTCTGACCTCATTTGCTATTTTTCATACACTTACTAATTTTATTTCAACAAAATAGCCCTGAAATTGAAAAGGACTTCAACTGAACTCTGAAAAGGTTGAAACTTGGCATGTTATCATAATTTCACCCACATAGCATGTTATAAAAAGTTGAGAGGGTTACGGCAAAAACTGGATGCACTTCGTGTACAAAATGGACAATCTCTTTCGAAGTATGAGGGTTTCGGACGAAAACTCGCCTGTTACAAAGGCATTTCATTCTTTTTAACTTATTTGAACTCCATACTTTTTGTGTGTTCAAAATGCAACATTCAAAGCCACATCATCAATTGTCAACCCTTTCTGACCTCATTTGCTATATTTCATGCACTTACTGATTTTATTTTAGCAAAATAACCCTAAAATTGAAAAGCACTTCGAATGAACTCTGAAAAGGTTGAAAGTTGGCATGGTGTCCTCATTTCACCCACATAGCATGTCATAAAAAGTTAAGAGGGTTACAGAAAAAATTGGATGCACTTCGTGTACAAAATGGACAATCTCTTTCGAAGTATATGGATTTCGGACGAAAACTCGCCTGTTAGAAAGGCATTTCATGATTTTTAAATTATTTGAACTCGATACTTTTTGTGTGTTCAAGATGCAGCATTCAAAGCCACATCATCAATTTTCAACCCTTTCTAACGTCATTTGTTTTTAATGCACTTACTGATTTTATTTCAGCAAAATAACCCTGAAATTGAAAAGCACTTCAAATGAACTCTGAAAAGGTTGAGCGTTGGCATGGTATCATCATTTCACCCAAATAGCATTTTATAAAAAGTTGCAAGCTTACGGCAAAAACTGTCTGCACTTCGTGTACAAAATGGACAATCTCTTTCGAAGTATCAGGGTTTGGGACGAAAACTCGCCTGTTACAAAGGCATTTCTTTCTTTTTAACTTATTTGAACTCCATACTTTTTGTGCATTTCTGACCTCATTTTCTATTTTTCATGCACTTACTGATTTTATTTCAGCGAAATAACCCTGAAATTGAAAAACACTTCGAATGAACTCTAAAAAGGTTGAAAGTTGTCATGGTATCATAATTTCACCCACATAGCATGTTATAAAATTTGAGAGGGTTACGGCACAAACTGGATGCACTTCATGTACAAAATGGACAATCTCTTTCGAAGTATCATGGTTTCGGACAAAAACTCGCCTGTTACAAAGGCATTTCATTCTTTTTAGCTTATTTGAACTCAATACTTTGTGTGTGTTTAAAATGCGGCATTCAAAGCCACATCAACAATTTTTAACCCTTTCTGACCTCATTTGCTATTTTTCATGCACTTACTGATTTTATTTCAGCAAAATAACCCTGAAATTGAAAAGCACTTCAAATGAACTATGAAAAGGTTGAAAGTTGGCATGGTATCATCATTTCACCCACATACAATGTTGTAAATAGTTGAGAGGGTTACGGCAAAAACTTGATGCAGTTCGTGTACAAAATGGATAATCTCTTTCGAAGTATCATGGTTTCGGACGAAAACTCGCCTGTTACAAAGGCATTTCATTATGTTCAACTTATTCGAACTCCATACTTTTTGTGTGTTCAAAATGCATCATTCAAAGCCACATCATCAATTGTCAACACTTTCTAACCTCATTTGCTATTTTTCATGCACTTACTGATTTTATTTTAGCCAAATAACCCTAAAATTGAAAAGCACTTCAAATGAACTCTGAAATGGTTGAAAGTTGGCGTGGTGTCATCATTTCACCCACATAGCATGTCATAAAAAGTTGAGAGGGTTACGGCAAAAACTGGATGCACTTCGTGTACAAAATGGACAATCTCTTTCGAAGTCTCTGGGTTTCAAACGAAAACTCGCCTGTTACAAAGGCATTTCATTCTTTTGAACTTATTTGAACTCCAAACTTTTTGTGTGTTCAAAATGCCTCATTCAAAGCCACATCATCAATTGTCAACCCTTTCTGACCACATTTGCTATTTTTCATGCACTTACTGATTTTATTTTAGCCAAATAACCCTAAAATTGAAAAGCACTTGGAATGAACTGTGAAAAGGTTGAAAGTTGGCATGGTGTCATTAATTCACCCACATAGCATGTTATAAAAAGTTGAGAGGGTTACGGCAAAAACCGGATGCACTTCATGTACAGAATGGACAATCTCTTTCGAAGTATCAGGGTTTTAGACGAAAACTCGCCTGTTACAAAAGAATTTCAATCCTTTTAACTTATTTGAACTCCATACTTTTGGTATGTTCAACATGCAGCATTCAAAGCCACGTCATCAATTTTAAACCCTTTCTAACCTCATTTGCTATTTTTCATACACTTACTAATTTTATTTCAGCAAAATAACCCTGAAATGGAAAAGCACCTCAACTGAACTCTGAAAAGGTTGAAAGTTGGCATGTTATCATAATTTCACCAACATAGCATGTTATAAAAAGTTGAGAGGGTTACGGCAAAAACTGGATGCACTTCGTGTACAAAATGGACAATCTCTTTCGAAGTATCAGGGTTTCGGACGAAAACTCGCCTGTTACAATGGCGTTTCATTCTTTTTAACTTATTTGAACTCCATACTTTTTGTGTGTTCAAAATACATCATTCAAAGCCATATCATCAATTGTCAACACTTTGTGACCTCATTTGCTATTTTTGCATGCACTTACTGCTTTTAGTTTAGCAAAATAACCCTAAAATTGGAAAGCACTTCAAATGAACTCTGAAAAGGTTGAAAGTTGGCTTGGTGTCATCATTTCACCCACATAGCATGTCATAAATAGTTGAGAGGGTTACGGCAAAAACTGGATGCACTTCGTGTACAAAATGGACAATCTCTTTCGAAGTATCAGGGTTTCGGACGAAAACTCGCCTGTTACAATGGCGTTTCATTCTTTTTAACTTATTTGAACTCCATACTTTTTGTGTGTTCAAAATACATCATTCAAAGCCATATCATCAATTGTCAACACTTTGTGACCTCATTTGCTATTTTTGCATGCACTTACTGCTTTTAGTTTAGCAAAATAACCCTAAAATTGGAAAGCACTTCAAATGAACTCTGAAAAGGTTGAAAGTTGGCTTGGTGTCATCATTTCACCCACATAGCAAGTCATAAAAAGTTGAGAGGGTTACGGCAAAAACTGGATGCACTTCGTGTACAAAATGGACAATCTCTTTCGAAGTATCAGGGTTTCGGACGAAAACTCGCATGTTACAATGGCATTTCATTCTTTTTAACTTATTTGAACTCCATACTTTTTGTGTGTTCAAAATACATCATTCAAATCCATATCATCAATTGTCAACACTTTGTGACCTCATTTGCTATTTTTGCATGCACTTACTGATTTTAGTTTAGCAAAATAACCCTAAAACTGGAAAGCACTTCAAATGAACTCTGAAAAGGTTGAAAGTTGGCTTGGTGTCATCATTTCACCCACATAGCATGTCATAAAAAGTTGAGAGGGTTACGGCAAAAACTGGATGCACTTCGTGTACAAAATGGACAATCTCTTTCCAAGTATCAGGGTTTCAGACGAAAACTCGCCTGTTACAAAAGAATTTCAATCTTTTTAACTTATTTGAACTCGATACTTTTTGTGTGTTGAAGATGCGGCATTCAAACCCACATCATCAATTTTCAACCCTTTCTGACCTCATTTGCTTTTTCCTACACTTACTGATTTTATTTTAGCAAAATAACCCTGAAATTGAAAAGCACTTCAAATGAACTCTGAAAAGGTTGAGACTTGGCATGGCATCATCATTTCACCCGCATAGCATGTCATAAAAAGTTGAGAGGGTTACGGCAAAAACTGGATGCACTTCGTGTACAAAATGGACAATCTCTTTCGAAGTATCAGGGTTTCGGACGAAAACTCGCATGTTACAATGGCATTCATTCTTTTTAACTTATTTGAACTCCATACTTTTTGTGTGTTCAAAATACATCATTCAAATCCATATCATCAATTGTCAACACTTTGTGACCTCATTTGCTATTTTTGCATGCACTTACTGATTTTAGTTTAGCAAAATAACCCTAAAATTGGAAAGCACTTCAAATGAACTCTGAAAAGGTTGAAAGTTGGCTTGGTGTCATCATTTCACCCACATAGCATGTCATAAAAAGTTGAGAGGGTTACGGCAAAAACTGGATGCACTTCGTGTACAAAATGGACAATCTCTTTCCAAGTATCAGGGTTTCAGACGAAAACTCGCCTGTTACAAAAGAATTTCAATCTTTTTAACTTATTTGAACTCGATACTTTTTGTGTGTTCAAGATGCAGCATTCAAACCCACATCATCAATTTTCAACCCTTTCTGACCTCATTTGCTTTTTCCTACACTTACTGATTTTATTTTAGCAAAATAACCCTCAAATTGAAAAGCACTTCAAATGAACTCTGAAAAGGTTGAGACTTGGCATGGCATCATCATTTCACCCGCATAGCATGTCATAAAAAGTTGAGAGGGTTACGACAAAAACTGGATGCACTTCGTGTACAAAATGGACAATCTCTTTCGAAGTATCGGGGTTTCGGACGAAAACTCGCATGTTACAATGGCATTCATTCTTTTTAACTTATTTGAACTCCATACTTTTTGTGTGTTCAAAATACATCAGTCAAATCCATATCATCAATTGTCAACACTTTGTGACCTCATTTGCTATTTTTGCATGCACTTACTGATTTTAGTTTAGCAAAATAACCCTAAAATTGGAAAGCACTTCAAATGAACTCTGAAAAGGTTGAAAGTTGGCTTGGTGTCATCATTTCACCCACATAGCATGTCATAAAAAGTTGAGAGGGTTACGGCAAAAACTGGATGCACTTCGTGTACAAAATGGACAATCTCTTTCGAAGTATCAGGGTTTCAGACGAAAACTCGCCTGTTACAAAAGAATTTCAATCTTTTTAACTTATTTGAACTCGATACTTTTTGTGTGTTCAAGATGCAGCATTCAAACCCACATCATCCATTTTCAACCCTTTCTGACCTCATTTGCTTTTTCCTACACTTACTGATTTTATTTTAGCAAAATAACCCTGAAATTGAAAAGCACTTCAAATGAACTCTGAAAAGGTTGAGACTTGGCATGGCATCATCATTTCACCCGCATAGCATGTCATAAAAAGTTGAGAGGGTTACGGCAAAAACTGGATGCACTTCGTGTACAAAATGGACAATCTCTTTCGAAGTATCAGGGTTTCGGACGAAAACTCGCATGTTACAATGGCATTCATTCTTTTTAACTTATTTGAACTCCATACTTTTTGTGTGTTCAAAATACATCATTCAAATCCATATCATCAATTGTCAACACTTTGTGACCTCATTTGCTATTTTTGCATGCACTTACTGATTTTAGTTTAGCAAAATAACCCTAAAATTGGAAAGCACTTCAAATGAACTCTGAAAAGGTTGAAAGTTGGCTTGGTGTCATCATTTCACCCACATAGCATGTCATAAAAAGTTGAGAGGGTTACGGCAAAAACTGGATGCACTTCGTGTACAAAATGGACAATCTCTTTCGAAGTATCAGGGTTTCAGACGAAAACTCGCCTGTTACAAAAGAATTTCAATCTTTTTAACTTAGTTGAACTCGACACTTTTTGTGTGTTCAAGATGCAGCATTCAAACCCACATCATCAATTTTCAACCCTTTCTGACCTCATTTGCTTTTTCCTACACTTACTGATTTTATTTTAGCAAAATAACCCTGAAATTGAAAAGCACTTCAAATGAACTCTGAAAAGGTTGAGACTTGGCATGGTATCATCATTTCACCCGCATAGCATGTTATACAAAGTTGAGAGGGTTACGGCAAAAACTGGATGCACTTCATGTACAAAATGGACAATCTCTTTCAAAGTATCAGGGTTTCAGACGAAAACTCGCCTGTTACAAAAGAATTTCAATCCTTTTAACTTATTTGAACTCCATACTTTTGGTATGTTCAAAATGCAGCATTCAAAGCCACATCATCAATTTTAAACCCTTTCTGACCTCATTTGCTATTTTTCATACACTTACTAATTTTATTTCAACAAAATAACCCTGAAATTGAAAAGCACTTCAACTGAACTCTGAAAAGGTTGAAACTTGGCATGTTATCATAATTTCACCAACATAGCATGTTATAAAAAGTTGAGACGGTTACGGCCAAAACCGGATGCACTTCATGTACAAAATGGACAATCTCTTTCGGAGTATGAGGTTTTCGGTCGAAAACTCGCCTGTTACAAAGGCATTTCATTCTTTTTAACTTATTTGAACTCCAAACTTTTTGTGTGTTCAAAATGTATCATTCAAAGCCACATCATCAATTGTCAACCCTTTTTGACCACATTTGCTATTTTTCATGCACTTACTGATTTTATTTTAGCAAAATAACCCTAAAATTGAAAAGCACTTCGAATGAACTCTGAAAAGGTTGAAAGTTGGCATGGTGTCATTAATTCACCCACATAGCGTGTTATAAAAAGTTGAGAGGGTTACGGCAAAAACCGGATGCACTTCATGTACAAAATGGACAATCTCTTTCGAAGTATCAGGGTTACAGACGAAAACTCGCCTGTTACAAAAGAATTTCAATCCTTTTAACTTATTTGAACTCCATACTTTTGGTATGTTCAAAATGCAGCATTCAAAGCCACATCATCAATTTTAAACCCTTTCTGACCTCATTTTCTATTTTTCATACACTTACTAATTTTATTTCAGCAAAATAACCCTAAAATTGAAAAGCACTTCGAATGAACTCTGAAAAGGTTGAAAGTTGGCATGTTATCATAATTTCACCAACATAGCATGTTATAAAAAGTTGAGAGGGTTACGGCAAAAACTGGATGCACTTCATGTACAAAATGGACAATCTCTTTCGAAGTATCATGGTTTCGGACAAAAACTCGCCTGTTACAAAGGCATTTCACTCTTTTCAGCTTATTTGAACTCTATACTTTGTGTGTGTTTAAAATGCGGCATTCAAAGCGACATCATCAATTTTTAACCCTTTCTGACCTCATTTGCTATTTTTCATGCACTTACTGATTTTATTTCAGCAAAATAACCCTGAAATTGAAAAGCACTTCAAATGAACTATGAAAAGGTTGAAAGTTGGCATGGTATCATCATTTCACCCACATACAATGTTGTAAACAGTTGAGAGGGTTACGGCAAAAACTGGATGCACTTCGTGTACAAAATGGACAATCTCTTTCGAAGTATCATGGTTTCGGACGAAAACTCGCCTGTTACAAAGGCATTTCATTCTTTTTAACTTATTCGAACTCCATACTTTTTGTGTGTTCAAAATTCATGATTCAAAGCCACATCATCAATTGTCAACCCTTTCTGACCTTATTTGCTATTTTTCATGCACTTACTGATTTTATTTTAGCAAAATAAACCTAATATTGAAAAGCACTTTGAATGAACTCTGAAAAGGTTGAAAGTTGGTGTCATTAATTCACCCACATAGCATGTCATAACAAGTTGAGAGGGTTACGGCAAAAACTGGATGCACTTCGTGTACAAAATGCACAATCTCTTTCGAAGTATCAGGGTTTGAGACGAAAACTCGCCTGTTACAAAGGCATTTCATTCTTTTTAACTTATTTGAACTCCAAACTTTTTGTGTGTTCAAAATGCATCATTCAAAGCCACATCATCAATTGTCAACCCTTTCTGACGACATTTGCTATTTTTCATGCACTTACTGATTTTATTTTAGCAAAATAACCCTAAAATTGAAAAGCACTTCGAATGAACTCTGAAAAAGTTGAAAGTTGGCATGGTGTCATTAATTCACCCACATAGCATGTTATAAAAAGTTGAGAGGGTTACGGCAAAAACCGGATGCACTTCATGTACAAAATGGACAATCTCTTTCGAAGTATCAGGGTTTCAGACGAAAACTCGCCTGTGACAAAAGAATTTCAATCCTTTAAACTTATTTGAACTCCATACTTTTGGTATGTTCAAAATGCAGCATTCAAAGCCACATCATCAATTTTAAACCCTTTCTGACCTCATTTGCTATTTTTCATACACTTACTAATTTTATTTCAGCAAAATAACCCTGAAATGGAAAAGCACCTCAACTGAACTCTGAAAAGGTTGAAAGTTGGCATGTTATCATAATTTCACCAACATAGCATGTTATAAAAAGTTGAGAGGGTTACGGCAAAAACTGGATGCACTTCGTGTACAAAATGGACAATCTCTTTCCAAGTATCAGGGTTTCGGACGAAAACTCGCTTGTTACAAAGGCATTTCATTCTTTTTAACTTATTTGGACTCCATACTTTTTGTGTGTTCAAAATGCATCATTCAAAGCCATATCATCAATTGTCAACACTTTCTGACCTCATTTGCTATTTTTCATGCACTTACTGATTTTATTTTAGCAAAATAACCCTAAAATTGAAAAGCACTTCAAATGAACTCTGAAAAGGTTGAAAGTTGGCTTGGTGTCATCATTTCACCCACATAGCGTGTCATAAAAAGTTGAGAGGGTTACGGCAAAAACTGGATGCACTTCGTGTACAAAATGGACAATCTCTTAAAAAGTATGAGGGTTTCAGACGAAAACTCGCATGTTACAAAAGAATTTCAATCTTTTTAACTTATTTGAACTCGATACTTTTTGTGTGTTCAAGATGCAGCATTCAAACCCACATCATCAATTTTCAACCCTTTCTGACCTCATTTGCTTTTTCCTGCACTTACTGATTTTATTTCATCAAAATAACCCTGAAATTGAAAAGCACTTCAAATGAACTCTGAAAAGGTTGAGACTTGGCATGGTATCATCATTCACCCACATAGCATGTTATAAAAAGTTGAGAGGGTTACGGCAAAAACCGGATGCACTTCATGTACAAAATGGACAATCTCTTTCGAAGTATCAGGGTTTCAGACGAAAACTCGCGTGTGACAAAAGAATTTCAATCCTTTAAACTTATTTGAACTCCATACTTTTGGTATGTTCAAAATGCAGCATTCAAAGCCACATCATCAATTTTAAACCCTTTCTGACCTCATTTGCTATTTTTCATACACTTACTAATTTTATTTGAGCAAAATAACCCTGAAATGGAAAAGCACCTCAACTGAACTCTGAAAAGGTTGAAAGTTGGCATGTTATCATAATTTCACCAACATAGCATGTTATAAAAAGTTGAGAGGGTTACGGCAAAAACTGGATGCACTTCGTGTACAAAATGGACAATCTCTTTCCAAGTATCAGGGTTTCGGATGAAAACTCGCTTGTTACAAAGGCATTTCATTCTTTTTAACTTATTTGAACTCCATACTTTTTGTGTGTTCAAAATGCATCATTCAAAGCCATATCATCAATTGTCAACACTTTCTGACCTCATTTGCTATTTTTCATGCACTTACTGATTTTATTTTAGCAAAATAACCCTAAAATTGAAAAGCACTTCAAATGAACTCTGAAAAGGTTGAAAGTTGGCTTGGTGTCATCATTTCACCCACATAGCATGTCATAAAAAGTTGAGAGGGTTACGGCAAAAACTGGATGCACTTCGTGTACAAAATGGACAATCTCTTAAAAAGTATGAGGGTTTCAGACGAAAACTCGCATGTTACAAAAGAATTTCAATCTTTTTAACTTATTTGAACTCGATACTTTTTGTGTGTTCAAGATGCAGCATTCAAACCCACATCATCAATTTTCAACCCTTTCTGACCTCATTTGCTTTTTCCTGCACTTACTGATTTTATTTCATCAAAATAACCCTGAAATTGAAAAGCACTTCAAATGAACTCTGAAAAGGTTGAGACTTGGCATGGTATCATCATTCACCCACATAGCATGTTATAAAAAGTTGAGAGGGTTACGGCAAAAAATAGATGCACTTCGTGTACAAAATGGACAATCTCTTTTGAAGTATCAAGGTTTTGAACGAAAACTCGCCTATTACAAGGGCATTTCATTCCTTTTAAATTATTTGAACTCCATACTTTTTTGTGTTCAAAATGCAACATTCAAAGCCACATCATCAATTTTCAACCCTTTCTGGCCTCATTTGCTTTTTTCATGCACTTACTGATTTTATTTCAGCAAAATAACCCTCAAATTGAGAAGCTCTTCAATTGAACTCTAAAAAGGTTGAAAGTTGGCATGTTATCATTAATTCACCCACATAGCATGTTATAAAAAGTTGAGAGGGTTACGGCAAAAACCGGATGCACTACATGTACAAAATGGACAGTCTCTTTCGAAGTATCAGGGTTTCAGACGAAAACTCGCCTGTTACAAAAGAATTTCAATCCTTTTAACTTATTTGAACTCCATACTTTTGGTATGTTCAAAATGCAGCATTCAAAGCCACATCATCAATTTTAAACCCTTTCTGACCTCATTTGCTATTTTTCATACACTTACTAATTTTATTTCAGCAAAATAACCCTGAAATGGAAAAGCACTTCAACTGAACTCTAAAAAGGTTGAAAGTTGGCATGTTATCATAATTTCACCCACATAGCATGTTATAAAAAGTTGAGAGGGTTACGGCAAAAACTTGATGCACTTCGTGTACAAAATGGACAATCTCTTTCGAAGTATCAGGCTTTCGGACGAAAACTCGCCTGTTACAAAGGCATTTCATTCTTTTTAACTTATTTGAACTCCATACTTTTTGTGTGTTCAAAATTCATGATTGAAAGCCACATCATCAATTGTCAACCCTTTCTGACCTTATTTGCTATTTTTCATGCACTTACTGATTTTATTTTAGCAAAATAAACCTAAAATTGAAAAGCTCTTTGAATGAACTCTGAAAAGGTTGAAAGTTGGCATGGTGTCATCATTTCACCCACATAGCATGTCATAAAAAGTTGACAGGGTTACGGCAAAAACTGGATGCACTTCATGTACAAAATTGACAATCTCTTTCGAAATATCTGGGTTTCCGACGAAAACTCGCCTGTTAGAAAGGCATTTCATTATTTTTAACTTATTTGAACTCGATACTTTTTGTGTGTTCAAGATGCAGCATTCAAAGCCACATCATCAATTTTCAACCCTCTCTGCCCTCATTTGTTTTTTCATGCACTTACTGATTTTATTTCAGCAAAATAAGCCTAAAATTGAAAAGCACTTCAAATGCACTCTGAAAAGGTTGAGAGGTTGCATGGTATCATCATTTCACCCACATAGAATGTTATAAAAAGTTGCGAGGGTTACGGCAAAAACTGGCTGCACTTCGTGTACAAAAAGGACAATCTCTTTCGAAGTATCAGGGTTTCGGACGAAAACTCGCCTGTTACAAAGGCATTTCTTTCCTTTTTACTTATTTGAACTCCATACTTTTTGTGCATTTGTGACCTCATTTGCTATTTTTCATGCACTTACTGATTTTATTTCACCGAAATAACCCTGAAATTGGAAAACACTTCAAATGAACTCTGAAAAGGTTGAAAGTTGTCATGGTATCATCATTTCACCCACATAGCATGTTATAAAAATTTGAGAGGGTTACGGCAAAAACTGGATGCACTTCATGTACAAAATGGACAATCTCTATCGAAGTATCATGGTTTCGGACGAAAACTCGCCTGTTACAAAGGCATTTCATTCTTTTTAACTTATTTGTACTCTATAATTTTTGTGTGTTTAAAATGCAGCATTCCAAGCGACACCATCAATTTTTAACCCTTTCTGACCTAACTTGCTATTTTTCATGCACTTACTGATTTTATTTCAGCAAAATAACCCTGAAATTGAAAAGTACTTCAAATGAACTATGAAAAGGTCAAAAGTTGGCATGGTATCATCATTTCACCCACATAGCATGTTATAAAAAGTTGAGAGGGTTACGGCAAAAACTGTATGCACTTCGTGTACAAATGGACAATCTCTTTCGAAGTATCAGGGTTTCCGACGAAAACTCGCCTCTTACAAAGGCATTTCATTCTTTTTAACTTATTTGAACTCCATACTTTTTGTGTGTTCAAATGCATCATTCAAAGCCATATCATCAATTGTCAACACTTTTTGACCTCATTTGCTATTTTTCATGCACTTACTAAATTTATTTCAGCAAAATAACCCTGAAATGGAAAAGCACTTCAACTGAACTCTGAAAAGGTTGAAAGTTTGCATGTTATCATAATTTCACCCACATAGCATGTTATAAAATGTTGAGAGGTTTACGGAAAAACTAGATGCACTTCGTGTACAATATGGACAATCTCTTTCGAAGTATCAGGGTTTCGGTCGAAAACTCGCCTGTTACAAAGGCATTTCATTCTTTTTAACTTATTTGAACTCCAAACTTTTTGTGTGTTCAAAATGCATCATTCAAAGCCACATCATCAATTGTCAACCCTTTCTGACCACATTTGCTATTTTTCATGCACTTACTGATTTTATTTCAGCAAAATAACCCTAAAATTGAAAAGCACTTCGAATGAACTCTGAAAAGGTTGAGAGTTGGCATGGTATCATAATTTCACCCACATAGCATGTTATAAAACGTTGAGAGGGTTACGGCAAAAAATGGATGCACTTCGTGTACAAAATGGACAATCTCTTACGAAGTATCAGGGTTTCAGACGAAAACTCGCCTGTTACAAAAGAATTTCAATCCTTTTAACTTATTTGATATACATACTTTTGGTGTGTTCAAAATGCAGCATTCAAAGCCACATCATCAATTTTCAACCCTTTCTGACCTCATTTGCTATTTTTCATGCACTTACTAAATTTATTTCAGCAAAATAACCCTGAAATGGAAAAGCACTTCAACTGAACTCTGAAAAGGTTGAAAGTTGGCATGTTATCATAATTTCACCCACATAGCATGTTATAAAAAGTTGAGAGGGTTACGGCAAAAACTGGATGCACTTCGTGGACAAAATGGACAATCTCTTTCGAAGTATGAGCGTTTCGGACGAAAACTCGCCTGTTACAAAGGCATTTCATTCTTTTTAACTTATTTGAACTCCGTACTTTTTGTGTGTTCAAAATGCATGATTCAAAGCCACATCATCAATTGTCAACCCTTTCTGACCTTATTTGCCATTTTTCATGCACTTACTGATTTTATTTTAGCAAAATAAACCTAAAATTGAAAAGCACTTTGAATGAACTCTGAAAAGGTTGAATGTTGGCATGGTGTCATCATTTCACCCACATAGCATGTCATAAAAAGTTGACAGGGTTACGGCAAAAACTGGATCCACTTCATGTACAAAATTGACAATCTCTTTCGAAATATCTGGGTTTCCGACGAAAACTCGCCTGTTAGAAAGGCATTTCATTATTTTTAACCTATTTGAACTCGATACTTTTTGTGTGTTCAAGATGCAGCATTCAAAGCCACATCATCAATTTTCAACCCTTTCTGACCTCATTTGTTTTTTCATGCACTTACTGATTTTATTTCAGCAAAATAAGCCTAAAATTGAAAAGCACTTCAAATGCACTCTGAAAAGGTTGAGAGGTTGGATGGTATCATCATTTCACCCACATAGAATGTTATCAAAAGTTGCGAGGGTTACGGCAAAAACTGGATGCACTTCATGTACAAAATGGACAATCTCTTTCGAAGTATCATGGTTTCGGACGAAAACTCGCCTGTTATAAAGGCATTTCTTTCCTTTTAACTTATTTGAACTCCATACTTTTTGTGCATTTCTGACCTCATTTGCTATTTTTCATGCACTTACTGATTTTATTTCAGCGAAATAACCCTGAAATTGAAAAACACTTCAAATGAACTCTAAAAAGGTTGAAGGTTGTCATGGTATCATCATTTCACCCACATAGCATGTTATAAAAATTTGAGAGGGTTACGGCAAAAACTGGATGCACTTCATGTACAAAATGGACAATCTCTTTCGAAGTATCATGGTTTCGGACGAAAACTCGCCTGTTACAAAGGCATTTCATTCTTTTTAACTTATTTGTACTCTATACTTTTTGTGTGTTTAAAATGCAGCATTCCAAGCGACATCATCAATTTTTAACCCTTTCTGACCTAACTTGGTATTTTTCATGCATTTACTGATTTTATTTCAGCAAAATAACCCTGAAATTGAAAGGTACTTCAAATGAACTATGAAAAGGTTGAAAGTTGGCATGGTATCATCATTTCACCCACATAGCATGTTATAAAAAGTTGAGAGGGTTACGGCAAAAACTGGATGCACTTCGTGTACAAATGGACAATCTCTTTCGAAGTATCAGGGTTTCCGACGAAAACTCGCCTCTTACAAAGGCATTTCATTCTTTTTCACTTATTTGAACTCCATACTTTTTGTGTGTTCAAATGCATCATTCAAAGCCATATCATCAATTGTCAACACTTTCTGACCTCATTTGCTATTTTTCATGCACTTACTAATTTTATTTTAGCAAAATAACCCTAAAATTGAAAAGCACTTCAAATGAACTCTGAAAAGGTTGAAAGTTGGCATGGTGTCATCATTTCACCCACATAGCATGTCATAAAAAGTTGAGAGGGTTACGGTAAAAAGTGGATGCACTTCGTGTACAAATGGACAATCTCTTTCGAAGTATCAGGGTTTCGGACGAAAACTCGCCTGTTACAAAGGCATTTCATTCTTTCTAACTTATTTGAACTCGATACTTTTTGTGTGTTCAAATGCATCATTCAAAGCCATATCATCAATTGTCCACACTTTCTGACCTCATTTGCTATTTTTCATGCACTTATAGATTTTATTTTAGCAAAATAACCCTAAAATTGAAAAGCACTTCAAATGAACTCTAAAAAGGTTGAAAGTTGGCATGGTGTTATCATTTCACCCACATAGCATGTCATAAATAGTTGATGGGGTTACGGCAAAACTGGATGCACTTCGTGTACAAAATGGACAATCTCTTTCGAAGTATCAGTGTTTCGCACGAAAACTCGCCTGTTTGAAAGGCATTTCATTATTTTCAACTCATTTGAACTCGATAATTTTTGTGTGTTCAAGATGCGGCATTCGAACCCACATCATCAATTTTCAACCCTTTCTGACCACATTTGCTTTTTCCTGCACTTACTGATTTGATTTCATCAAAATAACCCTGAAATTGAAAAGCACTTCAAATGAACTCTGAAAAGGTTGAGAGTTGGAATCATCATTTCACCCACATAGCATGCTACAAAAAGTTGAGAGGGTTACGGCAAAAACAGGATGCACTTCGTGTACAAAATGGACAATCTCTTTCGAAGTATCAAGGTTTCGAACGAAAACATGCCTGTTACAAAGGCATTTCATTCCTTTTAACTTATTTGAACTCCATACTTTTTTGTGTTCAAAATGCAACATTCAGAGCCACATCATTAATTGTCAACCCTTTCTGGCCTCATTTGCTTTTTTTCATGCGCTTAGTGATTTTATTTCAACAAAATAACCCTGAAATTGAAAAGCACTTCAGCTGAACTCTGAAAAGGTTGAAAGTTGGTATGTTGTCATAATTTCACCCACATAGGATGTTGTAAAAAGTTGAGAGGGTTACGGCAAAAACTGGATGCACTTCGTGTACAAAATGGACAATCTCTTTCGAAGTATCAAGGTTTCGAACGAAAACTCGCCTGTTACAAACGCATTTCATTCCTTTTAACTTATTTGAACTCCATACTTTTTTGTGTTCAAAATGCAACATTCAAAGCCACATCATTAATTTTCAACCCTTTCTGGCCTCATTTGCTATTTTTCATGCACTTACTGATTTTATTTCAGCGAAATAACCCTGAAATTGAAAACACTTCAAATGAACTCTGAAAAGGTTGAAAGTTGTCGTGGTATCATTATTTCACCCACATAGCATGTTATAAAAATTTGAGAGGGTTACGGCAAAAACTGGATGCACTTCGTGTACAAATGGACAATCTCTTTCGAAGTATCAGGGTTTCGGACGAAAACTCGCCTGTTACAAAGGCATTTCATTCTTTTTAACTTATTTGAACTCGATACTTGTTGTTTGTTCAAATGCAACATTCAAAGCCATATCATCAATTGTCAACACTTTCTGACCTCATTTGATATTTTTCATGCACTTGTAGATTTTATTTTAGCAAAATAACCCTAAAATTGAAAAGCACTTCAAATGAACTCTAAAAAGGTTGAAAGTTGGCATGGTGTTATCATTTCAGCCACATAGCATGTCATAAATAGTTGAGAGGGTTACGGCAAAAACTGGATGCACTTCGTGTACAAAATGGACAATCTCTTTCGAAGTATCAGGGTTTCGGACGAAAACTCGCCTGTTTGAATGGCATTTCATTATTTTCAACTCATTTGAACTCGATAATTTTTGTGTGTTCAAGATGCGGCATTCAAACCCACATCATCAATTTTCAACCCTTTCTGACCACATTTGCTTTTTCCTGCACTTACTGATTTGATTTCCTCAAAATAACCCTGAAATTGAAAAGCACTTCAAATGAACTCTGAAAAGGTTGAGAGTTGGAATCATCATTTCACCCACATAGCATGCTACAAAAAGTTGAGAGGGTTATGGCAAAAACAGGATGCACTTCGTGTACAAAATGGACAATCTCTTTCGAAGTATCAAGGTTTCGAACGAAAGCATGCCTGTTACAAAGGCATTTCATTCCTTTTAACTTATTTGAACTCCATACTTTTTGTGTTCAAAATGCAACATTCAGAGCCACATCATTAATTTTCAACCCTTTCTGGCCTCATTTGCTTTTTTTCATGCGCTTACTAATTTTATTTCAACAAAATAACCCTGAAATTGAAAAGCACTTCAGCTGAACTCTGAAAAGGTTGAAAGTTGGTATGTTGTCATAATTTCACCCACATAGCATGTTGTAAAAAGTTGAGAGGGTGACGGCAAAAACTGGATGCACTTCGTTTACAAAATGGACAATCTCTTTCGAAGTATCAAGGTTTCGAATGAAAACTCGCCTGTTACAAACGCAATTCATTCCTTTTAACTTATTTGAACTCCATACTTTTTTGTGTTCAAAATGCAACATTCAAAGCCACATCATTAATTTTCAACCCTTTCTGGCCTCATTTGCTATTTTTCATGCACTTACTGATTTTATTTCAGTTAAATAACCCTGAAATTGGAAACACTTCAAATGAACTCTGAAAAGGTTGAAAGTTGTCATGGTATCATCATTTCACCCACATAGCATGTTATAAAAATTTGAGAGGGTTACGGCAAAAACTGGATGTACTTCGTGTACAAAATGGACAAGCTCATTCGAAGTATCAATGTTTCGCACGAAAACTCGCCTGTTACAAAGGCATTTCATTCTTTTTAACTTATTTGAACTCTATACTTTTTGTTTGTTTAAAATGCAGCATTCAAAGCGACATCATCAATTTTTAACCATTTCTGAGCTAATTTGCTATTTTTCATGCACTTACTGATATTATTTCAGCAAAATAACCCTGAAATTGAAAAGCACTTCAAATGAACTATGAAAAGGTTGAAAGTTGGCATGGTATCATCATTTCACCCACGTAGCATGTTATAAAAAGTTGAGAGGGTTACGGCAAAAACTGGATGCACTTCGTGTACAAAATGGACAATCTCTTTCGAAGTATCAGGGTTTCGGACGAAAACTCGCCTGTTTGAAAGGCATTTCATTATTTTAAACTCATTTGAACTTGATAGTTTTTGTGTGTTCAAGATGCGGCATTCAAACCCACATCATCAATTTTCAACCCTTTCTGACCACATTTGCTTTTTCCTGCACTTACTGATTTGATTTCATCAAAATAACCCTGAAATTGAAAAGCACTTCAAATGAACTCTGAAAAGGTTGAGAGTTGGAATCATCATTTAACCCACATAGCATGCTACAAAAAGTTGAGAGGGTTACGGCAAAAACAGGAGGCACTTCGTGTACAAAATGGACAATCTCTTTCGAAGTATCAAGGTTTCGAACGAAAACATGCCTGTTACAAAGGCATTTCATTCCTTTTAACTTATTTGAACTCCATACTTTTTTGTGTTCAAAATGCAACATTCAGAGCCACATCATTAATTTTCAACCCTTTCTGGCCTCATTTGCTTTTTTTCATGCGCTTACTGATTTTATTTCAACAAAATAACCCTGAAATTTAAAAGCACTTCAGCTGAACTCTGAAAAGGTTGAAAGTTGGTACGTTGTCATAATTTCACCCACATAGCATGTTGTAAAAAGTTGAGAGGGTTACGGCAAAAACTGGATGCACTTCGTGTACAAAATGGACAATCTCTTTCGAAGTATCAAGGTTTCGAACGAAAACTCGCCTGTTACAAACGCGTTTCATTCCTTTTAACTTATTTGAACTCCATAATTTTTTGTGTTCAAAATGCAACATTCAAAGCCACATCATTAATTTTCAACCCTTTCTGGCCTCATTTGCTATTTTTCATGCACTTACTGATTTTATTTCAGCGAAATAACCCTGAAATTGAAAACACTTCAAATGAACTCTGAAAAGGTTGAAAGTTGTCATGGTATCATCATTTCATCCACATAGCATGTTATAAAAATTTGAGAGGGTTACGACAAAAACTGGATGTACTTCGTGTACAAAATGGACAAGCTCATTCGAAGTATCAATGTTTCGCACGAAAACTCGCCTGTTACAAAGGCATTTCATTCTTTTTAACTTATTTGAACTCCATACTTTTTGTGTGTTCAAAATGCAACATTCAAAGCCACATCATCAATTTTCAACCCATTCTGACCTCATTTGCTATTTTTCATGCACTTACTGATTTTATTTTAGCAAAATAACCCTAAAATTGAAAAGCACTTCAAATGAACTCTGAAAAGGTTGAAAGTTGGCATGCTATCATAATTTCACCCACATAGCATGTTATAAAAAGTTGAGAGGGTTACGGCAAAAACTGGAGGCACTTCGGGTACAAAATGGACAATCTCTTTCGAAGTATGAGGGTTTCGGACGAAAACTCGCCTGTTACAAAGGCATTTCGTTCTTTTTAACTTATTTGAACTCCATACTTTTTGTGTGTTCAAAATGCATCATTCAAAGCCACATCATCAATTGTCAACCCTTTCTGACCTCATTTGCTATTTTTCATGCACTTACTGATTTTATTTTAGCAAAATAACCCTAAAATTGAAAAGCACTTCGAATGAACTCTGAAAAGGTTGAAAGTTGGCATGGTGTCATCATTTCACCCACATAGCATGTCATAAAAAGTTGAGAGGGTTACGGCAAAAACTGGATGCACTTCGTGTACAAAATGGACAGTCTCTTTCGAAGTATCAGGGTTTCGGACGAAAACTCGCCTGTTACAAACGCATTTCATTCCTTTTAAATTATTTGAACTCCATACTTTTTGTGTGTTCAAAATGCAACATTCAAAGCCACATCATTAATTTTCAACCCTTTCTGGCCTCATTTGCTTTTTTTCATGCACTTACTGATTTTATTTCAGCAAAATAACCCTGAAATTAAAAAGCACTTCAAATGAACTCTGAAAAGGTTGATAGTTGGCATGGTATCATCATTTCAACCACATAGCATGTTTTAAAAAGTTGAGAGTGTTACGACAAAAAGTGGATGAACTTCGTGTACAAAATGGACACTTTGGAAATATCTGGGATTCAGACGAAAACTCGCGTGTTAGAAAGTCATTTCATTCTTGTTAACTTATTTGAACTCCATAATTTTTGTGTGTTAAAAATGAAACATTCAAAGCCATATCTTCAATTTTCAACACTTTCTGACCTCATTTGCTATTTTTTATGCACTTACTGATTTTATTTCAACAAATACCCCTGAAATTGAAAAGCACTTCAAATGAACTCTGAAAAGGTTGAAAGTTGGCGTGGTAGCATCATTTCATCCACATAACATTTTATCCAAATTTGAGAGGGTTATGGCAAAATTCGATGCACTTCGTGTACAAGCTGGATAATCTCTTTCGAAGTATTAGGGATTCGGACGAAAATTCGCCTGTTACAAAGGCATTTCATTCTTTTTAACTTATTTGAACTCCATACTTTTGGTGTGTTCAAAATGCAACATTCAAAGCCACATCATCAATTTTCAACCCTTTTTGACCTCATTTGCTATTTTTCATGCACTTACTGATTTTATTTCAGCAAAATAACTCTCAAATTGAAAAGCCCTTCAAATGAACTCTGAAAAGGTTGAAAGTTGGCATGTTATCATAATTTCACCCACATAGCATGTTATAAAAAGTTGAGAGGGTTACGGCAAAAACTGGACGCATTTCGTGTACAAAATGGACAATCTCTTACGAAGTACCAGGGTTTCAGACGAAAACTCGCCTGTTACAAAAGAATTTCAATCTATTTAACTTATTTGAACTCCATACTTTTGGTGTGTTCAAAGTGCAGCATTCAAAGCCACATCATCAATTTTCAACACTTTATGACCTCATTTGCTATTTTTCATGCACTTACTAGTTTTGTTTCACCAAAATAACCCTGAAATTGAAAACACTTCAAATGAACTCTGAAAAGGTTGAAAGTTGTCATGGTATCATCATTTCATCCACATAGCATGTTATAAAAATTTGAGAGGGTTACGGCAAAAACTGGATGTACTTCGTGTACAAAATGGACAAGCTCATTCGAAGTATCAATGTTTCGCACGAAAACTCGCCTGTTACAAAGGCATTTCATTCTTTTTAACTTATTTGAACTCCATACTTTTTGTGTGTTCAAAATGCAACATTCAAAGCCACATCATTAATTTTCAACCCTTTCTGGCCTCATTTGCTTTTTTTCATGCACTTACTGATTTTATTTCAGCAAAATAACCCTGAAATTAAAAAGCACTTCAAATGAACTCTCAAAAGGTTGATAGTTGGCATGGTATCATCATTTCAACCACATAGCATGTTTTAAAAAGTTGAGAGGGTTACGGCAAAAACTGGATGCACTTCGGGTACAAAATGGACTATCTCTTTCGAAGTATGAGGGTTTCGTACGAAAACTCGCCTGTTACAAAGGCATTTCGTTCTTTTTAACTTATTTGAACTCCATACTTTTTGTGTGTTCAAAATGCATCATTCAAAGCCACATCATCAATTGTCAACCATTTGTGACCTCATTAGCTATTTTTCATGCACTTACTGATTTTATTTAGCAAAATAACCCTAAAATTGAAAAGCACTTCGAATGAACTCTGAAAAGGTTGAAAGTTGGCATGGTGTCATCATTTCACCCACATAGCATGTCATAAAAAGTTGAGAGGGTTACGGCAAAAACTGGATGCACTTCGTGTACAAAATGGACAATCTCTTTCGAAGTATGTGGGTGTCAGTCGAAAACTCGCCTGTTAGAAGGGCATTTCATTATTTTTAACTTATTTGAACTCGATACTTTTTGTGTGTTCAAGATGCAGCATTCAAAGCCACATCATCAATTTTCAACCCTTTCTGACCTCATTTGTTTTTTCATGCACTTACTGATTTTATTTCAGCAAAATAACCCTGAAATTGAAAAGTACTTCAAATGAACTCTGAAAAGGTTGAGTGGTTGCATGGTATCATCATTTCACCCACATAGCATGTTATAAAAAGTTGCGAGGGTTACAGCAAAAACTGGCTGCAGTTCGTGTACAAAATGGACAATCTCTTTCGAAGTATCAGTGTTTCGGACGAAAACTAGCCTGTTACAAAGGCATTTCTTTCTTTTTAACTTATTTGAACTCGATAATTTTTGTGTGTTCAAGATGCAGCATTCAAAGCCACATCATCAATTTTCAACCCTTTCTGACCTCATTTGTTTTTTCATGCACTTACTGATTTTATTTCAGCAAAATAACCCTGAAATTGAAAAGTACTTCAAATGAACTCTGAAAAGGTTGAGAGGTTGCATGGTATCATCATTTCACCCACATAGCATGTTATAAAAAGTTGCGAGGGTTACAGCAAAAACTGGCTGCAGTTCGTGTACAAAATGGACAATCTCTTTCGAAGTATCAGTGTTTCGGACGAAAACTTGCCTGTTAGAAAGGCATTTCATTATTTTCCACTCATTTGAACTCGATAATTTTTGTGTGCTCAAGATGCAGCATTCAAACCCACATCAACAATTTTCAACCCTTTCTGACCTCATTTGCTTTTTCCTGCACTTACTGATTTTATTTCATCAAAATAACCCTGAAATTGAAAAGCACTTCAAATGAACTCTGAAAAGGTTGAGAGGTTGCATGGTATCATCATTTCACCCACATAGCATGTTATAAAAAGTTGCGAGGGTTACGGCAAAAACTGGCTGCACTTCGTGTACAAAATAGACAATCTCTTTCGAAGTATCAGGGTTTTGGACGAAAACTCGCCTGTTACAAAGGCATTTCTTTATTTTTAGCTTATTTGAACTCCATACTTTTTGTGCATTCCTGACCTCATTTGCTATTTTCCATGCACTTACTAATTTTATTCCAGCAAAATAACCCTGAAATTGAAAAACACTTAAAATGAACTCTGAAAACGTTGAAAGTTGTCATGGTATCATCGTTTCACCCACATAGCATCTTATAAAAATTTGAGAGGGTTACGCCAAAAGTTGGATGCACTTCGTGTACAAAATGGACAATCTCTTTCGAAGTATCATGGTTTCGGACGAAAAGTCGCCTGTTACAAAGGCATTTCATTCTTTTTAACTTATTTGAACTCTATACTTTTTGTGTGTTTAAAATGCAACATTCAAAGCGACACCATCAATTTTTAACCCTTTCTGACCTAATTTGCTATTTTTCATGCACTTACTTATTTTATTTTAGCAAAATAACCCTGATATTTAAAAGCACTTCAAATGAACTATGAAAAGGTTGAAAGTTGGCATGGTATCATCATTTCACCCACATAGCATGTTATAAAAAGTTGAGAGGGTTACGGCAAAAACTGGATGCACTTCGTGTACAAAATGGACAATCTCTTTCGAATTATCAGGGTTTCGGACGAAAACTCGCCTATTACGAAGGCATTTCATTATTTTTAATTTATTAGAACTCCATACTTTTTGTGTGTTCAAATGCATCATTGAAAGCCATATCATCAATTGTCAACACTTTCTGACCTCATTTGCTATTTTTCATGCACTTACTAATTTTATTTTAGCAAAATAACCCTAAAATTGAAAAGCACTTAAAATGAACTCTGAAAAGGTTGAAAGTTGGCATGGAAACATCATTTCACCCACATAGCATGTTATAAAAAGTTGAGAGGGTTACGGCAAAAATTGGATGCACTTCGTGTACAAAATGGACAATCTCTTTCGAAGTATCAAGGTTTCGAACGAAAACTCGCCTGTTACAAAGGCATTTCATTCTTTTTAACTTGTTTGAACTCCATACTTTTTTGTGTTCAAAATGCAACATTCAAAGCCACATCATTAATTTTCAACCCTTTCTGGCCTCATTTGCTTTTTTTCATGCACTTACTTATTTTATTTTAGCAAAATAACCCTGAAATTAAAAAGCACTTCAAATGAACTCTGAAAAGGTTGATAGTTGGCATGGTATCATCATTTCACCCACAAAGCATGTTATAAAATGTTGAGAGTGTTACGGCAAAAATGGATGCACTTCGTGTACAAAATGCACACTTTCGAAGTATCTGGGATTCGGACGAAAACTCGCCTGTTAGAAAGTCATTTCATTATTTTTAACTTATTTGAACTCCATACTTTTTGTGTGTTCAAAATGGAACATTTAAAGACACATTTTCAATTTTCAACACTTTCTGACCTCCTTTGCTATTTTTTATGCACTTACTGATTTTATTTCAGCAAATACCCCTGAAATTGAAAAGCACTTCAAATGAACTCTGAAAAGGTTGAAAGTTGGCATGGTATCATCATTTCACCCAGATAACATTTTATCAAAATTTGAGAGGGTTACGGCAAAAAGTGGAAGCACTTCGTGTACAAATTGGATAATCTCTTTTGAAGTATTAGGGTTTCGGACGAAAACTCGTCTGTTACAAAGGCATTTCATTCTTTTTAACTTATTTGAACTCCATACTTTTGGTGTGTTCAAAATGCAACATTCAAAGCCACATCATCAATTTTCAACCCTTTTTGACCTCATTTGCTATTTTTCATGCACTTACTAATTTTGTTTTAGCAAAATAACCCTCAAATTGAAAAGCACTTCAAATGAACTCTGAAAAAGTTGAAAGTTGGCATGTTATCATCATTTCACCCACATAGCATGTTATAAAAACTTGAGAGGCTTACGGCACAAACTGGATGCACTTCATGTACAAAATGTACAATCTCTTACGAAGTATCAGGATTTCAGACGAAAACTCACCTGTTACAAAAGAATTTCAATCTATTTAACTTATTTGAACTCCATACTTTGGGTGTGTTCAAAATGCAGCATTCAAAGACACATCATAAATTTTCAACCCTTTCTGACCTCACTTGCTATTTTTCATGCACTTACTGATTTTATTTCAGCAAAATAACCCTGAAATTGAAAAGCACTTCACCTGAACTCTGAAAAGGTTGAAAGTTGGCATGTTATCATAATTTCACCCACATAGCATGTTATAAAAAGTTGAGAGGGTTACGGCAAAAACTGGATGCACTTCGGATACAAAATGGACAATCTCTTTCGAAGTATGAGGGTTTCGGACGAAAACTCGCCTGTTACAAAGGCATTTCATTCTTTTTAACTTATTTGAACTCCATACTTTTTGTGTGTTCAAAATGCATCATTCAAAGCCACATCATCAATTGTCAACCCTTTCTGACCTCATTTGCTATTTTTCATGCACTTACTGATTTTATTTTAGCAAAATAACCCTAAACTTGAAAAGCACTTCGAATGAACTATGAAAAGGTTGAAAGTTGGCATGGTGTCATCATTTCACCCACATAGCATGTCATAAAAAGTTGAGAGGGTTACGGCAAAAACTGGATGCACTTGGTGTACAAAATGGACAATCTCTTTCGAAGTATCTAGGTGTCGGACGAAAACTCGCCTGTTAGAAAGGCATTTCATTATTTTTAACTTATTTGAACTCGATACTTTTTGTGTGTTCAAGATGCAGCATTCAAAGCCACATCATCAATTTTCAACCCTTTCTGACCTCATTTGTTTTTTCATGCAATTACTGATTTTATTTCAGCAAAATAACCCTGAAATTGAAAAGTACTTCAAATGAACTCTGAAAAGGTTGAGAGGTTGCATGGTATCATCATTTCACCCACATAGCATGTTATAAAAAGTTGCGAGGGTTACAGCAAAAACTGGCTGTAGTTCGTGTCCAAAATGGACAATCTCTTTCGAAGTATCATGGTTTCGGACGAAAAGTCGCCTGTTACAAAGGCATTTCATTCTTTTTAACTTATTTGAAATCTATACTTTTTGTGTGTTTAAAATGCAGCATTCAAAGCGACATCATCAATTTTTAACCCTTTTTGTCCTAATTTGCTATTTTTCATGCACTTACTAATTTTATATTAGCTAAATAACCATGAAATTTTGAAAGCACTTCAAATGAACTATGAAAAAGTTGAAAGTTGGCATGGTATCATCATTTCACCCACATAGCATGTTATAAAAAGTTGAGAGGGTTACGGCAAAAACTGGATGCACTTCGTGTACAAAATGGAAAATCTCTTTCGAATTATCAGGGTTTCGGACGAAAACTCGCCTGTTACAAAGGCATTTCATTCTTTTTAACTTATTTGAACTCCATACTTTTTGTGTGTTCAAATGCATCATTCAAAGCCATATCATCAATTGTCAACACTTTCTGACCTCATTTGCTATTTTTCATGCACTTACTGATTTTATTTTAGCAAAATTACCCAAAATTGAAAAGCACTTGAAATGAACTCTGAAAAGGTTGAAAGTTGGCATGGTGTCATCATTTAACCCACATAGCATGGCATAAAAAGTTGAGAGGGTTACGGCAAAAACTGGATGCACTTCGTGTACAAAATGGACAATCTCTTTCGAAGTATCAGGGTTTCGGACGAAAACTTGCCTGTTAGAAAGGCATTTCATTATTTTCAACTCATTTGAACTCGATAATTTTTGTGTGTTCAAGATGAAGCATTCAAATCCACATCAACAATTTTCAACCCTTTCTGACCTCATTTGCTTTTTCCTGCACTTACTGATTTTATTTCATCAAAATAACCTTAAAATTGAAAAGCACTTCAAATGAACTCTGAAAAGGTTGAAAGTTGGCATGGAATCATCATTTCACACACATAGCATGTTATAAAAAGTTGAGAGGTTTACGGCAAAAACTGGATGCACTTCGTGTAAAAAATGGACAATCTCTTTCGAAGTATCAAGGTTTCGAACGAAAACTCGCCTGTTACAAAGGCATTTCATTCGTTTTAACTTATTCGAACTCCATACTTTGGGTGTGTTCAAAATGCAGCATTCAAAGCCACATCATCAATTTTCAACCCTTTCTGACCTCATTTGCTATTTTTCATGCACTTACTAATTTTATTTCAGCAAAATAACCCTGAAATTGAAAAGCACTTCAACTGAACTCTGAAATTGTTGAAAGTTGGCATGTTATCATAATTTCACCCATATAGCATGTTATAAAAAGTTGAGAGGGTTACGGCAAAAACTGGATGCACTTTGGGTACAAAATGGTCAATCTCTTTCGAAGTATGAGGGTTTCGGATGAAAACTCGCCTGTTACAAAGGCATTTCATTCTTTTTAACTTATTTGAACTCCATACTTTTTTGTGTTCAAAATGCAACATTCAAAGCCACATCATTAATTTTCAACCCTTTCTGGCCTCATTTGCTTTTTTTCATGCACTTACTTATTTTACTTCAGCAAAATAGCCCTGAAATTAAAAAAATCTTCAAATGAACTCTGAAAAGGTTGATAGTTGGCATGGTATCATCATTTCGCCCACAAAGCATGTATAAAAAGTTGAGAGTGTTACGGAAAAAAATGGATGCACTTTGGGTACAAAATGGACAATCTCTTTCGAAGTATGAGGGTTTCGGACGAAAACTCGCCTGTTACAAAGGCATTTCATTCTTTTTAACTTATTTGAACTCCATAGTTTTTGTGTGTTCAAAATGCATCATTCAAAGCCACATCATCAATTGTCAACCCTTTCTGACCTCATTTGCTATTTTTCATGCACTTACTGATTTTATTTTAGCAAAATAACCCTAAAATTGAAAAGCACTTCGAATGAACTCTGAAAAGGTTGAAAGTTGGCATGGTGTCATCATTTCACCCACATAGCGTGTCATAAAAAGTTGAGAGGGTTACGGCAAAAACTGGATGCACTTCGTGTACAAAATGGACAATCTCTTTCGAAGTATGTGGGTTTCGGACGAAAACTCGCCTGTTAGAAAGGCATATTATTATTTTTAACTTATTTGAACTCGATACTTTTTGTGTGTTCAAGATGCACCATTCAAAGCCACATCATCAATTTTCAACCCTTTCTGACCTCATTTGTTTTTTCATGCACTTACTGATTTTATTTCAGCAAAATAACCCTGAAATTGAAAAGTAATTCAAATGAACTCTAAAAAGGTTGAGAGGTTGCATGGTATCATCATTTCACCCACATAGCATGTTATAAAAAGTTGCGAGGGTTACGGCAAAAACTGGCTGCACTTCGTGTACAAAATAGACAATCTCTTTCGAAGTATCAGGGTTTTGGACGAAAACTCGCCTGTTACAAAGGCATTTCTTTATTTTTAGCTTATTTGAACTCCATACTTTTTGTGCATTTCTGACCTCATTTGCTATTTTTCATGCACTTACTGATTTTATTTCAGCGAAATAACCCTGAAATTGAAAAATACTTCAAATGAACTCTGAAAAGGTTGAAAGTTGTCATGGTATCATCATTTGACCGACATAGCATGTTATAAAAAATTGAGAGGCTTACGGCAAAAACTGGGT
Source organism: Hordeum marinum (assembly GCA_022496015.1). NCBI lineage: Eukaryota > Viridiplantae > Streptophyta > Magnoliopsida > Poales > Poaceae > Hordeum > Hordeum marinum. The sequence continues at coordinate 404,714,592 of CM039676.1, read as the reverse complement.
GCATTTCGTGTACAAAATGGACAACCTCTTTCGAAGTATCATGGTTTCGCACGAAAACTCGCCAGTTACAAAGGCATTTCATTCTTTTTAACTTATTTGAACTCTATACTTTTTGTGTGTTTAAAATGCAGCATTCAAAGCGACATCATCAATTTTTAACCCTTTCTGACCTAATTTGCTATTTTTCATGCACTTACTGATTTTATTTTAGCAAACTAACAATAAAATTGAAAAGCACTTCAAATGAACTATGAAAAGGTTGAAAGTTGGCATGGTATCATCATTTCACCCACATAGCATGTTATAAAAAGTTGATAGGGTTACGGCAAAAACCGGATGCACTTCATGTACAAAATGGACAATCTCTTTCGAAGTATAAGGGTTTCGCACGAAAACTCGCCTGTTACAAAGGCATTTCATTCTTTTGAACTTATTTGAACTCCATACTTTTTGTGTGTTCAAATGCATCATTCAAAGCCATATCATCAATTGTCAACACTTTCTGACCTCATTTCCTATTTTTCATGCACTTACTGATTTTATTTTAGCAAAATAACCCAAAATTGAAAAGCACTTCAAATGAACTCTGAAAAGGTTGAAAGTTGGCATGGTGTCATCATTTCACCCACATAGCATGTCATAAAAAGTTGAGAGGGTTACGGCAAAAACTGGATGCACTTCGTGTACAAAATGGACAATCTCTTTCGAAGTATCAGGGTTTCGGACGGAAACTTGCCTGTTAGAAAGGCATTTCATTATTTTCCACTCATTTGAACTCGATAATTTTTGTGTGCTCAAGATGCAGCATTCAAACCCACATCAACAATTTTCAACCCTTTCTGACCTCATTTGCTTTTTCCTGCACTTACTGATTTTATTTCATCAAAATAACCCTGAAATTGAAAAGCACTTCAAATGAACTCTGAAAAGGTTGAGAGGTTGCATGGTATCATCATTTCACCCACATAGCATGTTATAAAAAGTTGCGAGGGTTACGGCAAAAACTGGCTGCACTTCGTGTACAAAATAGACAATCTCTTTCGAAGTATCAGGGTTTTGGACGAAAACTCGCCTGTTACAAAGGCATTTCTTTATTTTTAGCTTATTTGAACTCCATACTTTTTGTGCATTCCTGACCTCATTTGCTATTTTCCATGCACTTACTAATTTTATTCCAGCAAAATAACCCTGAAATTGAAAAACACTTAAAATGAACTCTGAAAACGTTGAAAGTTGTCATGGTATCATCGTTTCACCCACATAGCATCTTATAAAAATTTGAGAGGGTTACGCCAAAAGTTGGATGCACTTCGTGTACAAAATGGACAATCTCTTTCGAAGTATCATGGTTTCGGACGAAAAGTCGCCTGTTACAAAGGCATTTCATTCTTTTTAACTTATTTGAACTCTATACTTTTTGTGTGTTTAAAATGCAACATTCAAAGCGACACCATCAATTTTTAACCCTTTCTGACCTAATTTGCTATTTTTCATGCACTTACTTATTTTATTTTAGCAAAATAACCCTGATATTTAAAAGCACTTCAAATGAACTATGAAAAGGTTGAAAGTTGGCATGGTATCATCATTTCACCCACATAGCATGTTATAAAAAGTTGAGAGGGTTACGGCAAAAACTGGATGCACTTCGTGTACAAAATGGACAATCTCTTTCGAATTATCAGGGTTTCGGACGAAAACTCGCCTATTACGAAGGCATTTCATTATTTTTAATTTATTAGAACTCCATACTTTTTGTGTGTTCAAATGCATCATTGAAAGCCATATCATCAATTGTCAACACTTTCTGACCTCATTTGCTATTTTTCATGCACTTACTAATTTTATTTTAGCAAAATAACCCTAAAATTGAAAAGCACTTAAAATGAACTCTGAAAAGGTTGAAAGTTGGCATGGAAACATCATTTCACCCACATAGCATGTTATAAAAAGTTGAGAGGGTTACGGCAAAAATTGGATGCACTTCGTGTACAAAATGGACAATCTCTTTCGAAGTATCAAGGTTTCGAACGAAAACTCGCCTGTTACAAAGGCATTTCATTCTTTTTAACTTGTTTGAACTCCATACTTTTTTGTGTTCAAAATGCAACATTCAAAGCCACATCATTAATTTTCAACCCTTTCTGGCCTCATTTGCTTTTTTTCATGCACTTACTTATTTTACTTCAGCAAAATAGCCCTGAAATTAAAAAGAACTTCAAATGAACTCTGAAAAGGTTGATAGTTGGCATGGTATCATCATTTCGCCCACAAAGCATGTATAAAAAGTTGAGAGTGTTACGGAAAAAAATGGATGCACTTCGTGTACAAAATGGACACTTTCGAAGTATCTGGGATTCGGACGAAAACTCGCCTGTTAGAAAGTCATTTCATTATTTTTAACTTATTTGAACTCCATACTTTTTGTGTGATCAAAATGCAACATTCAAAGCCATATATTCAATTTTCAACACTTTCTGACCTCATTTGCTATTTTTATGCACTTGTTGATTTTATTTCAGAAATACCCCTAAAATTGAAAAGCACTTCAAATGAACTCTGACAAGCTTGAAAGTTTGCATGGTATCATCATTTCACCCAGATAACATTTTATCAAAATTTGAGAGGTTTACGGCAAAAACTGGATGCACTTCGTGTACAAACTAGATAATCTCTTTCGAAGTATTAGGGTTTCGGACGAAAACTCGCCTGTTACAAAGACATTTCATTCTTTTTAACTTATTTGAACTCCATACTTTTCGTGTGTTCAAAATGCAACATTCAAAGCCACATCATCAATTTTCAACCCTTTTTGACCTCATTTGCTATTTTTCATGCACTTACACATTTTATTTCATTAAAATAACCCTCAAATTGAAAATCACTTTAAATGAACTCTGAAAAGGTTGAAAGTTGGCATGTTATCATAATTTCACCCACATAGCATGTTATAAAAAGTTGAGAGGGTTACGGCAAAAATTGGATGCACTTCGTGTACAAAATGGACAATCTCTTACGAAGTATCACGGTTTCAGACGAAAACTCGCCTGTTACAAAAGAATTTCAATCTATTTAACTTATTCGAACTCCATACTTTTGGTATGTTCAAAATGCAGCATTCAAAGCCACATCATCAATTTTCAACCCTTTCTGACCTCATTTGCTATTTTTCATGCACTTACTGATTTTTTTTCAGCAAAATAATCCTGAAATTGAAAAGCCCTTCAAATGAACTCTGAAAAGGTTGAAAGTTAGCATGTTATCAAAATTTCACCCACATAGAATGTTATAAAAAGTTGAGAGGGTTACGGCAAAAACTGGATGCACTTCGTGTACAAAATGAACAATCTCTTTCGAAATGTGAGGGTTTCGGACGACAACTCGCCTGTTACAAAGGCATTTCTTTCTTTTTAACTTATTTGAACTCCATAATTTTGGTGTGTTCAAAATGCAGCATTCAAAGCCACATCATCAATTTTCAACCCTTTCTGACCTCATTTGCTATTTTTCATGCACTTACTGATTTTATTTCAACAAAATAACCCTAAAATTGAAAAGCACTTCAAATGAACTCTGAAAAGGTTGAAAGTTGGCATGTTATAATAATTTCACCCACATAGCATGTTATAAAAAGTTGAGAGGGTTACGGCAAAAACTAGATGCAATTCGTGTACAAAATGGACAATCCCTTTCGAAGTATAAGGGTTTCGGACGAAAACTCGCCTGTTAGAAAGGCATTTCATTATTTTTAACTTATTTGAACTCCATACTTTGTGTGTGTTCAAAATGCAGCATTCAAAGCCACATCATCAATTTTCAACCCTTTCTGACCTCTTTTGCTTTTTCATGCACTTACTGATTTTATTTCAGCAAAATAACCCTGAAATTGAAAAGCACTTCAAATGAACTCTGAAAAGGTTGAGAGTTGGCATGGTATCATCATTTCACCCACATAGCATGTTATAAAAAGTTGAGAGGGTTACGGCAAAAACTGGATGCACTTCGTGTACAAAATGGACAATCTCTTTCGAAGTATCAAGGTTTTGGACGAAAACTCGCCTGTTACAAAGGCATTTCATTTTTTAAATCACCTAAGAATTATCAAATTGGATGTAATGATAAAACACCATAATACTCCCTCCATTCCTTTATATAAGGTGTATTCGTTTTTTGAAAAGTCAAACGGGTGCAAGTTTGAGTGAGTTTTTAGGAAAATATATCAACATTCACAATATGAAATTTATATCATTTGTTCCATCACGAAAATTAGTTTCATATTTTATCTATTAGGTATTTCAAATGTTATTATTTTATGCTATTATCTTTGTTAAAAATATAAATGGTTGACTTGCACAGAAATCAATACACCTTATATTCTGGAACGGAGGGAGTATTAAACAGTAGAAAAAAGAATCACTTGAAAAACTATTTTTAAAGTAAAGTTATTCACACACTAGTGATTCGCACAAATATGAAATAATTCAAATTTAAACTATTCGAATCTGAAAACTACTCCCACTAACAAAAAGATTCACTCATTAACTGTCACTAAAGGACAAAAAACTCAGAAACAACAGAAAATAAATAAAGCAAAAACAAAAAATGAAAACTTATTAAAAAATAGGGGGCTTACTGGGCCTCCACGGCCTGCATATGGCTAGAAACCCAATAGGGCCAGGATGCAGGCCCGTAAGGCCCAGTAGGCCCAACAGGGCCGCATAGGTTCGATAGGCCCACATAGGCCTGCTTTGAGAGGTGCTCGAGGGAGCAGCCGCACCGGGGCTTCTAAACCAGTGCGGCTGCCCCTCGCCTGGTGAGGTGGGACTAAACTTTCCCTGCACCGCGCTTGTGCGAGCACCACCTTTAGTCGCGGTTGGTGGTTCTAACTGCGACTAAAGACCCCCTTTAATCGCGGTTGGAGCCACCAACCACGACTAAAGGTCAATTTCAGCCAGCCCAAGCGGCGGGAGCCACCAACCGCGACTAAAGGGTCATCTATATATACAACACTTAAAAAATTTCACTTACTCTACATCTTCTCCTCTTCACGACATTGTTGTCGTTGTTGTCTCGCCTTCCCGACGCCGCCCGTGCCGTCACCGTCTCGCCGCGCCGTCGCCGTCTCGCCTTCTCGCGCCGATCTTCGACACCGCCCGCGCCCGTTCCTACCCAAGCCCGGCCTGACCTCGTCTCGCCTCGCTGAGCCCGACCTGACCTCGCCTCGTCGTCGCCTCGCCTCGCTGTCGCCCCGCTGTGAGCTCCCCCTCTCCCCCCTCTCCCTCACCCCCTGTGCCGCCATGGCGGCCGCCGGTCCCTCCCAAGCCCGAACCCCCCCCCCCCAATTTTGATGAACACACACACACAATTTTTATAATTACATGAATTTTGACATTTTTAGAAGAATTTTGACATTTGAGGAATTAATTAGTATAATGTATGTATAGAAATATTAAGGAATTTTGACATTTTGATACAATGTAGAAATTTAGGGTTTAGGATTTATACAATGTAGAAATTTTGATATTTAGGGTTTAGGAATTTGACATTTGATCCAATATATGTATAGCAATTAGTATATGTATGTATAATGTATAGAAAACATTTGAGGAATTCTGACAAAGCATAGAAAAAAGTTTGTTATGCATATAATTTCTTCTCGGAGTCAACGATGCCTGGCCCCCATCCTCGTCGTCGACTCGTTCGGGACGACGTCTTGTTTCAGAGAGGTAACGTTCGGGACTGAGCCCCGCCTAGCTGGCACTAGGAGGTGCTACCTTCAGGTACGCATAGCTTGGTGAGGAACCCAGGTCCCGTCATCAACCCGGAGCTTCTTTGGTGGCATTCGCTTGGGCCACTTGCGGTGCGGAGGCAGCCGGCCTCGCCGGATGTGGTACATCGCCATGTCAGGGAGGAGGACGAGCACATCCGTCGGTACATGGATGCGTTCGATCTCAGGTTCTCCAAGACCTGACAGGTTCTTCAGGGATCTCACCTGAGGTATGATCCTCTCATAGTTCCTTCTTTTTGGGTGTCCATCGCCTGCCGTGCGAGATGTCAACTGGATCTGTAGTAGTGATATTATATAATCAATAATATTCTAGATTTATTAGTAATAATATTCGAGATGTATTCGAGATTATATTCGATAAAATTCGAGACGATTTATTCCATATTATATTCGATGATGTATATTATATACTATGATTCAGTTTTCTAATTTGAATACTAAATTGTTTTATCTTTCTTCTGGGTTAGTTAAATATAAGCTATGGACAATATTGGCAGAGAAGGAGAAGAGGCGTTGTTCAACATCGTACGCTCCACGAGCCCAGAGCATGAACATGAAGATGATGACGGCTTGCAATATCTTAACAATTCCGGTGAGGGTTGTATGTTTGATGTAGACGAAAGAATAGATGAATTCGATAGCGATGTTGACAAAGAAAATGTTCTTCAAATAACAAAGACCGGGGAGGTATATTTATTATATAAGCCATCTGGTGATCATTACATGTCTTAATTGAGTTGTATATGTATTAACGAATCGATCTTTCTTCTTTTAGGCCTCTAGATCTAGTAAATCTTCTACAAGTGATAGGGTAAAGCGAGGCCCAGTCAGAAAGTTGGACACTGGCATAAAGTCCAGCATCAATTCCATCAATACATCAACTGGCGAACTGCTTGAACCTAAGAAAGATGCGACCAAGTTCAAGAATCAATGCAGAGTTATTGTCAGGGACCTAATCCCAATCTCCACACAAGAATGGAAAAAGCCAGCAAAGGGAGATCGACAAGGAGTTACTTTTGTCGATGAAAGAGCAAAAGATGTGCTTTGGACTGAGCTGCTATCACATTTCACACTACCAGAAAACTTGACAGATGCAGATCTAAATAAAGTCAGAAACTATGCTCTTAAAATGATGGCGGTCGCATTCAACACCTTCAAGAAAAATGCATGGGTTGCATATGTCAAAGCAAACAAGACGACTCCAAAATTCGAGGGAGCACTAGTGAAAGCAAAAGATCACTCGGACGATTTCTGAAGTTCAAGGAATCGGAAGTAGCTAAGGAACGATCGAGAAAGAACAAGATTAATGCTGCGAAAAAGGAGCGGCACCATACTCTGGGGGAAGGTGGATATCGGATGGCCCTGCTTCAGTGGGATAAATCCGAAAAAGATATGATTAGTGTAGAGGTCACTCTAGTTATAGTGACCTGGCCCCCGAGGTGCAAGACATGGTTTTACGCGCATGGGGGAAGTTGGACCCAAAGACAGGGGATATTATGGTGAAGGCAAGTCTTCAAAAAAATGAAATTCCAATGAAAATAGAAGAAGCTCGAATGGGGGTGTTCACGCCCAATAGAGACGACGACGAGCTTACGCATGCCCTGAAGAATCCTGAACACCCGGGAAGAACAAGAGACGTGGGCGTTGTTCCATGGTTTGAGGGGTTTGCAGGTTGGAACAACGACTATAGAAGTTGTGCAAGAAAGATGATGCAGGAGGAGCGGAAGAAGAAGGAGGAAGCACTCCACCTTGAAGGCCTCGAATCAAAGCACCTGGAGTTGGAAGACAGACTTAGGCGGCAGCAGGAGCAGATCGACTCACTCAGCCAAAATAGGGCGTCTCAGCGGCAGGATGAGCAGATCAATCCAGCATTGGATACCACCATGACATCTATGTCGAGAAGCAGCATGGTTTCCGCCCCGGCTGATATTGATGACGATGGACTGCTAGCTAGGTACCCTATGGATGATATCAAAGACAGGACTAACTGTGACCTACACATGAAAGTATAGAACTTATCCATGAAGGTGGCGGACGGCTATGCTTTAGCAAATCCCCCAGAAGCAACCTTCCATTACAATCCCATTCTAGCTGGCTATGCTCGTGTCGAGGTTGATGAAGTGATGTCAGCATATCATGAGCTACAACTTGACATTCCTGGTGGTGACGAGGAGAGAACACTGGGAGAGGCCATACATCGTATCATCCTATGGAAAAAGGATTGCATTGTATTTCCAAGGCCATCGACTCCTCCTCCTCCAAGTCCGCCGCCGCGTTAGTCAACTCCGACTCCTCCTCCAAGTCCGGCATGACGTCAGCCAACTCCTCCTCCTCCAACTCCAGCACCGCATCACTAGACTCCTCCTCTAGGTCCGGCACCACGTCAGCCGACTCCTCCTCCAGGTTCGGCACGGCGTCAGCGTGCTCCATCGACTCAGTGTGCTACGTTGTCGAAGCAACAACGAAAGAGTGAGGCCACAGCCTCGAGGACTAGCGGTAGAACAAGCAAGAAATTCAAATATGTTCCAAGTAGCCTGAAGCCTCTTTCGAAGTTGCCTTACCACGTGACCGACGAGGAACTCGATAGCGTAGTGGATGCCAAATTGAAGGCCCATTTTGGACCGAAACCGCCCCAGCCGCCAAAGGAGAAAGTACCTGAGCATGTCTTACAACACTTCATTGATATGGCTCAACCGGCTTAGAGGGATAGCGACTATGTGCGGTCTATCAAGAAGTCTTTGCTTGCAGGAAACAAGCAGTCGAGCTCGAGCTCGAGCCAAGGAGTTGGCAAAAAAAGCGGGAAAACTATCCCCCAGCTGGGAGAACAGGTAGTGCAATCGACCCCCCCCCCCACTCAATGTACAAACACCTGTGAGTACCGCCGGTCAGCCATACGAAGAAGTAACCGAAGAGCATATTAGGATGGCTAAAGAGGCCGGTGTCACTGTTGAACAACTCCTAGGCCTTGAGGAAATGCCCGTGCTTAAAGAGATATAAGTAAAATATCAATATGCCCGTAGCAAACCTCTGGTCAAGCCTCAAGATGTCAAGCTTCTACCAACGAGAATGTATGAATTGAATATGTGGTACATGCAAATAACAGCAAATACCAATGAAGAGTCCCTCATGGTGAAAGTCGAAGAGAGGCATTACTTCCATAAAATGGATGTGTGGATTCATTATGCAAAGTTGTTCCAGTTATTCAATCAAGACGCACTCGACAAATCTTTAGTCAGTTTCTATTGTCTGTAAGTGATTTCTATAATTTAAAGTCTCTAGCTAGTTGTGCTCTCGTTCATTACCTGGAATTATTCTCACTATATTCGTTTCTGTGGTATTGTGCAGAATGAAGAAGCAAGACATGAAACAAGCTGGACGCTATGACATTGGGTTCATTGACCCAAATACAATTAATCAAAAGATGTGGGAAACTTCACATACGAGAAAAGACACAGAGAAAAAAATGCTAGAATTTTTTATCCATCTAAACACCCAACCAGAAATACTACTTCCTTACAACTTCGGGTGAGTGTTACTATATATATATATATATATATATATATATATATATATATCTTGTACTACAAATTCTATTTTTTGCTTACTAGATGTTAATAAGTGTTGTTGATGAGTTATGCAGTTACCACTGGATCTTGTTAATCATTGAAGTTGACAAGGGACAAGTTGAAGTACTCGACTCGCTATTAAAGGATGCATCCAAATACGCAATCGTGAGGGGGTTGGTTGATAGGTAATTTCAATCATTATTGCACTATGTCGGCCTCTATAATTACTTCATTTCCTGATATCAACTAGTTAATAACTCATTTATTCATTTTCTTTGCCGGCGGGTAGGGCTTGGGCCAAGTTCATCAAACAAGTCCCAGGCGACTGGGCACCACAACTAAAATGGACACGATCCAAGGTAATTAAGTACTAGTAGCTAGCTAGCTACGTCCGTGCATCTCTTTAATTGTAGTTTCAATACCATTATCATGCTTGATTAATTATTACTTGATTGAATTTTATTCTCGTAAAGTGCATGGTGCAAGAGGAGGGGACTAGTTTATGCGGATACTATGTTTGCGAGTACATTCGCATGAGCACGTCTGAAAGGAGAAGAAATGAAAGAAATCTTTGGGTACGTTTGCCAGAACACTATCCATAATATTTTTATCATGATCTAGATAATATATATACACACAACTAATATATTCATCTTGATCTCCATCTTGTAGCTGACGGAGGTGCGGGGCCAGCTCATACTAGAGGCTCGGGTACGAGCAATTCAAGAGGAATTATCTGGATTTCTACTCGACCAGGTCATAAATCCCAATGGAGAATACCATTACATGATCCACAGGGATGACGATTAGTTGGATTTCTGCGGGGCCTGCATATATATATGTAATGATCCTCAAATTGTAGGATAAATTGTATATATATATAGTTGTCATACTAGCAATTCGATGATATATATATATATGATCGCGGTTCTATGAGAAATTATATTTATATTTATATATATGCACATGCACAACGTGTGTACAGTATGTACATAGTAGCGTATATATGTTTGAAATGGAAAACACAAAATTCAAAGGAAATTTAAACCATAATTAATTCATAAACCCCTAAAGAATTAAAAGGAAAAATAAAAAAAATAAAAAAAATAAACACTTTTAGTCCCGGTTGGTCTTACCAACCGGGACTAAAGGTCCCCCCAGCCCACGGCGCCGTTAACGCCATGTGGAGGGCGTTTGGTGCCAGGCCGTGTTGAACCGGCACTAAAGGGGGGCATAGGCTTTAGTCCCACCCTATAGTGCCGGTTCGAGAACCGGCACTAAAGGCCCTTACCAACCGTGACAATAGGCCGGTTCTGCACTTGTGAGTATGTTGATTGAAACCTGTTGTGGGTTGACAAATATAGTTGTTGGTCATTGGGGAAATTAAAAGGAAGTAATAAAGAAAGAGAGGTTCATATATAAATATATTATCTTGGACATCTTCTATGATTGTGATCACTCATTAAAATATTATATGTTAAGAAGTTGATGTTGGACAAGGAATACAACATAATGATTTTTGTTTGCTTACTTCCGAATAGAAGTTATATTGTTATAGATCCCTCAACATGTTTCGCTTGCTTCCACCTCATATCAGCCAAAACTTCTGCACCAAGTAGAGATACTACTTGTGCAGCCAAACACCCTTAACCTAGTTGTGCCATGAGAGTCCACCATACCTACCTACGGATTGATTAAGATCCTTCAAGTAAGTTGCCATCGATGCAAGCAATAAAAAATTGCTCTCTAAATATGTGGATCTATTTGTGTGAGGAAAATAAACTTTATATGAACTTGTGATAGGGAAAAAATTAAAGCGACGGACTGATTAATAGAGTTCTCTATCACAAGGGGCAATATAAAGTGATGTTCTTTTGCATTAAGGGGTTGTACATCCAACTATAAAAGCGCATGACAACCTCTGCTTCCCTCTGCGAAGGGCCTGTCTGTTACTTTTATTTTCTAGTACTTACCTTTATGCAAGAGTCGTGGTGACCTCCATCACTTTCTCTATTTCGCCTTTATCTTCTGGCAAGCATCATGTGTTGGGGAATGATCTAGGCACATATATCCACTCGGAAGTGGACGAGCATGAGTTATTACTGTTAACATTATCCTCAAGGTAAATAGTTGGGAGGCAACACTATAAGCCCCTATCCTTCTCTATGTCCGATTGAAGCTTTGACCTCATAGGTACCTCATGAGTGTTAGCAATTGTGAAAGACTAAAAGATGATTGAGTATGTGGATTTGCTTCACAAGCTCTTATATTGACTCTTTCCTACGTTATGATAAATTGGAATTGCTTCAATGACTGAGGTCGTAGTTTGTCGGTTCTCAATAGAATTCTTGATTCGTACTTTACCATTGTGAATGAATAGTTACTTTAGCATAAGATATTATATGTCAATATATGTTTTTGTTCTAAAGATTATCATGATGTCTTCATGTTCGTATTTTATTTTATCGACACCTCTATCTCTAAACATGTGGGCACATTTATCGATTTCGGTTTTCGCTTCAGGACAAGCGAGGTATAAGCTTGGGGGAGTTGATACGTCCATTTTGCATCATGCTTTTATATTGATATTTATTGCATTATGGGCTGTTATTACACATTTTGGTACAATACTTATGCCTTTTCTCTTTTATTTTACAAGGTTTACATGAAGAGGGAGAATGCCGGCAGCTGGAATTCTGGTCTGGAAAAGCAGCAAATCTAAGATACCTATTCTGCACAAATCCAAAAGTCCTGAAAATCTACGGGGAATTATTTTGGAATATATAAAAATTATTGGGCTAAAGAAATACATCAGGGGGCCCACCAGGCAGCCACAAGCCCGATGGCACGCCCCTAAGGCTTGTGGCCCACCTAGCAGCCCTCTGATGCCCATCTTCTGCTATATGGAGGGTTTCAACCTGAAAAAAATCATAAGAGAGCTTTCGGGACGAAGCGCCACCATCTCAAGGCGGAACTTGGAATGAACCAATCTAGAGCTTCGGTAGGGCTGTTCTGCCGGGGAAACATCCCTCCAGGAGGGGGAAATCGAAGCCATCGTCATCACCAACGATCCTCTCATCGTTGGTGAGGGTCAATCTCCATCAACATCTGTTGGGGAACGTTGCGTGGGAAAAAAATCCTATGCACACGCAAGATCTATTCATGGTGATGAGCGTCTACGAGAGGGAGAGTGAATCTACATAACCTTGTAGATCGCTAAGCGGGAAGCGTTAAGAAACACGGTTGATGTAGTCGAACGTCTTCGCGATCCAAATCACCGAGCGTCCTGCGATCCCATCACGATCCATCTCGCGATCCAACCACGATCCATCCCGCGATCCCATCACGATCCATCCCGCGATCCAATCACGAATCGTCTCGCGATCTTGATCATGGTCCTTCCGATCTAGCACCGAACGGACAACACCTCCGCGTTCAGCACACGTACAGCTCGATGACGATCTTCGCCTTCTTGATCCAGCAAGAGGGAGCGGAGAGGTAGATGAGTTCTCCGGCATCACAAAGGCGTGGTGGCGGTGGTGGTGAACTGATCCTACAGGGCTTTGCCTAAGCACTGTAGAACTAATCTAGAGGAGAAACAGATCTAGAGGAAGAAGAGGGCAGCACGTGGCAATTAGGGTTAGCTTTCCCCTCTAAATCCCCTAGTATATATAGGAGGGAGGGAGGGGAGGAGGCAGCCTCAAACTCTCAAGGTTTGGTCGAAATTGGAGGTGGAGGAGTCCTACTCCAATCCTATTAGGAGTAGGACTCCTCCTTTCCACTTGGAAACTCTTTCCACCTCTCTACCTTTTGGATTTTCCCACCCCTAGCCGCATGGGCCTATTAGGGAACGTCGCATGGGAAACAAAAAAATTACTACACACACGCAAGATCTATCCATGGTGATGAGAATCTATGATAGGGAGAGTGGATCTACATACCCTTGTAGATCGCTAAGCGGGAAGCGTTAAGAAACGTGGTTGATGTAGTCGAACATCTTCGCGATCCAAATCGCTGAGCGTCCCGCGATCCCATCACAATTCGTCCTGCGATCCAATCACGATCCATCTCGCGACCTCATCATAATCCATCCCGTGATCCCATCACGATCCGCCCCGCGATCCAATCATGAATCATCTCGCGATCTTGATCACGGTCCTTCTGATCTAGCGCCGAACAGACGGCACCTCCGCGTTCAGCACACGTACAGCTCGATGACAATCTCCTCCTTGTTGATCCAGCAAGAGGGAGCAAGAGGTAGATGAGTTCTCCGGCAGCACAACAGAGTGGTGGCGGTGGTGCTAAACTAATCCTGCAGGGCTTCGCCTAAGCACCGCAGAACTAATCTAGAGGAGAAACAGATCTACAGGAAGAAGAGGGCAGCACGTGGCAATTAGGGTTTATCCCCTCTAAATCCTCTAGTATATATAGGAGGGAGGGAGGTAGGGGAGGAGGCAGCCTCAAACCCTCAAGGTTCGGTCAAAATTGGAGGTGGAGGAGTCCTACTCCAATCCTATTAGGAGTAGGATTCCTCCTTTTCACTTGGAAACTCTTTCCACCTCTCCACCTTTGCAGTTTTTTTCCTTCTCAAACCTCATGGGCTTTAGTGCAAGCTTCGACCAGCCCACTAGGGGATGATTTGTCTCCTCCCACGGCCCATGAGGCCCCTCGGGGCGTGACACCCCTCCCGATGGTTCCCCGGTACCCTCCCGGCACTCCCGGTACACTACCGATGAGCCCGAAACTTTTCCGACGACCAAAACAGGACTTCCTATATATCAATATTTACCTCCGGACCATTCCGGAGCTCCTCGTGATGTCCGGGATCTCATCCGGCACTCCGTACAACCTTCGGTGACCACCATACATAACTCTATACTACTGAAATGTCACCGAACCTTAAGTGTGCACACCCTGCGGGTTCGAGAACTATGTAGACATGACCGAGACACATCTACGGTCAATAACCAATAGAGGGACCTGGATGCCCATATTGGTTCCTACATATTCTACGAAGATCTTTATCGGTCGAACCTCCATATTGGTTCCTACATATTGTTAATCCCATGTGCAGTTCCCTTTGTTCTTTGGTATGTTACTTGCCCAAGATTCGATCGTCGGTATCTCTATGCCTAGTTCAATCTCGTTATCGGCAAGTCTCTTTACTCGTTCTGTAATACAAGATCCCATGGCTAACACTTAGTCACATTGCTTAAAAGGCTTACTGTGATGTTGTATTACCGAGTGGGCCCTGAGATACCTCTCCATCACACGGAGTAACAAATCCCAATCTTGATCCATGCCAACCCAACATACACCCTCGGAGATACCTGTAGAGCACCTTTATAGTCACCTAGTTACGTTGCGATGGTTGATACACACAAGGCACTCCTCTAGTGTCAACGAGTTGCATGATCTCATGGTCATAGGAACAGATACTTCACATGCAGAAAACAATAGCAAAAAACTGACACGATCATATGCTACGTTTATAGTTTGGGTCTTGTCCATCACATCATTCTCCTAATGATGTGATCTCGTTATCAAATGACATCTCATGTCCATGGCAATGAAACCTTAACCATCTTTGATCAACGAGCTAGTCTATTAGAGGCATACTAGGGACATGGTGTTGTCTATGTATCCACACATGTATTTGAGTTTCCGATCAATACAATTCTAGCATGGATAATAAACGATTATCATGAACAAGGAAATATGTTAATAACTAATTTATTATTGCCTCTAGGGCATATTTGCAACAGTCGCCCACTTGCACTAGAGTCAATAATCTAGTTCACATCACCATGTGATTCGCATTGTTATGAATCTAACTCCCAGTGAGTTCTGGGGCTCTATCATGCTTTGCATGTGAGAGAGGTCTTTTAGTCCACGGGTCTGCTATATTTAGATTCGTGTGTACTTTGCAAATCTCTATGTCATAATGTAAATATTGCTACCACTCTCCACTTGGAACTATTCCAAATGTCTGCTCCACTATACGTATCCGGATTGCTAAGAGTCATCCGGATTGGTGTTAAAGCTTCCATCGACATAGCTATTTACGACGAACTCTTTATCACCTCCATAATCGAGAAACATTTCCTTAGTCCTTTAGTTACTAAGGATAATCTTGACTGCCGTCCAGTGATTGTAACACCCCCCATGTAATGATGCACAGTAATGGCATGGTCAGCAACTAATTATTTTGCTAAGTGGAATATGATCAAGATGGAATTTCAAATTCCAATTCAAAATTCCATTCAAATGCTCTATAGTTTCAAGTGACAAATTTAAATCCTCAAACATCAAAGATAAAATGTTGCATGCTTGTGAAATATTCCAAAGTAAATAATGTTGAGGAAAACAACATTACCAAGATTCTGGTGTGGCCTCCACCATTAATAACAGGAGCTAAAAATATTTCTAAGGGCATTTAAATTTAAATAAAAATTCAAACAGTTTTGAAAATTCTCTAACTTGGTGTCCCATTCAAAATAATGCATGTTATTTTTGGGGCCCTGTCACATTTTTTTGCAAAGACAATTGTGGCTAGAAATAATAGGAAAAGAAATTGGAAAAAAGGAAAACATAAATAGAAAAGAAAGAAAAAGAAAATAGCCCGTGGCACTGGACCAAGTCCACAGTGCGGCCCAGGCCCACTCCTCCCTTTTCTTCCTCCTGTAGTGACCAGAGCGGTCGCTACAGAGTGCCGACTATGCTCGTCGCCACCGGACCAGCTCGCCGGCAACGGCGAGGGGATAAAAACGGCCTCCCACAACCCCCTGCTCTCTCTTCCTCCCTCGCAAACCCTAGATCTCACCTGCTGCCTCCCCACACTATCTCCCCAGCTCGAGCCCGCGCCGCCGTTGCCATGGCCGTCGGCTAGACACGCCCTTCGAGCCTCCCACACAATGCCACCGTGCCAGGAAGAACCGCCGCAGCCTCCACATCCCCCTCAACCACGAGCCCAAGCCTCGGGAGCTCTGCATCGCCCCCTTGCCATCGTCTTCCTCCTTGGGTGCCCGGAGCTCCACCGCTTCGATTTGTCGCCGTCGAGCCCTCCTTGAGCCCGCATGGAACGGCTACGCCCCTCTGTGAGCTCCTGCTTCTCCTCCCCTTGCTCCTCGCGACGAGTCGGTGCTCCTGGCGCTAGTTTTCACCGGAGCCCGAATGTGCCGCCACCTGACCTCATCGTCGGTGCCTCTCCGATGACCATTTGGTACACCCACCGCCACCGTTCGACTCCACCTCTCCGGTGACCATTAGTGCCCGTAGTTAGCTCGAAAGCGCCCCCATTCACCGTTTTCCACCAGAGCCCGAAGCATTGCTCCGCTGCCGGTGACGTAGCGCTCGCTACCGCCCGCTGTTGCTCGCCTCGATGCCTGGGATGGATTGGCAGCTCATCCAGCTTTCGGACACGACCTGCCGTGCGCCAAATGGTGCCTTATGGGCGAAACCCGAGCTCGCCAAAGCTTTTGGCTACGTCTGGCAATCACCGGCGATGCTTTGGCGCTGGCCACAGACGTGGCACACCTAGGGCCCGCCCCTCGGTCACTGCCGGTGGGGCCCCTAGCCCCAGTTGTCTGGGTTGACCAAATCAACTAGATGGCTGGGTGTTGACCACCCACTGACATGTGGGCCCCACCCCCAGTGTCTATGACATTGGGCCCCACCGCGTCAGGTGCTTAATTAGCATCTAATTAAATTAAAATGATTAAATTGCCTAATCAGTCAGTGACATATGGGCCCCACTCATAACTAAACCTATTTAGATTAATTTAATCAACTGAATTAACCCTGAGTCTATGACATGTGGCCCCCACATGTTAGGTTTGACTCTGGCCAGCCAGAGTTGACTGTTGATGCAGTGATTTCATGCTGACGTCATAAAACATTTTTCGAATTAATAATAATCTGTTAAATTCCAGAAATTAATAAAAACTTTAGAAAATCATATCTTTTAAACCGTAGCTCGGATAAAAATAATTTATATATGAAAGTTGATCAGAAAAATTCCACGAATCCAAATATGCCATCCACTCATCTGTCACATGCTCCTAGCATGATGAACATGGAACTTTCCCCTCCGATTTGATTGCCTGATAAATCCGCAGACCCGAGAAATATCGTCATGTATTCTGCCGCTCTGTGTGATGCGTGTAGTACTGCGTTAGTGCATACCTAGCTATACACATTGCCATGTCATGCATCATGCTGCACCTGTTTGCTTTATATTTATTGTTTCTTCCCCCCACTTCTCTCCGGTAGACCCCGAGACTAACGATGATGCCGAGTACAACTACGCGCCTGACGATCAGCCCTTTGCCATGGAACAGCAAGGCAAGCAACCCGCCCCCCTTTAGCATTCCGATATCGCCCATTCATTTCCCTCTTATTCTTGCATTAGATTTTTGCTACTATATTAGTTAGCTCCTATTCTGATGTATAGCCTGTTTTAATGAACTGCTACTATTCCTGTAATCATACCAACCTATTAGTATAGGTTGGTTAGTGAATCCCCAGTGACCCCTTAGTCCTAGTTGCCCCTGCTTCTTCATCGACGACTCGAAGACTCGGTCAACCGACTTACAAGCCAGACTCCTCACATCACCCACACCCCCCTTGGTTGTGCGACTCTGCAGTGCTACTATCGAGTACCGAGGGTGAAACCTCGTGAAGTACTCATGATGATAGCTCTGTAGTGCAGCTAGTCGGTCGTGGTTATCGAGGGTCATTTCTCCTTCACCATTCCCTATGATGTCTCTGTCGTGCAACCCCTCAAGTGTGGGACCATCGAGGGTGATTCCTCTAAGGTCCACCTTGACGGTTACATCGAGCGGGGACCATTGAGGGTGATTCCCCAATTCCCTCCTTGATGTTTTATACACACAGTTACTATGACCTGGTTACAGAAACATGTTGGGGACGGGTCGGGCCCAAGGGTACCCGTGTGAGAAAGATTTGGTGGGATGCGCCGTAAGGCATCCGAAGAATTGGTGGGGTGCGCCGATAAGGCACCCGAGGGTTATTGGCGGGGCGACGGGCTGCATTATAGTTCGTGCTTGCCTCGCATTAATAAAATGCTAATGGGTTGGGTACTTGATCTGAGTTAGGTCATTGGCCTTAATACACACTAACCTTCACGCGGGAGAAGTTATGGGTACTCAGCATTGTTGTATCAGCTGAAGCTCTTCGGACATCAGCAATGGAGCGGCGCACGCTGGATTGGGCTAGAAGGTACAACTCCCGGACTGAGTGTACTAGGTCTGCTTCCGGCCGCCTACACATCATGCATGAGTGCAAAGGGCGATTGGCCCATTACCCCTGTGCGCATAGGATTTAGACCGGCGGGCTAGCCTCTTCGTTGAGTCTAGGTGGGGCGACGACATTTTGATATCCCGAGGTCGGGCATGACCGAGAAAAGTGTGTCCGGCCGGAGGTGATTCAAGCGTGCGGGGAATATGTGGTGCACCCCTGCAGGGATGATAATCTATTCGAATAGCTGTGTCCACGGTAACAAGACAATTTGGAGTTGTACCTTGACCTTATACAACTATAATTGTGTTTTACTTTAAATGAAATGTGGCTCCGGGATTGCTTCCTCGTAGGGAGTCGAGGAAGAATCTCTGGGTGTGGTTACTTAATAAAATTGCTACAATAATATGACTATATGTGAGTTATCTCTCTTCTCCCTTCTAATGCTGCAAGATGCTGAAGATGCTAGTCTTCGATAGGACTAGGCCTTCCCCCTATTCTCGCTTTCTGCAGTCAGTGCAGATATAACCCCATTCATTGATAATGATGCATACTTAGTATAGCTCTGATGTCAGTCTTGTGAGTACTTTGGATGAGTACTCACCGCTGCTTTGCCTTCTCTTTCCCCCTCATTTCGATTCTGCGTTCAGACGATGGAGCCCGGGAGATGGAGTACACCGGATATGACTAATAAACCACCGTAGGAGCCTACTACTATGTGGAGGCGGCCCCCGACCAGCAATAGGATAGGAGGTTCCCAGGCAGGAGGCCCCACCCTTTTCGATCCGTTGTTATGTTTGTGCTAGCCTTCTTAAGGCAAAACTTGTTTAACTTATGTCTGTACTCAGATATTATTTGCTTCCGCTGACTCGTGTAGCTTTGTATTTGAGCCCTTGACGTCCCTGGCTTGTAATATGAAGTTGTATGACTTTAATTTCTGTCTAGAGTTGTGTTGTGATATTGATTAGTGAGTCCCTGATCTTGATCGTACACATTGCGTGTATGTTTAGCGTACGGTCGAAATTGGGGGTGTCACAAGTTGGCATCAGAGTCGACTGCCTGTAGATAGCCCCCTTTCCAACTCCTTGGCCGAAGTTGAGTCTAGTACTTGAAAAACTTTTACTAACATTGTTGTGTGGCTTACGGAACCACATCTCAATCGGGTGGTATTAGGATCTTTTATTCCTCGACTATACTCTGGGATCTGATCTCTCTCCTCTTTCGGGTTAAAGATTTTGCTAACTCTAACATTAGGTTCTCGTGATCACATCCACCGGAGATTTGTTTCATCGACAATTGATTCCTTTGAAGTTATAATGCACACATTGTCATTTGACATATTAAATCTTTCTGCTACAGATGCGTCCCGGTAGGCAGATCATCCGTCTAACCTTCGCGCATGATACGACTGGGTTCCAAGCCATTCTTGTCGACCTCTTGAAGGAGTGGGGATATCGCTAGTACCCCGAGTACACTGTTTACGAGGACTACCACGAGTTCAACCAGGAACAGTATGAGGCTATGATGGTTATCTGGGATCGACAGGACCTCTCCATCACTGAGCTACACACCTTCCGTGGCATTGGAGTGACTGTCGAGATGGTCGTACAGGATGCTTCTTATGTTGCTATTGTTCGACTCCGTGCAGCGAACTCTTGTTTGGAGGAGACGGCATACAGATACATTTCGTATGTTCCTGCTGGAGTTGATATTGCCGCTGACGCTGAGGTCTTGACCCCTTTCGCAGGGCAGCATAACGACCGATCCTACACTGCTGTCTGCACCCCCTATGTGAGTCGTTGTTATGACACACAGGTTCTGGTTCAGTACACTGAGGCATCGGAACGCACTGTCAGGGCTCTTAACGTTGAGTTGTATGCCACCCGTGATCATCTTTATCGGGCTTTGGTGCATTTGTTGCCAGCAGTCACCACGGGGATACATCCGGAGAACATCCTTTACCCGCCTCGCACTGCATTTCCTCCAGGTCTTGAGTGGCCTGATGTTGGAGGTCGTGTTCCGGCATGTGGACCTACGCTCCCGCTTAATATGCAGCGTATACACCAGAGTTTGCACGGGATGCAGAACCCTGCCACCAGGTTCAGCATTCAGGGTCATCTATAGTTTCGTGGGTTCTTTCGTTGTCCCCGACATTGATGTAGCTTTTCGCTATGTCCGTTGTTGTATTCCTCTACCGCGTGCCTACGTGCCGCCTAGTTGTTTAGGTTAATTTCATGCTAGACCTATCATCTATGTTGTAAAAGACTTATGGTTTGTAATAGACCTATGTATGGATCTGTATGTTGAATTAGAACTACTATGTTGTATCTATTGCACTTCCTTCATTGAGCAATTTACTTCATAAATAAATCATTGTCTTTTGCAATGCCCAATGCTAAAATACCATTGTTAATTGTTTTGACCGAATGGTTAGGCCAAGTGGTCATGGTCGTGGTGTGGCTGACCACCCACCGCCACCTGAATACATGGCTGGAATGATGCAGCAGTTTGAACTGAATCGCCAGTTTATGCAAGGGCTCATGGACTAGTTCCCAAGGCCGAACATGAATCATCAGCAAGCCCAATGACTCTGCAAGACTTCATGCGCCTCAACCCTGCGATTTACTACAGCTCAACTCAGCCGCTTGATGCAGATGACTGGCTCGTGACATCACTTATGAGCTGGAATCTTCAGGCGCCCGAGAGGCTAGCTATGTCACCTTTGCCTCGTACTTTCTGAAGCGTCCCGCTGCTCAATGGTGGGACAGTCAAAGGTGCTCATAGCCTATTGGAACAATCATCACCTGGCTAGAGTTCCAAGCTGCATTCCATGCTCACCATATTCCTCAGGGAATGATGGACAAGAAGAAGCGTGAGTTCCGCAATCTCGTCTAGGGCAACAAGACTGTGGATGCTTATCAGCGGGAATTTCTGGACTTATCTTGCTATGTTGAAGAAGACGTTGCAACAGATGCTCGCAGGCAGGAGAAGTTACGTGAAGGCCTCCACCCTGAAATCAAACTAGCACTCCTTGTTCAGGACTTTGACAACTTTGCCACCTTGGTGAACAAGTCCATAATAGTGGAAACATGTCTGCAGGACTACAAGGACAGCAGCAAGCCCAACCATGACATGGGCTCATCTTCAGGCTCAGCAAGTCAGAAGCACAAGATCTGGATTCCCCACAACATGTACCATGCACCTGCTCCTGCTCCAAGGTCGTCCTATGTTGCACCTCGTCTGCCTTCGCCCCCAACTAGGCAGCCAAGGCTCCTAGCTCCGCCACCACGAGTTCCTGCTCCCCCTTCTCGTCCTGAGGATGGGCTGTGCTTCAAGTGTGGTCGTCCAGGACACCATGCTAGAGAATGCAGGCAGAATCAGAATCAACTTGCACTGCCTTCCAACCAACCCCGCAACAACAATGCTAGGCCTGCTCAAGGACGTGTTCAAGCTAACAACGTTGATCTGAATGAAGTTCAAGACTAGCCTACTACTATGATGGTACTCTTCTCGTCAACTCAGTACCAGCTTCTGTATTGTTTGATACGGGAGCATCGCATTCTTTTATGTTTGAAGATTTCGCATACATGCATGACATTAAGTGTGAAGAAATGAACGCCCCAATAGTGGTAAACACCCCTGCGGGCCAATGTCGAACCTCCATTATTAGTCACGATGTCCCCATTGAAATTGAAGGATTGGAGTTCCATACCTCCCCCATAATGTTGAAGTCTTCCAATATCGACCTCATTCTCGAAATGGATTGGTTGAAAACACATACTGCCTCCGTCGTTTGTGCCACCAAAACTGTCCACCTTCTGCATCCTTCGAATGAGATAGTCAGCTACCATGCTCATCTTGTTCGGGATGCTGAAGCCCGGCTATATGCCATGAATACATTAAATGAGTCACCTCTTGAGGGGGTTGAAAACACTCCAGTTGTCCTGGATTTCCAAGATGTTTTTCTGGAAGAACTCCCAGGGATTCCCCCTGCTAGAGTTGTCGAGTTTGTCATCGACTTGGTACCTGGTACCACTCCTATAGCCAAGCGTCCGTATAAGATGCCACCACATTAACTCCTTGAACTTAAGTAAGAAATTGACAATTCGCTATGGCTGGGTTTCATTCGTACAAGTTCCTTTGCTTGGGGAGCACCTTCTCTCTTTGTTAAGAAGAAGGATGGGACAAACTGTGTGGTCCAGGATTATCGACCAATCAACCAAGCTACAATTCAGAACAAATATCCACTTCCTCGGATCAATGATTTGTATGATCAACTTGCTGGTGCCTCAATTTTCTCTAAGCTCGACTAGAGGTTGGGCTACCATTAGATCCGTGTTTGTGAACAGGATATTCCGAAGACCGCATTTGTTACTCGCTATGGTTTATACGAGTACACCGTCATGTCCTTCGGTCTAACCAATGCTCTAGCAACTTTCTCTCGAATAATGAATTATATCTTCATGGACTACCTCGACAAATTCATCGTGGTTTATCTGGATGATATTCTGGTATTTTCCAAGAATAAAGAAGAGCATGCTGAACATCTTCGTCATGTACTGGAAAGGCTTCAGGAACATCAGCTATATGCCAAGTATTCCAAGTGTGAGTTCTAGATGGACGAAGTAACCTACCTTGGTCATGTGATCTCCAAGGATGGTACTGCAGTCAACCCTGAATGAGTTCAGGCTATTCTTGACTGGACTCCCCCGAAGAATGTCAAGCGAGTCAGAAGTTTTCTCGGACTCGCCAGTTATTGCTGCCGATGTGTCGAGAACTTCTCCAAGATTGCAAAGCCCTTAACCAATCTGCTTCATGAAGGGGTTAAATATGAGTGGACAGAAAAATGTTAGGAGAGCTTTCAGGCACATAAAGACAAATTGACGTCTGCTCCAGTGCTTGCTCCTCCGGATACTCATAAGGACTTTATCATTTATTGTGACGCTTAACGTCAAGGAATAGGTTGTGTCCTAATGCAAGAATGCAAAGTGGTTTCTTATGCATCTTGTCAATTGTGTCCTCATGAAGAGAACTACCTAGTTCCTGACCTTGAACTTGCTGTGGTAATTCATGCACTGAAAGAGTGGCGGCAATATCTTCTTGGTAATCGATGCGAGATCTACACCGATCACCAAAGTCTGAAGTACTTGTTTACTCAGCCAGATTTGAATCTCCGTCAACAAAGATGGATGGAGCGCATAGCAGACTACAACGTGGGAATTTCTTATACACCTGGCAAGGCTAATGTAATGGCTGATGCTTTGAGCCACAAGTCATACTGCAACCACCTTTAGGTCACAAGGTTCACCCCCTTCTTCAAAATTAATTTCGCAAGCTGAACCTCCATATTGTTCCTCAGGGTTATCTCGCTCCCCCTCCTGAAGGGCCCTACAAAATGAACCTCCACGTTGTTTCCCAGGGTTCTCTTAATACCCTGGTTGCTAAACCAGATCTTGTGGTCGTCATCAGTGGATCCAGAAGTGTGACGATGAAGTCCAAATGATTAAACGCGCTCTGGAAGAAGGTAAACCCTCATTCTTCACCGTGGATGAGAATGGCACTTTATAATTCAAAGGCCGCCTAGTGGTACCGAGTAAGGAGAAAAACCAGGATATGACTCAGGATGTCATGAAGGAAGCACATGACACTCCATTGTCTATTCATCCAGGTAGTACCAAGATGTACCATGACATCCGTCAAAGGTTCTGGTGGTCAAATATGAAGTAGGATATTGCTCACTATGTTTCAAAATGCGACACTTGCCGGTGTATCAAAGAGGAACATCAGAAGCCTGCCGAAACTCTGCAACCTATTACTATTCCTGAATGGAAATGGGATCATGTTGAAATGGACTTCGTCACTAGTTTTCCCAGGTCGCAGAAGGGTAATGATGCTATTCTTGTCATCATTGACCGGCTGTCCAAAGTTGCACATTTTCTGGCTGTTAAGGAAACTATTACTGCTAGTCAGCTAGTAGATCTTTACATGTCTAGAGTTGTTTCACTCCATGGTATTCCATTAGTGATTATTTTAGACCGTGGCAGTTTATTCACTTCAAGATTCTAGGCAAGTTGCCAGGAAGCTATGGGAACTCATTTGTCTTTCAGCACCGCTTTTCATCCACAATCCCGGGGACAGGTTGAAAGAGTCAATCAGATTCTCGAAGACATGCTTCGAGCTTGTGTCATTTCTTTTGGCAAGAAATGGGAGGAATCTCTCCCATATGATGAGTTATCCTACAACAATAGATATCAAGCTAGTCTAAAAATGGCTCCTTTTTAAGTATTATATGGACGCAAGTGTCAGACTCCTCTGAATTGGTCAGAAACTGGGGAACATGCACTTATTGGTCTGGATATTATCCAACATGCTGAAGATCAAGTCCGCATTATTCATGCAAATCTAAAGGCTGCTTAATCTTGTCAGCAGAGTCAGTATGACCGTCATCACAAAGATATGGTCTATCAACCTAGCGAGAAGGATTATATTTGAGTCACGTCAATGAGAGGTACACACCGTTTCGGGATCAAGGGCAAGTTGGCTCCTCGATATATTGGTCCTTTCACTATTCTCGAAAGGCGTGGAGAAGTGGCATATCAACTGGAACTACCGTCAAACCTTTCTCAGGTTCACGATGTGTTCCATGTGCCACAACTTCGTCGCTGCTTCAAGGATCCTATCCGAGGAGTGGACAATGATATGCTTGAACTACGACAAGACCTTTCTTACAAAGAGCAACCAGTCCGCATTCTTGATGAAACTGAACGTCGGACCCGTCAGAAGGTTACCAAGTTCTTCAAAGTGCAGTGGGAAAATCATTCTGAAGATGAGGCCACTTGGGAATGCGAAGATCATCTTCGTGCCGAATACCCTGGGCTCTTTCCAACTACTTCTTAATTCTCGGGACAAGAATTCTTGTTAGTAGGGGAGAGTTGTAACACCCCCATGTAATGATGCATAGTAACGGCATGGTCAGCAACTAATTATTTTGCTAAGTGGGATATGATCAAGATGGAATTTCAAATTCCAATTCAAAATTCCATTCAAATGCTCCATAGTTTCAAGTGACAAATTTAAAGACTCAAACATCAAAGATAAAATGTTGCATGCTTGTGAAATATTCCAAAGTAAATAATGTTGAGGAAAACAACATCACCAAGATTCTGGTGTGGCCCCACCATTAATAACAGGAGCTAAAAGTATTTCTAAGGGCATTTAAATTTAAATTAAAAATTCAAATAGTTTTGGAAATGCTCAAACTTGGTGTGGCCATTCAAAATAATGCATGTTATTTTTGGGGCCTGTCATGTTTTTTTTGCTAAGACAATTGTGGCAAGAAATAATAGGAAAAGAAATTGGAAAAAAGGAAAACAAAAACAGAAAAGAAAGAAAAATAAAAGGGCCCGTGGCACTGGACCAAGTCCATAGTGCAGTCCAGGCCCACTCCCCCCTTTCTTCCTCCTATAGTGACCAGAGCGGTCGCTACAGAGCGCCGACCGGGCTCGTCGCTACTAGACCAGCTCGCCAGCGATGGCGAGGGGATAAGAACAGCCTCCCGCGGCCCCTTGCTCTCCCTCCCTCCCTCGCAAACCCTAGATCTCACTTGCTCCCTTCCCATGCTCTCTCCCCCGCTTGAGCCCGCGCCGCCGTCACCATGGCCGTCGGCTAGACGCGCCCTTCGAGCCTTCCACACGAGGCCACCGCGCTAGGAAGAACCGCCGTGACTTCCCCGTCCCCCTCGACCATGAGTCCAAGCCCCGGGAGCTCTGCATCGCCCCCTTACCATCATCTTCCTCCTTGGGCGCCTGGAGCTCCGGTGCTTCGATTCGTCGTCGTCGAGCCCTGCTCGAGCCCGCATTGAACGGCTACGCCCCTCTATGAGCTCCTGCTTCTCCTCCCCTTGCTCCTCGCGACGAGCCGGTGCTCCTAGCGCTAGTTTTCACCGGAGTACGAACGTGCCGCCGCCTGACCTTGTCGCCAGTGCCTCTCCGGTGACTATTTGGTCCACCCACCGTCACCGTTCGACTCTGCACGTTGCGTAGGCTCGATTAGTGCCCGTAGTTAGCTCGAAAGTGCCCCCGTTCGCTGTTTGCCATTGGAGCCCGAAGCTTTGCTCTGTCGCCGGTGACGTAGCGCTCGCTATGGCCCGCCGTTGCGAGCCCCGATGCCTAGGATGGATCGGCGGCCCATCCAGCTTTCGGACGCAACCTGCCGCGCGCCAAATGGTGACGTGTGGGCTAAACCTGAGCTCGCCGGAGCTTTTGGATGCGTCCGGCGCTCGGCGGCGATGCTCCGGCGCCGGCCACCGACGTGGCACACCTGGGGCCCGCCCCTAGGTCACTGCCAGTGGGGCCCCTGGCCCCAGTTGACTGGGTTGACCCAGTCAACTGGCTGGCTGGGTGTTGTCCAGCCACTAACATGTGGGGCCCTACCCCTAGTGTCTATGACATTGGGCCCCACCCCATCAGGTGCTTAATTAGCAGCTAATTAAACTAAAATGATTAAATTGCCTAATTAGTCACTGACATATGGGCCCCACTGATAATTAAACCTATTTAGATTAATTTAATAAACTGAATTAACCTTGAGTCTATGACATGTGGCCCCCACATGTCAGGTTTGACTCTGGTCAGCCAGAGTTGACTACTGATGCAGTGATCATGTCATGTTGACGTCATCAAACATTTTTTGAATTAATAATAATGTGTTAAATTCCAGAAATTAATAAAAACTTTAGAAAATCATATCTTTTAAACCGTAGCTCAGATAAAAATAATTTATATATGAAAGTTGATCAGAAAAATTCCATAAGTCCAAATATGCCATCCACTCATCTATCACATGCTCCTAGCATGATGAACATGGAACTTTCCCCTCCGATTCGACTGTCCGATAAATCCGTAGACCCGGGAAATATCGTCAGATATTCTCCCGCTCCGTCTGATGCGTGTAGTATAGCGTTAGTGCATACCTAGTTTTGCATATTGCCAAGTCATGCATCGTCGTGCACCTGTTTGCTTTATATTTATTGTTTCTCCCCCCTCTTATCTCCGTTAAACACCGAGACTAACGCTGTTGTCGAATATGACTACGCGCCTGACGATCAGCCCTTTGCCGCGAAGCAACAAGGCAAGCAACCCCCCCTTAAGCATTCCGATATCGCCCATTACTTTCCCTATTATTCTTGCATTAGATTTTTGCTACTGTATTAGTTAGCTCTATTCTGATGTATAGCCTGTTTTTGATGAACTGCTACTATTCTTGTAATCATACCAACTGCTTAGTTTAGGTTGGTTAGTGAATCCCCAGTGACACCTTAGTCCTAGTTGCCCCTGCTTCTTCATCGACGACTTGACGACTCGAAGACTCGGTCAACCGACCAACAAGTCAGACCCCTCACATCACCGCACACCCCCCTTGGTTGTGCGACTCTTCACTGGTACTATCGAGTACCGAGGGTGGCACCTCGTGAAGCACTCATGATGATAGCCCTGTAGTGCATCTAGTCAGTCGTGGTTATCGAGGGTGATTCCTCCTTCACCAGTCCCGATGATGTCTCTGTCGTGCAACCTCTCAAGTGTGGTACCATCGAGGGAGATTCCTCTAAGGTCCACCTTGACGGTTACATCAAGCGGGGACCGTTGTGGGTGATTCCTCAGTTCCTGCCTTGATGTTTTATACACACAATTACTATGACCTGGTTACAGAAACATGTTGGGGACGGGTCGGCCCCAAGGGTACCCGTGTGAGAAAGATTTGGTGGGATGCGTTGTAAGGCATTCGAAGAATTGGTGGGGTGCGCCGATAAGGCACCCGAGGGTTATTGGCGGGGCGACGGGCTGCATTATGGTTCACGCTTGCCTCGCATTAATAAAATGCTAATGGGTTGGGTACTTGATCTGAGTTAGATCATTGGCCTTAATACACACTAACCTTCACGCGGGAGAAGTTATGGGTACTCAGCGTCATTGTATCAGCCGAAGCTCTTCGGACGTTAGCAATGGAGCAGCACACGCTCGATTGGGCTAGAAGGTGCAACTCCCGGACTGAGTGTACTAGGTCTGCTTCCGGCCGCCTACACATCATGCAGGAGTGCAAAGGGCGATTGGCCCATGACCCCTGTGCGCATAGGATTTAGACCGGTGGGCTGGCCTCTTCGTTGAGTCTAGGTGGGGTGATGACATTTTGATATCCCGAGGTCGGGCATGACCCAGAAAAGTGTGTCCGGCCGGAGGTGATTCAAGCATGCGGGGAATATGTGGTGCACCCCTGCAGGGATGATAATCTATTCGAATAGCCGTGTCCACGGTAACAAGACAATTTGGAGTTGTACCTTGACCTTATACAACTATAATTGTGTTTTACTTTAAATGAAATGTGGCTTCGGGATTGCTTCCTCGCAGGGAATCGAGGAAGAATCTCTGGGCATGGTTACTTAATAAAATTGCTACAATAATATGACTATATGTGAGTTATTTGTCTTCTTTCTTCTGTTGCAAGATACTAAAGATGCTAGTCTTAGATAGGACTAGGCCTTCCCCCCTATTCTCACTTTCTGCAGTCAGTCCAGATATAACCCCATTTATTGATAATGATGCATACTTAGTATAGCTATGATGTCGGTCTTGCAGGTACTTTGGATGAGTACTCACCGCTGCTTTTCCTTCTCTTTCCCCCTCATTTTGATTCTACATTCAGACGATGGAGCCCAGGGGATGGAGTATGCCGGAGATGACTACACCACCACCGCAAGAGCCTACTACTATGTGGAGGTGCCCCCGACTAGCAGTAGGATAGGAGGTTCCCAAGAGGAGGCATCGCCTCTTTTGATCTGTTGTTATGTTTGTTTTAGCCTTCTTAACGCAAAACTTGTTTAACTTATGTCTGTACTCAGATATTATTTGCTTCCGCTGACTCATGCTTGTCGAGCTTTGTATTCGAGCCCTCGAGGCCCCTTGCTTGTAATATGAAGTTGTATGACTTTATTTTGTGTTTAGAGTTGTGTTTAGATATTGATTAGTGAGTCCCTGATCTTGATTGTACGCATTGCGTGTATGTTTAGCGTACGGTCAAAATCGGGGGTGTCACAGTGATCGACTCCTGGATCACTCTTGTACCCCTTGATAGAATCATGGCAAGGCACACATAGGCATGGTACACAGCATGGCATACTATATAGAGTCTATGGATAAAGCATAGGGGACGACCTTCGTCCTTACTCTTTCTTCTACCGTGGTCGAGCTTTGAGTCTCACTCAATTTCACACCTTACAAATCAAGCAAGAACTCTTTCTTTGACTGATCCGTTTTGATCTCTTTCAAAATCTTGTCAAGGTATGTACTCATTGAAAGTCTCATCAGGTGTCTTGATCTATCTCTCTAGATCTCGATGCCCAATAATTAAGTAGCTTTATCCATGTCTTCCTTTGAAATACTCTTTTCAAACAAGCCTTTATGCCTTCCAGAAATTCTACAGTATTTCCAATCAACAATATGTCATCCACATATGCTTATCACAAACTCTATAGTGCTCCCACTCACTTCATTGTAAATACAAATTTCTTGTAAATTTTGTATAAACTCAAAAACTTTGATCACCTCATCAAAGTGTATATTCCAACTCCGAGATGCTTGCTCCAACCCTTAGATGGGTTGCTGGAGCTTGCATACTTTTTAGCATCCTTAGGAGTGACAAAACCTTCTGGTTGTATCACATACAACCTTTCCTCACGGAAACCGTT
Organism: Hordeum marinum; assembly: GCA_022496015.1. Classification (NCBI taxonomy): domain Eukaryota; kingdom Viridiplantae; phylum Streptophyta; class Magnoliopsida; order Poales; family Poaceae; genus Hordeum; species Hordeum marinum. The sequence goes on along the minus strand of CM039676.1, from coordinate 404,684,240 downwards.
AAAGAAACTATGTTTTGACATCCATCTGCTAGATTTCATAATTCAAAAACCGCAGCAACTGCTAACGTAATTCCAACAGACTTTAGCATCACTACGGGTGAGAAAGTCTCATCGTAGTCAACTCCTTGAACTTGGCAAAAACTCCTTTGCGACAAGTCGAGCTTTATAAATGGTGAACTTCACCATCAGCATTTGTCTTCATCTTAAAGGTCCATTTGTACTCAATGACCTGCATCCAACGGGCAAGTCTAACAAAGTCCATACTTGGTTTTCATACATGGATCCTTTCTTGGATTTCATGGCCTCTAGCCATTTGTCGGAATCTGGGCCCATCATTGCTTCTCCATAGCTCGTAGGTTCATTGTTGTCCAACAACATGACCTCTAAGACACGGTTGCCATACCACTCAGGAGTAGTACGTGTCCTTGTCGACCTATGAGGTTTGATAGTAACTTGATCCGAAGCTTCATGATCATCATCACTAACTTCCTCTTCAAGTAATGTTGGCTCCACGGAAACATCTTTCTGCGTTGCGCTACTCTCTGGTTGAAACAAAGGTTCAACAACCTCATCAAGTTTCTATCTTCCTCCCACTCAATTCTTTTGAGAGAAAGTCTTTCTCTAGAAAGGACCCGTTTTAGCAAAAACAATTTGTGCTTGGATCTAAGATAGAAAGTTTACCCAACTGTTACATTAGGGTATTCTATGAAGATGCATTTTTCTGCTTTGGATTTGAGCTCATTAGGTCAAAAACCCTTTTTCACATCAGCATCGTAGCCCCAAACATTAAGACATGACAGCTTAGGTTTCCTCCAAACCAAAATTCATACGGTGTCATCTCAACGGACTTAGATGGTGCCCCTTTTAAAGTTAATGTAGTTGTCTCTAATGCATAACCCCAAAACGATAGTAGAAAATCAATAAGAGACATCATAGTTCGCACCATATCCAATAGAGCACGACTACGATGTTCGGACACACCATCACACTATGGTGTTCCAAGTGGCGTTTGTTTTGAAAAAACTTTTCACATTGTCTTAAGTTGTATACCAAACTCGTAACCCAGATATTCACCTCCACGATCATATTATAGACATTTTATTTTCTCATCACGATGATCTCAAACTTCACTCTGATTCTGCTTGAACTTTTCAAACAATTCAGACTTGTGTTTCATTAAGTAAATATACACTATCTACTCAAATATTAGTGGAGATAAGAAAATAACGATATCCACCACACGCTAAAAGACTCTTTGGACCGTATACATCAACATGTATCATTTCCAATAAATCACTTGCCCGTTCTGGAAAACGGGGTTTCAGTCATCTTGCCCAAGAGGCATGGTCCGCATGTCTCAACCGATTCAAAATCAAATGAGTCCAAAGGTCCATCAGCATGGAGTTTCTTCATGCGCTTTACACCAATATGACATTTAGCGGCAATGCCACAAGTATGTGGTACTATCATTATTAACTTTGTATCTTTTGGCATCTATGTTATGAACATGTGTACTACTACGATCAAGATTCAACAAACCATTCATTGGGTGCATAACCATTGAAGGTATTATTAATGTAAGCAGAATAACCTTTATTCTATAACTTAAGCGAATAACCGTATTGCAATAAACATGATCTAATAACGTTCATGCTCAACACAAACACCAAATAACATTTATTTCGGTTCATCACTAATCCCGAAGGTAGAGATAGCGTGCGATGTTGATCACATCAACCTTGGTAACATTTCCAACACACATCGTCACCTCACCCTTAGCTAGTTCTCCGTTTATTCCGTAGCTTTTATTTTGAGTTAATAACATTTAGCAACCGAACCGGTATCGAATACCCAGGTGCTACTAGGCGTACTAGCAAGGTACACATCAATAACATGTATAACAAATATACTTCTGTCAACGTTGCCGGCCTTCTTATCTACCAAGTATCTAGGGTTGTTCCGCTTCAGCGACCACACTCCTCATAATATAAGCACATAGTCTCGGGTTTGGGTTCAACTTTGGATTGCTTCACTAGAGCAGCAACTATCTTGCCATCCATGAAGTTTCCCTCCTTACCCTTTCCCTTTTCGAAACTAGTGGTTTTACTAACCATCAACACTTGATGCTCCTTCTTGATATCTACCTTCGCGGTGTCAAACATCGCGAATAGCTCAGGGATCATCATTTCCCTCCCTGGCATAATTATAGTTCATCATGAAGTTTTCATAGCTTGGTGACAGTGACTTGGAGAACTATATCAATCACCATCTTATCTGTAAGATCAACTCCCACTCGATTCAAGCGATTGTAGCACACAGACAATCTGAGCATATGCTCAATGATTGAGCTATTCTCCTTCATCTTGAAGGCAAAGAATCTTGTTGGAGATCACATATCTCACAACACGGGCACGAGCCTGAGATCCCAATTTCAGCTCTTAAAACATCTCATACGTTCTATGACATTCAAAACGTTTTGGAGCCTCAATTCTAAGCCGTAATGCATGATGCACTGAACTATCAAGTAGTCAGTGGAACGTGCCTATCAGATGTTCACAACATCTAAAGACGACGCTGGAGGGGGTGGTGCACTGAGCGGTGCATTAAGGACATAAGCTTTCTGTGCAACAATGAGGACAATCCTCAGATCACAGACCCAGTCCGCAATATTGCTACCATCATCTTTCAACTCTATTTCTCTAGGAACATATAAAAATTCTAGGGAGCTATAGCGTGAGCTAGTAATCTACAACATAATTTGCAAAGACACTACTGACTAAGTTCATGATAATGAGTTCAATTAATCATATTACTTAAGAACTCCTCCTCAAATTGACATCCCTCTGGTCATTCGAGTGATACATGATCCAAATTTACCAACTCAAGTCCGATCATCATGTGAGTTGGGGTGGTTTCAACGGTGAACATCATCATGTTGATCATATCTACTATATGACTCATGTTCGACCTTTCGGTCTCTTGTGTTCCGAGGACATGTTTGTACATGCCAGGCTCGTCAAGTTTACCCCAAGTGTTCCGCACGTGCAACACTGGCTTGCACCCGTTGTATGTGAACATAGAGTCTATCACACCCGATCATCACGTGGTGTCTCAACACGATGAACTTTCGCAACGGTGCACACTCAGGGAGAACACAATTTATCTTGAAATTTAAGTGAGGGATCACCTGATAATGCTACCATCGTCATAAGCAAAATAAGGTGCATAAAAGGATTAACATCACATGCAAATCATAAGTACCATGATATGGCCATGAACTTGTGCTTTTGATCTCCATCTTGAAAGCACTGATATGATCTCCATCCTCACCGGCATGACACCATGATCTCCATCAACGTGTCGCCATCAGGGTTGTCGTGCACACCATGCTTCTACTACTATTGGTACCACTTAGCGATAAAGTAAAGCATTACAAGGCGCTTAATGATTGACACATAGGTCATACAATAATTAAATACAACCCTATGGCTCCTGCCGGTTGCCGTACTCATCGACATGCAAGTCGTGATATTCTATACAATACATGATCATCTCATACATCACATATATATGATCATGTAATTGGACATATCACATCACAACATACCCTACAAAAACAAGTTAAACGTCCTCTAATTGTTGTTGCAAGTTTTACGTGGATGCTACGGGTATCTAGCCAGAACAATTCTTACCTACGCAAAAACCACAACGATGATACATAAGTTGCTTTTAAACCTTCTCAAGGACCGCCTTTGTCGAATCTGATCCAACTAAAGTAGGAGAAACAGACACCCGCCAGCCATCTTTGTGCAACAAAGTTACACGTCAGTCGATGGAACCGGTCTCTTGTAAGCATACGAGTAAGGTTTCTCCGGGCCGCTTCATCCCACAATATCGCTGAACCAAAACACGACCAAGGGAGGAAGCAATCTAAGCATCAACGCCCACAAACTCCTTTGTGTTCTACTCGAGATCTCATCTACACATAGACCTAGCTCATGATGCCACTGTTCGGGAACGTTGCATTGGAAACAAAGAAATTCCTACACATGCAAGATCTATCCATGGTGATGAGCATCTACGATAGGGAGAGTGGATCTACATACCCTTGTAGATCGCTAAGCGGGAAGCGTTAAGAAACGCGGTTGATGTAGTCGAACGTCTTCGCAATCCAAATCGCCGAGTGTCTCGTGATCCCATCACTATTAGTCCCGCAATCCATTCACGATCCGTCCCACGATCCCATCGCGATCCGTCCTGCGATCCAATCATGAATCATCTCGCGATCTTGATCACAGTCCTTCCGATCTAGCGCCGAATGGACGACACCTCCGCATTCAGCACATGTACAGCTCGATGGCGATCTCCTCCTTCTTGATCCAGCAAGAGGGAGTAGAGAGGTAGATGAGTTCTCCGGCGGCACAACGGTGTGGTGGCGGTGGTGGTGAACTAATCCTGCAGGGCTTCGCCTAAGCACCGCAGAACTAATCTAGAGGAGAAACAAATCTAGAGGAAGAAGAGGGCAGCACGTGGCAATTAGGGTTAGATATCCCCTCTAAATCCTCTAGTATATATAGGAGGTAGGGAGGGGAGGAGGAAGCCTCAAACCCTCAAGGTTTGGTCGAAATTGGAGGTGGAGGAGTCCTACTCCAATCCTATTAGGAGTAGGATTCCTCCTTTCCACTTGGAACTCTTTCCACATCTCCACCTTTGGATTCTTTTCCTTCTCAAACCTCATGGGCTATAGTGGAGGATTCAGCCAGCCCACTAGGGGTTGGTTTGTCTCCTCCCACAGCCCATGAGGCCCCTCGGGGCGTGACACCCCTCCCGATGGTCCCCGGTACCCTCTCGACACTCCCGTTACACTACCGATGAGCCCGAAACTTTTCCGGCGACCAAAACAGGACTTCCTATATATCAATCTTTACCTCCGGACCATTCTGGAGATCCTCGTGACGTCCGGGATCCCATCCGATACTCCGAACAACCTTCGTTCACCACCATACATAACTCTATACTACTGAAAAGTCATCGAACCTTAAGTGTGCCGACCCTGCGGGTTCGAGAACTATGTACACATGACCGAGACACATCTATGGTCAATAACCAATAGCGGGACCTGGATTCCCATATGAGTTTCTACATATTCTAAAAAGATCTTTATTGGTTGAACCTCTATGTCAAGGATTCAGCTAATCCCGTATGCAGTTCCCTTTGTTCTTCGGTATGTTACTTGCCCGAGATTCGATCGTCGGTATCTCTATACCTAGTTCAATCTCATTATCGGCAAGTCTCTTTACTCGTTCCATAATACAAGATCCTATGGCGAACACTTAGTCACATTTCTTGCAAGGCTTATTGTGTTGTTGTATTACCAAGTGGGGCCTGAGATACCTCTCCGTCACACAGAGTAACAAATCCCAGTCTTGATCCATGCCAACGCAACGGACACCCTCGGAGATACCTATAGAGCACCTTTATAGTCACCCAGTTATGTTGCGATGTTTGATACACACAAGGAACTCCTACAGTGTCAGTGAGTTGCATGATCATGGTCATAGGAACAGATACTTGACATCTAGAAAACAATAGCAATAAACTCACAGATCATATGCTACGTTTATAGTTTGGGTCTTGTCCATCACATCATTCTCCTAATGATGTGCTCCCGTTATCAAATGACATCGCATGTCCATGGCTACGAAACCATAACCATCTTTGATCAACGAGCTCGTCTATTAGAGGCATACTAGGGACATGGTGTTGTCTATGTATCCACACATGTATCTGAGTTTCCAATCAATACAATTCTAGCATGGATAATAAACGATTATTATGAACAAGGAAATATGATAATAACTAATTTATTATTGCCTCTAGGACATATTTCCAACAGGGCCTTAGTGGGGGCTTACTCCAGCCCACCAGGGGATGGTTTGACTCCTCCCATAGCCCATGAGGTCCTTTGGGTCGAGACACCCCTCCCGATGGTCCCCCAGCACCCTCTCGGCCCTTCCAGTACACTACCGATGAGCCCGAAACTTTTCTGGTGACCAAAATAGGACTTCCTATATGTCAATGTTTACCTCCGGACCATTCCGGAGCTCCTCGTGATGTTCGGAATCTCATACGGGACTCCAAAAAACCTGCGGTCACCACCATACATAACTCTATACTACCGAAACGTCACCGAACCTGAAGTGTGCAGACCCTGCGGGTTCGAGAACTATGTAGACATGACCGATACACCTCTACGGCGAATAACCAATAGAGGGACCTAGATTCCCATATTGGTTCCTACATATTCTACGAGTATCTTTATCGATTGAACCTCTATGTCAAGGATTCAATTAATCTCGTATGTTGCTCCCTTTGTTCTTCGGTATGTTACTTGCCCGAGATTCGATCGTCGGCATCTCCATACCTAGTTCAATATCGTTACCGGCAAGACTCTTTTACTCGTTCCGTAATAGAAGATCCCGTGGATAACACTTACTCACATTGCTTGCAAGGCTTATTTTGATGTTGTACTACCGAGTGGACCCTGAGATACCTCTCCGTCACACGGAGTAACAAATCCAAGTCTTGATCCATGCCAACCCAACAGACACCCTCGGAGATACCTGTAGAGCACCTTTATAGTCACCTAGTTACGTTGCGAAGTTTGATACACACAAGGTACTTCTCGGTGTCAATGAGTGGCATGATCTCATGGTCATAGGAACAGATACTTGACATGCAGAAAACTGTAGCAATAAACTGACACGGTCATATGCTACGTTTATAGTTTGGGTCTTGTCCATCACATCATTCTCCTAATGATGTGATCCTATTATCAAATGACATCTTATGTCCATGGCTAGGAAACCTTAACCATCTTTGATCAACGAGCTAGTCCATCAGAGGCATACTAGGGACATGGTGTTGTCTATGTATCCACACATGTATCTGAGTTTCCGATCAGTACAATTCTGGCATGGATAATAAATGATTATCATGAACAAGGAAATATGATAATAACTAATTTATTATTGCCTCTAGGGCATATTTCTAGAAACATCTTCATCACCACCATATTCTCTCCAAACCCTAGTTCATCTCTTGTATCCGATCTTTGTCTCAAAACCTCAGATTGGTACCTATGGGTTGCTAATAGTGTTGATTACTCCTTGTAGTTCATGCTAGTTGGTTTACTTGGTGGAAGATCATATGTTCAGATCCTTGATCATCATTAATACTCCTCTGATTATGAACATGAATATTCTTTGTGAGTAGTTACGTTTATTCCTGAGGACATGGGATAAGTCTTGTTATAAGTAATCATGTGAATTTGGTATTCGTTCGATATTTTGATGAGATGTATGTTATCTCTCCTCTAGTGGTGTTATGTGAACGTTGACTACATGAAACTTCACCATTGTTTGGGCCTAGAGGAAGGCATTGGGAAGTAATAAGTAGATGATGGGTTTCTAGAGTGACAGAAACTTAAACCCTAGTTCATGCGTTGCTTTGTAAGGGGCTGATTTGGATCCACATGTTTCATGCTATGGTTAGATTTATCTTAATTCTTCTTTCGTAGGTGCAGATGCTTGCGAGAGGGGTTAATCATAAGTGGGAGGCTTGTCCAAGTAAGGGCAGCACCCAAGCACCGGTCCACCCACATACCAAATTATCAAAGTAACGAACGCGAATCATATATACATGATGAAAACTAGCTTGACAGAAATTCCCATGTGTCCTCGGGAGCGCCTTGCTTTGTATAAGAGTTTGTCCAGGCTTGTCCTTTGTGATAAAAAGGATTGGGCCACCTTGCTGCACCTTTGTTACAATTGTTACTTGTTACCCATTACGAATTATCTTATCACAAAACTATCTGTTACCGATAATTTTAGTGCTTGCAGACAACACCTTACTAAGAACCGCTTGTCATTTCCTTCTGCTCCTCGTTGGGTTCGACACTCTTACTTATCGAAAGGACTATGATAGATCCCCTATAATTTTGGGTCATCATTGCACTAGAATGGAAAGCTTTGGGGGCTTGCTCGGGAACCTGCGCCTGCCTTTGCTCCCTTAGCACCAAAGAGGAAACTGTCCCCTCTACGTCCGCTGACGCCCGCCTGGCCTTGGTCGTCATGGCTCACATCATCATAGCCTCATAAGGCCAGGTACCTACATAGAAATCTCCGCTCCTTGGGAGGCAGCCTGGGGAGGCCACTCCTCTGGAGGTCTTGGCGTTGTTCGCCTCGCGGGGCAGGGGCTCTTGCGAGGGTCTTGACTAGGGAGGGTTTGTTGCTAGGCCGTCGAGGTGGGCCACGCGCTGGGCCACTGGTAGGCAAATCTGGGTACCCCCGATCCCAGAACGCCGATAGTAGCCCCCGGGCCCAAGGTGCTCTCAGGTTGGCTTTGGGGCGAAGCCAAGGAAGGAAGGTCGAAGCGTCATGGGCCCCAATTGCCAGGGGGGCAGGCTTGATGCGTGTCGCATGACGGGACGCGGATGCCTCCACTTCCCCACATCGCCTCAGCAACCGTCCTGGCTTATAAGGGTTGGCTGGTGTCGCGGGGCCATCATTGCCCAGAATGCGGAGGGACATCGGTAGACCTCCGATCGACTATAAGTGGGCGAGGGAGACAAAGCCCCTAGACAGTCTTCATCTTCTTGCCTCCCCACTCCAAGCCACCGCTTCCACAGCCATGGCGCCAATGAGGAGGTTCTTTGCCGTCAAGAAAGGGAAGCCCTGCCCGGAGGGACCGGGTTCGCCGCTGCCTAAGAGGGGCTGCGGCCGTCCCCGCAAGTACACCGCCACACCGAGGGTGGTCCCCGAGGGCGTGGGTGCACTCCCGTGACGGCCAGCGCTACCTCTGGCATTCATGGGAACGCTCCCTCCCGCGTAGGCCGCTACAGTAGTCGTGGCGGTCGTGGCCAAGCGGGGAAGCGTTGGATGTCAGGTTCTCTAATACCTGGCAGGTTCTTCAGGATCTCACCCGAGTTATGATCCGGTGATGGTTCCTTCTCTTTGGGTGTCCACCGCCAGTGACTCAGAAATCGCTAGTGAACTAAGTTCACCGTCCTCCACTTTGGATTCTAGGATATTCGATATGTATTAGTGATATTATAGGATAATATTCGAGATGTATTAGTTATAATATTCGATGATGCATTAACTGGATTATTCGAGCTGATGTATTCGTTACATTATATTCGAGTTCATTATAAATGTATTAGTGATATTATATTCGAGTTCATTATAAATGTATTAGTGATATTATATTCGAGTTCATTACTTGAGATAATGTATTAGTGATAAATTTTCGTAAAAAAACTAGTACCTTCGGTCTGTCGTTGCTCCTTGTGTGACTTTCATGTGTGTTCTTGATGGAGGAATCCCGACTGTTGTCGCGGGGGATGCTTTTTCCACTTCTCTTCTTGCGATATATACCTCGGTATAATGCGCAAGGAAAGGAGAGAAAAAGCGTCCATCACTGACGGTTGAACTATTACTGTGAGATAGTGTCCACCAACATATATACAACATCGTATTAGTGTGAGAGAGTGCCCACCAACACATCATGAGATATGAGAGTTATTTAAGGAAATCCTCGACAAACCAAAAGTCAACTAATATTGTATTAGGTCTATTTGGACATGTGTGTATGTTATTGCAGGGAACACCTCCTAGTGTCTATGTTTTGCCGGAATGTTGATTCATTTCCATTCTAGGAAATTTCAGGTGCTCAATCTATCTTATTTTAATAATGGGCATGCCGAATTTTTGAATCATGAACGCAAGAAATGTCTGACGACAATAGGATCCCTGAGTGTGATTACTGCGGCTATGATCGGGGTTTTTCCAACCAGCCTCACCTGCGAGACGACAGGTTCTCACCATCAAGCCTTACGAGACCTTCGATGTTTGTACGGTATGCAACGATGACAAGTGTTCTTTCGTAATTAAGCATGAGTTCTGTTTCTTTGCTTCAACATGTAATTTTTGTTTACTACAATTTGACTAGTTTATCCCCTGACATGTAAGACAGTATTTCTTGGAGAGGCTTGGTTTCGAAGACCACGAGAGTATGGAGACAAGGAGAGCTAACCTGAGGATAAAACATGGTCACACATTTCTAGTCAAAGTAATGAATGTCGTTAATAACACAGAATTAGGGAGCTCAACTTGGAAAGCTCTTCGCAAGGCATATGGATTTCAGGAGGATATGGAAATAACTTTTAATCTTCATCCTGACGATCATATTGAAGGTAACATCGACATTTGGGTGGATGTCGATATGCTTTTACCTTCATGTGAGTTTGTCAACCATGCATATTTGTTAAATAATTTGCATTCTATATTCAAAAATAGTTGGTGTTCATCCATACTAAATTTGTTAATTTATAATTTACAGCTTATTTCGTTTCTTCGAGTGAAACACGGTAATTAATTGACACGACACACTACACTTATGGATCACGTCTAACTTGGGAGGAGAATGATGTTCTTGTCACCTTTGTTATTGGTGTCTTGTTTGGTAGGGACAACTTTCCGTATAACATGGGACTTGGCCCAAATTATACATTTTACATGCCACTAGTGCATAGGTTAAGAGCGGATGACATTCGCGGAAATATCTTGGTAATAGTTGCTAATTAAGTACACTGTTATTGCATAAATGGTGTTGATTACATTGCTAACTAGGCTACTATTATGTTCATCAAAAGAAACTGCCAAATGATGTTGTGTGTCCGTTGATGCATGGCGAAGGTTATATGACAATTAAAAGCCCTATGAGGGCCCACTTCTCTTTTCCATACTCGACTGAGTGCAAACCACAAAGACGACTCCAAATTGAAGCATGGGGAGAAATAAAGAAGGATCGCAAGCCACAAGTTGGAGACCGTTGGATCTCTTTGCTCCACCATGGAGACATAGGTGTTATTCTGTTTTATGACATTTTACCTAGGACGAAGGACTAGGTCCTATGAGAGACAAGTTTTTCTGGTTTATATTAACTTGGCATGGTCGATTAGGATGATTATGATTATGATGATTTTCCATTTTATGTGATTCGTGTCAGACATGATCACTTGCATCCATCCACTTTAATCTAAGTGTTGTTGCTGGCACAATAATTATTGATGTTGTATATTACTATGTATAACCGTGTGTAAATACAACATAAATATAAAAAAGAAATATTTTCGCTTAATAGTAGCGCGGGTTCGGAAAGCACGTTACTGGCAGTAGCACTGGTTAAGAGGCGCTACTGCTAATATTTAGCTGTAGCACTGGGCAAACAACGCTACTGCTAAGAGTTAGTTGTAGCGCCTTAGCAGTAGCAATGCCACCAGCGCTACTGATATGGGTATTTCCAGCACTACTAGTAGGCTTTCTCCTAGTAGTGGGAGGTCGAGGTCACCCCTGCGGGCTATGTGTTCGTGAACTACGGGTGGCATACGTTCGGTCGCGCTCGCGGTCTATAGGGGAGGCGTACCCTCCACTTGAATTACGACAGGGTGGCAACACCCTTCATCAAGATCTTTGGGGAAGACGGCAGGAACTTAGGGTGCTGCCCGGAGGCGATGGCAGCGACAGCGACCACCTCTCCGCCGATGATGGCCATCGCGACGGTGGCATTCTTAGTGGTGAACTTGCCCTTGGCGACGGACGCATCACCTCCAGTAGCGGCAACACCTCCTTCGGGGGAAGCTCAAGTAGCGATGACCACGACGAGCCGCCACGTCGACACGCCTGGACCAAGGAGGACGGCGAGCTTCCGTGGTGCCGTGCCCCTGCCCAGGAGGACGTCGAGCCGCCACGCCCCCGTTAAGGAGGAGGAGGACTCCGACTGAGCATGGGTGGCGCCGGAGCCAAGACTCAAGAGTGGCGTTCCTCGGGAGGCTGCCTTTGTTTTTTAATTTCCTGCATTAAGCACCATGGAGAGCCCCGCGAGGGCAGGTAAAGAACTATGGCGCTTGCACCTTTATGTTAGTGTTTTTCGTCTCATATTCTAGCATTTATATTGCTACTGATTGAAAGGTTCCTGCCCGTCATGATTAGGATAACTTAGCTTCGTGTGCTCGTGGCGGGTTCCTGCGTCATGAGGGCGTGCTCCTTCGGAGCTTCGATCCTATGCGCGCCTCTTGTTCCCGCAACGATGCAACTAGGGCACCAAGGCATCTTAGAGATCTTACCGGCAGGGCTTCTTCCTTGCGGACCAGACGGCTTCGGGGCCTCGAGAGGTTCCCACTGCTCGCGAGTCCCCTAGGGGGTTCATGGGTTTCAGGGCCTTCGGAGGTGCCTCCACAAGGCATCGCATCCCGCCAAGGAGCCAAAACGCGCTTTATGTAGGCTTCCTCGATAATGAGCCAAACTGTGGTTGTTCTTTCCTCGGCCATCCTTCTCCCAGCAACCATTTTGGGTTAGAGTCCCTGATTGAGGGTCGATTGTTGCTAGTATGTCGGGTCGCGATGCCCGGCAAGGCCAGGAGATGAGCGCTCCTGAGGCCGGGGGCCAGAGGCAATATGCACCCGTTGGCTCGCTTGAGAGAGTCGCGCGAGGATTAGGATGTCAAAGTTTTGGTGAGCTGTGCACATGGGCAGGCCTGCGGCTATTGTGACCTGGGCCCTCGAGGTCTCAAGCATGCAGACTGTGTCCACACCCCCCCCCCCCCCCGCTCGTGGGGCGCGAGAGAGAGAGCTAGCAGAGCAGGTGCCAAAACTCTTAAAAACGAGAATCAAAACGGGAAATGCTGGAAGGAGAAAAATTCCCACCCCTTTTTTGAATAAAGACGCAAAAACTTCAAACTTCATTCCAAAAGTGTCAAATTTTGGTTACAAAAAAGAGCAAGGAAGAGACGCATCTGGCACCTAAGCTAGTCTTCCCACCAGCGCGGAGAATGGGGCCTCCACTAGGCGTGGGCATAGTCGTTGTAAGACCGTGTCGTCCGCCAGCGCGAAGCATGGGGCTTCCACTTGGGCGTGGGTGGGAGCCCCCATGGGGCCGAGGAGCAACGCACCGGAAGACTCTGAGGCGTGTATAGTCCCACTCATTATTATGTGCACTGGTAGAACTTGCGGATATGTTGGATGTTCCAGGCATTCTGGATGGGGACTCTATCCTGCGTCTCTAGGCATACGGCGCTAGGCCTGGAGACGCGGGCGGCCCTGAATGGGCCCTCCCACATGGGTGGCAGCTTGTGTAGGACTTCCCTAGAGAGTACCCACCTCGGGACGAGGTCTCCAACTTCGAGGGTCCTAGAGTGGATGTTGCAGCAATGGTAGCGCCGCAGCGCCTGCTGGTACCTCGCTGCGCGGAGTGAGGCTTGGCGGCGGGCCTTCTCCCCGAGCACGAGATCTGTTCCCCACGAGGCATCTTGGTGCACCTCATCGAATGCCAAGACTTGCGGGGAGCGATGCTTGACCTCGTGCGAGAAGACCGCCTCAGCCCCATAGACGAGGAAGAATAGGGTCTTGCCGGTGGGCTTAGCCGCGGTGGTGCAGATGGAGCACAACAAGGACTAAAGCTCATCGAGCCAAACCCTACCACAGGCCTCAAGCTCCTTCTTGACGCTCCTCGTCTTGAGGTCCCTCAGGACCTCCACATAGGCGTGCTCGGCCTGGTCGTTGCTCCGTGGGTGCGCCACCGAAGCATTGTATATCTGCATTCCAAGGTTAGCATTATATGTCCTAAAGAGGTTGCTTGTTAACTGTGAGCCATTGTTGATAATGATACGGTTGGGGACACCAAAGCGGCTCATGAGACCCTTGATGAACTTCACGGCTGAGCAGACGGGGATGGTGCGCACGGGCTCCACCTCCATACACTTGGTGAACTTGTCGACGACGACGTAGAGGTAGCGGTAACCGCTGTTTGTCTGACGGAAAGGGCCCAATATATCCATCCCCCAAACCGCGAAGGTTGATGTCTACTACACAACCTTCTTCTTGTAGACTCGTGTTGGGCCTCCAAGCACAGAGTTTTGTAGGACAACGACAATTTCCCTCAAGTGGATGACCTAAGGTTTATCAATCTGTGGCAGGTGTAGGATGAAGATGGTCTCTCTCAAACAACCCTGCAACCAAATAACAAAGAGTCTCTTGTGTCCCCAACACACCCTATACAATGGTAAATTGTATAGGTGCACTAGTTCGGCGAAGAGATGGTGATACAAGTGTAATATGGATGGTGATATAGGTTTATGTAATCTGAAAATATAAAAACTTAAAGGTAACAAATAGTAAAAAGCGAGCACAACGTTGTATAAATGCTTGGAAACAAGGCCCCGGGTCCATACTTTCACTACTGCAATTTCTCCCAACAATATTGGCATAGTTGAATCATATGTAAATACCTCTCATGCAAAAAAGAGTTCACTCCAAAGTCACAAATAGCGGAGAACTAACAAAAAAATTATTGTAGGGTACGAAACCACCTCAAAGTTATCTTTTCTGATCAATCTTATGAGTTATCCCTATAAGTGTCACAAACAGCCCTAGAGTTCGTACCAAAATAACACCTTAAGATACACATCAACCAAACCCCTAATGTCACCTAGATACTCCAATGTCACCACAAGTACCCATGGACTTGATTATACGATATGCATCACACAATTTCAGATTCATCATGTTCAATCTAAGACAAAGAACTTCAAAGAGTGCCCCAAAGTTTCTACCAGAAAGTCAAGACAAAAACGTGTGCCAACCCCTATGCATAGATTCCCAAGGTCACGGAACCCGCAAGTTGATCACCAAAACATACATCAAGTGGATCAATAGAACATCCCATTGTCACCATGGATATCCCATCGCACGAAATACATCAAGTGTTCTCAAATCCTTAAACACTCAATCTGATAAGAAAACTTCAAAGGGAAAACTCAATTCATCACAAGAAGATAGAGATGGGAAAACTCCATATGATTCATCTATATCGATAATGCTCATGGTACATCAAGATCGTGCCATCTCAAGAACATGAGAGAGAGAGAGAGATCAAACACATAGCTACTCGTATATACCCTCAGCCCCGAGGGTGAACTACTCCCTCCTCGTCATGGAGAGCGCGGGGATGATGAAGATGGCCTCTGGTGATGGTTTCCCCCTCCGGCAGGGTGGCGGAATGGGCTCCCGATAGGTTTTTCATGGCTCTGGAGGCTTACGGCAGCGGAACTCCTGATCTCGGTTTCTTTTCGGAGGTTTATATATTTATAGGAATTTTTGGCATCAATCTCACGTCAAGGGGGGCCACGAGGCGGTGACAAGCCTGCTCGGCACGGCCAGGGGGTGGTCACGCCTGGCAGGCTTGTGACCTCCTCATCGCTCTTCTGGCCCAACTCCAATGCTTCGGGGGTCTCTTTTGGTCCATAAAAAATCATACTAAATTTTCAGCCCATTCCGAGAACTTCTATTTCTGCGCAAAAAATGACACCATGGTAGTTCTGCTGAAAACAGCATCAGTTCGGGTTAGTTCTAATAAAATCATACCAAAATCATATGGAATTACTGTAAACATGGCATGAATACTTCATAAATTATAGATACGTTGGAGACGTATCAGAATCTCCAAGCTTAATTCCTACTCATCCTCGAGTAGGTAAATGATAAAAGAAATAATTTATGAAGTGTGAATGCTAGCATAGTGCATAAATTTGATCAATGATAGTTCCAAACACTTTTTCTAGCATCATTATATATCATAAACAGTAGCTCATCTCATAAACCTTCTCATGATGAAATAACAAGCTATCCACATGTTAAAGTATAGACTAACAAACTATGCTTTCAATCACTAAACAATTGCAACTCATCTTATTTTCAGGAAGGGTCTATCTAAGAGCTTTGATTTAGCAAATTCCACATACTCAACTATCATAGAGTCTTCCATGATTGCTAACACTCAAAGCATATTTTTAGAACAAATGGCATCCATCGAACACAAAGAAAGATAGGGGCTTAAAGTTTCGCCTCCCAACTTATTTATCATATAGATAATTGTCAACAATAATAATTCATGATCAAATATATTTGAATGGCCATATATGCTTGGATCTTTCCCCAACACATGACGCTTGCCAAGAGAAAAAGGCTAAATATAGGAAGTGGTGAAGATCACCATGACTGTTGCATAAAGGTAAGTACTAGAAAGTAAAAGATAGGCCCTTCACAGAGGGGAGCATTGAATTGCAGAGGTGCCATAGCTCGAGCTTTTAAAACATAGATGAATAATAATTTTGAGCGGTATGCTTTCATTGTCACCATAACAACCGAGATATCTCGGTATCTTCCATGCTAGATACATTATAGGCGGTTCCCAAACAGAATGGTAAAGTTTTTACTCCCCCTCCACCAATCAATCACACTCCACGGCAAGCCGAATCCATGGGTACCGTCCATACCAACAACATTCCTGGGGGATTTTTGTTTAACTATTTGCATTTTTTTATTTCGGGATTGGGAATCCCTATTACTGGCCACTTTCTTGTGAATGATAGTGAATCAACACATATCGTGAGAATAACTCACCTAGCATGGAAGATACTGATAGCCCCTAGTTACTATATGAGCGATTCAGGCATACAAAATAGAATATTATTTGAAGGTTTAGAGTTTGGCACATGCAAATTTACTTGGAACAGTAGGTAAATACTGCATATAGGTAGGTATGGTAGACTCATATGGAAAAACGTTGGGTTTAAGAGTGTTTGGATGCACAAGTAGTATTTCTACTTGGTGCGGAAGTTTTGGCTAGTATGAGGTGGAAGCAAGCACCACATGTTGGAGGATCCATAACAATATAACTTCTATGCAAATATACGCAACCATAACTCATTACGTTGTCTTGCTTGTCCAACTTCAACTAATTTGCTCAAGTTTGAAAATAATTAATGGATAATCACAATCATACAAGATGTCCAAGATAGTATATTTATATGTGAAATCTCTCTTCCTTCAATATTCTTTCATGAATGGTTCAAGTGACCAATGAAGTGTTTGCTAACTTTCAATATTTTTTACCACCTATACTTCTTATATGTGAAGTCATTACTCCCCATGGGATAAGCATATAAAACATGTATAATTTCAGATTTATGATATCCAATTCATTCAACCATTTACCCATAGGATATAAGTGAAGCACGAGAGTAAATGACAAAACTACTCCAAAACATATAAGTGAAGATCAATGAGTAGTCAAACAATTAAGTAGCTACGTGAGGACTTTCTCTCTCTCTCTCTCTCTCAATAAAGATATTCAGATCTGAATATTTTATTTAAACAGCAAGCAAAACAAAAACAGCACTCTAAGAATAGCACACATATTGTCAATGAATAAAAATTTAGGCTCAACATAGGCTAACCGATAATTGTTGATGAAGAGAGATGGGATGCGTAGCATCCCTAGGCTTAGATGCTTGAGACTTCTTGAAATATTTACTTGAGGTGCCTTGGGCATCCACAAGCTTGAGCTTTTGCATCTCGTTCAATCCTCTCATATCATGGTTTCACCTATTCTCAAAAACTTCATCCACACAAAACTCGAAAAGAACTCGTGAGATAGGTTAGTACACATAAGAACAAATCAACACTTCATGTACTGCCAAGACAAGTTGCACAGTATTTTCAAACATTCGGTATTGTATGCTATAATTACCACAATTTATATCTACCAATATAGGCTATGGAAACTATAGGATAAGTAGATAACAAAACTATGACAACAATCTGTCCAAACAGAAAAGTCTGTAGCAATTTATGAAAACAGTGTACTTATGTAACTCAAAAAAATTGAAAATTTAGGACAAGCTATAAATTTATATGAAAACACTTTGTAAAATTTTCAGAAACTTTTCACATTCCAGTAAAATATTAAAATTCAAACACTACGGAAGAAGTTTTTATTTTTACACAGCACACATCAAACATGCAATTCAAGCATTCTAAAGGCAATTCTTGGAAATTTTATTGAAAAACAATATTATAAATTACACATAACAGATAACAGCAAAATAAAATGATGCTACAAGCAAAACTCATATTATGTCATGAATAAAAATATAGCTCCAAGTAAGATATACCGATAGTGTTGAAGACGAAAGAGGGGATGCCTTCCGGGGCATCCCCAAGCTTAGACGCTTGAGTCTTCCTTGAATATTACCTTGGGGGTGCCTTGGGCATCCCTAAGGGTTCTTTTCACTCCTTATTCTCCTCATATCAGTGACTCACCCAAAACTTGAAAACTTCAATCACACAAAACTTAACGAAACTTTGTGAGAAGGGTTAGTGTAATAAAGATAGATCATTCACTTAGGTACTGTCAAGGCAAGATTAATAATTATTCCCACATGATAACTATTGTATTCCTTCATTCCCACAATTTATATTACTCAATATAAGCTATAGGAACACTTGAAACAAGCAAACTATGCATGCAAAACAGAATCTGACAGAAACAGAACAGTCTGTAAAGATCTGAATGATCACCTTACTCCCTGGCTCTAAAAATTCTTTAAAATTAGTAAAACTCAAGGAATTTTTATATACATTGTGTAAAAATTTCAGAATTATTTGACGCTCCAGTGAAATAAGATAATTCATATACTGGAAGCAAAACTTTCTGTTTTGAAACAGAATCAAACAAGCAAGTATCAACACTATCCCAAAGGCTTTACTTGGAACTTCATTGAAATAAAAGACACAAAAAATTATTACTACAGTATATTAATCATGTGAACACATCAAAACAGAAAGTAAAGTGTTGGGTTGTCTCCCAACAAGCGCTTTTCTCTAATGCCTTCTAGCTAGGCATCATGATTTCAATGATGCTTGTATAGGAATAATATTTGAAACATGCAAAAGAGCATCATGAATATCATGAAAAGAACATTTAAGTCTAACACACTTCCTATGCATAGGGATTTTGTGAGCAAACAATTTATGGGAACAAGAATCATCTAGCATAGGAAGGCAAAACAAGCATAGCTTCAAAACTTTCAACACATAGAGAGGGAACTTGATATTATTGCAATTCCTACAAGCATATATTCCTCTCTCATAATAATTTTCAGTAGAATCATGAAGGAATTACACAATATAACCAGCACATAAAAGCATTATTTTCATGATGCACAAACATAGAATTTTTTTTACTCTCCACATAAGCAAACTTCTCATTCATAGTAGTGGGAGCAAACTCACCAAAATAACTACCACGTGACACTTGATTGACATAACCACAATGGATATTAAAATCATGATAATAGGTTTCATGGTTGTCATTACTCTTTATAGCATACATGTCATCACAATAATCATCATAGATAGGAGGCACGCTATCATCATAATAGTTTTGCTCATCAAAACTTGGGGGACAAAAAGTATCATCTTCATCAAACATTGCATCCCCAAGCTTGTGGCTTTGCATATCATTAGAATCATGAATATTCAGCGAATTCATACTAACAATATTGAAATCATGCTCATCATTCAAGGATTTAGTGCCAAACATTTTAATAACTTCTTCTTCTAACACTTGAGCACAATTTTCCTTTCCATCATTTTCATGAAAGACATTAAAAAGATCAAGCATATGGGGCAACCTCAATTCCATTTTTTGTAGTTATATTTTATAAAACAAAAGTAGTGAAAAACAAGAAACTAAAAGATTTGATTGCAAGATCTAAAGATATACCTGAAGCACTCACCTCCCAGGCAACGGCGCCAGAAAAGAGCTTGATATCTACTACACAACCTTCTTCTTGTAGACTCGTGTTGGGCCTCCAAGCGCAGAGTTCTGTAGGACAACGGCAATTTTTCCTCAAGTGGATGACCTAAGGTTTATCAATCTGTGGGAGGTGTAGGATGAATATGGTCTCTCTCAAACAACCCTACAACCAAATAAGAAAGAGTCTCTTGTGTCCCCAACACACCCAATACAATGGTAAATTGTATAGGTGCACTAGTTCAGCGAAGAGATGGTGATACAAGTGTAATATGGATGGTAGATATAGGTTTTTGTAATCTGAAAATATAAATACAGCAAGGTAATGATAAGTAAACAGTGAGCAAAACATTGTATAAATGCTTGGAAACAAGGCCTAAGGTCCATACTTTCACTAGTGCAATTTCTCTCAAAAATATTGGCATAGTTGAATCATATGTAAATACGTCTCATGCGAAAAAGAGTTCACTCCAAAGTCACAAATAGTGGAGAACTAACGACGAAATTATTGTAGGGTACTAAACCACCTCAAAGTTATCTTTTCCGATCAATCTTATGAGCTATCCCTATAGTCGTCACAAACAGCCCTAGAGTTCATACCAAAATAACACCTTAAGATACACATCAACCAAACCCCTAATGTCACCTAGATACTCCAATGTCACCACAAGTACCCATGGACTTGATTATATGATATGCATCACACAATTTCAAATTCATCATGTTCAATCCAACACAAAGAACTTCAAAGAGTGCCCCAAAGTTTCTACCGGAAAGTCAAGACAAAAATGTGTGCCAACTGATACGTCTCCAACTTATCTACTTTTCCAAACTCTTTTGCCCTTGTTTTGGACTCTAATTTGCATGATTTGAATGGAACTAACCCGGACTAACGTTGTTTTCAGCAGAATTGCCTTGGTGTTATTTTTGTGCAGAAATAAAAGTTCTCGGATCGTCCTGAAAATTTACGGAGAATATTTTTGGAATTAATAAAAAATACTAGCGCAAGAATTAACCAGAGGGGGCCACCTGCAGGCACAAGCCTACTAGGCGCCGCCACCCCCCTGGCCGCGCCTAGCAGGCTTGTGGGGCCCTCATGGCTCCTCCAACCTCCTCTCCAACTCCATATAACCCTATTTGTCGATAAAAAAATCAGAGAGTAGAGTTCATCACGTTTCACGATATGGAGCCGCCACCACATCCTGTTCTTCCTCGGGAGACCAGATCTGGAGTCCGTTTTGGGCTCCGGGGAGGGGAAATCGATGCCTTCGTCATCGCCAACCATCCTTCATCACCAATTCCATGATGTTCCCCATCGTTCGTGAGTAATATCATCGTAGGCTTGCTGGACAATGATGGGTTGGATAAGATTTATCATGTAATCGAGTTTGTTTTGTTAGGGTTTGATCCCTAGTATCCACTATGTTCTGAGATTGATGTTGCTATGACTTTGCTATGCTTAATGCTTGTCACTAGGGCCTGAGTGCCATGATTTCATATCTGAACCTATTTTGTTTTCATGAATATATGTGTGTTCTTGATCCTATCTTGCAAGTTGTAGACACCTATTACGAGTTATGATCCACATCCCCCTAGGTGACAGTAACTGGGATCCTTTCCGGTGATTACCGTAGTTTGAGGAGTTTAATGTATTCACAAAGTGATAATGCTTTGGTCCGGCTCTCTATTTAAAAGGAGGACTTAATATCCCTTAGTTTCCAATAGCACCCCTCTGCCACGGGAGGGTAGGACAAAAGATGTCATGCAAGTTCTTTTCCATAAGCACGTATGACTATATACAGAATACATGCCTACATTACATTGATGAATTGGAGCTAGTTCTGTGTCACCCTATATTATAATTGTTGCATGATGAATACCATCCGACAGAATTATCCATCACTGATCCATTGCCTACGAGATTTCCATATATTGATCTTCACTCAGTTACTGTTCCATTGCTATTGTTAAAAACACTACAAAACTGCTACTATCACTTTGCCACCGTTACCGTTACTACCATATTACTTTGCTACTGAACGCTTTGCTGCAAATATTAAGTCTTTCAGGTGTGGTTGAATTGACAACTCAGCTGCTAATACTCAAGAATATTCTTTGGCTCCCCTTGTCTCGAATCAATAAATTTGGGTTGAATACTCTACCCTCGAAAACTGTTGTGGTCCCTTATACTTGTGGGTTATCAAGACCTTTTTATGGCGTCGTTGCTGGGGAGCATAGCTTTACTCTGTGAGTCACTTGGGATATATATCTATTGATCACTATGAAGAATCTGAAAGATCCAAAAACCAAGATCTATCCCTCTACTACGAGGGGAGGTAAGGAACTGCCGTCTAGTTTTGCACTTGATTCACCTTGTGTTATGAGTAAGTTTGTGACACCACCACCTGCTAGTAATTTTGATATCTCGCAAGTAATTGATGATGCTACTTCTGCTATGCATGATGCTTATGATAATACTTTGTTTGATGATACTGTGCCACTGGGTGAATTTCTTGATGAACAAATTGCTAGACCCAATGCTGAAATTGATAATATTTCTGAATCTGATGAAATTATTGAAACTGAACACTATGGTTCACCTACTAGACCAAGCTCTCCTAGATATGAATTGACTTATATACCTGAGGGTTATGTTATGGAAGGAGAGGTATCTAGGGACTTTCTTGCTTTCAGGATAGAGATGATCTTAAGAAATTGCTTCGCAAGTGGAAGGAAAAATCCCTGAATGCTAGAAGGCAATATGATCCTAAGTTTGCTACTTCACTTATCTTTGTTACTGATAAGGATTATGAATTCTCTGTCGATCCTGAGTTAATTACTTTTGAATTTGATCCTTTCTATGGTTATGAATCTGAAACTGTTGTGGCACATCTTACCAAATTGAATGATATAGCCACCCTATTTACTCATGAGGAAAAAAATCGCTATTACTATATTCTTAAGTTGTTTCCTTTCTCATTAAAGGGTGATGCTAAGATATGGTTTAATTCTCTTGCTCCTGGTTGTGTGCGTAGTCCCCAGGATATGATTTATTACTTCTCTAGAAAATATTTTCCTGCCCATAAGAAACAGCTGCCTTGCAGGAAATATTTAACTTTGTGCAAATTGAAGAAGAGAGTCTCCCATAAGCTTGGGGGACGCTTCTCCAATTACTTCATGCTTTGCATGATCATCCTCTCAAGAAAAATGAAATACTTGATATCTTTTATAATGGACTAACCGATGTTTCTAGGGACTACCTGGATAGTTGTGCTGGTTGTGTTTTTAGGGAATGAACTGTTGAACAAGCTGAATTACTATTGAATAATATATTGAGCAATGATAATGATTGGACTATTCCCGAACCACCTCCAAAGCCAACTCCAAAGAAAAGAGGTATTTTATTCCTCAGCCCTGAAGATATGCAAGAGGCAAAGAAATCTATGAAAGAAAAAGGTATTAAAGCTAAAGATGTTAAGATACCACCTGTTGAAGAAATACATGGTCTTGATAACCCAACACAGGTAGTAGAGGTAAATTCTCTCAGTAGATTTGATGAAAGAGATATCCCTTATAATAAGCCTGCTAGCCAATGCTTGGATGAATTTGATAATTTTATTGTGAAGCAAGAAAATTTAAATGCATATGTTAGTAGACAATTGAAACATAATGCTTATATGGTTGATCGGTTGGGTGATTATTTGAGTAGAACTATCAATGATCTTAAGCTTATTAGTAAACATGCTTCCATGGTAACCACTCAAGTTGAACAAGTACTTAAGGCTCAAAATGATTTGCTTAATGAGATGAATACTAAAGACAATGATCATTCTGTTAAAGTTGTGACTAGAGGTGGTAGATTGACTCAGGAACCTTTGTATCCCGAGGGCCCTCCTAGGAGAATTGAAAAAGATTCTGAGAGAGTTAATACGGATGCACCTATTCCTTCCAAGAAGAGTAGGAAAAATAATGATAATAGTACTTTGCATGCTGCTAGTGAACCTATTATAGATACGTCTGAGAATCCAAAAGATATTTCTATTTCTGATGTTGAGACACAATCTGGTGATTAACATGAGTCTAGTGATAACATTAATAATGATGTTCATGCTGATGCTCAACCTAGTAATGATAATGATGTGCAGATTGAACCTGCTAATGATCTTGATAACCCACAACCTAAGAATAAAAGATATGATAAAAGACACTTCATTGCTAGGAAGCATGGTAGAGAAAGAGAACCATGGGTTCAGAAACACATGCCCTTTCCTCCTAAACCATCCAAGAAAAAGGATGATGAGGACTTTGAGCGCTTTGCTGAAATGCTTAGACCGGTCTTTTTATGTATGCGCTTGATAGATATTTTGAAAATGTCTACTTATGCTAAGTATATGAAAGATATTGTGACAAATAAAAGAAAGATACCGGAAGCTGAGATCTCCACCATGCTAGCTAATTATACTTTCAAAGGTGGAATACCTAAGAAACTAGGAGATCCCGGAGTACCTACTATACCATGCTCTATTAAAGGAAATTATGTTAAAACTGCTTTATGTGATCTTGGAGCTAGTGTTAGTGTTATGCCTTTCTATTTATACCATAGACTTGATTTGAATAAGTTGACACCTACTGAGATCTCTTTGCAAATGGATGATAAATCAACTACTCTACCTATTGGTATTTGTGAGGATGTACCTGTCGTAGTTGCAAATGCTACTATCTTGACGGACTTCGTTATTATTGATATTCCCGAGGACGACAGTATGTCGATCATCCTTGGTAGACACTTTTTGAATACTGCAGGGGCTGTTATTGATTGCAACAAGGGAAATGTCACTTTTCATACTAATGGTAATGAACATACGGTACACTTTCCGAAGAAACAACCTCAAGTTCATAGTATCAACTCTATTGAAAAAATTCCAACAATTATTATTGGAGACTTTGAGTTCCCTCTTCCTACTGTCAAGAAGAAATATGATATACTCATTATTGGGGAAATGCATATACCCATTGAGGTAACTTAGTGTTATTCGAAAATTCTTTGGTTTCATGATATTCGAAAGAAGTTTGTTAATAAGACTTGATCAACCTTATTGATGGATTCATTTTGATGAGCATGAGATGGATGAATTTAGAAAGCACAACTTCCTACACCTAAATTTTACTTTCAGTTACCTAGTTGAAATTAAGTAAAAATGCTATTATTTTCCTGTTTTCTGAGCTTTCCGTGCAATAGAAAAATGACCTGAAAATAAAAGTTCCCAGAATTCCCTAAAAATTTAGTATGATTTTTTCTGGAATATTTAAGAATTTTTGGCACTGAGAAAGCATCAGGGGGCTGCACCAGTGGGCCACAACCTGCAGGGCGCGGCCACCCCCCTAGGCACACCCTTCTGGCTTGTGGGGCCCACGTGCCCCCCCCTCCACTTACTCCAGCACCCATTCACTTCATCTTCCTCCAGAAAAAATCTCACCATTGCCCAAACCCGTGTTCTAGCTCATCTTGTTGCCATTTTTGGTCTCCTTGCTCAAAGCTCCATTTGCAAAACTATTTTAGGGGATTGCTCATCGGTATGTGACTCCTCCAATGGTCCAATTAGTTTTTGTTCTAGTGCCCTATATATTGCAATTTTTTGTTTTTATGGTGACCTTGTTCTTGAGCTTGCATGTCAAATTTTTATGGTCCCAAGTAGTTTTGATGCATGATATAGTCTCTAGGCACTTCAGGGAGTAGTTGCTATGAGTTTTGTTGAGTTTTGTTCACCTTCACTTTAGTTCACTAAAAATTTCAGAATTTTTCAGAAATCTTGAGAAGGTTACTAAGAGGTTCTTCAAGCCAGGGTTCTAAGGAAGATGAAAATGAAATGAGGGAGAATCCCAAATATAATATTCCTCGCATAGCAGAAATTCGACCATGTGAATGGCCATGTGACACATTATTGAGGGCGGCTGGAATTTATGAAAATTTCTATTATTTGGCCAAGAATGCAGGCATCACCGACTTCCTCAATGATAAGTGTGACCAGTACCTCTTGCTCACTAATACCTTTGTGCAAAATTTTCACTTTCACCCTAGGGAAGACCCTCCTACAGTAGAATTTCAGTTATATGATGTACCTAAGAAAATGAACCTTTATGGTTTTTGAAAAGTTTGCAAGATACCCTATGAGGGCAGCATCAAGGAACCACGTCCTCGAGACATGGAAGATTTTATTGCAGCAGTCACTATAGGAGAAGAGAGAGGCGTGTCAAAGGCAAGAGCATCTAGTTTACATTTTCCTGTCCTATGCTATTATTCATTATTTGCGAGAAGATGTTTAGTTGGTTGCTGGGAGAGTGGTAGCCTTAGTTCTCCTGACCTCGCTATTTTGCGCCATGCTTTATTTGCTAATAGAACCTTTAGTCTGGGCTCTATGGTGGCCCAACGATTGAACACCAACCGTTCGAAGGGGCCCATATTCGGAGGTATCTATGCATCTTGTTTAGCTAAACATTTTGAGATACCCATTAGGCTTCACGAGAAAGATGGGAAACTGATACCCGCGAAGTTTATAGATTATGACCGTATGGTAACCCATGATGTTATTAAAAAGAATGATGATAGGAGGCTGCTTTACAATTTAGTATTTAGTCAGGGTACTTGTGAGATTATTACCCTACCTGCTTCTTCTTTGTTCGATATTCATTGAGGCAGGTACACTGTTATGCCCGATGACATCTACCAATATTGCAGTTTGGCGCAACCCCCAGAACCTGAGCCAGTACCGGCTCTGGATCCATATCAGACCCCAGTTTTTCAGTGGGAGCCACGGGAGATCGCTAATCAGCAGAACCCTCAGTGTCCTCCGGAGTATCCCGAAGAAGGTTATTTCCAGCCATGGCCCTAGACCAACTTAGGCCAAAAGCCTAAGCTTGGGGAGTACGTATTTCTCACCGACATTACATTCATGTTCACACACTTATTTCAGTTGTCAATGTTCATAGTTTTTCATTGTACTATCCATGGTAGTTTATTTTCTTCTTTATGCTTTCTCCTTGTGTGTTTAATTAACTTTGAGGAAAATAAAAAATAGTTCTAGCTTTATTTCCTAGTTGCTTAGTTGTAGCATTAAAGAGAAAACCCAAAAAGATTTCTCGTTCTTCT
The DNA here is from genome assembly GCA_022496015.1 of Hordeum marinum. Classification (NCBI taxonomy): domain Eukaryota; kingdom Viridiplantae; phylum Streptophyta; class Magnoliopsida; order Poales; family Poaceae; genus Hordeum; species Hordeum marinum. Next base: position 404,657,378 of record CM039676.1, on the reverse strand, counting down.
TTTTGCTTGTTGGGAGCTTTCCCGTGTAAATAATTTTCTTTTCTTTTCTTTGGGTCGTAAGGACAAGACCACGATGACATGTTGAGTGGCTCTCATAGGCACTATTGTTTATCTTACAAAGAGCCCATATTGCCTTGTCTTCTCCTTTGTTTTATTGTTTGCAGATTCCAGCTTAGTCCAATGCACGTGCACTCTTATTATTATTCACATCGTTTGGTCGTGCAAGTGAAAGGCAATAATGACGATATTTGATGAAAAGATTGAGATGGAGAAAAGCTGGTATGAACTCGGCCTATCTTGCTTTTGTAAATATGATTAGCTCATCGTTCCGAATTCAGTAAATTATGGGTTGAACATGTTTGCAATAACAACTAGAGAGTATAGTTATTCATGCCATGCTTAATTAGCTAAGAGTGGATAATGGTTCGTCTTGAGTGCCAACATGTGCATTAAAATGGTTGTGATGTAGTATGATAGAGTGGTATCCTCCTCTAGATGATTCAGGTGGCTTGACTTGGCACATGTTCATGCATGTAGTTGAAACAAATCAACATAGCCTCCACAATATTTATGTTCATAGTGAATTATATCCTACTCATGCTTGCATTCAATGTTGGTTAATCTCAAGGCATGTTGATGACTGTGTTGCTCTCTAGTTGGTCGCTCCCCAGTCTTTTGCTCGCCTTCACTTGTACTAAGCGGGAATACTGCTTGTACATCCATCTCAATAAACCCACAGTTCTTCCATATGAGTCCACCATATCTACCTATATGCGGTATTTACCTGTCGTTCTAAGTAAATTTGCATGTGCTAAACTTTAAACCTTCAAATAAACTTTCTGTTTTGTATGCCCAAATCACTCATGTGGTGACTGGGGGCTGTCAGTATCTTCCATGCTAGGTGCATTATTCTCACGATATGTGTCAATTCACTATCATTCATGAGAAAGTGGCTGGTAATCGCGATACCCAGTTCCATGCTCAAAATAAAAAGCAAAATGTAATTAAACAAAACTCCCCCGGGATTGTGTTTGTATGGACGGTACCCGTGAATTTGGCCTGTCGTGGAGTGTGACTGATTGGTGGAGGGGAGCAAAAACTTTACCATTCTGTTTGGGAACCGCCTATAATGTATCTAGCATGGAAGATATTGAAAACCTCTTGGTCGTTATGTGAGCAACGAAAGCATACCGCTCCAAATTATTACTTATCTCTGTTTTAAAAGCTTGAGCTCTAGCACCTCTGCAAATCAATGCTTCCCTCTGCAAAGGGCCTATCTATTTACTTTATTGTTGAGTCATCAACCTCTTATAAAAAGCACCAGTTAGAAAGCTACATTGTCATTTGTATGCCTTGCTATTAATTGATATTGAGTATGAGCATGACTGGGTCTCTCTTGCCGTGAATTACAATATTTAGTCAGTCCTTGTTCTCTAGAGGTACCCTGCATTTATGTTTTGCGGTCTCAGAAAGGGCTAGCGAGATACCATTATTTCATATTGTATCATGATTGTTTTGATAAAATTGTTGTCATCCGAGACTTGTTATTATTGCTCACTAGTTGATTATGTCATTGCTATGAGTAAATGTGAGACCTAAGTGTTATTGCGAATGTGGTTAGTGTTGGAAATATGCCCTAGAGGCAATAATAAAATGGTTATTATTGTATTTCCTTGTTCATGATAATTGTCTATTGTTCATGCTGTAATTGTGTTAACCGGAAACCGTAATGCATGTGTGAATACATAGACCACAACATGTCCCTAGTGAGCCTCTAGTTGGCTAGCTCGTTGATCAATAGATGGTCACGGTTTCATGACCATGGACATTGGATGTCGTTGATAACGGGATCACATCATTAGGAGAATGATGTGATGGACAAGACCCAATCCTAAGCATAGCACAAGATCGCATAGTTCATCTCCTAAAGCTTTTCAATGCCAAGTATCGCTCCTTAGACCATGAGATTGTGCAACTCCCGGATACTGTAGGAATACTTTGGGTGTGCCAAACGTCACAACGTAACTGGGTGGCTATAAAGGTGCACTACGGGTATCTCCAAAAGTGTCTGTTGGGTTGGCACAAATCGAGACTGGGATTTGTCACTCCGTATGACGAAGAGGTATCTCTAGGCCCACTCGGTAAGACATCATCATAATGAGCTCAATGTGACTAAGGAGTTAGCCACGGGATGATGTGTTACGGAACGAGTAAAGAGACTTGCCGGTAATGAGATTGAACAAGGTATAGGGATACCGACGATCGAATCTCGGGCAAGTATCATACCGGTTGACAAAGGGAATTGTATACGGGATTGATTGAATCCCCGACATCGTGGTTCATCCGATGAGATCATCATGGAGCATGTGGGAGCCAGCATGGGTATCCAGATCCCGCTGATGGTTATTGATCGGAGAGGTGTCTCGGTCATGTCTACGTGTCTCCCGAACCCGTATGGTCTACACACTTAAGGTTCGATGATGCTAGGGTTATAGGGAAATAGTGGACGTGGTTACCGAAGGTTGTTTGGAGTCCCGGATGAGATCCCGGACATCACGAGGAGTTTCGGAATGGTCCCGAGACAAAGATTGATATATAGGAAGTGAGGTTTTGGTTACCGGAAATGTTTCGCACGTCACCGGTAACGTACCGGGACCACCGGAAGGGTTCAGGGGGTCCACCGGGAGGGGCCACGGGCCCCGGAGGGCTGCATGGGCCGAAGGTGGAGGGAAACAGCCCCTAGGTGGGCTGGTGCGCCCCTCCCACCTGGCCCAAGGCGCAGCAAGGAGAGAGGGGGCAAACCCTAGGCCCAGATGGTCCCTAGGCCCACCCTAGGGCTGCTAGGGCTCCCGCACCACTTCTCCCTCCCTTGGCCGCTGCCCAAGTCCCATCTAGGGTTGCCGCCGGCCCCTAGGGTGGGAACCCTAGGGAGCATCCCTCCCTCCTCCTCCTCCTATATATAGTGGTGCCCTTGGGGCTGTTTGAGACACACATCTCTCTCTCCCACAACATAGCCCTACTCCTCGTTCTCCTCGTTCTCCATAGTGCTTGGCGAAGCCCTACCGGAGACCACGCAGCTCCACCGTCACCATGCTGTCGTGCTGCCGGAGCTCTCCCTCAACCTCTCCTCCCTCCTTGCTGGATCAAGGCGTAGGAGACCTCACCGGGCTGCACGTGTGTTGAACGCGGAGGCATCGTTGTTCGGCACTAAAATCGGAGTCCACCACGATCTGAATCGCTACGAGTACGACTCCACCAACCGCGTTCTTTTAACGCTTCCGCTTAGCGATCTTCAAAGGTATGAAGATGCACTCCCCTTACTTGTTGCTGGTTTCTCCATAGATAGATCTTGGTGAACACATAGGAAATTTTTTGATTTACTACTACGTCTCCCAAAAGTGGTATCAGAGCTAGGTCTATGCGTAGAATCTATGCACGAGTAGAACACAAAGCAGTTGTGGGCGTCGATCTTGTTAATTTGCTTACCACTAATAGTCTTATCTTGATTCGGCAGTATTGTGGGATGAAGCGGCCTGGACCAACTTTACATGTACGCTTACGTGAGACCGGTTCCACCGCCTGACATGCACTTGTTGCATAAGGTGGCTAGCGGGTGTGTGTCTCTCCCACCTTAGTCGGATTGGATTCGATGAAAAGGGTCCTTATGAAGGGTAAATAGCAATTGGTATACCACGTTTTGGTTTTGGCGTAGGTAAGAAACGTTCTTGCTAGAAACCTATAGCAGCCACGTAAAAACTTGCAACTACAAATTAGAGGACGTCTAACTTGTTTTTGTAGCATATGCCTTGTGATGTGATATACCCAAAGGATGTGATGTGATGCATTGTGATGTATGAGATTGATCATGTTCTTGTAATAGGATTCACGACTTGCATGTCAATGAGTATGACAACCGGCAGGAGCCATAGGAGTTGTCTTATTTTATTGTATGACATGTGTGTCAATCATAAACGCCATGCAATTACTTTACTTTATTGCTAAACGTTAGCCATAGTAGTAGAAGTAATAGTTGGAGAGACAACTTCATTAAGACACGATGATGGAGATCATGGTGTCATGCCGGTGACAGTGATGATCATGGTGCCCTGAAGATGGAGATCAAAGGAGCAAGATGATATTGGCCATATCATGTCACTATACTGATTTCATGTGATGGTTATCATGTTTACATCTTATTTGCTTAGAACGATGGTAGTAAATAAGATGATCTCTCAATAAAAAATTCAAGAAATGTGTTCACCCTAACTGTGCACCGTTGCTAAGGATCGTTGTTCTGAAGCACCACCTGATGATCGGGTGTGATAGGTTCTAACATTCGCATACAACGGGTGTAAGCCAGATTTACACACGCAAAACACTTAGGTTGACTTGACGAGCCTAGCATGTACAGACATGGCCTTGGAACACGGAAGACCGAATGGTCGAACATGAGTCGTATAGAAGATATGACCAACATGGAGATGTTCACCATGAATGACTAGTCCGTCTCACGTGATGATCGGACACGGGCTAGTTGACATGGATCATGTATCACTTGGATGACTAGAGAGATGTCTATATAAGTGGGAGTTCATTAAATAATTTGATTATGTGAACTTAATTATCATGAACTTAGTCTAAAATTGTCTTTACAATCTATATTGTAGATCCAATGGCCAACGCTAATGTCACCCTCAACTTCAACGCGTTCCTAGAGAAAACCAAGCTGAAAGATGATGGAAGAAACTATGCGGACTGGGTCCTTGGCTTGAGGATCATCCTCATAGCTTCCAAAAGATTGTATGTCCTTGATGCACCGCTAGGTGACCCACCCATTTTCCTAGCGGAGCAAGACGTTACAAACGCTTGGCAGTCACGCTGTGATGATTACTCCCTGGTTCAGTGCGGCATGCTTTACAGTTTAGAACCGAGGCTCCAAAAGCGTTTTGAGAAACACGGAGCATATGAGATGTTCCAGGAGCTGAAACTGGTTTTCCAAGCTCATGCCCGGGTCGAGAGATATGAAGGCTCCGACAAGTTCTTCAGCTGTAAGATGGAGGAGAATAGTTCTGTCAGTGAGCACATACTCAAAATGTCTGGGTTGCACAACCGCTTGACTCAGCTGGGAGTTAATCTCCCGGATGACTCGGTCATTGACAGAATCCTCCAGTCGCTTCCACCTAACTACAAGAGCTTTGTGATGAACTACAACATGCAGGGGATGGAGAAGTCCATTCCTGAGTTGTACTCGATGCTGAAATCAGCGGAGGTGGAGATCAAAAAGGAGCATCAAGTGTTGATGGTCAATAAGACCACTAGTTTCAAGAAAGGCAAGGGTAAAAAGAACTTCAAGAAGGACGGCAAAGCGGTTGCCATGCCCGGTAAGCAAGTTGCCAGGAAGAAGAACAAGAATGGACCCAAGCCTGAGACTGAGTGCTTTTATTGCAAGGGTACCGGTCACTGGAAGCGGAACTGCCCCAAGTACTTAGCGGATAAGAAGGCCGGCAACATTAAAGGTATATGTGATATACTTGTTATTGATGTGTACCTAACCAGCGCTCATAGTAGCTCCTGGGTATTTGATACCGGTGCAGTTTCTCACATTTGTAAATCCAAGCAGGAGCTGCGGAATAAGCGGAGACTGGCAAAGGACGAGGTGACGATGCGCATTGGGAATGGTTCCATGGTCGATGTGATTGCTGTCGCCATGCTACATCTACATCTACCTTCGGGATTAGTTTAAACCTCAATCATTGTTATTTAGTACTAGCTTTGAGCATGAACATTGTATCTAGATCTCGTTTGATGCGAGATGGCTACTCATTTAAATCTGAGAATAATGGTTGTTCTATTTAGATGAGAGAAATGTTTTATGGTCATGCCCCGCTGGTCAATGGTTTATTTTTGATGAATCTCAAACGTGATGTTACACATGTTCATAGTGTGAGTGCCAAAAAGTGTAAGGTTGATAACGATAGTCCCACTTACATGTGGCACTGCCGCCTTGGGCATATTGGTGTCAAATGCATGAAGAAGCTCCATGCTAATGGACTTTTGGAGTCTTTTGATTTCGAATCATTTGACACGAGCGAACCATGCCTCATGGGCAAGATGACCAAGACTCCGTTCTCCGAAACAATGGAGCGAGCAACTGACTTATTGGAGATAATACATACCGATGTATGCGATCCAATGAGCGTCGAGGATCACGGTGGCTACCGTTATGTTCTCACCCTCACTGATGACTTGAGCAGATATGCGTATGTCTACTTAATTAAACACAAGTCTGAAACCTTTGAAAGGTTCAAGGAATTTCACAGTGAGGTAGAGAATCAACGTGACAGGAAAATAAAGTGCCTACGATCTGATCGTGGTGGAGAATATTTAAGTCACGAGTTTGACACGCACCTAAGGAAATGTGGAATTGTTTCACAACTCACGCCACCTAGCACAACTCAGCAAAATGGTGTGTCTGAACGTCGTAATCGCACTCTATTGGATATGGTGCGATCTATGATGTATCTTACCGACTTACCGCTATCATTTTGGGGATATGCATTAGAGACTGTCGCATTCACTTTAAATAGGGCACCGTCAAAGTCCATTGAGGCGACACCGTATGAACAATGGTTTGGAAAGAAACCTAAGCTATCGTTTCTAAAAGTTTGGGGATGCGATGCTTATTATGAAGAAACTTCAATCTTAGAAGCTCGAACCCAAAGCGGAAAAGTGCGTCTTCATAGGATATCCCAAAGAGACTATTGGGTATACCTTCTATCTCAGATCCGAAGGCAAAGTCTTTGTTGCCAAGAATGGATCCTTTCTCGAGAAAGAGTTTCTCTCAAAAGAAGTTAAGTGGGAGGAAAATACAACTTGATGAGGTAATTGTACCTCCACTCGAACCGGAGAGTAGCGCAGCACGGGAAATTGTTTCCCTGGAGCCTACACCGGCTGGAGAGGAAGTTAATGATGATGATCATGAAACTTCAGATCAAGTTACTATTGAACGCCGAAGGTCCGCTAGGACACGTTCTGCACCAGAGTGATACGGCAACCCTGTCCTGGAGATCATGTCGTTGGACAATAGTGAACCTTCGAACTATGAAGAAGCAATGGCGGTCCCGGATTCCAACAGATGGCTTGAAGCCATGAAATCCGAGATAGGATCCATGTATGAGAACAAAGTGTGGACTTTGGTGGACTTGCCTGATGATAAGCGAGCCATTGAAAATAAATGGATCTTTAAGAAGAAGACTGGCATGGATGGTAATGTGACCATCTATAAGGCTCGGCTTGTCGCTAAGGGTTATCGACAAGTTCAAGGAGTTGACTACGATGAGACGTTCTCACCTGTAGCGATGTTGAAGTATGTCCGAATCATGTTAGCAATTGCCGCATTTTATGATTATGAGATCTGGCAAATGGACATCAAAATGGCATTCCTTAATGGCTTCCTTAAGGAAGAACTGTATATGATGCAGCCGGAAGGTTTTTGTCGATCCTAAAGATGCTAACAAAGTATGCAAGCTCCATCGCTCCATCTATGGGTTGGTGCAAGCATCTCGGAGTTGGAACATTCGCTTTAATGAGGTGAGTAAAGCGTTTGGGTTTGTATAGGTTTATGGAGAACCCTGTATTTACAAGAAAGTGAGTGGGAGCTCTGTAGGATTTCTCATATTATATGTGGATGACATACTGATAATGGGAAATGATATAGAACTTTTGGAAAGTGTAAAGGCCTACTTGAATAAAAAAATTCAATGAAGGACCTTGGAGAAGCTGCTTACATATTAGGCATCAAGATCTATAGAGATAGATCGAGACGCCTCATAGGTCTTTCACAAATCACATACCTTGAAAAGATATTGAAGAAGTTCAATATGGATAAGTCCAATATGGGGTTCTTGCTTGTGTTACAGGGTGTGAGGTTGAGTACGACTCAATTCCCGACCACGACAAAGGATAGAGAAGAGATGAGTGTCATCCCCTATGCTTCAGCCATAGGCTCTATTATGTATGTCATGATGTGTACCAAACCTAATGTGAACCTTGCCATAAGTTTGGTAGGGAGGTACCAAAGTGGTCCTGAAGCGGAACACTGGACAGCGGTCAAGAATATCCTGAAGTACCTGAAAAGGACAAAGGACATGTTTCTCGTATATGGAGGTGCCGAAGAGCTCGTCGTAAAGGGTTACGTCGATGCTAGCTTCGACACAGATCCGAACGACTCCATGTCGCAAACCGGATATGTGTATATTTTGAACGGAGGGGCAGTCAGCTGGTGCAGCAGCAAGCAAAGCGTCGTGGCGGCATCTACATGTGAAGCGGAGTACATAGCTGCTTTGGAAGCAGCAAAGGAAGGAGACTGGATGAAGGAGTTCATCACCGACCTAGGAGTGATTCCAAATGCGTCGAGCCAGATGACTCTACTTTGTGACAACACTGGAGCTATTGCCCTTGCGAAGGAGCTCAGGTTTCACAAGAAGACAAGACACATCAAGCGCCGCTTCAACTCCATCTATGATTACATTCAAGAGGGAGATATAGATATTTGTAAAGTGCATACGGATCTAAATGTCGCAGATCCGTTGACTAAACCTCTCTCATGAGCAAAACATGATCAACACCAGAATGCTATGGGTGTTCGATTCATCACAATGTAACTAGATTATTGACTCTAGTGCAAGTGGGAGACTGTTGGAAATATGCCCTAGAGGCAATAATAAAATGGTTACTATTGTATTTCCTTGTTCATGATAATTGTCTATTGTTCATGCTGTAATTGTGTTAACCGGAAACCGTAATGCATGTGTGAATACATAGACCACAACATGTCCCTAGTGAGCCTCTAGTTGGCTAGCTCGTTGATCAATAGATGGTCACGGTTTCATGACCATGGACATTGGATGTCGTTGATAACGGGATCACATCATTAGGAGAATGATGTGATGGACAAGACCCAATCCTAAGCATAGCACAAGATCGCGTAGTTCATCTGCTAAAGCTTTTCAATGCCAAGTATCGCTTCCTTAGACCATGAGATTGTGCAACTCCTGGATACCGTAGGAATACTTTGGGTGTGCCAAACGTCACAACGTAACTGGGTGGCTATAAAGGTGCACTAAGGGTATCTCCAAAAGTGTCTGTTGGGTTGGCACGAATCGAGACTGGGATTTGTCACTCCGTATGACGAAGAGGTATCTCTAGGCCCACTCGGTAAGACATCATCATAATGAGCTCAATGTGACTAAGGAGTTAGCCACGGGATGATGTGTTACGGAACGAGTAAAGAGACTTGCCGGTAATGAGATTGAACAAGGTATAGGGATACCGATGATCGAATCTCGGGCAAGTATCATACCGGTTGACAAAGGGAATTGTATACGGGATTGATTGAATCCCCGACATCATGGTTCATCCGATGAGATCATCATGGAGCATGTGGGAGCCAGCATGGGTATCCAGATCCCGCTGATGGTTATTGATCGGAGAGGTTTCTCGGTCATGTCTACGTGTCTCCCAAACCCGTATGGTGTACACACTTAAGGTTCGATGATGCTAGGGTTATAGGGAAATAGTGGACGTGGTTACCGAAGGTTGTTTGGAGTCCCGGATGAGATCCCGGACGTCACGAGGAGTTCCGGAATGGTCTGGAGACAAAGATTGATATATAGGAAGTGAGGTTTTGGTTACCGGAAATGTTTCGCGCGTCACCGGTAACGTACCGGGACCACCGGAAGGGTTCCGGGGGTCCACCGGGAGGGGCCATGGGCCCCGGAGGGCTGCATGGGCCGAAGGTGGAGGGAACCAGCCCCTAGGTGGGCTGGTGCGCCCCTCCCACCTGGCCCAAGGCGTAGCAAGGAGAGAAGGGGGCAAACCCTAGGCCCACCCTAGGGCTGCTAGGGCTGCCGCACCACCTCTCCCTCCCTTGGCCGCCGCCCAAGTCCCATCTAGGGCTGCCGCCGGCCCCTAGGGTGGGAACCCTAGGGCGTAGACCTCCCTCCTCGTCCTCCTATATATAGTGGTGCCCTTTGGGCTGTTTGAGACATGCATCTCTCTCTCCCACGGCGCAGCCCTACTCCTCCCTCTCCTCGTTCTCCGTAGTGCTTGGTGAAGCCCTACCGGAGACCACGCAGCTCCACCGCCACCATGCCATCATGCTGCCGGAGCTCTCCCTCAACCTCTCCTCCCTCCTTGCTGGATCAAGGCATAGGAGACGTCACCGGGCTGTACGTGTGTTGAACATGGAGGCACCGTTGTTCGGCGCTAAGATCGAAGTCCACCGCGATCTGAATTGCTACGAGTATGACTTCACCAACCGCGTTCTTGTTACGCTTCCGGTTAGCAATCTTCAAAGGTATTAAGATGCACTCTCCCCTTACTCGTTGCTGGTTTCTCCATAGATAGATCTTGGTGAACACGTAGGAAATTTTTTGAATTACAACTACGTCTCCCAATAGTTAGTTTATAATCTTTGCTGGAAATCTGAACATAAGTTAGACATATTTACAACAGCAAGATCAAACAGAGTTTGTAAATGTTTTTCTTTATCACTTTCAGTTTATCAACTGAATTGCTTGAGGACAAACAAAGGGTAAAGCTTGGGGGAGTTGATACGTCTCCAACGTATCTACTTTTCTAAACTCTTTTGCCCTTGTTTTGGACTCTAATTTGCAAGATTTGAATGGAACTAACCCGGACTGACGCTATTTTTAGCAGAATTGCCTTGGTGTTATTTTTGTGCAGAAATAAAAGTTCTTGGATCATCCTGAAAATTTATGAAGAATATTTCTGGAATTAATAAAAAATACTGGCGCAAGAATTAACCAGAGGGGGGCCACCTGCAGGCCACAAGTGTCGCGCCTAGCAGGCTTGTGGGGCCCTCGTGCCTCCTCCGACCTCCTCTCCAGCTCCATATAACCCTATTTGTCAAGAAAAAATCAGGGAGAAGAGTTCATCGTGTTTCACGATACGAAGCCGCCGCCACCTCCTGTTCTTCCTCGGGAGACCAGATCTGGAGTCCGTTTTAGGCTCCGGAGAGGGGAAATTGACACCTTCGTCATCACCAACAATCCTTCATCACCAACTCCATGATGCTCCCCATCGTTCATGAGTAATCTCGTCATAGGCTTGCTGTACGGTGATGGGTTGGACGAGATTTATCATGTAATCGAGTTAGTTTTGTTAGGGTTTGATCCCTAGTATTCACTATGTTCTGAGATTGATGTTGTTATAACTTTGCTATGCTTAATGCTTGTCACTAGGGCCCGAGTGCCATGATTTCAGATCTGAACATCGGTAGTTTTCATGAATATATGTGTGTTCTTGATCCTATCTTGCAAGTTGTAGACACCTATTACGAGTTATGATCCGCATACCCCAGGGTGATAATAACTGGGATTCTTTTCGGTGATTACCGTAGTTTGAGGAGTTCATGTATTCACTAAGTGCTAATGCTTTGGTCTGATTCTCCATTAAAAGGAGGCCTTACTATCCCTTAGTTTCCAATACGACCCTGCTGCCACGGGAGGATAGGACAAAAGATGTCATGCAAGTTCTTTTCCATAAGCATGTATGACTATATACGGAATACATGCCTACATTACATTGATGAATCAGAGCTAGTTCTGTGTCACCCTATGTTATAACTATTGCATGATGAATGTCATCCGACATAATTATCCATCACTGATCCGTTGCCTACGATCTTTCCATATATTCATCTTCGCTTAGTTACTTTTCCGTTGCCACTGTTACAAACACTACAAAACTGCTACTATCACTTTGCCACCGTTACCATTACTACCATATTACTTTGCTACTGAACGCTTTGTTGCAGATATTAAATCTTTCAGGTGTGGTTGAATTGACAACTCAGCTGCTAATACTCAAGAATATTCTTTGGCTCCCCTTGTGTCGAATCAATAAATTTGGGTTGAATACTCTACCCTCGAAAACTGTTGTGATCCCCTATACTTGTGGGTTATCACCAACCCCTATGCATAGATTCCCAAGGTCACGGAACCCGCAAGTTGATCACTAAAACATACATCAAGTGGTTCAATAGAACATCCCATTGTCACCATGGATATCCCATCGCAAGACATACATAAAGTGTTCTCAAATCCTTAAAGACTTAATCCGATAAGAAAACTTCAAAGGGAAAACTCAATTCATCACAAGAAGATAGAGAGGGGAAAACTCCATATGATTCATCTATATCAATAATGCTCATGGTACATCAAGATCGTGCCATCTCAAGAACACGAGAGAGAGACATCAAACGCATAGCTACTGGTACATACCCTTCGCCCCGAGGGTGAACTACTCCCTCCTCGTCATGGAGAGTGCCGGGATGATGAAGATGGCCTCCGGTGATGGCTTCCCCCTTCGGCAGGGTGCCGGAATAGGCCCCCGATTGGTTTTTCATGGCCCTGGAGGCTTGTGGCGGTGGAACTCCAGATCTCGGTTTCTTTTCGGAGGTTTCTATATTTATAGGAATTTTTGGCGTCGATCTCACGTCAAGGGGGGCCACGAGGCGGTGACAAGCCTGCTAGGCGCGGCCAGGGGGGTGGCCGTGCCTGGCAGGCTTCTGACCTCCTCGTGGTTCTTATGGCCCAACTCCAATGCTTCGAGGGTCTCTTTTAGTCCAGAAAAAATCATACTAAATTTTCAGCCCATTCCGAGAACTTTTATTTCTGCACAAAAAATGACACCATGGTAGTTCTGCTGAAAACAGCGTCAGTCCGAGTTAGTTCTAATAAAATCATACCAAAATCATATAGAATTATTGTAAACATGGCATGAATACTTCATAAATTATAGATACGTTGGAGATGTATCAAATGCCAAGAGAGCGGGATGGTCTGGAGACCCTGCGCAGGCTGATGAATCTGCTTGGTGTCAAATTGGCAGTCCTCGCAAGATCGGACCAGTCGGTGGCATCGTGGAGCGCCTTGGGTCAGTAGAAGCTGATGTGTAACACCTTCCCCATGAGGGTGTGAGACGAGGAGTGGTGCCCGCAATCGCCACCATGGATGTTGGCCAATAGCTCATGCCCCTGCTCCTTGAATATGCATCGCAGCGAGACGTTGTTGGGGTGCCTACGGTACAACTCGCCGCCCTGCAAACAGTAAGCAGTGGCCTGGCGAGCCACTCGTTCCGCGTCCTCCTCCTTCTCCGATAAGGCGTCGTGGAGCAGGTATGCCTTGAATTCCTCGATCCAGTCACCGGCCTGAGGTTCCAGCGCCAGCAACAGATGGGCTCCTGAGGTCGGACCATAGGTCGGGGCGCCTGAGGGCATGGCCGGTGGCAGCTCTTCCTGAAGCAACATCGGGCTTGTGACTGTGGGTGTTGCCGATAGCTTGACGAGCCTCTCCTCGAAGATGCCAAGCTTCTAAGGCTTGTGGTGTGGCACCCACTTGGCAATGTTGTCTGCTTCCTTGTTTGCACCACGTGGGACGTGCTACAATTCCAAGACCACGAAGCGCTTTTCAATTTTAGGTACCTCTTCCAATTATGCCTCCATGTGCTCGTCCTTCGGCTTGTACTCCTTGTTGGAAAAGTTGACGAGGAGCTGGGAGTCGCCTTTGATGGTGAGGCACTTGACCCCCAGGGTGTCAGCGGCCTTGACGCCAGCGATCAAGCCCTCATATTCTGCAATGTTGTTGGAGGTCTTCTCGCCATGCTGGAAGCAAAGCTGCACGGCATAGTAAAGCTTGTCCTTTGTGTGAGATGAGTACAACTCCAACTCCCACGTCCTGCCATGCGAAGGCACGTGCATGACCCGGCCGTTGGGTGCCTCATCGCCAGGCGCGAGGGGTTGGCCCTCATCCAGCCCCTGGTCGGGAGCATTCGTCCACTCTGCCATGAAGTCACCGAGGGACGCGCCCTTGATGACCCTGGTTGTGTTGAACTCCAACTGGAAGGCTAACAGCTCGATGTTCCACTCTGTAACCCTTCTAGCAGCGTTCGGGTTGCGCAGCACTCTCTCCAGGGGTATGCAGAGACGACCTTGATGGGGTGGCCCTAGAAGTAATGGTGCATCTTCCTTGAGGTGACGAGGAGTGTGAGCAGGAGGTTCTAGTGCATAGGGTAGAGCACGCATCTCGTAGCATGGTGCTAATGAAGTACACCGGATACTCGACGAATGGCGAGGTGTCGGCGTCGTCCTGCTCTACATGGAGTGCGAGAGACTCTAGTGCGTCGTGGGTTGATGAAGTGACAAGAGCCTTAGGAGCGCTATCCTGAGGCAGCAAATGTTGTGTGGCCCCTCATGGGATGCCTTGCTCTACGCCTGTGTCAGCGCGCTCCTCTCGGACCGCTACGAGCGTTGCGCTGGCTGAGTGGGAGTGGCCGCCAAGTAGAGCACCAGGGGCTCGCGAGGACAAGGCGCCACCATAACAGGTGGGATCATGAGGTACCGCTTGAGGTCCTCGAAAGCCGCCTCTGCTTTAGGGGTCCACTCAAAGGGGGCCTTCCTATTCATGAGCTTGAAGAAGCGGAGGGCGTGCTCGCCAAGCTTGGAGATGAAGCATACCAAGGAGTTCACGCAGCCCGCCAGTTTCTGCATTTCCTTGAGGGTCTGAGGCGGGCGCATCTTTTCGATTGCCTTGATATTTTTTGGGTTTGCCTCAATCCCTCGGTGCGACACCAAGAAGCCGAGTAGCTTGTCGGACGAGACCCAAAAACACACTTTTCCGGGTTAAGCCTCAGGTTCACTCGACGCAGGCTGGCGAACGTCTCCTCCAGGTCCTCGATTAGGGTCCTAGCTAGCCTCTCGCGACTTTACCACAATGTCGTCGACGTATGCCTCTGCATTTCTCCCGAGATGCTGCCCTAGGGCAATGCGCATCAACCACTCGCAGGTCACGCTGGCGTTCCACAACCCGAAGGGCATGCAGGTGTAGCAATACATGCCGCACGGGGAGAGGAAGGCCATCTTTTCGACATCCTCCACTGCCATCTTGATTTGGTAGTAATCTGAGAAAGCATCCAAAAAGCACAGCATATCACACTCACCGGTGGACTCCACGATCTGGTCGATGCACGGGAGCGGGAAGGGGTCCTGAGGACAAGCCTTGTTGAGACTCATGAAGTCAACGCACATGCGCTCCTTCCCACCCTTTTGGGGGACAATCACTGGGTTGGCCAACCAATCCGGGTGCCGCACTTCCCGAATAACACCTGCTTCCTGCAACTTGCGGGCCTCTTAGATGATGAGTGCTTGCTTCTCTTGTGCTTGTTGTCTTGCCTTTTGCTTCACTGGGCGTGCACTGGGGCACGCCATTAAGTGGTGTTCGATCACTTCCCTCGGGCAACCACCAGGTCGGACGCCTCCCACGCAAACACGTCCTTGTTCACGCGGAGGAAGTCGATCAGTGCTTTCTCCTACTTGTTCGGGAATGTTGCATGGGAAACAAAAAAATTCCTACGCGCACGCAAGATCTATCCATGGTGATGAGCATCTATGAGAGGGAGAGTGGATCTACATACCATTGTAGATCGCTAAGTGGGAAGCGTTAAGAAACGCGGTTGATGTAGTCGAACGTCTTCGCGATCCAAATCGCCAAGCGTCTCGTGATCCCATCATGATCCATCCCGCGATCCAATCATGATCCGTCCCGCAATCCCATCACGATTCGTCATGCGATCAAATCACGAAACGTCTCGTGATCCTAATCACGGTCCTTCCGATCTAGCGCCGAACGGACGACACCTCCATGGTCAGCACACGTACAGCTCGATGAAGATCTCCGTTCTCTTAATCCAGAAAGAGGGGGCACAAAGGTAGATGAGTTCTCTGGCAGAGTGATGGAACGTCGGCGGTGGTGCTGAAACTATTCCGGCAGGGCTTCGCCTAAGCACCATTGAAACTAGACTAAAGGAGAAAACGATCTAGAGGAAGTAGAGGGAGCATGTGGCAATTAGGGTTAGATCTTCCCTCTAAATCCTCTAGTATATATAGGAGGGAGGGAGGGGAGGAGCCAGCCTCAAACCCATAAGGGTTGGCCCAAATTGGAGGTGGAGGAGTCCTACTCCAATCCTACTAGGAGTAGGATTCCTCCTCTCCACTTGGAAACCCTTTCCACCTTTCGTTTAATTCCCACCCCTACCTTCATGGGCCTTAGTAGGGGGTTCTTCCAGCCCACTAGGGGCTGGTTTGACTCCTCCCACAGCCCATGAGGTCCTTTGGGTCGAGACACCCCTCCCGATGGCCCTCGGTACCCTCCCGGCACTCTCGGTAAACTACCGAAGTACCCAAAACTTTTCTGGTGACCAAAACAGGACTTCCTATATATCAATATTTACCTCCGTACCATTCCGAAGCTCCTCTTAAAGTCCAGGATCTCATCCGGGACTCCAAACAACCTTCGGTCACCACCATACATAACTCTACTATACCGAAACGTCACTGAACCTTAAGTGTGCAGACCCTACGGGTTCGAGAACTATGTAGACATGACCGAGATACCTCCACGGTCAATAACCAATAGCGGGACATGGATGCCCATATTGGTTCCTACATATTCTACAAAGATCTTTATCGGTTGAACCTCTATGTCAAGGATTCAGTTAATCTCGTAGGTTGTTCCCTTTGTTCTTCGGTATGTTACTTACTCGAGATTCGATTGTCAGTATCTCTATACCTAGTTCAATCTTGTTACCGGCAAGTCTATTTACTCATTCCGTAACAACAATATCTCGTGTCTAACACTTAGTCACATTGTTTACAAGGCTTATTGTAATGTTGTATTACCGAGTGGGCCCTAAGATACATCTCCGTCACATGGATTAACAAATCCCAGTCTCGATCCATGCCCACTCAACAGACACCCTCGGAGATACCTGTAGAGAACCTTTATAATCACCCAGTTACATTCTGATGTTTGATACACACAAGGTATTCCTCCGGTGTCCGTGAGTTGCATGATCTCATGGTCATAGGAACAGATACTTGACATGCAGAAAACTATAGCAATACACTGACATGATCATATGGTATGTTTATAGTTTGGGTCTTGTCCATCACATCATTCTCCTAATGATGTGATCCCATTATCAAATGACATCTCATGTCTATGGCCAGGAAACCTTGACCATCTTTGATTAACGAATTAGTTAACTAGAGGCAAACAAGGGGCATAGTGTTGTCTATGTACCCACACATGTATTTGGGTTTCTAATCAATACAATTATAGCATGGACAACAAACTATTATCACGAACAAGGAAATATAATAATAACCAATTTATTATTTCCTCTAGGGCATATTTCCAACAATCTCCCACTTGCACTAGAGTCAATAATCTAGTTCACATCACCATGTGATTTACATTGTTATGAATGTAACACCCAATGAGTTCTGGGTTCGATCATGCTTTGCATGTGAGAGAGGTCTTTAGTCAATGGGTCTGCAAAATTCAGATCCGTGTGTACTTTGAAAATCTCTATGTCATACTGTAGACACTTCTACTACACTACACTTGGAGCTATTCCAAATGGATGATCCACTATACGTGTCCCGATTGCCACTCAGAGTCATTCGGATTGCTGCTAAAGCTTGCATCGACGTAACCCTTTATGATGAACTCTTTATCACCTCCATAATCGAGAAATATTTCCTTAGTCCTCAAGTTACTAAGGATAATCTTGACTGTTGTCCAGTGATCCACTCCTGGATCACTCTTGTACCCCTTGACAGACTCATGGCAAGGCACACACAGGTGCGGTACACAGCATGGCATACTATATAGAGCCTATGGATAAGGCATAGGGACGACCTTCGCCCTTTCTCTTTCTTCTACCGTGGTTGAGCTTCCAGTCTCACTCAACTCCACACCTTACAAATCAGGCAAGAACTCTTTCCTTGACTAATCCATTTTGAACTCTTTCAAAATCTTTTCAAGGTATGTACTCATTGAAAGTTTTATCAGACGTCTTGATCTACCTCTATAGATCAATATGCCCAATATTTAAGTAGCTTCATTCCAAGTTTTCCTTTGAAAAACTCCTTTTCAAACAACCCTTTATGCTTTCCAGAAATTCTACATCATTTCCGATACACAATATGTCATCCACATATACTTATCAGAAATTCTATAGTGCTCCCACTCACTTTATTATAAATACAAGTTTCTCATAAACTTGGTATAGACTCAAAAACTTTGATCACCTCATCAAAGCGTATATGCCAACTCTGAGATGCTTCCTCCATTCAATACAAGGATCACTAGAGCTTGCATATATTTTAGCATCCTTAGAACTAACAAAACCTTCTGGTTGTATCACATACAACCTTTCCTCAAGGAAACTGTTAAGGAAATGATGTTTTGACATCCATCTATCAGATTTCATAATTGAAAAATGCAGCAATTGCTAACATAATTCCAACAGACTTTAGCATCGCTACGGGTGAGAAAGCCTCATCGTAGTCAACTCTGTGAACTTGTCAAAAACTTTTTTGCGACAAGTCGAGCTTTACAAATGGTGACATTTACCATCAGCGTTTGTCGTCTTCTTAAAGGTCCATTTGTACTCAACGGCCTACCGTTCAACACACAAGTGTACCAAAGTCCATACTTGGTTTTCATACATGGATCCTTTCTCGGATTTCATGGCTCCTAACCGTTTGTCGGAATCTGAGCCCACCAATGCTTCTTCATAGCTCGTAGGTTCACTGTTGTCTAACAACATGACCTCCAAGACAGGATTGACACACCACCCAGGTGCGGTATGAGTCCTTGTCGACCTACGAGGTTTGGTAGTAACTTGATCTGAAGCTTCATGATCATCATCATTTGCTTCCTCTTCACTTGGTGTAGGTGTCACAAAAACATCTTTCTATGTCGTGCTACTATCCAACTGAAGTGACGGTTCAACAACCTCATCAAGTTCTACTTTCCTACCACTCAATTCTTTTGAGAGAAACTCTTTCTCGAGAAAGGATCCATTTTAGCAATAAACACTTTGCCCTCGAATTTGAGATAGGAGGTATACCCAACTGTTCCTTAGGGTATCCTATGAAGATGCACCTTTCCGCTTTGGGTTCGAGCCTATCAAACATAGGCGTAGCATTCCCAAACTATGAGAAATGACAGTTTAGGTTTTTGCCAAACCATAATTCATACGGTGTCATCTCCATGGAATTTAGATGGTGCCCTATTTAAAGTGGATGTAGTTGTATCTAATGCATAACCTCAAAACGATAGTGGCACAGACGATAAGAGACATTATAGTACACACCATATCCATTAGTGCACGACTACGATGTTCAGACACACCATCACACTATGGTGTTCTAGGTGGTGTGACTTGTGAAACACCTATCACATTGTCTTAAGTTCTATACCAAAATCGTAACTCAGATATTCGCCTCCACGATCATATCGTAGACATTTTTATCTTCTTGTCATGATGATCTCAAACTTCACTCTGAATTTGCTTGAACTTTTCACATGTTTTAGACTTGTGTTTCATTAAGTAAATATACCCATATTTACTCAAATCATCAGTGAAGGTAAGAAAATAACGATATCCACCGCACACCATAACACTCACTGGATCGCATACATCAACACGTATCATTTCCAATAAGTTGCTTGCCCGCTCCATCATATTGAAAATGGGGTCTTAGTCATCTTGCTCATGAGATATGGTTCGCATGTCTCAACCAATTCGAAATCGAATGAATCCAAAGATCCATCAGCATGGAGTTTCTTCATGCGCTTTACATCAATATGACATTTAGTGACAGTGCCACAAGTATGTGGTACTATCATTATTAACTTTGTATCTTTCGGCATCAATGTTATGAATATGAGTATTACTACGATCAAGATTAAATAAATCATTCTCATTGGGTGCATGACCATTAAAGGTATTATTCATGTAAACAGAATAACCATTATTATCTAACTTAAATGAATAACTATATTCCAATAGACACGATCTAATCACGTCCATGCTCAACGCAAACATCAAATAATATTTATTTAGGTCCATCACTAATCCCGAGGATAGAAAGAGCGTGTGATGGCGATCACATCAACCTTGGAAAACACTTCCAACACACATCGTCACCTCACCCTTAGCTAGTCTCTGTTTATTCCGTAGCTTTTACTTCGAGTTACTAACATCAGCAATCGAACCGGCATCTAATACCCAGGTTCTACAAGGAGTACTAATATGGTACACATCAATAACATGCATATCAAATATACTTCTGTCGATGTTGTCAGCCTTCTTATCTACCAAGTATCTAGGGTAGTTCCGCTTCAGTGATTGTTCGCTTAGTCTCGGGTTTGGGTTCAACCTTGGGTTTCTTCAATGGAGCAGCAACTGGCTTGCCATCCATGAAGTCCCCCCCCCCTTGCCCTTGCCCTTCTCAAAACTAGTGGTTTTACTAACCATCAACACTTGATGCTCCTTCTTGATTTCAACCTCCGCAGTGTCAAACATCGCGAATAGCTCAGGGATCATCTCCATCCTTGGCATTTTATAGTTCATCACGAAGCTCTAGTAGCTTAGTGGCAGTGACTTGGAAAAACTATATCAATCACTATCTTATATGGAAGATCAACTCCCACTCGATTCAAGCGATTTTAGTACCCAGACAATCTGAGCACCTGCTCACCGATTGAGCTATTCTCCTTGATCTTGCAAGCAAAGAATCTTGTTGGAGGTATCATATCTCTCAACACGGGCACGAGCCTGAGATCCCAATTTCAGCTCTTAGAACATCTCATATGTTCCGTGACGTTCAAAATGTTTTGGAGCCTCAATTCAAAGTCGTAATGCATGACGCACTGAACTATCAAGTAGTCATCAGAATGTGCCTGTTAGATGTTCACAACATTTACAAGCGACGCTTGAGGGGGGTGGCGCACTGAGCGGTGCATTAAGGACACTAGATAATACCCCGCGTGTTGTTGCGACATTCATAGCACGACATTTGGATCAAATACTAATGTATATAGTTCATCATAATATCAATAATAGATGTACATGTAGCTAATCATATAAGGTCACAATTAGAGGAAATGAATTTTGAGGTAGAATTTTTCTTATTCAACCAAACCAAACGATATAAGAACATGGTTCAGAAGCAAGAATAGAAATAGGGGGAACTAAATCAGACCGAGATGATTGCTTTCAGTTAAATGTACCAACTTAACAACTTGGTTGCTTTGTTGTGTCCCATCATGACTCCTCCTCTATAGGCTGGTTCAACAATATTGTATGACTCCCTTCAACTCAAAGTATAGCAGAAGCATGTCACAAGCATTAGCTTCTTTCACCTAGATCTTCACAATAACGTATCTTGTGCCTGCATAAAATATGTGTATGTGTAAAACGACCAATTATATAAGAAAAATATATAAGCCCATGCAGTTGTATACATGACGAACCATGTTTTGATTCATTGTGAAACAACTAAGAAAACATGGATGCCAATTGTTAGCACGCATGCAAGTTAGAGAGGTATTGCTTATATAAATGGATCATACTCAAGCATACAGAAAATATGTGTACTTTCCAGTGAAAGATGTGCACAAGAGAGAGAGAGACCTATACTCACCAAAACTGTTAACCAATGCATTTGACAACCATGAATGGAACAAACAGTAGATTGCAACAGTTGAGTTTCTCTGATTAGGTAGAAATATGTAAGAAAATATGTAAGACTACATATCGAATTGTAATCAGTGTGTCGGATGCCTTGAGATAAAAAACAAATACATGATGATATAAGCTAGCGAACATAATTCCATGTATAGATGTATCGAGCATCAATTGACTTCCTTCTACACACTTGTTTGCATGCTACAGTATTTGCAATTAACAAACATCCATGTCCCAGAGAAATAGCTACCTCAAGTCCAAATAAGACATGTGGTCTGCGGAATAAAAACAACCACCTCAATTCTAATTGAGATCTGCAAGAATTTGACGAATTACATGTTTTGACTCAATCTAGTTAGGATTCAGATCGACAGGTGCTTGTGTTAGCTTAGTTAAAATAAAGATCTGATTTGGGTGCATGCATTCACTTAAACCAATAGGAATTCAGATCTTTTGCTAGATACTAAGAGAATGCAGCAAACATATCTGCATGGTTTCATAGCAGTGGATGTATTCACTCATATGAACGAACTCACGAGACATGACATAAATTCAAAACTCATCTACGAAATAATGTGGTGGTAGAGCAGGAAGACATTAGTGCGTATTGGAATTGGATGGGATCTGGGCTATCCTAATACATGAGAGGATTGAAAGAGGCACAAGCGAAAGCAAAGGTCCGTCCCACCCCATCGAGTTTCACTGCCCTATCATGAGGCTATGAGGTTGGATGACCTGCCAGCATGTTGACTCCCATATGGTTGAACTTACAAATAAAAAAATCAAGATCATGTTGGAGATAGGTTTCATAGAGAAGCTGCAGAGTACGAAAGGGATGGCTCACCGACGACAGTTGAGATTTCGATCAGAGCACATGCGAGTCCGTCCAGCTATGGTGGAGACAATCAACATAAGTAGCTCTGCTAATTAATGGTGTGAGCAGCTAGTCTCCTTTAGTTGCTCACTTGCTCTTGCTTGGAGAATATGAAAAGGCAATAAGCAATTACATCGATCCTTCCCCCACCGTACTATGAAGTTTGCTGTTCTGGCCTGAAACCCATCACCGACAGGAAGGAGTACAGCGGACAGTCCCCTGCTGTAGGAACCGAGCATGCAAAAAATGCTATCATGGCCGTAGTAATCAGCTGGGGCAGCACAGAGTTGAATGCTCACCGGAGGAGGTGAATGGTGGATGCAGGGCTCCTCCAAACTGCACTTGTGAATGGAGGTCATGCCCAGTCGTTCCACGCAAAAAAGGAAGCCAACTCCAGATTCAAATCTCCCGAGCGACCGGTCTGGTTCTCGTGGAACTGAGCGGAATCAACGTCCCTAGCGGCGCCAAAGCTGCCGACACAGCGGCCGTCATCTCGATGATGCCGGGCACCACATCAGCATCCCAAATGCACCTCGATGAAATATCAAAGAGTCGCAGAGGCCAGCCAGATCGGTGGTCGTGTCGAAGGACGGGAGGAGCGCTGTGACACAGAGATCGGCGTCCATCCGTCGCACCCCGCTATATACATGAAAGATTGGTGTTTGAGGGGGTGAGTAGTCATCGTTTATTTATTTACTTGATGAGAGATGAGTAACAGGTGAGAGTTGGAAACGGAGCGTCGTCGTACGTTCTCTTCATTCTAGAGGAGTTTGTGATTTATGAATTGGAAACTGACGAGGGCTGGTAACGAAACGTCCTACTCCAATCTGTTTTGTACTCGAGTGGTGGAACGTTCAATGTGGAATCATGCATGTTGATGTGGCAGGTTGCTGAGTTGGATAGCTTGCATGTTGAGATAATTACATGTAGTGGGGATGAATCTCTTAGGTATATAGGATAAGCCTTATGTGCAACAATGAGGACAATCCTCAGATCACAGACCCAGTCCGCATTATTGTTACCATCATCTTTCAACTCTATTTCTCTACGAACATATAAAAATTCAAGAAAGCTACAGCGCGAGCTAGTAATCTACAACATAATTTGCAAAGACATTTTGACTATGTTCATGATAATGAGTTTAGTTAATCATATTACTTAAAAACTCTCACTCAAATTTACATCCCGCTGGTCATTCGAGTGTCACATGATCCGAATCCACCAACTTATGTCCGATCATCACGTGAGTTGAGGTGGCTTCAATGGTGAACATCTTCATGTTGATCATATCTACTATATGGCTCATGTTTGACCTTTCGGTCTCTTGTGTTCCGAGGCCATGTCTGTAAATGCTAGGCTCGTCAAGTTTAACCCGAGTGTTCTGCACATGCAACACTGACTTGTACCCGTTGCATGTGAATGTAGAGTCTATCACACCCGATCATCACGTGGTGTCTCGACACGACAAACTTTCGCAATGGCGCACACTCGGTGAGAACACAATTTTATCTTAAAATTTAAGTGAGGGGTCACCTTATAATACTACTATCGTCCTAAGAAAAACAAGGTGCATAAAAGGATTAACATCACATGCAAATCATAAGTGACATGATATGGCCATGAACTTGTGCTTTTGATCTCCACCTCCAAAGCACTGGCATGATCTCCATCGTCACCGGCATAGCACCATGATCTCTATCATCATGATCTCCATCATTGTGTCACCATCGGGGTTTTCACGTCAACCATGCTTCTACCACTATTGCTATCGCTTAGAGATAAAGTAAAGCATTACATAGTGCTTAATGATTGACACGTAGGTCATACAATAATTAAAGACAACCCTATGGCTCCTGTCGGTTGCCGTACTCATTGATATGTCTTCAACGTATCTATAATTTTTTATTGTTCCATGCTATTATATTATCTGTTTTGGATGTTTAATATGCATTAATATGCTATTTTATATTATTTTTGGGACTAACTTATTAACCCAGTGCCCAGTGTCAGTTTCTGTTTTTTTCTTGTTTTTGAGTATTGCGGATAAGGAATATCAAACGGAGTCCAAACGGAATAAAATTTTACGAAGATTTTGCTTGGAACAGAAGGAACCTACCAGACTTGGAGAAGAGGACAATAGGGCCACGGGTGGGCCACAAGCCACCCTAGCGCGGCCAGGGGCGTGCCCCTGGCTTGTGGGCCCCCCGTAGCTCCTCCAACCCGAATCTTCGGCATATAAATTACCAAATATTCCCCCAATACCAAAAGGAGCCACGATAATACATTTTCGCCGCCGGAAGCCTCCGTTCCCGAGAGATCCAACTTTGGAACCTTTTTTTGGTAATCTGTCGAAGGCGGATTCGATCATAGAGGGCCTCTACATCAACTCCATTGCCCCTCCGATGATGAGTGAGTAGTTCACCTCAGACCTATGGGCCCACAGCTAGTAGCTAGATGGCTTATTCTCTCTCTTTGTTTTTCAATGCCATGTTCTCCATGATGTTCATGGGGATCTATCCTATGTAATACTCTTTTGCGGTGTGCTTGTCAAGATCCGATTAATTGTGGGTTTATGATCATATTATCTATGAATATTATTTGAATCTTCTCTGAATTCTTATATGCATGATTTCATAGCTTTGCATGTCTCTTCGAGTTATTGGTTTGGTTTAGCCAACTAGATTGCTAATTCTTGCAATGGGAGAAGTGCTTAATTTTGGATTCAATCTTGCGTGTCCTCACCCAGTGATATAGTAGGGGTAGCGAGGCACATGTTGTATTGTTGCCATCAAGGATAAAAAGGTGGGGTTTTCATCATATTGCTTGAGTTTATCCCTCTACATCATGTCATCTTACTTAATGCATTACTCTGTTCTTCATGAACTTAATACTCTAGATGCACGCACAAGTCGGTCGATGCGTGGAGTAATAGTAGTAGATGCAGAATCGTTTTGGTCTACTTGACACGGACGTGATGCCTATACGCATAATCATTGCCTTGGATATCATCATAACTATGCGCTTTTCTATCAATTGCTCGATAGTAATTTGTTCACTCACCGTATTATTTTCCTTCAAGAGAGAAGCCACTAGTGAAACCTATGGCCCCGGGGTCTATTTTCCATATTATATTTCAGATCTACTCCCTCCGTCCCAAATTAAGTGACTCAAAAATGACTCAAGTTTGTACTAACTTTAGTACAAAGTTGAGTCATTTTTGAGTCACTTATTTTGGGACGGAGGGAGTATATACCAAAAATTCCAAAAATACCTTGCTGCAATTTTATTTACTGTTTACTTCTCGCAATCTTTTATATCTATCTCTATGAGATCTAATCCTTGCAAGTATTCGTGAAGGGATTGACAACCCCTTTATAGCGTTGGGTGCAAGTGTTTGATTGTTTGTGTAGATGCATAAGTTGGTGACTTGCTTGTTCCTCCTACTAGATTGATAATTTGGTTCTCAACAGCTGAGAGAAATACTTATCTACTTTGCTGCTTCACCCTTTCCTCTTCAAGGGAAAACCAACGCAAGCTCAAGAAGTAGCAAGAAGGATTTCTGGCACTGTTGCCGGGGAGGATACACATCAAGCCTACCAAGTACCCATCACAAATTCATCTCTTGCATTTACATTAATTGCCATTGGCCTCTCGTTTTCCTCTCCCCCACTTCACCAATTTGCCATTTTAGTTGCCTTCTCTTTCTTGTTTGTCTTTTTTCTTGTCGGATCTCTTGCTTGTTGCTATGACTAGCGTTACTACCTCCCCTTTGTCACCAGACTTTGAAGTTCTATACTTCAAGTAAAAAAACAAGGGGAAATCTGAAAGATGCCTGGTCTAGGCTAATGGAATCCTATCGTATTTCCAATCTAAAAGGAGACACAAAAGTTTTGCTTTGAAATTTTCACATTGGATTGGCTTTGCATCATAGAAAGCTTTTGGATTTTGCCTCAGAGGGCAATTTTATCGAACTTGATGTGAGTGCCACTTATAAAGCTTTGGAAGGGATTTTGGGGGTTCCCCCACAAAAAAGGGAGCTTGTATTTTCACAAGAGGGAGTTCAAATTCTCGACAAATTGAGTGACTTACATAAGCACTTAGTCGAGTTACAAAAATATCACGAACCCCTCAAACATATTAATGGGAACCTCAGTCGCTTGAACACTTTGATTACCCTTTGCAATAAGCGTTTGGATATTTTTGATCTTAAGATGGTTCCTTCGCCCAAAAAAACAGGGAAGCGAAAAGAACCCCCTAGATTCAAGAAGGCCCTCACAAAAGTTGCCAGTACCTAAGATGACAATACCTAGATCTATTGCATTTTGCCTAGCTAGGGGCGTTAAACAATAGCGCTTGTTGGGAGGCAATCCAACTTTATTTTTATATTTTATTTTTTGCTTCTGTTTTTCAGTGTTTCACACATTATTACCTATGTAGTAATTGTGTTTAGGTGTTTTAATTAGTGTTTGAGCCAAGTAAGACCTTTGGGATGGTCTGTGGTGATTGTTAATTTGATCTTGCTAAAAACAGAAACTTTTGAGCCCAGTCAAGGAATTTTATAACTTTATCAGAGCAACGAATGAGTTTGAAATTTTTACACAAGATTGATATACAAATTTCCCAGGTTTTCCTACTTTTTCAAAAAATTTGGAGTTACATAAGTATACAAAGTTTCCAGATTGCTACAGACTGTTCTATTTTTGATAGATTCTGTTTTCTTTGTGTTGTTTACCTATTTTGATATATCTATGGGTCGTATCGGGGGGTATGAAATATGGAGAAATTGGAATACAGTAGATATTACACCAATATAAATAAATAATGAGTTCACAACATAACCTAAAGTGGTGATTTATTTTCTTATACTAATGGATCTCACGAGTTTTTTGTTGAGTTTTGTGTTGTGAAGTTTTCAAGTTTTGGGTAAATATTTTACGGACTATGGAATAAGGAGTGGCAAGAGCCCAAGCTTGAGGATGCCCATGGCACCCCAAGGAATCAAGGATGCCAAAAATCCTAAGATTTGGAATGCCCCAGAAAGCATCCCCTCTTTCATCTTCAATCCATCGGTAAATTTACTTGAGGCTGTATTTTTATTCACCAAATGATATGTGTTTTGCTTGGAGCGTCTTGTATGATATGAGTCTTTGCTTTTTAGTTTTCCACAATCATACTTGATGAACACATCTTTTGAGAGAGACACGCATGAATCGTGAATTTATTAGAATACTCTTTGTGCTTCACATATATGTTTTGAGATAGGCAATTTTGCTCTGGTGCTTCACTTATATCTTTTTAGAGCAGGGTGGTGTTTTGTTTTATAGAAATAATTGAACTCTTGTACCTCACTTATATTATTTTGAGAGTCTTTAAACAGCATGGTAATTAGTTTAGGTTATGAATTTAGTCCTAATATAATGGGCATCCAAGAGGGATATAATAAAAACTTTCATATAAAGTGCATTGAATATTATGAGAAGTTTGATTCCTTGCATAAAGTTTTGAGATATAAAGATGGTGATATTAGAGTCATGCTAGAAAGTAATTGTGGATTGGTAGAAATACTTGTGTAAAGGTTTGTGATTCCTGTAGCATGCACGTATGGTGAACCGTTATGTAAGGAAGTCGGAGCATGATTTGTTTATTGATTGTCAACCTTTGTGTGAGGGTCAGGAGTGCGTGATGGTTAACTCCTACCAACCTCTCCCCTAGGAGCACGCGTCTAATACTTTGCTTTGATTACTAATAGACTTTTGCAATAAGTATGTGAGTTCTTTATGACTAATGTGAGTCCATGGATTATATGCACTCTCACCCTTCCACCTTTGCTAGCCTCTCTAGTATCGTGCAACTTTTGCCGGTGCATTAAACCCACCATATATCCTTCCTCAAAACAGCCACCATACCTACCTATTATGGCATTTCCATATCCATTCCGAGATATATTGCCCTGCAACTTCCACCGTTCCGTTTATTATGACACGCACCATCATTTTCATATTGATTTGCATGATCGTAAGATAGCTAGCATGATGTTTCCATGGCTTGTCTGTTATTTTATGTCATTTGCTATGCTAGATCATTGCACATCCCGGTACACCGCTGGAGGCATTCATATAGAGTCATATTTTGTTCTAGATATCGAGTTGTAATTCTTGAGTTGTAAGTAAATAAAAGTGCGATGACCATCATTATTAGAGCATTGTCCCATGTGAGGAAAGGATGATGGAAACTATGATTCCCTCACAAGTTGGGATGAGACTCCGGACTTTATGAAAAATATAAGAGGCTAATGAAGCCCAAGTTGATGTAGTCGAACGTCTTCGCGATCCAAATCGTCGAACATCCCGTGATACAATCACAATACATCTCGCGATCTAATCACGATCCGTCCCGCGATCCCATCACGATCCGTCTCGCAATCAAATCAGGAATCATCTCGCGATCCTGATCACGGTCCTTTCGATCTAGCGCCGAACGGACGACACCTCTGCGTTCTGCACACGTATAGCTCGATGACGATCTCTGCCTTCTTGATCTAGCAAGAGGGGGCGGAGAGGTATATGAGTTCTCCGGCAACGCGGCGGCGCGGCGGCGGTGGTGGTGCAACTATTCTGGTAGAGCTTCGCCTAAGCACTGCCAAAACTAGACTAAAGGAGAAAACGATCTAGAGGAAGTAGAGGGAGCACGTGGAAATTAGGGCTAGCTCTTCCCTCTAAATCCTCTAGTATATATAGGAGGGAGGGAGGGGAGGAGGCAGCCTCAAACCCTCATGAGTTAGCCGAAATTGGAGGTGGACGAGTCCTACTCCAATCCTACTAGGAGTAGGATTCTGTTGGAAATATGCCCTAGAGACAATAATAAATTAGTTATTATCATATTTCCTTGTTCATGATAATCGTTTATTATCCATGCTATAATTGTATTGAATGGAAACACATTACATGTGTGGGTAAATAGACAACACTCTGTCCCTAGTATGCCTCTAGTGTGCTAGCTCGTTGATCAAAGATGGTCAAGGTTTCCTAGCCATTGACATGTGATGTCATTTGATAACGGGATCACATCATTAGGAGAATGATGTGATGGAAAAGACCCAAACTACAGACGTAGCATATGATCGTGTCAGTTTATAGCTATTGTTTTCTACATGTCAAAGTATGTGCTCCTATGACCATGAGATCATGCAACTCACTGACATCGGAGGAGTACCTTGTGTGTATCAAACGTCGCAACGTAACTGGGTGACTATAAAGGTGCTCTACAGGTATCTCCGAGGGTGTTTGTTAAGTTGGCATGGATCAAGACTGGGATTTGTTACTCCGTGTGACGGAGAGGTATCTCAGGGCCCACTCGGTAATACAACATCACAATAAGCCTTGCAAGCAATGTGACTAAGTGTTAGTCACGGGATCTTGTATTACGGAACGAGTAAAGAGACTTGCCGGTAACGAGGTTGAACTAGGTATGGAGATACCGACAATCGAATCTCGGGCAAGTAACATACCGAAGAACAAAGGGAACATCGTACGGGATTAACTGAATCCTTGACATAAAGGTTCGACCGATAAAGATCTTCATAGAATATGTAGGAACCAATATGGGCATCCAGGTCCCGCTATTGGTTATTGACCGTAGAGGTGTCTCGGCCATGTCTACATAGTTCTCGAACCCGCAGGGTCTGCACACTTAAGGTTCGGTGACATTTTGGTAGTATAGAGTTATTTATGGTGGTGACCGAAGGTTGTTAGGAGTCCCGGATGAGATCCCGGACGTCACGAGGAGCTCCGGAATGGTCCGGAGGTAAAGATTGATATATAGGAAGTCCCATTTTGGTCGCCGGAAAAGTTTCGGGCTAATCGGTAATGTACCAGGAGTGTCGGGAGTGTACCGGGAGACCACCGGGAGGGGTATTTCGACCCAAGAGTCTTCATGGGCTGTGGGAGAGTAAATACCAGCCTTTTGTGGGCTGGTGGAAGTCCCACACAAGGCCCATACGGCTGGGAGAAAAAGCCCAAAGGGAAAAAGGTGGGAAAAGGCCAAAAAAAGGAGGAATCCTAGTCCTACTAGGATTGGAGGAGGAGTCCTCCTCTCCTCCCCACTTTGGTCGACCCAAGGGCTGGCTTTTTGGCAGCCAAGACTAGTCCTCCTCTCCTCCTATATATACTAGAGGATTTTAGGGTTTTGGCACAGAATTTTCAGCCACGTGCTATCCGTTCCTCTAGTGTGTAGTTTCCCCTCTAGATCGGTTTTCTGCAGTGCTTAGGCGAAGCCCTGCCGGAATAGCTCCACCACCATCGCCACAGCGCCGTCACGCTACCGGAGAACTCTTCTACCTCTCCGCTCCCTCTTGCTGGATCAAGAAGGCGGAGATCGTTATCAAGCTGTACGTGTGCTGAACGCGGAGGTGTCGTCCGTTCGGCACTAGATCGGAAGGACCGTAATCAAGATTGCGAGACGGATCGTGACGAGATCGCGCGACGGATCATGATGAGATCGCAGGACGGATCGTGATGAGTTCGCGGGACGGATCATGATTGGATCACGGGACGGATCGTGATGAGATCGCGGGACGCTCGGCGATTTGGATCGCGAAGACGTTCGACTACACCAACCGCGTTTCTTAACGCTTCCCGCTTAGCGATCTACAAGGGTATGTAGATCCACTCTCCCTCTCGTAGATGCTCATCACCATGGATAGATCTTGTGTGTGCGTAGGAAATTTTTTGTTTCCCATGCAACGTTCCCCAACAGTGGCATCATGAGCTAGGTCTATGTGTAGATGAGATCTCGAGTAGAACACAAAAGGTTTGTGGGCGTTGATGCTTAGATTGCTTCCTCCCTTGGTCGGATTTTGGTTCAACGGTATTGTGAGATGAAGCGGCCCGGACCAACATTACTCATATGCTTACGAGAGACCGGTTCCCTCAACGCAACTTGTTGCCTAGATAGCTTGCGGGTGGCAGTTTCTCTCACTTTAATTGGATCGGATTCGACAAAGGCGGTCCTTGAGAAGGTTGAAAAGCAACTAGTGTATCACCGTTGTGGTCTTTGCGTAGATGAGAATTGTTCTTGCTAGATACCCGTAGCAGCCACGTAAAACATGCAAGAACAATTAGAGGACGTCTAACTTGTTTTTGCAAGGTATGTTGTGATGTGATATGGCCAATTACATGATGTGATATATGTGATGTATGAGATGATCATGTGATGTATAGATTATCACGACTTGCATGTCGATGAGTACGGCAACCGGCAGGAGCCATAGGGTTGTCTTTAATTATTGTTTGACCTGTGTGTCAATCATTAAGCGCTATGTAATGCTTTACTTTATTTCTAAACGGTAGCAATAGTAGTAGAAGCATGGTGGGCGCGACAAACCCGATGGCGACACATTGATGTAGATCAAGATGATGGAGATCATGGTGTCATGCCGATGATGATGGAGATCATGCCGGTGCTTTCATGATGGAGATCAAAAGCACAAGTTCATGGCCATATCATGTCACTTATGATTTGCATGTGATGTTAATCCTATTATGCACCTTGTTTTGCTTAGGACGACGGTAGCATTATAAGGTGATCCCTCACTTAATTTCAAGATAAATTGTGTTCTCCCCGAGTGTGCACCCTTGTGAAAGTTCTTCGTGTCGAGACACCACATGACGATCGGGTGTGATAGACTCTAGGTTCACATACAACGGGTGCAAGCCAGTGTTGCACATGTAGAACACTCGGGTTAAACTTGACGAGCCTAGCATGTACAGACATGGCCTCAGAACACAAGAGACGGAAAGGTCGTACATGAGTCATATAGTAGATATGATCAACATGATGATGTTCACCATTGTAACCACCTCAACTCACGTGATGATCGGACTTGAGTTGGTGAATTTGGATCATGTATCACTCGAATGACCGGAGGGATGTCAATTTGAGTGGGAGTTCTTAAGTAATATGATTAATTGAACTCATTATTATGAACATAGTCAGTAGTGTCTTTGCAAATTATGTTGTAGATTACTTGCTCGCGCTATAGCACCCTTGAATTTTTATATGTTCCTAGAGAAATAGAGTTGAAAGATGATGGTAGCAATATTGTGGACTGGGTCCGTGATGTGAGGATTGTCCTCATTGCTGCATAGAAGGCTTATGTCCTTAATGCACTGCTCGGTGCGCCAACCCCTCTAGCGTCGTCTGTAGATGTTGTGAACATCTGACAGGCACGTTCTGATGACTACTTGATAGTTTAGTGCGTCATGCATTATGACTTAGAATTGAGGCTCCAAAACGTTTTGAACGTCATGGAACATATGAGATGTTTCTAACAGCTGAAATTAGGATCTCAGGCTCGTGCCCGTGTTGCGAGATATGAGATCTCCAACAAGATTATTTGCCTGCAGGATGAAAGAGAATAGCTCAATCGTTGAGCATGTGCTCAGATTGTCTGGGTGCTACAATCGCTTGAATCGAGTGGGAGTTGATCTTCCAGATAAGATAGTGATTGAAATAGTTTTCAAAGTCACTTTCACTAAGCTACTAGAACTTGGTGATGAACTATAAAATGTCAGGGATAGAATTAATGATCCCTGAGCTGTTCGCGATGTTTCACACCGCGAAGGTAGAAATCAAGAAGGAGCATCAAGTGTTGATGGTTAGTATAACCACTAGTTTCGAGAAGGGCAAGGGCAAGGAGGGAAACTTCATGGATGGCAAGTCAATTGCTGCTCCAGTGAAGCAACCCAAAGTTGAACCCAAACCCGAGACTAAGTGCTTCAATTATATGGAGAGAGGTCGCTGAAGCGGAACAACCCTAGATACTTGGTAGATAAGAAGGCTGGCAATGTTGACAGAAGTATATTTGATATGCGTGTTATTGATGTGTACCTTGCTTGTACTCCTAGTAGCACCTGGGTATTGGATACTGGTTTGGTTGCTAAATGTTAGTAACTTGAAATAAAAGCTACGAAATAAACGGAGAACTAGCTAAGTGTGAGGTGACGATCTGTGTTGGAAATGTTTCCAAGGTTGATGTGATCAACATCGCACGCTCTCTCTACCTTCGAGATTAGTGACGAACCTAAATAAATGTTATTTGGTGTTTTTGCGTTGAGCATGAACGTGATTAGATCATGTTCATTGCAACACGGTTATTCATTTAAGTTAGAGAATGATGGTTATTCTATTTACATGAATAACACCTTCAACGGTCATGCACCCAGTAAGAATGGTTCGTTGAAACTTGATTGTAGTAATACACATGTTCATAACATTGATGCCAAAGATATACAAAGTTAATAATAATAGTACCACATACTTGTGGCACTGCCGCTAAATGTCATATTGGTATAAAACGCATGAAGAAACTCCATGCTGATGGATCTTTGGACTCATTCGATTTCGAATCGGTTGAGACATGCGAACCATGCCTCTGGTCAAGATGACTAAGGACCCCGTTTTCTGTTTTGATGAAGCGGGCAAGTGATTTATTGGAAATGATACATGTTGATGTATGCAATCCAATGAGTCTTGTAGCGTGCGGTGGATATCATTATTTTCTTACCTTCACTGATGATTTGAGTAGAAATAGTGTATATTTACTTAATGAAACACAAGTTTGAATCGTTTGAAAGGTTCAAAGCAAATTCAGAGTGAAGTTTAAAGATCATCGTGACAAGAAGATAAAAATGTTTGCGATATGATCTTAGAGGTGAATATCTGAGTTACGAGTTTGGCATACAACTTTAGACAATGTGAAAGTTGTTTCACAACTCACGCCACCTGGAACACCATAGTGTGATTGTGTGTCCGAACGTCATAGTCGTGCTCTATTGGATATGGTGCGTGCTATGATGTCTATTATCGTTTTGTTACTATAATTTTGGGGTTATGCATTAGAGACAACTACATTCACTTTAAATAGGGTACCATCTAAATCCGTTGAGATGACACCGTGTGAACTATGGTTTGATAGAAACCTAAGCTGTCATTTCTTAATGTTTGGGGCTGCGACGCTTGTGTGGAAAATGTTTTCACCTAATGAGCTCGAACCCAAAGCGGACAAATGCATCTTCATAGAATACCCTAAGAACAAATGGGTGAACCTTCTATCTCAGATCCAAGCATAAAATGTTTGTTGCTAAAACTGGGTCATTTCTCGAGAAAGGGTTTCTCTTGAAAGAATTGAGTGGGAGGAGGATAGAACTTGATGAGGTTATTGAACCTCTGCTTCAACCAGAAAGTAGCGCGGCGCAGAAAGATGTTTCTGTGAAGCCTACGTCAGTTGAAGAGGAAGTTAATGATGATGATCATGAAGCCTCGGATCAAGTTACTATCGACCTACAAGGAAAACAGAGCTTGATGAGGTTATTGAACCTTTACTTCAACCAGAAAGTAGCACAGCACAGAAAGATGTTTCTGTGAAGCCTACGTCAGTTGAAGAGGAAGTTAATGATGACGATCATGAAGCTTCGGATCAAGTTACTATCGAACTTCGTAGGTCGACAAGGACGTGTACTGCTACTGAGCGATACGACAACCCTGTCTTGGAGGTCATGTTGTTGGACAACGATGAACCTACGACCTATGGAGAAGCGATGATGGGCCCGGAATCCAACAAATGGTTAGAGGCCATGAAATCCGAGAAAGGATCCATGTATGAAAACCAAGTATAGATTTTGGTAGACTTGATCGTTGGACGGCAGGTCGTTGAGTACAAATGGATCTTTAAAATGAAGACAGACACTGATGGTGAATGTCACCATTTATAAAGCTCGATTTGTCGCAAAGAAGTTTCTGGCAAGTTCAAGGAGTTGACTGCGATGAGAGTTCCTCACTCGTAGCAATGCTAAAGTCTGTTGGAATTATGTTAGCAGTTGCTGCATTTTTCAATTATGAAATTTGGCAGATGGATGTCAAAACGTCGTTTTCTTAACGGTTTACTTGAGGAAAGGTTGTATGTGATACAACCAGACGGTTTTGTCAGTCCTAAGGATGCTAAAAGGTGTGCAAGCTTTAGTGATCCTTCTATAGACTGAAGCAAGCATCTCGGAGTTGGAATATACACTTTGATGAGGTGATCAAAGTTTGTAGTTTATACAAAGTTTACGAGAAACTTGTATTTACAATAAAGTGAGTGGGAGCACTATAGAATTTCTAATAAGTATATGTGGTTGACATATAGTTGATCGGATATAATATAGAATTTCTGGAAAGCTTAAATGGTTGTTTGAAAAGTGATTTTTAAAGGAAGACCTGGATAAAGCTACCTAATTGTTGAGCATCAAGATCTATAGAGATAGATCAAGATGTTTGATAAGACTTTCAATGAGTACATACCTTGACAAGATTTTGAAAGAGTTCAAAATGGATTAGTCAGAGAGAAGTGTTCTCGCCTTCTTTGTAAGGTTTGAAGTTGAGTGACACTCAAAGCTCGACCACGGCAAAAGAAAGAGAAAGGACGAATGTCGTCCCCTATGCCTTAGGCAAAGGCTCTGTATAGTATGCCATGCTATGTACCACACGTGTGTGTGCCTTGCCATGAGTCTGTCAAGGGGTACAAGAGTGATCCAGGAGTGGATCACTGGACAACGGTCAAGATTATCCTTAGTAACTAAAAACTAAGGAGATGTTTCTCGATTATGGAAGTGATAAAGAGTTCTTCATAAAGAGTTACGTCGATG
Source organism: Hordeum marinum (assembly GCA_022496015.1). NCBI lineage: Eukaryota > Viridiplantae > Streptophyta > Magnoliopsida > Poales > Poaceae > Hordeum > Hordeum marinum. Next base: position 404,621,198 of record CM039676.1, on the reverse strand, counting down.
CAAGCTTTAACACCAATTCGGATAACTCGTAGTAGCAATCTGGATACGTATAGTGGAGCAGCCATTTGGAATAGTACCAAGTGGAGTGTGGTAGCAGTGTTTACAGTTTGACATAGGGATTTGCAAAGTACACACGGATCTGAATGTCGCAGACCCGTTGACTATAAGACCTCTCTCACATGCAAAGCATGATCGAGCCCTACAACTCATTGGGTGTTAGATTCATAACAATGCGAATCACATGGTGATGTGAACTAGATTATTGACTCTAGTGCAAGTGGGAGACTGTTGGAAATATGCCCTAGAGACAATAATAAATTAGCTATTATCATATTTCCTTGTTCATGATAATCGTTTATTATCCATGCTATAATTGTATTGAATGGAAACACATTACATGTGTGGGTAAATAGACAACACTCTGTCCCTAGTATGCCTCTAGTGTACTAGCTCGTTGATCAAAGATGGTCAAGGTTTCCTAGCCATTGGCATGTGATTTCATTTGATAATGGGATCACATCATTAGGAGAATGATGTGATGGAAAAGACCCAAACTACAAACGTAGCATATGATTGTGTCAGTTTATTGCTACTGTTTTCTGCATGTCAAAGTATGTGTTCCTATGACCATGAGATCATGCAAATCACTGACATCGGAGGAGTACCTTGTGTGTATCAAACGTCGCAACGTAACTGGGTGACTATAAAGGTGCTCTACAGGTATCTCTGAGGGTGTCTGTTGAGTTGGCATGGATCAAGACTGGGATTTGTTACTCCGTGTGATGGAGAGGTATCTCAGGGCCCACTCGGTAATACAACATCACAATAAGCCTTGCAAGCAATGTGACTAAGTGTTAGTCACGGGATCTTGTATTACGGAACGAGTAAAGAGACTTGCCGGTAACGAGGTTGAACTAGGTATGGAGATACCGACGATCGAATCTCGGGCAAGTAACATACCAAAGAACAAAGGGAACATCATACGGGATTAACTGAATCCTTGACATAGAGGTTCGACCGATAAAGATCTTCGTAGAATATGCAGGAACCAATATGGGAATCTAGGTCCCGCTATTGGTTATTGATCGTAGAGGTGTCTCGGTCATGTCTACATAGTTCTCGAACCCGCAGGGTCTGCACACTTAAGGTTCGGTGACGTTTTGGTAGTATAGAGTTATGTATGGTGGTGACCGAAGATTGTTTGGATCCGGACGTCACGAGGAGCTCTAGAATGGTCCGGAGGTCAAGATTGATATATAGGAAGTCCCATTTTGCTCGTCGGAAAAGTTTCGGGCTAATCGGTAATGTACCGGGAGTGCCGGTAGTGTACCGGGAGACCACCAGGAGGGGTATTTCGACCCAAGAGGCTTCATGGGCTGTGGAAGAGTAAATACCAGCCTTTTATGGGCTGGTGGAAGTCCCACACAAGGCCCATGCGGCTGGGAGAAAAAGCCCAAAGGGAAAAAGGTGGGAAAAGGCCAAAAAAAGGAGGAATCCTAGTCCTACTAGGATTGGAGGAGGAGTCCTCCTCTCCTCCCCACTTTGGTCGACCCAAGGGTTGGCTTTTTGGCAGCCAAGAATCCTCCTCCTCTCCTCCTATATATACTAGAGGATTTTAGGGTTTTGGCACAGAATTTTCAGCCACGTGCTACCCGTTCCTCTAGTGCATGGTTTCTCCTCTAGATCGGTTTTCTGCAGTGCTTAGGCGAAGCCCTACCGGAATAGCTCCCCCACCGTCGCCGCAACGCCATCATGCCGCCGGAGAACTCTTCTACCTCTCCGCTCCCTCTTACTGGATCAAGAAGGCAGAGATCGTTATCAAGCTGTACGTGTGTTGAACGCGGGGGTGTAGTCCGTTCGGCGCTAGATCGGAAGGACCGTGATCAAGATTGCGAAACGGATCGTGACGAGATCACGGGACGGATCGTGATGAGATCGCAGGACGGATGTGATGAGTTCGCGGGACGGATCGTGATTGGATCGCGGGACGGATCGTGATGAGATCGCGGGACGCTCGGCGATTTGGATCGCGAAGACGTTCGACTACACCAACCGCGTTTCTTAACGCTTCCCACTTAGCGATCTACAAGGGTATGTAGATCCACTCTCCCTCTTGTAGATGCTCATCACCATGGATAGATCTTGCAGGTGCGTAGGAAAAATTTTGTTTCCCATGCAACGTTCCCCAACAGATTCCTCCTCTCCACTTGGAAACCCTTTCCACCTTTCCACCTTTGGGTTTTTTCCCACCCCTCCGCATGGGCCTTAGTGGGGGGGTTCGGCCAGCCCACTAGGGGATGCTTTGACTCCTCCCACAGCCCATGAGGTCCTTCGGGTCGAGACGCCCCTCCCGATGGCCCCCGGTACACTATCGAAGTACTTGAAACCTTTTCGATGACCAAAACAGGACTTACTATATATCAATCTTTACCTCCAGAACACTTCGAAGCTCCTCGTGATGTCCATGATCTCATGCGGTACTCCGAACAACCTTCGTTCACCACCATACATAACTCTACCATATCGGAACGTCACCAAACCTTAAGTGTGCAGACCCTACGGGTTCGAGAACTATGTAGACATGACCGAGACACCTCCACGGTCGATAACCAATAGAGGGACCTGGATGCCCATATTGGTTCCTACATATTCTACGAATATCTTTATTGGTTGAACCTCTATGTCAAGGATTCGGTTAATCCCGTATGATGTTCCCTTTGTTCTTCGGTATGTTACTTGCCCGAGATTCGATCGTTGGTATCTCTATACCTAGTTCAATCTCGTTACCGGCAAGTCTCTTTACTCGTGCCGTAATACAAGATACTGTGGATAACACTTAGTCACATTTCTTGCAAGGCTTATTGTGATGTTGTATTACCTAGTAGGCCCTGAGATACCTCTCCGTCACACGGAGTAACAAATCCTAGTATTGATCCATGCCCACTCAATAGACACCCTCGGAGATACCTAAGCATATTTATAGTCACCAGTTACGTTGTGACATTTGATACACACAAGGTATTCCTCCGGTGTTAGTGAGTTGCCTGTTCTCATGGTCAAAGGAACAAATACTTGACATGCAGAAAACTATAGCAATAAACTGACATGATCATATGCTATGTTTATAGTTTGGATCTTGTCCATCACATCATTCTCCTAATGATGTGATCCCGTTATCAAATGACATCTCATGTCTATGTCCAGGAAACCTTGACCATCTTTGATCAACGAACTAGTTAACTAGAGGCATACTAGGGACACAGTGTTGTCTATGTACCCACACATGTATTTGAGTTTCCAATCAATACAATTATAACATGGACAATAAACGATTATCACTAACAAGGAAATATAATAATAACCAATTTATTATTGCCTCTAGGGAAAATTTCTAACACTGCTCCGGGGAAGGCCAGCGCCAATGGTGAATGGGGCCCGAGCTCCCGCCATCAACAAGCACCTGCTTCGTCTTAGCCCGGTCCTGAGAGAACAACTATTTCTTCTTCACGGGCGTGGCCTCCGGAGCCTGCGTGGCACCCTCAATGTGGGGGCGCGAGCTCGTTGCGGCCTTGTAGACAAGCTTGAGGGCTCGAACCGCGTCCTTGGTGTCTCCGGCCATAGAGATGATGACGTTGCTACCAGACATCTTGATGATATTGTAGCCTAAGTGAGTTGCTGCTATGAACTTGGCGAGGGCCAGATATCCTAGGATGGCGTTATATGGGAGGCCGATGTGGGACACGTCGAAGTCGATCAGCTCGGTGCGGTAATTGTCACGAGGGCCAAAAGTGACGGGAAGGCGCACCTACACCAAAGGGGCGTCGAAGCCTTTGGCCACCCCCAAGAAGGATCTGGTGGGTGCGAGCTGGTCGTAGGGCACCTGGAGCATGTCGAAGGCCTCCACGGAAAGGATGTTGAGGCCGGCGCCACCGTCGATGAGGGTCTTGGTGACCGCAACATTACTGATGGTGGGCGTGCACAGCATCGGGAATGCACCAGCAGCGACCACAATCCTGGGATGATCCCTGGAGTCGAAGGTGATGTCGGTCTCTGGCCTCCCCCTGCCCCATGGGGCCTCGGTCTGTAGCTGAGCTGTGCCCGCCTGGCGAGGAAGCTGCTTGACAAGGTGACCGGACGCGGGCTCCTGTGACCCGCCGAGAATAGAAGCGCGCGATGAACTAACCGCAAAGCTCCTCCCAGGAGGACACCGAGGCCTCGGGAAGGCCGCGGAGCCACGAGCATGGCATCTCTGTGAGGACCATAGGGAGCCAGTTCGCCATGGCATTGTCGTTGCCGTTGGCCGCTCGGATGGCTTATACGTATAGCCGGAGGAACTCCTGGGGGTCGGTTGCGCCATTGTAGCGCGGGGCAGCACTAGCCTAAACCTTGCCGGCCACCGCACTCGACGCAGGCTAGGGGTGAAGGCCGGGCAATTAACCCGCGGTGTTCCCATAGGCCACGGGCTGCCAAGCCCGGGGGTGGCATCTGCCATGGGGGATGACGAGGCGAGGGTGGAGCACGGCTGATGAAGAAGGAGCTTCGACACGCCCCTACCTGGCGCGCCAAATGTCGGAACTGGGGCTCTGTAGGACCGAAAGTATGTCTAGAGGGGGGTGATTAGACTACTTAACCAAATAAAAGTTTTGCCTATACCAAGTTTTAGGGTTGACAGTTTTTAGCATTTCATGGCAAGTCAAGTACACCCTACACATGCAAGTCTAAGAGTATATAGCAGCGGAAAGTAACAACAAGCATGTATAGAAGGGATAGGGTAGGAAGATCAAATGCAGTTGTAGACACGATGATTTTTCCCGTGGTTCCAATAGGTGGCGCTATCGTACATCCACGTTTATGGAGTCTTCAACCCATGGAGGGTAATGGTCGCGAGAGTCCACGGAGGGCTCCACCCAAAAGGGTCCACGAAGTAGCAACCTTGACTATTCCATAACGGCTTCCGTCCACGAAGGACTAGCCTCACTATGGGTAGATCTTCACGAAGTAGGCGATCTCCTTGCCCTTACAAATTTCTTGGTTCACTCCACAACACGGAGTAGGAGGCTCCCAAACGACACCTAACCAATCTAGGAGGCACCACCCTCCAAAAGGTAATAGGCTCGGTAATGACGATGAACTCCTTGCTCTTGTGCTTCAAGATGATATACTCCTTAGCACCCAATCACTCTCTCACAAATTTGGCATGGTGGAAGAGATGGGATTGGTGGAAAGCTACTTGGGGAGGATAGAGATCAAGATCCATATGATTGGAGTGGAAGATCTTGACCTCAACACAAGGGTAGGTGGTTCTCTCTTAGAAAACTGGATGGGGCAAGTGTGGAATAGTTCTGAGTGCTTCTCTTTCGAGTAGGTGGTGGTGAAGGGGTATATATAGGCATCCCCAAAAATCCAATCGTTACACACAAAATGACCAACTCGGTGACAACGATGTGTTAATCTCGGTGGTACCGAAGTGAACAAAAGGTAGCAACTTTTGAATCTCGATGAGACCGATATAGGAACCTCGATTGCACCGATAAGGTGACCAACTGTCAGATTTCCAATCTCGGTGACACCGATCCAACATTTTCGGTAGTACCTACAATGTGAATTTGCGTAACAGAAAGTTGGCAACCTAAACTCGGTGGCACCGGTATGGAATCGGTTGCACCGAAGTGGCTAGGGTTTGGCTGAGTCTGTCTAGGTTCTGGAATCGGTGGCACCGGTATGGGAAAGTTGGTTGCACCGATTTTGAGTGTTAGGTATAGAACAGACTTTGGTTGGAGAGTTTGTGGATGTTTTTGGCGACTATCACTTCTGAACGTTTGAGCATATTGTTCACCAACAAAACCTTACCCCCTTTTAATAGTATTGGCTTTCCTATGGACTCAAAGTGATTTCTCACAAATATATAAAATGTAGAGTCCTCTTGCTTGAAGCTTGGCCAACCTATTTCCTTGCATCTTGGGGTATTTCCACAATCTCCTTTTGCCAAACCTATCGTTGAACATTTCCTGGAATATACTTGGTGGAAACATTAATTCAATGACTTATATGTTGTTATTAATTACCAAAACCACCAAGGGAGCAAATATGCTTTCAGGCTCCGTAGACCCAACAAGGTTCAAACTCTGGGGCATGTGTGAAGATCTCAACCAGCTCTAGCCTCAAGCTCGCCACCCAGCGGTCGAGCCTCGTCGAATACGTGCAAGTGGGCAACAAGATCAACACAGAGATTTACCCAGGTTCGGGCCACCTTGCGGTGTGAGACCCTACTCCTACTTTTGGTGGATTGGCCTCGTGAGGAGGATGGGGATGAACTAGTATAGTGATTGAGCGACCTCGAGAGGGCTCTAGGGTGAGGATGGATCGATCCCTTCTACGGTGCAGGCTAGTCCCTCTTTATAGTGGCCTTGGTCCTCTTCCCTTATCGCACATGCAGGAAGGGATCCAACAACGGCCAATTTTGAAAGGGGACAAGAGGGACATCCTATCCTGACAGAAAGTGGTCTTCGTCTACAAAGCTTCTGGGCATGACACAGAGGTGGGCTCGGGACATCCGTCCCGCCGAGCTCGTGGTCTTGGTTTTGTTGCACTGGAATGGAAAGCTATGGGGGCTTCCTCGGAACCTGCGCCTGCCCTTGCTCCCATAGCACCAAAGAGTAAATTGTCCCCTCTGCGTCCGCTAATGCCCGCATGGCCTTGGTCATCATGGATCACGTCATCGCAGCCTCATGAGGCCGGGTACCGACATAGAAATCTTGGCTCCTTGGGAGGCAGCCTGGGAGGCCACTCCTCTGGTGGTCTTGGCTTTGTTCGCCTCGCGAGGCCGGGGCTCTCTCGAAGGTCTTGACTTGGGGGGCTTGTCGCTAGGCCGTACCGGGCCGTCGAGGTGGGTCACGCGATGGGCCACAGGCAGGCAGATCTGGGTACCCCCGATCCTATAACACTGACAAGTTTCTTAAGTATTTCAAAGGTTTCTGCACAATCATCATAAAAAATAAAGGGTGCATCTTTTTGCAAAAGATTGGTAAGATGCCTAGAAATCTTAGAACATCTTTTATGAACCTTCTATAAAACCAGCATGACATAGGAAACTTCTTATACCTTCAATATCTTTAGGACATGGCATTTTCTCAACTGCATCAACTTTAGCTTTGTCTACCTGAGTACCTCTTTCGGAGATTTTATGCCAAGGATAACTTCATTCACCATAAAGTGGCACTTCTCCTAATTCAAGACAAGATTAATTTTTCACATCTCTGCATAACTCGATCAAGGTTGTTTAAGCAATTATCAAAAGAGTTTCCGTAAATGGAAAAACCATCCATGAATACCTCAACAATCTTTTCATAAAAATCAGAAAATATAGCAGTCATACATCTTTAAAAGGTAGCAGGTGCATTGTACAAACCAAAAGGCATACGTCTGTAAGCATAGGTTCCAAAAGGGAAAATAAAGTTGTTTTTCTCTTGATCTTCTTTTGCTACACGTATTTGAGAAAAACTAGAATATCCGTCTAGAAAACAAAAGTGTATAGGCTTAGACAATCTTTCTAACATTTGATCGATAGAAGGAAAGGAGTAATGATCATTTTCAGTAGCTTTATTTAGTTTTCTAAAGTCAACTAGTAAGATGGCCGTGCCTTGCACGGAACACCAAGATTTTGTTCTACAAGTAGTTTATATTTTAGAAATTATAATGTAGAGGGTGACCGGTGAAGGGTAATCTTGTGTGTAACAAATACAATATCTATAGCTTTCTTCAGATGTTCAGTCCTACTCCCAAATGGCAAAGAAATTCAGAAGGCACATAAACACACACGGTATAATTCATTGAAATTCCTACAAAGTGATTGTTCCAATGTTTTTTTAGAACCGACTATATTCCAATATTCCGAAACGCTCCAAAAAGGGTTCCTCAACAAATTTCCAACAGAACATTCCAATAACATGCATAATTCAGTTGTTGTTTCAACTTCTGCTTAGAGAGCACGCAAAAATTCAATTGTACAGCTGACAAACATTTTTCTGCACACACCACATTTTTCATGTATCGATACAGCACAAGAGGGCAGAGTACACAGGAGACATTTTAAAGCACAAAGATGATGGATCGGCTCGCCATAATATTCTTTCTTTAACAGAACTTCATCAAGAGCAATATACGGCGGAGTTCCAATGGTTGATTTTGGTTGAGAATGATGAACTGTGACTACAGAATTGAAAAAAAAAAACAGGACTGCAAATCGATTAAGAAAATTGTATCCATCACAACTTCTATTTTGTTATAAAAAACTGTGGTAAGATGGTTCTTTTTTGTTTTCGACATTCTAGCGATGCCATATAGAACATCCATCACATAAGCAAGCAATCATGCACCGCACCACCCAACCAATAACCAAAGTTGCATATCTTCGGGCGAAGAGCGGTGCTTCCATCCAGCAGGGTATTCTCTCACTTTAAGTAGCTATGGCATGCCTGTTTGACAAACAAAACATATCCATGCAAATGAACAGGAAACTACATAGAAAGGTAAAATCAAGTATGTAATTGATATAGAGACTGACGCCATTTAGACTGTGGCGACGGGGTTTCCTCTCGCGGCGGCAACGTGGATCTGTTGGGCACGGAGACGGGCGGTGCGTCGTCGCACGCTAGGACGCGAGGTCTTGATGGTCGGCGGTGGGGCTCGGCGGCTGGCTGGACGCGGTTAAGACGTCCCTAGGGGCTGGTTCACGCTACGACGGTGGGCGCATGCATGCGTGCATGGGTGCCCGCTGGTTGGGTTGCTGCTGCACGGCGTGGACTTGTTCCCGCAGATGCGGTGGACGCGTGTGCCCTCAGGCCACACTTCGGCCAGGCTTTGCTAGTTGGCGGCTTGGTCTCCCGTCGTGGGCACACGGTACCTCGCGGCGGTGACAGTGATGCGGAACTTGGTCGGCCTTGTGGTGGTGGTTGCAGATTATGATTTTGAAGTGATCTCATGTGGCTTCACGACAGCGGTCGACATGGAAAGATCTTCTTCTGTGAGTTCATCTCTTCAGATTCGATGGTTGACCCTCACGATGAGATGCAAACTATGATGGCGGCTTGACGTAAAGGAAAGGTTATGCAAGAGCTCATCATATGTAGTTGCTGGGATCGTGAGAAAGTGGTGGTGATAATACATTTGTGACGTCTTTGATGGTGCTTCTTGAGTACCCGATATCGGGCTCCGGTGTGAAAGTCTAGATCTGATGCCTGACAATGGCGATGGTTATAAGTAGTTATCTTGTTGAAGGCATTGCTCGGATATGCTCAGACTGTTTTTTATGGTAAAAACCTAGATTCTGCCCTTGACTGATAGGATCCGGTGACGACGGCGATTAAATGCCGTTCCCTTCCTGAAAGCGTTGTTGTCGAAGAATCTCGCCGTCCATATGGTGTCTTGATATGGTTGGTGCGGATATGATTTTTCATATAGTTTGTCAATCACGGATCTGATAACTCTGGATTTTTCTCTCTCTCTCGCCCATGCATAGTTTTGGTCTTGTATGATTTTGCTATTAGCAGGCGTGGTTTATGTGTGTTGGTGTTGGTTGTGTGCATCCTAGTTGTGAAGAGGCCGTGTGCATGATCATCATGTTTGTATTCTCTTGATGCTTCATTTTAAGCTAATAAAATTCACTTTTTTTCAAAAAAGACTACGTAGATGGAACATACGGGAGTAAGGCTGGCAAAAAGAAATTAAAATGTTAAACAAACCAAAACTTGCTTTATTAGAGTCCATATACATTTTACACGTAACTTATATGGCTCTTTTTTTGCGGGAGAACTTAAATGACTCGTCGACTCCAGATTGGCTAGATTTAGCTCGGCATTTTCAGCTGCAAAACAATGTTCAATTCCTAAATGTGTGTCAAATGTTTTAGTAAGTAGTGACGCTCTAAGGTTTCCCAAGCTTGTGTTGACATGGACAAAAGTGCAGGTGTAACATCAGAGATCTTTTGCGTTCCTAACGAAACAGGGTAACTTCCCACTGGAGCTTGAAATTTAACTGTGACTCAGTAGAAAACCACTGCACAAACTAAAAATTCAGAATTATTCGATCAATCGAAAAACATTCTACAAAAAAAATGTTGTCCAAGAGGAAGGTGTGCAAAGCTCTTCTAACTACATTCCAAAGAAAAATTAAGAAAATTGAGCAGGTTACTCTTGACCAGTTTCAATGCGGGAGTTGGAGATATACTTATCAGAGTAAAATTGACGGGCATATTATAGAACCATATGACAACCTGCATCTTCCAGTTTTTTTTTTGTCAATTTCACCGACAAAAGTGGCATCATCGTCTAATAGTAGTACATGCCGCAACCCATCTATTGCAATCATTAATAAATTTTGGGTTGCTCAAATATTTTTTTAACAAAAAATTATGGCATGCATGATATCGAAGTCAATTCCATCTGTTACCTTGGTCTTTGAAGAAGCGGATCAGATGGTGAAGGGCAGCAAATCCTACCTCCTCACACTCCATTCAATCTGATGATGTGAGAGAGCGACGTTTGTGTCGTCTCTAGGTGCAGCAAGTAGGCTGCTAAGCATGAGTCCCATTTGCCTTGCCCACTTGATCTATATTGGAGAGTAAATGACACTGGAGGTCATAGAACTTGCACTGTGTGTGCATTTAAGTTATGGTACTTGTAAACTGGAAAAATCCATCGCATAACTTGCATTGCGGGTGCCAAAAGGTTACACATGCCAAAAGGTTACACATGCCATCTGAACTGGCTGGCTACCCGGTTTTATCACTCCGGTGGTCAAGCACGGTGCACATGCGGTTGGTAGGGCGTAAAAAATTGCATACGTCGCTCAAATGAGTCACTGGCCGGCCTAATTTATTAGCACAAAGGCCCCTGCCTTCGTAGGTAATGATGTATATATTGACGTCCTGCTTCATCTGTCTGTCTTTTGTATTCGTTGTCGATGGGAGAGGAGGCTGGTGGTGCTGCTGCCAGGTCGAGCTCATCGATGGCAAGTGAACCAACGATGATGATGGTGCCGCCTAAGCTGGAGTTACCGAATCTGAGAAACTAAGCGCATGAACAAACGATTTACGATGCGTCCTATTTCCCCCCATTTGTTAGTTTTTTTTTGCCGCAATCGATGATGACGATCGGCGCTCCATCCAGGTATTTTTAGGTAGGTTTGTAGGTGAATCAATAGTAGTTAGTTAGTTCAAACTCGTAGTTTTGTAGGATTTGTGCAAAATATAGCAATTTTGGGTTGCCTGCTGGGGTTACTAAACTTTGCTGCCAGTGATCATAAATTTATTGTCCAACGTATGGTCTGATTCGGTGAAATCGTAGAGCTTAGATCAATGTAGGGTTTGATTCATTGAAAGGTAGCATGGTTTGATAACATGGACATGACCACTTTCTTTAATGATATGATTGACTCAATGCTTGCACAGTTAAATTATCCTCCCAATGAGCATGATATTGTGTTTAGTGGCCACCTGGTAAAACACTTGATGATTTGGTCAAAATTGACTTTGAAGTTGACTGTCTAAAAATGGCAAGAGCACTCTGCACTCAAAGGTCCTTGTATTTTTTGCAAAGGATGTGAAAAAAGGGAGATGCAACAGGAGGAAGATGATATTGCATAAAATGGTTGCCCTGAACTGCCTGTAGTCATATAAACAAGGAGAGAGAAGGTTTGCATTTTGGGAACGAGAGAGAAGGGCTCCTTTTTAAAGCGTCCAGATTTGCAATACGGCTCTTGTACTAAAATGATAGTCTTTTCTACAAAATAATCAATCCCAACCAAGCTCACGTGCGCCATGGGGGACTGATAGAGGGAGAAAAAAATGTTTTGATGGCATGTGTGACCTATCTGCACCCGCAACACAAGTTTTATGATGGTTTTGTTTTTCGAAAATGTAGCAGGTGGTGTTGGGAAACGTTGCATGGGAAACAAAAAATTTCCTACGCACACGCAAGATCTATCAATGGTGATGAGCATCTACGCGAGGGAGAGTGGATCTACGTACCCTTGTAGATCGCTAAGCGGGAAGCGTTAAGAAACGTGGTTGGTGTAGTCGAACATCTTCGTGATCCAAATCACCGAGCGTCCCGCGATCCAATCACGATTCGTCCCGATCAAGTACCGAATGGACGACACATCCGCGTTCAGCACACGTACAGCTTGATGACGATCTCCGCCTTCTTGATCCAGCAAGAGGGAGCGGAGAGGTAGAAGAGTTCTCCGGCAGCGTGACGGCGCCGCGGCGATGGTGATGGAGCAATTCCGGTAGGGCTTCGCCTAAGCACTGTAGAAATCCGATCTAGAGGAGAAACTATGCACTAGAGGAACGGGTAGCACGTGGCTGAAAATCAAGTGCCAAAAACCCTAAAACCTCTAATATATATAAGAGGAAGAGAGGAGGAGGCTTGGCCCTCAAGGGGCCAGCCCTTGGTTCGGCCGAATCAAGGAGGAGAGGAGGACTCCTCCTCCAATCCTAGTAGGACTAGGATTCCTCCCTATTTTTCCTTTTTTCCACCTTTTCTCTTTGGGTTTTCTCTCCCAACCGCATGGGCCTTGTGTGGGACTTCCGACAGCCCACTAAGGGCTGGTATTCACTCTCCCACAGCCCATGTAGCCTATCGGGTCGAAATACCCCTCCCGATGGTCTCCCGGTACACTATCGGCACTCTCGGTACACTACCGATAAGCCCGAAACTTTTCCGGCGACCAAAATAGGACTTCCTATATATTAATCTTTACCTTCGAACCATTCCGGAGCTCCTTGTGATGTCCGAGATCTCATCCGGGACTCCAAACAACTTTCGGTCACCATCATGCATAACTCTATACTACCGAAACGTCACCAAACCTTAAGTGTGCAGACCCTGCGGGTTCGAGAACTATGTAGACATGACCGAGACACCTCTACGGCCGATAACCAATAGCGCGACCTGGATGCCCATATTGGTTCCTACATATTTTATGAAGATCTTTATCGGTCGAACCTCTATGTCAAGGATTCAGTTAATCCCGTATGATGTTCCCTTTGTTCTTCAGTATGTTACTTGCTTGAGATTCGATCGTCGGTATCTCTATACCTAGTTCAACCTCGTTACCGGAAAGTCTCTTTACTCATTCCGTAATACAAGATCCCGTGACTAACACTTAGTTACATTGCTTGCAAGGCTTATTGTGATGTTGTATTACCGAGTGAGCCTTGAGATACCTCTCCGTCACACGGAGTAACAAATCCCAGTCTTGATCCATGCCAATCCAACAGACACCCTCGGAGATACCTGTAGAGCACCTTTATAGTCACCCAGTTACGTTGCGACGTTTGATACACACAAGGCACTCTTCCAGTGTCCGTGAGTTGCATGATCTCATGGTAATAGAAGCATATACTTGACATGTAGAAAACAGTAGCAATAAACTGACACGATCATATGCTACGTTTGTAGTTTGGGTCTTGTCCATCACATCATTCTCCTAATGATGTGATCCCATTATCAAATGACATCACATGTCAATGGCTAGGAAACCTTGACCATCTTTGACCAACGAGCTAGTTCACTAGAGGCATACTAGGGACAAAGTGTTGTCTATTTACCCACACATGTAATGTGTTTTCAATCAATACAATTATAACATGGATAATAAACGATTATCATGAACAAGGAAATATAATAATAAACACTTTATTTATTGCCTCTAGGAAATATTTCCAACAGGTGGCCGGTTCAGATGGCATATGTGACCTATCTGCACCCGCAATGCAAGTTCTATGACGGGTTTTTCCGGGTTGCAAGTACCGTGACTTAAGTGTACCCGCCCCGCAAGTTCTCGGATCGCTAGTGCCATTTACTCTATATTGGGAACAAGTGGTTTCCAGGCAGTTCGAGGTAGGCACATGGATTTGGGTGATACAAATTCGAAGTTGGGAGGCGACACGAGTGGTATGATGAGGTTTGAGAAGGATTGGCAGTAGACGAATCACACCAGAACACCCGTGGGGGATGAGAAACACGTAGTCGGAGGCCTAGTTGTGGAGGTCGGCGTCACAAGAGACGGGGAGGGCGATGTGCTGGTGCTAGGTGGTGGGGCTACTGAAGCAGTAAAGGGAGGAGGCAGCAGAGGCGTTTGGGCACAGATGACGCTCGTACTTGTGGAGGTCTGTGTCGCCGCGTTGGAGGGGACTACATGGGCTTCTTACTTGCCGAGGCCTGGGTTAGGGAGACGTGTAAGGGGATGGAGGAGACGGCGAGAAGGAGGAGGCGGGTCTTGGTCGTGGTCGACGATGGGATGAGAGGAGTCACTAGCCACTTGGGTTGGACGGTGCCGACAGCGACCATCATGCCAGATTGTTTTTTCTAGATCAGACTAGATTGTTCCACGTCCTTCTTGGCAGGATGAGGTGGGGAAGAGATGATCAAATAAGGCTGAACGGGAGAGACAAGGAGTTGTCTATGAAAGTGTAGCGAGGTGCACACATATTTCTGCAAAACTACCACACTTTGCTTCGTGTGTGTTAGATATAGATCCGATGGCTGTTAGTGAGGGATGGCAGACACACCATCATCACCAACTCGATTTTTCTGTAAGAGTATATATTACCATCCTATAAGTAGTTACAATCTTTCTAGTAGATTTATTTAGTTTTATAAAGTCAATTAGCATCCTATAACCAGTTATAATTCTTTGAGGGATAAGCTCATTTTATCATTAAGAACAACAGTAATGCATCCTTTCTTAGGAACACAATGAACATGACTTGCCCATCTACTATCAGCAATAAGATAAATTATACGTGCCTCTAGAAGCTTTAATATTTTAATTCTTACCACATCCTTCATCTTATGATTTAAACGATGTCGGTGATCAACAACAGGTTTAGCATCTCGTTCCATATTAATCTTGTGTTGGCATAGAGTGGTACTAATGCCTGAGGCCATCGAGAGTATATCCAATGGCAGCATGGTGCTTCTTCAGAATTTTAAGTAATCTCCTTTCTTCGTGCTCTGGAAGGTTAGCACTGATAATAACAGTATGTGTCTTCTTTTCATCAAGATAGGCGTATTTCAATGTACCAGGTGTAGCTTCTTTAATTCAAACACATGTTCACTCTTAGGAGGGAGAAGTCTCAACAATCAAATTATGTTTAAGGATAGGTGTTTGATTAGAGAATATATCATCTATTTCATTTCTTTATTTCATATGCATATCATTTTCATGGTCTAGTAAATATCGCTCCAATGGATCAGTAGGAGGCACAATAATAGAAGCAATACCAATAATTTCATCTTTACTAGATAATTCTTATCATTTAGTTGTCTACTAAACTTGGAGAAATTAAATTCATGAGACACATCACCAAAGTTAACACTAACCGTTTTCCCTATTGCAATCAATTTTGGCATTAACAGTATTCAGAAAAGGTCTAACAAAAATAGCGGGGCAAAAAATATATTGTCATGATCCAAGAACTAGGAAATCAATAGGGTATTTGATCTTACCACACAAGACTTCAACATATGTAACAATCCCAAGCGATGAGATAGTCTCTCTGTTTGCAAGCTTAATAGTAGCATCAATATCTTCCAACTCAATAGGTACAATATCATGCATAATTTCTTGATAAAGAGTAAATGGAATGGCACTAACACTAGCACCCATATCGCATAAACCATGATAACAATGATCTCCAATCTTAACAGAAATAACATGCATGCCAACAATAGATTTATGTTTATCTTTATAGCCATGTTTAGTAATATGAGATGCTTCATCACAGAAATATATAACATGACCATCAATATTATCAACTAGTAGATCTCTAATCATTGCAACTTTAGATTCCACTTTTATTTTTTAGAGGGTTTATGTGTTTTGATGTTATTTTTATTAACCACTGTTGTGACTTTAGCATGTTCCTTAATCCTAACAGGAAAAGGTGATTTCTCAATATAAGCAGTAGTTAGAACTGGATCAACATTATTGATAATTGTTTCTTGTTTAGCTATAATAGATTCCTCACGAGTTTCTTCAATACGTGGATGAAATCTAAGCCACTTCTCCTTAGGGAGATCAACATGACTAGCAAATGATTCACATAAAGTAGCTACTATCTCAAAGTTAAGTCCATATTTTGCACTAAACTTATGAAAAATATTTAGTTTCCATAAAAGATTTAACACAATCAAATTCAAGATTTATACGTGACTCCTTACCTTTATCGATTTCCCAATCCTCAGAGTTGCATTTAATTCTTTCCAGAAGATCTCATAAGAATTCAATAGTCTTCTTCATAAAGGAACCGGTAGAAGCGGTATCAAGCATTGATTAATCATCATGAGAAAACCAAGCATAATTTTTTTGTATAATTATTTCTCTTGAAAGCTTATGCTTGGGGCATGTGTGCATCATAGACTTAAGCTTCCCCCAAGATTAAGTGATACTTTCTCCTTCACGAGGCCAAAAGTTATATATATATAATTTCGATCACGATGAACCAGATGCATCGGATGAAACTTCTAGTGAAATTCCAGCTTCAATCAATTCAAATCCCATGCTCCACCATCATCCAATAGCCCATACCATATTAATGCCTTTCTCTCCAAAGATAAAGGGAATACCTTCTTCTTAACTTCATCCTCGGATAAACCTGCAAGCTTAAATAATCCACAAATTTTATATATATCAAGTGCATATCAAGGTGTATTATTCCATCTCCTACGAGGATTAACTAGCAGTTTCTCTAACATACCTCAGGTAATATCATAATAAATATTTTCAGAATGTTCAGTAGGTTGAGGAGCGGATTTTTCCACTTCTAGTCGTGGTGAAGATACCCTTAACAAACCCCTCAAAGGATTATCTTCCATAGTAACAAGTGACAGTAAATTTCAACATGTAACAAAAATGTTTCCTTACCAAATTCCACTTACCAAAGACGCTTTACTCCACGACAACGATGCTAGAAAAGAGTCTTGATGACCCACAAGTATATGAGATCAATCACAGTCCTTTTGATAAGTAGGAGTGTCAAACCCAACGAGGAGCAGAAGGAAAATGACAAGTGGTTTTCAGCAAGGTAATTCCTACAAGCACTGAGAGTAACAGTAATAGATACTTTGATTATACAAAGTGTTTTATAGTGGATTAATTCGTAACAATTCTAACAAGGGTGCAACAAGGTGGCCGAATCCTTTTTATAGCTAGCAAAGTACAAGTCTGAAAGTTCTTATGTACGAAGTAAAGCGCTCTCAAGGACACATGAGTTTTTGTCTAGTCACGTTCATCATGCTTAGTTGATTCGCGTTTGGTACTTTGATTATTTAATATGTGGGTGGACCAGTGCTAGGGTGTTGTTCTTACTTGAACAAACAACCCTCTTATGATTACCCCCTCTCGCAAGCATCCGCAACTACGAAACAAGAATTAAGATAAATCTAACCATATCATAAAACATATGGATCCAAATCATCCCCTTACGGAATAATGCATAAACTAGAGTTTAAGATTCTGTCACTCTCGCAACCCATCATCTACTTATTACTCCCCAATGCTTTTCCTTAGGTCCGAATATGATGAAGTGTTATGTAGTCGACATTCACATGACATCACTAAAGGAAGAGCAACATACACATCATCAAAATGTTGAACGAATACCAATATCACATGATTACTTATAACAAAACTTATCCATGTCCTTAATAACAAAAGAACTACTCAATACTCACAAATCATCATCATGTTCAAGATCAGAGGTATAATGAATATGCGTAAGGATCTGAACATATAATATTTTCACCAAGTAAACCAACTAGCATCAACTACAAGGTGTAATCAACACTACTAGCAACCCCAGGTACCAATATGAGGTTTTGAGACAGAGACCGAATACAAGAGATGAACTAGGGTTTGAGATGAGATTATGCTGGTGAAGATGTTGATGAAGTTTGGTCCTCCCACGATGGAAGAAGCGTTGGGGATGATGATGACTTCGATTTCCCCCTCCCGGAGGGAAGTTTTCCCTCCGGAATCGCTCCGCCGGAGAGCAAAAAGTGCTCCTGACTAGGTTTTGCCTCGAGACGGCAGCGTTTTGTCCCGAAAATAATCTTATGATTTTTAAGGTAAAACACATCATATAGGAGAAAATGGGCACCGGAGGCCTGCTAGGGGCCCACAAGCTCGGTGGGCGCGGCTTGTGGCCACCTGGTGTGCCCCCTCTGGTGATTCTTTTGCCAATAATATTTATACCTTCCAAAATAAATCTTCGTTGATTTTCAATACATTTGGAGTTCCAAAAAATATCCACTCTTCTATAGCCCTTTCCGGTCTAGAATTCCAGCTATCGATAATTTTCCTCTTTGTATAAATCTTGTAAAATAAGAGAGAAAGGACATTAGAATTGCATCATAAAGTGAAATAATGACAAAAAACATAATAAATATCAATAGAAATATATGATGCAAAATGGACACATCAATGGAAGGCTTTAAGTTAAAATGTGCATAAAGCTGATTTTGTCCTATATATTTTCATGAATATGAATTTATTACTACAAAGCTTATCATATGATTGAGATGGTTCATCCACTCAATCTATACCCATGTTGACCAGACCTATTAATTTAATTAAATGTGATGAAATAACTCAATATCCCCCCTCCCGCCCCGGTTGGAGGGGTCTGCCTCATGGTTGTTGGTGGTGGGCCGACTCCATGATATCTCACCCTCCTTGTTGGAGACATTGTTAAGGATCTACTGAACATCTTGTCGAACTCAACATCTTCACGAGGAATCTTCTTGGCCGCCCGCTTCCTCTTGCTCTTATCCTCCACGACTGGATGACCGCGTGGTTCATGAGGAGGATCCATAGTTGGCTATGGGTGTTAGGAATATCGGCAAGTCGTCTTGTGACGGTGCTAGTACTCACGGGCACATCCATAGTTGGTCATGGGTGTACAGATGTGCACCCAATTATTTTGGCTAGAAATTATATATGGTGTATATTTTACGGAAATATGATTCGGCTCCCAGGAGCATATGCTCCGGGACCCCCCCCCCCCCAAAAGGAATTTAATGGAAAAAAAATCAAGGCAAAAATTCTATATGTAGTCCATCATGTTCAAATGCTACTTGTAAATTTTGAGGCGAAAATGTAAAGCATTTTGGCTTGTGCAAAAAAAAATTCCAATGCCAAAAGTTACCTCAAAATGTCACCCTAAATTTGATTTTTTGCCGATGAAACACCGCGGCTCCATTTCGTATGAAATTTGTTATGCATGCTTGCAACACTAACATAAACATCTAAAAAAACAGAATTTTTCAAAAATATTTTGTATATTTTTTGCGTTACTGTTCATCCAGGAGCCAAAACATCGCTCCCTAAAGGTGTGTTTGGTTCAGAAACAAAGTGGAATGGAATGTCATCGTTCCATTCCACCGAAACAGGTTGGTTTCGTTACTGTGTTTATTTAGGATAATTAGATGGAATGAAATGGTTACGTTTCAGTGTTTGGTTAGGGGAATAAAACGGAATTAATTTGGTTAAACTTACCCAAAAATAGCTTAGATAATTTATAAATACAATCACTATAAATAAGAAATTAGTCGACCATGGTTAGCTTGAGGTAGAGTAGGAGGATCACAATGTAATGACACAACATTACTTGTTGCATCTAGAAATAATTGATATTAGCATGCACGTTTCATAGTTCAGACTCCTGCATGCACCAACAATTCAGTGTTCAGGCTTGATATTAGCACACCAACAATTCAGTGTTCAGGCTTGACATTAGCACACACGCATCCAGCAAGCACCAACAGTTCAGACTTCAGAGTTCAAACGTTGGTGTGCATCGATCTGGCTGCATCCTGTAGAACGCGGGGTGCCTGAGGTCTAGTCGAGGAGACCTACGACAAGGAGGTCGACGGTGCTGCTCGTCCTCGCCTTCACCAAGCACAGATGGAACAGGTCCTTCAGCAGCCGGTGCTACTCGCGCCGCCGCCGTCGACCGCCTCCCAGGCTGCCACCGATCTACAACGACGCCTCAGATCGGGAGCGATGTCTCCAGCAGCTGGTGACACCCGCGCCGGCCGTCTCCCAAGCTGCCGCCGATCTGCAATGGCGCCTCATATCGGGAGCGATGTCCTCCAGCAGCAGGTGCCACCCGCGCCGGCCACCATCGGCCGCTTCTCCGATTCCCCCCGGTCTCCAACGACGCCTCAGATCGGAAGAGGGGGGGGGGGGGGGGGGGGGGGGGAGAGACGAGGGGTGGCATTTCTAGTCACCGCCGTAGCATCACAGTTGTTACGTGTAGCACGAGTTACACATTAGTTTACACATACGCATGTTACCATCATCAGGTAATTAGCATTCTTCTTGCTCATTATTTCCAGATGCATAGTATACTAATGGCTATTTGATCCCCAAATGTATGATTATGTAGTAACCAAATTTTATCTTTTTTGTGCATTTTTATAAGGTATTCTCATTATGATGGAAACAAGTTTTTGCTACATGAATTTTAGATATTAGATAAATTTTTGTTTTACCCCTAAAAGAAGATCAATTTTTGTTTTGATACCCGCAATTTTATTAACAGCCATGTATAAAATTCTGGATCCGCCGCTGCTAGTACTGCAACGGCGATGAGCGATCCCTCAGTCCCGAGAGGCAATCAGACGGCTGCCCGCCTGCGGCTTCTAATCGGTCGACCGACGCCCAGCATCGCCGAAATTAAAACTACCCATTATCCAGAGCCAAACTCGCTCGTCGTTTTTTTCTCCTCTCTGCCTCCCTTCCGAGCCCTCGCTCCGTGCCGTACCTAAGCGTCGCCGCCGACGCCTCAGCCCCGCAGACCCGGCACGCCGTCCGCATCCGGCCCTGCGCCCCGCGCCGCGCCGCTCCCGCCCCTGTCCCCGGTCGCCGAGCCCTGCCTCTCCGGATCTCCAGCCATGTACGGCGGCGGTAAGATCTCTCGCCCCTGCCCCTGCTAAACCCTAACTAAACCCTGGAGATCTCCCGCCGCGGCCGCTAACTTCTGCTCGCTCTACCCCGCAGACGAGGTCTCGGCCATCGTCATCGACGTGGGATCCTACAGCTGCAAGGCCGGCTACGCGGGCGACGACACGCCCAAATCCGTCTTCCCCTCGGTGAGCTTCCCCTGCCGCCCTCGAACTGTTCGAATTACGCCGGTTCAGGGAGTTTCCCTGACACCAGGCTGCTGTCATAGGCTGTTTTATTAGTTCGTTGAACTGGGAGCGAACCGATTCTTAGTGCTGAATTTGCGTGCATTGCGACCGCTCAAGTTTGTGCTGGTGATGGGCAAATTTAGTGCTTTATTCCCAAGTTTTCGAATTAACGGCCTTGGACTCTAGTTCAGACATGGCGTGCTTGCTAGTGTGTCAGTTCATTGCCATATTGGGCCAAATCGCAAATTCCGCAGCAGGTGTGCCCTACTCTGCAAATATAAGTAGCCACATTAATCCTAAGTTGACTTCAGGCATCGAATCAATAGACTGCGATAGGACCTGCGCCTACCTGTTTGTTTCAGCGCCGCGCATCGCGCAATCTTTGTAATCTACATGGTTGGTTCATGATTCAGGCTATAATGCCCCAGATTTGCCACTAGCTATTAGCGTTAGCTACTGTGATCCTTTCTTACATGCTGCACTGTGAGTCAAACAAAAAAAAAGCTGAATTTCAAGTGTTAGAGGGATTATTGGGCTAATTTTTGCAGTCTGGCAGTTAATTGCTAGTTTCACTCTGTTTCTCGATGCAAAACAAGTTACTCATCATCTAATAACATTCAAAGAAAAATGAGAAATACTATGTGATTCGCAATAAGAAAATGGTTTGAATTTGGCCACTTAATTCCATATTTGGGTTTAGCACGTTTTCTTTGCCTGAGCAGTGGTTCAAGGGTACTTGTGTGCTACCTAACTGGGACATTTTGGCCAGTACAACTTATCGCACTCGGCATCTGGTTTTGATATGTTCAGGTTGTTGGTTCAATTGAACAAGCGGAAGATACAGATGAAGCTAAGCCAGAGAAGGAGGCTGACTCTGCATCAGATCCTAAGAATGGATCCAAGCCTATGGATGTGGACAAAGCCAAGACAAACCGCAAATTTTATGTAGGTCAAGAATTAGAATTCAGGAGGGATCATATGGAGGTTAGTAACCACACATTCTAAGGGTGATTTGTTACTTATGATTTCTATTAACTATCACTTATTGGCCCCCCCTCCACAAAACAGGTGATCTCACCGATGAAAGATGGAACAGTTACTGATTGGGATGTTGTTGACAACATATGGAATCATGCTTTTAGGTAAATTTATTTATCTACTTGATGCAGCTCTGAGCAAGTTCTCTTTAACACGTTCCGTCGATAATCAGCAATGACACCAGTGAACTACAATTAAGTTACTAGTTCAAGCTTAACATTTAGCATTCTGTGTTCATTTTGCTGAGTATACTGATTGTGAAATTGTTTAGTTTGTGAGTACGCGAGACACAGTTTGTTGTTTTCCCTCCTGTTTTATTTCATACGCTGGGATGCTTTGTCTTCTATAATAGCTATGGTTGATTAAGTTCAAGGATTTCCTCGTTACGATGCTATGTAATTTGTTGAAGTTACTATTTCTTTGGATCTACTATAGTCACACTGACTTGTTCTATATTTCAGACGGCGGCTATTGATCAACCCTGAAGAGCATCCTATGCTCATAGCGGAACCATCTATAAACAGTGCACAACAAAGAGAGAAGTATGTGTCTATGTTTGTTTTTACAATATTTATATTGCTGGCCCATATCAATGCATTCAAGCCTGACTCTTATTTTCATGTTCTATAGAGCAGCAGAACTTATGTTTGAGAAGTACAAAGTGCCAGCACTGTTCCTAGCAAAAAACGCGGTATGCCTCTCTCAGAAGTAATCTTTTTATGCAACCATTTTTTTTAATTGTTGATTGGGTTGTCAGGTTCTCACATCTTTTGCATCTGGACGTGCTACATCTCTAGTGGTTGACAGGTCAGCATTTTCTTGATGACATTTTATCTCTGCAACCTGCTGTTTTCCTTCAAAATAGATGAAGGTCCCGTTTTTGCCATGTTAGCCTGATTAGTTTATGAACAAGTCCAGTGTGTGGTGGTGTCTGCTTGGTTCTTAATTTCCTACTCTGTTTCTGAAGTAAATTGTTTTTCACCAAATATGTTGCACATAACACACAGTCCATCCGCACCAAGGAAATACTCATGAGGAAGTTGGTTCTAACTTCTAACTGTTAATGCTTAAATTTCCCTATTTCACTTTCCTTGATTTAAACACTTAATCTGGTTTCGTGCTTAGGTGACCACCTCAATTCCTTGAGCATTTCATTAAGCAGTGTTATTAGACTTGAACAAGCTGGTGTCAAACATATATCAAATTTTTTTCATCTTAATTTTACTGCTTTGGGTCTTTATCATGATAGAAATTTCTGGAATATGACAGAGCGATCATGTTTGGTGCAGTGGTGGTGGGTCTACTGTGGTTTCTGCTGTGCATGATGGTTATGTTTTGCAAAAGGTATGTTATGCTATCAATATCCCGATTTTAAGGGGAGGTGTAGTGATTTGCCTGTTTTTACTTTGTACATTTCATTTGAAAATTTGATTAATCCAAGCTGCTTTAACATTTGATAAAATAAAACGCTAGGTTGTATTATATGGACTCTGGTATATGCAGAATTGTTACTCCCTCTGATCCAAATTAATTGACACTCCTTTAGTACAACTTTGTACTAAAGTTGTACTAAGGGAGCGCCAATTAATATAAAGTTGTACTAAGGGAGCGCCAATTAATTTGGATCGGAGGGAGTATCACTTTTGTCTTGCCTCTTCTGAAACCTTTTCTTCTACCATTTTGATAACTTGTTTTCATGTGGCAGTCTGTGGCAACTTCTCCGATTGGTGGTGAATTTTTAACTGACTGTATGATGAAAAGCTTGGAGAGCAAGGGCGTTGTTGTAAGCACCTCTCTTGGTTAAGATAGCATACTAGTCCTTGCTGCATTTTCATATCATCTTTGTTCACTTCTCAGATCAGGCCTCGGTATTCATTCAAGAAGAAGGAAGTGAGCCCTGGAGATTATAAGGTGTAGTTTCTATAACATCACATCCGATATTGACATCCTTTTCTTGTCTGCTTGTGATTCCTTTGGACCAAGAAATAACTCTTTACACCATTCGATGTGCCCCTTTGTTGAAATTCCATGTACCATTGAATGTGAGCTGAGACGTTGGTATAGTTGAAATCAACACACCAGCAAAGAGGAGGGGCAAAGTATACAACATATCTATCATCCTTGTCTTCTAACAAAAAAAGTGAAAGAGCCTGCAAGGTGGTCTGTACCCCTGCCCCTTGCCGAATTCGTTTTTGGAACCAATTAAGTATTACCACGTGGAATAAATCTCTCGATAGACATGGAATACTATTTTGGCGTTTCAAATATCATGAAGTAACGCCTTCCTGTACATATCGACGTTCACAGATACATACTCACCAGGTGGTTCTCTGACTATATATAGCTGGCCCTTTAAAACATCTTTAGTACTCCCTCTGTCCCAAAATAAGTGTCTTAAGCTTATTACAACTTTGTACTAGAGCTAGTATAAAGTTGAGACTGTTATTTTGGGACGGAGGGAGTATTTTTCTTCGTATTTCTGTGGTACTAAGGTTCTGAATTTGTCGTGTTAATTAATTAATCATGGTTACATTCTAATTTTATTAGCATTACTAGCAAAAGGGCCCATGCATTGCAACGGGAGAAAAGAATACCACACGCTCTTAATTTACAAAAAATGGTCTATAATATGAGAATTTGTAGTTACGGCCCAAACAAAGATGGTCTTGGCCTACAAAAGCGCAGTTCAAGATTCCACAGGTCTTCTATTTCAACACGGCTTGCATGTAGATTTAATACGTATAAAGAAACGGACAAGTGACCTTCAATTTTGTCTCCAATCCCTATTTTGCTGAGGTGTTCATCCCCGATCCGGATCTGTACCGATATGAAAGAAAGATAGATAATGCATTATGTATTAAGATTGCACCCTAGATAGTATTTTTTTAAATGGTTAACAGGTAAAATAATATCATATTCAGATTCTACATATTTTTCTAATCAAATTTCATATATAACATGTTAAATTTTGAGTTACAGTTTAAAAGATATGAGTATTTTAAAAAACATTTAGTATATACTGCGGGTTTAATGTCAGAAATGTCAGTTTTTTTTCTTATAAAATAGCATGACGGATTAAGAATACCTATTTCCTTTATTAGTAGGTATAGATGTCACCAATTACTGACATACTTACACTAGACGGATATAAGGGATACTATGCGGTGTTTATTCTGTGAACCCATGTTTATCTTTTCAGGTTGTAGACCTTGATTTTCCAAACACCACGGATAGTTACAGATTGTACCACATGGTATGTTCATTGGTAAATCTGTAATTCTTGTTTTGCTTTGTTAATTTTTGTCTGGATGCCTTTAATGGTGATGCTTATTCTGTATCACAGAGAGCTATTGCTAGTGACATCAAGGAGACGGTTTGTAGAGTTCCAGATACTCCCTTCGATGGTATAACATTTCAAAAATACATTATTTCTGTGATTGTTTAGCTCTGCTATATTGATGTACAAGCTTGGTAATACTATTTCCACTTCCACCATACTGCCATATATGCAAAATCTGAGGATCAAGCTAGTTTCAGTTGATCCATTAATGAATTATATATATGCATACAACCATAATATAGTTGGCTACTTATTATGCATATCGTCTGTTAATCACCATTATTTTTATTTGTTTGACTGATTTGGCATATCTCTTGTATACTTTAAGCATTATCTTGCTTTGTGTTCCTCTTTTAGGTTCTGCTGTTCACTTTTCCTGCTTTGTTTTCATGCAGAAGTGGCATATGCAAATGTTCCAACAACTTCATATGAGCTTCCAGATGGGCAGTAAGTTATCAATATTATATTGACACATACTTCTCTCTAGTCAGATTAATTTCATTTCATTAACAGTTAGATATTGAATATGGGCTAGTAGCTACTTTTCTGGAGTGTATCTGATGCATCTTGCCCTCTTACTCCGTTGTGCATGCCCTCTTCAGTACGCCCAACAAATGGTCATGACAAACTTCGTTGTTTACAAATCAACATAAAACCAATATACCATAAAACTGAGAAATTGTGGTTTAGAAACTACAAAGTTTCAACTCAATCAAAAGGAAGTCTGAAAATAGAACGGCGAAATCTATAAGTCACTGTTTACTAGGATCTGCGCATGTGCGACATTTTAGTATAGCCCCGAGTTGTAATTTTGCAGCTACTATGATGATTGTTGATTTTTTCATGCCCATTACAAAGATGCATGGTATTCCGATTTCGGATGCACAATGCACCTATAAGGTGTTAGGATTCTGATGCCTCTACTTTGTCTGTTTCTGTTACTGTAATTTTGTGGTTATACTGTTTAAGAGGTTCTAACTTATCTATGTTATATCTGAGCAGAACTATTGAAGTTGGTGCAGAGAGATTCAAGATTCCTGACATTTTGTTCAACCCATACCTTTCACAGGTGAGTGAGAAAAGTATAATTTGCTGTGTGCATGTATGTTTGTTGGTCAGGATTTGTGCTAGTGATTGATTACACTATCCAGGAATAGACCAAGTTCAGTGCTTCTTCAGTAGAGGCTATCAATATTCAATAATTTCTTTTGGACCTAGCTGACTTGTCATCAACCTCTCTCCTGCACACTAATTTTGTGATCAACAGACTATTCCTGGGATTGATGGATTTGGAGATTCCACTTCGATTCGTGGACTTCCACGAATGGTGAGTTAAATTATGGGTGCTTATATTGTTGTGCATCTTGGAAGGTTCTTCATGTTAAGTTGCTGCCACCATTGTTTTTCACCAGGTCCTTGACAGTGTAAATAGGTGTGATGTTGACATTCGCAAGGAGCTACTCAGCAGCATCTTGGTAAAGACATTAATTCCAGTGCTGCATTGCTACTTCTCTCTACATGTCCCCAACCCCATGCACAGGCTTAGTGAAAGAACACTTGTAACATAATCTTTGATTCTCCTGTTATAGTTTAATACAACTCTAACATCTGCAAACTTGTATTCTGGATAGCTTTCTGGTGGCTCATCATCAGTTCTGCAGTTAAAGGACCGTCTAGAAAAAGAAGTACTGGAGGTAAATAAAAATGCAGCTGAACAAGCTATGTAGACGTTGCTGTATTTTATATTTTTTCACCGTGTCCAAGCATGTTTCATTTTATAATATGAACATGCAACCTTTAACCACTAGCATACACAAAATCATTTACACTTCTCACATGGAAACGATAGCAGGTTTGACATCTATTTAGAAATATAGATAGTATCTCTAGAGTTAGACATGTACTCCCTCTGTTTTTATTTACTCCGCATATTAGCTTTGACTGAAGTCAAACTTTATAAAGTTGGACCAAGTTTGTAGAAAACAGTATAAACATTTACAATAAAAAATCTATATGATGCAATGATGAATCCAATGGTATTGATTTGGTGGTGTATATGTTAATATATTTTTCTAGTCAATGATGAATCCAGTGGCATGATTGTAAACTACCTCCTAGGAGGACTGTAACTTTAAACCCCTCCTTTCATTGTGAAACGCAAGCCCTTCGCGTTTTCTTGAAAAACAGACTTTTTGAAAGTGTATAAAGTTTGACCTAGACTTCCGAATTATAAGATGTTCAACTTTTTTCTGAATCGGATGTATATAGACGCGTTTTAGTGTGTTCACTCATTTGAGTTCGTATGTATATTGAAATATCCAAAACATCTTATAATCTGGAAAAGAGGTAGTATTTTTTTCTTCTTTAAAGTTTTCTGTTAGTTCAATGCAATAACTTATTTGCTTTGGATGAACTCAAACCATGCTTTAGACAAGGTTTTCCACTTTATTTCTGTGACCTTCCTAAAAAATAGAAGAATAAAATGCATCTCACTGATTCTTTTGGTTAGTGACTACTCCCTCCGTTCCTAAATAAGTCTTTCTAGAGATTCCACTACTGACTACATACGGAGCAAAATCAGCGAATCTACACTCTAAAGTATGTCTATATACATCCGTATGTAATTCATAGTAGAATCTCTAAAAAGACTTATATTTAGGAACGGAGGGAGTAGTTATTACAGGGTAGTTCATAAAAAGGCGAATCTATGGTTAAGGCTTTTGAGAATGGTTACTTTATCTTATCTCTGAGCTTGTTCTTATTTTTAACTCAATGATCACAGGAGTGCCCTCAAAATGCTCGTGTAAAGGTTTTGGCAAGTGGAAACTCAATAGAGAGGCGATTCAGGTAAGACCTAGTATATTTGCTTGTCTTTGTATGCACTGACTATGCTCAGTGGATCCTGTTAGCAGCAGGGGAGTTTGAATGATAGCTTTAGTTGTCACTGGAAAGTAAAACTGTTCTTTTTGCTGTTTTAATGGAATGATTAGCTTATCACAAGAACTTGTTGTGGCCCTGAAATCGATTTAAAATTGGCTGAAAGCATGCTGATCGCAATGCCAGTAAAACTTATCCTTGACCATAAGGAAGGCCACCACAGAAAAAGCTGTGCGACTGGTTTTGTCTGTGTGACCGCTAATGCTGAGATTCATCATCTGTTAGATGTTGATTGACATGACAGACATATTATAATTTGACGAGTGCAGTGTCTGGATTGGAGGGAGCATCCTTGCATCCCTTGGGTCGTTCCAGCAAATGTGGTTCTCCAAAGCAGAGTAAGTTTGATTTTCTACTAGGTTATGTTTGGTTGCCCTGCTCTTCTGTATCATACGCCTAAGAATATCTATCTGCTCGCAAACAGGTACGAAGAGCACGGCGTTTCCTATATCCAGAGGAAATGCCCATGAAATGGTGGAGCATGCATGGTGCGCAAGCTTGGTGTTGCCGAAAGATGTGCGTGGGCAACAGTTAGATGCAGGCGACCGACTATCTTTAGGTCCGTGAGTGCAACTCTAGAACAAACTCAGCTGATACTATTATGTGGGTGCCGAAAGATGTGCTTGGCCGCCACCTTTGTTATCCGGGGATATTTGTATTGCTGTCATGACCGAATTATCTTTAGGTCCGCGAGGGCAGCTTGATAACAAACTCAGCTGATAATTGTCATTGATGGTAGATACAATCAGTTCATGTGATGAATTTTCTCGTCGGTGATGTAGAATGTGTAACAGTTTACTGTCCAGGCTCCAACAAATGTATCCGGGAATCAAGTCTTGAACCATTTACGTACGCAGCTGGTTCTTGAAGCTCTAACTGATGGACTACATCAGATATTAGTCATGTCAAACGGTTATTGAAATTGCACTGCCAAGCTAAGAATGAGCAGCTTCATTCACATCAACGCTATAGGGCGGTTTCCTGGTGTTTGTTGCAGACGGTGCTACAAGCATACTGGTAACATTAACTCTGGCATAGTTGAAGAAACTACTCAGTCTCTGACGCATTTCACAGGAACTGCGGATGACTGGCCAACAAAGCTGTTTATTATACATATGAAATGCTGCAACAGCAGTTTATTATAGCTAGCTGTTTGAAGAACAGAGTCTAGATGAACACAACTCCACAAGTAATAATAATACGCGAGGACTGGCCAACAAAGCCATTCCTTGTTCAGTGTACACATTCTAGGTTTGGCTGGTGATGCAACACGGGTGAAATGGGAATTGGATCACTGTAAGGTTTATATACATTCATCCATACACACCACACCAGCCACTTCTTCCTTTGGGGAATAATAATGTCCAACACATCCATGACCGCTCTTATTGCTTCAGATAAACGTACCACAGAGATCACAATCGATCGAGCATCTGACTAGCGCTTCCTGGAGTCGATGAAGTCCTGGAGCGCCGCCACCTGCTCCCTGGTCGGGGGTTGGTCGTTGTTCTTGATGGACCGGTGCACGTCGTACGTCGTCGCCCCAAAGAACACCAGCCTGCATACATACACCACCCAGATTCATTAATCAAACCAAGGAGGAGAAGCGGCGCCGGAGCCTGGTGGTGCCTACCCTGCGGCGAGCAGCGCGATCTGCCTCGGGGAGACGTGTCTGCCCAGCAGCCTCATCCTCGCGCGGTGCGGTCGGTGCGGTGCTCACAGGCGACGCGACACGGGAATCGCTTAGTTTGCTGGGAGACTGGCTCCGTGCGTGGAGTGGGTACCTCTTAAGTGTTGTGTTAAGGCGAGGGGTCCATCTGTCGGTGTCCTAGCAGGACGAAATGCGCGAGGGCACTTTTCAATTATTTCATTGACTAGTAAGCGTGCACGTGCAACGCTCGTATCGTAGAGTTATGATAGAGAGAAAAAGTTTGATTGTAGTAAATAGAGCGACGACATACGTGTCAAGAAAGGAGGATTGATTATTGCGGCAGTCGTGGGGATATGCCTGCAGGTTTCCTTAGTATTTCCCAGCTAATTTTAGTGACTCCCTTGATTATGTTGGACTATTGTTGAAGAGATTATCGGAAACTCTTAGTGTGTACAATCAGTAATCAATAATAGAAAAGCATGTTCGTGCTGCTGTGTGGAAAAGACAAAAGTAATTTGCAAGGTAATACCCAAAGCTTCCTTGAACTGGAAGTTGATTATGCAAGCAGTCGAAGTTAGGATTTAGCTTGTCAGTTATGCACTCTAGAAAATGTAAATCTATTCGGTCTAGGATACATGATCCAACAATTTACCTACTTTATAAAATCTATTTTTCACTCTAATTTAAGGGAACTAAACATGTTTTTGACATGACATGGAAGACAAATGACATATGCTCCTCTTCAGTGGCAAAACAATTTCACTCCTAAAGATATGTGGGAAACATGCACATCCTCTTATTTGACACATGAACAAGCGGCTGGATTGGTTCCAGTATTATGGAGACAAAAGGTCATGAAACATCAGTGTGAATCTCAGATGATGACAATTTAGGTTTTCCCTTTCATATCCACATTGTGTATAGTTGGATCAGATTTCAATGTTTATATGTAATTTAGCAAGAGTTCTATCAAGCCATTAACTCTATAGGATCCACTTTTTTAGGTAAACATTGATATTATTTAGGAGTGAAAGACATACCTGACCCCACAAACTATTTTTGGAATATAAATTGATTAATATCAATAGCAAGTTAGGAAAGTCATGTATGTGGCTAATCAGTAGTTCGGAAGCTCGTATCTCCATGTGCGATAGGTAACTTCATAATTCACAACACGATTTAGATTTTTGCGGATTCAGATTTGAATGAGATGCACTCATTAATGGCTTCAAAGTTAAAATATTCATAGTGCACAAGAGATATTTCTGCGGATGATTACAATAATAAGGCATGGCAATCGCTGCTGACAGTACTGAATGATGCTCATACAAGAGAGCAGGGACATGAGAAAATTATCACTGATTTTGTGAGATGGAGAACATAAAGGATCATATAGTATTAGAACTGAAAAATATTATGTACCATTCGTAGACATTATGTCAGTTTGTTAGGTAGATGTAACTCAACCCCAAAGTTTGTTAGCGCAATGAATGCCTTTTATCCGAAAATTTCTAGTTTTAATTAACTCTTGTTTACAATTTTTTTCTTTGTTTACTATTATTAGTAATATCAGATTGTTAGATTCCAAGGTGGCACGTTGTGTCTAGTTTGTAGAAAGCAACGCAGCACATTACTACCTTCCAAATTAATCTTTTCAAACAATTATTAGTAATCATGTTCACATGCTTCCAGTTAGCACACTCCCAAACCTCTAATAATCAGTACAACATATTCCGAAAGATCTAATGATCAGTTAAAAATGAGGGAGCTAACAACAACAGTGACAATTTGTGTTCAATTGATTTGGTCAATACACGCACCTTTGAATTTTGTTGATCGGTCCTAGTGGATTTGATCCCCGACTGCATATCAGACGTAACACGTCCGCTTGCTCGCTCGCTCGTCTGACGTAACTGCTCAGGGCTGCTGAAACATCCGGCAAAAGATCAATATAAAAAATGTGTTGGATTCAGTACGGGAAACCAATTCACAGAGCAACGGTAGCACATGTACGCAATGCTAGCCTGGAACAAGCAGAGAGGTGGGTTAATTGATTTCTTGTCTAGCTAGAGGTACCTGCACTTGTAACCATAGATGTATGGATCGTACATGAAGCCCGTCCAAATCGTGGTTAATTCTTTTTGTGATCGCTCAATTCGTATACGTGTGAACTTGAAGCAGAAATCAGAACACGCATCTGAGTAAACAAGGCAGCAGCAGGTATGGATTCCTGGGGCCGATGGTGATGTCTACACGCGTACGTGCATGTGGATGTGGTGGTGGGACTTGGTTTATGGAACGGTGAGAGCACAACCACAAAGCGAGGACAGCGAGAGGTGGGAGCAAGAAGGTCTGGATGGGGCGAGGAGGGATGCGTGAGAAATTTGGATCAAGAGGTTTGAGGTCTGGACGACGCGAGATGGAGGTCTCCAGGTTGAAGAAAGATCACGGTAATTATTACGAAGATCGTGGTAATTATTGCTAATTGATTATGATTAAAATATGCCTAGACGGCACGAGCTAATTATGATGGCAAAGATCGTGGTAATTATTGCTAATTGATTATGATTAAAATAAATTTAATTATAGTAAATGATGTGATACAACATTCATGCAATCGGGACCACTGAGAGATGGCAGATGCGTGGCTGAGATGTAATGTTTCTGCCACAACTCGATTGTTTAATAGTAGTGGAGATTAAATTTCATTTTTTTCCGGTGATTTCAAATATTTCAAAACCAGCTATTTCAATTGTTTCAAACCAGTTATTTCAATTATCGCAAATAAGTGTTGACTTCAAGTTGTACTAGATCAACGGCAATTAATATGGATCCGAGGGGATATTCTATTTTAAAAATAAATATAATGATTATTTGGAAAAAAAAGGTGGTAATGATTGTTTCAGCAACACATTTTGATTCACAACGAGTGCAGTATTTGAATTAAATTATTTTTGTTTAAATAATTTAGAAATATTTATGTGCATTTCTGTACTTCTTCAGTTTGACTTACCTGAAATATTTCACAACTCACATATTCCACTTATTTGAAATATTTCTGGAATATATCACATTGTTCATTTTTTCTCTTTCTAAAACACATATCTGTGTAATTCAAGTACATATTTCAATAATTTCATTTTTAAAGTTGATTTCAGTTATTTCAAAACAATATTTTTAACATTTCAAGATGTCCCACATAAGTTTCATGTCATGATTTCAATAAATGCAATAACTTCATATAATCCACATGCGCCTTTCAGTTATTTCAATAAAATGAGAATGACATTTTTGGAATCACACTTCAACTATTTCACTTACTTGGAATATTTCGAAGTTTTATTGAAAAATATATCTTAGCAAATTCAACACCTATTTCAATGTGTTGAAACAATTGAAATGCCATTTGTTCTTCGAAAAATGAAATAGTTTGTTGAAACAACAAACTAAATGAAATCACTTTTTCATTATTTTGAAATCATGGTTGTGAAACAACTTAAATCATTTGATTTCATGTATATTTAAAATCATTTTCTGAAATAATTGAACTCATTTTCAAAATAGTTGTTATCACTTGTGAAATCTATTTCAATCATTTTGTAAACAGTGAAACTTGAACAAGGTTGAAATGTAACCCATGTTGGCTTTCTTTTAAAAGGTCTTGTCACTAGTATTTCAAATATACATAAAGTCTCAAAAATATATTCTTAGTTTAAAATATATCAATCAGGCAGTCAAAGTATTCCAGAGAAATAAAATGACCGGATTTGATTAGAGAGAGAGAGAGAGAGAGAGAGAGAGAGAGAGAGAGAGAGAGGAGGGAAATTCTGCTTGCAACTGTCCTTTCTCTGTGTGTGCACTCTCTCACATTAGCCAACAAACAAAGTGGACCCGGTTCTAGTATTGGCAGGTTGTGTAAGTTGTATTGTTTCTATTGGTTATTCCACACCTTACACGGCAAAAGCACGTATCACCGACACAAGTTTGATCCTGCATAAAAAAACACAAGTTTGATGGTAGATCTTTCACCGGTAGGTACCTTTGCCTTTAGATAGACTTCTTATGCAAACAAATCTTGACAACAATTTTGTTATTTTCTCATGCTTATGTCCCATGTTATACCCGAATACTCCCTCTGGTTTCAAAATCTAAGATCTACAAATATTGTCTCCACAAATATAAAAATGTTTTGTAATGCTTGACCAAATTTATAAGTTTTTTTCCAATTTCCACAATGCCAAACTATTGTTCATAATTAGATACAATCATAGAGCCGTAAAGACTATTATGGGACATATTTGTTTGATTTGATAAAAAACCATGCATAACCAAATCCAACTTTCATAGTAGAGATATTGTGTTGCCGAAAAAACATAACTAGGATATTAAAAAATAATTATCTTTATATCCAACAAACTGAATCTACTAAATGTGGATATTTATGCATGCCATATCTTGAAGCCTAAAAAAGTGCTACACATATGAATACTTAAAAATAGCCCGATTCTATAATTTCACCCAGAAAATATAAAGATTCTACAATTCCATAAGTTTCTCACAAATTCCATAAATTTGTTAGTCCTGAAGAATATAACGAGTTACTTCCTCCATCTGGGTTTATAAGGCGGACACAAATTGTTAAGTTGTACCTGTATACACTTTGTACATTGTACCGTAGCTTTGCATGTCCTAGGAAGTAGGATCCCACGATCCCATCACGGCCTGCGTACCTTACCAATCGGGGACTCGGTTCCTCTCCTTGTGTATAACATTGTAACAACCCAAGAGATCAATACAGATTGCATATTCTCTATTCAACTTGGTATCAGTTTTCCCAGGCCATGGCCGTCGACGGCACACCCTCCTTCGGCGCCCCTAGCTCCACCACCTCGCCGGGCGACTCCTCTCCGACGCCTATTGCTGTCATGACCTCCGCTCCCTCCGCAGCCTCCTCCCCACCCCCTTTCTTCTTTGGGACTGACCCATCTCTTCTCAATGGCACCGTCGCCGCCGTCGGCACCCACTTCGCCACCATCTTCCAATCTGCTGCTCCCGCTCCGCCGGCGGCTCCCCGCCATCCCATCTTCTCTGATCACATCACAAATCACATCAAATTCCTTCTCAACCCCGCCGATCACAACTACCACAAGTGGAAGACGTTCTTCCTCATGGTTTTTCTCTGCTATGGCGTCACCTACTTGATTGAGCACCCCCCGTCGCCCAATGCCAGCACTCAGTACCTTGAGCTCGACGCCCATGTCGCCCTCTAGATCTATGCCACCCTCGCCGACCCCATGGTAGACCATGTCGTCGGTGCCACCACCACCTTTGCTCTCTGGAAAAATATCAAGGACTATTTCCTCGCCAATCGACCTGCCCGGTTCATGCTTCTCAACCGGCATTATCGAACCTCAAGCAGGGCGACCTTCCCGTGTCTGAATATGCGTGGTCCATGAAGCTCATCACCGATGGCCTGGCTGACATCGACCACGCCGTCACCGAAGTGGATCTCACCACTCAATTCCTCCACGGCCTCGACAAACGCCTTGACATGATTCAGATCGTCCTCGACGATCAGGTGTCGGCGCTGGACTTCGACACGGTCCTCTCTCGTGTCAACCTGGAGGAGGAATCCATGACCCAACGTGCCGCTCATGAGAGCGCGTCTGTCTTCGCGCTCCCCGGCGGCAGCTCCTCCGGTGGCTCCAGCTCCAACCACGACAGTCGCTCTGGCGGCGACCGTGGGGATCACCCCGCCGACCGTGGCCCTGATCGGCCTCACGACCACTCCAACCAGCAGTCCCACTACCACGGCCGTGGGCGCGGTGACCGTGGCGATGGTGGTGGTGACCGCGGCCGTGGCCGCGACCGCGGATGAGGCCGTGGACGCAATGACTCCGGCGGTCGGGGCCAGCCCTCTCCCTTTTCGGCTCCCCCGTTCATGGGTTATTTCTCCCCCCTACGGCATGTCGCTCCCATCCCCGCGCTCCGGTTGGGTGCCGCCCAATGCTGCTGGCGTTCTCGGCCCTCACCCCGGCTCCCACGCTCAGGCATATCAAGTGTACCAGCAACCACCACCCGCGTCCGCCACGTCCTACCCACCCCGCCCGCCATCATGGGAGCACCTCGTCATGCTGAACGCCGCCTACAGCAATGACAACTTCCCCTCCAACCCGTCCCCCCCGAGTGGTTCCTCGACAGCAGGGCCTCGTCACATGTCACCGGTAATCAAGGTAATCTCACCTCGTTGAGTTCTTCTTTAAAGCATGTACCATCAAGGTGATTTCAACGCTAGACCGTTTCCTAGTAATTACTCTAATAATTATGGTAATTCTTACAGAATTTTTTATGGAAATTATAATAAAATACCCTCTGATTTTGAGAGTAATATTAAAGAATTCATTATTACGCAAAAAGGTTTCAATACTATGATTGAAGAAAAATTGCTCAAGATTGATGATTTGGCTAGGAACGTTGATAGAATTTCTCTTGAGATTGATTCTTTAAAAACTAGATATATTCCACCCAAGCATGATATTAATGAGTCTTTAAAAGCTATGATAATTTCTATTGATGAGTGTAAGGAAAGAACCGCTAGAGTTCGTGCTAAGCGTGAATGGCTTGAAAAAGTGTGTTCTCGTGATAGTATTGATGAAGATCTTAAAGTGATTGACGTGACTCCTATTTAATCTTTGTTTTCCAATGTTAATCTTGATAATATGGGACTGGAGATGAGTCAACTTTAGTTAAAAGGCATCCCAATGATTCGGAGTTTATAGATCTTGATGCTAAGATTGATAAAAGTGGGATTGAAGAGGTCAAAACTTTAAATAGCAATGAACCCGCTCTTTTGTATTTCAAGGACTTTAATCATGATAGCCGCTCCTTAATTGATTGTATTTCCTTATTGCAATCCATGTTGAACTCTCCTCATGCTTTTAATCAAAACAAGGCTTTTACTAAACATATTGTTGATGCTATGATGAAAGCTTTTGAAGAAAAACTCGAGTTGGAAGTTTCTATACCTAGAAAGCTATATGATGAGTGGGAACCTACTATTAAGATTAATATTAAAGATTATGAGTGCCATGCTTTGTGTGATTTGGATGCTAGCGTTTCCACGATTCCAAAAACTTTATGTGATGTGTTAGGTTTCCGTGAATTTGATGATTGTTCCTTAAATTTGCATCTTGCGGATTACACTATAAAGAAACCTATGGGAAGAATTAATGATGTTCCTATTGTTGCAAATAGGAATTATTTGCCCATAGATTTCATTGTTCTTGATATAGATTGCAATCCTACATGTCCTATTATTCTTGGTAGACCTTTCCTTAGAACGATTGGTGTCATTATTGATATGAAGGAAGGGAATATTAGATTCCAATTTCCATTAAGGAAAGGCATGTAACATTTTCCTAGAAAGAAAATAAAATTACCTTACGAATCTATCATGAGAGCTACTTTTGGATTACATACCAAAGATGACAATACCTAGATCTATTGCGTTTTGCCTAGCTAGGGGCGTTAAACAATAGCGCTTGTTGGGAGGCAACCCAATTTTGTTTTGCTTTCTGTTTTGGTGTGTTTTGCACATTATTATTTCTGTATTAATTGTGTTTTTATTAGTGTTTGATCCAAGTAAAACCTTTGGGATGATCTATGGTAGTTGTTGATTTGATCCTGCTGAAAAACAGAAACTTTTGCGCTCAGTCCAGGAATTTTCCAAATTTTTCAAAGAGTCTAATTGATCGAAATTTTTTACACAAGATTTATATAAAAATTTACCTGATTTTCATATTTTTTTTCATAATTTATAGAGTTCCATAAGTGTTCTAAGTAATATCAAGGATACCAAAAGCCTAAGCTTGGGGATGCCCCGGAAGGCATCCCCTCTTTCGTCTTCAATCCATCGGTAAATTTACTCGAGGCTATATTTTTATTCACCACATGATATGTGTTTCGCTTGGAGCGTCTTGTATGATATGAGTCTTTGCTTGTTAGTTTGCCACAATAATACTTGATGCACACATATATTGAGAGAGACACGCTGAATCGTGAATTTGTTAGAATATTCTATGTGCTTCACTTATATATTTTGAGCTAGGCAATGTTGCTCTAGTGCTTCACTTATATCTTTATAGAGCATGGTGGTGTTATATTTTATAGAAATTATTGAACTCCCGTTCCTCACTTATATTATTTTGAGGGTTTCTTAAAATAGTATGGTAATTTGTTTAGGTTATGAATTTAGTCCTAATATAATGGGCACCCAAGGGGGATATAATAAAAACTTTCATATTAAGTGCACTAAACACTATGAGAAGTTTGATTCCTTGCATATAGTTTTGAGATAATAGGATGGTAATATGAGAGTCATGCTAGTGAGTAGTTGTGAATTGAATAGATAAGTGTGTTAAAGCTTGTGATTCCCGTAGCATGCACGTATGGTGAACCATTATGTAATGAAGTCGGAGCATGATTTGTCTAATGATTGTCGACCTTTGTGTGAGGGTCGGGAGCGCACGATTGTTAACTCCTACCAACCTCTCCCCTAGGAGCATGCGTCTAATGCTTTGTTTGATAACTAATAGGCTTTTGCAATAAATATGTGAGTTCTTTATGACTAATGTTGATTCCATGGATTATACGCACTCTCACCCTTCCATCTTTGCTAACCTCTCTAGTACTGCGCAACTTTCGCCGGTACACCAAACCTTCCTTCCTCAAAACAGCCACCATATATTCCTCAAAACAGCCATCATACCTACCTATTATGGCATTTCCATAACCATTCCGAGATATATTTCCATGCAACTGTGGGGGAACTTTGCATGGGAAACAAAACATTTCCTACGCACACGCAAGATCTATCCATGGTGATGAGCATCTACGAGAGGGAGAGTGGATCTACATACCCTTGTAGATCGCTAAGCGGGAAGCGTTAAGAAACGCGATTGATGTAGTCAAACGTTTTTGCGATCCAAATCGCCGGGCGTCCCACGATCCCATCACGATCCATCCCGCGATCTCATCACGATCCATCCCGCGATCCAATCATGAATCGTCCCATGATCTTGATCACGATCCTTCTGATCTAGTGCCGAACGGACGACACCTCCGCGTTCAACACACGTACAGCTCGATGATGATCTCCGCCTTCTTGATCCAGCAAGAGAGAGCGGAGAGGTAGACGAGTTCTCCGGCAGCGCGACGGTGTTGCAGCGATGGTGGTGGAGTAATTCCAGCAGGGCTTCGCCTAAGCACCGCTGAAAACCGATCTAGAGGAGAAAACGATCTAGAGGAAGAAGAGGACAACACGTGGCCATTAGGGTTAGGGCTGCCCTAGAAAATACACTAGTATATATAGGAGGGAGGGAGAGGAGGCAGCCTTAGCTTCTCCTCCAAGGAGAGCTTCGGCCGAAGCAAGAGTTGAGAGTCCACCTCCCAGAAGGGAGGTGGATTCCAAGTGGGACTCTTCCCTAACTTGGCCCCTACTCTACCTCCTTCTCCATGCACATAGGGCCTCTTGGGATGGCTTGCCCAGCCCACCAGGGGCTGGTGCGCCACCTCTAAGGCCCATGTGGCCCCTTGGGGTATGTGGGACCCTCTTGGTGGTCCCCGGAACCCATTCGTCACTCCCGGCACACTATCGGAAATGCCCGAAACTTTTCCGGAGTTCAAACACCAGTTTCTTATATATCAATCTTTACCTCCGGACTATTCCGGAGCTCCTCGTGATATCCAGGAACTCACCCGGGACTCTGAACAACCTTCGGTCACCACCATACATAACTCTATACTATCGAAACATCACCGAACCTTAAGTGTGTAGACCCTGCGGGTTCGAGAACTATGTAGACATGACCGAGACACCTCTACGGTCAATAACCAATAGCGGGACCTGGATGCCCATATTGGTTCCTAAATATTCTACGAAGATCTTTATCGGTCGAACCTCTATGTCAAGGATTCAGTTAATCCCGTATGATGTTCCCTTTGTTCTTCGGTATGTTACTTGCCCGAGATTCGATCGTCGGTATCTCCATACCTAGTTCAACCTCGTTACCGGCAAGTATCTTTACTTGTTTCATAATACAAGATCCCATGACTAACACTTAGTGACATTGCTTGCAAGGCTTATTGTGATGTTGTATTACCAAGTGGGCCCTGAGACACCTCTCCGTCACACGGAGTAACAAATCCCAGTCTTGATCCATTCCAACCCAACAGACACCCTCGGAGATACCTGTAGAGCACCTTTATAGTCACCCAGTTACGTTGCGACATTTGATACACACAAGATACTCCTCCGATGTCAGTGAGTTGCATGATCTCATGGTCATAGGAACAGATACTTGACGTACAGAAAACAGTAGCAATAAACTGACACGATCATATGCTACGTTTGTAGTTTGGGTCTTGTCCATCACATCATTCTCCTAATGATGTGATCCTGTTATCACATGACATGTCATGTCCATGACTAGGAAACCATAGCCATCTTTGATCAACGAGCTAGCCTATTAGAGGCATACTAGGGACATGGTTTTGTCTATGTATCCATACATGCATCTGAGTCTCCGATTAATACAATTATAGCATGGATAATAAACGATTATCATGAACAAGGAAAGATGATAATAACCAATTTATGATTGTCTTTATGGCATATTTACAATAGTCTCCCACTTGCACTAGAGTCAATAATCTAGTTCACATCACCATGTGATTCGCATTGTTATGAATCTAACACCCAATGAGTTTTGGGGCTTGATGATGATTTGCATGTGAAAGAGGTCTTTTAGTCAACGGGTCTACGACATTCAGAACCGTGTGTACTTTGCAAATCTCTATGTCATACTATAGACACTGCTACCACACTTCACTTGGAGCTATTCCAAACGGCTACTCTACTATATGTATCCGGATTGCTACTAAGAGTCATCCGGATTGGTGTCAAAGCTTGCATCGACGTAACTCTTTACGATGAACTCGTTCTCACCTCCATAATCAAGAAATATTTCCTTAGTCTTTTAGTTACTAGGGATAATCTTGACCATTGTCTAGTGATCCACTCCTGGATCACTCTTGTACCCCTTGACGGACTCATGGCAAGACACACACAGGTGCGGTACACAACATGGCATACTATACAGAGCCTATGGCTAAGGCATAGGGGACCTGTTCGTCCTTTCTCTTTCTTCTGCCGTTGTCGAGCTTTGAGTCTCACTCAACTTCACACCTTACAAATCAGACGAGAACTCTTTTTCTGACTGATCCATTTTGAACTCTTTCAAAATCTTGTCAAGGTATGTACTCATTGAAAGTCTCATCAAGCATCTTGATCTATCTCTATAGATCTTGATGCTCAACAATTAGGTAGCTTTATCCAGGTCTTCCTTTGAAAAACTCTTTTCAAACAACCGTTTATGCTTTTCAGAAATTCTACATCATTTCCGATCAACAATATGTCAACCACATATGCTTACCAGAAACTCTATAGTGCTCCAACTCACTTTATTGTAAATACAAGTTTCTCATAAACTTTGTATAGACTCAAAAACTTTGATCACCTCATCAAAGCATATATTCCAACTCCGAGATGCTTGCTCCAGCCCATAGAAGGATTGCTGGAGCTCGCACACCTTATAGCATCCTTTAGGATTGGCAAAACCTTCTGGTTGTATCACATACAACCTTACCTCAAGTAAACCGTTAAGGAAACTATGTTTTGACATCCATCTGTCAGATTTCATAATTAAAAAATGCAGAAACTACTAACATAATTCCAATAGACTTTAGCATCGCTACGAGTGAGAAAGTCTCATCACAGTCAACTCCTTGAACTTGTCGTAAACTTATTTACAACAAGTCGTGCTTTACAAATGGTGACATTTACCATCAGCGTCTGTCTTCATCTTAAAGGTCCATTTGTACTCAACGACCCGCCGTTCAACGGGCAAGTCTACCAAAGTCCATACTTGGTTTTCATACATGGATCCTATCTCGGATTTCATGGCCTCTAACCATTTGTCAGAATCCGGGCCCATCATTGCTTCTCCATACCTCGTAGGTTCATTGTTGTCCAACAACATGACCTCTAAGACAGGGTTGTCGTACCACTCAGGAGCAGTACACGTCCTTGTCGACCTACGAGGTTCGATAGTAACTTGATACGAAGCTTGATGATCATCATCATTAACTTCCTCTTCAACTAATGTAGGCTTCATAGAAACATCTTCCTGCGCTGTGCTACTCTCTGGTTGAAGCAAAGGTTCAACAACCTCATCAAGTTCTATCTTCCTCCCACTCAATTCTTTCGAGAGAAACTTTTTCTCGAGAAAGGACCCAGTTTAGCAACAAACACTTTATACTCGGATCTGAGATAGAAGGTATACCCAACTGTTATTAGGGTATTCTATGAAGATGCATTTGTCCGCTTTGGGTTCGAGCACATTAGGTGAAAACCCTTTTCAGATAAGCGTCGCAGCCCCAAACATTAAAAAATGACAGCTTAGGTTTCTATCAAACCATAATTCACACGGTGTCATCTCAACGGATTTAGATGGTGCCCTATTTAAAGTGAATGTTGTTGTCTCTAATGCATAACCCCAAAACGATAGTGGCAAAACGATAAGAGACATCATAGTACGCACCACATCCAATGGAGCACGACTATGACGTTCAGACACACCATCACACTATGGTGTTCCAGGTGGCGTGAGTTGTGAAACAATTTTTCACACTGTCTAAAGTCGTATGCCAAACTCGTAACTCAGATATTCACCTACACGATCATATCGCAGCCATTTTTATCTTCTTGTCACGATGATCTTAAACTTCACTCTGAATTTGCTTGAACTTTTCAAACAATTCAGACTTGTGTTTCATTAAGTAAATATACACTATATCTACTCAAATCATCAGTGAAGGTAAGAAAATAACGATATCCACCCCACGCTACAAGACTCATTGGATTGCATACATCAACATGTATTATTTCCAATAAATCACTTTCCCGCTCCATCAAACCGGAAAACGGGGTCCTTAGTCATCTAGCCCAAGAGGCTTGGTTCGCATGTCTCAACCGATTCGAAATCGAATGAGTCCAAAGATCCATCAGCATGGAGTTTCTTCATGCGATTTATACCAATATGACATTTAGGGGCAGTGCCACAAGTATGTGGTACCTTCATTACTAACTTTGTATCTTTTGGCATCAATGTTATGAACATGTGTATTACTACGATCAAGATTCAACAAACCATTCTCACTGGGTGCATGACCATTGAAGGTATTATTCATGTAAACAGAATAACCATTATTCTCTAACTTAAATGAATAACCATGTTGCAATAAACATGATCCAATCACGTTCATGCTCAACGCAAACACCAAATAACATTTATTTAGGTTCGTCATTAATCCCGAAGGTAGAGAGAGCGTGCGATGTTGATCACATCAACCTTGGAAACATTTCCAACACACATCGTCACCTCACACTTAGCCAGTGTCTATTTTTTCCGTAGCTTTTATTTCGTCACTAACATTTAGCAACTGAACCGGTATCCAATTCCCAGGTGCTACTAGGAGTACTAGCAAGGTACACATCAATAACACGTATATCAAATATACTTATGTCGACGTTGCCAACCTTCTTATCTACCAAGTATCTAGGGTTGTTCCACTTCAGCGACTGTTCTCCTCATAATAGAAGCACTTAGTCTCGGGTTTGGGTTCAATGTTGGGTTTCTTTATTGGAGCAACAACTATCTTGCCATCCATGAAGTTTCCCTCTTAGCCCTCGCCCTTCTCGAAACTAGTGGTTTCATTAACCATCAACACTTGATGCTCCTTCTTGATTTCTACCTTCGCGGTGTCAAACATCGCGAATAGC
This sequence comes from Hordeum marinum, assembly GCA_022496015.1. Lineage (NCBI taxonomy): Eukaryota > Viridiplantae > Streptophyta > Magnoliopsida > Poales > Poaceae > Hordeum > Hordeum marinum. The sequence goes on along the minus strand of CM039676.1, from coordinate 404,577,135 downwards.
TCAGGGATCATCATTTCCATCCCTGGCATAATTATAGTTCATCATGAAGTTCTAGTAGCTTAGTGATAGTGACTCAAAGAACTATATCAATCACTATATTATCTGGAAGATCAACTGCCACTCGATTCAAGAGATTGTAGTACCCAGAAAATCTGAGCACATGCTCAACGATTGAGCTATTCTCCTTCATCTTGCAGGCAAAGAATATTATTGGAGATCTCAAATCTCACAACGTGGGCACTAGACTGAGATCCCAATTTCAGCTCTTAGAATATCTCATATGTTCCGTGACGTTCAAAACGTTTTGGAGCCTCAATTCTAAACGTAATGCATGACACACTAAACTATCAAGTAGTCATCGGAATGTGCCTGTCAGATGTTCACAACATCTACACACGACGCTAGAGGGGTTGGCGCACCGAGCGAAGCATTAAGGACATAAGCCTTCTGTGCAGCAATGAGGACAATCCCCAGATCACGGACCCAGTCCGCAATATTGCTACACTCGGGGAGAACACAATTTACCTTGAAATTTAAGTGAGGGATCACCTTATAATGCTACCGTCGTCCTAAGAAAAACAACGTGCATAAAAGGATTAACATCACATGCAAATCATAAGTGACATGATATGACCATGAACTTGTGCTTTTGATCTCCATCTTGAAAGCACCGGCATGATCTCCACCGTCACCAGCATAACACCATGATCTCCATCATCATGATCTCCATCATTGTGTCGCCATCGGGGTTGTCGCACCCACCATGCTCATACTACTATAGCTACCGTTTAGCGATAAATTAAAGCATTACATAGCGCTTAATGATTGACACACAGGTCATACAACAATTAAAGACAACCCTATGGCTCCTGCCGGTTGCCGTACTCATCGACATGCAAGTCGTGATATTCTATACAACACATGATCATCTCATACATCACATATATCTCATCATGTAATTGGCCATATCACATCACAACATACCCTACAAAAATAAGTTAGACATCCTCTAATTGTTGTTGCAAGTTTTACGTGGCTGCTACAGGTATCTAGCAAGAACAATTCTCACCTACGCAAAACCACAACGGTGATACATAAGTTGGTTTTCAACCTTCTCAATGACCGCCTTTGTCGAATCCGATCCAACTAAAGTAGGAGAAACAGACACCCGCCAGCCATCTTTGTGCAATGAGGTTACACATTAGTCGATGGAACCGGTCCCTCGTAAGCGTCTGAGTAAGGTTGGTCCGGGCCGCTTCATCCCACAATACCGCTGAACCAAAACACGACCAAGGGAGGAAGCAATCTAAGCATCAACGCCCACAAAATCTTTGTGTTCTACTCGAGATCTCATCTACACATAGACCTAGCTCATGATGCCACTGTTGGGGAACTCTGCATGGGAAACAAAAATTTTCCTACGCACACGCAAGATCTATCCATGGTGATGAGCATCTACGAGAGGGAGAGTGGATCTACATACCCTTGTAGATCGCTAAGCGGGAAGCGTTAAGAAATGTGATTGATGTAGTCGAACGTCTTCGTGATCCAAATCGCCGGGCATCCCACGATCCCATCATGATCCGTCCCGCGATCTCATCATGATCCGTCCCGCGATCCAATCATGAATCGTCTCGCAATCTTGATCACGATCCTTCCGATCTAGTGCCGAACGGACGGCACCTCCGCGTTCAGCATAGGTACATCTCGATGACGATCTCCGCCTTCTTGATCCAGCAAGAGGGAGCGGAGAGGTAGACGATTTCTTCAGCAACGCGATGGCATTGCGGCAATGGTGGTGGAGTAATTCCAGCAGGGCTTCGCCGAAGCACCGTTGAAAATCGATCTAGAGGAGAAAATGATCTAGAGGAAGAAGAGGGCAGCGCGTGGCCATTAGGGTTAGGGCTGCCCTCAAAAATCCTCTAGTATATATAGGAGGGAGGGAGAGGAGGCAGCCTTAGCCTCTCCTCCAAGGAGAGCTTCGGCCGAAGCAAGAGGGGAGAGTCCACCTCCCACAAGGGAGGTGGATTCCAAGTGGGACTCTTCCCTAACTTGGCCCCTACTCTACCTCCTTCCCCATGTGCATAGGGCCTCTTGGGATGGCTTGCCCAGCCCACCAGGGGCTGGTGCGCCACCTCTAAGGCCCATGTGGCCCCTTGGGGTATGTGGGCCCCACTTGGCGGTCCCTGGAACCCATTCGTCACTCCCGGTACACTGCCGGAAATGCCCGAAACTTTTCCGGAGTTCAAACACCACTTTCCTATATATCAATCTTTACCTCCAGACTATTCCGAAGCTCCTCGTGACGTCCAGGATCTCATCCGAGACTCCAAACAACCTTCGGTCACCACCATGCATAACTCTATACTACCGAAACATCACCGAACCTTAAGTGTGCAGACCCTACGGGTTCGAGAACTATGTAGACATGACCGAGACACCTCTACGGTCAATAACCAATAGAGGGACCTGGATGCCCATATTGGTTCCTACATATTCTACGAAGACCTTTATCAGTCGAACCTCTATGTCAAGGATTCAGTTAATCCCGTATGATGTTCCCTTTGTTCTTCGGTATGTTATTTGCCCGAGATTCGATCGTCGGTATCTCCATACCTAGTTCAACCTCGTTACCGGCAAGTCTCTATACTCGTTCTGTAATACAAGATCTCGTGACTAACACTTAGTCACATTGCTTGCAAGGCTTATTGTGATGTTGTATTACCGAGTGGGCCCTGAGATACCTCTCCGTCACACGGAGTAACAAATCCCATTTCTTGATCCATGCCAACCCAACAGACACCCTCGGAGGTACCTGTAGAGCACCTTTATAGTCACCAGTTACGTTGTGATGTTTGATACAAACAAGATACTCCTCTGGTGTTAGTGAGTTGCATGATCTCATGGTCATAGGAACAGATACTTGACATAGAGAAAACAGTAGCAATAAACTGACACGATCATATGCTAAGTTTGTAGTTTGGGTCTTGTCCATCACATCATTCTCCTAATGATGTGATCCCGTTATCAAATGACATCTCATGTCCATGACTAGGAAACCATAGCCATCTTTGATCAACGAGCTAGCCTATTAGAGGCATACCGGGGACATGGTTTTGTCTATGTATCCACACATGCATCTGAGTCTCCGATCAATACAATTATAGAATGGATAATAAACGATTATCATGAACAACGAAATATGATAATAACCAATTTATTATTGCCTCTAGGGCATATTTCCAACAGCAACTTCCTCCATGTAGTTTTTCTATGACTTGCTTCATCATTCCATATTGCATATAGAGTCATATTTTGTCATAGGAATCGAGTGTGATGATTTTTCATTAATAGAGCATTGTCCCATGAGAGAAAAGGATGATGGAGGCTATGACTCCCTCATAAGTTGGGATGAGTATCCGGACTTAAAAAAAATAAAAGAGGCCAGCGAAGCCCAAACAAAAAAATAAAAGAGGCCGAAGAAGCCCACCAAAATAAAAAAATAAAAAAATGAGAGAACGAGAGAAGGGACAATTTCTACTACCTTTTTCCACACTTGTGCTTGAAAGTAGCACCATGATCTTCATGATAGAGAGTCTCCTATTTTTTCACTTTCATATAACTAGTGGATATTCATCTTGCACGACCACTTAGTTTTATTTTTGAGCTTTCATACACTTATAGCTCTAAGTGCATTTGTTGCATGGCAATCCCTACTCACTCACATTGATATCTATTGACGGGCATCTCCATAACCCGTTGATACGCCTAGTTGATGTGAGACTATCTCCTCCTTTTTCCCTTGCACCTCCACCATATTCTATTCCACCTATAATGCTATATCCATGGATCGCGCTCATGTATTGCATGAGAGTTGAAAAGGTTTGAGAACACCAAAAGTGTGAAACAATTGCTTGACTTGTTCATCGGGTGTGTGCATGATTTAGATAATTTGTGTGGGGAAGATGGAGCATAGCGAGACCATATGATTTTGTAGGGATAACTTTCTAAGGCCAAGTTATTTCGAAAGGATAGGACTACCTTGTTGGTGTTCTCGAAGTATTACTGTTTTTATGTCAATATTAAACTATTGTTTTGAATCTTACAAATTTCATGCCACAATAAAGAATATTACATGGATAAATATGTTAGGTAGCATTCCACATCAAAAATTCTGTTTTTATCATTTACCTACTCGAGGACAAGCAGGAATTAAGCTTGGGGATGCTGATACGTCTCCAAGGTATCTATACTTTTTGATTGTTCCATGCTATTATATTCTCTATTTTGGATGTTTTATATGCATTAATATGCAATTTTATATTATTTTTGGGACTAACTTATTAATCTAGAGCCTAGTGCCAGTTTCTGTTTTTTCCTTGTTTTTGAGTTTCGCAGATAAGGAATATTAAACGAAGTCCAACCGGAATAAAACCTTCGGAATGATTTTTTCTGGAACAAAAGGAAGCTACAAGACTTGAGAACCAAGGCAGAGGAGCCTCCGTGGGGCCACACGCCCTAGGGGCGCGACCAGGGGGTGGTCGTGCCGGGCAGGCTTGTGGGCCCATGGCTGCTCCCCTAACCCTAATCTTCGGCCTATAAATTCCCAAATATTCCATAATTATCAGAACCAGCCACGAAAACACTTTTCCGCCGCCAGAAGTCACCGTTCCCAAGAGATCCAATCTTGGAGCATTTTCCGATAATCTGCCGGAGGGGGATTCGATCACGAAGGGCATCTACATCAACTCCATTGCCCCTCCGATGATGCATGAGTAGTTCACCATAGACCTACGGGTCCATAGCTAGTAGCTAGATGGCCTTTTCTCTCTCTTTGCTTCTCAATACCTTGTTCTTCATGATCTTCATGGAGATCTATTCGATGTAATACTCTTATGCGGTGTGTTTGTCGAGATCCGATGAATTGTGGGTTTATGTTCAGATTATCCATGAATATTATTTGAGTCTTTTCTGAATTCTTATATGCATGATTTCATATCTTTGCAAGTGTCTTCGAGTTATTGGTTTGGTTTGGCCAACTAGATTGGTAATTCTTACAATGGGAGAAGTGCTTAGTTTTGGGTTCAATCTTGCGGTGTCCTCACCCAGTGACAAAGTAGGGGTAGCGATGCATGTATTGTATTGTTGCCATCAAGGGTAAAAGGATGGGGTTTTCATCATATTGCTTGAGTTTATCCCTCTACATCATGTCATCTTACTTAAAGCGTTACTCTGTTCTTCATGAACTTAATACTCTAGATGCAGGCAGGAGTCGGTCGATGTGTGGAGTAATAGTAGTAGATGCAGAATCGTTCCGGTCTACTTGGCATGGACGTGATGCTTATATGCATAATCATTGCCTTGGATATCTTCATAATTATTCTCTTTTCTATCAATTGCTCGACAGTAATTTGTTTACCCACCGTAATACTTGCCATCATGAGAGAAGCCATCTAGTGAAACCTATGGCCCCCAGGTCTATTTTCCATATTATACTTTCAGATCTAAAACCAAAAATACTTGCTGCATTATTTTTTACTTTTAGTTTTACTTTCCGTTCAAGCATCCTATTATATCTATCTCTATTAGATCCCATCCTTGCAATTAACCGTGAAGGGATTGACAACCCCTTTATAGCGTTGGGTGCAAGAGTTTGATTCTTTGTGCAGGTACATCTATTGGTGGCTCGCTTGTATCTCCTACTAGATTGATACCTTGGTTCTCAAAAACGGAGGGAAATACTTATCTACTTTACCGCATCAAACCGTTCCTCTTTACAGGAAACCAACGCATGCTCGAGAAGTAGCAACGCCCCTCTCGTGCCATCAACAACAACACTCCCTACCTTCTTCTTCACGGCACTCACCCCACTTATGATCACTTACGCGTGTTGGGTGTTTATGCTTTCCTCACACTGCCTCCACCACGCCTCACAAACTCGCACCATGCTCTGTCGGCTGCATTTTCCTCGGATATCCCCTCGAACACAAAGGCTACCGGTGATACAACATAGAAACTCACCGTGTCCTAGTTTCAAGCCACATTATTTTTGATGAAACATGTTTTCCATACACAACCGCCACACCACAGCCTACACCATCCACGTCCACCCTCAATCCCCATGCACCGATCTCACCCATCCCACCGGATCTCGACTCCACCAATCCCTCCACCTCGTACGGGCCCCACACGCTCCACCTTGCTCGGTCGTCCTCGGATCTTGCGTCAGCCTCCCCACCTCCAGTGACACCGTCGCCCACGCGTCCTCCCAGCACTGGCCCACCCGCGCATGCACCTGAGTCCACCGCAGACCCACCCAGCCCCGCCTCTCTTTCCGCCCACTCTGGTTCGGCTGCCTCCAAATCCACCTCTCTTTCCGCGCCCACCAATCCTGCCACACCTATCGCCCGGCCCACCAGATCTCCCTCGGAATCATCTCCACCAACCCCTCCTCCTAGACGACTACCACCACAGGCCGTCCCCGTCTCTCTTGCCCATAACGCACATAAAAATGTCCACCAGGTCCAAGTCCAGCTTCTGCATGCCCAAGCGCCTATTTCTTGCAACACCAACCACCACACCCATCTCTCATATTCCTTCTACCTACAAATCTGCTCTCAAGGACCCAAATTGGAAACAAGCCATGCTAGATGAATACACTGCTTTAATGAATAACTCTACTTGGTCTTTGTTGCCTAGGCTTGTAGGTGTCAACGTCATGACGGGGAAGTGGATTTTTCGCCACAAGTTCAACACGGATGGCTCATTGGCACAATACAAAGAACGGTGGGTGGTCCGTGGGTTCACTCAACGTGAGTGTGTGGACTATGATGAAACATTCAGCCCTGTGATCAAGCCAACAACAATCCGGGTGGTGATCAGCCTTGCTACCTCTCACTCTTGGCCTATCCACCAATTGGATGTCAAGAATGCATTCCTCCATGGTGAGCTCAATGAAACCATATATTGCTCCCAACCAGCCGGCTTCATCGACACCTCTCATCCGGATCACGTTTGCCTCCTCCGTAAGTCACTCTATGGGATCAAACAAGCACCCCGCACATGGTTTCTTCGCTTTCAACACTACTTGCTCTCTCTTGGCTTTCGTGCCTCCCCGAGTGACTCATCCTTATTCATACTCCATCGCGACAATGCTCTTGCCTACTTACTTGTCTACGTTGATGATATCATCTTAACAGCCAGCTCCCCACACTTACTTAACTCCATCATTCACTCCCTCAAACGTGAGTTCTCCATGATGGACTTGGGGGTCCTTCACCATTTTCTTGGCATCAACGTCACACCAAACACCTCCGGCTTGTTTCTTTGTCAGCAACAATATGCCTTAGAGATCCTTGAGTGCACCAACATGCTGCATTGCAAACCCGTTTTCACTCCCGTCGACACTACCGCAAAGTTGTCTGCCATGGATGGCCAACTCCTCGCCAACCCCACCCGCTACATCAGCCCGGAGCCCTCCAATACCTCACGCTCACACGCCCTGATCTCACCTATGTGGTACAACAGGCTTGCTTATTCATGCATGCGCCGCGTGACTCCCACATGCGTCTTGTCAAACGCTTCTTTCTTCGGTATCTCCATGACACCACTCACTATGGGCTTCAGTTCTACAAGTCCCCCTCCACTGACCTCACCACATACACTGATGCTGATTGGGACGGCTGCCTGGACACCCGGAAGTCCACTTCCGGTTTCTGTGTCTTCCTTGGCTCCAACCTTATCTCATGGTCCTCTAAGCGTCAGGCCACCATCTCTCGTTCTAGTGCCGAGGCCGAATACTGTGGAGTTACTAACTGTGTTGCGGAGTCATGTTGTCTACAACAACTTCTCTCTGAGCTACAGTGTCCCCCTCGCCGTGCCACCGTGGTCTATTGTGACAACATCAGCGCATCATATCTCGCCAGTAACCCGGTGCAACATCAATGCACCAAACATATTGAGATCGATTTACATTTTGTTCGTGATCACGTTGCTCTGGGCGAGGTTCGTGTGCTGCATGTGCCCTCGAGTTCACAATATGCTGATATGTTCACCAAGGGACTGCCGTCACGAGTGTTCAAGGAGTTCCGCACCAGCCTCAACGTTCATGCCTATGGAGTTCCGGCTGAGAGGGGGGTGTTAAGTTATACCTGTATACACTTTGTACATTGTACCGTAGCTTTGCATGTCCTAGGAAGTAGGATCTCACGATCCCCTCACGGCCTGCGTACCTTACCAATCAGGGACTCGGTTCCTCTCCTTGTGTATAACATTGTAGCAACCCAAGAGATCAATACAAATTGCATATTCTCTATTCAACTCAAATTTTTAGGTCTTCATTTTTATTTGCAGGTGTTTAGGTCATCCATTTTGACCAACGAAATATGTGTGCCACCAAAATGTTGTAAACATAGTGCATTTCGAATTCAGATGTATTATTAGTAGTTCAGTGATAAAAATCAATAAGAATACTCACAGGTCACAAACACGTGCGTAAAAATTAAACTGCGGATAACAACTCTCCGCAGAGACAGTATGGATCAAAGCCCTGGCTGCCGTAGCTTTGCCGTTGCTGTCGTCCAGAATCCAGACAAAAGAAAACGCCAATTAGCTAGTCGCCCACTATCTTTGAATATGTGGCCGGCCGGCCAGGAGCCCAAGGAGCAAATTCAACAAACGCAGACATCATCACAACTCGCATGGCCTGTCTCTGCAATCAGCAAGGCAACTGATTGATCGCCCCTCTGCACTTGCCAACAAGCTGCTGGATGCCTAGCATGGACGGGTGGCTGAGCTTGTGCTTCATAGCACTATGCACGCCACTCGCCCTCTGGTGTCTCAAGCTCGCCGGCGGCAAGAGAAAGCCACAGAAGCACAAGCTGCCACCCGGGCCATGGACTCTCCCTGTCATCGGCAGCCTCCACCACCTCGCCAGCGGCGTCCCGCACCGGAAGATCACGGAGCTGTGCCGCCGGCACGGGCCGCTGATGCTCCTCAGGCTAGGGGAGGTCCCCGCCGTGGTGGTCTCCAGCGCCGAGGCGGCGGCGCTGGTGATGAAGACCAACGACCCCGTGTTCGCGGACCGGCCGAGCAGCGCCACGGTGGACATCGCCGGCTGCGGCGGCAGGGGCATCATCTTCGCCCCCTACGGCGACCACTGGCGCCAGATGCGCAAGGTGTGCATCATGGAGCTCCTCGGCTCCACGCAGGTGAACCGCATGGAGGGCATCAGGGCCGAGGAGATGGGCAATCTCCTCCGCTCCATCACCGCCTCCGCCGGCGCCGCCACCATCAACGTCACCCAGAAGGTGATGGCGCTCAGCAACGACGTCGTGACGAGGGCGGTCTTCGGCGGCAGGTTCGAGCAGCAGGACGAGTACCTCGGTGAGTTGCACAAGGCGTTTGAGCTGCTGGGTGCCTTCTGCCTCGTCGACCTCTTTCCGTCGTCCAGGTTGGTCAGGTGGCTGAGCAGCGACGAGCGCCGCATGAGAAGAAGCTACGGCCGCACCCAGCGCATCATCGCCAAGGTCATCGAGGGGCGCAAGGCCACAAGAGTTGCCGGCGTCGGCGGCGCTTCCGACACCTACGACGTGGACCTGCTGGACGTGCTGCTCAGGCTGCAGCAGGAGGACTCGTTGGAGTTTCCTCTAACAACGGAGACAATAGGCGCCGTCCTGTTTGTGAGTATATCTCTTATTACTTTCAAATTCAAGTATTTAATTTTTTTATGGGAGTGTCTAGGTCTCAATCGACTGAGACTGATATAACATGTAAAAAGAAAAAAAAAGAAAAAAAACTGTTCGCACGAATCCTGATGCAAGATCAACGAAGTCTCAGTCGACCGAGTTTTAGCAAGCCCGTTTTTTTATTTGTTTGAATAGTACTGTAAAAAAACTAAAGCATGAACACATTGATATACTACATAAATAGTTTACAAATGTAGAAATTTTAATATTTTATATGAGAATTTATTTAAATATACGAAGATTTCTAAAATTACTTTAATGTTTTAATAAAATATGAATATTTTTCAAATTATAAAATATATTCTTAATTCATAATTTTATTAAGTGTATTTCTGTTCAATTATTGCATAGTTATTTTATGAAATTTTTAACGTAATTTTTTTAAATATATGTATACTGTTTGTAACACGATGATAATTTATCTATTAAAAAAATGAAATGAAAAACAACAAACACGTTGAAAACTGAGCCACGCTATGGTCCGTTTTAGCCACACAAGTTCGTTATGTTATAAACTTATAAATTTATCATTTTACCATTCCATCTCGTCAGTTAGAGTGGTGTGTGCGGCCGCTCTATAGCCCTGGTTGCATTTCAAATCAATGGCACTATATTGCTGGAATATTTTTTTCAATTTATGTTGTTCAACTTTATGTTTATGAAATATATGAATCATTTCTTGGTATTAAATTTGAACGAGTCGACTGGCTAGCTACGCACACCTGTGCATGTGGTTCGAACCTGGACCAGTTTTAATTATTAATATGTCAATATTTTTTAATTTAATAGTTTCTCTTTGAGGCCCTTTTTGTAAGAATTTTTTAGGGGGTTTTGCAAAAAACCAGGCCACAGACCTTGTCCCTTACATCCTGACGTGCGTCGTCTGCATCATGGACATATAAAAATAAGATTTGAACCGTATATGCATGTCCATGTCAAGTTATGAAACCAGTTCAATGTATTTTACAAGTTCAGGCACCAAAATACACATTCGTGACAAGTTCAAGCACCATTGATGTATTTACCTCTTCTTTTTCTTTATATACAAAACCATATCTCATTTAGCGTAGTTTTGACCGTTGTTTTGACTGATGAATAGTTGACCAAAGTTAGGCTAAAAATACTCAGTAGGTAACGCAGAATGAAACGATTCAGGTTCTCATCCAACCCAAACCATCACATACCTTTTTGGTCCACCTTCTTCTGCCTCGCCGCCACATGAAAATCTCTCGCGCATGAAATTATTTGGGTCCTAGCATAGCGGGAACACCGATGGGCCTAGTAGGACATGCACAATGGTAATATCTTATCACGTAGGATAAATGCTGAGGTGGAGGAAAGAAATCATAAGAAAATGCATGTCTTCTCTTATTTAAAAGATGATCTCTTAGAACAATATGTTTCATCATATTTTTAGGAATTGCTGGTTATTAAAGATAAGGCTAAGAAATAATCCATTATAGACACAATTTTTTATCATATCTAAATTACATGCAATGCTTAAGCTAAGATTATCTTATCAACCATTGTACATGCCCGTATGGTTGAGGGATACCCAACAATTCTGGGCGTGCACTTAAGTTCAGAGGTACCAGCCAGCTCCGGAGATGTACAATTTAAAGCATGGAGAATGTACAATTTAAAGCATGTGTCTTGCCAATGATCAACCAAAATTCATATAGGGGATATAGATGCACTTTCATTGTCAAATGCATGAAATGAAATTGAAGATCAGTGGCGCGCGCTAATAAATTTTGCACATGCAAATTTATTGCCATATCAGTTTGCCATTGGTTCATGTCTATGTAATATTATTACATGCTTTATTTTGTTATATCTAATATTCTCCTAATGACGTGATGCTAAAGTTGATAGATGTATTCAATATATTTGATCATTAATATGGTATCCGGTTCACAAGAAACATATCACATTTGTACTATGTTCATAGAACATGGGTTAGTTAATCACCCTGTGATGTCTACATCATACAAAAACAAGTTACGACATTGTTCATGAAAGATAAAAAGCTAATTACTAGTTGCAATCATTCCTATGTTTTTACGTAGTTTTGGTTTTGAAAAATTCTTGGGTTCGTAATATTCTATATGTGTACATATAAATGTTTAATTGTACTTAATTTCCACTACTTTCATTTACAGGATGTATTTGCAGGTGCTACGGAAACCATAGGATCTGTTTTGTCATGGACCATGTCAGAGCTTATGCACAATCCTGATACTATGGCTAAAGCACAACAAGAAGTACGTGAGGTACTTGGTGCAGACCGGGCTGTCATTACTAATAGTGACCTTTCTGAACTTCACTATATGCGGATGGTCATCAATGAGGTCCTTAGGTTGCATCCTCCTGGTCCTCTAGTCCACCGCATGGCCAGAGATGATTGTACACTTATGGGTTATGACATCCCTAAAGGCACCAATGTGTTCATTAATGTTTGTGCAATTTCTCAAGATCCTAAACATTGGGACAATCCTAAAGAGTTTAGGCCAGAGAGATTTGAGAACAACAAGGTAAACTATAAGGGGACATACTTTGAGTTCATTCCCTTCGGTACTGGCCGGCGGCAATGCCCTGGGATTCATTTCAGCTCGTCAGTCACTGAGATGGTATTAGCAAATTTTCTATATCACTTCGAGTGGACGTTCCCCAACGGGGATACACTTTCTATACTTGACATGTCTGAGAAATTTGGCCTTGCGGTAAGCAGGAGATATGACTTGCAACTTAAACCTATTACACACATGTGGTCCAATGCTATGCCATAGAAGTGATCCGCGGAGCTTGTATATTCACATGAAAATGCATGTTCAGGTACCTTCACTTTTAGCACATGTCATTATTATTTTGAATGGTTGTACCTTTATGCAATAGAATAAGAGAAGTTCATTGCAAACCCTATGTATTACATCTACGAAACCATTGTGCTATTATATTGTGCTTGATAGAATATACTTCCTTCGTTCCTAAATATTTGCCTGTTTAGAGATTCAACTATGAACTACATAGTGAAATCTATACTCTAAATTATGTCTATATACATCCGAATGTAGTCCATAGTAAAATCTTTATAAAGACAAATATTTAGGAACGAAAAGAGTATTATATAGTACGGTCATATAGAACATGATCGTGTAGTTAGGTATAGTTTATGACCTTTGAAATAATACAATGACTATTAAATTAACTATGTGATTTACTTTATAATTTGTTGTATTTCTTTAAGCACATATGGTTTCGAGATATGAAACATATGTGCCTTATGCAATGGCAAATGATTCTGATCAGCCGACCGATCTAGCGCGGGGCGTCCGCCACCTCCTTTGCTTGAAACGCATGTTTGACTACACACGTCTCTTCCCCTCATTTTTATTTGCAACAACGATGTTGTTGCAGAATGATGGCAGCAAACGATGACTACGCAAATGCACGACATGATCCGAAGATGTGTTGCAATTTGTGCAACATGCTTGTTGTGGTAGAAAACTAGATGCGGCAGAGATGTTGTTAAAACTTTTGCAATAAGGGTCTTGCTGCAAAAAAAAAGGTTGTGCAACATAGGCCTTGTTGCAAAAAATTAAAGAAGAAAAGGGTTAACGAAAAATGACTGCACAGGTGTGCGACGCGGCCCGAAGATGTGTTGTATTTTTGCAACATGTGTCTTGTTGCAGAAAACTAACTGCAGCGGATATGTTGTTGTTGTTGTTGCAATTTTTACAATAAGGATCTTGTTGTAAAAAAATAAAGGAAAAAGGTTGTGCAACATAGGTCTTTTGCAAGAAATTAGAAAAGAAATGGTCTTGCAACAAGAACCTTGTTGCAGACAATTAAACATTTTTTTAGAACAAAAGCCTTGTTGCAAAAAGAACGATAAGAACAACACGTATCAACGAATTAGACGGATTGTGAGACGGCAGCCGACGCATAGTATGTCCCTTATGCAATTTGATTATTAATAGATACACACTTATAAGGTGTCTCGGATGTCGTTTCCTAAAACCCAAGAGGGGAATAAATCATCTGCCTTAAGTCAGACAATTTTGGGTTACATACAACCAGTTTTGGGGTCGGCCCGAATTTCAGCCACCGCAGCTCATGGGAGTTAAGGCAAATAACCCCATTCGTGTGAAGAGAGCACCAAAACAATTGTATGGTCCAATATAGCTCTTGACAACCCTATGGTAACGACCCACTTGAATGCTACAGTACAATTTATAAGAGTGTAGATCCTGTAAATCGGGTCATCCAATATAATAAATGCCGTCTCGAACAGATTCTCTAAATACGGTTGTAATTTTTTTTGGGATCCTGAATCCCTTTCGTACGGTTTTAAAGGATCCTTTTTCTTTGACGGGAGGGAAATTTCAGCCCCAATCGTTTTCCTCGCAGCCGGCGCTATGCCCCCAGCTTGATTCCGACCAAATCTCACTCACGTCGCCGCACGCGAGCTGTTGCCGCCGCCGCCATTGAGTTGTCGCACGCCGTCGCCCGCAAGCTGCTGCACGCCGCCGTCTTCGCCCGCGAGCTAGCTAGCTACTACTGTTGTCGCCACCGCGAGCTAGCTAGCTAGCCAGCTGCCGTTGCGTGGCGAGCAGGTAGCTAGCTTGCTAGAAGCCACCGCGTCGCAAGTGAGCAAGGTAGCTAGCTAACTGCCGTCGCCGCCGCGAGCTAGCTGTTGCCGCACGTCGCGGCCGCCACCCGCGAGTTGCGCGCTCCCCCTCTGTCCCTGGCGAGATTCTCACGGTGAGAACAAATCCAATTGTAATTTAACGGATGTTTTTAGATGGGGTTTGTACAATTTTATCGGAACAATGAAATATTTACAGGATCTGTTCTGTCGAAATAAAAGTCATATTATAAAAATGCGTAAATAATAATTTATGATATCCTTTAGACCGATTTTTGCGGGACATGATATACAGAATCTGCTAGAGATGCTCTAGGTGTGAACATGAATAAGGCGTTTAAAGCTCATCTTATATCCCACGGATCAAATGGCATATGTATCTACGAAGTATCTAGTAAAACATCGTTTCATCGTTCCATTGGTACGTTTGTTCTGTTTTTGTCAGTGTCGTTATTATTTTTAGAATATGTTTATTTATTTATTCAGATACTTTAGCTAGTTGAAAGAGTCTCCATTAAATATAAAAATATATACGAGAGCGGCGTTTTGGCTCTCGGGTGCATCGGCACCGGCGCTTACGAAAAAAATCAAAACAAATACTAGCAAAATTCAAAAACTTTCAATTTTTTTTGTGTGATACATATTTTGATGCATGAGGTCTGCTCTAAATTTTAACTTATTTGAACATTTGAACAGCTCTCAGCAAAAAAAAAATTCGGGATCTGTAGAAAAGGTTTATTGTTCACCAATTTTTTGACCCGATTTTTTTTTTGCCGAGAGCTGCTCGGATGTTCAAATGAGTTGAAATTTAGAGTGAATCTCACGCATCAAAATATGTACCACACAAACAAATGGATTTTTTTAAAATTTTCTATTATTTTTTTTCATTTTTTTGTCAGCGGGAGCCGCAGAGCCTGAGCTCAGAATTGGATTTTCGAATATATATATTTAAAACTATGTAACTATATATATAAACATATTCAGATATTTTTCAGAATATACCCAGGGTCGCATTATTCGTCACCCTAGATAAAGAATAGTTATTCTTCATCCCCTTCTCTATTTTAGCATCAATGCATTATAATTTTACATTCCGTAAATTTTGTCTTATTTTATACATAAAAGAAGACCGTAAAAATATATAATCACCATAAGAAATATTTTATGTCAGATAACTTATAAACATAAAAATAGTGTAAAATATACAATACATTTTAAAAACATTGGTCTTGTGACCTATATTTTTGTTTTCTTATGTCAAATTTTACGTAGTGAATCGATATAAATGTAAATATTTGTATTACAAATGTAATTTATTTATAAATTGATTGTAAAATTACCTCGGATGAAGAATAACTTATTCTACACCTTGGGTGATGAATAAAAATATATTTGTGTAGAAGTTTCCAAAAATTTCGTAAAAAATACTGAAACACCACACTTATAATATAACATGATCCAGTGATGCCATTGAAAAATATAACTTTATGTGTCCTGGAAAAAAATAACAAGTAGGTCAGTATATATTTTATGTCAGCTCAAGCTGAAATCCTTGTCTTTTTTGCCGAGGACACATAAATGCATACTTTTACAATCCCTTCATGGGATCATCTTGTTACATTAGAGAGATGCTACACTATTTATTTCATATTTTTTAATAACTTTTAAATCGTTAAAAGTTTTGCCAACATAA
Organism: Hordeum marinum; assembly: GCA_022496015.1. Classification (NCBI taxonomy): domain Eukaryota; kingdom Viridiplantae; phylum Streptophyta; class Magnoliopsida; order Poales; family Poaceae; genus Hordeum; species Hordeum marinum. The sequence goes on along the minus strand of CM039676.1, from coordinate 404,561,048 downwards.
ACAAGTTCTGTGACAAGCTATGATAAACACAATTTTGCCTTATATAGGGGATTTACCCTCTTTTTAAGAGAAAAAAAATACCATATGATTTTGAGGGTTGCTGCTGAAAGTCACTAGTGAGGCATATGCTACCATATGGTATCGTTTTAAGTCATGGGCATATTTGGATCAATGGATAATATAGTAAGAGCATCTTCAACCACGGTTGGCTATTGTCGGCCCTCACTTGTCTACGAATCAATCGGGACATGTACGCAAACAGTAGGGGATTACCATTTCTGCGCATTCAACTACATCCCCTCCCCGCCCCAAATCTGTACACAACCATGCAGCGTTGATCACGAACAATATTCAACATACTAAGACAATGTAGTTCATACATATGACACAACATAGTTCATCATACATTTGACAGGGCAACAAAATAACATACCAGTGACAAATAGGGCATACCACATAGTTCAACAACAAGACGACCTCTACTAGCCAAACTAGGTTCTAAACATACAGTGGAAGATCTTCACCGACATTTGCCCTTCGCCATCCCCTTATCATCTCATTGGTGAAGGTAGTAGACTACAAAGACGACATAGGGATCATCACCGGGAGGCCCGCTAGTCAAATGACTCAGTCAGTTTGGCGAGGCGTCGAGCGACACATGTTTGCTCCTTGGCGAGGCACTGCAATGCCTCGAGGACTTCCTTCAATGCCTTGGCGTTCTTCCGGTACCAATGACGAGCATTTGTCTCCTTCATGGTCAAGGACCCACACATAACTTCATAGACTCAGTCCTTCTCCTCAAACGAGGAGGGAATAGAACATGGATCGGGGCTGGCCGTCTGGCCGGACGCCATGGCGCGTTGGGCTGCTTGCACGTCGAATTTGGGGTGCCGAGATCCAGACCCCGAGCTCAATGGTTGGGATGGTGGGCATGGGGCCAGCACCCGTCGGGGTGACGGGTATGTCCCGAAGCTACAGGAGCCATGCTGAGCCGTCACGGATGGCCCGGAGCTGGACGAGCCTTGGAAGGATGGCGGGGACAAAACATAGCTGCAGGAGCCACAAAGGGCCCACACGGATGACGAGTGGCCGCATGCCTCCACTCGTGACCAACAGAGGGTGGCGTCCTCATCGTATTCTACCGAGTGTGCCCTAGTCTTACTATGCCTAGCTCCGATAAGGAGCATAGCCAGAGTCACACGTGGCCACACCGACATCGATGGTCGGAAGGGACCTGCGTGGCATGTAGAATAAAGTGTTAGGGCGAGGTGAGAGCGAGAGTAAGAGTCGATCAAGTAGGGTTTTGATTTGGTCTGTGCTTGTGGTGGGATTTTGTGGGTTCGGTGGTGAGCCTTTTTGCCTGGTTAACTACATTAGTGCTCCTTAAAAAGGAACTACCGTGTTGCTAGTGGATTGACCAAGTCTATGGATCCTTGAATTTATTTCAGGTCTTTTGACGATTTGTTTTAGTGAAAGGAGACGTTTTTGTCGACTATGAAGATGTTTATGATAACTTTATCAAAATAATGTGCTGACCCGGTCTCTAAAAATGCTAATAGAAAAAGGATGTGCATGTACACATTCATTGAGATAAGTATAAGGGAATGCATGAGTCAGACTACGTTAAAAAGATAATATCTCTCCAAGACTAAATCGATTAATTAATTCCGCTCATCGCTATGCAGGTTGGGTAAGGTTGGCAGCATCCCGTGTACAGTGTACAGCAGCCAAATACATCAGATCCACCGTCGCAAGGCTAATTCCATGTGCCTTTACCTTTTTGGATGATGTTGTCCCGGAGCAAGTGAGAGCAACTCCAACGCGGCGATCTATTTCATCCGCTCGCGTTCGTTTGGCTCGTCGCGGCCGAAAACAGGCGCCCAATGCGTTGACCTCGTCCTAAATCGCGTCCGTGTCGACCCATTTTAGGCCCAAATTTGGATCGGATTTGTGTCGCCGCGGACGCCAAGCGGACGCGCCGCGCGTCCCCCTCTTGTTCGCCTCGGCCCCACTCATCGGCCGGCCAACTGCCCCCGGTCGTATTGAATGCGACAGCTACCTGCGGGGCCCGCCTAGCAGTGGGTGGAAGGTGGCCGTGGATCATCCTTTTTAATCCGAAGCGGGCGGCGGGGCCAGCCTCATCCACTTCCGCTCCCGTCCACATCTGGCCACTCTTGCTCCCCCGGCGACGACCACAAAACCCTAGCCAGCCCTCCAGCTAGCGGCCGCCATGTGCTTCTTCAGCAAGGGGAAGGGAAAGCTCACCCCCGGCGCAAGCTCGTTGAAAGCACATTTGCTCCCTTAATGGTTTTGGTAATTAATAACAACATATAAGTCATTGAACTAATGTCTTCACCAAATATATTTCAGGAAAAGTAGGAATGGCAAAAGGATTGTGGAATTAGCCCAAGATGCAAGGAAATAGGTTGGCCAAGCTTCAAGCAAGAGGACTCTACATTTTACATTTGTGAGAAATCACTTTGAGTCTATAGGAATGCCAATACTATTAAAAGGGGGTAAAGTTTTGATGGTGAACAATATGCTCAAACGTGCACAAGTGACAGTCACCAAAACATCCACAAACTCTCCCTCCAAAGTCTGCCCTAAGCCAAACATGTCAAATCGGTGCAACCAACATTCCTATCCCGGTTCCACCGAGTTCCAAACCCTAGACAGACTCAGCCAAACCCTAACACTTCGATACAGCCGACACTGCACTCGGTGCCACCGAGTTGGGTTGCAAAGATTCTGTTATGCAAGTTCACATTTTCGGTCCGACCGAGAATGGTGAATCGGCATCACCGAGACTGGTAAATCTGACCGTTGGTCACCTTGTCGGTGCAACCGAGAGTTGTATATCGGTCCCTCCGAGATTCAAAAGTTGCCACTTTTTGTCACTTCGGTACCACCAAGATTTACACATTGGTGTCACCGAGTCTGACTTTCTGTGTGTAATAGTTGGATTTTTGGGGGGATGCCTATATATACCCCTTCACCACCAACCACTCGAAAGAGAAGCACCTAGAACTATTCCATACCTATCCTATTCAGTTTTCTGAGAGAGAACCACCTACCCTTGTGTTGAGGTCAAGATCTTCCACTCCAACCATACGGATTTTGATTTCTAGCCTCCCCAAGTTGCTTTCCACCAATCCCATCTCTTCTACCAAGCCAAATCTGTGTGAGAGAGATTGTGTGTTGAGGAGTCTATCATCTTGAAGCACAAGAGCAAGGAGTTCATCGTCATTACCGAGCCTATTACCTTTTGGAGGGTGGTGCCTCCTAGATTCGTTAGGTGTCGCTTGGGAGCCTCCTACTTCGTGTTGTGGAGTGAACCAAGAAGTTTCTAAGGGCAAGGAGATCGCCTACTTCGTGAAGATCTACCCATAGTAAGGGTAGTCCTTCGTGCACGGAAGCCGCATGGAATAGTCAAGGTTGCTTCTTCGTGGAACCCTCCGTGGGTAGAGCCCTCCATGGACTCCCGCGACCATTACCTTCCGTGGGTTGAAGACTCCATGAACGTGGACGTACGATAGCACCACCTATCGGAACCACGGGAAAAATCATCGTGTCATCACTTGTGTTTGCATTCCTAACCCTCTCTTTACTTACATGTGCAATGTCTTTATTTTCCACTGCTACACTCTTAGTCATGCATGTGTACGGTGTTACTTGATATGCTATGAATGCTAAAACTTGCCAAGAATTAAAATTGGTAAAAAGGCAAAACTTTTATTTGGTTAAGTAGTCTAATCACCCCTCCCTCTAGACCTACTTTCGATCCTACAAGTGGTATCAGAGCTTTGGTGTCCATTGCATTGGTTTCACAACCTAGGAGAAGTATGTCATCTAGTGAGGGAAATTATCACCGTAGAGGTCCGTACTTTGATGGCACTAATTTTGCTAGTTGGAAGCATACATAAAATAAAAATGCATTTGCTAGGTCATAATCCTACCGTTTGGGCTGTTGTTCGTGTTGGCTTGCATGGGTGAATTCTTTGCGGATGGAAAGGAACCGGATCGTGAAGCATCTGCGGATGAATTGAAGATGTTGCAACTCAATGATCAAGCATGTGACATACTCTTCAACTGCCTATGTCCTGAAGAATTCAACAAAATCAACCGTCTTTAAAACGCAACAGAGATTTGGGATACTTTGGTTGATATGCACGAAGGAACTGAGTCCGTGAGAGAATCCAAGTTAGATGTTCTTCAAGGTCAACTTGACAAGTTCAAGATGAAGGATGGTGATGGGGTCGCTAAAATGTACTCTAGGCTAGCTCTCATCACCAATGAGATTGCCGGCTTATGAAGCGAAGAAATGACTGACAAGTTCATCATCAAGAAGATACTTTGAGCTTTGGATGAGATACATGACACCGTGTGCGCAATGACCCAAATGATGCCCTACTACAAAGATCTCAAACCGACGGAAGTGATTGGTAGAATTGTTGCTCATGAGATGACACTCAAAGACAAGGAAGACCTTCATCACAAGTCTAGCGGTGCTTACAAAGCCACAAGTGATGCTCCCGCTACCTCAAGCGACAACCTTGTCACAAATGAAGAGATAAGCCTCATGGTCAAGAAATTCAACAAGTTCTACAAGAATAGAAGCAAAGATCGCAGCTCCAACTCAAGATATGAAGAGAAGCGTTCATCAAGTCATGATCGAAACTGCTACAATTGTGGGAAGCCCGGACACTACTCAAATGAGTGCTAGGCTCCCTATAAACAAAGAGAAGAGTCACCAAGAGCTCAAGAGATGAATCACCTCGAAGAGAGAGAAGGAGTAGAGATGATCGTTATGAACGAAGACCCTCAAGGAGAAGTAGGGACTCGGAGAAGAAGGACAAGCTCACCAAGAGCTACTCAAGAAAAAAGCATCAAGCTCATGTTGGTGAATGGATTTTTGGCTCCGACTCTGACAACCACTCTGAGAGAAGCTATCACTCCAACTCTGACTATAGTCAAGTTGATGGTGTTGCCGGAATTGCACTAGTGACAACCAACTCCTATGATATATTTGATTCACCAAATGAAGGAGGTGGAAGTTGCTTCATGGCTAAAGACCCCAAGGTATCACACCCCGAATATCTTGATTTCGATAGTGATGAAGATGATTTGCTTTATGATGATGACTTGCTATGTGATAAAACTAGTGATGTTAATCATAATGAACTTGATATTTTTCACGCTAATCAAGATAAGTCGATTGACGATGATAATATGAAAATAGAAGAACTAACTAAAGAACTCAACACTCTTAAGTTAGCTCATGAATCTACTCTTGAAGATCATAGAGAGCTTTTAAGAACTCATGAGAAGCTACGCTTCGAGAAGCTCAATTTGGAGCAAGAACATGAATTTCTTAAAGCTATCAATGATGATCTCCGAAAGAAGACTTCATCTTATATTGCCAAACGACTACTCTTGTCTACATTCATGCCACAAGTCAAATCTAAGCAAACTAGTAACAAAGGAAAGAAAGGTTCTTCATCTAGTAGCAACAATAAAAATGCTAAACCCAATGATGTTGCTCCTAGTAGTTCTATTGATTCCACTAATGATGATTCTCTTAGCCAAGTTACACTTGAGCAAGAAAATGCTTTATTGAAAGGAATTATAGAGAAAGGTATCTACAAGAGTCTTGAAGGGTACAAACAATTTGATGAGATTGTACGCAAGCACGGAGGATACCGGAAGAATCGCAGTGTTGGCTACTTCAACGCTAATGGAGTTGAATGGGAAGAAGGTCAATATCCCAATCCCAAGTTTGTTCCTCAAAAGGATAAGTATGAAAATACTCTTCCCAATGGGACAAACACTCAAGATGACCTTCCACCACAAGATACCAAGCTCAAGGGCAAGAACAAGCTCCAAGAGGACTTTGACTCTTATGAAGATGAATCCCAAGCTTTGGTGAAGTGGGTTCCCAAGGCTACTACAAGCTCAACTTCGACAAGTGGTACCTCAACACCAAGGATCCCCATCAACTTGATGTGGATTCCCAAGAAGAAGAACTATAGAGTTCTTGAGGGGTGACTCTGCCAATGAAATTCACTCACATTCATTATTGGCAAGATCTATTTGCAATCAACATCAACCCTACGCAATAGATCAAGGAGTCACACATTCCCTCAAAGTAAGCAAGGGGCAAGGTAATCAACAAATGAATGGACATCATTACACATGCTTTGCACTCGATGTCCATAGATATCCTTGTATTTGTCTCTTGTGTGTTGGGACTAACCCATGTAGGTGAGAAGAGTATGGAAACAACACGGATGCTCCCAACTCTTGGCGATCTTCATCAACCTTGATCATCCACCACTACCTCACCAACATGAAGTCTTTATCAACAAAACCCAAGGTTAGTTTATCCCTCCTATGGGGGGATGTCACATCAAGGGGGAGCTTTACTCTAAGACTTGAGTCAAAGCATCTCATAGTATGTGACAAACATCAAATGCTTTATGTAAAAGTGGTAACCCCACTTGTGCTTAAACGATGAGTATGACCTATGATCAAGTATTCTTACTTGGCTCCTAAGTCACACACTCATATATAGATGACTTCGTCATCACCCAAGTGCTTGTTAGATGCTAGAGTATATGTGCATGTTTGCCATGATTTCATTTGACATCTTATTGTGTGAGCATGTTGGTCTGCATTTAATTTCTTATTCGAGGATATCCAATTGTTGCTATTTGGCTTTTGATTTATATTTTTCCAATTGGATATACAAGAATGCCTAGGACCACTTCTTTAGCTATCTATGTTTTGTCACCTCATACTTGTTGGAATTATGCCCTAGAGGCAATAATAAATTAGTTATTATCATATTTCCTTGTTCATGATAATCGTTTATTATCCATGCTATAATTGTAGTGATCGAAGACTTAGATGCATGTGTGGATACATAAACAAAACCATGTCCCTAGTATGCCTCTAATAGACTAGCTCGTTGATCAAATATGGTTAAGGTTTCCTAGCCATGGACATGAGATGTCATTTGATAATGGGATCACATCATTAGGAGAATGATGTGATGGACAAGACCCAAACTACAAATGTAGCATATGATCGTCTCAGTTGATTGTTACTGTTTTCTGCATGTCAAGTATTTGTTCCTATGACCATGAGATCATGCAACTCACTGACACCGAAGGAATACCTTGTGTGTATCAAACGTCACAACGTAACTGGGTGACTATAAAGGTGCTCTACAGGTATCTCCGAGGGTGCCTGTTGGGTTGGCATGGATCAAGACTGGAATTTGTTAATCCGTGTGACGGAGAGGTATCTCAGGGCCCACTCGGTAATACAACATCACAATAAACCTTGCAAGAAATGTAAATAAGTGTTAGTCACGGGATCTTATATTATGGAACGAGTAAAGAGACTTGCCAGTAACGAGGTTGAACTAGGTATGGAGATACCGACGATCGAATCTCGGGCAAGTAACATACCAAAGAACAAAGGGAACATCATACGGGATTAACTGAATCCTTGACATAGAGGTTCGACCGATAAGGATCTTCGTAGAATATGTAGGAACCAATATGGACATACAGGTCCTGCTATTGTTTATTGACCGTAGAGGTGTTTGAGTCATGTCTACACAGTTCTCGAACCCGCAGGGTCTGCACACTTAAGGTTTGGTGACGTTTCGGTAGTATAGAGTTATGTATGGTGGTGACCGAAGGTAGTTCGGAGTCCCGGATGAGATCCCGGACGTCACGAGAAGCTTCAGAATGGTCCGAAGGTAAATATTGATATATAGGAAGTCCTATTTTGGTCGCCGGAAAAGTTTCGGGCTCATTGGTAGTGTACCGGGAGTGCCAGTAGTGTACCGGGAAACCATCGGGAGGGGTATTTCGACCCAAGAGGCTACATGGGCTGTGGGAGGATGAATACCATCCCTTAGTGTGCTGGAGTAAGTCCCACAAAGGGCCCATGCGGCTGGGAAGAAAAACCCCAAAAGGAAAAAGGTGGAAAAAGGCAAAAGGGCTAAATTAGGAAGGAGTCCTAATCCTACTAGGAGTGGAGGAGGACTCCTCCCTCCTGGTTGGGATGACCCAAGGGCTGGCTCCTTGAGAGACAAGCCTCCTCCTCCTCTCCTCCTATATATACTAGAGGTTTTTATGGTTTTGGCACAAGATTTTCAGTCACGTGCTACCCGTTCCTCTAGTGCATAGTTTCTCCTCTAGATCGGATATCTGCAGTGCTTAGGCGAAGCCCTGCCGGAATAGCTCCACCACCATCATCGGAGCGCTGTCATGCTGCCGGAGAACTCTTCTACCTCTCCGCTCCCTCTTGCTGGATCAAGAAGGCGGAGATCGTCATCGAGCTGTACGTGTGCTAAACGCGGAGGTGCCGTCCGTTCGGCGCTAGATCAGAAGGACCATGATCAAGATTGCGAGACGGATCGTGATGAGATCACGGGACGGATCATGATGAGTTCGCAGGATGGATCATTATTGGATCGTGGGATGGATCTTGATGAGATTGCGGGATGCTCGGCGATTTGGATCGCGAAGACGTTCGACTACACCAACCGCGTTTCTTAACGCTTCCCGCTTAGCGATCTACAAGGGTATGTAGATCCACTCTCCCTCTCATAGATGCTCATCACCATGGATAGATCTTGCGTGTGCGTAGGATTTTTTTGTTTCCCATGCAACGTTCCCCAACAGTGGCATCATGAGCTAGGTCTATGTGTAGATGAGATCTTGAGTAGAACACAAATAGTTTGTGGGCGTTGATGCTGAGATTGCTTCCTCCCTTGGTCGTGTTTTGGTTCAGCGATATTGTGGGATGAAGCGGCCCGGACCAACCTTACTCGTACGCTTACGAGAGACCGGTTCCATCGACTGACGTGTAACTTTGTTGCACAAAGATGTATGGCGGGTGTCTGTTTCTCCTACTTTAGTTGGATCGGATTCGACAAAGGCGGTCCTTGAGAAGGTTGAAAAGCAACTTATGTATCCCCGTTGTGGTTTTGCGTAGGTGAGAATTGTTCTTGCTAGGTACCTGTAGCAGCCACGTAAAACTTGAACCAACAACTAGAGGACATCTAACTTGTTTTTGCAGGGTATGTTGTGATGTGATATGGACAATTATATGATGAGATATATGTGACGTATGAGATGATCATGTTTTGTATAGAATATCACGACTTGCATGTCGATGAGTACGGCAACCGGCAGGAGCCATAGGGTTGTCTTTAATTGTTCTATGACCTGCGTGTCAATCATTAAGCGCTATGTAATGCTTTACTTTATCGCTAAATGGTAGCAATAGCAGTAGAAGCATGGTGGGCACGACAACCCTGATGGCGACACGTTGATGGAGATCAAGATGATGAAGATCATGGTGTCGTGCCGGCGACGATGGAGATCATGCCAGTGCTTTCAAGATGGAGATCAAAACCACAAGTTCATGGCCATATCATGTCACTTATGATTTGCATGTGATACTAATCCTTTTATGCAGCTTGTTTGGCTTAGGACGATGGTAGCATTATAAGGTGATACCTCACTTAATTTCAAGATAAATTGTGCTCTCCCCGAGTGTGCACCGTTGCGAAAGTTCTTCGTGTCAAGACACCACGTGATGATCGGGTGTGATAGGCTCTACGTTCACATACAACAGGTGCAAGCCAGTGTTGCACATGCAGAACACTCGGGTTAAACTTGACGAGCCTAGCATGTACAGACATGGCCTCGGAACACAAGAGACCGAAAGGTCGAGCATGAGTCATATAGTAGATATGATCAACATGATGATGTTCACCATTGAAACCACCTCAACTCACGTGATGATCGGACTTGAGTTGGTGAATTTGGATCATGTATCACTCAAATGACCGGAGGGATGTCAATTTAAATGGGAGTTCTTCAGTATATGATTAATTGAACTCATTATCATGAACATAGTCAGTGGTGTCTTTGAGTATTATGTTGTAGATTACTTGCTTGTGCTGTAGCTCCCTTGAATTTTTATATATTCCTAGAGAAATAGAGTTGAAAGATGATGGTAGAAATATTGCGGACTGGGTCCGTGATCTGAGGATTGTCCTCATTGCTGCACAGAAGGCTTATGTCCTTAATGCACCGCTCGGTGCGCCAACCCCTCTAGCATCGTCTGTAGATGTTGTGAACATCTGACAGGCACGTTCTGATGACTACTTGATAGTTTAGTGCGTCATGCATCACAGCTTAGAATTGAGGCTCCAAAACGTTTTGAACATCACGGAACATATGAGATGTTCTAAGAGCTGAAATTTGGATCTCAGGCTCATGCTCGTGTTGCGAGATATGAGATCTCCAACAAGTTTCTTTGCCTGCAAGATGAAGGAGAATAGCTCAATCGTTGAGCATGTGCTCAGATTGTCTGGGTGCTACAAACGCTTGAATCGAGTGGGAGTTGATCTTCCAGATAAGATAGTGATTGATATAGTTCTGCAAGTCACTGTCACTAAGCTACTAGAACTTGGTGATGAACTATAAAACGCTAGGGATAGAAATAGTGATCCCTGAGCTGTTCGCGATGTTTGACACCGCGAAGGTAGAAATCAAGAAGGAGCGTCAAGTGTTGATGGTTAGTCAAACCACTAGTTTCGAGAAGGGTAGGAGAAAGGAGGGTAACTTCATGGATAACAAGTCAGTTGTTGCTCCAGTGAAGCAACCCAAAGTTGAACCCAAACCCGAGACTAAGTGCTTCGATTATGAGGAGAGCGGTCGCTGAAGCGGAACAACCCTAGATACTTGGTAGATAAGAAGGCTGGCAACGTCGACAGAAGTATATTTGATGTACATGTTATTGATGTGTACCTTGCTAGTACTCCTAGTAGAACCTGGGTATTGGATACCGGTTCGGTTGCTAAATGTTAGTAACTCGAAATAAAAGCTACGGAATAAACAGAGAACTAGCTAAGGGTGAAGTGACGATGTGTGTTGGAAATGTTTCGAAGGTTGATGTGATCAACATCGCACGCTCTCTCTACCTTCGGGATTAGTGACGAACCTAAATAAATGTTATTTGGTGTTTTGCGTTGAGCATGAACGTGATTAGATCGTGTTTATGGAAACACGGTTATTCATTTAAGTTAGAGAATAATTGTTATTCTGTTTACATGAATGATACCTTCAATGGTCATGCACCCAGTGAGAATGGTTTGTTGAATCTTGATCGTAGTAATACACATGTTCATAACATTGATGCCAAAAGATACAAAGTTAATAATGATAGTACCACATACTTGTGGTAGTGCCGCTAAATGTCATATTGGTATAAAGCGCATGAAGAAACTCCAGGCTTATGGATCTTTGGACTCACTCGATTTCGAATCGGTTGAGACATGCGAACCATGCCTCTTGGGCAAGATGACTAAGGACCCCATTTTCCAGATGGATGGAGCGGGCAAGTGATTTATTGGAAATGGTACATGTTGATGTATGCAATCCAATGAGTCTTGTAGCGTTCGGTGGATATCGTTATTTTCTTACCTTCACTTATGATTTGAGTAAATATAGTGTATATTTACTTAATGAAACACAAGTCTGAATCGTTTGAAAGGTTCAAGCAAATTCAGAGTGAAGTTTAAGATCACCATGACAAGAAGATGAAAATGTCTGCGATATGATCGTGGAGGTGAATATCTGAGTTACGAGTTTGGCATACAACTTTAGACAATGTGAAAGTTGTTTCACAACTCACACCACCTAGAACACCATAGTGTGATGGTGTCTCCGAACGTAATAGTCATGCTCTATTTGATATGGTGCGTGCTATGATGTCTCTTATCGTTTTGCTATTATAATTTTGGGGTTATGCATTAGAGACAACTACATTCATTTAAATAAGGCACCATCTAAATCCGTTGAGATGACACCATATGGTTTGATAGAAACCTAAGCTGTCATTTCTTAATGTTTGGGGCTGCAACACTTATGTGAAAAAGGTTTTCACCTAATGAGCTAAAACCTAAAGCGGACAAATGCATCTTCATAGAATACCCTAAAGACAGTTGGGTAAACCTTCTATCTCAGATCCAAGCATAAAGTGTTTGTTGCTAAAACTGGGTCCTTTCTCGAGAAAGAGTTTCTCTCGAAAGAATTGAGTGGGAGGAAGATAGCACTTGATGAGGTTGTTGAACCTTTGTTCAACCAGAGAGTAGCATAGCGCAGGAAGTTGTTTCTGTGAAGCCTACGTTAGTTGAAGAGGAAAACAATGATGATGATCATGAAGCTTCGGATCAAGTTACTATCGAACCTCGTAGGTCGACAAGGATGTGTACTGGTCCTGAGCGGTACGACAACCCTATCTTGGAGGTCATGTTGTTGGACAATGATGAACCTACGAGCTGTGGAGAAGAGATGATGGGCCCGGATTCCGACAAATGGTTAGAGGCCATGAAATCCGAGAAAGGATCCATGTATAGACTTTGGTAGACTTGCTCATTGGATGGCAGGTCGTTCAGTACAAATGGATGTTTAAAATGAAAACAGACGCTCATGGTAATTGTCACCATTTGTAAAGCTCGACTTGTTGCAAAGAAGTTTACGACAAGTTCAAGGAGTTGACTGCGATGAGACTTTCTCACTCGTAGCTATGCTAAAGTCTGTTGGAATTATGTTAGCAGTTGCTGCATTTTTCAATTATGAAATCTGGCAGATGGATGTCAAAATATCGTTTCCTTAACGGTTTACTTGAGGAAAGGTTGTATGTGATACAACCAGAAGGTTTTGTCAGTCCTAAGGTGCTAAAAGGTGTGCAAGCTTTAGTGATCCTTCTATGAACTAAAGCAAGTATCTCGGAGTTGGAATATACACTTTGATGAGGTGATCAAAGTTTTTGAGTCTATACAAAGTTTACGAGAAACTTGTATTTACAATAAAGTGAGTGGGAGCACTATAGAATTTCTGATAAGTATATGTGGATGACATATTGTTGATCGGAAATGATGTAGAATTTCTGGAAAGCATAAACGGTTGTTTGAAAAGAATTTTTCAAAGGAAGACCTCGATAAAGCTACCTAATTGTTGAGCATCAAGATCTATAGAGATAGATCAAGATGCTTGATGAGACTTTCAATGAGTACATACCTTGACAAGATTTTGAAAGAGTTCAAAATGGATCAGTCAGAGAAAGAGTTCTCGCCTGATTTGTAAGGTGTGAAGTTGAGTGAGACTCAAAGCTCGACAACGATAGAGGTAAAAGAAAGGACGAACATTGTTCCCTATGCCTTAGCCATAGGCTCTGTATAGTATGACATGTTGTGTACCGCACCTGTATGTGCCTTGCCACGAGTCCGTCAAGGGGTACAAGAGCGATCCAGGAGTGGATAACAATGCGAATCACATGGTGATGTGAACTAGATTATTGACTCTAGTGCAAGTGGGAGACTATTGGAAATATGCCCTAGAGGCAATAATAAATTAGTTATTATCATATTTCCTTGTTCATGATAATCGTTTATTATCCATGATATAATTGTATTGATCGGAGACTTAGATGCATGTGTGGATACATAGACAAAACCATGTCCCTAGTATGCCTCTAATAGACTAGCTCGTTGATCAAAGATGGTTAAGGTTTCCTAGAAATGGACATGAGATGTCATTTGATAACGGGATCACATCATTAGGAGAATGATGTGATGGACAAGACCCAAACTACAAAGGTAGCATATGATCATGTCAGTTTATTGCTACTGTTTTTTGCATGTCAAG